>OY728132.1:426625267-428056934 GCA_963277665.1 Viscum album
GTGTCCGACTTGACTCGACCGCTCTTTAACATCCTGAATAATAAACTAGAGTTAATCTATACCTTCTTAAGAACCATTTTAAATTTCATTATCCTTTTTATATCACTTATTACAATGATATGAACATTATGTAATTATTTAAGTTAATAACGGCCGTTTTGTCGATCTGTGGTACTTGAGTCAACAATAAACTTCTTATAATTACAAGTTGTTTATGTGGTAGAATATCCATTATCTCCAGAATTATATTCATGATTTATATGTCATATATATCATATATATCCAGTATATACATTCATTCATAATATTACGTAACATTTAGAGGTAAGAAATGAAATGCACCGTTCATGGAGACGGTAAGCCGTACGTACGCATGAACGCTACTTTCATTTCTATTTCGTATTTAATGGAATGAAATCATAATTATATAAAGGTATAATATAGTTCCAGTATAATATAATACATAATATCATTTACTCCATCCTTTATACATCCCACATATGGCATTAACGATTCACATCACTTTGAGGGGGCGGTAGTCCGCACTTCCTAAAATGAAATTATCGCGTTTACCCTTAATGGAAATCATAAAGTATGACATAAATGAGAAATAAAGAATAATAAAGAAAACATAAAAATAATATATATATCATATATGAAAATAGTGTCATCAAAATGGCCACCATTATAGGTGTTAAAAAAATTTGAACAATCATCGTTTCGTGAGGCAGTATTTCGCACCCACAGAAACAGTATGTTCATTAACCATTAGACGAAGGTGTGTTTAAATGTAAAACAAATCCTTATCATAACAACATCCTAGTATATTGTAGATAATGGTTTTGTAACAAAATAAAGGAATGAAAATAGTTTAAGGGGTTGGAGAAGAAAAATAAAATAAAACAACATTAGAGAAGACATTACCTTAAAAACTGGTAACTCTTTTTGATTTGAGCCAATGGCTTCCTTGGGAAAAATTCTTCCCAAAGTGAGGCTTCTAGGAGTAAGGGAGGGAAGTTGGGAGAGTATTTGGGCAGATGTTGGCCGAGCCAAATGGCTTGAATGTGTGAATGAGATGGTAGAGGTGGGGGCGTTTTATAAGTGAAGAGTAGGGGCACTCTTGGAAAGTAATGAAATATTACTTTATTATACAATGCTTTTCGGATTCTAAAGGCCCCACACTTATATAATTCGAGGCTAAGGTGATAAGGGTTCGAAATATACCCATCCAATAGTCTTTGGACAAGTGTATTCCTTGGATTTTACATTATCTTTTCATTTTATTAAAATCGTTAAATAATGAGGTCATCGCTGCATCATCATGATGTCATAAATAATTTAATTGGTTTAATGTCTAAAAATTATAAAAAAATAATATGATGTAGAAATTATTTTTAGCTTTCCAATGACTATTTAGAGTCACAAATATGACTTGTATAACCCCATGTAAAATTTTTTTTAGTAAAACATTTCATGTTTGTGTCATTTTTTACTTTAACATTAAATAAAAGGTATTTATGTCATTTTCCAACTAAAGAGGCTCCATGGGGTCCCCAAGTTGAACCATTGATTTTTTTGGTCGGCCATGGAACATCCAATGAGGGTAGGACATGTGTCAAGATCATCTCATATTATTAAAACATTATTTTTACGTTAAACTACACTAATTACCTCTAATCATGATTAAGAACTTAAAAGTTACTATTCACCAAAAATTATTTTAATCTCATTGAACCACATTTTACTTCTTAATGAAAACAATGTATGTCGAATTTTTGAAATTCAAAACACAGAAGTTGTAAAATTTCATTTAAACAAAAAATCAGTTTTTATAAGTACCACTTAGTGGTTTAACTATTCATCAAAAATTGATGTTTTTTAGAAAAAAACCCAAAAATTCACCCTAAGCTATATTTGATATTCCGATTTCAAAAATTATTTCTATTTTACAAAATTCCAAACATATAATTTGCATTAATTAATTTTATAATTAATTCCCGCTGTCACAACAAATACCGTGTTTTTAAGAAACAATATATATCAAAAGATTGACAATTGTTTATGTCCAATTTCAAAGTGAAATTAATTATAATGAACACCATTGGATAAAATCATAAAAATATATTCAAATTATACTTTAAAACCACTCAATAGTATACCTTATCACTACAAATTAGTTTTATTAAAAAAGTTGTTTTAAGTAATTTTCACTATTCATAAAAATTTGGAAGTTCTCAAAAAATTCAACTTTGGATAATTTCGATATTACGAATACAAAAGTGAAGTACATTTTGAAATATAAAATTTCTATAATTTAAAAAATTGGTTATTACTATTCATAACGGCTACTTTGATTAGTCGCTGTGTTTTAGAACTCGAAGTTGCGTACAATGCAAGCTATTGCATTATTGAATGAGAAGTGTATCGTGGAAGCTCGGGGTGTTACAATACACATATGATTTCTAATGAGGCTAATCCTTGTCCATAATTTTATTGATCAAATAAATCTTCTTTATTGTATCATATAGAAGGATTGGTCCAACCAGATAAGTATTACCTTTTCCACCCAAAAAAGTGAAGAATGATGAGGATGACTATATAATTCTTAAAAATGATGTGAATTTATCGAGTCCTAATAAATATTGTTACAAAATAACTCCAATAATGGTACGTGATACTCCCATGAGACACTAAAATCCATTACACATGCCTGAAGCATGACTTCCAATGATTTTATCATCGTTTTTTATTTTCCATCCATCTGGGGATGATATTCCCTAATAATAGTCAACTATATCCCATGGTAACTAATTATGGATTTCCTGAAACAAGGTTTAAAGCTTATATCTCAATATGATATTATCTAAACTAATATTCCACACCTCTTAACCACCTCTCATTTACTGATTTTCTAAAAATACATCCATTGTATGAGATTAATGAATATTGATGAAATGAGGTGTCTTTGTGAGATAATCAAATGTATCCCATATTAAATCATGTTTTTGAATTATCCTAGGGAGATATATCAAACAATTCATATTTATCTTATCCACCTTCCAAATACGAATAGGTAAATGTTGAAACATACATGTTGTCCACACGTTCTATTCCAAAACCTGCTGACAGGTGAGGCCTCTTAGCATAACTCAGCCACTATTATTTTCATTTCATCAACCAAATTCCTTCTTTCAGTGACTTATAAATATATTATATTCTATGATGGAAACCCCATCTCAAATGGTTGTAATCATAGAGAATTTTTTACTAATAATCCATAAAATGCCCATATCATCTCTAATCAACAAAACTAGACACTTATCTAGCATCAATACCTTAATGATCTCACCAATATTGAGTTTTTTCTTCATAAAAATACAAAACGAATATTATGTATTTGTCTCTTTATATGTTTCCACCAAATTAATAATAAAAAAGAAACCGGAATGAAAAATTCAATATTACCATGATCATCATAGTAAAGGTACATGTCAGCTATCACTGACATCAACTAACCATGATCTGATGCCTCTTTTTTCAATTTACCTTATAATATCCTGATAAATTCATCAACCATTAAAATTTGCATAATTGATGTATACAATAATTCAAAGTCAATCAATAGAGATACTATATCCAACTTCATTGTATTAGATTCAAATCCATTTGTGAGAATATTTGGTTAAAACATTTATGATCTATAAAAACAATAAATTTATCACCAAAGAGGTAATTATCCCAAGTCTTCATCGAATATACTATAGTTGATAACTTCATATCGTGAGTTGGGTATTTCAACCAATGAATATGTAACATCCATGTGCCATTAGAAATAGCATGGTCTCCTTGCATGATAAAACATTCCAAACAAGATCATGAAGCAACACTATACATCACATTACATTGTCTTGATTCGTTAAATATAAACATCAATGAAAATGTATGTAAAAAATTAATCTACTAAAATGTAATCAACAGTTCCTCATTCCATTGGAATGAAGCATTTTTCATTTTCAATTATATCATTGGTGAATTTAGTCATGAAATATCATGAACAAAATACTGGTAATAACCAGTACAACCAAAAAAATATCTAAAAAAATTCATTGGTGGTTTCAAAGATATGAAAACCTCTATATTTTCTAGATCCATATAAATTTTACTTTTATACGTAACATGGACAAGAAAACATACCTCTTATATCCAAAAATCACACATTTATTATTTGGAAGAAACAAAATGATCAAATATAATTTCCATACACTATCAACATGTTTTTGTCATGCACAACCCTTGACCTTGAATATATTAATATTTCATCTATAAATACCACCATGAAAAAAATCTAGATACCTCTCAAATATTGGATTCATTAATCCCATAAAGACAGTTTGTGCATTTGTTTGACCAAAAGTAATAACTAGATAATATTATTGGCCATATCTACTCCTGAAAGATGCCTTTGTCATATACTCCTTCTGGATATAGAATTTGTGATATCCTGACCATAAGTCAATTTTAGAGAACCACTAGGATCTCTTGAATTGATCAAATATATCATCAATGCATGGAAGTGAATGGAGATTATTTATCATGTCTTAGTTAAGAAAACAAATTTTTTTGTACAACTAAATATTTACCTCCAAATTCTCAACAAACAATCCATCGCTTCCCATAGAGATGTACTAGGCTGCGTGAACCCTTTTTTTCTAAATCATCCATCTAAAATTTCAATTCCATTAATTTTATTGATTACATTCGATAATAAGAAATTGATATATGAATAGTCCCTGGTAAAATTTCAATTGTAAAATCAAGTTCCCTTGTGGGTGGAATATGGGATAAAATATCAAAAAAAATCATGAAACTGATAAAAAGAAAATAAAAATGGTTATTCAATGTCTCATCCACCAATTCTAAAGTCAATACTACTGACTAATATGAGATAGTTACATCCACTTGTTCTAACAATCCCAGTGAACTGGTATTTACACTCTAGACTCATCTAAATAGATGATCGATAGTATAATCAGTGGTAAAACTAACCCGTTGGGTATAATAGATAGTTTGATATTTAAAAATTTTAAACCAATCCATTCCTTGGATTATGTCATAGACATCCATCCCAAGAACAAACAAACCCCAACTCAATTTATCTCCATCAATTGTTATATAAAATTCATTTCCTATAACATATCAATATTCTATTACAGTAAGAGGTGTTATGAGATTCAAAATAGAAGGAAACATCTCATCATGAAAACCTACCAGATCCCCAACCCGAGTTGAAATAAAAAAATAGGATGCATCCATATAAAAAAAATCTTGTATAAGGGTAAAATTAAAATTAAATGTATCGCACATCAATGAAGGTCAAGACTAAACTTCCATGTTTACTTTAAAATATTCATACAACTACTTACTCAGTACATTGTGTTATTTTTTTACCTATTGATATTTCCCTTAGTTAAGAGTCATGGTATTCTAAGAATCACCATAGATAGCTGTATTCTAATAAAATTATTATTTTCCTACACTCATACCATCATAAAATATGATGTATATGAAAAATTATAGTTTTCATCACCTCCTAACCATAGAGAACAATGACAATAAAACTAATTATGATTTATCTAGTTGGAAATTTTTCATGCTATGGGTGGTGTCGTACAATGTCTCTTCATGTGGATGAATGAACCACATTGAAAGCATTCAGTTTTACTATTTCGTTTTTGAATATTATTCTCCAATATAACTCTTTGATTATTATTCATTGTACTCTAGTGAATATATGTTTCCCTCTTCCTCTTATTCCTAGTATTAGAGTTACCTCCATTTTGTGACGGTATCAACATGCTTATGCCACCTATAGTTCCTATAATTTCGCATTATTCAACTAATGCTCTATTAACCATCACCATTTAATCCAATATAAAAATCTCTATAATAATCAATTGAATTTATTTCCTTATCCCCTTTGAAAAATTAATTCCTTCAAGGATGCACTTCTAGATACGTTGGATGAAAAAAATAATAAATTCATAAATTTAGAAGTATACTCTATCAGTGAGATATTTTTCTACTTCATGCTGAAATATTCTTTGATTCTAAAAATTCCGAATGTAGGAGGAATGAAATGATTATTGAATTTTTTTTTAAAATCCCCCCATTCAATTCCTTCGTATAATTTATGTTGAACTACTAAATCACACCACAGACATGAAAGATCTTACAGAATGTACATTACCAACATGACTTTCAACTCTGATAGTGTTCCTAGGAAATTAAAGATATGTTCATCCAATTCAGCCACACCTCTACATTCTATAGTTCTAAATCACCCTAAAAGATATGAGGATTATAGATTTTTAACTACATTGAATGATTCAAATTAATTGATTTATTCATCCCTTACTCTATCCAAATCATGAAAATGCATGGAAATAATCTAAACATGCTTTTGGTTTACCTCGGGCTCAAGTAAAACCATATTTTCATTTGATTCCTTTGGTTTAATTATTTACTACCTAACCGATCCCATTTTATATTACAAAAACCATTTAGTCTGAATCTCTAGCAATGAAATTTTTAACAATTTAAAATATACATGTTCACCCATATGACAACAAGGGTTTCCAAAATTCAAAATTTTCTATTTTCAGATCAGTTTTGAAAACATGGTCATTGCTTTTAAAATAAAACAATTTTTTGAAATACCACACTCACACCCTTTTCAAAATCATACAATTAAAAGCATTTTCAAAAAATCAAAAATAAATCCTTTTTCACAAGATCATGAATCATCACTACAAATGAATTTGGTTATCCTAGTGGGATGTGTTTTATTTAAATTTATTTGGAGATCCTCTCATTGACTAAACCCAAGACGATGTGTTAACAACACCTTTAAGTGTCTCAAAAATAATTATGATCACATATCCCTGGTAACGTGTGTTTAATCATAAATATGTTAGTTACACCTCTTTATTCTCTACATTTTAATTTTTTACAATCATATATCCTTATTACCATCTCAACTCCAAGAGTACAGAAGCATGAATTTCTTACTCCATTATCGAATAATAAAATTTTCCCTAAATGTATGACATACCTGCCTCTAATAACATTTGTAGCATCCCACACCTTTTCATTGTCTTTAATGGTAATGTGTATACGACTAGGTCATATGTGACAACTCGAAGACACCAAATGATATAAATAAATGAAAAGGGGTTGAGTAATAGTTGGGGGATGATTTTACCAATCAAAATAAAGAACCAAAAAATAGAAAAAATAACCAAATAATCACTACATGAGTCATGAGAACAATTCAATACAACTCAAAGTACAAAACATTAATCCAAACTATATCAGATTACAAAGCAGAAACCAATACCAATATCAGAATATAAAGTGGAAGAAAATACCTACAGGGAACAAAGACTACAAAGACACCAACATAGAAACATCCAAACTACTCCAATATCTAACTATACAACGTATTCCCAAGGTATAATGTTTTATCACTAATTTAGTGACATACCTTTCCTTTACTAGTGTCTATATAAAAATATCTACATGCACTAATTTTCCCAGGAAGTGAGTAAGAATAAAACTAAGTTGTATTTTCCCAAAGGACATTCCTACTCAATCATTATAGAATGAACATGTAATTAAATTTGTATAAAAAACTATATAAAACATCTGAGAATAGTTTATATAAAAGCAAGACATCAATTTTTGATGAATTTTTTTTCCATATAATAAAACCAAAAAAATAAAAATTCATTCAAATAATATCAAATATTAATTTGGAATATCCCATTCCATTCCAAAAAACCACACATGCATGCCTAGGTGGTTGTTCAAACACATGAGTGGTATCTTGTAGATTTTCCATGTCATCACATTATTACAATATACCATGTTCCCCAATTGATAAAGCCCCTTCCATTGGGTCACTTCAATTCAAATGATCCCACACCAACCATTTATGCCAAATTCCATCCCAAAAATACCATTTTAATCCATTTGAATACAAAATTTCATTTATTAAAAAAAATTATGTTAAATCATTTCAATGAATAAAAAAATTGAAATCATAATATCATCATTTTAAAATCATCAGAAAAAATCATTCCATATATAACAACATCAAAAATATCACAAACCATTACTAGAAAAGGGTTTATACCATGCTTCGAAAATAAATTTCAATCAATTCAAAAAATTTGAAATCATGCCAAAAAGTTCTATTATGACGGGTTAAGAATGAGTCAACCTACCTAGAAACATAGGAAAAAGGAATAACGACACATAATTCTTCAAAAAATGGCATGAAACACTAGAAACCTTCTTAATTATTTTTACCTAACAAATAAATGGCCATTTAACACCATGAATGAACTCACACAATAGGGATCTATCCCCAATGAATTAGATCCATGAATCCACCAGATGGAAGAAGATGAAAATTGAGGAAAACAACTAAGAATGGGCACATACAAGGGAATCAGGGCCTTAAACACATAAATAATTTCCATTGAATTGTTCCCAGATCAAGTGGAAGGGTCTCAACAACCTTTAGGAGGATATAGATTTGAGTTATATTCTATTTAAGGGGAAATATGTTTTGATAAAAATAAAAATTAGGTCCAAAATTTTCATTTCTTCTTTTCATAGTGCACGGTTAGGGAACATGGTTAGAAAAACCATGTGAAAAACATGCCATGCCCATATTCCAGAAAACCCAATCAAAATTTTATCTCACATGGTATGATAATGCACGAACCGAAACCCATTGCTTCTCTTTGCATGGTTTCATGAAGGTGTTTCATGGTTTATACTAACCATTAACCACCATAAAATCTCAAATAACATTACAACATTCCAATAAACCTTCCCAAGATTAATGAAATTACTTTATATACATAAAATACATAAATAAAGGGTTAATTTCATAAAATGGATTTTATACATGATTTATGAGGTTTTTAATATATGTAATTGATAATTTATCATGTTTCGTCATAAAATTGATATGGCATGCCTCCATTTTACTAATCCTAAAATCCTTTGGAACATGGGTTTTAATTATATGATTATGTAACTACAATGCACTATTTATGATCTCTGCAGATTTGGACTGTTATATAATAATAACTAAACAATAATATCAGATATTTGTCTTTTCCTTTCAGTATTTTTGTAGTTATCCCTAGTAGATCATGATTGAAAATGGATATTGATTCATATAGCCAGATATGAATTTTCAATCACTGAGAGTATAATTACTCATTAGTTACTCGGCCTATTTCTATTAGCTGTATTCCCATGATATTGGTTAATTTATTTACTTCTGTGTTTGTTGAACTATTTTTTATGTCAAGGGGTTTTTCTTTATTTCCCATAGTGGATGATATTATTTTTATATTAATGTATCCTCATTTTTGGTTTTCATATTATTTAATTTTTCTTATTGTTTATTTTCTATTCCATTATTGGATGTTTTTGAAGTTTTTTTAATTTTTTTATTTTTATAGGTTTTCCCTATTAGTGTCACATATATATTTGATCAATTTAGGTATTTAGTAATTTTTGGTTATTAATTTGAAAACCGTATTTTATTTTTTTGAAAATAATTTTCTATTGAATGGATTTTGATGCTTATAATTTACCTCTAAGAAGTATTATCAAGTGATAGGAACGGGAAACATAAAAATGGATTTTTTGCCTTTTAAATAAATTAATTTATGTGATTTCTACTTGAATCTTGTTTTTTATAAAATAAAAATTCCTATATTTAGTGTGTTATCTTCAAAAATGTTTGAGTAATATTTATTTTAAAAATGATAAGTGTGGGCTGGGGGAGTATACCTATGATAAATGTTTAACACAAAAATATATACATTTTTTGCTTCAGTTCAGGTTCCACTTTGATGACATAGTTGTTATTGACTTTTTTTATCAAGTATAATGGTGGTGGTGTGAATAAAATGAAATTCTTTCATGATTTGTGGAGATGGGGAATATAACAACAGTGATATTTATTTTACATTAATTTATGATTTATTATATAATAATACACATAAAAGACACAAAATATCATGATGTCAGGTGTATTTGGGTAATTATGTACATTACATAATTACATGAAACTGGGGGTACATCGGAATTATTGAGAACTTCCTTAAAATTATCCTATTTTTCAATCATTTTTAAAACAACATGGGATAACATGGGGACAAACATACGAAAGGGATAAGATATTATTCCCAATAAAAGATAAAAAAGAATACCCAGAATAATGTATTAAATTACAAACAATATGTGTTTTAATTGAACACAAATGTGGTGAGAATCATAAACAAGAATAATAAGGCACGATATAGCATGAAAAAAAAGGAATCATGGGAATTGTTGCAACAAAATTTGACATGTAATCAAAAATAGAGGTCAAGGATAATAACAGAGACATAAAAACATGGGGGAATGTTCCATAATGTATTAGGTACACTCCCTAATCCCAAACATGAATTATCATGATACCAAAACATTACCCAATACATTAGAGTGCTATATATTTCTGGGTGGACCCATCTCTTTCATATCATGCATAAGTGTGCCACACATATCATACAACATAATGATGTATTTATTAAATTTTAACCACAAGATAAAATATTTTGGGTTACACACATGTAAATACCAAATCAATTGATGTATATATATATATATATATGAATACCCTTGAGTGGAAATGAATGTGTATATTCATGATATAATCAATTGGCCTAAAAAATCATACTGAAATTTTGATAGCATAATACAAATACATAAATATAAATAAAATTTATTTATTATATTGAAATTTGTATCTCAGCAATTTTATATCTAAAAGGATAGTTATATGAATGTTTAAAAACTAACCCTAATATTAGGAATTTTAATTCAAAAGGAATAAATAAAGAAGATACTTGAATAAAGAGGAGATGAAGATGATCCCTTACTAAATTATTGTATATTAACGTCTTAGGTAGATGCTATAATGTGAAATGGTTAATGATATTTATTTATTGACACATAAATTGGATAGTATAGGTATTTGTAAAAATTCATCACAACATAACCAATTTAGATTACAAACGATGTATATAAGGAATGGTATTTAATTGAAAAGATGATAGAGATGACCATTAACATTTGAGGGTAATTACAAAAGCATGAGGTGAGGTTGTTGAGAGATTAAATAACCTTGGGTTGACTCTACAATATGAGGAAATTTTATTTATGTTCCCTAAATATTTTGAGTTTTTTGTAAATGATTTTGGGGTGGGTTTGTATAGGAAAAGAGAAGGGATTTAGTTATTATTTCTTAAACATAGGTTTTCAAATATATATAATAATGTAATCAAAACCACAAACCTTACCAAGATTTTTCAAATGGTTTCTACCAAAGTCGAGGGGATTTCATTATTTTATAATTCCATGGGCCACGGAAAATAAAATATTACCCTAAGGGATGTGAAAATGAGTATTGTTTATAATGAAATGATTTTGAAACCAAAAAATATAATGTTGGTTTTATAGGTTTCATAAAAGAATCATATAATTAATTAAATACCATCAAAACAAATTATTTTAAATGGTAAACACATATTTGGTCATGGATACACTCTATTGTATTTATTACATCAATTTTGGGTCATTATGATAACATAATACAAACATATCATTATACAATATATTTTTTTTAATGAAAACTTTTATTTTTTCAGATCCTAAAAATATAACAATTATATAATTATGATGTGAACATGTAAGGAGTGTGGGATGCGAGGGCACCCCTCCAATCTATGCCGACGTAAGGTGAATATGAAGGATTCGCCCCCGCCTGAGCTTGACACCAGGGACAGTCACCCTCCTCCGGAGTCAGACTCTCGTGATCTGCCAATTCATAGGAATGGAAAATAGTTGATAATTGATGCTTCTCTGCCTCGATCTGTTGCTCCTCCTAAAGCTCATGAGCCTGCTAATGTTGAGATTCCGGGCCCCACTCCCGCCTTAACGGTGAACGTTCTTACACAACAGAATGTCCAGACAGAACCTTCTTCCTCTGCTAAACGGGGGAAAATCTCTGATGCACCAAAGGAAAGGGCGGAGGATTCCACTCATGGATTTGGGGAACCAATCCTCTGCAAGTGGGGTGACACTCAGGATGAGGCCAAGGAATGAGATAGGGACATGAGTATAGTTTCATACAGTGAAATTGTTCGAGGAGAAAAGAAACGGATCTCTAACAGTGAGGGTGTCAGGACTGACCCAGTTAGAAGGAAACCAAGGAAAGACTACTCTGTAGTTCCGAGGATAGTGACCACTAGGTCATCTGCTAAGAAGGATATCGAGAAGTTATCTTTGGAGAAAATGGAAAAAAGGAAGGTTTATAAGAAACTGCTCAAAAAATATGAGACTCAATCAGAATGGGAATCGGCTGATCCTGACGACATGACTAGGTATGGGTGTGATGATTATGACTATTATGACTTGTAAACTCTCTTTTTTCCTATCTGCTTTCTCTGCTATTTTCTTTTTATTAATAAATTTGTTGGTCCAAGCATGCTTGGATCTGACCTTTTCGGTATAATTATGATGTGATGATTCCAAAAATAATACTTATATTATTTAAATAATTATATAAATATTTGATTTTTCAATTTTGATACATGAATATTCCTTTTTTGACATATTATTTTTTCAAAATAATTATTTTCAAACCCTTATAAAAATTAAAATTTTCCTCAAAAATTTTATTTTATCATTTCAATTTAACATATTTTGTTTAAATCTATTTTTTTATTTATTTATCATTTATTTTTGAAAAACTCATAAATTCTTCAAAAATGAGTATCTTTTTTGAATGTTTGTAATACAAAAAAAATAAATTTTTTTTATCGTATAAAAATACAAATCATTTAAAAATTATTGAAAATAAGAAGTTAATATATTCATTATTATATAAATTATTCAAATTCTTACTGTTAGGATCATGATAAGTATCTCTTCATTACACTCTAAAATTAGCTAAGGGTAAGGTGCGTGTTAGTTATCTTTTCATGGGGTGGTTAATTGAACATGGTTTAGGTCTTGATCTCAATGATCTTGTACTTCCCTCATTAATGATTTTTAACATGCATTAGTTATTGGATATCAGATTGGCCTTGGTGAACAGAAAATCTCAGTGAAGTTATCTCCATTAGATGTTCTGATAAATGGGATTCATAGTGTGTGGTCCTACTAGTCGAGGTCAACAATTCCTATCTCACTGTCGATTGGATTTATAAAAACCCAAATTTTTAATGAATCAAATCATCAATCTTCAATGGATATATGATCTATTGTTATGATTGATAAATGTATTTTAAATATTATAGGACATAATATGACCAATAAAGATATTGTATTTTCTATAACAAGAATGGAGAATTTAATTTAATCATAAAGGAATGTTTGTTTTTAAAAAATTTGGGTAGTTATAATATCCCCCCATTAGAAGTTTGGAAACTAAAATTTTCATTTTATATGTCAAAATAGATGATGTTATTTTTTTTATAACCATGTATGTCTCACATGTCGCATCTTGAAACTTTTTGTTTCTCCATAGCACATTGACTATGTGTGTCGGCTTATTTCATAGAACATAACCTCTATAGTCTATGATCTTCACTCAATTCTCCACATATGAAAGTCTATTCTCTAACAATACCACAGATGCATTCTTCACATGTGAGGGGTTTGGTATTTAATTCAAAAATAGGGATACATCGATCAATTCACCACTACAGAAAAATTGAGCTATTTCGACATGTTATTTGCAATGGGTCAGAACCCCATCACAAATAATCCTTCGAAACAGTTTTTGTGATGGGAGAACCTGCCTGTAGAAAATAATAAGGCTTTTGTGATTAGATTATGGTTCCCTTCGCAAAAATATTTGGCGTTTGGTTCGTGCCAAAATGTGGGAAAAACTATTTGTAATGAGAAATTGCAGCCCTTTGCAAATACCTGGCAGGATTTTTAGTTTTTGCGATGGGATATACATCAAGTTTCAAATTGTATGTTGGAAGGTGGACTTTTGTGATGGGTTCAATTGCAATTTTTTTAAGCAAAGTTTATTTTTGACGAGTCTTATCCCATATTCTACGATTTGGGATGGTTTACCCGTCACAAATAACCTCATTTCAACTAATCTAACCTATATGTACCACAACTTGTTTTCCCTTCATTCCATTCTATTCTCTACTCTTCTCTAGCCCACGTGTGAAGGGTTTTCTCTGACAAAATTTCATAGTTTAATTTTTTATTTTGGGGCATTTTTCGCAACTTATATCCTTCAAAACTTCAGTTTTAAGGTATTTTTGTATTTTGTTTATTTTTAGGTTTATTTCTTCTTTTTTCAATTATTTTTATTCTTAATTAGTTGTAGTTATATTAAATTAGAATTACATAGTTTTATTTACCATCTTTTGAGTTCATTTTTACTAATTATTATGTGGTATTAGTTTGAATTGGTATTAATTAATAGTCATTATATTAATTTGTAATAATTAGAATTAAATTGAAATAATTATTATTAAACATGGATAATTAGTTTTATATTATAATAATTAATATTAATTTTTTAATAAATAGTATCAAATTGTAATAATTATTAATATATTTTAATAATTAGTATTAAATTCCCATAAATAGTATTAAATTTCTATGATTAGTATGAAATTAAAATAATTAATAATAAATTGAAATAATTAATAATAAACAACAATAATTAGTATTAAATAGAGATAATTAGTAATAAATTGCAACACTTGGTAATAAATATCAATTGTTAGTAATTAATTGGAACACTTAATAATAAATTACAACACTTAGTAATAAAGTGCAATAATTAGTAACAAATTTCAACAATTAGTAATAAATTGAAACAATTAAAAATAAATTGCAACAATTAATAATGAATTGCAAAACATTGTAATAAATTTATAACATTTAGAAATAAAATTCAAAACTTACTAATAAATTGGAACACATATTAATAAATTGGAATATTCAGTAATAACATGGAATAGCTAATAGTAAATTGGAACACTTGTTGATTAACAGGAATAATTATTAATAAAATGGAATAATTAGTAATAATTAGTAATAAATTCGAATAATCTCTAAATAATTCAAATAACTATTATTACATTTGATAAATTATTATTAAATTTGAATAATTAGAAATAAATTCGAATACTTTGTAAAAAAATTCATCCATTAATAATAAATTGCAACAATTTGTAATAAATTGAAATAATTAGCAATAAAATGAAAAATTTTGTAATAAATTGAAACAATTAGTAATAAATTAAAAAAATTATTAATAATTGAAATAATTAGTAATAATTAGTTACAAATAGTAATAATTCGTAACAAATTTCAATAATTAGTAATAAATTCGAATAAGTATTAATAATTAGTTATAATTAGTAATAAATTCAAATAATTTGTAGTATATTAAATAATTAGTAATAAATATGAATAATCAGTAATAAACATGAATAAATAGTAATAAATTCTAATAATTAATAATATATTCGAATAGCTAGTAATAAATTGCAATAATTTGTATTAAATTTCAACAAATAGTAATAAATTGAAATAATTAGTAATAAATTACAATAATTAGTATTAAATTGAAATAATTAGTAATTAATTGTAATAATTAGTAATAAATTACAATAATTTTTAATAAATTGGAATAATTAGAAATAAATTGAAAAAATTGGTAATAAATTGCCACACTAAGTAATTAATTTCAACAATTAGTAATAAATTCCAACAATTTGTAATTAATTTAATCAATTGGTAATAAATTGTAATGATTAGTAAAAAATTGCAATAATTAGTCATAAATTGATACAATTAGAAATAAATTTTAATAATTAGTAATAAATTGTCAAAATTAGAAATACATTGCAAGAATTAGTAATAAATTCAACATTTAGTAATAAACAGCAACACTCAATAATAAATTTTAATAATTGGTCATGAATTCAAATTATTAGTAATTAATTATTATAATTAGTAATTAATTTTAATAATTAGTAATAAATTTCAATATTTAGTAATTAATTTCAATAATTAGTAATAAATTGGAATAATTAGTATTAACTTGGAATAATTAGTAATAAATTAGAATAACTACTTATAAATTGGAATAATTAGTAAAAAAGTAGAATAAGTAGTAACAATTTGTCATAATTATTAATAATTAGTAATAATTAGTAATAAATTTAATTAATTAGTAATAAATTCTAATAATTAGTAATAAATATGAATAATTTTTTATCAATTCAAATAATTAGTATTAAATTAAAATAATTAGTCATAAATCTAAATAATTATTAATAAATTTCAACAATTAGTTATTAATTGCCACAATTAATAATAAATTGCAACAAAAGTTATAAATTCGAAAAAATAGTAAAAAATTACAACAAATTAGAAACAAATTGAAACATTTAGTAATAAATTGCAACACTTATTAATAAATTTCAACACATATTAATAAATTGCAATACTCACTAATAAGTTGCCACACTTAGTAAAAAAATTCAACACTTAGGAATAAATTCCAAAACATAGTAATAAATTGAAATAATTAATACTAAATTAGAATAAATTGTAATAAAATAGAATAATTAGTAATAAATTGGAATAATTAGTATTAAATTGAATAATTATCATCAATTAGTAATAATTATTAATAATTAGTAATAATATGTAATAATTTGTAATAATTAGTTATAGTTAATAATAATTTGTAATAATTAGTAATAATTCGTAATAAATTCGAATAATTAAATTTGAATAATTATTATTAATATCAAATAGTTAGTATTAATTTGGAATAATTAGTAATAAATCACAATAATTTGAAATAAATTGTAATAATTAGTAATAAATTGAAACAATTAGTAATAAATTGGAAACATTAGTAATAAATTGCCCCAATTAGTAAAAAATAGAAAACAAATAGTAGTAATTGGCAGTAATTATTAATAATTTGCAATAATTTCTAATAATTTGCTGCAATTGGTATTTTATTCAACAAATAGTAATAAATATTATTAATTTCCCATAATTTGTTATATTTTTAATAAGTTTTAATAATTTACAATAAATTGTATTAGTTTTTATTAAGATACATTAATTTTACATAAATTGCAACAATATGAAATATATTGCCACAATTAATAATAATTAGTAACCAATTCTATTAATTAGTAAAAAAATCTTATAATTAGTGAAAATTTACAATAACATGTAATAATGATCAATAATCCACAATAATTTTGATGAAATTATCATAAATTTGCAAAAATTGTAATAAATTGTCATAATTTCTAATGGATTAGTGTCTCCATTTTCCCCAACACCTAATCTCCTTACAATTTTCTCCCATAGAAATCACTATGAAATATATGCCCTCACGTGTGTATATTCCATTTCGTATGCATGATAATGGAGAGAAGTGTGGAGAGGAATTCCTTCTCTCTATTATCATGCCTATAAAAATTAAGATGCATTTTTCGGATATAATTGTTCATATTGATTTCAGTCAATGAAATTTGAAAGGATATGATCGGTTGAGAAAATGTTTCTCTACTTCCCGATGAATCACCTCCACTGTCTCTGAGTGAAATCAACATGATAATCTCCTTGGACGTATGAAAATCCATTTCTGTATGCATGATGGTGGACAATATGGAGGCCTCGTCATGCTGGTCTTTACCATCGTGCATACAGAAATGGATATTCATACGTATGGGAAGATTATTCATATTATTTCAATAAGAGATAGTGAAAATGATTCACTAGTAAAAAGAGATACTTCCAATCCATTGGAAATTATATTGCTAGTAATAAAGAATTATTAGTAAAAATTAACTATAATTAATAATAAATAGGAGTAATTAATTCAAATTACTATAATTTAATGTAGATTTGTATAAAATTTTAAACAGTTACTATAAATAAGTGTGAAATAATAGAAACTATTATAATTTGATTGAATTTGGAATGTGTTTTTATACTATTTTTGGATAGTGTTTTTCTTATAAAAAATTATTAAAAAACCTAATTATTTTATATTTTTTAGAAAAATATTAGACTAAGATGTCGATACCAATTATTATTAGATGATCAAACATAGATAAATTAGCGCATGACTCCCCTGGATTCTGGTTCAAATCCAATATATATTAAGGGTGTTGAATCCTTCTTATCATTTACATCATCAAAAAAAATTGTTTTAGAAGTGACAATTATGTGCCCTAGTAAAAAAATGTGCTCTGAGAGCATTTGACACTTTTGACCACGTTAACGGTAATTTATTACATTTTGGTTTTCAATGAGATTATATTTTTTGGTATCAACATGGTGATCAATGTACAAGAGAATATATAAATAATTTGGTTTCGGATGGAGCACAGTTTCAAAATATTGTACATGATGTTGAAGGCCCATATTTTCTATAAGATGAACCTCGGGATGATATAAATTTAACTCCTTAGTTGGAACCATCTCATTTTTTATGAGTTGTCAAGATCCACTGAGGATTCCTCATATCCTTTTTACAAGATAAGAAAATCTGAAGTAGTTACTAAATTTATTGATATTAATTCAGATAATGGAATTTCAAATAGATATTTTTCTTAGATATCATCTTTGGTAAAAACACATATACTTGGAGGAAATGTAATTAAAATAAATATCTATGAGAGAGAAGGCCTGTTCATAATCTGGGTTATGGTTATCCGAAGATTAATGTGTGTTCAAATGATGGTATGTTATATTATGGTGAAAATAAGTCGCTACATAGTTGTCCCACATGTTGATAATTGAGGTACAAAGAGGCTCAACGAGGGAAGTATTGAAGGATCCTTATAAAAAATTGAGATATTTTCCACTTACACCAAGATTAGAGCATTTATTTTAGACTCAGAACACATAAGCAATGACATCGGGGCACAAAACCAATATACCAACTAGTAAAACATTAAATATTCCCTCTGATGGTTACTCATAGAGTCATTTTGACTAACTGCATATATCATTTGCTTTATATGACAAAATCATGTGATTGGGTATTTTTCCTAATGGTTTAGGTCCATTTCATTCTTACAATAGTATGTATTCAAGTGTGCCTATCTTTATAACTCCATACAATTTAACTACTTGGATGTTGATGAAGGGTCGATATACCCTTTTTACCTTATTAATTATAAGACATACAAAAAAGAATATTGATGATTATTTCTAACCATTGATTGATTAGTTAAATTCATTTTTAATTAATGGGGTTAATACATTTGATGTTACTACAAAAAAAATTCATTGCCGAAAGATTCATTGTTGTCAACAATTAGATACTTCCCCGCATATGGCATATTATATAGAAATATTAATCATGGTACAAAATAATTTCCATATTGTATGAGAGCCAGTAAAGTTTGTATGCTCATCAATTGAAAAAACCCATTATTTTTCGACCATCTTCATAGATTCATCCCAACTGATCATCATTTTTGGATAAACAAATATCATTTAAAAAGAATATAAAAATGAAAGAGATGGAAATCCAACAACGATTTCAGTTACATAGTTGAAATCAGTTGTCTCTTTATTACATTTCATCACATTTGGACCAATAATAATCCAACAAGAAATTGATGGCATTGGTAAATAACACAATTGGATAAATCGAAGAAATATTTATGGGATCTTCTATATTGGTCTGATTGGAAGGATCATCACATGTTGGTTGGCATGCATATTTATAAGAACTATTTTGATACTTAATTTAATATGGTTTTGGATATACTAGGTAAAACCAAAGTTAATTTAAAGGCATGATTAGATCTTGCCAAAAATTGCAGGAGACGAGAACATGAACTATTTGAAACGGTCATATCATAGACGTTAATGATTCCAAAAAAATCTTACACACTTTAAAATATAATCGATTATTATTTTTTTAGTGGATTGCATATTTGAAACATCCAGATTTTTTTGATACCAATTTTGCTCGATGAGTCAAAAAATGGTTATATTACAGGATTAAAAGTTCATGAATATATAGTCATAATGGAAATAAATATACTATGTGGATTAAGAGGTATATTTAACACTATGATTTGGGATGCACAAACAGACATATCATATTTTTCTGAGTCATTTTTTTAGTGAAAAGTGACAATGATGCATTAAGAAGAATGTAAGAATATGTTGTTTTAAATTTCTATAAAGTGGAAAAAAATACTCCCACTGACTTAGTTTGGCTCATTGAAATATTTTACATAATATTTTTCACATGAAGAAATATTTGGGGATCGGGTAAGGTTTTGAGGGATGTACCCATTCGAGAGACGCATGTTGAAATTGATGAAAAACTATGTAACAAAGCATCGATTGAAGGTTCAATTATAGATTCTTATTTCTAAGAGGAAACTACTTTCTTCCAATCTCATTACTTCAAATTTAAATATACGTAAAAAAAATTTGGGGGAACAATTTGGGAACCTTTGATGGTGAAATCAGAAATAAATCCTCAATTTTCAATAATCTCAATGTTGGATTCAGTGGTGTTCATAAACAATAGATTTCAGATGATAAACATCACAGAGATTGTACATATGTTCTTATCAACTGTGATGAAATGAAACCATTTTTATATTGAGTTCAACTATCAATTATTCTATAATATTTTTTACAGTAAATTAATTATATTTTATTTCTTTGTTATATGATAATCATATTCGGAAAATAACTTCCAAAAATTACAGTACCTACTTTTGAAGAACTTGGGAAAAAAAATTTCCTTCTAGTTTCAAAAATCCATTAAAAAAATTTTAAATGGTTTAAAATATAAAATCAATTTATTATCTATTATATTGAGAACATTTTTTACAAATTTTTAGGAATATGAAAATGCTGACCAAATTCGTAATCTATTGCATGTATCGAGTAACCCATCATAAAAATGATAAAATGATATAATGAATTTGTGTTGAATGGTTATAAATATAATACATGTGCATATGGGGAATCAAAAAAAAATGAATTGTGGTGTTTCCTTAAGAGGATATTATCATAGAGAAACTAATGATGACTTTTATGACATGTTAGAAGAAACTATTGAACTATGTTATATATAAAATCATTATATAATGATTTTTAAATGTCAGTGGTTGGGTACTGAGAGAGGCTTTTATATTTATCCAAACCATTTAAGAATTAATATTAATATTAAATGTTTTCCCAAAATAAATGAATCATTTTTATCAGATCATCAAGAATTTAAAATTTATTATTCAAAATATTTTTCTACTTCAAGTGAGTTGAGTGATTGGAGGAGCATATTAAAATTAAATCTATAGAAAATTATTTTTTCAAAGTGAATGTGGTTCCACTGAAGTGAAAGAAATTTCAATTTATCAACAAACTACTCTAAATACATTTTTTCACTATGTGACAAAGATATCGATGATGAAACCCCACAGTTAAGGGTCAGTGGTGACGATGATGTCAATGATGATACAAATGAATTGAAAATGAAATGTGATGATGAAACTAAATATCATGTGGAAATTGATGATGCTGAGGTGGAATATGTAGACATTGACATCATCTGATATGAAGATGAGGATGAAGATGATCCTTGACACATTTTGATTACGGTTATAATTATGTGTAGTATATATCTATATATAGTATTTGTTTTCATGTATGGATAAAAAATAATCATTTCATGTTTCAGAAGGATGATAATCCGTATCTTATTTTGCAGGAAGTTGAGCAACATTTGGATGAGAAGGATTTTGGGTCATCTAATAGTTAGTCTCTTAGAAGTTTAGGGGGAACATAAAGGAGGTGAGGTCTTGCATGGTTAATGATTCCTAACATGATCCCCACATGACGTCCATATCTTAGTTATGATCCATGCATGTAGAGGTATGTTTACCTGTATATTTAAATTAGTTTTCAATAATTTATTTATATATTAATTTATTTATTATTGGTTACTCTTTCAAAGAATTATGAAGATAGATACTGGATATTGGAGTGCTATACTAAGCAATTATTTTTCTGAATCATGGGTATTAGGGATCAAAATCCCATTGATGTGTAGTACCACATGTTCAACCATTAGTTGTTATGAAAATAAACAATATTTATTTTGAAACTATTTAAATTAATAATTTCATATCATTAATTATTTTTAATGTTTATGGTATCCCATTGATGATAACATGCATAGGTCTATCATGAAGGCAAGGCAGGGGACTGTGTGTTAGCATTGTAGTAATGTTTTGCACAATTTCAGAAGAAAGTCAATGGAGAATGTAGGAGTAACAGAGTTTGATGAGCCTTATCACTCCCATTGACCTAAATATATTCCATCTCAAGTTTGGGATGGATTTTTTTCATACTAGTTGGGTGGTTGTTTTCATAGGAGATCATCGGTAGGGATAAAAAACTGGGGGACATCAGAGGTGACACATCGAGCTGCTAGTCATATATTTAGTATGCATAGTGAGCATATGGTAATTAATTTTGTAAACTATTTTATACAACTATCAATGTAAAAAAGTTCATTTTATATTCATATAGGAAGTTAAATAGCCTGATATTTCTGAGTTTGACATTTATAGAAATATTTATAGTGATCTGACCTCTAGAGAGATTAGTGGTTCTCTCCAACATCACATTTTGGTCTGTATATATTTTTTGAGTTTAAAATTTTAATGAAAATAATATTTTAACTATTTTACATTTAAATTTCCAATGAAGGACTCATATGAGGTTGACACTTCTCAGAAACATGCAGAGAGTCAGTTGGAGACCGATGCTCAGACTAGTGCCCATCGATATGATGAGATAGCATGGATGGACGTGACCCTTTATGCCTCTAAGAAAGGTCAGGTTGGTGGTATCAACACATGATTGAAGCAGATGGATTATTATGGAACCGCTGTAATGTCAGCTTCAAGCTAGAGAGGATTTCATTGAGGGTCATCATCATCATCAGATGAATAATATCAGGATCACCTGTGAGCTTAGAGTAATCCTATAGAGAGTATGCATTGAGAGTAAAAGCAGCTGCATTAATGAGAACAGAAATAGGATAAAGAGTTCCTAAGACACCATCAACAACAGTAGAAGGATATGCATGATGTGATTCATCAATGGGGGTAGCAGTAGGGGTAGGAGCAATTGGAGTACATGAAACATCAAACTCTTGGTTTTAGAATGATGTTCCCACCACCATCACTTCCAGACGACCATACCCTCGGTGATCTATTTAATTTTTAAGACAAAAATTTTGAATGTAAATATTTTTTTTAATATTAACTTTCTACATTTTAATATAGTTATTTTTTTATATTTCATTGAATATTTCATTTTATATTTTATATTTAATTTTTAATTATTTTATTACTTTTATTAAATATTTTATCATTTTAATAATTATAAAAATAATTAATCTTTATTATTTTCTTTTTATTATTTCTATCATTTAATTTATTAGTATTTATGAATATTTTATTAATTATTATTATTATTGATTATTTTATTTTTATTATTTTATTAATTATTTTATTATTTTATTAAATATTATTTTTGATTATTTTATTTTTCTCATTTTTTTATATTTTTCATGAATTTTGATGTTTTCATTATTTTATAATTTTTCATTATATTCATAATAATAATAATAATATTATTATTATTATTATTATTTTCATATTATCGATATAATTTTAATTATAATTATATGAAAATTATTTTATTATTTTATAATTTAATTTAATTTACTAATATTTTTATAATTATTATTTAATTAATATTAATTTAATTTTTATTTTTATTTTTATTATTTTTTTAAACAATTTGTGTCAGGTCCCAATGTGAAAAATATTTGCAACTGGCTATCAAAATATGGTATTTAAAAACAAGGCCATTACTATTTGATACTAGTGAACATCCCATCACAAATATTTAGTTTTTGGGACAAACCATCAAAAAAAACCTTTTTTGCAATGCCATTTTATGTAACGAGTTATTAGTGACTGGATCTCGTCGCAAAAGGGTATTTGTGACCAGATCCAATCTCAAATGACTTTTCTCAAATGACCAAATTTCTAGTAGTTCATATACCTGAGATAGGTTTGGCGGGAGTACTTTTTGATAAGTCATCGCTTTGATGTGGTCTAGGATCTCAAAGGGGATAATGTATCCTGGATTATCCTTTCCCTTCTTCCAAAATCTTATGAGTTTCTTCCATAGAAATATACAAAAGAATACCATATCTCCAACCAAAAACTCCAAGTATCATAAAAAATTGACTTCATAGATCTTTTGTCAACTCTAAGAATACCTAATGTGATGCTTAATGGATTTCACCATTTTAACAATTTCCTCAACCATTTCTGGACCCAAAAGTTTATATTCACCAACTTATGCTGTTGTTCTTAATATATTATGAAAATGGGGTTCATAAGGAACCATTTGAATTCTTAAGTGTAAATTATTATTTTATGATAAATCAACTAGAGGATGATTTTGGTCCCATCCTCCATTGAATCCCATTGACCATGGTCTCAACATGTCCTCTAATGTATGCACAGTCTACTCTGATTGGCCATCAGTTTGAGGGTGATATGTTTGGATAAAGTTCAACTTAACATTTAGTACATATTGGAGGATCTTCCATAACATTGAAGTGAATCATGGATCTATGTTAGATATAATTTATTATGATCTTCTATATAGCCTCACAAGTTCTCTAACGTATTTCCTTACAAGTTGATATGCTGATAGGTCCACTCTGATTTCAATGTAGTGTGCATTATTTGTAAACTTTTCCACCACAACCCATATAAAATTATTTATTCCTAATGTATATGAAATATTGGTTGTAAAGTCCATGGTTATGTTTTCATTTCTATGTAGGAATCAGTAATTCTTGCATAATCCCCTATTTATTTAATTCATTAATCCTTCACTTACTGAAATACAATACACCTTGATGTATATTATGTGATATCCTTATTCATATTGTCCCAAAAATAGTTCTCTCAATGATCTTGATACATCTTCATTATAATTGGATGGATTGATAAGTTCTAGCTATGTGGATCATCCAACATCTAGTTCTTTATCTCCAGATTTGATGGTATATGTATTTGTGACACAAATCATACAACTCCTTCTTCATTAATTTTGAATGTCGAGGATTTCCCTTTTCATATAGCTTCCACCTTTGTCTAAATTTATAAATCACATATTATAGCATTATATATCATCACCAAAAGGGATGGTTGTGAAATCATTTGTGAAAGTATTGATGAGAATCCTTATTTTATGGTTCCCATGACCATCATTTTAAATTAATTGAATATCATATCATTATCAATTCTCATCGAGGATAAAATTGTTATGTAATATCTACTTAGGGAATATTCCACATTATTTTCTTTCTCTGGATGGATGTGGACTGAGAATTCAGATTCCTTAATCCTCTCTAACCATATTATCTTGAACATATTTAACTATTTCAGTGTGAATATATAATTGAAGCTCTTATTATCCATATATATTTCAAACTTCTCCCTAAAGTGATAATTATGCATGATTTTAAATAAAAAGATCAATTCATCCAACTGCAGATCATTTTTTGGGTAATTATATTAATGAACAATCAATTTAATTGATGCATAGGCAATCACATCATCATCTTACATTATTACACAGTCAAATCCCTTCATTTAAGAAACATTTTATACCATAAAATATTTCCAATTTTTTTATTTAATGTATAGGTGCATTGATAAACCTCTTTTTCAATTCATTGAATCATTATTTCCATTCATTATTCATGAAAACATTGACTCCCTAAAAATTTAGCTTGGTTAGAGAGATTAAAAATGAGGATAAATTTCATAAATATCATCAACAATAACTATCCATCCCACGAAAACTATGGATATATATCAAAGTTGTTGGCCTCATCCATCGATCCATTGCCTCAATTTTTTAATGGTCTACAAATATCCAAATTTTTGGGATAACATTCTACAATAATAAGATTTTCTTTTAATAGAACTCATATTTTCATTACTTTCATTCATATTATCATATCATAAGGTCATTGTAACAATACCCCAATGCTCTTCATGATCCTCCTTGATTTTAGTGTATATTAAATTATCATCTCTTAAGAAAACAATTTTTTGAGGTAATATCTAAATAAACTATTCACCCATTCCATTAATATTTTCAGATAATTATTTAGTCAAAATGGAATTAGTATAAACTCATACTGCTGGTACATTATACACAATTTATTCTTAGGTATATCCTCATTCTTCAACATTACATGAATATAACCTCTTCGATGATCTTAGATAAGTATTAGGCTCCATCTAGCTGATCGATGAAGTCATAAATTCATGGAAGATATAAATTTTTCTTTAATTTGATCTTCTTGAGCTCCTAATAATCAATATAAAGGGGCATTGACATGACCTTCTTCTTAATTAATAGAGCTGGTGTACCCCAAGATTAAGAACTTTGGTGTATTAACCCTTTATCCATATTCTTAATTAGTTTATTCATGAGATTTTGGAAAAGACAAAAGTGTAATAATGATTTTAAATTAAACTTCTTAGTAAAGGGAGAAGACAAGTAAATTCATTGGGAAACACATCAGTGTATTCCCTCATAATGGGAATGTCTTCAAGGATTATTTTTCTTTATACATAATCATTTGAGCTAGATATGATTTTTCGTAGCGAAATAATATCTACACAAGAGAGGTTGGTGATAATGAAGATTCATCCACCTCTTTTTACTCAAATTGAATCAGAGCATGATTCAGAACAAGGATATTTATTTTCATATCGATTCAGTTTATGTTGTCTCTATATAAAAAAATATAATACATACCCATAATTGAATGGACTTACACAAATTAATGTATTCCAAGGTTCTTAGAGATTTTCTTCCCACAGATTTTATAGGGAAGGAGTTATATATATTGTATGCAATAATTTAACTAATTTTAATATTCATTTATAAATCTACATCAATACTCTAATGTTGTGTTAAAATAGTTCTACAAAAGATGTATGACATGGAGGAATTCATATAAATTGAATAAAATATACATTCACTATTATTTAATGAATAAATATAATACATATGACCACTTAATTGTTATCAACCAAATGATTGAATGTAATTTTATAATATATCACTTATTACGTTGGAGATAGTTGGTGATGATTGTCTCTGTCCACCCTTGGATTAGTTCATTTGTTGAAAAAGTTTCCTCATTCTTTGACCATGAAATATTGGACAATATCTTTAGGGTTTAATATAGAATTAAAAAATTCCATTTCATTGGTGGGTTTCTCCCATCTGAAATCACTAGTTCTCTTACCTTCATTCCCATACCCAAATAATTTTCTCTCACCCTTCAATAAATTTCTAGGGCACTTCTTTCCACAATTCTGACAAGTTTAATGTTTAAATTTCTTACTGTCGTTATATTTTTTTCATCATAACACTATAATTTAACTCTATATTACAATTATTATGCCTATAGAGCCTTGAAATTCTAGGATATCCATTTTAAATGTGAGATCACATCTAAAAATTTCATCATAGAAATCAATGTCCCTGATTCCTAGGTAATTTTGATGATTCAATTTTGAGTCACTAAAGAGGGGGTGAAATTTTAATTTTTGGGTAACCAAATAAAGTATGAGGCATATCGTAAATGTATTTTGATGTTTTCCTCATATTCCATTATGGATTCATCACCATTTTTATTGAGAAAAAATAAATCCCTTTACATTTTAAGTCAGATATTGGGAGATTATTTTATAAAAGACGTTTTTTTTGTAATTCCTTCCACCCCATCACTTCAATTACTTCCACATGATTTGTATAATTAATAAATTTTCAGTACAGATTAGCTTACCCATATAGATGATAAAAAACAAGTGTAATATTATCTTTCTTGAAAGATATAATGATGTAGAATATATTATCAATGATGTTGATCTATTGTTCCATGTTTAAGGGATCAGACGATCCAATTAATAGAAGATGCCTTTATTAGATAAATTTTTTAATTTTATCTTCTTCATTCTTAGGGGGGTCTTTTTTTTCTCTCTAGATTTTGGTTTCTATTCATACCCCAAGTCAACTAGTACAATATCATTAAAAGTGTCTTTATTCCAACTCACATTGTGTTGGCTGGATTATATTTAAATTAATTACTTTTCTCTTTATAATGGTTGTTTAATATGTTCCTCCTATTTTTTACCATTGGAAAGAATAAAGGTTAACTTATGGATGAGTAATTTTAAAATATTATAGATATAAATGGGAATCCAATAACATTAAACTGTTAATTTATAAATGAAATTTATTTTTTTACTTATGAATTCCAAAGATTCAATCTATTTTATCAATAATTTATTTCATAACATAGACTCATATGGAATTCAACCATTAATATCAGCTGGAAATGAGGTTCTGAATTTTCCAAATTATATTCCTCATGAGTTTCAATGTAGGTGCACATAAATGTCAATTTTTATGCACCATTTTATGATAAAGTCCATCTTAATGTTCCCTTCTTGGTATTATTACCTCTATGTACATATATTCTATGACCCCTTCATCTTTTAGTATCTAAAAAATGATGTAATGTTTTTGAAACCACATACTATACACCAACAAAATATAATAATTTTTTTCTTATTTTGGGTCTTATCCCAAATGATTTCAATAGTTTTTCCTAATTATAATCGCCATAATTTCTAAAATTTCTATTAATACCTACTATAATAACTATAGTATTTATTACACATTAATATATGATTTATTACATGAGAACACAAATAATAAAACCCATAAGACTGAGATGTATAGTGTATTATGTTAAGTAGGTAAATTAGATAACAACAGAAAACAAGTTCAATGTTAGCATTATTGAAAATTTCTCCAACTTGCTCATAATTTTCCATCATCCTTAAAATTTCATGGGAAAACCTGGGGATGTACATATGAAATGTGTGATCCTAGAATACTATTAAGGAAATAACAAAAGAATAAAAATGAAGAAAGTATTATATAGAAGACAATTTGAATTTAAATGGAACATAAAAGTGTTGAGAATCATAAACGTGAACAATGAGGTGTGATATAACATGGAAACATAAAAGAAACCTTGGAAATATGGAAACAACTATGAACATGACAACATAAACATTGGTCATGGAAAATAACTTAGGCATAATAACATAGTAGAAAAAGTCCCATCAAGTAATAGGTTCACTCACTAATCCCATACATGATGTCTCATGTTAAAAAATATTAACCAATGCATTAGAGAGTTATTATATTTCAGGTACACCTATCCCATTCATACCATGCATACATGTGTCACATAGATCGTTCAACACAAGGATGTATTTCATCAATTTTAACCACACAATCATGGTTTTTGGGTAAAATACATGGCATTAACAAATAAATTAAGGATAGGTACATCTAGGTGAATAAAATAGGGTGAAAATGTGGGTTGGTATTTATGAAATAATTTATTGGCATGAAACAACATATTGAAATTTTATCAGCATAATGTTAGTATTCAAAGACTCATAAAATTGTATAAATTAGAGAAGGATATGTTCCATAAAAAAATTCTACATAGTAATGGATTAGGTAAATTATATAGCAACCCGAAATAAATGATCTATCATTATATATACATAAATTATTTAGTAATGGTATATGTTAAAATTCAAGATGATGTTATCAATTGATATTAGAGTAGATAAATACAAAGAATGTTCTTGAATTGAATAAAAGAGAGAGAGGTTTCAAACCATAATAGGGTGATTCCAAATGCTTGGGATGACCTTCTTGATAGATTGGGGGAACCATGGGTGGTCTCTATAGAAGGTAAATAAGTGCAAGGACAATATGTGAGGGTTTTTAGTTATTTATAATGAGATATTGGATGGATTTATATATGAAATGTATGGGGAGTGTTTCATTACTTCACAAACATGGGTTTTGGACTCTATATAATATTGTAATCTAAACCAAAAATAATAGAATGGTTTTTTCAATGGGTTATTCCAAATAAAAGAGTTTGAAATTATATTATAAGTTAAAAGTCTAAACTCAATAAAAAATTACCCTTGGGTTTAGAAGTCAGTATGTTTTATAAAGAAATGATTTTAATACATTAAAATAAAATTTCAGTATTAGTGGATTCAAAAACATTAATAAAAACAATCTAGTAAAATAAAAAAATATTTTATTATTAGGGAAACATCAATAAAGGCATGGAACCCATTTAAAAAATTTATTAAATCAATTATAGTACATATGTTTTAATAGTACACACCCTATATTTATACAATATTAAATTTAACGTGAAAATTTTATAGTCTCATAAAATTATTAAAAATTAATTGTTGGATATTTTTGATGTGATAATTAAAAAATATTATTCATTCTATAAAAATACTTTCCTCAAATCGCTAATTTTTTACTTTTTCAATATTCATATTTATATTATTAGAGTCCAGATACATATAAATTTGTTAAACTATAATACTCTTTTACGGTAAGGTGAATGATGGTGAGATATTCAAGGGGTGGTTCAGTGAACATGGTTTGGGTTTTGATCTCTATGATCGTGAACTTATCCTATAAATGAATTCCCCTATGTAGTAGTTTTTGGATCATGGATGGTTTTTAGTGAAGATAAAATCCCAGAGATGATATCTCCATAAAAATAAATGATAAATGGGTTTATTGTGCATGATCATATTGTTCAAGGCCATCAATTATATAGAGACCATGGTTAAACATAGATTGATATTACATCATTTTGGATGAATATACATCCAATTACAAAATTTCATTCCCAGAGACCATAATAGTTTATTGTGTTTGGAATCATTAAAATATAATTATATATCTTGATGATATATCTGAAATAAACCCCTTAATTATCTACCCCTTTAGTAGTCATACTTATAACCATTCATCATAACCTAGGGGAAGTAAACATAATGAACGTGTGAGATTATATGATCGGTGAGTGTAAATAAGGGAGTTATGTAACTATAACATTATCATAATGGTATGAAACTATGATCATATCATTATAAGATCATAAACTACATATCAATGATACTAAAATTGATTCATGGAATAATGATTGGAAGTTAATAAGGCATGAATCATAAAGAAATGAATGAACATGGGTCATGAGAGCATACTTTGGAATAAAATATACACTTATGGAATACACGTCCATTTATAGAATTGTGAACTTGTGGAAAAAGAAATAGATTCATTCATTAGGTTTGGTATATGATATATGGTCCTTATATAAATTATGGACATGAAATCAGGTCCATTCATATCATTTGTAAACATTTAATTGGGTTCACACAAAACATTGTGAGCATGTAATTAGGTCCACGAATAAACTTATGGACATGAAAATTGGTCCACACATAACATTAGGAAAATGAAACCAGGTTCACTAATAACATTGTCAACAAGTAATTTTTTTCATGCATAAACATTTGGGTATGCATCCAGGTTGACACATAACATTGTATGAATGTTATTAGGTTCATGCATAACATTGAGAACATTTAATCAAGTTCATGCATAAACTTATGGACATGAATCCAGGTCCATGGATAACATTGGAAATATATAATCAGTTTCACACATAACATATATAATCATGATCCATCCATCCTTACCGAATAAATTAGAGAATATATAGGTCCCACCCATCAAAAAATTAAATCATACAGGTTTATGACACAACACCAAAAAAATTCATCATATCATAAACCATAAAAATAGATGGGTTTCGTAAACATCATATCAAATACAATTTATTGAAATTGGTATTATAAATATTTCATACTGTCATAACTTGTGAAATTGATATAGGATTCATAGTCATTTAATCCTTAAATAAACCATGAAATGAAGGAGATTTCATATTTATTTTATCATGGTATTCCCTATGTAAGAGATACTAGATTCAAAATTAACCTTTCCAATTAAAGAGAATAAATTCAACAAAATAATATTAACAGTGTCCTTGGATCATTTCAAAAGGAATAAACTATATCAATAGATGTCAACTTAGACATGGAAGGATTTTGAAAGATCGCATGAATCATTAATTAGGGAAAATAAACATTCATTTAATATCATGCTATAAAACATATATCATTTTTCAAAAAAAATTCCATAAAAAACACTTTGAAATACATATAAAAGAATATTTAAATAAACAATTAACAAGAATTTTGAGAAAAAATATTTTCCTCAATAAAACTTATTTTTTAATATATTATTTTCGAAAATATTTTTCTAAATATAATCTTTATAAATTAAAATTTTGCTTCAAGAAAATTTTTGTCATGTTGGATGGCTAATTTGAACATACAGAACATTTATTTTTGCATCATAAATTTTTTTGGAAAGTTCCTAGATCATAAAACAAAAATATTATTCTTTTTAGAAACATTTTTCATTAAAGTGGTCAAACATGGGTAAAAATGTATTTTAAATATTATAGTGATATATATTTGAAAACATTTTAAGAAAATAAGGTTTTGTGAATAAATAAAAATTGTGACCGAAGAGAAAAATAAAGTCGTATTTACTTACAAAATATTTTTTTAGTAATCGTGAATACGCAAGAGTGTGAAAGTAGTACCAATACAATGATATATTAGGGATAAATTTATGAGAATAAAATTAAAGATATTTATTGAGATATGGATCATAAGATGTCATCAATTGAAGCATAACCATAACCAATCTGGATAAATGATGATACTGTAGAAAAAAATTGATACCACTTTTGTATTAGTATATCATAATACTATGGATGGAATAACATTAAATGAATCACCTAATATCATGAGAAGTAGTAGATCCATGATATGACATGTCATATGGAAGTATATACACCTAATAGTAAATATAGTTTTATTACAAGGAATATATCTCAAAGAAGGTAAATTGAGAAGAAATTAATTTATTGATTTGGTAACTTTGGAACCATACACCCTATGAATGAATTGTCATCAAATTGGGTTGTAAATAACAATAGAATTATTCATAGTAATTATATAATACATTCATCGGTATTATATACACCACAAATACAAAATGAGTGTTTAATAAGGATTTAATCTCTCAAAAATAAAAGTGATGTATTAAAACTCTTAACATAATTCATGAATTCCATCATATGCATTCAAACCTCAATATGTCCTAACTTTATTCTTAGATGTTCAAACCTCCTCTTTTTTTGGTTACAAATTTTAACTTGAATGAAATGGCTTCCAAGGTTCTCATTTTTCCGATATCGAACCTTATTTGATGAATGGAGGGAATATGGGAGCTTAATTAGTTATGTTTTTTATGATCAAAAGGACATGATAATTGCGTATAAGTGAGGGGGTGATAGACCATTTATAATGAATAATGAGTGCCATTATTTTGAAGATAAAAAAGGAAAACACTATTGAAATGTCTCACGTTCTTCATGTGCCTCCATTAATTGTCCATTTTCTATCTAACTGGGAATGTGGTTAAATATTTCAAGAAAATGGAATTTTTGCATGTTTCTATTTTATTTTCCCACTTAATTTAATGATTAAAGACTAATTAACCTTGTTTATACATTTACCATTGTAGTTAATTATAATTACTTTTAGTAATATTTATTTCAAAAACTATGTTGACCTTATTATAAATTATAAATTATGACGATTACAAATATGGAATATTTTTTACATATTCAAAAAAATAAGAGGTATAAATTAATTTAATTTTAATCCCATAGATGTGTGGCAACATCTCAGTTTTTAAGAGAAAATGATTATAATTTTAAAATATTTTTATATCCTATTTCACTGTGAAAATTTTCTAATGACCTATATTGGATTAATAGATATATAATTTATATAATTAATCATTAAATACTTGTTATGTTATAGTTTATAAATTTAAATAAATTAGATGAAAAATCATTTTTTAATTAAAATTTAGTATTTTCCACTATTCATCCAATATTGATGTTTTTTGAAAAAATACAAAAAATTCACCCTAATGTAATTTTGACATTATAAATTCAAAAAAAATGTTTCTTTTATCAAATTAAATTTATAAAATTGTTTTAAATTCGATTATTATTGTTCACAAAAGGAAATAAGAAAAGTATATTTGAGAAAATAGTATTTTCCAACATATAGACTTTGCAAAATATTTTATATTTTATTAAAAGTATATTTAATTTATATAAAACCATTATAAATAATATTTAAAAAGAATTTATTAATATTCATATTAATATTTTTAATTAATTGTTTATAATATTCACATTTAAATAATTATAATAATTAAATGTTGTTTTGTAGAAACTTGTTGTTGAATGTAAGACAAGCCATCCCTGTGTTGCATATAGCGCAATATTATCTTGGTTTATCGTATATAGAAATATAAACATGGTGGCCCATTAAATTAAAGAAATCAAAGAAAATTATTTTATTCAAAAAAATGTTCATAAAAACTCAGGGTGTTGCACTATACCCCCTTAAAGTGAATTTCTAACAAGAAATTCATCTGTGTTTTAAAGGCTTAATACCTGAATATTCTTTTCATATAAAAAACATTGTAAAAACGAAAAATTAAACATAATTTAAAAAGTTAAAGTAAGAACCATAATGGTTACCCAGAGTGACTCAAAACTAGGTTTCCACATAGGACAACATTTGTTGGGATTGAATATTGGACATGGTAGAAAAGAATAAATAATCATAGTGACTGATAAATATCATTGGTCATCATGAAGTGAATGATCAATGTAATATGAGGGGACTCAAATTCATAATGGTTTCTTTATTTATAATACCAACGGTTTAATAGAAATGGTGTTATTAAGATAAATATTTTTCAAGATCTGTTTCCATGAGTTGTGGAATTATTGTACTCTCTTAGAACATAATAAAATATATTTACTTGATTTTATAAGTTTTCATATGAACAATCTCACACTTTGTTTATTCCTTTCATGATTTCTACTTCATCTCTTATTCCATGAAATGGATGTTTATTTATTATCCTTTAAGTACTAATAGATCTAGATGTAGAATGATAAGGCATTCCATTTTTTAGTTAGATTCACAAGAAAAAGTTTAGAACAAGTTAATTTATATGCATAAATCATAATATAGTGTGATAATACATGAATCTGTAAAATACTATCTAAATCTTCACATAAATCATTTCATAAATTGTTGACCATGTGACCCTTCCAAAATACAATTTAGTATTTATTCCTTAAATAAGCTCTTTACTTATACCAAAAACATTTTCAATGTAAATTGGATTCCATAGTTGTATCGATAGAATATATAATATGATTTTATTAATCTTTAATCCTAGTAGAGTGAGATAATCACATGAAATTTCAAGTAAATATTAAAAATAATATTCTCTTAGGGATTATTAGTATAAATAAAACACAAAGTTCCCAAATAAAGAGGAGATGGAAGGGTTCCCTAGTTATTATTATTTGCTTCAACCATTGTGATTTCATAACCTTTCCCTTTATCCTTTTTCCTCAGAGTATGATGTAAATTTTTATCAATAATGTACCTTGTATTTAGGCCTTGATTAACATAGATACCACACTCTATGCACTTGAAAAACTGAAGTGTATGTGGTTCATTCTATTTTGATATTTCTCTCATTATATTATTGACAATATTCTTCACATCACATTTAATTTTTGTTTCTTCATGTCTAGGATTCCCACACATTAAAATATTTCATTTTCTTTTCAATAAATCACATATATTCTCTTTCTTATGTTTTGGAAAGTATGACATTGAATATTTTCCTTCTCTACTTGTGAAATATCTATATATTTTCCATATAAAAATATTCTTCTCTTCTTATCATCAACACCGAGATGGTTTCCATCTGTAATTTCCACTTTTAGTGCCCAATTGAATATTTCTTTATAGAATTCGACATTTATTTTTGTCAACACACATTATACCATAGGTTTAAAGAATTTAAATAATTAGTCAAACTTATTTTTAGAATGAAATATAATACTAGAAGATTACCTTGCATGTCTTATAAAATTATCTTCTAACACACCAACAAATTTACCATCAATCTTATTATGCTTAAGAAATCCCTTATAAATTTTTGTATAATATAATGAAAATGCTTATTGAAAACTAATATTTTAAACTCATCCCACTTTATGGAGTAAATTTATTATTTTTTTCATTTTATTATTAATATGATTTCACCATTTATCTGTATCTCCTTACAAACAGTAGTAATCCCAGCGTACTTTTTCTCTATATTAATATTGGATAATAGAAATTATCATTTCAATGATATAGATATATTTTATATCTACTAGAAAATCTATTGAACCACTGAAAGAAGGTGAATGTTTCCTCATGAAGGACTCAACATAATGTTGTTCCCTTACTTTCTCATTTAGTTGTTCACCATGATTCATATCATGATACTAATATGGGAACATACCAATGGGGTTTTTATTCCATCTATAATAACATTCGGCTACTTAAGAGGTCAATCATTACATTTTCCATTATATTATTCATTATCATGTTTACTTTGGGTTCCAACCATTGAATAAAACCAAAATCATAGTGTGATAAACACTAATTAGAGTGGGTAACCACATAGTCAAAAAAAATCACATATAGGATGTCCAAATAATGAAACATTCTTCATTCAACTATTAATCCTTATGTTTATACAAGGATGTTTATAGTCATATTCTATTTCAATAATTTTTGGTGGTTTGTGTATAGTTTTTGAATATAATAACCATATCCATTGGGTGTGTCAAACCAGGCATGTGGAAAATCCCATTATAATGAATTGGTTCCCAGTCGATTTTCGCTCAATAAGATGTTTTCGGGGTTTTACCCCTCTGTACATCTTTTCCATATCCCCATAAATTTATATTATATATAAAGGAATGTATTTATAGAAAACTAATTTATCTATCCTTTATCAAAATTCTCAGGCATTTTCTAAAAATTGCCTTATCCATAGACATACCCTTAGATACATCAATAGAAATATCATTAGAAATAAACCTATGGATCTCAAAAATGTTTTCCCATCCTAGTTTCCAATGGCTGTCCAAACTATTCATTGGATTGAAACTATAGTAACATAGTCATATCATAAATGGACATTACATCATTTTAGTTTAATATTTATCACATTAAAAAAATTAGATTCTTGATAACCATAATAGTTTATTGTATTTAGAAGCATGGAAACATAATATTTTATCTTAGTGAATGATCTTCAACATCTCCCTTCATGCTCTTCTAATTTTTTACACCAACATAAAATTATTTTTCATAACATGGGAAAATGAATCATAATAAAATGGTGAGCTAATATGTTTAGTAATTTTGAACCATGGATATATGTAATTATAATATTACCATAAGGTTATGAGAACATGATAGTGTCATTTTATGATCATTAAATACATATCAAGTATCATAAAAATGAATCACGGAATATTGATTGGATGTTCATAAGATATGAATAATAAATAAATAAATAAAGATGAGTCATGAGAGAATAATATGGGCCCAAGATATATAATTCTGGAATACACCTCAACTTATAAAATAATGAACATTTTTAAATAGAAATAGGTTCACTCATTGGGTTTAGGACAAGAAAGTGGTTCCTTACATAAACCTATATACATGAAAATAGGTCCATGCATAACATTTATAAACATGTAATCAGGTTTATGCTTCTCATTGTGAATATGTAATCATGTTCACAAATAAAATTATTAACATATAATCAGGTTCATGTATAACATTGTGAACATGTAATCAGGTCCACACATAAACTTTTGGACATTTAAACACGTCCATTCATAACATTGTTAACATATAATTAGGTTAACACAAAAATATATGGAACAGAAAATAGGTTCATTCATAACATTATGAACATCTAATTAGGTTCACACATAACATATATACTCATGATTCATCCATCATCACCCAATTAATTGTATAGATATATTGGTCTCAACCATCACATAATGATATCATACATGCATGTGCCAAATGAAAAAAATATCCATCATTACATGACCAAAAAAAGATTAATTTCATAATCATCATATCATAACCCCTTAAATTAATAGGGTATAATAGGAATCAGATCATATAAAAACTTTTGAAAATTATTTTGGTTTCATTATCATTTCATCAATGAATAACCTATGAATGGAAGGGCATTGTATACTTTTCTTTCATTGTATAAAACATATAATAAAAATTTGATACATAATAACATGTCTTAATAACCATAAACCATTAAAAAATGAATAAGATATTTTTCCTCGTATTATATCCAAAAGAAAACACTAAAATATATCATAGGATGTCAATTTAGATGGGTAATGATTTTAAAATAACACAAGAAGAAATTATTAATGAAACAAACCAATCATTGAATATAAATTTTTTAAACCTAAACAATTTTCATAAATAATTTTATTTAGAAGATACTTTGTAAAAATTATAAAGTATTATTTTAAAGATCATTTTAATCATTTCATGTGAAATTTTCGTTTTTGATTTGTATGAAACATATCAAATCATAAAAAATATTGATTTTTTTTATTGAAAATCAATTTATAATAATCAATTTCCATAATATTTTGGAAAATAATTTCTTTAAAAATAACCTTATAACCATACAAGGAATTTTATCGTAAATGAAAATCATGATTTTGGGTAAATCTATATATATCGATCATTCCTTTTTCCCCATAAAAATTTATAGAATTTTTCTGACCGGAAAGAAACAATTAGATTCCTTTTAAAAACCATTATGATTAAAATGGTAAAAAATGGGTAAAAATTTCTTTTATACATCATATTAATTTTCTTAGAAAACACTGTTTTGTGAATAAAAACAACTTCTAACCAAATGTAAATTAATGTCGGATTTGCTAAAAATGATTTCTTAAATATCTTAGGTACCAATGGGTAGAAAAATGTTTCCATTAAATGGATATATCATAAATAATAGTATGAGATGAAAATTCATGAAAGATATTGAGATATGGATCATAGTATTTCATAAATGGAATTATAATCCTAAATTATCAAGATAAAAAATAAGATAGCAACAATAAAATCTTACCAATTTGGAATCCTTGAATAACAATCCTATGGAAATAATAAGATTATATAAATGAAAAAAATACCTCAAAAAGAAATAGATTCATGATATAATATGTCAACGATACGTACATTGTCATCATAGAAAAATATAGGTGCATAACCTAGTGAGTTTATCAAAGAATGAAAATTGAGACAAAATTACTTCACAGATTTGATAACTTCAAAAACATAAAACCCATAGAAGAAGTATCATAAAATGTGTTTTTAAATATTGGTAAACTTAGTTATAAGAATAATAAAATACCTTCATGGGTAGTTTATACACCACAAAAAATGAGTGGTGAATAAGCCACAAATATCAAAGATATCAAAGTGAGATGGGGAAACTTTAACCATAAGTCTTGACATTATCCATACACATTAAAACATCATTAAGTATTTAATTTCTCCATACACATTCAAAGATATTCTATTTCGAATAAATCCTTTTTTCACCAAAGAACTCTTTGGTTGAATTTCTAGCTAAATTGAGGCTTCTAGGATTATGAAATAGATGTTTGGGTCTTATTTGTTCTGGGGTTAAATAGACCAAATGGATTGAAAGTTCAGTATATGTGGGGGGGGGTCCCTTTTATATTTGAGGAGGAGTATCATTCTAGTAAATATAAAATGGGAAACATTATTTAGAGGTCTAGCTTACATCATGTTTAACATCCCAAGTAATTATAGAATAATGATTTTTCACTAATAAAAATATTTACAAATTAATAAATCATTTTTTATAGAATTATATTTAAAAAAGAGTACATGCCACACAATAATAGGTTTCCTCAACACATGCATTCCATGCAAGACTGAGTCACACAAAAAAGAATATGTCAATTATATTATTATATTAATTAGAAGTTATTTACAATTCATTATATTAGTGGGAATTAATAGGAATAATTGTATAATTTTTACAAAAATTACTAATTTTTTTTACATTGATCCAATATATTTCATTGGATTAAAATTACAATAAATCCAATTTTATTCACAAAGAAGCCCTATATTTTTTATTGTTAGTGTTACCGCTTTTAATCCAGAATCCTGTTCTAATATAATTTTTTTGAGTTTTATAAATTTACTATGAATAAATTAAAATATTTTTTAATAGATAAATTTAAAAATTTAGTATGTGTATGTTTTTCTTATCTTTTGATGTACTTTCATATTTTAATGAATAGTGAATAATGTGGAATTTTAGTTCAAAACGTCATTTTTGTCCAATTTATTTATATAATTAAATAATGTTTTTATATGGTTTTAAAATATAATTAGATCATTTTTATATCTGTTAAAATAATAAAGGTCATTTGAATGAATTTCAATTTCAAATTGTATAAAAAAAGCAACACTGTGAATGTTTGTACATTAAACCCCCACTATCACATCCCATCTGTGGAATTAAATTTTAATTACATGTTTTCAATTATGTGATTACATTCTGGAAAAATGGATAAAATACTGAGAATAAAAAATTTATTTATTCCATTAAGGTAAACATAGTTCATGATAAACAATATTAATTAATGTGATTAAAATTAGTTATAATGATTAAGAGAAAAAATTGCTTAATAATGAACTATAACATAAACTTAATATCCCAAATAACCTAGAAACCTGATAAAAATAAATTTTATTGAAATATGTCAACCCCATTCACAATTTTATTAAATTACTAATTTTATTTTATTCTCATTACTTGGTAAAAACGTGGTTGGAGTTCTCTTTAAAAAAATATATAGGGTTTTTACTTCGCCTCCAGAATAAAAAGGCATTCACACCTCTTACTTCCTCAAACCTATCAAGCCACATTGGATCAACTATGATCTTCCAAAATATATCATTTACATCCCAATCCTTATCATTGAATCACATCCTTGGACTTAAATCTATCCATATAATCTCTTTGAAGAGAACCAAACAGAGTTACTCGAATAAGAGCTAACCCCATTCATCATGATCTTTTATTTTATCTTTATTATACACTACCTAGAATATTCTTATTCAATACAGAAATAATAAATTCAATTTTCTAAATATAAATTAATTTTTTATTATAATAGTTCAACCTACACATACACACACATCCATATAATGGGTAACAAACTATCCATTTAGGTGTACGGGGAACTACCACCTCACACAATGATGTTGTTAATTATCTCATTACCACCACTCATGGTTGGAAATTATCATGGAAACTCTATTAATATATTATATTTATTATTAATTTATTCTTATATAATTATATAATAACACATTAGATTATAAATTGTATATTTTTAATACAATAACATCGTTTAATGAAATGTGGACTGTAACCACCTCAAAGAGATATTATAAATTCATACACTTCATTGAAGGTATTAAGGATGGGTTTATTTTAATAAACATGGAATAAATAAATTCTATATGATAGTCATTAATCAATTACCTTTAATTATTAAACATCATTTTATTTTTCACTTTTCTACACATTAAAAATGTGATAAATTCGTTCATGGATGAGTGAACTACCACCTCCTCAAAGTGATGTGATTCCTTATACAACTACATAATTATATATATTAGAATATATGAATAATTAAAATGGTATATATGAGATAATTATCCTTCTCCAATGATTAATTGTTAATTACCATATATCTATATTGATCATTCAATAATGATAATGTTCCACATCCGTATACATGACCTTCTATCTCCATGATTTAAATGTTGGTTTTTTTCATAACCATCATTCATGACTAGTTTAAAAAGTGTAATTTATGCATGAATATATGATTATTATTCCGTGATTATTATTATTTATTTATTTATATAATGACTTATTTAACAATAGATAACCTACCATAGTTATTTTGACACATAAAATAAATTTTGTTAAACAACTGACGTAAACTTAACTGATTTTGTCATTGATTAATACATATTAAAAAGAAAAATAAAATTAATTTCAAACATGAAAATGGTTCTGAATCTATAAAATAATTTACATAATTTTGTTATTCAGTAATACAAATATACATGTGAAAATTTGTACTCATGGTAATGGATTCCTCCTCTATCTCCCATTATTGAGGAATTTTGTGATTATATACACCATTACTATTTTAGATGATGTACATACAACCCCTTTTACATTTTATATCCATATATTATAAATTATAATTTTATTTAATGTTTTATCAAATGTTATTATTTCACGGGGATTGTGATTTAAATGTTCAAATTGTTATCTGATTCTTTGAATGATTAAAAATGTAATCCGTCTCTGATGTCAATATTCTTGGTATTATTTTACATATATATTTATATGGATATAAAATTTCTAAAAAGGTAATTTTATTTCAATTTCTTATATCATTAAAATGTATTTGAAAATGAATCTACCAACATGTTTTAAATATATTTTTCTGAAAAAGGACAAAAATAAAGTTTTATTCTCAATAAGAAAAATGACAATGAATTTTTCTCTGATGTGGGAATTATTTTATTTTTGGCTTTAATTTCCAAATTTGTTGTTTTTTAAATTTAAATTAGATTTTATTTCAGTTTTTAGTAATTCTGTTAAGCAATATGGTGTTTTAAAAATTATATATAATTATAGTAACTTAAATTTTTTTATTATGATGGAAAATAAAATTTTATGGGTGAAATAGAGAATATTGAAATAATATAGAGGTTATAATCATTGAATTATACTTGGAAATTTGTTGGGTGGTTTCATGATATAACTATGAAGAGGTGATCTATGATAATCGCTCAATGGTAGTGTCAATCACATCCCTCTAATGCATTGGGTATGGAATTTTTCCATATAGTTATTACATATGTAAGTGTTCTATGCATGTAAGTGGACTGTATGATCATCCCATTTAAAATATTTACAAGTATAATGACGTTACAACTTACCTTTAACTATTTTCTATACATGTTTTGGTTTTTACAATAATATTGTGATTATATGAAATTATGAAATGATCATATTATCAATGGAATGTATTTACTACTAATTAAAGAGTATAGTAATACGTTATGTCAATGTTATCATTAGTTTTTTATGTTAATAAATGGAGAAATGGTTTCTTTCATTGCTTTTTATTCTTATCTAATGTTTTTTAATTTTTTTCAAAGGAATTATAGATGAATAAGGGATTGGGAGAAGTCATGTTTTTATTTGGGAAATATTATCATAAAATATGTAATGTGCTATTTTTTAATGTTTTAAATGGTGGATAATAATGTATATGGATATAAACTGTCCACTTCTTATTTTTTATATTTTTTATGTACGATTAATGGAATAGTTCTATAAAACACTAATCCTAAAAAGATCCTCATTGTGAGATAATATAAAATTCATGAATTAAATGAATATTATTTAATTTTTTGAGGTTGGGTCCTTATATTTTTTATCCGAGGAATGGTTTAAATAACATTAGTGTTCCAGATAGTGTCAATACCATTCCCTTATAATATTATAATTTATTGATATGTTAAAATTATATAGAATTTGAATATCACGATGTTTCTTCAAATAATGTATGTTTCTTTTGAATGTTGTTCCACATTGGAAAAATTATGATTTTTTGAGATGTCACTGAGAAGAAAATATCCCTCTCAATTAGCATCTAGAAGTGGTAGTAATTAGAAATAATCATTTATTTGTTGTGATATCTTAGTTGAATTAGTCTATATACAGAAATGGTTTCCCTTCCTAAGAAGAACTTGATCTACCATAGAGAAACCTGATGATATTGGATCATTTTTTGTGAAAAAATCCCCTATCATTCCGAGGATCATTTGATCCCATGATTGAAGAAGGATGGATTCAAGTCCTAAAAAAGTTACTTATTGTCATGGGTTGTTCAGATCACCCAAAGGTAATGTAATGGCCAAAACATTTATCAATATAATTTTTAACTTCCAATAATTATTTTACATTGTATAAAACCCATACCTATAAAATTAATCTCAATAAAAACATCATCCCCATAAATGAAGAATCAAATAAGTTATATTTTATGAAATTAAGAAACCTATAATAAATTAATAGTAATTTTTTCATTGGAATAGTAACATGACCATTAGGAATATATATCTGGCTAATATAATATTAACCTCACATATTGAAGAGTAAATAAAAATTAGGAATCTTATATATGAAATGTTATATAAATATATCATAGTATAAGTAATTAAGTTTTTTATAAATGATAAATTAGGTGTCTGGGTTTTTTAAAAACATGAATGATTGTTTTATATTTTATAATTAGTATAATGAAATGAAAAAAATTATTTTCATAAAATAGATTCATAAATTAATATTTTATTGTATTATGATCATAATATAATTTTACGATACCTTAATTAATTTTTTAATGTGTCATAAATTTGTTATAATTTTAAAATCAGTATATTTTCAATATATGATTATTTTAATTGATTCTTAAATTTGTCATATATAGGATATTATTTCCATAAAATGTATATCATTTTGGAATTATATACATCAAATAATGGTTATGGTGAATTTTTTGGACTTTTCTAAAATACATTAATTTTTTGTGAATAATGAATTATGATAATTTACTATATAAGCTAAATACATGACTTATTGAGTTATAGATGATGTATAGATGATGTAATCCCATAAAGACTAACTATTATTCATTATAAAAATATTTTTATTGATAAGGTTCAAAATATGCATATTATTGAGCCAAAATAATTAAAAAATGAATAAAATAATGAGAAGACACTCCTTCCATCCACTATAAATACCACCTCACACAATGTTCTTTCCTCAAACCTTCAAATCCTTGAATAATTTAAATATTATATCTAATAACCTTCCAGACCCTCTCTACCATTTCTAGGATACTTGGGTCTCAAAAAATTATAAAACAAATTTCTATAAGGTGCTTCTCAAGGAGGATCATTCAAGAGGTAATGTCCCCTTTCATTTTATTTTAATTTCCATTAAATTTATCTTATTTTCATATTATCTCATAACATACCAATATAAAATTGTAATGATACCTCTATTATATTTTATATACTATAATTTTATTATGTTATTGTAATAATCCATCATTAATCCACTTATGGTCTCTCTTTTATTCTGAAAATGTAAACATCTTCTATGAGGTGTTAATGTATGGCCTTCAAGGATGAAAAGTTTTAATTTTCCTTTACAACATTAAAGTATATTCATAAAAACATTATAATTGTTTAAAAATAGTGTTCAGTGTATTTTATAATTTTTTTAATGTTCAATATCTAAAATATATACATAATGTTATTTAATAAAAAAATTAGGCAGTGATGATAAAAAACCACCATGTTAATTTATCCTAATAATTCATCCTCATAACATATAACAAAAATTATATGAAATACCATTTAGTATTTTTCATGTTTATTAATAAAATATAATAATAATTTTATGAAATTATAATCATTTTACCTAGACATAAATACCTTTCTATAATTGAACTGATCATTAAAACCATGAAAATGAACACTGTAGAATGATATAATTGTACAATATTCCTCGTCTAAAATAGGATAAGTGAAATTAATAAAAAAATAATGAATAAAATTCATTTATAAAGGGTTATAGGTATAATAATTAGTGATTATAATTTTATTATCAAGGATAATAAATGGAAGGAAGCACTTAGATGTAATGTCTGGGGATTCTCAAACCCCACTCTTTTTCTTTGGGTTCGAAAACATTCACTCCATTTTTTGTATTCATTTTCATTTAATGTTCTATAAATATAATATTATTATCGTTAAATTATATTTTCTATGATTTATGTGATTCTAATATAATTTTATGAAAAATGAAAAAAAATCAGTAAGAACTCTTCTTTCCTAAATTATGTCTTCTACATTTAGTAAAATTGTTTCCCCTTGATGATTCTTATTCCAAAAATGTTATTTACTATTTATTTTGAAAACCCTAAATTTTATTCACGGATATATTATTTATATAATAGAACCCATTCTTTTCCATGGGTTATTCTATGTCCATTATTTACATATGTTATGTGTGGAATTAATGATTATGTAAATGTAAGGATGCGATGGTGGCACCTTGATTTATATAGTTCCTATAAATTTTTTTATGTGAAGGGGTATCCTGGAATTATATATTTCACCAGCTCATTGGATAAGGTGATGTATCTCATGATATAATATGAAATATATGTGAACATGATGTCTGGTTTATTAATAACTATGTGTGGTATATGGCCACTAAGACATGAAGTTTTATTTTTATGCATTTCCAAATTCCATGAAATTAACAAATTCTTACTCTTAGGATTATGATAATCTTTTTATTTCATGATTGTGATGGTTATACTCGCCCCAAGTTATAATGATTCAGGTTCTTTTTTGTCCCCTTACTAGGATTTTATCTCTCCCCTTCTCTTGATATATATCCTCATGTGAATACTTGTAATAAATATAATATGAGAGAAAAATAGAAGATTGAGAAGAAGAAATTAAATAATTTTTTTTATTTATTATATAAAAGTTATGTATGGTTCTAGGTTTTCAATGACACTAAACCTTGGTATCATATATTTGTACCACTGTTATGTTTTTTATCTTTTAAATGATGTAATATTTATGTAGGGAAAATTATTGTGTATATAGTTGGTATCTAAGAAAGGTCTAGTAAATTTCATAATTAGAATGAGAAAAAATTATAGAAAACCCCTAGTATGTGACTATGTATAATTAAGCACCAAATAATCATTGTTTTAGAAAAATACTAAATATAGAAATCCCAAAATTTATGGATTTAGAGTTAATTTCTAAAAGGAATAAATTATTTATTCATGACTTGTTGATGTATATTTTGTTCGAACATTTTTATTTTAGACAATAGGGGAACTAAGAGAAACGAGGCCTAAAACCAATGTGACAGACAATGCAACAATTTTACGAACAACATCCCCAATATCTTTGGATGTGGAGTTCAATGTTTTATATCAATTTTTATCTTGTTGTCTTTTTATATTAATATTAAAAAGAACAATTTTTAATTTCATCCTTTACCTAAGTTGGGGGATGTAGCTATCAGGCCTTTAATGCATCAAAAACCATCAACATTTAGCCGACCCTCTGATCCTCTAGTCTCAAAATAGTTGGTAAACTCACCAGAAAAGATATTTTATGTTCTTCATGTTTATGTGATAGAGGAGTTCACACAAGTCTTTATCATCTTCATAGATTAAAGATCAATGGTGGTCATTAATCAATAACCCCTAATTGAAGGATGAAATTGTAGAGATTGAGTGGGAATACATTAAGATAATGTTTCATTAAAATTATTTCCCTCGAACACTTTTTACAAATATTGAGAGAGAATTTATAGACCTATTTCAAAATGAATGTTAATCTTTCATATTCTATAAAGAAAATTTAATATTTTTTGGAAAGTAATGTTCAGGTTATATATCAATAATGATAGAAAAATTTATAGATTATTCAGTGGTTTAAAATCACACCTTCAAAAGACTCTAGCTATTCAAGATATTATGACTTATAAATAAGTTCTTTTATACAATCTAAATGTGGATATGGAGTTTTGAGAATGGTCTCATGTCATTTGTGATAACAAACCAAACGATGAAGTTTCTTACCGGGGGACCAAATGTGAATGCTGGAAAGAAATCATAACCACTCACTTGTAAAAATTATTGGAAGAATCGTCATTGGAATTACGTCAATGGGATGGGAAAATTATACATGTCTGGGAGAGTAGGACATAATTCTCATGAATTTCTTAGAGAAACAAAGAATATGGATGAGAATATGGAGGAAATTAGAACACCACCCATGTATTAATGATTCAACATTAGGGAAAAAGGTCACTATATAGGCCAATGCACTGAACCTGGAGTCCTTGAAAGTGTTTTGTGTCATAATTCAACAAATTTAGTGGAGTAAGGTAAGGTTTATTACATCACTGCTACTAATGATAAGCAACTCAATCAATGTACAAGTCTAATTCACTCATGAATGGTGTTAAGAACCTTCCCCCGGTGCCCATGCTGTGACTACCCCAAGCCCGCCTTCCGTAGTCCAGAGGCTCGCAACTAGAAGAAATTTCCCTTATAACCTATAAAAACACACATCAAGATACGAACACGAGTAAACTATATAACCAAAAGTGTGCTGAAAGTAAAAGGGGCCGGAATACTAGCCTAATAGTAATGTAACGAAACTAAAAGTACAAGTACAAGTGAATAAAAAGGAAAACAGCTACAGGTTCATCCTCCATGGTTCCTACCCCAAGGGTAGGTACAAATCACCCCCTTAGAAATCCTAGTCCATCCGCCTCCTCTGTGTACTGAGAAGTCATAAGGTCCACCTATGGGTACCTTCCAGTCCTGGTACTCTCAACCTCTGTCAGCGATGTTCGTCATCTGCCTCCAACACAACTAGGTGAAGGCATAGACCATGTAGTGGTGAGTATAACGATAATCAGTAGGGACCCCAAGACCCTATAGGTCTCACAAAATACATCTAGGATAAACAAAAAGTATGAAATCAATAGACAACCTTACTTAGGTATATGCCCATACATATACCTAAGTTATCAGTGATCCACCACAATCATGAGGAAAACACAGAAAAACTGACTCAACTCAAACCAGGATTTTATTCTAGGGGTAGTATCAAGTAACATCCCAAGTCACATTTTCGAACCCTCAGCTATTGGAGAAATCCTCATCTATTGAGTACAGTGGGCCTTCCGCGACACCAAGTGCACTTCCCACTAACATTGGACTGCTGAGGTACTCCTCCTGTCATGTATTGTGGATCTTCCGCATCACCATGAGCGCTCCCCACTATGGGTCGGTCGCATCACCAAGCATGCTCCCCCTCATAGCTTGTTGAGGTACTCCTCCTGTCGAGTACCGTGGGTCTGCCACGCCACCAAGGTGCTCACCACTGTGGGTCTACCGCGGCACCAAAGCACCCCTCACTAGGCATGTAGAGTCACTCTGAGTCAAAATGGTCTACAGCCATCAGGTCTCACCTAGATACTAGGTCTCCGTACTATGATCACTCATCTTCGAGAGGATATGCACCATGACCGGCTGGTCAATACTAAAACCGTCACGTAGTCTCACAAAGAATTATCTCAAAGGTTATCCACATCATAGTGGTCTCAATGAAATAGATGGCATGTCAACCGGATGCTCGGTCTGTGAGTAATAATCCATTTATTCCTGGGGCTCGGTTGGATTCATGCCCGATCCAACCTGACTGTATCCTATCTCAAACCAAAACTATAGTAGATTATACTCAAAGGCACCATCTCGCTCCATGATTTACAATGCCCTGGATGGTTCATCAAATGGATGTCTGGTGCCAAGGATATGGATGAAAGAGCGTAAACGGGTTGTAGTGGGCCCAGGTCCAGTCTGACCTAGTCGGACATACCTGGAATGACCTGGCATGGGTCGACCCAATTCAGGTCGACCAGGTCAAACCCGCTGGGTCATGTCTGGCCTGTTGGGACGTTCGGAAGGCTATGAGGGCCTCGAGGGGCCGCGGGGCGGCTCAGACGCATGGGTGATGCGAGGGCGCGAGGCCGGTTCGTCCGGGGCTCCACAAGGGGAACTACTCTGGTTTGGCTAGAGAGTCGTAGGGGGCATGGGCTGGTTCGGGTTGAGGTTCCACATGGGGCGCAAGCTGGTTCGACTGGGGCACCATAGGGGGAGCGGGCCGGTTCGACCGGGGCGTCGTGAGGGGCACGAGCATGTTCGTCCAGGGCACCACAAGGGGCACGGGCAGCTCGGGAGGACGCACGATCTGCGCGATCCGGGGTGGCTGGAATGGCTAGTGGTTGAGTGGATGGTTCAGTCGTAAGGTGGCTTGTCCAACGGGCGGTACGGCCGGGGCAGTTCAGCCAGTGGGGGGGGGGGGGGGGGGGGCGCAGCCGTAGGGTGGCGCGGCAGGCGAGGTGGGAGCGCCGTGGGGGAGGTGTGAGTCTCTGTGGCCGTGAGTGGTTGCGTCGTTTCCTATGTCACCTTCGTCGTCTGTTACTCCTTTCATAAAAAATAACATCACAATGAAGAATGGTGGAGGGGTCGGGCCATGTTCATTTGTCCTGCACCCTCTGCGTTTTGGGTGGTCTAATTTGGCTTAACAAAAAAGATTAACGATGAACATAAAATTTTACAACCTTCACAATGAATCATTCCCAAACAACAAATGAAATTGAGGAAAGTATAATCTCAAAAATAAATACCTGATACCTCATTATTTGATGTTGGCGTGGGATGAAGTATGGATGTCTATTCGCCGTAGATTAGGAAGTCCCTTGTCGGAAGAAATCACGAGGAAGAAGGTCGAAGGAGGTCGGCATTCTTCATTGGCAGTGCGTTCTTCATTGGGTATTGCGTTCTACATTAAAGAGTGTAATCCTACATGTTTTTGGAAACATGTCACTTTACCAGTGGTTCATCGTTTGGTGAAGTCATCCCAAATCCTCCATCCATGCTTCATATAAATAGGGTAGGGGAAAAGGTAGGTAACGATCATGGAATTTATGAAGGATCATTTATTAGGAACCATCCTAAATTCCAATGACATTGTTACTTAAATTAAAAAGGGGAAAGCCAATTAACTATGTCGGAACAATTAAAGGTTTGTGCGTTGGCATAATTAATGCAGAGGAAGTCAAGAGGATCTTCCACATTAATGTGGGGGGTTGAGAGTTTCTCTCAATTAAAGGGGTGTTTAATCCCTGGTGGTCCCCAACACTATAACCTCTCATGGGAGGTTGTGGTTCGGGTGGTCCCCGCTACCATAACCTCTAATGAGAGGTTAAGGTCTGGTGGTCCCCCCACATCAACTTCCACATGGAGGTTTAGTTCCGGTGGACCCCACCTCCCAACATCCACATGTGGGTTGCAAATAAATATAAAAATGTCATACACATTTATTTTTATTTTATTTTTACACAAAATACCAAAAACCAAACCTTAACCATCGACCAACTGTCGTTGAGATGAAAGTCTTATTATGTGAAAATCAGCGCTCTGAGTTCAATGATGTCATCAGATTTCAATTCTGATCACCATTTAAAATGTTAAAAAAACCCGCTCACATATTTACTGAATGTACCTGAAATAATGTTCAGAAATTCATTCTGGGTACTCCGGATCTCGGAATCACGCACCATCAATTTTTGTGGACTCAGAAAATTCCCATATATTTAAAAAACATTACATGGAAATCAAGGGACTTCACAAATGGGGAAATTCTTCTTTAATTATTTTTCAACTCATTCATTTAAATCATTCAATATTTTTAGAAAAATTTATTCTAAGCCTCAAAACCATGAATTATAAAAATACATGTTGGTGAATTCATTGAAACACAAGTGTTTGAATATTATCATATTACTATATGTGGAAATATTCTTCCATCAATCCTTAAGATTCTTCTTATTGTTAAATTTTACATTATAATGGGAATGAATTGGATCTGATTATATAGATCACACATCAACTGTTGAAAAAGGGAAATAACAATTCATATTCAGAACCATCCAATGCTCTTTTAAACATTCAAGGTAGACAATGAATGTTTTCATTAATATCTCTCAATGGCGAGGGTGTTGATTCCATAAGAATATTAATGCATCTATAAAATGGTTGAGTCGACAGATGGTTTAAACCTTGTAGAAATACCCATTTTGAGGGAATAAAATGTTGTTTTTCAAGAAGAGTTACCCAAACTTCTACCAGATAATGAGGTAGAGTTCTCAATAAAACTCATACTTGGCGTTGCACCAATCTCAAACTACACATATAAGATAAACTCAATTGAACTGGAGGAGTTAAAGAAATATCAACATGAAAATTTGTAAAAATTGTTTATACATCCTAAGTATTTCCTTGGGGTGGGCTACTACTCTTTTTGAAGAAATTGATGGAACAATGAAGCAATGTTTCAATTATCTAGAACTCAACATGATCAAAATAAATAACAAGTATCTTATTAATATAATTTATGATGTCTTCATTCAACTATGTATAGCTCATTACTTCTCAATAGTGGATATTTTTATGGATACCATCAGATAAAGGTGAAGGAACCAGATAGTTAGAGGACTTCTCTATGTACATGGTATGGGAACTATGATATCATATTAATTCCCATTGGAATTACTAATTCCACTAAAATATACATAGATTAGATTAATATAGTTATTAAAAACAACCTTGTAAATATTTTTGTATTGTTAATTGACGATATTAAAATTTATTCCAAAATTAATTGGGAATATGAAGAAAATTTATGGATTGTGTCCTAAATATAATGGAAGGATAATTGTATGCCAAATTTTGAAAGAGTTCCTTTTTGATGCAGTAAGTCAAATTCTTGGGTTCTGTGATCTCAAGTGACGAAATTTCTAAGGACGGTTAAAATACCAAAGTGATTAAGGAATGGTAAAGGCCCTCTAGTGTCATAGAAATTTAGAGTTTTCTGGGATTAGTAGGTTACTACTGATGTTGAAAGTTAAATTTCTAAAAAATGTCTATCCTCATAACTACATTAATATAGAATGGGATAAAATAAATCTTGATGGAATAATCTAAGTAAATATTCAAGGAGCTTATGAATATATTTATCACAACACCTATACTAACATTACAATGAAGTAGATAATGTTTTGGGTTATACGTTTATGTTTCAATGAAAAAATACAGTCATGTACTCAAAAAAACAATAATTTGATAGCTTATGCCTGAAGACTATTGAACATCTATAGATAAACTACCTAAATTGTGATCAAGAGAATGCATCTATGATTTTTTTTCCTAAAAACCATGTTTCTCTATCTTTATAGTTATTAGTGTGACATATATATCGATCATAAGTTCCTAAAGTATATGTTCACACTAATAGAGCTCAACATGTGTTATAGGAGATATTTAGAGCTAATTAAAGACTATGATTTCTCTATTCACTGTCATCATAGGAAGGATAACAATGTAGTTAATGAACATAGTAGAAAATAACTTGTTATTATTTCCATTATTTGTATCGAGAAAGACCTTATCTTCAGGGATACAAAAAGTATGGATTTTTAAATCATAACAATATGGAATAAATCTGACCTTTCTCAAATTATTCTCATCCTTGTATCTAATAAATAAATAATTAGGCACAAAGTGATGACCAAGTTGTTCAAATAAACATTAATGTAGAAAAATAAGGGAAGATTCAAGGGTTCCATATAGATGATGATGGTGTGACTTGGATTGGAATAAAGCTATGTGTGACATAATCAGACGATATAAAGAAGAATTTTTTGAATCATTCACATATATCAACATTCTATATCCATTTTTAAGTACCATGATGTAACAATATCTCTGATAAAACATTTGGTGTGGAAACGATAAGAATGAGATGGTAGAGAATATCTAATGTTATTTATATGTTAATTTTTAAAGAGTAGTGAAAGAAGTCCAAAGGGATGGTGAAACCATTTCATGTACACATGTGGAAATGGGAGAATACAACCATTGTCTTCCTTACTAGTCTCCAAAATACATCCAATTGAAACAATGCAACATGGGTTGTGGTAGACTAAGTCACCAAGACTACCCACATTATTTTCATTTAGGAAGAAATCACACATGAGAAACTATACAATATATATTTTATGTATGTGGTGAGGATACCCAGTGTTCCACTTTTGATAGTTTCTGATCATGATCCAAGATTCATATATACATTAAACAGAATTATTAATCATTACACGATTACTAATTTGTATTTTTTCATAGACGATAACCCCCAAATTTATGGCCAATATGAATGGACTATTTAGACACTTCAAAACATGCTAAGAGCCTTCTCAATTTGATTCCAAGTTGTATGGGATCAGTATCTCCCATTGGTTGAGTTATAATTCAACAATAGCTTCCAAACAAGTATTCATATGGATCTATATGAAGCTATGTTTTGAAAGAAATGTCGAAATCTAACCTATTGGGATCAAGGTGGAGAACGAAATCTCCTAAGACATGATCATGTTCATGAAATAAAAGATATGGTTCAAGCTATCCAGTAACATCTCAACATTGCTGAGAGTCAGCGAATGAGATATGATGAAAACTGTTGAAGGGACTTAAAGTTTGATATTTTAGGTAATGTATTCTTTCTAATATAATAATTTAAGATAGTCATGCAGTTTTGATGGAATGTGAATGATAGCCCACAGTACATTGGCCACTTTGAGATCCTTGATCACATAGGAGGAGTGTCCTATAAACCTGCATTCCCACCAAGTATAGATCAAATTCTTGGTGTATTCCATGTATCTCTCATGAAGATGTACATACCAGATATTACATAAGTACTAATCTCATAGGTGGTATAGTTGGAAGATGATCACTACTAGAAGGAGAATATGGTAACGATTCTGGATGGGATAGATAAGATCATATTCAACAAGAACACCCAAATGGTTAAATTGTTGCGGATGAACCACTTCTATGAAGAAGCGACTTGGTTACTATGTGAGGTGATTAAGAATAATTACATTGACCTATTTTTGTAATATTGAATTATGGGAGTGAAATTTTAAGAGGGGGAAAGAATGTAGCAACCCAAACATTTAACAACATACATTTTCCATTATTTTAATTATATTATATTTTATAAAACACATAAATTGAAATGTAATCTCATTAAAAATCATCTTCATAAATTAAGAAGGAAATAAGTGACATTTTAACAAAATTAATGAACATATACCAAAAAATAGTAACATGCCCTTGGAAATAGTAACATGACCATTAGGAATAGTAATTTGGCCAATAGAATAGTTACCTCACCTATGAATTTAAAAATAAAACTTTAGAATATTTTCTGAGAAAATATTATTAAATTATATAATATTATGTGTAATTAAATGGTTCAATAATACTATATTATGTATCGTTATCATTGTAAATTAAAACTATTTATTTACAATTTTATAATTAATATAATTATTTTAAAAAAACTATTTTCATAAAATAGAATAAAAATTTATTATTACATTTTCTGTATGATCATAGGATAATTTTATTAAACCTAAATTAAATTTTCAATGTCCCATTATAATCATTTATAATTTTAAAATATGAACTTTTCAAGGAAATAATTATCTTAATTAAAATTAAATTTCTCATACTTAGAAAATTATTTTTATAAAATATTGTTCATTTTTTAATTATACATGTCTATAAAAGGATAGAATTCATTTTTTGGATTTTTATAAATTACATTTTTTCTTGAAATGTGTAATATGATAATTTTTGATATATTCTTAGGACATGAATTATTGAGTCATAAATTATTTAGGGATGATTTGTTCCCATAATCTCAAAATATCCTTCATTGCTATTATATATTTAGTGTCACAACCCAACCTAGTAGGTCCTGTTCAATGACTACCTAAACCCGCCTCCATTAGGTCAGGGTCTGGTGATTATCACCGAGTAAGAATATAACTAACATGGGAGGCATTTTTATATACATATCTGCACACACACATCTCACAGCACATAAATGCCAATATGTAAACACCACTAAGAAAAAAAATGCATTCATACCACTATCCCAACCAGAGTATGCCAGGAAATTAATGTGAAGTAAATTAAACTAGGCCAGAATAAAATCCCACTAAAAGAATGAGTATTTCATCTAAAAATTCCATCCCATAAACAAAATAGGTACTGGTACTACTGCTGAAAGCCAGAGGAACACCTGGACTTCCTGAACTCACAAATATTTGTCTAGTCCTGGTTTGTCATAGACGTCGTTAAAAAGTCCCTCATCTACACAAGACATGACATGTTCAGAAAAATCCCATGAAGGGGTGAGTATAAAAATACTCAGTAAGTCACCCAAACACCACAAAGAAATACACAAAGGAAATATAAAATTAGAAGTATAAATTATATGTTTAAAAACATATAAAAATAATATCTATATATACTTAAACTATAAGACACATTCTTGAGGTAGGTCATAACTACGACATACCACCACTCGGGATCTATCTAGAAGATTTCACAAAGCACTCATCCTAGATTATGCACTTCTGATTTCAATAGAACTGATAAAATCCATCCCAGAAATATTGTTCATTGGGAACCATCATTAGAGGGAGATACACTAAATGAACTAATGATAGATATGATACATTAGTTGAGGATCACATCCAGGGCCATGATGTGATACCAACAACTCTATCTGGATTATCCTACAATGTAATGAATTTTTGGCCAGTGAATTTCATCATGTCAATAACAAGGATGTAACATTGGGCATGAATAATGAATATAAGATTCTTCTCTGGGCCTCTTGGAATGGATTCAGGTGATTCTATCTAGAAAGTCATTCTGAAGATATCATACTCCTATAAGTAGGAAACAATACCAACAACCTTCAGGTAAATGATAAAGGACACGAACCCTAATGAATCATTCCAATGATATGGTGGAAAAGGGATTAAATCCATATATAATGGTATACATGGCATATAGTAGGCTCATATGTTGTGTTCCTTGACCTTGGGTACATCCCATGTACAACAAACATTGTCATTTTGAACATGTTGTGTATGTTATGGATACACATCATGTAGAAGGGTCACACATCGTTTCCTTCCATCCAGGGTCCACGATGCTCCTTGGCCATGTTCCCATACATAGTGTCAACCTGTGACGACCTACCAATGTACCAGTACATGGGATAACACATGTAACTTGTCTGGTCTATGCCGAGTGTTCGGGTATGTAACCTATAGGCAACGCATGTTCTCTACCTAGTCGCAGTGTATCCACCGAGATATATGTTTAGTCCTGTGGAAGGGCCCACAAGTTGTGCGATAGGTTTAAAATTTCATGTGACACATCACTGCTTCCCAAAACCCAAGTTACCTCTTATGGTTCCCAATAATCCAAGTATTACATTATAGGTGTCATGTTCATCAGGATTTCAAAGAAACTTTGGTCTGCACTCCATCATCTTCCCCATAACTTCATCCATCAATCTCGACCACACCTCATCAGTAAAATCCATAATTTTGGTCATCTTTTAACATCATCAATGAATTGGTTAGAGTTAGAGCATGAATCATCTCCGAAAACAAGATTGTTTTCATTCTTTATTTCGGAAGAAGAATGAGAAATCGGCCCCCACCATCGTTCGATTTTCTGTTACAACCACCATTGCACCTCCAGTAAGTTGTACTGATGCTGGATTTCCAATCACAGATTTTTCCTCTTTAAAACAAAGTTTCAAGGATCGTTTTTTCATAAACCACGAATAATGGGATGAGCATCATGAATTTAGGGGGATAAATATACAAGGAACAACCTAATGAACAATCCTAGGACATTGTTTATTCCATCCTTGATCCATTCCATTAGAACTATCAAGAGAAATCAAATAAATTCCAACAATCTAACCCCAAAATGAAAATCCCACAAATAAAAGCCAACATTCTAGAATGATCGATCTATGGGTCAGCCTATTCATTGGTTGATCTACATTATTCATTAATTCTATGAATGGGGAAATAATATTCTGAAATTATATTTCCCAACATTGTAATGGATTGCTTTATGTTCAGGATTTGTTGATGATGGAAATACATCATGAAGAATTTCAATCCACTATCCTAGCATCACCCATCAAGAGATTTCTCCATGGTTCTATAAAGTGAATTTAGGGAATTTTCAAGGGCTATGAATTCTAACTATGGGTCCTTTCCAATATACTTATTAAAAAAAGATAAAATGTGTCACTATGTAATGTTAAAATAAAATTTATTTTAATTTTAATTATTTCATTAAAATTCTGAAAAATAAGTTTTCATAGCCATCCTATGCCGACCGATGTTAAGCCTTACCTAATGTAGTGTTTCTGATCGGAAAGCAATAATTCTCTCATATCTCTAATCTGGGAATCCATTTGTAATTTATTCCAATTTTTCTAGAAAACTGCCCACGAATGTCAATTAATATATTTCTTATTTTTTAAATATTCCTTTTGGGAAAACTAGGCCTTAAAATCACATTTCATTTCAGTGCCTTATCTCAAATTAATTCCATATAATATTTAAAAATAATACAAGAAAAATTTGGGACATTCCATTATCCTCACCATAGGGATTTACATTTCTAAAAATACAAAAAAAATGGATATACAAAATGATGTGTGTAAGATACATGAATCTGAGCCTCCCAATCTCATATTCTCTCCAAGAGATTCACATGCTACCACCAGACACACACTAAAGGTTTCACTCGCCCATTAAGGATCCTCTCATGTCGATCCTTGATCTCCATTGGGTCCTCAATAATAGTTTCTCAGTCATCAATGTCTAGCTCTCCCTATTAGATGATGTCAGATGGGTCATGAACATACCTCCTAAGCTGCGATACAAAGATAATGTCATGTACCTGGTCTAACGATGGTCATAGAGCTATGTAGTGTTCCAGCACTTTAATTCTATGCAGTATCTAAAAAGAAACAATAAACCTAAGGGATAACATTCCATCCCAGTCAAATCTACGTAATCCCCATTGATGTGAAACTCGAAGATAATCATTGTCTCATTAATAAAATACAAAATTCCTCTCTTTCGTTAAATTATAAGAATTATTATAGCTTCATGAATTATTGAACCACTCATAGATGATCTACACCATCTCTGTGGTATCTTGAACCAATTAGGGGCTCATAAGTGATGACTCTCCAAGGTCATTCCATCACAACGGTGACTTGCAGGTTTCCCATACAAAGACTCGAATGGATCCATACCAATGGTGTAATGGTAGATTTTTTTTATGTGAACTCCCCCATGTGTAAGAGATTCTCCCAACTACAACCAAAGTCCAATATGCATTCCTGCAGCATATTCTATAAAACATGAATGGTAAACTTCATCCGGCTATCTTTCTGGGGGTGAAACACTGTGCTCAAGCATAACAGATTATCAAATGCCTCATGAAATCACTTCTACAACCGGGATGTAATGTGAGTATCATGTTCAAAAACAATCATCCATGGTACTCCTTGGAGTCAAAATATCTCATGAACACGGAGGTGTCCGAATCTCTCTACTCAACTCCCCTCCTAGATATATAAGAAGGGGGCTGACTTATAGAGTGGATCAATGATCACCCAGATAAAATCATTCCTCGTATATATATATAGTAAAACCCTAATGAAGTCTATCGATATCCCATCCCATTTCCATTTTGATATCTCCAGGGGTTCAACTAAACTCGCTAGAATCTGGTGTATAGCCTTCACCTCTTGTCACGTAAGGGATCAAGAAATGTACTCTACCACGGACTTTCTCATCCCACTCCACCAAATCTAAGGATGGAGGTCTTGGTACATCATTGCATTTATAGGATGTACTTCCAATGTTGATGTATGAAACTCCCTGAGAACCTCCTCCCTCAATGCCACAGGTACAAATGTGAATCCTCGAAAAATAATGACGTGATTCACACCTTGTCAATATCCATCAGGCGCATGTCCTATAGAAATCTAATCATATAGTGTCTCATAGTCAGTATCCCCCAGTTGTGTCTCCTGGAATTGTAATAAGATTGGATGGGTGAAAACCCTAGAATAGAGAAAATATTCTCCTTATCCATCTACAAAGGATAACTGTAATTGGGACAACAATTGTGATTTCTTGTTCATTAAAAATGAACTAGATCTCCGGCTGAGAGAATCAGCCACCACATTCACCTTCTCAAGAGTATAGATATTCTCAATGTTATAATCCTGGAGGAACTCTATCCATCGCATATGTATCATGTTTAGATCCTTCTGATAGAAGTTATACTTGAGACTCTTGTGAACATATTAGATGATAAACCACTCACCCATTAGGTAGTGTTGCCAGATTGTTAAAGAAAAGACAACCATTACCTATTGAAGATCATGGGTCACATAGTTCTTCTCATGTAGGTTCAAATGGTGTGAACAATAAGCAATTACTGATTTCCCCTACCTCAGCACACAACCAATCCTAGTTTATGATGCATCATATAACATTATGCGCTCGATACCCTCATCTGGCAATCAGATGATCAGAACACTCATCAAAATCCTCGTGAACTACTGAAAATATGGATGGAACTTCACTTTACACATGAAAGGATTCCCCTTTTGAGTCAAAGATGTCATGGGTGATGATATAATCTAGAAATTAGGTATGAATCATCAGTAAAATCTTTCCATCCCAAGGAATATCCACACCTCTACCACACACCAACGTGGATCACATGATAACACTGCCTCCACCTTGGCCCAATCTATTGACACTCCATCTATAGATATATAATTTCTCAAAAACTAGACCACATGAATCTCGAACTGGATCTTCAAGATCATCCTTCATATATTGTTCTCATGGAGTACGTCCAGAACCATCCTTGGTGTCTCGAGTTATCCTCCTCGAATGACGAGTACACAGGGATATCATCTATGAATACTACCACAAACCGGTCTATGTAATGCTGAAAGAGTTGGTTCATGAGTCCCATGAACACTTTGGGGGTGTTCATCACACCAAAAGTCATCACCATGTACTAAATATGACTATAGTGGCCTTAAATATACATATTATGTATATCATTATCTCGTACTCACAACTGGTGATAGCCTTATCGAAGGTCATCCTTTAAGAACCTTTGTTCCCCACTCAACTGATCGAAGAGGTCATTGATCCTTGGTAGTGGATATATGTTTTTCACGGTCCCCTGGTTCAAGATTCATTAGTCCACACACAACCCCAAGATTTGGAATTCCTTTTTTGAAAATCAAACTAGGGCCACATAGGGTGAAATATTATGTCTCAGGAAGTCCTTTCTCAGCAAGTCCTCAAAATCACCCTCAGCTTGAGATGCTCTGTGGGATCCACGTAATTATATAGTGTAAATATTTATTCCCTCCCCAGATATAATTTGATGAAGACATTTATCTCGTGTGAGGAGGTAATCATAGAACATCTTTAGGGAAGATGTCGTTGTACTCCATCACCACTGTAGGAAACTAGAAGCTCATTACTTCTACTCCACCGATGGTTAGGTAATATAAATAATGATAAATCTATAGTAGCCTCATATGAATGAATCTGTCATGCGCAGCCTGGGATTCATTTTCAATAAAAAATGAAAACATCATTCTATCTCAATGGACACACTGCACACATTGCCAAAAATTATAAATCTAGTCAAGGAACATGGATAACCAGTCCATACCAAGAATGAAACCATAAGGCCTTAACACTACCACAACAATGCTCCAACTGAAACTCTCACCTCCAAGGGTCTGGTCACACTATTAGTATAGATGTGTGGTCACTTAGTCTTCTCTAGTCGGTGTCTCCAAGTTTAAGGGTCGAGTAAACGGTTTAACCAGAATCTCTATGTCTTTAACCAGATATGTGGAATGAAATAAATAACTATCTCAATTGTCTATCAGTACATAATATAAGGTATAAAAGACATATATCGTATGTAGAATCATCCCAAGATACACTAGGTCATACACCTCAACCACTTGTAGTTTTATTCTCCCCTATCCTTCATCTCTCTAAGACTGGCATATAATGCCTGAGGGTATTGGTGGTATCAAGTTGGAATGTCAACTAAATCATGTTCCTTCCCAGTTCCTCTTCCATGTCCGCTGCCTTGTGGATCTTCTTACTCCTATCAATGTACCTTCATCGTTGGTCTATCCACATTTTCCCTGGGAGTAGCATGGTGAGTCAAACAATCTCGAGTGATATATCCCATTAAATTACATGAGTATCACTACATCTCGTAAGATAATAGGACCCACCCTGGGAGCCATGAACTATAGACCCTCTAACATGGGATCTCTTCTTGAAACATCTCTCACATCCAGATCACTAATAATAACATCGGCTCCTTGTTTCTAAGGTCTCTTCAATTGCTCTAACACTATTTACTACTATTTTTTTTACCTACCATGACATGAATATTTCAACCACTAAATGTCTCTCAACCACCACAAAATATTTTTGAATTCATAGATGGATAACACTGTCTTTGATATCTCTATATAGACCTCACTCAAAGGTTTGATCCTAAGAGTGTTGATCTCTATCCATATCCCTTGAGTACCTTGAAAGGTTTGTAGACCCTAATGATTAGTCATCCAGCCACATGCTACCCTATTAGAAATGAAAAATCTCATGTATACTCACAATACTCAAGATAACTAGTGAGAAATACTCTCTAATGAGAGGATCAAAATACTTCCATGAAAGACTCACCTCATCATGAGTCTCTATAATAAAAATCTTTCAACACCCTGTTGAGACATGTAGAAGGCTTGTGGTAAATATCATCATCTGGTCTACTAGTATTCTGAGTAGAGAAAACAATGGTCACCACCCCATGAAATACCTTAGACTCCTGATCATCGAGATCTCATCAGAACTTGAGGGGTCTCTGTCTTTGAAACATGTCAAGCATGATCATCCTATGCTCCTCATCAGATGGAACTACAGGTACCATGTGCTTCTCCACATGAGGTTGTATAGTTGGTGAACCACTTGGACAAAACTCCTATAGAACCAGTCCTTTTATAAAATCCTCATCACTAAGGGGTAATACTCTTTACCAAGCTTCAAAATTCATGCTGGTATGCATCTCGAGGGTATCATGAAAGAAAAAACATAACCCATTGTAGAGACCCGTATCTTGACGTACATGGACATTACATTACTTTTGCGGAATACTTAGTACATAGCAAAAACACACACTAAAGGATCGTAATAGTTTAGTGTCTTTGGAAACTCGGAACGTAATCTGCTAATCGTGGTGAAAGATCTTCAATATCTCCCATAAAGATATTCCTTTTTTTTACCTAAAAACCTTTCTTTATATCCTGGGGAAAAGAAAACAAAAAAAGGGTGAGCTCAAATGCTCAGTAAGGGTAAACAAAAGAAATATCAATCACATCATATACATAAGAACATAGCTTTTGGAAATCTTAACCTGCAAAAGAGCTCATAATATCATAACATGGGATAAATCATAGAAGTGAAAATGAGATCCCCATAATCATAAAATAATCTTGAAACTTTGTGGCATGCACACATAATCATGTAAAATCATTTCTTGTTAGTCATGACTCATTTCCAAGACTATCTTAGTGGACAAAGTCCCTTTCTGAACCGAGTTCACTCCTCGTTTCACTCCTGTATCACTGAACCGAAATAACCTTCCGTTCCAGCCATGTCTATCTCATGAGATATAAAGTCTTTACCCAATGCATTGGAGGGAGATGTAGGTCCCACCCATCTTATAATGAATCCTTTCTTATGTGTGCCACATAATCATAAAACATACATCATCACATAACACATGTAACAAAAATGGGATTCTTGAAACATCATGACATCATAAATAAATTCATATAAGATAAAGGAATTCATAAAAATAATTCCATCACAACATGATCAAATCAATGTAATAATAGGGATAAAAACAGAACCCTTTATTATCTTAGATGGAAAATAATTTTGATAAAACACTTGAACTCCATTCTTGAGGAAAATATCCTTTCTTCGTCAAAAACATTTTTCCTTTCATAACATGTCATACAACTTTAAAATAAAAGAAGTTGATTAAAAATAAACTTGAAAACTTGTAAAGGAAGCTTCTTTGAAGTAATGTTTTAAAAATCCATTCATGCTGTATAAGTTAAAAAAAACATTTCTCGTACTTTTGTCGGAAAAGTCAAAAAGTACCTCGTACGGAAAAACGACAAAAGATTCCTTTCATATTCTTCACTAAAAACTCACCTAAGGGTAAAATTGGATTTAAAAAATTTCAAGTGGATGGAAACAATATTACATATTGAGGGAACATGGATGTGGATGATAAAATACACCCCAGTAATTACTTACGAATAAACAATCTCGGATAAAAATGAGATTGTGATATTTCCCTTACCTTAGGTCCGACTTGCTTTGTAAGTGTCCGAAGCTCCTGTATAATGGTTTAAATAATGTCATTGACTTATTAAAGAATCATATTCATTGTTATGATATCATATATGGTTTACTTATGACATTATATTACCCGTTCTTTTGTAAATTCCATGTTAAAGAAGCGTTTTGGGTAAAATCGTTTCATTTATCGTAGGTGTTTTGACTTGTTGTTCTTGACATCATTATTACTTATATCATGATTTACTCACTTCCAGAATATAAAATATGATTTATATATCATATATATTCAGTATATATATATATATAATAGGTAGATAAATAAAATTAAAAACACCGTTCATGGAGACGGTAGTCCGTACGTACGCATGAACGCTGTTTTCCTTTCCTTATTGTCTTGAAATGGAAGTAAGTAGATGACATACATATGTATACATAAATCCAGTAGCTTTATAATGTCATATATTTCATTATTATTTCTTACATATACATTATAATCATTCTTAAATGGTTAACATGGAGAATGAATCTCATCGCGTCGTGGAGACGGTAGTCCGTACGTACGCACGAGCGATGATATCATTTCTATAAATATTGAATTGAATTGGAGTGGATTATACAATATATCAGAATAAATATGATGTTGTAATAACTATGTATAGTTATTCTTTACACCATTATACCCATCCATGTAAGGTGGTGGTGGAAAATAGATTACACCACGGCGTGGAGACGGTATTCCGTACGTACGCACGCGCGGTGATTTCTTTTTCCGTAGGATGGATAGATGGTGAAATAGGGTTGTTTCATACTTATAATAACATATCAGTATATTAGTGATACTGATGTTATTACTTCATAATGAAACAACCTAAGAAGAAGAAGTGGAAGAAGAAATAAAGATGAAAGAATTGGTAACGGTAATTACCTCTTCTTTGAAGTGCCTCTTTGAGACCTCCTCTTAGGGCACTAGAATTGGTCTTTGAGGAAGACCAGAACCTCTAGGATGTTTTTAGGGAAGTGGAGAAGAGAGTTTTGCAGGGGTTGGCCGATCTTGAGGGCTCAAATTGGTGTGAGGAGGAGGGGGAGGAGGTGTCCTTTTATAAGGGAGGAGAGGGGCACCTTAGGAATATCTCAAAATAATATTTTATATTAAAGTCAAAATCGGTTTATAATGGTTCCAAAGGGTCTTATTTAGAAGCTAAAATGGGGATGGGTCGAAATCCTATCAACCAATAAGATTTAGACAAGTTTAGGGTATTATTTTAACCTTATCAATTAGATTTAACTCTAAGTTAAATAATTTAACTTTTACCGTGTCTTTTTGTTTTCTTACATTATATGGTTAATAAACATACTATAACATGCCAAAAGAACCCCAAATTGTATATTATTAATACATATATCCTTATCTAAGTCATTTGGCCGATCCTTATATTTTTAGGAATAAAATAACAATTAATAATATAATATTTGATTTAAAAACTATTTTGTGTCAATTTTGACACTATTTGATACATGATTTTTCTGAAAGTCATAACAGAATTATTTGTTCGAAACAAGTTGATTAAATCAACACTAATATATCATAGTAACCTAGAAAATTAGTGGAATTCATAAAAAGTCTCAAATTACATTTATTTTGGTGTTTATAACATCAATTATGTCAATATTTCATTAACAAGATAATTACTGCATCATCTTTGTGTCATAAATAAATTAAATTATATGATTTGTAAAAATTACAAATAAAATACCATCATGTAGTAAATCTTTTTAGATTTCCAATGAATATTTACAATCGAATTTATCTTATGTATAACCCCATATTAAAAATGATTTACTTATTAAACTTTGATTTTAACTATTTTAACCCTTCTTTAAATAAATTAATAATAAATGTCCTAATCTAATCCAAGTGGGCCTAAATGGTCATATTTTATTCCTAAGTTTGTTTTTGGTAGAATTACACTTATCCAATAGAATTAGGACATGTGTTAGGGTAATAGTAATATCATATTTACCCTTAGTTACCCTATTTACTATTAACCGCGGTAAAAAAAAAGCAAAAAGTTACTATTCACCAAAAATTATTTTCATATCATTGAACCACATTTTAGTCCTTGATATTAACCGTGTCTCTCGGATTTTCGAAATTCCATTCACAGAAGCGGTAAAATTATGTTTTATGCAAAATTCAGTTTTTAACCTACCACTTAGTGGTTTCACTATTCATCAAAAATGGAAGTTTTTCAGAAAAATGCCAAAATTTCACCCTAAGCTATAATTGATATTCCAAATTCAAAAATGATTTCTATTTTACAAAATTCCCAACATATAAGTTGCATTAATTAATTTTATAATTAATTTCCGCTGTCACAACAAATAGCGTGTTTTTAAGAGATAATAACTATCAAAAGATTGACACTTGTTTATAACTGGTTTAAATGTGAAATTAAATCCAATGTCCAACATTGTATTAAATTGTAAAAATATATTCTAAATATACTTTAAAACCACTCAAATTAATGATTTATCACTATTAATTATTTCGATTAAAAAAGTTTTTTTAAATTATAATTTAGTAATTTTCACTATTCATCAGAATATGAAAGTTATCCGAAAAGTACCGAAATTTCACCTTAGGCTAAATTCGATACTCCGAATCCAAAAATGAAGTCCATTTTGAAAAATAAAATTTATAAAATTTCAAAAAGTGGTTATTACTATTCATAATGGCTAGTTTTAATAGCATATCATTGTTTAGTGAAACTCGGTATTGCGTACAACACACGCTATCGTGGAAGGTCGCGATTGAGTGTAATTCAAGCCAAGTCAGAGATGTGTGTTGTGAAAGCTCCTTTTGGTGTAGCGTATAACACAAGACATTAATGAAATTAAAAGGAATATTTTTCATAAAATCTCGGGGTGTTACATTCTACCTTCCTTAAAATGAATTTCGCCCTCGAAATTCGTCGGGGTTATAAATGGTTTACTATTCGAAAGTTTCTTTAATCGAAACCCACATCGTAAAAAGGAATACCAAAACTTGGCTTTAAAAACTAAAGTATGAAATGTAACGATTACCCAAATAAACTAATCACTGGGTTTCCACATAGGTGAAAATATGGATATGGAAGAGAAATCTAACCATCATGTTCTGATGGAGAGTGGTAGAGAACATGGCTATGGAAAATCCAGTGATCACAAATCCATAAATTTGTGACGATCTAAGGTACCATCTGATTCATCAGGTATAAGATCACTAGGACAACATTTTTGGTTTTCAAGATCATTTCCCTAAAGTTGAAAATTTGAATCAGAATAAATACTTTCTTTATTTTGGTACAATCTCACTGTTGTTCATGCCTTGAACAATTTCCACTTCATCTCTTAAATAAATGAAGTTGAATTTGTTATTCGTGAAGTGTTAGTATGACAGGTCATTCCATCTGTCTTAAACAAAAGGTTAGCAAAAATTATATACATAAGTCGATCTATAGTGAGATTAATCACATATGGTTCCTAAAATTGGCTTATACTTCATATATCATACTGCTTAATATAATAAAACTAGTTTCTACTAAATAGGGACTTCATGTAGGTCAGTGGTAGGCGATAAAGGCCAGTCGCACTTCGGTTGTGGGTTCGATTCCTACAGCCTTGTCTGAAGCGATGGGCGGTCGCCCGTCCTGCAGGTTGTCCTTTTTCTAAAACTACGTTACTATAACATCCCATCAATAATATCGAAAATCTTCTATCCTTAAACAATACTAACTTATGTCCAACATAATCCAGTCTAATATTTAGGCTTATACATAATACTGCAGTCCACTCTCATAATATAGTGAAAACGATTACCAGAGATTTAATACTGTCGTTGATCCCCACATATCATAAGATATGTCTTGTTGGTCACATTCCAAACATTCAAAGTCCTTACCTTAGTGAAAACATGAGTACAGTTAAAAGTTAACACTTTCTACATACCAAAATCCTCAAAATTCTATATACTCAAACCATGATATCACTTAGTCCTTATATCAATCATGAGCTCATGAATACTATTAAACATTTCATTTTCTCGTCTTCATTATGCGCATATCATCTTATTTCCAAAAAAATATCTCAATCACTTTGAATACCACATCAATAAATATTGCAATACTCAATGATACAACATTATTTTGGAATCCCATTACATAAACACTTAATCATTCCACCACATCGTTGTTATATTCAACATTGCCAATAGTGATCGCATGTGATTTCCCTTTGTCCTTTGCCTTCAGTGGTTGCTCATATTGATCATCACTAACCCTTGGATTAGGGCAATTATTAGCATAATGCCCCATTTCCTTGCACTTGAAGCATTGAAGTGTTGGTGGTGTGTTCTCTGCAGTGTTTGCTTTATTCACATCATTAGAAACCCTTCTTCCATTACTTCGACACTCAGCTGCTCGATGACCTTCTTTTCCACACTTAAAACATTTTCTAGTCCCTTTAAGACAATCTCCACCATGCTTCTTTCCACACTTTGTGCATAAGGAAACATTCATCTTCTTTTCACCATTATTCTGAGATTTCTCCTTGAACTCCATCTTTCGTTTCTTGTCAAAACCATGAGATGGATATGTAACACCAACTTCCATTTCTACCTTGATAGAACAACACACAATTTCTTCATAGCTACTGAAGTCTCTTATAGCTAATGCCCTTCGAAGACTTGGTTTTAAGCCACTGAAAAATCGATCAACTTTACTTTCAGGTTGGATGATAATACCAGAAGCATACCTTGCAAGTCTTGTAAAATTTGCTTCATAGGTACCAACAGATTCATCGTCCCTTTGCTTCAGTTCAAGAAACTCTTTCTCCATCTTTGTTCGAAGAATACGAGGGAAGTACTTACTGAAAAACAAGTTCTTTAACTCGTCCCATTCCATGGACTCAATTTCATCTCTTGGCCTCGTATTCTTGATAAGATTCCACCATTGATCAGCTTCACCTTCCAAACGATATACTGCTAAGATGACTTTATCATGTTCAGAACATTGAAGAACTGAAAATATCTTTTCAGTAGTACTGATCCATTGTTCAGCCACAAGTGGATCAGAAGACCCACTGAAAGAAGGTGGACGTTGCCTCATGAAGGACTCAATAGAATATTGTTCCCTTCTCTGCTCATTTTGAAGTCCAGAATGATTCATAGCTTGTGTAAGTATAGCAATAAGATTTTGCACTCCATCTCCCATAACATTTGTTTGTTCAGGAGGGCAATCATTGCATTGTCCATTGCATTGATCAACACGGTTCCTTCGGGTTCCAGCCATCGTCTAAAACCCAAAAAGAATAGTGTGAGAGGCAAAAATAATGCTAGGGAAAACAACATAATAAAGGGGGAGTACCTTCAATATCCAACATCTTAGGTTTAATTCTATGATCGTTAGCGTAATTCTATTACTATAACATATACGTATACTTATCCCTAGGGACATCCCTAGACATACCTTAGAAATATCTCTAGGGATCTCACTAACGTTTTCGCATCCTAGTTTCCAAAGGTTGACTAAACCTTTCCTCTGATACCAACTGTAGAGACCCGTATCTTGACGTACATGGACATTACATTACTTTTGCGGAATACTTAGTACATAGCAAAAACACACACTAAAGGATCGTAATAGTTTAGTGTCTTTGGAAACTTGTAACGTAATCTGCTAATCGTGGTGAAAGATCTTCAATATCTCCCATAAAGATATTCCTTTTTTTTTACCTAAAAACCTTTCTTTATATCCTGGGGAAAAGAAAACAAAAAAAAGGTGAGCTCAAATGCTCAGTAAGGGTAAACAAAAGAAATATCAATCACATCATATACATAAGAACATAGCTTTTGGAAATCTTAACCTGCAAAAGAGCTCATAATATCATAACATGGGATAAATCATAGAAGTGAAAATGAGATCCCCATAATCATAACATAAACTTGAAACTTTGTGGCATGCACACATAATCATGGAAAATCATTTCTTGTTAGTCATGACTCATTTCCAAGACTATCTTAGTGGACAAAGTCCCTTTCTGAACCGAGTTCACTCCTCGTTTCAGTCCTGTATCACTGAACCGAAATAACCTTCCGTTCCAGCCATGTCTATCTCATGAGATATAAAGTCTTTACCCAATGCATTGGAGGGAGATGTAGGTCCCACCCATCTTATAATGAATCCTTTCTTATGTGTGCCACATAATCATAAAACATACATCATCACATAACACATGTAACAAAAATGGGATTCTTGAAACATCATGACATCATAAATAAATTCATATAAGATAAAGGAATTCATAAAAATAATTCCATCACAACATGATCAAATCAATTTAATAATAGGGATAAAAACAGAACCCTTTATTATCTTAGATGGAAAATAATTTTGATAAAACACTTGAACTCCATTCTTGAGGAAAATATCCTTTCTTCGTCAAAAACATTTTTCCTTTCATAACATGTCATACAACTTTAAAATAAAAGAAGTTGATTAAAAATAAACTTGAAAACTTGTAAAGTAATCTTCTTTGAAGTAATGTTTTAAAAATCCATTCATGCCGTGTAAGTAAAAAAAACATTCTTCGTACTTTTGTCGGAAAAGTCAAAAAGTACCTCATACGGAAAAACGACAAAAGATTCCTTTCATATTCTTCACTAAAAACTCACCTAAGGGTAAAATTGGATTTAAACAATTGCAAGTGGATGGAAACAATATTACATATTGAGGGAACATGGATGTGGATGATAAAATACACCCCAGTAATTACTTACGAATAAACAATCTCGGATAAAAATGAGATTGCGATATTTCCCTTACCTTAGGTCCGACTTGCTTTGTAAGTGTCCGAAGCTCCTGTATAATGGTTTAAATAATGTAATTGACTTATTAAAGAATCATATTCATTGTTATGATATCATATACGGTTTACTTATGACATTATATTACCCGTTCTTTTGTAAATTCCATGTTAAAGAAGCGTTTTGGGTAAAATCGTTTCATTTATCGTAGGTGTTTTGACTTGTTGTTCTTGACATCATTATTACTTATATCATGATTTACTCACTTCTAGAATATAAAATATGATTTATATATCATATATATTCAGTATATATATATATATAATAGGTAGATAAATAAAATGAAAAACACCGTTCATGGAGACGGTAGTCCGTACGTACGCATGAACGCTGTTTTCCTTTCCTCATTGTCTTGAAATGGAAGTAAGTAGATGACATAAATATGTATACATAAATCCAGTAGCTTTATAATGTCATATATTTCATTATTATTTCTTACATATACATTATAATCATTCTTAAATGGTTAACATGGAGAATGAATCTCATCGCGTCGTGGAGACGGTAGTCCGTACGAACGCACGAGCGATGATATCATTTCTATAAATATTGAATTGAATTGGAGTGGATTATACAATATATCAGAATCAATATGATGTTGTAATAACTATGTATAGTTATTCTTTACACCATTATACCCATCCATGTAAGGTGGTGGTGGAAAATAGATTACACCACGGCGTGGAGACGGTATTCCGTACGTACGCACGCGCGGTGATTTCTTTTTCCGTAGGATGGATAGATGGTGAAATAGGGTTGTTTCATACTTATAATAACATATCAGTATATGAGTGATACTGATGTTATTACTTCATAATGAAACAACCCAAGAAGAAGAAGTGGAAGAAGAAATAAAGATGAAAGAATTGATAACGGTAATTACCTCTTCTTTGAAGTGCCTCTTTGAGACCTCCTCTTAGGGCACTAGAATTGGTCTTTGAGGAAGACCAGAACCTCTAGGATGTTTTTAGGGAAGTGGAGAAGAGATTTTGGCAGGGGTTGTCCGAGCTTGAGTGCTCAAATTGGTGTGAGGAGGAGGGGGAGGAGGTGTCCTTTTATAAGGGAGGAGAGGGGCACCTTAGGAATATCTCAAAATAATATTTTATATTAAAGTCAAAATCGGTTTATAATGGTTCCAAAGGGTCTTATTTCGAAGCTAAAATGGGGATGGGTCGAAATCCTATCAACCAATAAGATTTAGACAAGTTTAGGGTATTATTTTAACCTTATCAATTAGATTTAACTCTAAGTTAAATAATTTAACTTTTACCATGTCTTTTTGTTTTCTTACATTATATGGTTAATAAACTTACTATAACATGCCAAACGAACCCAAAATTGTATATTATTAATAAATATATCCTTATCTAAGTCATTTGGCCGAACCTTAGATTTTTAGGAATAAAATAACAATTAATAATATAATATTTGATTTAAAAACTATTTTGTGTCAATTTTGACACTATTTGATACATGATTTTTCTGAAAGTCATAACAGAATTATTTGTTCAAAAAAGTTGATTAAATCAACACTAATATATCATAGTAACCTAGAAAATTAGTGGAATTCATAAAAAGTCTCAAATTACATTTATTTTGGTGTTTATAACATCAATTATGTCAATATTTCATTAACAAGATAATTACTGCATCATCTTTGTGTCATAAATAAATTAAATTATTTGATTTGTAAAAATTACAAATAAAATAGCATCATGTAGTAAATCTTTTTATATTTCCAATGAATATTTACAATCTAATTTATCTTATGTATAACCCCATATTAAAAATGATTTACTTATTAAACTTTGATTTTAACTATTTTAACCCTTCTTTAAATAAATTAATAATAAATGTCCTAATCTAATCCAGGTGGGCCTAAATGGTCATATTTTATTCCTAAGTTTGTTTTTGGTCGAATTACACTTATCCAATAGAATTAGGACATGTGTTAGGGTAATAGTAATATCATATTTACCCTTAGTTACCCTATTTAGTATTAACCGCGGTAAAAAAAAGCAAAAAGTTACTATTCACCAAAAATTATTTTCATCTCATTGAACCACATTTTAGTCCTTGATATTAACCGTGTCTCTCGGATATTCGAAATTCCATTCACAGAAGCGGTAAAATTATGTTTTATGCAAAATTCAGTTTTTAACCTACCACTTAGTGGTTTCACTATTCATCAAAAATTGAAGTTTTTCAAAAAAATGCCAAAATTTCACCCTAAGCTATAATTGATATTCCAAATTCAAAAATGATTTCTAATTTACAAAATTCCCAACATATAATTTGCATTAATTAATTTTATAATTAATTTCCGCTGTCACAACAAATAGCGTGTTTTTAAGAGATAATAACTATCAAAAGATTGACACTTGTTTATAACTGGTTTAAATGTGAAATTAAATCCAATGTCCAACATTGTATTAAATTGTAAAAATATATTCTAAATATACTTTAAAACCACTCAAATTAATGATTTATCACTATTAATTATTTCGATTAAAAAAGTTGTTTTTAATTATAATTTAGTAATTTTCACTATTCATCAGAATATGAAAGTTATCCGAAAAGTACCGAAATTTCACCTTAGGCTAAATTCGATACTCCGAATCCAAAAATGAAGTCCATTTTGAAAAGTAAAATTTATAAAATTTCAAAAACTGGTTATTACTATTCATAATGGCTAGTTTTAATATCATATCATTGTTTAGTGAAACTCGGTATTGCGTACAACACACGCTATTGTGGAAGGTCGCGATTGAGTGTAATTCAAGCCAAGTCAGAGATGTGTGTTGTGAAAGCTCCTTTTGGTTTAGCGTATAACACAAGACATTAATGAAATTAAAAGGAATATTTTTCATAAAATCTCGGGGTGTTACACCCATAGTCAATAAGTATATCTGGAGAGATGACTCAAAAAAGGCCTTGATCCACATGCTCTTCCTATATGATGTGTGTCCAATTATTTTTCATTCAACCAGTTTTGTCATATGCTGAGTCAAAAACTAGGTTATTAGATTCATGGTGTGTGGATACCTCAGCTACCCATACCAACACTGGAGTCCCTGGCCTGAATGGTAAACACTAAAAAAATTCATGGTATTCCCAAAACAATTTTTCTAACTCTTGGTCCTATATTTTAATCTAATACCTATGATACCAATCTATCACGACCCGTCCTAGTGCAGCCTGTTCCACGACTCCCCATACCCACCTCTAATATGCATGGGGATGGTGACTAGAACCATGTAGTCATATAACTATCATGGGAGGCATTTCTTATGTACCACTACACTGTCACACATCTCCATGCCCACAAATACTAAAATGTGAAAAAAAACTAAGAAACAAAATGAATGCAGACCACTATACCAACAAGAGTACAACAAGAATGTAAAGTGAAATAATTTAAACTATGTTAGAATACAATCCCAACAAAAGATAAAGTTATTAAACTAAAAAGTAGAACCTTTAAACAAAATATGTACTTAGACTCTTACTCAAATTCGTAGGAACACCCCTGCCTTCCTAAACTCATAAACAACTATCTGGTCTCAGTTTACCCTGGAAACCATCAAAAGGACATTCATCTGCAAAATACACGACCTGTGCATCAAAATTCTATGTAGGTGTGAGTGTATCAACACTCAATAGGACACACTAAAACCACAATGAAATTCACAAATGAATGATATAGTAAGCTGATTACATTATATGTTTACAACAAATATAATAATATTATCTAGATATACTCAATCTAGGAAACATAGTATTGAGGTAAGTCTCAACTACCACATACCACCACAAGGGATTCACCTAGAAGATACCAAAAATCACTCATCTAGGAGTACACAATCCTATGTTTTACAACACTGATGAATTCCATCTAAAAGGTACTGTTCTTTGGGAACTGTTTTTTGAGGGAGACAATCTGAATTATTTTGACAGTGATATGATACATTATATGGGGATCATAGCCAAGGCCATAGGGTGATACCTAAAAATATAATAGATTTACCTAATAAGTATAGGATCAACAACTAACAAATTTTTCCACATCAATACTAAGGACTATACAGAGGGCAATAATAATGAATAGAGGGTTCTACCCCAGGCCTCTTAGGGAGGATCCCAACAACACTATCTAGAAATTACTACTGAAGGGATCATAGTTCTATGGGTTGGAAATGATACCCACAAACCATCTAGAAATGATCAAGGACATGAACCCTAACAAATATATTATAGTATACTATGTACACAAGATTCAAGCCTTGTAGAAAGGTATATATTCCATTTAGTAGGGTGACACACAGTGTTTCATGACCCCGGGTACTACCCATATATAATATCCTATGTCATTTAGAACATTTCATGTAGGTGATCGGTTCCCACTTTATAGAAGGTTCACACATTGTGTCCTTCCATCTAGGGTCCACCCATGCACTCTAACTATGTTCTAATACACGATGTGAAACCTAATCCATATACCATTTTACCAAGACACATGATAACCCATGAAACTAGTCTGGGCCACGTTTTCTAGTGGGTAACATTTGTTTTAGGAATCCTGTGTACTCAACCCAAAGACTCTCTATCTAATTTGATAAACACCAAGTCTTAGGGAAGGCACCACATGTCGTGTGATAGGTGTCACAAGTTGTGTAAAACTTCACTACTTCTAAAAACCCTCGCCTCTACCTAGGGGCCCCATGATTCCATGTTTTCTGGGATACATGTCGTGTTCATTGGTATTTTCTAGAAACTCAAGTTCATCCTTCACCATATTCCATGTCACTCCAGCCACTCATCCCAGTTCTCCCTCATTGGGAAACTCTATTTACATGGTTGCTTGGTCATGGAATCACCAAATCGGTAGTATTTGGGCCTTGAATCAACACAGAAAACTTGATCATCATCGTTCTTCTTTTCTGATGAGGAACAAGGAATTAAAACCCACCATCCATCAATCTGTTGGAAGAACCACCATCACACCTCTGTCAAGTCATCCCAAGGTTGTATAATCAATCATGTATCATTGTACTATGAAATTAAGGAACACCTATCTGTTTTTCACAAACCATGATGAGCACAAAGAATGTGAAGAATTTCATGGGATAAATGCACAAGAACAACCCAAGGAATGAACATCAGCTATTATTCTTTCTCTCCTTGATCCTTTTCATGAGAACAATTAAGAAAAACCAAAGAAATTCAAATAATAAAATTATGACAATAAAATTCTAAAAATAAAACCCATCCTACAAGATCAACTGGTCTACAGGTCAATCAGTTTGATGGCTGGTCCACATTCTTCATCTGTTCTATGAACAAGGATATAATATTTTTAAATAACAACACCCTTCCTAGGAATGAATTATTTTCTATCGAGGAATTGTTACCGATTGTGATCCATCAAGAATGATCTCGATCAACCATCTCATCATCGTCCATTAATAAATTTCTCCAAAGTTCTCTCTTTAGCCTTCAGGGATTTCTCCATGGTAAAAAAATATATACCTAGTCCCCTTCCAAGATTATTATTAAAAAGATTGAAAAATCATCACTTTTTAATGATAGAAAAAATAAATATTCAATATATTTTATTCATTAAAACATCTGAAAACAGAATTTCATATTTGACCCATGTCAGGTATTATTAGGACGTGCCTAAGGTAATGTAATTTATCCGAACATAATGGTGCTCTCAGATTTATGATCCAGGAACCCATTTATAATATAATTCACAGTTTTATGAAATATTACCATACATGAGCTTTAATATATTTAATATATTTTGATCATTTATTCCGAGAACACTGAGCTTCCGAATCACATGTAATCCTTGCTCCTGGTATCTAATTTATTCAATATAATATTTAAAAAAAATACATGAATAAAATACGGTACATTATATAAATTAATAACATTAAAACTGCTCATATTTTTTATCCAAAATAATAAACTAATTATGGAAGTTATTAGAAAACACCTCTCTTCTCAACTATAAATACTGCCTCTCACTATCCCATATTCTACCAACTCCAAAGCCTTGATGATTCTCTATATTCTTCCAAATACAATTCTGAAACCTCTCTCCCACATCTAAAAGCATTTGTCTCAAAAAAAAAATCCCAAAACCATTTTCCCTAAGGAGGTTCTCAAGGAGGAGAATTCAAGATGTAATGTGCCATTTTTTTCCTTTTAATTCGCTTTCAATTTATTTTCATTTCATGTTATCTTCTCACCAACCGTTATATGAGAAGAATGATAACTCCAGTAACTTTTATATATTTAAATTTCATTATTTTAGTTGAATAAATATTCATTAATCCTCTTCTCAAATACCTTTTATTCTAAAAATAAAAACTTCTTCTCTAAAGAGTTTTATTTATATCCTTCAAGGATGATAAATTCTTATTTTCCTTTACCACCATCAAGGCTGGTCATAAAACCATTATAGTGGTCAAAAAATATTTAATTGTGTACTTTATAATGTTTTAATGTTTTATAACTAACACACACACAATGACATAGACACACACACATATAATATTTTGTAATAAAAAAATATTAGATCATGATGTCCGAAAAACATTAAAATTAATATAAATGATCATCATTGTCATTTTATTAATGATTCATCCATATACAATATAAACAAATGATATATTAGTTCATTTAATATATTTTATGTATATTTATAACATATAATCTCAATTCTATGTAATTATCCTCATTCTACATGATCATCCATGCATGTATACAGGGGAACCTATCATGAAAACCAAGAAAATGAACACTCCCAAACGATGAAATTATAATCTATAACTCATCTAAAATGGGATAAATGAACATAATAAAAATATGATGAATCAAATTCATATATAAAATTTTATGGATTTATTGATTATTTAATTTTATTTGATTATATTTTATATTAAATCTAGTTAATCACACAGATATAATGTAAAGGGATTGAAGAAGCCAACTATATTTCATTGATTTTCCCACTTTCACAGTATTTTCAGTTTGGATTTTCCATTTTTGTTCCAAAATTATTGTTTCATTATCATTCCATATTTTTCTAGGACATAAATGTTTTAATCTAAATTTTAGGATGAATGCATATATTTTTTCAGAAGAACTATTCTTTCCATTATTAAATCTTTAACTTCTGGTGTAATTGATTCTTCTTAACAATTATTATACCAAGTTTGTTATACCTCTTTCTTATGGTAACCCTAAAGTTTATTCATGAATTTATGTATTATGAAATTAATATCATTCCTTTCAATGGGATATTTTATATCTATCTTGATATATGTTCAATTTTGAAAGAATGATTATGTAAATGTTATGACGCTATGGGTATACCCAAGATTATAAAGAACATGTAAATTTTATTGTGTGATTGGTGCTCCCATAATTATATAGTGATCCAATCAATTGAGTAACATGGTTTATTTCATGAGACAAAGTGAAATATGTGTGAACATGATGCAAGCTTTGTTCACAACTATGAGTAGTAGTTTATCACCCTGACATGATGTTTCATTTTTATGCATTACCAAGTTACATGTTTTATATACTATTTCTTCTCCTTATTATGATCCTATTATTATGTTATGATACTGTTGATTATTCCCACCCCATATTTTACTAATTAATTTTATTATCTATCCACTTAAGGAAATTTTTACTCACATTTTTTTAGGTATATCCTCAGGTGAATACATGTAATAGGGATAACATGATAGCCAATAAAAATCTACATAAGAAGGAATTAAATAAATGTGTATGTTTTATTATTTGACTGTTTGGTATGATAATAATTTTTCCAAGACACTAAAAAATTCTATCCCAGATTTGAATCCCTATTATGTTGTTATCATTTAATTGATTTAATATTTATGTATGAAAATGTGGGTTCACTATACATAACTCTTACATTTTATGTCTTAAATGTGAAGTCAATCAGTGGTGGTCAATAGAAAATAATATTAGGAAAAGTAAAGATATATATGTCATTGAATGGGACGAATTAATGAATTATTTTGGGAAATATTTTCCTATGGGTGTTATAGTTAGGAAGGAAACAATTTCATTGAATTGAGACAAAAGTAGGAAAATTCGTTTGCTGAATAAGAAGAAATATTTACTGGACTTGGGAGGTATGTCCCAAATTTTATCCAAGATATTTTATATAAGATAAATAGATTTTAATCAAGATTGAATCCAATATATCAATGTTCATTAGATTCTTGTGAGATCGAGAGCTATGAGAAACATTCTTGATGGACTAAGAAGGTGGATGTGGGGTTTTCCAATGATCCTATATCCCATGAAAACAAGAAAAATGAGGTCGAATTTGAAGGAAATGGGAAAGAATTCATTATATTTGTTTGGAGGTGAGAAAAAAAAATTCTCATATTGTTATATGTTTGGTAAAAAAAATCAGGTATAATGTATTTTAAAGTATGATAATTGGGTTTGATATGGTATGATTTTTTATGTAGTTCTTGAATGCATGGAAGATGGTCAGAGAAGTAATGAAATGCAGGTGGAAAGATGTTTTAGTTTCAATGAGTTAGGACATTATTCCAATATGTTTCCAAATATAATTTATCCGTTTGTAAACTAGCATGATATAAAGAAAAATGGAGTGGTGAAATATTTTTTGAATACCATAGATGATGTTGGATAGCCAAATAACGAAGTGACATGTATGTTATTATTTTATTCAAATTATTCCAATACACTGATTCAACATCTTTGAATTCATTCATATCTGATAAGGTATCTAGAATATTTCGAATATCACCTATTGAAAGTAAGAGAGAACATTTGTTAAAAATTTCATGAGGAAGCATTAAAGTGACATTGACTTATAGGAATATTTCAATTATCATTAGTGGGATGATATTTATTGAAAATATTATTGAGCTTCTGATAGTAGATTATTATATCAATTTGGGTATGGATTGAATTTCAGTTTATTTCGAATAAATATATTGAAAATACATGATTTTGTTAATCAATTATTTCATATCATTGATAATGAACCACGAATATTAGAAATTGAGGAAATTTAGAAGTAAAATTTATTTATATAATGTTCTTGAAAAGAACAAAATAGTTATGATTAGGGAAATTTCTATAGAGAATGAATTTTATGGATGTTTTTATTAATGAATTTCCAAATATTTTCTTATTACCTCGTCCATCTAAAGATATCCATCCTAAGATATAAAAAAACATATATTCATGTATAAGTTGAATTATCACGGAAAAAAGTATCCAAAGTACCCAAAGTTGAAGCTATATTAGTGACATAAAAATCATAATGAGTCCAAGCTAGTAAGGTCCTATATGTTCTATTAAATCCTCGTCGAAAAATGAAATAATTTTTATATACATTAGGTTGAGAGTATATGTGTAATATGATGGAAACTCAATTCCTCTTGTTCACATGTGAAGGGAACATACTAATGCACCTATGAGAAAGCAGTAGAACCAAAAAACCCTATAAGTTATAAAAACCATCCCGACCTCACCAAGACACACTCACAAAATATTTCAATTTACGTATTATAATATAAATAATGAACACCGATTCTAGGGTACCCCACACCACATTCCCACTAATTAGGCACTCTCACACCCCCAAAGGAAACAATTATGATCCACCCACCTCTTCTGAATATACCACATCAGACCCCACCTACACACTTCTGATCCTCACAACACATCTGTAACACACACACCTACACCTCACAAACCACCCCCCTCACACACTTGGGCCTCTCAAAACCTAACATGTCATACAAAAGGAACCTTGGAAAGCACATATCAACTCACCCCAAAGACACTTGGGATACCACATCACCATAAATCTTGATGAAACTTGGGATACCACATCTCATCACACCCTACCTGAAGAATATAAGGTTTTCATCAGCTATAAGATGGAGAAGTAAAGAGTGGGAGGTCAGACCTTTGTCCTCCCACTAGGGTGTTGTGAATGAACCCCCCATAAGTGACTAAGTGGGTGTTCGACATGTAGTCCTCAATGCGGGTGGGGTGCGTAATGAAATTATAAGGAAAATAAAAGTATATATATATGATACCAAACACTTAATACCAACCTATGGGTTCACAAACAAACCAACCAAATCACAACACTATTAATATTGATACCACATATAAATGAATAACACCACACACCAAGTCACAAGACCAATCTCACATTTCCATACAACTTCATTTATTCATTATAGTCTTTTCATTATATGGAATTAACCAAATTTAATTAGAGAATGCATTCCATTTGAAACATTATTAAACATTTATTATTCATTCCATCACTACACAGGAAACTACGAAAGGGAAACAACATATTGAAAACTTCTCAACATATCCATAATACCATCACCTCACTACCCGAGAAGCATGGCTAATGATGCACCTAATCACTACACTAAAAGTACTGAAAAAACCACATATCACCCCACACCCCAACAACACATTTCCATCCAGCCAGAACAAAATAAAATCACAACCCATCAAGATTTATTTACATACTTATAAAGGGTATTTTACCACATTCATATTTTATTTATAGGTGTTATCACAAAAACCAAATAATCATGGGGAAACCATTTCCTTAGAAAAGTATAATTAATTAACCAATTTCCATTTAAGGTGATATCACAACATTCACAACAAATCAGAAATCAAAAAACAAATATCCAATACAATTGAATCCCCAAACAACCTTGATTTTTAGTGGGACATCAAGCTAGTAGAATCCAGAATATCATAAATAATATCAATGTTTTATAGAATACGATCCGTACCACATTTACCCATTTCCGTTCAATTGTCCAATTATTTATATTTTATTAATCTAGAAGAACCATAATCCATAGAAAAAAAAATTAAACCGAAAGATTATGATATACAAGAATGATAAATGGGGGAAATCCTACCTCAAAGAAGCTTTTTCAACACACTGTTCCCCACGATGAGAAGAAGAATGACCGAAAACCAAAATTGCACCATAAGAAACTTCAATCAACATATACAACACTAGAAACATATAAAAAATATCCCAAACACACCCCATACCAATAAAACAACACTATAGTGGATCCCTAATGAAGAATGGAAGGGAAAAATTGTGAAAAAAATGAGAACTCAATAAGGATTAATGAGAGAGGCATAATTATTGATCCTCATCAAAAAGAAATATCTAAACACCGAAACAGAAGGTCTTAATAATCCTAGAATAAGGGAAGGTATGCTTATTTTAGGGTTCGAGAAATAACTCAAGAAGATGAATCCTTTAAAACATTACATCATTAGAGAATTACACAATGTGTAATCCCCATTCCCATCTTGTAGTCATGGGATTCCAGGTTCCACTTATAAAATAAGTCTCCTTTTTATTATTCATCCTAAAAAAGCTACATGTCATGATCCATCCCAAGAAATGGTCTGAATCCAAATATCATGTTGGGTAATACAATTACATTATATGTATTTTCTATATTAGTTTTTTTTCACCTTCATATTCAACCAAAAACACCTCAAATCTCCCCTGAACACCACAAACACTCAAAACCAACAATGTAATCAAATAGGACACTATTAACCATTATATAAGATACCTATCAAATGTTTCTAACCCTCTAAAATCCATATAGAATCATATATGTAAAGGATTATAAAAAACCACCAATGAGATACCACTCAAGTATCCCATCATGCCTCAAAGGATACAACCTGCTAAACATGCCCACCTAAATAACCATAAAATGCACATCACAAGCATATGTCGCATCCTCTCACACAACTACCCTACAACACAGCCACGACAAAGACATCTTGACATCCACATAGCCCAAGCCAACACCACTACACCCAATGAACCACGCCATCACAAACACATGAATCAGGGAATTACATCCTCCATGTCCAGATATTATCCACTCATGGAAGAATTAACTCACCCATATGGGTTTAATTGAATCACAGTTAATGCATCTTTATTAGGAATCTATCACTCCCATTTTTATATTTCAGAAATTTAACACACATCACAACACAAACATCATAAACCATAGAAAATATATCATCCCATAAAAATAGTTCCAAAATCACAGTATAAAGAGAAATAGTGCATTGAAATAATCAAAAAAACTCTAGGTACTGGTCAGGAATCAGCATCTCCCACTCCCAATTTCACTCTTCTAAGACACCGTGACACTGTAACAACCAGTCTAGGGGAATGTGTCATCCTCATAGAACCTTTTATAAAAAATCCTAGATCTCCACTGGTTGTTCCTCAAACATCACATCATCCTTCATATCCTACTCTCCCCAGTTAACTACATAAGAGTCATCATGAAGATATCGACGAAGATTGGATATATGGAAGATGTAATGGATTCCTTCCAACCGTGGTGAAAATAATTACTGATACACCACTTCAACAACTCTCCCCAACACCTCAAAGGGTACAACAATCATATGAGAAATCATACAACCTCTCCTTATCCCCTTCATCCCAAGTTGATGGGAATGATTCATGAACATTTGGTTCAAAACATCAAACTATAAGGGTATCCTCCTATTATAAAAACTATAATCATGTTGGTCCATTGATTCTTTCATCCTCTCATGAACAAGATGAAATTTTTTGTCCTTCTCTTCACCACAATGGGACAAAGAAAAGTTGTATCCCCAATCTCTATTATGCACAACAGGGAACAACATGGCATTATGTACAAAGCCTCATATAGAACCCAGAAAATGAAAGAGTTATAATTATTGTTATAAGAATACTCAATCAGAGGAAGGTGTCTCACAAAATATCCCCTAAAGTCCATGATTCTCACCCACATCATATCCACCAATGTTTGGATAGTCTGTTCTCTCTGTCTATCAGTATAACGGTGGAAAGTAGTGTTGAGATGTAATTGAGTGCCAAAAGCATACTACAATCCCCTCAAAACACATGAGGTAAAACATGTGTCCCAAACTGAGATAATGGATCTCATAACTTCATGAATCCACACAACCTGATCCATATACCTCTTATCTAAACAATCAAATATTTCCAACTCCTTCATCGCTATGAAGTGTGATGATTTCATCAATCAATCCATTAACACCTTGATATGATAATAGTCACTCTGATCTTTAGAAAACCCTATCATGAATACCATCAAGACATCATCCCATTTTTACTTCTGAACATCCACGGGCTATAAGAAACCACTAGAAACATGATGCATGACCTCAAACTACTGGAAAACCAGACACCAAGCCAAAAACTCTTCTATTTCCCACATCATCTCAGGCATCAAAAATTATGTTCTCAAACCATGTTACATTCGTGAATAATCATATGTTTTCATCCAAAGGTGAGTTATGAAACTCCTGAAGGACTCCACCAATCGTTGATACTATAAAAATCATCATTCATCAAAACATAGTCTTGTTATGACTGTCATATAGACATCCCTTTGGAGCATCCCTTTGGACAACATGATCATGCATCACCTCTACCTATGAGTCTCCCCCCTAAACCCCTCCAATTGCTTCATCAATGAGTTTATCACCTTCATTTGAAACAAAAAACCTCTACCAGCCTCCACTATTGAATCTAAGTGAATGAATTCCAAAACCTCCATCTCTTTCCTGGAATCATTAGATTACCTACAGACATCCTTCCATGACAATCTTGTCAATTAATTGATGAAAACTTTTAACTTTTTCAAGGTATAATAGATCTAAAAATCATATTTTTGATTGACTTCCATAAAAATACACTATAATAGATTTAGTTCATCCTTAATAAATGATATAAATAAAACACTTGTGATGTATGAAGAATGAAAAAATGATCCCCAGTGAGGTAATGATGACACAACTTCAGTGAAATTACAACTATAGCTAGGTCTAGATCATTGGTGGCATAGTTACAGTCATGGGGAATAACTACCCAAAACCATAAGAGTTCAATTCTCATTTCTACATCAACTTGAATCGCATGAAAAGATATGAAGAATCATAAAACATCTCAAATATCACCCCTTCATCTTGAAACAAGAGCATAGGAGCACTAAAAACTACCCAATCAGGTAAATGAATGCTTCATGACAATGATAACACCCCATAAAATCATTGTCATTCCTAGTCAAAATATTAGTAATGAGAAAAAATTAGATAAATTGGCCACAATCATTTGATAATAGCCTACGAGGAAAAATAAATTTCAATCCTATGTCAATTGTTTGATTACTATCCAGAAACAAATGCTTAAACCTTTGAGGGGCCAACTGACACAACCTATTCGGCCACAAAATTATAGATTAAATGAATATCTTGTGTCCAAAAGCTACACTTGGAAAAAATTTCATGGAACTGATAGCATTGAAGAACATGCATAAACGTTATGAGATTCTCATCGTACTCCTCCTCAGACTTCTAGTAAATTAAGATATAATAAATGAATACGATGATGAACTGATCTAGGAAATCATGGAACACCGGGGTCATCAACCCCGTGAACATAGATAGTGTGTTCGTAAAACTAAATGGAAGGAATAAAAACTCAAATTTCCCATACCTTTATCTGAAAGAATCCTTTAGGATATTTCTCTCTCCACTCTCAACTGCTGATATCCCAACTACAGGTCATTCTAAGAAAACCTTATTTCCACAATTAGTTGTTTGAAAATATCATCTATCCTAAAAAAAAGGGTAAAACCCCTCTACACAAAATTAAACTCTTCTATATTAGATCATATATCCGGATCCTTGACTCCCATAACTCAAAAGGTGAAATTCGATAAAGATCCATTAAAACCAAAAAAGCACCATACTACAAGTCTGTCATGAAATCAACATCACGTTGAGGGAGTAGTGTTAGAAATTCTCTGAAAAAAACATCTTGGTCGTCCCCAATGAAACTAGGAACCTATACCATCATAGTTTCCAATAAATACACTGACAAACCAGCCAATAAAGATGAATGGGATCCACACAAAGACTTCCCACCGTACAACTATGCTCACAAACAGAAACAACACATTGGTGATCTTCATATATAAACATGACTCTCATATGGAAGCACTTGATATAGTCATTTGTAGAATAAAACATGTCAATGATGAGGATGAAATCATATGGATGTATTTTTAGTGATAAAATATCCTAATGAGACTGATTTGGAACCATCATCCGGATACACTTACGGTACACAACAAACAATCTAGTTTGGCGAGTGATTGGCATAGTAAAAACATGGGGAAAAGAAAACCACTCTAGATCTAGTCCCAGATCATTGGCTAGAGAGAGTGAAATAAAAGCTTTGGAATCTACTAAATCATAAAAGGCACAAACAAGGGAACACAACAAAGTTATTTTCCATCTGATGATTTATAGCCCCACTAGAACTTTTGGCTACACCACATGACACTAAACACCCCCATATCTTTTATCTATAAGATGACGAACAACTCTACAACCACACTTGGGTTATGGTTCCTGAACATGAGGAACATCCTGGGTTCTTCCTCTACCATCCCCATCTCCCGTCGGCGAAGAATATGCCTTCTACCACAACTACTGAAATGACATCACTTTCAACTATTATTATGGAAGGATGTAGACCAGTCCACTCCACCAAACCGAGCTCTAGTAGCCCCTAGTTAATGGTTCTAAATATTGTCCTGAAAAACACATAAGAAACAAAATATCCCTGGGACCGCAGGAATGGAATGAAGTCCATAAGGTTGAAAGTTAAGCAATCATGTTCGACTACCAACTGGTCCAATCCTAGATTGTCCTCATTCATAAGACCCTCCATTGAAAACTCGGATCCAAGAGGATATGGATTGGTTCCCATCCCACAACCAAAATCCTACCGTTTGAATCTTCTCGATCACGTATACCTTCTTTTGAACTACATGGTATGTTAGAAATGTAAAAGTCTTCACTTTTTAATAGATATAAATATGGAGTGCCTCAAAAAGATTACATTCACAAGATTTATAATCTGTAAAATATTCTACAAAAAAAGCAAGATGGATCATTAACGTGATTCCCAGCTCTCGCACTGGCATGATTCCCTTCCAAAGGGATAGTAGCTTGAACCTTTTCACAACCTACATTGTTGAATAATGAAACTCTTCAGAAAACTACATCTTGATGTCACACTACAGAACATATGCCTACTTTTGATCTCTTATATATATTTTCCATTAGTTCCATGAAACGCATCACATCGGAATAACCTCCAGGGGGTCCTAATACTCCATCAGGGCCAACATAAAACTAAAAGTGACTTTGAAATCTTCCATCTAGCTCAATTTATCCTCATCTATAACAAAAAAATCATAATTCTCCAAATCCTTAAACTAGAAATATCTCAATATCCTCTACCACTGATCATACTCCCAATCCAAATCCACCCTACAGTGATGTACCAAATCCGCCTACTGAACCAGAACTGTCTGTGCCAACTGAAAACGAAGAACAAGTGACATACCTGAATTGAAAACATGGATTTCTTAATCCCAAGTAGGCTGTAATTTTATTAAGAATTATTTTATTTCATTCCATTCATTTTATCTATTTTATCCTTATAAAAAACTCAAATAAAAACAATAATTGAAGTCATTATGATGCGTGTAGCTTTTATTGGTATTTCCCGTGTAAGTAGGATCCCACATAGTCATTTAATAAGCTCATAATCTATGCATTGAATCATGTGGGGGGGAATCCCGTCTTCTAGAATTCCTCCCTATCCAATATCAGGAACTAAGGTCAACTAAAACTATTTCTATACCACCCCATCCAATCCTTACTATTCCTAACTCTAAACTCTGTCCCATCTCTCAACCATAACATTTGATACAACTCTATCATGAACCCTCCCTCTAAAGATACCCATCATGGGTAGGAAATAAAGAAAGAGAGATAATGACCTCTGATTCTCACCTACAGTAGGCTCCAGGTTGGCATGTAGCACTAAGGATGTACAAATGTCACATTATGGGAGGAATTGCCCTTATAAGAAACAAGATCAACAGATAGAATGAATCATCTACAAACAACTCCATGAAAAAATATAATGGAGAAACCCAAAAACATACCACATGTATATATAACTATAACTAACATTATTAAAAGTATCCATAATAATTATCCAAAAGTAAATATAAGTCTGTGATATGAAAATCGTCAATGATTCAAGCTAGTAAGGTCGAGCACTATCCGTAATATCCTCTTGGAAACCAAAAAACAGTTTTACATACATTGGTTGAGTATAAAAGTATACATATTTTGCAAAAATGTTTCTCTTGCACATTTGAACGAATCAAACTAATGAATCTGTGAGAAAACAATAAAACCAAACAACACATATCAAGTTATACTAACCATACCAACATCACGTAGACACACAATCCATATAAAGAATGTCAATTAATATAAAATAATATAAATAAAATCAATTATAGGTTGCCCATCACCACTTTAAGACTCTCATACACCAATAGAAAACATCATGACACTCCCACCTCTTCCAAATATACCACATCGCATATCACTCACACACATTTGGGCCTCACAACACATCCCCCTCGCACACACATGGCCCTCATGAAAAATATTACCCACATACACCTAGGACCCACAAAATATCCTACATGCACACACATGGACCTCTCAACACATCACTACACATCCAAAAGACACCTAGGAATTTACATCACATCTCATCTCAAAGACACCTAGGACACTACATCATTACTCATCCCAAAGACACATGGGAAAGCACATCTAATCACACCCTACCATAGAATCATGAGCTATTATTGCCTGTAAGATAGATTAGTGATGAGTGGGTGGCCATCCATCCATCCTCCTTTCGAGATGATGGGATAAAACCATCTGCATTATTATCCTGTGTTCGTCACATATTGCTCAATGTTGCTGGGGTAAACATTGAAATCATAAAGAGAATACAAGTACATTTGTATATATATGATACAAAGAACTCATGATCATCCTATGGGTTCACAAAAAAAAACCTCCCAACTGTTGACACAATCACTTTTCCTTCCACTTCTAAATTCATAACACCACACAACAAGTCACAAACCACATTTCAAATTTCCAACTAATTTAATTTAATCATTATAGTCATTTCATTATTTAGAATAAATCTTATTTAATTACACAACCGATGCCATTTCAAACATTGTTAAACATTCATTATTTATTCCATCACTACTCTGGCATCTATAAAAAAGAAACCACATATCATATATGGTGGAACATCACCATCATACCATCACATCACCACCCCAAAATCATGAAGAAACCACCTCCTCACCTCCACAAAAAAACAGGAAAAAACCACATATCACCTCACACCCCAACCACACATCACCCACCCACATGCATAACCCCACATCATGACACTTAACGTTCTATTTAATTATTTTTAAGGAGTTTTACCACATTCCAATTAAATTTAGTTGTGTATTCACAAACCGATAAAAATAGGGATACTATTTCATTATCCAAGTACAATTAATTAAACAATTTCCATTTAGGGTGATATTACTTCAATAACAACCTAAACATCAATCAAATCTCATATATATATTAGAATCCAACCCCCCAATGACAATGAGTTTCATAGGGGAAATTAGCCTATACAATCTACAAAATCACAAATAATATCAAGGTTGTAAAGCCTTTGAGTTGAACCTCATTTACCAAATTCAATTCAACTAACCAATTAATTGTACTTGATTAAGATTGTTTGACCATATTTCATAGATAATAAAATGTAAACCCCTCATACATGATAAATATTAATGGAAAACAAGGGAAAGACAACCTCAATGAAAACTTTTTAATTCACTACACTCCACATAGAAAAGATGAACACCCAAAAAATCCAACTACATCACAAGAAACCATAATAAACAAATAAAACATTAGATGATAATCAAAAATATTTCAAAACATTCCTAAAACCAATGAAAATTCACCACATTGGATTCCTAAATAAGAATGCAGAGTAAAAATTATAATGAAGGGAGAACTCAACATAAATCAACAAAAAAGCCCAAGGATTGGTATTCATTGAATGGACTCTCCAAAAACTGATGTAAAAGTTCCTAAGATGCCTAGAATGAGAGAATATACAATTATATAGGCTTAATAAATAATCCATGGGCTGAAACCATTAAAATAATACAGAATTCGGGAATTACATGACATGTAATCCCCTTTCATGTCATGTAATCCAAGGATTACATGTTTCACTTAAACACACATCACCTTCTTATAATGATACCCTGAAAACTTACACGTCATAAAACATCATTTGAAAATCCATGAAACCAACATTCATGTCATTTAATAAACTTAAAAGATGTATATTTTCACTAGTTTTACTAATGCTCCTCCTGCTACCATCAAAACTCCCAGAACATCTATAAACACCTCCAACACTCAAAACTTGAAAAACAACAGATCAAGAAGCCATAGGCCAGTACCATTATTCTTGATTAGGTAGTTTTATTTTCTATTTATTTAGTATCTAATGATAATACAATTTCTAAAACCCTTATACAATAGCTTAATTAAATATTTTTTAATTGAAGAATAAATCACAAATAATTCTTGAGAAATGTTTCATTTGACCTAGCTCTTGACCATGGGTGCTCCAATTTTTTGGAGAAAAAGAAATATGGTTCTATTGGACTTTTATTTGATTATAAGTCCTTTAATGAAATCACAATTAATAACAAGTACACTTCTCCTCATATTGATGATTTTTTTGATCAGCTACATGGAGATCAATTTTTTTCAACGATTGACTTGAGGTCTGAGTACCATCAGCTGATGTTACAAGAAGAATAAATTCTGAAGAAATTATTTAAGAAAATATATCGAAATTATGAGTTTGTAGTTATGATTTTTGGGTAGACTAATGAAAATGTTATATTAATGAATCTTATGAATGGACTCATCCATATGTTTTTGGACCAGTTGGTGGTTGTGTACATAGATGATGTTTTGGTATATTAGAGGAAACACGAAGAATATGAATGGAACATAAGGATTGTTTTTCAATATTTATAAGAAAATTATTTATATTGAATGATTAGTAGATGTGAATTTTTTTTTCAAAAAATTTCATTCATTTTACATATTTTTTCTAAAGATAAACTGACTTTTGATATTTCAAAAACCAAATATGTTGAAGAGTGGAAAGGACCTGATAATGTCCTAGAGATTCTATTATTATTTTTTGGAATAGGTGGTCATTATTGACGGATTTTTGAAAACATTTCTCCATTATTTATACCATTGAAAATGTTAACTAGTAAAGGAGTTATATTCATATAGACTATATAATGTGGTGTTTTTTTAGTAATTGAAAAGATGAGAGGATAATGATCTTCTTTTGGCCTTGACATCCCAAAATTATTAATTCATCTTCTCAAATGATGCATCATTAAAAGAAATTGTTTTTGTCCTAATACATAATGGAATGGTAATTGTTTATTCTTTGCATCAGTTGAAAACTCATGAGTTAAATTACATAACACATGACATTAAATTGGTTATTGTTGTTCCATTATTAATTATTTTGATGCATAATTTGTATAGGGTTACATGTAATATATATACCAATCACAAAAGTGTTAAATATATATTCGTATATAAATAATTATACATGAGAAAGAGAAGATAGCTATAACTAATCAATGATTATGATTTTCCAATTCATTATAATCCTAAAAAATTATACAAGGATGTTTATGCTCTAATTCAGAAGAATAATTCTACATTTACATGTGAAATTTTGAATGTGACATTTTGGATAATGATATATAGAATTTTTTTCTATAAGTTTTGGATGCTGGGAGATACCATGTTTTTTTAGGATTCAGTGCATTTGACTATGTAAGAAATACGTATGAGAGCTTCGAAGGTGGATTGATCCTTACTGAAAAAGATAGAATCCTTCAATAATTGTTGAATTATTTATTTTAATATTGATGAAGATGGTGTTTGATGATTTGGGAAATTATTATTTGTGGATTATAATTCAATGTCGAGGAAGGATTTGTTTACTATATATTATAGTTCTTTTTTTCCATTCATCTGGGAAGTACTAAAATGTACAAATACATTCTGGAGTATTAATAGTGGGGTGAAATGAAAAGTCATATTACTTAATTAATTGTGACGTGTTTGACATGAAAATAGTTTAATGTTGTGAAACCATTACTTAATAGGATTATTTATACTTTTTCATTACTATAGTGGAAATGGGATAATATATCATTGGATTTTGTGGTTGTATTTCCAAAGGCTTCTCAAAATATTAGAGTGATTTGGGGTTTTGTAGTCTGATTAACTAAATCATATCATTTCTTATCCATTTGAGAAATAATGTTTCCAGATAAATTTTATTGACAATATCGAGAAGACATCTTTAGGTTACATGGAGTGCCTCTCTATATTGTATCATACTTTGATCCCTATTTAATATATAATTTTTGGAATGGACTATAAAATCCATTCAGCACTGATTTAAATTTCAAAACAACTTTTCATCCCCAATCTGATGGATAGTGTGAAAATATGATTATGATCTTGGAAGATATGATTTTTCTTTCTCAGTGGATTTCTTGGAAAGTTATAAACTACATATTTTTCTGGTTAAATTTAATTATATTAACAGTTTTCATTCCAATATATACATGGAACCTTTTGAATCATTATAAGGAAATTAGTATTACACACCAATTTTGGGGTTGATATAGGATAAATAATGTTCATTGGACCTAATTTGATAGAAAAAACATCATAGAAAGTTTGGTTGATTTAGTGACACATGAGTACGTCTCAAAAAAGGTAGAAGGGTTTTAAAGATAACTGAAAAAAGAATATACTCTTGAGGGATTTGATAATTTATTTTTATAATTTTTTCTTTACGAAAGTGTGAGAATTTTTCCTAAGAAGGGGAATTTATGTCCATGATTAGTTAGACAATATGAAATTATAGATAAAATTAGAATAGTTTTCTACCAAGTGTTCATAATTCTGAATTTATATCATGTACACAACATATTTCACGTATCAATTTTATGGAATTATTTACCAGTATCATATCATGTTTTGATCAATGGATTAGTTTAGATGGAATAGAATACATCCTATGAGTAACAATAAGTTTATATTATTGACCACAAAGAAAAATTGTTTCAAAATAAGGCAAATCACCACGTTGTTGTTTTATGGAAAAAAATGTGGTTGAAGTGAAAAAATGGGAATGTGAAAATGTTATGAGGGGAAAATCACTCCATTAATTTTGATAAGTGAGTAAAATTCAAAGGAAACAATTTTTAAAATGGGGGACGGATGTAACATCCTAGGTAATTATGGAACAATAAATTTTCCTATTTATTAATATTTATGAATTAAATAGTAATTTTACCGTAGATTTTATGCTATGTACAATGTCATACATGTATGGACCTGAAAGTTTATAAATAAATTAACTATTTGATTTAATTAAATGTAATATTTTGTGAAATTGTTATATCTAATTGTATTTAAAACATAATTTGGTAAAATTATAGTTTAAAATATAGTTTTGAATAGTGATAACATGATTAATATAAATATAGGGTTTTAAAAAAATTCAACAGACAATGAAAAAGGATGTGATGGAATCAATGAATAGGATTATACCATATGAGGCCCATTTATCGAAGATTATGAGGGAGATAGAGTCACTAAAAATTTACCTTGACCATGAACAAGTTAATATCTAGTAACTTAAGCATAAAAAAACCATTTACATGAGAATTCATAGATTATCGAGATCACAACCAAGCCCTTGTTCGTTGAACCACCCCATTAATGTCTCGGAGTCGCACATCGTAGTCAAAGAAAATTTACTAGTGTATTAAAGGGATTGTATAAATACCCTATAATAATGACTATTTACTTTATATTTTATAGAATGATGAATATATTTTCATCCTTTTAGGGATTCATTATATATAATTTTTATTTTGATATAATAAAATTGAAATTGTATGTTTTGTTAAAATTTAAATTCAATTAAAGAAATTTTTATGATGAATTTTTTAATTTTTGAAATAAATAATTTTTTATTAATATTAAATAATTAAATATTTTATATATAATATAAATGAATCTATAATTGTTGTAAATTCAAATGTGACTTTTTATAAGGGTTCAAAAACTGTAATTTAAAAAAATGCATTTCTAAAAAGGCTTGATTATTATTTTAAAAGTGAAAATGAACATATTTTAATTTTTTTAGAAAAAATGAATATTATTTTTGGAATTATAACATCAAATTATCCTATAGTTAATTTTTCAAATTTTTTTTGAGACTCTATTTTTTTGGTAAAAATTAAAAACCGAATAAAACTAATTTGTGTATTACGACATCATAATGACCCAAATGTGATGTAGTAAATAATTTTAATGGTATCTAAGAAAAAATATATGTTCTTCCTTGAAAATATGTTGATTTAATGATTATTTTAGATATTTTATAACTCTATTTTGAATCCTCCAAACCATTAATATATTTTAATGGGTTAAAAACATTTCTCTAAGAGTTTGAGACGTCTCCACATAAAGAGTGTATATTTTATTATCTATAGCCATTGTAATTATAAAATATTGAGAACTACTACCATTTGGAAGAAAATATGGGAAAAAATATGTATTCTTTGTGTATTTTTGTTATTTTATAACATGGAGACCAAATCATAAATAATAATTAAATCCCCCACATTACATATATAAACCCACCTAAGATCTCATTTTAAATTTCAAAAAAATATTTGAGAACGTACATGGTCTTTCCTATAGTGTCTGTGATCCTCCCATGTATCCACCAAACACTTAAGAATCCCCTTGCATGTATTTGGAGTCACACACTCACGTAAGGGATCTTTTCATTCCCCCTCTTTATTATAGTGTCTTCTAATCTTATATATTTTATCATTATTTAAATATGGTGGGATATTTTATTCCATATCCCACATAGTATCCAATTTATTTCAATTTTATGAGGGACCCCTTTCTCTCTCATCCACAAAATTTATGAATTTTTATGTGATTTCATTATGAAGTTGAACATTACTCACGATTTTCTATGCCTAATCAATTATGTAGTGAATACCATACCCATATACTATCAAGGGTATTCAACATTATAAAATTACAAATATTTTAAATGGGATTTAAATGTATCTATTCCTCTATCATTGATTGTGCAATAAAATGTGATGAATAATCAATCCACATTGTATGACCGATGTGGCACACTTAAGCATAAGAATGAAATGAAGGTGACAGGTGCACCAAGAATTATATGTTGATCCAATAAATTGGGTAATTTATAGTCTCATGAGATGTATAGTAGGGATAGTGGTGAACCTGATTCCATTATAGGACTTCTTCCACCATGATGAATTTTCAGTTGGTCCGTAACCTATGTCTATGATGCAACATTTTATGTATTTTCCACATTTACCATGTTATGATTATCACGCTATATCATGTATCATTATTCTGTTTTATGATTCTTAGTCATTTTATACACCATTGATATTCCTATTTTATAACATGTATCAAAATATTCTATGTTTATTGCCTTATTAGGACTCATAGATCCACCCATTCTTCTATTTTTCCCATGGTTATCCTGTGATGTTTTTAAATCTGTGGAATTTTTTAAGCATGTTAAGTATGTTTTGAATATTGTTTTTGAATACCATGTTCGAGATGTTATGATATGTCCTTAATTCACAGAAACAAAATACATATCGATCGTTTTTGTTGTATTATGTGTGATTATATTTCATAAATAATTACATATTGTGTAATAAAAAATTGGTTTTTATAGTTCGTATCAATGTAATATTTTTGTTATTTCATGGATTTGGATTAGAAAAGACCAGAAAAATCCATAGGGGCAGGACTTTGTATAAAAAAATGCCTAAATTTATGTAATTTTAGTGTAAATGGTTTATCAAGAAGATGAAACATTATCTAGATACTACATGTGGATGTGATTATGGAACATATGTTCTCTGGCGTAAAAAATCTGAAATGGGGGTTTTGGCTCAACTTAGTGTAACCTGGTACATGACATGCAACCTTAATGCACACCTAGTTTGACACTCCAATGGGATATTGAATGGTAAATTGATAATCACATTAGATACCATTATTAAGGGGGAAAAATTCATATAAGATTATATATTAGTAAATAGATCATGGATAACACATATTGAAGCCTAAAAATTCATATGTTAAGAAAATAGATGTAATTTATATGTTATCTCGTCAATTTCATTGGATTCCCTTTTATGTGTTTAATGTTTTAGAAATAATCATCCTTGAATTTTAGTTAATTTATCATAAAATGGCCGAATATACAATGAATTAGGTAAATAATAAATTAAATTGGAAATGTGATACAACCCTAAAGTGATTCCCAACACGATGGGAGCAGGAACCCCCAACTTAACGGTGATACTCTCTTAGCTACCTTAGGTTATGATTAGAAACCTAGATCAAGGATAGTTTCCAGATCCACCTAAGATAGAACAAGATATGACTGAGACCTTTATGCGACATCAGACTCCGTCTTTCAATTAATCATTTGATCCCTCAATCACAGCATAATGGATCAAGTCTATTGAAAATATCTTCTATGTGATTCAATGGTCCAAGAAGGATAAGGTTTTACTGGTTATTTTTCATATTAATGGAGAAGTGGATTAGTGGTGGACATTTTTCATTAATAAAAGTCCTAAAGATGATATTAATGTGATGGGGTGGGAGTAATTCTAGAAAATGTTTTTTGATAAATATTTTCCTTGTACTCTCCGTCTTAAAATGGAATGAAATTTCCTTTCACTCAACTAAAATGATGATGAATATATTGTGGAATATTGGAAAAACCTAATAAGAATATCATGATACTCCTTCAACATTTTCTTCACCATGGATTCTATGTTGACCTCTTCTTAGGTGGGATAAAAAGTAGTCTATGAAAATCATTAGAAATCTGTGGATTTGATAGATATGTGGAAATTGTCTGATGATCCCTCAAAGTGGAAATGGAGATCAGTGAATCTCAATGTTATATTGTGTATAAGATGATAAATGTAGAGTTTAATTCTATAATTCTGATGGATAAATCTAGTTGTTTCAAGAAATTTCATCGTCACACTGGTCATGGTTTCAAAAATAAGTACCCCTTAAATTGCCTAAGCCGGATAAAAAAATTGTTTAGGTATTCTAAGTTAGGGAACCTTTCTAGGGATTTCCGATAGGAGAAACCCATATATTTCGTGAGGAAATGAATTATCTAGTGAACCTTCACTGCATTTTTTATCACATCAACTAAAAGGAACTATGGAACTTTTAAAATCAAAAAACCAAGAAAACAGTTTTAGAAGACGACCAAAAAACTCCAAGGTAGTAAGTGAGGTGTTTTTCTATCAGAAATACCGAGGTGGATCATGAAAAATATGTGGTGATAGGTATGAAAGATATTCATTCAATAATAGTTAATATACTTTTTTATTCTAGTTATATGAATTCCTTTATATCCATAATTTTTAATAGATTTATTAAAAAACTCCACAATGCATGGAAGAAACATTTTTAGTGAAAATGAAAAATGGAGTGATAATTTTATCACAAGAATATGACACCTCCCCTGTTGAAATATGTGGGATGAACATCCCAGAAAAATATTCCATAATCAATTTGGTATAATTTGATTCAATTCTTGGTATTGATTATCTTCACATATATAGATTTATCATTAATTTCCATGAGAATGAAATCACTCTCCATATTAAGAATCAAACCCAAACTCTTTTCAATTTCAAGGAGGACATTGAATCATATTTTGAACCAACATCTCAATCACACAAATTATTTCACTATGAGAAAGTTTATCTTGATAAAATTATTGAGTAAGAAGAAATAAATACCCTCATATAAAATCATATTGTGGGGGAATATGATAATGTGTTTCCAAAGTAATTTTATAGACTTCCTACTAGATGAGAGGTTGAATTTCTAATAGAGCCTGTACCTAGGGCATTGAAATTTTTCAAGACTCCATATAGAATGATTTTTGTGGAACATGAGGAGATGAATAAAAAATAAAACATATTCTATATATTGGGTTTTTATTCCCATGTGATTCACCATGGGGTCCATCAGTCCCCTTTGTCAAGAAGTTGGATTGGTCAATTCACCTTTTCATTGATTATCATAAACTCAACAGGATCATGAATAAGAACAGGTATGTTTATCCATGGTCTGATTAGTGATTTGATCAGTTATGTGGAGAACCATTCATCTCTAATGTGGGAATTTGGTTATAATATTACCATGTTAAAGTGAAGAAGTATGATATTCACAATACATCTTTTGGTACATGGTGAGAGCATTATGAATATATAGTAATGAAATTTAGAATCACTAATGCTCCAAAAATCTTCATGGACATGACAAATATAATCATTATAGATTACCTTGATAAATTTATGGTATTATTTATTTATGATATTCTAAGATTTTCCAAAACCTTGGAGGAGAATGAGGAGAATATGAGAACTATGCTAAATACATTATGGCTGAATAATCTTATGTAAAGTAGGGAAATTATGAGTTATGGTTGATGGAAGAATATTTCATGTAGAATGTCGTCAAATGAAAATAGATATATATGGACTCTTCAATGAAAGAAGAAATCTAATGGTGGTTGTTAAACAAATATGTGAAAGATATCCATAGTTTCCTTAGTTTTTCTGGGTATTATCATCAATTTGTGTGTAATTTCTCTCGATTAGCAAAGCCCGTATCCAAGATCACTCAGAAGGGAGTCATGTTTTTATGGAATGATGAATGTGAGGAGTGATTCATGGAGGTTTAAATAAGTCGTATCACTACACATGTTTGCATAGTACCCTTAGGTGGATAGAATTTGACGATGTTCATCAATGATTCGAAGAAGGGATTAGGCTATGTGTTAATGGATAATGACAAATCCAAAGCCTATGCTTAAAATACTTGAATGTTCATGAATAAAACTACAAAAACCATGATATGGAGTTGGATATAGTGTTATATTATTTTAAAATATAGGGTTAATATATCTTTGGGAAGATATGTGAAATATATAAAGATAACAAATACCTAAATTATATATTAACAATGAAAGATAGGAATATGCCCAAATGATGATAGCTTGAGATGATTAAGGAATATGATTTCTCAATTCTCTACCGTCATGTGAAATAGAATAAATTGGAGAATGCTATAATTATAAAGGATCCAATAATTATATCTTTTATGTGAATTTATAGGAATATGATCATCATATATTTGAAAAGGTTAGATATGTGGATCATAAAGTAACATTTTCAATCACTTCACAAATGATTTCTCAAACGTGTATATTGAAGAGGGTAAAATATTCTCAATGAGATTATATGGGAATTTCATAGAATTAGGAAGCAATAAGAAAATGTAAATCATGGGAGTTCAATGTTAATGATGTATGGGTTTTATGATTTGGGTCATGGCTATGCGTGCCGTAAAATGATGATATAAATGAGGATATATTGGACATTTCTCATATTTAAAACTTATATATCCATTATGGAAGCACATAGATGTATTAAGATCATTGAGAGAACTATTAGTCGGACAATATAAAGAAAGAGATTGAAGAATATACATCAAAGTTCCTAGTATGATAGCAAGTGATGGTTGAACATTTAAATTCTAAGGGAAGGATGCAACCATTTTCCAAAACAACATATAAATGGGAAAATGTGACCATGGAGATTTCCATTGGATTTTTGATGAAATCCAAAGGGAACAATGGTATATTAGTAGATGTGGACGATCATAAAAAATATCTTTTTCTAAATTTTAGATTATTTATCACTGGATTAAATTTAATGGATGTAAATTATAGAAATGGAAAGGCTTCATTGATTACCACTATTGATTAAATCTAAATGAGATCTGATATTGAACTATATGTTCTAGAATATCCACCAAAACACTATGAATATTGAGTTAAACATTAGTAAATACAATCACCCTCAAACTAAGGGCCAAATGGATTAGACTATCCAGAAACATGAGGGAATGATGAGGAAATGATCATTTGACTTCAAAGGAGGATGGGATTAACATATTATTCCAGTTGAGTTACCTTAAAATAATAGGTTCCACTCAAGAAACCAAATTAATCCATGTGTATCCATTTATTGTAAAAGGTGCAAAAGACTGGCATGCTAGGATAAAGCTGGGGAATATAAACAGCTAGGTCCTAAAATGGTTGAGGAAATGGTAGAAATTGTTAATAAAATTAAACATCACACCATTGATTCTTAGTATCGATAGATGAGTTATGATTAAAATCACAAAAGAGATGTAGATTTTTACATTGGACACATTTAATCCTATTCATATCTATAGAGAATAATGTCATGAGATTTGGGAACAAGGAAATACTTAGTAAATGATACATTGTCAACTTTGATATCAATGATTTCATCGGAGCGTCAATGTAGTCACTCACACTCCCACCTAAACTATATCAATTACATGATGTATTCAATTTATACAGTATGAGAAAGTACATAAAGTACCCCTCACATGTAATCATTCTAGAGTGTGTAGCATTAGATTTTGATAAATTAATGAGGAAAATCGAGTGAAGATTTTAGATCATAGAGACAAAGTTATATGAAATAAGAAAATACACCTGGTCAATGTGAAATGGAGAAACCATGAGTTTGTGGAAGTGATGTGTGAACTGTTAAATGTTATCAAATAGAGTTTCCTTCATTTTTATGGTGGGAAATGAAATTTTCAAAGCAAAAAATTCTTAAGGGGGGAAGATTGTAACAACCGAAATGTTATAAATGAAATTCTACCATTCAATTAATTAAATGTTTTATTATGTAATATGGTTATAGAAAACACATTCACATATTTTGTGTTAATATATCCAACTGGATTAAAAATTTCATTATGTATCATTAACATTAAATATGTAGTCCTTGAACAATGAACAATGATTAGTATAAATATAGGGTTTTAATAAATCCAATTGAGAACGAAAAAGTGATGGCCTCTACTAGTAAGAGTGCACCCTATGAATCCCATTTAATAGATCTTCTTATGAATACAGTATCATTGATCCTTTACCTTAAATAAACCTAAGATGATATGCAACAACTTATGCCTGAGAAAATTTTTTTATGGAATAATTTCAAGCTCATCGAGATCATAACCAAATCAATGTTCGCTGAACCATTCCATGAATGTATCATTATCTCACACATCACTCTTAGGGATTTTTCTAGTGTATTAAATGGAATTTTTTTTAGATAATAACATTATGAATATCTTCAAAATTTTCTACAAAATTCAGAATATATTTTGATCATATTATTCAATCATTATTAAGGATTATTATTTCAAAAAATCCTTTATTTCTTAATAAATTTCAATTACTATTTTAAAAGTAAAAATTAAAATATTTAGAATATTATTTAGATAAAATGTATTTTTTTATAATTAGAATGTTGAAGTTATCAAATAGTGAATTATTCATAATTTTCAGAGACAACCAAATATTTGGGAAAAAATTAAATTCTCCATAAATATACTCTACATATTATGACATCATAATGACCCATGAGTTATTTAATATATACAAGAATGGATATACATGAAAAAAATATATGTTTAAACTATAAAATAATTTTATTTCATGTTTATCTAAATAATTTTATAAATACCTTATAAATACTCCAAAACCATTAATATATTTTAAGGTTTTAAAACTTTTTCATTAATAGTATAACTCACCACCACACAAGAAAGGATATTATTTTAGTAATTTCGGTTATTTTTATTATAAAATAATTATAACAAATACCATTAGAAAAAAACCCCTACAAACCCAATTTTATGGTTTGTGGTTTTATTTATTTTATTATATAGAGTTCAAAACCTAAATAATAATGAAATCCACTGCATTTCCTATATAAACCCACACAATCTCCCATTTCGCCTCACTAAAACTCTATAGAAAACTAAAATAATCTTACCACTGCACTATAGAGTCCTTCCTAGGCTCCCCTACTATGTCTAAAAGCTCCAACTAAAAATTTGGAGTCACACACTCAAGTAAGAGATCGTTACCTTTCACCACTTTATTCAAGTATCTTCTTTACCATTGATATTTTATCTTAATTATCTTATGATGGGATATGTTATTCTATATTTACCATAAATTATATTTGATCTGAAAATAATGAGAGAAACCTTTCTCTCTCATTGAACCATTTTATGAGTTTTAATCTGATGTCATTATGATGCTGAAATTTCACCATATTTTTTCAAAGAAAGAATAATTATGTTGTGAATAACATATTTCTTTCCTATAAAGGGTATTCACATTTATTCACATATACCTCATTTATTTGGAACATAAATATATTTATTCAACACTCTATGATCGTGGAATATATATAATGTTGAATAAATCGATGTTTTATGATCTATGTCGCACACTTATGAATGATAATGAAATGAATGTAGTGAGTGAACCCAAAATTATATAGCAGTCCATCGCAATGGGTAATGTTTCTCTCATGAGACATCATGTCTTGATAGGGAGTGAACCTAATTCATTGATGGTAAATTTTATACCATGATTTTAATGTTTATCATTTTCTTATGATTATGATGTAGTGATTTAAGTTGTTACCACATTTCCTATGTTATTATAATCATGTTATTTCATGTTTTGTTTTTCATGTTTATGAATCTAATACTTTTTATTCCCCATTGATGTGATTATGGTCTAAATATTATTATAATCATCCATATTCATTCTCTTAATGGTATATATATATCTGCTAATTTTAATTTTTTCCCATGTTATCCCATGTAGTTTTAAAATCCATGGAATTTTAGAAGAATGTTAAGGATGATTTGAAAAATGTTGTTGTATCCCATGTTCAAGATTTTATGCTATGCACATAATTACCAAAGACACTATAAATATCAATATTCCAGGTTATATTATTTCTAATTTTATGTAATAAATCATGAAATATTATGTAATAAAGAATATGGTCATTTTATCGCCAAACACACAAAAATAAGTTCCTCTGAACATGAATTCTATGGAAGACTGAGTTTTACTCAAACAGAATATGTTATTAATATTTTTATATGAATAAGTAGTTATATGACATAATTTTTACCATTGGGAATGATTATGACTAGCTATATTATGATTATATACATTTATTACAATTTTTTAAATTCATCCAATAAATTTTATATTATTACATAAGAATAAATCAAATTTCAATCCTAAAAGACCAATATTTCTAAAAGGCAGTCTTATCACCTTTTAATGAAAACCTCATTTTGAATTAAAATTTATTAAATTTTATAATTTTTAAATGTAAAATAAAATTATTTTTTAATTTAAATATAAAAAATTACATTGGTTATATTTTTCTATTATTTTAGAACTTTCATATTTCAATGATAGTGAATAATACTAATTTGTTTTTCAAAAATTCATTTCCTTCAAAATTATTTATATAGTTAAATAATGTTTAAAATTTGTTTTATTGTATTATTAGTTCATTATTATATATTTTAAAACAATTTAGTTCATTGGAATAAATTTTACATTGATCTTTGATATAAAAACAAAGAAATATTTTTATTGTTTTTACTTTAAAACCCCAGAGAAACATCCCTACTACAAGATTAAGTTTAAATTAATTTCTTCCAATTATGGGATTAATTTTTTTTTTAAATTTATTACATATTTTGAATCAAACTAATTGATAATGAATAATAATGTCAACATGGTTTTTGACCATAAATATTATTGAAAGTGATTAAAAATAATTACAATGATAAAGTGATAAATTAGCTTAACTAAGAACTAAACCTTAAACATAAGGGCCCACATGACCTAGAAAACTGTTAAACATTCATCTAATGGGAATAATTAAACACTATAATATATTTAAAAAAATTCATTGCATTATTGGAACTTCTTTACCTCATGAAAACATGGGTGAAATTCCTTTTCAAAATGTACAAGAGTGCCACTCCTCCTCCACTATAAAAAAGAACTCACCCACCCCACTTCTTCACAAAAATCAAGCTACTTTGGATCAGCCAATATATTATAAAATACCTCAAAAAATAAATAAAGTAATAATATAATCCATAACTAGAAATGAAATCAATACATGGATGCCCTTTGTTGATATCAAAAAGGAGTTACCCGAATAAGATGTGACACACTTCCTCAAGCTATTTTATTTTATTTTCATTATCCAATAATAGAAATCCTCTTATTCAATGAATAAAAAATTATAGAATTATCAAATATATAATGTGTTTTCTTATTACATTATTTATACCTAAACTTACACATACATCTAATATAATGAGTAACTAATTTTCCATTCTTGTGTTCATCAAACAACTGCCTCACGAAATGATGATGTTTTTTTCTTTACCACATTTCATGATTGTGAATTTTGTTGCAAAATATATTTATAAATGATATATATTATATTTATTATGTGTTGAGTCATTTTTATTATTTTATAACACATAACGTTTTATATTCCAGTTTCAATAAATATGATAAAATCGTTTGTGGAATTATGAACTACCTCCTCCTCAAAGCGACATGATACAATCACACACTACATTGAACATATTATGGATTGATTTAAATAAATATATTTTACATGAATTTCATTTATATGATATTATTAAAGTAATTAACATTTTAAAACTTAAAAAATCACTCTATTTAACACTTTCCGGACATTGAAAAAGTGATAACATCGTTCATGGATTTGGGGACTACCGCCTTCTCAAAGTGATGATGTTTCTTTAACATCACCATAATTATATATATATGTATATATGATAAAATTATATGTCATAGATTATATAATGATAATTACAGAATTATAAGTTGTTATTTAACTTCTTTCCTTAATAATCATTGGAAAATGATAATGTTACTCTTGCGTATGTGCGACATATTTTCTCCATAATTGTAATATTGGTTCACTTTTCATAACCATATTTCATGAATTTTAATAAATGTTTAATTGATTTATATGATAATTATTTCATTATAATTAATCTATATATGTCTTTATAATTATCCCATTAACCATTGTTATCCTATTAATGACATTTTGACACAAAAAATGAATATGGTCAAAACACTGGAACTAAACCTAACTAATTAAGTAGTTTTTTAAATAGTTGTAATAAGAGAAATATAATTAATGTTTAACATTAAAAATGTTATGAATAAATTAAATAATTAACACATATTTTTAATTCAGGAAAATAAAGACACATGACAAGTCAAACTCAAGACAATATATTTTTTTCCCAATCTTCTTTCATTAAGGCATTTTATTATTATAAGTGACTTTAGTATTTTATAGGGTGTATATACATATACTTTAACATTACATATTGAAATTTTATCAATTGTCATATTATTTAATATTTTATTAAATTTTATTCTATCTTAGAGATTATAATTTAAATATTTGAAGGGGTATGGGGCACTATGAATGTTTTTAAATGTAATAAATTTCTCTTGTCAATATTCGTAATATTATTTTACATATTTATTTATATGTATATAAATGGACTAAAATGGAAAATTTATATCTATTTTAAATTTCCTTCATATATTATTTAAAAGGGATATTTTTTACATTCTTTGTACATAATGTTTTAAAAAACAACAAAAGGAATGATCTATTATTAATGTATATAGAGACAATGTTTTTTCTACCCTAGTGGTAATTATTTTAATTTCTTACATCCTTTTAATGATATCGTGTTTTTCTAATTTAAAAAAATTCCTTTTTTTGGTTATTTTTTATTAAAAATGGGGTTTTAAAATCTATTGATAATTCTAATAACATGAAATGTTTTATTGTGGCGGAAAATGAAATTTAATGAGTAAAGTATTGAGAATTTATATCTTTTATGTTTTGTGATTATATAATTTTACTTGATCGTTTTACAGGTGGTTATATAATAGACCAATGATGGGTATTTCTGTGATAAATCAATGGTTGATTGTTCTGTGATAGTCCTCCATTTAATTTTGTATGGAAGTCAATCGAATGGGTATTCAATTTGTATGAGTTGAATATATGGAAGTTGACAGTATTTTTATCCCATTAATAAGAGTGACACGTATAATAATTTAAAAGATAGATTTATATATTTTTAATTCCTATTATGGGATTTATGGAAATGTTGTGATTATAAAAGATTTAATAAATGAGATTATTTTCAAATGAACGTATATATTAATTAGTTGGGTAAAAATCATTTCTCTATGTTAATGTTTTCATATATCCTTAATGGTTAAAAATGGACTAATGGTTTCATTCTTTTCCTAATCCTAATAGAGATCTTTATTCACATCCAAAAAAATTAATTTTTTTCATGGGATTAAGTATCATTATAGGATTTCTTAATTCATGTTGATAGTTGTGAAGTGTTTTCTGTAATAGATCATGATTTTTATGTTCTATAGGGTGGAAAAAAGTGGATATTAATTAGAAGTTTATAGTTCATAATTAATTTTTTTTATTTATGTTTTATAGCCTAATTATCTAAAATTATAACCCTAAAACGATACCCACTATGAGATAAAGTAAAATTATAGACGTAACTCAAGATTATGTAATGTTTTAAGGACATGTCTTTATATCATGTACCACCATTTTTCCCATTTTTTATCCAAGATGGGGATTAGTTGAAATATGTTCATAATCGGTATTTCTGACATGTTTATTGGTTATTTTTCCACATAGGATAATGTATAAAAAATAAGTAATCAGGTTTTTAAAATAAACAATGTAATTATTTTATGTTAATTTCATTAAATTATTTGGTAAAAACGAATTTCCCCTTATAATACATTATAATTTATGCATAATCTATATATGGAATCCATTTTTCCAAATTATAAATACATTAGGGGCATAAATCAATTAAAAATTAATACAGGAGACATGTCACAATAATGAGATTTTTAAAGGAAAAATTATAAAAGATTGAATCGTTTTTATTTCAAATTTTATTGTGAAATTGGATAAATTAACAAAAATTGGATTAATTTATGTAAAATTTAGCTTCATACTCTTTAAAACCAAATTAAAATATTATTTAATAATATAAATAAATTAGCTGAAAAAAGCAGTTTTGAATAAAAATTGAGTATCCTTCTCTATTAATCTAAAAATGATGTTTTTAAGTAAAATTCCAAGAATTCAACATAAGATAAATTTGAAAATTAGAATTTTAAAATGAGGATTATTTTATCAAATTAAATTTGTACAAGTTTCTACAATTAATTTCATTTTGTTTCTCAGAAATATATAAAAACATCTCATTTCATAAAATAGTATTTTCAAACATATATCAACTTTACCAAAAATTATATGTTTTATTATCAATATGTTTTATTTATATATTAAAATTATAAATAATATGTAAAAATTCTTTATTATTGTTCATATTACTATGTTTAATGGATATGTTATAACTATCAAGTTTAATTAATTAGAAAAATAAAATGTTGTTTTTTCAGAAATGTAGTGTTGAGTGTATCGTAGGACCAATAAATGTTTCTTATAGTATGTGATTATAATGGAATATCATTAAATGAAAACATATTTTTTTGTATAATGAAACAAATGAAATGAAATAAATTAATTTATTCAATAAAATGTTCATAAAAATTCCTCATGTGGAAACTTTCTTTATCTATGTAAATCAAATTTATCAAAACCCAATATTTATATTAATCATATGGTCACTGTGCAAAAACACTATTATAAATGGTTTTTATGATTAATATAATTTTAAATTCCATAGTATATAATAAAACCAAAGATGTGTATTTGTTTTCAATAGTCATTATTGGGAATTTAATTCAATCCCAAAGAGAATTTTATTTATAATTGTTCAGATCGTTACAGTTATTATATTCCTATTTTATTTCAATATTATATTTATTTTACATGTGATGAAAAAAATGTTTTTTTAATTTTTTATATATTATATTGGTATCTGTTTTATTTATATGTTAATTATATAAGGTTGTTTTTGTTTTTGATTTTGAGACATATCTTATTCACATGCATTATTTTTTTGTCATTACTAATATATCTTATTTTATTTATGTGATCATTTGATATATTGAATTGTTTTGTAGGATTTTATAGTGGATGATTATTTAATATGTTTTTTTATTATTAAAAATCACTCCCATTTTAATATTTTAAATTTCCTAACACATGGTTTTAACTAATGATTATTGGGATAGCTCATCTGGCCATACCACAGGTTAGCTTGGGAGCCCAAATATGGGATGCCTCATGAAAAAATGGTATCAATGAATTTCTTGGATTCTATAATTTGGTTAATCGAGGTATAATATATATAAGGATATTATATAATAGGAATTAAGTCACTAGTATTTTCCTAATCACTAAAATTAGTTTTGAACCTAGATTAATAAGGTGAATAAAAGAATTGGTACCATAAATATGTTGATTAATTTAAACAAAATTATTATTATAATTAAATCATTTAATGATTTTTAGAGGGTAACCAATTATTTTCATAGTATATTTTTATTAGTGTTAAATACTACTCATATTCCATGTGTCATAGAATTGTTTTTTTTTTGTTTTTTTAGGGGCTTTCTATTGATTTTGAGGGTTGATTTTGATTCATGTTGATTGTTTTATGTTATTTTAGGTTAGTTTTTCATTGCTATAATTTAATTTAATAAGGAATATAATTTTTATTTTTGGGTTTATCATAACTTTCTAATTTTTTTGTTATGTCCTTGTTATTCAATGATTTATTTTCTTTTTAAATTTAAATTTTTGGGAAAGCATCCTAAAAAATTTGAGTGATTTCATTGAAGAAAGGGGGTTCTTTTTCAATTTTATATGGATTTAAAATTTATGTAAAACCTATTTTTATGTGTTTTAGAATATACTAATTATTTAAATAGGTTATTTTAAATAAAATATTAGAATTTTGAAAAAAAAAGAAAATTAAATTGATGTGAAAGTAGTGTTTGAAAAAAATGATGTATCATTAATGTGGTGTAAAATATTTTAATATGTTTTTAAAAATCGTTTTAATCATGGTTTTACTTATCTATATGGGTATTGACTTGGCATAGTTACACTTTATGATTTTTTTCCTTCAGTGTAGGGTTTTCAAACCTGAAAATATTGGTTAAAGGAGTTTATTCAAAAAATTATACAATTATTATATCAATTTAACTACCACTAAATATTCATCATATATCAATATAAAAAAAAATTTAATTTCAAAAACTAGAAAATCTTATGGATATGTGTGTTTAGGAAATACTATTGTTTGATATATTCATCTTGTGTGTGTTTTGAAATTGATAATTTTCTTTTTCATCTATTTTATGGTCTCTTAAAATGAGTTTGAATACAAATGTTGTTATATGCGAGATTTTAATTTTTATAGGTTTTGTTTTTTGAAATACAGTATGAGTATATTGAAAAAGAATGTCTATACAGATAAAAATGTTATCTTTCAAGGTTCTTTTTTATGAACATTTATTTTTTATTATTTAAAATGAATTTTCTCTTATATTTTTTATGTAAATGTCGACTTTGGAATTTGTGAGGTAAATATTGAATATTTAAATTTTGAATTTGTGTTTTTGGGTTATTCCATGTTTAGTTTTAAATGTTTAATCAATTTTATTCGAAAGGATGTGACTTCAATTTCATTATATATATTTTTTATTGGTATTGGAAAAAAATAATTTATGTTTCCGAAATTGATTGTGTTTCAAAAGTATGGTTTTAAAAGATGTACCATGTTTATGAGAATGTGGTTGTTTAAATTGATTCTTCTAAGAGGGGTTTATTTTTTGGTCAATTTTCATCATTTTAGTTATTATTTTGATAATTTTGAAATTATGTGTTGGTTTTACAATATTATTTTTATGTTATTTTGTTTTGGACAATGTCATAGTATTTTATGTAGGGTAGAACTCTTCTTATATCTGAAATTAAGATTATTGGTTTCAAATATTTTTTTTAAATACTTATTACATGTGGTATACTTCTATGTTGTTTAGTGGATTCTTCCATAATATTCATTGGGGATTTATTTGAATGGAATTTCTTTCTGAGAGTGAGATTTTAATTAACTATTTCATTACAAGTTGGTGTTTATTTCTTGAATTATAAATTTTGGGATTATATTTTTTATTCTAATAAAAAAATATGACTGTGTTAAAATTCGAAGAATAATTTAGGACTTTTTAAATCAATAATTAATATGTTATGTTGTTCCAGAATTCAATGGACAATTAAACCTAATAGTACTGTTGATATTTTTATTTTAACAAAATAAAGAAATAATGAAAACATAATTAATATATATACATATTAATGAGATATTATGAACATTAATTTGTTTTTCCATATTATTATTATTGTAATTTTTTATATTGTTTTTATTATTGTTGTTTTTATTGTGAAATTAATTCAATGTTTGATAGATCAGGGGAATAACTCCACTATAAAAAACGGACAGATTCCTACCAATTGTTACACCATCACAAATATTCTCATTACTTGATCATTGAAGCCTTGTGAATCCACCATTGATCAAAAAATATACCTTCATTCCTAAAATTTTTTACATATGGGTTACATTGCTATTTCATTTTCATTGAATGAGATAAAAATTCATTCAACATACTAACATTTTATTATTGTATGAAAATATAATAAGTATAGGCATTTATTAAATTTATCATAAATGGGGCTTGAAGTTATTGGATTCATAGAGTTTCATATCAGTCTTTGTAACTTAAAAAGAAATCTTTCTTTCAACTAATTAAAATATTTCAAATATTATGAGTATTTAAACTGATTTTGGTGGTTTATCAATGCAATAATTTAACTGTAAATCATATTTTGATCATGATTCTAAATCACCCATTATCCCAATTTGGGTAGTGTTTGTGTACATTTCACTCTATGTTAAAAAAAGTTCTCTAGTATCTATTTCAATTAATATTAGTAATCCAAAAATTCTTTATTATTAAACTAAAAATATTGGAAGGCCCTCGGGATAAAAAAAATTATATAGACTGTCAAATATCCAAATCCTTACAATATCTCATCTGGATCCATAATGGTGATATTTTTTTAGGGTGTTTAATTATTAAAATTTTGTAGTATATAATAATATATATTGAATGACTGGTATAACAACCTGAACCCACTCTTTTGGACTCACTGCTAGAAAATGATGTGTAATTTTTTTTAAAATATAAATTAATCAATTAAGCAACACTTTAAAAAATCAATAACATTTTACCGTTCTAAGTTATATCGGATTAGACAATGCCCTACATTCATCATAGTTGAAACAATAATAAAATTATTGAACACTACTCTTCCGCGCATGCTATCATTAAAAGTGAGGACATCAGTAATTAAAATTCTAAGATACCTATGAAAAATCATTTAAAAAATGGTGAGCATTCAATTTACCAGTAAGAGGATTTAAAATCATTGAATTATTTTTTTACTAAAACATCATTTGAAATTATCCATTGATAAATGATTTCGAAATTAATTTTATAATACCATAAAAATTAATTTAGAAATAATATAATCATTGAAATTATTTAAGAATTAAAAATTCACCAATGATTTGAAAATAAATATCCTAGAAACTCATAAAATAGTAGAGTCTTGTTTTTGAAACATGATTCATGATTTTAAAAACAAAACACTAAAATCACATAGGTTATTTGAGATTATTTTGGGCCTACCCACATAAGGGATGGGTTCACTCAACAATTCCCTATCATATTTACAATGTTCAAGTGTTGGTTTCTATAAACATTTTAATCTTGTTTTTATATATATAAATAAATTTCCACTAGAGTTTCTATGAAAAAAATTTTAGTACATTCATATATTTATATATATAATGCACATATATATATATATCATCATACATGAAATAAATATGACCACTCTTAATTATATATATATATATATAATAATCTTCATTGGTATTTACTTTGCTGACATGGTATGTCCAAGTATCATGATATATATTCTTTGTATAATTATAAGGAATCATTCACGACTATAAACATTCATTATTAATCTCATAAAAATTACAATTTTTTCAAAATTTTATTCAATGATTATGAATATATCCACATATCTGTATAAGTATATATTGGAATGCATGTATGTGGTTCCCTAAAAAATCATTATAATAGCCTTAAATATGATATGTATGACATGCATGTTGATATATCATAAATTATCACTTTATATATATTTTTGAATAAATAATAAATAATTATTATTATTCAAATAAAACAATATTTTAATATCTAATGAACAAATTTATATATTTATAATTCTTATTTTAATAATATAATTATACATTTTTATAATATAAATGTAATGACCCGTAAATTTCAAGTAAATTTTTTTTCTTAATTTTCTTGGGAATTTTACAAGAACGTAGTTTCTGACGGCGCCTGATTCCGAGACCCGGAGTGCCCGGAATCAATTTCTGAAGTTTGGCTTGGGTACGTTCAGTGAACGAACTAGCGGGTTTTTCTAACTTTTGAACCGGTGCCCGGAATCGAATTTCGAGGGCACCGATGGAACCACAGCGCCGTTAGTAGCTTAGGAACTCCTGTTCCGGAGTTTCGTTTCCTCGAGTGTTGATAATAAAAATTGTGGAAGTTTATTTTATATTTTCACTACAATTTTATTTTTTTTCTAAGTGTTAGCTCTTGATGGAAGTTGGGTAACCACCCAACCTCCCTTGGGACGTTATGAGGGTGGTGGGGACCACACGAACCCCACCTCTTCATATCCTCTAAAACCCCCCTCAACTCCCACTTAAATTATTTTAACTTAAGTTATAACCTAGGACTTAAATATAATGAGTTTAATGAGGTGAGTTGTGTGTGGTTTTTGAATTTCAAACTCTTGAAATTCAAATGTGTTGTTGTGTTAATAAAATAAGAAAGAGTCTTATTTTATTTTTGTTAGAGTTTTTCTCTCCTTGAGAGAGTTGGGAAAAGTTCTTCTTCTTCTTCATCTTCTTCAACCTCGACGAAGAACGCGAAGAAAACTGTTCTTCAACGAAGAACTTCTCTGCCGAAGAACACGGTCCTTCCGCGACGCCGTATCCGCGACGCGACGACCTTCTTCCGCGTCGTCTCTTCCGCGATGGTTTTCCGCGACGAAATCGCCGTCAACGACTTCGAATCCTCACTTCGCGACGTCGACGTTCTTTCCCCGCAACGCCCGACTACCACGACGCTCGTCTTCCGCGGGTCGTTGACGAACACCATTCTTGAACCGAGGTAGGGGAATGAATTTATTTTTGGTATTCTCTTATCTTCTGAGAAAATAATAATGAGCGCGGACCAAGCAATTCCAGGTTGATCCGCGGATCGTACGTTCATGCGGATTGATGATGAAATTTATTATTTAATTATTTTGTTCATGAATTCTATCTTATCATCCTTCGTGATTTTACAACCAGTTGTTATCGATTAACGAGAGGGGGCTGGATTGCACAAACACGGCCGACCCTCCTCCATTATTGATATTGTTTCTATTATGGATGGAACGGGATGGCATGGTGCCGTCGCACCACACGAGAATCGCTCGGTAGAATTACGCGATGCCATCGCGCCACACCAAGAAGCCGAACAAGAACGAGATGTCGTCGCGCCACGTCGAAGGAATTAAAAGGCGCCGCGGACGGAGCAGAGCCGTGGAGAAGGGGTGCGGAGCCATCACGCCGCACCGGAGAACACCAAAGACGGCGCATTTCGTTTTGACATACGGATTGACGGGCGGTGACGAAACCGGACGTTTGGGCGTTTGAATCCCTTCGCAGTGAAGACGGGGTCCCAGGGGGACCATAGGCGAAGACGGCAGGAAGAACAGACCACCAGAGTGGCGGCACCGGCGATCGGCGGCGGCGGCACGCCGCCGGAAGAGGGGCGGCCGGCGAAACGCCGGCCTCAATTAACAGCGAAGGGTGGCGGCCGCGCACACCCCCCGCCGCTCCGCGGCGACCGCCTGGCCACGGCCGGCCGGCCTGTCAGGCCGGAACGGACCGAGCTGGGCCCAGCCAGGTCGGATCCGGGTCAGGTCGACCAGGTTCGGCCGACCTAGGGGGGGTCGGGCCGGGTCACCCCGGGCCCAGACCCCCCATTTTCGGACCACTTTCGGTCAAATGCCCGTAACATGGGATACGGGCCTCCAAACGACTCGCTGTCAGTGGCAACGCGATCCTTGGATCAAGACGGTCGTTTCTGTATATCTCACTCAAGGTTTTAGAATACTTTGTGTTCGTCCGGGTTGGTTCGGACACAAAACCAACCGGGCCCTCGGAGCGGAAACACTCATATCATGACCTACGGACGTCCGATTGACGTGCCGTCAGCTTTTCTGAATTTCTCAAAGTGAGACGGATATTTTGGCTTACTCCACTTGAGCTTTGGATACCGTCGGAGTGTGGTTGGGTTAGTTTTAACTTAATAACCAACCGGGCCCCCGGAACATGAAAGCCAATAACTTCCAGACCGGGCGTCCGATTGACACGCTGTCTGTTGCGTTGCGTTCCTGTTGACGATACAGAACTTTTGGAATCCTTCGCCCGAGTTTTGGATGCAGTTGGATAGTGGCCGGGTTGGATTGCACCCAAAATCCAACCGGTCCCCTGGAACGGAAAAGTTGATACCTTTCTGACAGAACGTCCGTTTGATGAACCGTCAGCGGCGTTGGTGATCCCGTTGAGAAACGGTCCCTATGAGTATACCCTATGAGTGTTCGGGGTATAGTTGAGTTACGGCCGGATTGGTTCGCACACGAAACCAACCGGGCCCCTGGGACGAAAAGGCTAATAACTCACAGACCGAGCATCCGATTGACGCGCCGTCTGTTGCGTTGATACCCCTATGAAGAGGCAGTCCTTTGAGATACTTATTCGTGAGACTTTGAGATACTTGGAGTATCGACCTGTAGCTCGTGGAGCGGACCCTCCCAGAGACGAGCGTGCGGAGTACGGAGACCGTGTAGCTAGCTGAGACCTGACGACTGCTTGACCAACTCGACCTGGAGTGAGTCGACTAGCCCAGTGGACGGAGCACTACTTTCTGAGGTGCAGACCCATGGCGGACGGAGCACTACCTGTGTGACAGTGCAGACCCACGGTACTCGTCCGGAGAGTACCTCAGCAGGCTACTAGGGGGTGTGCACTACTGTGTTTTGGTGAAATACCTCGGCGAGAAGAACTACTGTGTCTGGGTGGTTGACCTGCGGTACTCGACAGGAGGTGTACTTCAGCAGTCTTAGGTTAGTGAGCAGTACCTCGGAGTCATGACAGGACCACTGTACACTCTAGAGACGGAGCTCTTCAGCAGTTACAGTTTCGATAATGAAAATCCTTGTTTGATCTGAGACTTTTGACCTTTGTGTATACCTCATGATTGAGATGGGTCACTTGATAACTTTGGTATATGTATGGTCATATACCTGGGTAGTGTTTATCTGTTGATTTCATGATCCTTGTGTTTCCTCATAGTTGAGATGGGTTACTGGATAACTTAGGTATATGTATGGGCATATACCTAAGTAGAGGTTATCTGTTTAGATATTATTTGCGGTTATCCTTGTTGGTTAGAGAGAGACCTTGAGGGTCTCGGGGTCCCTACTGAGTATTATTATACTCACCTCTGCACGGGCTATGCCCGCACCTCATTGTGTTTGTTGCAGACGACAGGCAGTGCTGACGGAGGCCGAGTGTTCGAGGACTGGACGGTACCCGGAGGGGGACTACACGACGAGTCAGTACCCGGAGGTGGACTACACAAGGAGTCAGTATCCGGAGGAGGTTGACAGGGGAGAGCGTTGAGGAAGCTATCTGTACCTACCCGTTAGGTAGGATCCGTGGCGGACGATCCAGGAGCTGCGCTATCTGTACCTACCCTTCAGGTAGGATCCGAGGAGGACGACCCAGGAGCTGCTTCCTTCTTCCAGCTGTTTGTATTTTTCTGTTGTACTTTTGTTCAGTTGTAGCTGCACTTTCAGTTGGGTTTGTATTCTGGCCCTTTTACATTTCAGCACTTTCTTTTGTACTTAGTGTTTTGATTTCTCTTGTACTCTGTGGTGTTTTGGTTACTTTTATAAAGGCAATGTCTTCCCATTTATCGGGATTTTCGCCTTTGGTGCTAGTCGCCAGCCCCTGGCCTATGGAAGGCGGGCTTGGGGTAGTCACGGCACTGGCCCCGAGGACGGGTCGTGACAAATTGGTATCAGAGGAGTCGGTTCTACCGCAGAACTTATAACTCTGATATTTTCTTTCTGTGAAGCAATAGTGTTAAGAGTACCGAGTATGGTTTTCAGTTCAGGGAGTCCAGTGTTGGTGCGGGTGGCCGACGTATCCATACACCAGGACCCTGACAATTGATTTCTGACTTTGTGCATGAAAACACTGATTGCGTGTGTGTTTCCAGAAGTTTTATTTAAATATCAACTCAAACCAGGTCAGCTCACCAGGTATAATCGTTTGACCGTGTCACGTTCTTTCTTTCAGGATGGCTTTTCTCGGATGACCAGCTACAACCCAGAGGGATGTTCGTACTGACTGCCTACCGAGCGACGAGGCTTTAGTACATGGCCCTCTTGCATTTGAGACACCAGCGGAGGCACCAGCGGTACTACTACCCGTTGGGCCACCGATGTCACCATCCCCAGCAGAAGAGGGTGCACATCGCTTGAGTGCACTGCACGAGTTCCAGCGCCAGTGGCCACCCAGGTTCCAAGGAGGGACGGACCCGCAGGCGGCTGAGGATTGGATAGAGGCTGTGGTGAGAGTCTTCATGCTAGTGGGGACGCCGTCAGACTTCATGGTGATCTTTGCTGCCAGCCTCCTTCAGGCAGCAGCAGGCAGGTGGTGGAGCCACTTGTTTCAGTTTTACGACGGGATGACCTTCGCATGGGAAGACTTCGAGACCTTCTTCAGGTTGGAGTTTGTGCCAGTAGCTCTATACCCCGAGCGTGTACAGGAGATTCTTCCTTTGCCGCACGGTTTTTGATCCGTAGCCGAGTTATATGTGGGCAGTACACAGATGATGCAGAGGTCTAGGAGGACCAGACCAGCAGTTGGATGATCTCGGGTTTTAGGACCGGTGGTGTGGGGAACCCGGGGTGTGGTCAGAGCCAGGCGTTCCAGAAACAGACAGTGTTACTCATGCGGCGGAAAGGGTCACCTGGCACGTGACTGTCCGAATCCTTGTACGGTTGACAAGCGGGTGTTGGAGGAGCCACCGAGACAGAAGCAGCGACGAGTGCTTGAGCAACAACCGAGCAGTGGACAAGGCAGTAGAGATCCAAGAGCAGGTGGACATGAGAGGAACTAGTGGATACATCCTTTGTACTTCTAGTTCAATGTTTCTTTTGTATTCGTGTCTTTGTACTATGAGCTTCAATAATAAAAAGACAGTTATCTTTGTTTGCTTTCTTGTCCTTTTGTTTGGTTGATACTGAGTGGTCTCGGTTGAAACTATTGACTTGACCCTCACTTTCGAGATTTCTACCAGAGGAGACCCAGTGACCTCACACTGATGCCGACAGTGTTACTCGACCCTTGGAGGCGAGAGTGACAGTTGGATCTCATAGTATTTACGTCGAGGCCTTACGACGTCATCAATGGCATGAATGCGTCATTCATGTCAGGATTGACTGTATTAGGCAATGGGCGTGGTTCATCCAGGGGATGAGACTGAGTTTCTCTTTTCAGCAAAAGAGAAATTTTAGTAACTCTTTCAGATCATAGGCAAAGCAGGTGCAGATCATCCAGGAGCGGATGAAGACTGTACAGTGCAGCAAGAAACAGGAAACCGACTCTAGTCTTAGAGACTCGAGCGTGTTAAATGTTAAAGAAGAAGAAGCTTAAAAGAGAGATGAGTCTACGAAGTAGCAGACATAGAGGCAGAGCTAGAAGAGCAGCATGAGGTGGTGTACATCCTAACATGGTATAACCACCCGCCTTAGTTATTCCCGCGAGGCTCAGGGAGCTGGAGGGCGGAGGAAGAGTGCGGCTGCATGCGGTCAAGGAGTGTGACCCAATGGCTCTAGAATTGATTCAAGGGACAGTCTGTGTCCACTACTAGCTGCTATAGTAACAGACGTCGATATGAATCATTCATTGCTTTCTCAAATATTGTTCCAGACCTAGATATTCCGGTAAGACATGGAATTGACCCTCACGTCTGGAGATACCTTGGGAGGAGACTCGATAATCACACTTACGCTGACGGTGGGGTCAGACCCTCGAGGCAAGAGTTCTGGTTGGAAATCTCTTGGTTGCAGCGTCGAGGCCTTACGACATTAGTTTGAGTATGGAATGGGAAATAAATGTTCATACTCAAATTGACTGTTTTAGGCAAACGTTGGGATGGGTTTTCCATGGTCGACGAAAAGGAAACCCTGGGTAGCATAAGTTTAACTCAAGCACGGGAGGGTGCGACCGATCACTCTTGAGTCAGCCAACCTTACCCTCATGGAGGCAATCGTTTCGAGTTCCAGTTCTAACTGGAATTGGAGACCTCTAGAGTTCGAGGATGATGATCACGTCCTTATACGGATCTCACCTCGATGAAGTTTACGGAGTTGTGGCCAAGGCGGTAAGTAAACTCTGAGGTTCAACGGACCTTTCTAGGTCCACAGCTGGGTAGGAGAGGTGGTTTACCGCTTGACCCATCCACCTCAGTTGCACCAGGTGCACGACGACTTCCACGTATCTCAACTGAGGAGATACTTGCTCAACCCTTCGCATATCATCGACCATGAGGAGCTGGACGATGGCGATGAGGTGTTTTTCACGGAGGTTCCAGTGGGGATCAAGGATCGACATGAGTGGATCCTACGAGGACGATCGGATCCTTGGGTGAGCTTTCTTTGGCAGCGCGGAACGTCCATGAAAGCACATGGGATCGGAAGGATCGGATGCGTGCTCTGTACCGCTTTTGTGACACTAGTTTGTGTTGAAGCTTTACGGGGACGTAAAGCCCTGAGGTGGGAGTAATGTAAAGACGCGTAAATTTCAATGAATTTTTTTTTATTAATTTTCTTTGTAATTTTACAAGAACGCAGTTTCTGACGGCGCCTGATTCCGAGGCCCAGAGTGCCCAGAATCAATTTTCGATGTTTGGCTCGGGTACGTTTAGTGAAAGAACGAGCGGGTTTTTCTAACATTTGAACCGGTGCCCGGAATTGAATTCCGAGGGCACCGATGGAACCGCAGCGACGGTAATTACTTAGGAACTCCTGTTCCGGAGTTACATTTTCTCGAGTGTTGATAATAAAAATTGTGGAAGTTTATTTTATATTTTCACTACAATTTTATTATTTTTTTCTAAGTGTTAGCTCTTGATGGAAGTTGGGTAACCACCCAACCACCCTTGAGAGGTTTTGAGGGTGGTGAGGCCCACATGAACCCCACCTCTTCATATCCCCTAAACCCCCCCCCCCCAACTCCCACTTAAATTATGTTAACTTAAGTTATAACCAATGACTTAAATATAATGAGTTTAATGAGGTGAGTTGTGTGTGGTTTTGAATTTCAAACTCTTGAAATTCAAATGTGTTGTTGTGTTAATAAAATAAGAAAGAGTCTTATTTTATTTTTGTTAGAGTTTTGTCTCCTTGAGAGAGTTGGGAAAAGTTCTTCTTCTTCTTCCTCTTCTTCAACCTCGACGAAGAACGCGAAGAACACCGTTCTTAAATGAAGAACTTCTCCGTCGAAGAACATGGTCCTTCCGCGATGCCATATCCACGACGCAACGACCTTCTTCCGCGTCGTCTCTTCCGCGACAGTTTTCCGCGACGAAATCGCTGTCAACGACTTCGAACCCTCGCTTCGCAACGTCGACGTTCTTTCCCCGCGACGCCCGACTACCGAGACGCTCATCTTCTGCGGGTCGTTGACGAATGTCTTTCCTGAACCGAGGTAGGGGAATGAATTTATTTTTGGTATTCTCTTATCTTCTGAGAAAAGAACGACGAGCGCGGACCAACCAATTCTAGGTTGATCCGCGGATCATTCGTTCATGCGGATTGATGTTGAAGTTTATTATTTAATTACTTTGATCGTGAATTATATCTTGTCGTCCTTCGTGATTTTACAACCAGTTGTTATTGATTAACGAGAGGGGGTCGGACCGCACAAACATGGCCGACCCTCCTCCATTATTCACATTGTTTCTATTATGGATGGAACGGGATGGCGTGGTGTCGTCGCACCACGCGAGAATCGCTCGGTAGAATTACGCGACACCATCGCGCCACACCAAAAAGCCGAAAAAGAACGCGACGCCGTCGCGCCGCGTTGAAGGATTTCAAAGGCTCCGCGGCCGGAGCGGAGCCACGGCGAAGGGGTGCGGCGCCAGCACGCTGCGCCGGAGAACCACGAAGACGGCGCATTTCTTTTTGACATACGGATTGACGGGCGATGACGAAACCGGATGTTTGGGCGTTTGAATCCCTTCACAGTGAAGATGGGGTCCCGGGGGGACCATAGGCGAATATGGCAGGAAGAACGGACCACCGGAGCACGTCCGTTGGTCCGTGGAAGGTGGCGGCAGCGCACCGCCGGAAGAGGGGCGGCCGGCGAAACGCCGGCCTCAATTAAGAGCGAAGGGTGGCAGCCGCTCCCTCCCCCACCGCTCCGCGGCGACCGCCGGGCCGTGGCCGGCCGGCCGGTCGGGCCGGACCGGACCGAGCCAGGCTGGTCCGGGCCCAGCCGGGTCGGACCCGGGTCGAGTCGACACGGCGCGGCCGACCCAGGGGGGGTCGGGCCGGGTCGCCCCGGGCCCAGACCCCCCGTTTTCGGACCACTTTCGGTCAAATGACTGTTACATGGGCTACGGGCCTCCAAACGACTCTTCATCAGCGGCAACGCGATCCTTGGATCGAGACTGTCGTTTTGGTATATTGCACTCAAGGTTTCGGAATACTTTGGGTTCGGCCGGGTTGGTTCGGACACGAAACCAACCGGGCCCTCGGAGCAGAAACACTCATATATTGAGCTACGAACGTCTGATTGACATGCCGTCAGCTTTGTTGAATTCCTCAAAGTGAGACGGATCTTTTGTCTTACTCCGCTCGAGGTTTGGATACTGTCGGAGTGTGATCGGGTTGGTTTTAACTTTAAAACCAACCGGGCCCCCTGAACGTGAAAGCCAATAACTTCCAGATCGGGCGTCCGATTTACGTGACGTCTGTTGCGTTGCGTTCTTGTTGACGATACTGAACATTTCGAATCCTTCGCCCGAGTTTTGGATGCATTTGGATAGTGTCCGAGTTGGATTGTACCCGAAATCCAACCGGACCCCTGGAACGGAAAAGCTGATACCTTTCTGATAGAACGTCCGTTTGACGAACCGTTAGCGGCGTTGGTGATCTCGTTGTGAAACGGTCCCTATGAGTATACCCTATGAGTGTTCGGGGTATATTTGAGTTACGGCCGGTTTGGTTCGCACAAGAAACCAATCGGGCCCCTGGGACGAAAAGGCTAATAACTCACAGACCGGGCGTCCGATTGACACGCCGTCTGTTGCGTTGAGACCCCTATGACGACTCGGTACTTTGAGATACTTCTTCGTTGGACTTTGAGATACTTGGAGTATCGACCTGTAGCTCGTGGAGCGGACCCTCCCAGAGACGAGCGTGCGGAGTACAGAGACCGTGTAGCTGGCTGAGACCTGACGACTGCTTGACCGACTCGACTTGGAGTGAGTCCACTAGCCCAGTGGACGGAGCACTACTTTCTGAGGTGCAGACCCATGGCGGATGGAGCACTACCTGTGTGACAGTGCAGACCTGCGGTACTCGTCTGGAGAGTACCTCAGCAGGCTACTAGGGGGTGTGCACTACTGTGTTTGGGTGACATACATCGGCGGGAAGCACTACTGTGTCTGGGTGGCTGACCCCCGGTACTCGACAGGAGGAGTACATTAGCAGTCTTAGGTTAGTGAGCAGTACCTCATAGTCGTGACAGGACCACTGTACACTCCAGAGACGGAGCTCTTCAGCAGTTACGGTTTCGATAATGAAAATCCTGGTTTGAGCTGAGACTTTTGACCTTTTTGTATACCTCATGATTCAGATGGGTCACTTGATAACATAGGTATATGTATGTGCATATAACTGGGTAGTGGTTATCCGTTGATTTCATGATCCTTGTGTTTCCTCATGGTTGAGATGGGTTACTTGATAACTTAGGTATATGTATGGGCATATAGCTAAGTAGAGGTTATCTGTTGAGATATTCTTTTTGGTTATCCTTGTTGGTTAGCGAGAGACCTTGAGGGTCTCGGGGTCCCTACTGAGTATCGGTATACTCACCCCTACATGGGATATGCCCGCACCACGTTGTGTTGGTTGCAGATGATAGGCAGTGCTGACGGAGGCCGAGTGTTTGAGGACTGGACGGTACCCGGAGGTGGACTACACGACGAGTCAGTACTCGGAGATGGACTACATGACGAGTCAGTATCCGGAGGAGGTTGACGGGCGAGAGCATTGAGGAAGCTTTCTGTACCTACCTTTCAGGTAGGATCCGTGGCGGACGATCCAGGAGCTACGCTATCTGTACTTACCCTTCAGGTAGGATCCAAGGAGGACTACCCAGGAGCTGCTTCCTTCTTCCAGTTGTTTGTCTTTTTCTGTTGTACTTCCATTCAGTTGTATCTGCACTTTCATTTGGGTTTGTATTCTGGCCCTTTTACTTTTCATCACTTTCTTTTGTACATAGTGTTTTGCTTCTGCTTGTACTCTGTGGTGTTTTGTTTACTTTTATAAAGGAAATCCCTTCCCAGTTATCGGGATTTTCGCCTTGGTGCTAGTCGCCAGCCCCTGGCCTATGGAAGGCGGGCTTGGGGTAGTCACAGCACGGGCCCCGAGGACGGGTCGTGACAATAAATTTCTATAAATCCATTAAGATATACCTTTAAGATTAAACACTTTCATCAAAAATTCTTAAAACAAAAAGATATGTTAGTATATGTTTTCATATATGCTTATATATATATTTACACATCTTTGGAAAATAAAATGAAAAAAATTGATCTTTTAAAAAATATTTTTTGCCATAATAATAAAATCATATTTTTGAAATAATTAATCAAGATATGACAAAATAAATTAAAATTTCAAAATCGCAGTTTCGAAACAATTTCAACATTACCCTTGGAAAAAAAATCTAAATTTTAAAACTGAAAATCATTTTTTATCTAAAAAAACAAATAAAAAACACGGAAAATTTTAGTTTACCTTTCTAAAAAATCAGAAAATGCAATGATAGTATCAGAAAAATAAATAATCCCTCACATAGAAATATTATATAAATCATTCTTCCACTTCTCCATGGTGTTCTCTGTTGGATGGTTTCACTCCCAAAGTGAGTGAAAATAGTTTTATGAAAATATGATGCAAAGATGCTACTTATATTGACTCTCAGATAGAATAATATATATTTTGTATATCAAAATACATATAAATTGTTTAAATCAAAAATTCACAGTTCTAGTTGGTAATATCATTTGATTCTAAAACAAGATAGTGGATTCAATAAATGAAACTGATTGAAACTGATTGAAATCTTCAAAAAGTTTCAAGAAAAAAACACCAATCTATATTTTCATATGTATTAGTTCAAAGTTAGAATTTCACGGAATTCTAATATATGTTTGGAACCACATAAATACATGCAAATGACTTCAACACCATACAAAGGAGGGAATATCAAAGAATACAACAAACATAGAAATCAATAAAATGATATGATATTAGATTTGATTATAAAATAATCCAACTTAAATATATAAGAAATTTGAAATCAAAGAACATCCATATTGGAGAAGAAGAAATAGAATTGAACAAAAACTACGATTGTGTATTTATTAAATGAAAACGAAATCCAAATACAAGATCCCCAAAAACGTAAACAAAAACCTACATGTAGTTTTAGACAAATCAGAGGTCATTTCTCAAATCTCATTCAAAACCGCAAGGTTGACATGGATCTTAACTTATCACTCGGATTTGACCTCACAATAAATGATGTATACACTAAACCGTTCTCGTGCCCTAGATGTTTTCCTGAACTCATTCTCACCTTCATCGATGTGCCTTGGCTTCACATTCGAAGAAGAACTATCCTTAAATTGGTATGATTTATCTACCAAGATTGACTCATAATGACGATGCTTTCTAAATTTGCAAATTGGGCATGACTAGCTCCATTCGGTTTCTCCACTCGATCAGAACCCTAACACGAATCTTATTTTCATTTCATTTATTTAATTTTATTTATTCTACTTCCACATTTATATATATATATATATAAACTAAATATATATTTTTCAATATAAATAAATAATTTTATAGTCGTATTTTATTTATTAATTTTATTTTATTAATTTTCTTTCATCCCTTTATATGATTATCTATATATGAATTATTTTCTTATCAAATTTCATATAATTATAATTTAAAAATAAATAACTTAAATAAATATATATATACATGTTATATAAACTATTTTTATTTTTTATTCATTTTTTAAATATGAATAGTCATAATTTTATAATAACTAGAAATATTATATTTAAAATTTATAAAATAATTTTTATGTTAATAATAATAATCAATGAATTTTCTTAATAATTTTATTTATATCTTTATAATTATAATATTTTAAATATATACATTCATAAAATATTTTTTTATTTGTATTAATTGACTTTTCTATAATCACTTTTTTAATGAAAACTGCTTATACTATAAGATATCTTGTTCGTAAATATTATAATTTTATAAAATATTGTTTTTCTATACAAAAATAATCAATTAAATGTTTTTATTATTAAAAATAATGCTCAAATATATGTACATATCCTTGAAATTTATTTATTTTATATATAATTTATATACATATATTAAAATATTAATTTATAAAAATATAAAGTAATATGTTTTACATTGATCCAAAACATATTTTTATTATTGAAAATATTTATAATTTTTTATTAAACCATTACTTACTTAGTTTTAATTATATATAAAATACTATTTATTTTTTCTCAGGGATGTTACATTCTCCCCCACCCCCTAAATGTATTGTGCCCTTGTAATTCATTCAACGGACATAAAAAATTCTGAATTTCCATCTTCGTAATTAATAAACTCCAGAGCACATGAACTCTTAGAGTAAAAAACATCTAATATCCAATGTTTTCTAGACCATTCCTCTGATACCAATAATAACAACCAAATCCCGCTCTTCTAGTGTCAATGATCGAAAATTCTGTGCCAATTTTTTATAACTAAAACTGAACAATTACACAACACTTTAATCATTTGAGAACCATTTAGTTTACTAGGTTTTGAAGGATTAGACAACACCTTATATTTATTATTGCAGTAGAAATAATAAAAAAAACCTTCCACTGCGATTCTATGTACTCTAACTCCTAAAGTGAAGACATCTAGATTTAAACTTCTATGAAAATTATGAAAAGTCATTTTAAAACAAGGGGCAAGAATTCAATTTCCTAGAAAGAGGTTTTAAAATCATTGATATAATTTTTACAAAAACTTCATTTGAAAATATCCTTTGAAAAATGACTTTGAAATTAATTTTATAATACCATCATATTTTTTAGAAATAATATAATAAATGAAATTATTTAAGTATCATAAATAATTCAATGATTTTAAAATACATAAACTAACAAAATTTATAAAATAGTCCAGTGTTGTTTTTGAAACAATATTCATGATTTTGATAACAAAACACTAAAATCACAATGAATATTGAAGGCTCTCTTGGGCCTACCCACATAGAGGATGGAGCCACTCCCCAGTTCTCTATCGTATTTTAAAATTTCATGTGTTGGTTTTTATAAAACATTTTATGATTTATTTTATATACATACATACATTTCCACTGGAGTTTCTATGAAATCATTTTTACTACATTCACATATTTATATATAAATATATGCATATATATATATATCATCATATAAAAAATATAGATGATCACTTTTAAGTATATATATATATATATATATTAATCATCATTGGTATTTACATGCTTGATATGGTACGTATAAATATCATGATACATATTATTTTTATAATTACATGGAATCATTCATGAACAAAAATATTCATTATTAATATCATTAAAATTCAATATTTTGTAATTTTTATTCAATGATTAGGCATATAGGGACATACCCATATATGTATATATTTGTACGCATGTAAGAAGTGCCACGAAAAATCATTTTTATGGCCTCTAATTTGATATGTATGACATACTGGTATATCAATCATAAATCATCACTTTAAATATATTTCTAAATAAATAAATAATTACTATTATTATTCAAATGAAAAAAAAATTTAAAATCTAAGGAACGCTTTTATATATTTATAGTATGTTATGTTCAATAATAAAATTAAACCCTTAAGTAGGATGGATTTATATAAATCCATTAAGTCATACCTTTAAGATAAAACATTCTCATCAAAAATTCATAAAACAAAAAGATATGTTTGTATATGTTTTCATATATACTTATATATATACATCTTATAAAAATAAAATTTAAATCAAAATTGATTTTTTACAAAATAATTTTTACCATAAAATTAAAATCCTAATTTTGAAATAAATCAGAAAACTATCACATACTTATTCAAAAATTCAGAATCATAGTTTCGAAATAATTTCAACATCACCCTTGCTAAGACATATCAAAATTCTAAAACTTAAAATCATGTTTTATATCATATAAAACCATTAAAAATGAAGGAAAATAAATTTTAACTTTATAATAATTCAAATTTTCAATGATAGTATCAGAAAATTAAATAATCCCTTGCATAAATATATTGCATAAATTATTCCACTTCTTCTCCATATTCTTCTCTGTTAGGCGGTTTCACTAAAATAGGGCGTGCAAAGCTTTTTATAAAAATATTTTGCAAAGCTGCAACTTATATTGACTATGAGATAGTATAATAGGTATATATTATATCAAAATACTTAACATTAGTCAAATAAAAAATTTAAAGTTCACGTTCTTAATTTTGTTTGATTAAGAAACAAAATGGTGGATTCAATGAACAAAACTGATTTAAACTGATTGCAACCTTCAAACAGTTTATAGAAAATCACTCCAAATTAAATTTTCATATTTAAAAGTTCAAATATATATTTTCAATTAAAAATTAATATTGTATTGAACCACATAAATACATGAAAATGAATGGAAAACCATCTAAAGGAGGAAATATCAAAGAAGATGTCAAATAAAGAATTCAATTAACTAATATTTGATATCATTTGATTATAAAATAATCTAATATGAAGATATAAGAAATATGAAATAAGAGGATGTCCATATCAGAGAAGAGTAAAAAAATTAACGAAAATACAGATTGTGTATTGAATAACCGAAAACCAAATCCAAAAACAAGATCTGAAAAAACATAAAAAACATACCTGTAATTTTAGACAAATTGGAGGTCATATCTCAAATCTCATTTGAAACTACAGGATATATATGGATCTAAAATTCTCACTTGGATTCAACTTCACAACGGATGATGGAAACACTAAATTGAGCTCATTACCTCGACGTCGACATTGAATCACACTCAGCTTCTTAATTGTGACCTATCTTCATATCCTTAGAAGAACTATCCTTGACCCAGTTTGATTCATCTAACATGATTGACTCCTAAAGAAAAAAATTCATCAATTTCTGAACTACGCTCGAATGGACCCATTCGATTTCTCCACTCGCCCAAACACTAACCCTCATCTAATCTTCATTTATTTTTTTTAATTTCTTAATTCTATTTCAATGTTTATATATATATATATATAAACCAAATATATATAATGTTCAAGACAAAAAATAATATTATTCTCATATTTTATTTACTAATTTTATTTTATTCATTGTGTTCTATCCCTTTATATTTTAATATATATATATATATGATTTATTTTTATATCAAATTTCATATAAATATAATTTAAAAATAATTAACATATAAATATATATATATATACTTGATATATATAAGATTATGATTTCACTTATTCAATTTTTTTAAAACAGTAATAGTCATCATTTTATAATAACTAAAAATATTATATTTAAAATTTTTAAAATAATTATAATGGTATTAGTAAGAATATATTCATTTTCATAATAACTTTATTTATATCTTAATAATTATAATTTTTTTAATTTACATTTTCTTAAAATATATTTTCTTTATTATGGAATAACTTTTCTAAAATCATTTGTTATCGGTATACTACTTATATTATAACATATATTGTTCTTAAATATTATAATTTTATAAAATAATGATTTTCTATACTAAAATAAGAAATTAAATGTATTTATTATTAAAAATAATTCACACACACACACATATATATCCTTGCAATCAATTTATATGATATATAAATTATATAAATATAATAAAATATTAATTTTTAAATATATAAATTAATTTGTTACATTTTTATTCAAAACATATGTTGATTATCGAAAAACATTATAATTTGTTTTATTAAATAATTCTTTAGTTAATTTTAATTATAAATAAAATAATATTCAAATTTTCTCAGGGTGTTATAACTAGGAACTCTAAATCAATTTGGGGTAGAATGAATTTATTTCTTCATCATTTAACATTGAATAAATCAAAATTAATTAAGAATGAATAAAAGATTAATAATTTCGATGAAAATAAGGGGTCTGATATTAGACTCTATTAGATTTAGGATCATACTACCACTATGAGGACATAAACATTTACTTCTTCCACTAAATTTTTTAACACTCTACTTCATAATCCACCTCAAGTGAATTTTGGATCAAAATCCCTTGTAACTCAAGATAGATTTAGAGAGTTATATATAAGATCCCAGCCTACGATGTATAATTTCAATCACTCAAGAGCTAAAAATGGTAAGAATTAAATTTTTTCCTTCATATTTATTTATCACCGTAACTCCCTTAAATATTTAGTGTACAGTTTGTTTGAAAGACATACGAGATGCAATGTTGATCTTAAAAGAACCAACAAATAAAATTATTTAAATATGGCCAATATAACTGAGCAACTAAATTAGTAGTTACGAATTGGAGTAAATGAATTATGAAATTTATAAAATATTTTCCTAGTTAAAAAATGTATTTGTTAATTCATATGAAAAAAACTCATTTTTTATTAAAGTTACTTTATTTTTTAAAAACATTTCATCAAATGTTTTTTTACTGTTTGTGAGTGAATATTGTAATTAATTTTGGACAATGAAACAAATTTAATTTGATAAAATGGATATATTTTTTATACCATCAAACCAAATTTATCATCAAGTCACATTTTGTGATTTTAATAATATGATTACTTTTTTAGTGAATAATAAAGCATATTTTTTTAAAACAAAACCATTAAAATTCAAAAAAACAATCATTATGTTTGTAATTTTATCTTACACTAACAAAAATATTATTTAGAGAGAGAAAAACAATTAATTAAATATGAATAATCTATATTCCCAATTTTTCAAAAAGTTCATTTTTTATCTTGAACGGCATTTTTTGAAAATGGGTTTTTACTGTTTTTTAATACATATATTAAAATTGATTTATAATTAGTATAGAAAATTAATATTTAAAAAAGGATTCAATATTTACAATCTTTTAGTTGATTTTTTTAAATAATTCATCATTATTTTTAGTCATAAGGAATAGTAATTTGGTTAAATATCTTTCACATAAGGGTTAATCATATAATTATGGATAAAATAATATGTTAATGTAAAAAATATATTAAACCTGAATAATTTATGTAATGTTAGATTATTATTAAAACAAAATCAGTATATTATTATATTTTTAAATTATGTTCCATTTTTTATCATAAAAAAATTTATAATATTTTAAGTTATGTTAAATTCCAAAATGTCACTCATTTGTTTTTAATATATCATATATGATCACATAGAGATAAGAAGATGCTAGAAATGAATATAAAATTAAACAGTTATCATATTTTAATTAATTTATTTATGGTAATTGATTTTTAATTTTAAGTGATGGTATAATTACCTTAAGGGTTTAAAAAACACAAAATCAGTGCTTGTGAAAGTAGTATAAATAACTAGTTAAATGATTTTGATAAAGTCATAACTAATATTTTTTCCATGAAATATGGCGTCCCAAAAATTATATGGTTAATAATAACATATAAATTATTCTTAAAATTTCGATATACCAATTACATAGTTTCTTTGATATATTTAATGTCAGAATATTGAATAGTTCTTGAAAATACATTAATGGGATTTTATGTTAACTAATATAATATTAAATGATTTAAAAATAATAAAAATATTTAAAGTGGAAAAAGGGTGGAAAATGGTATTAAATTTCATCTCTTGAAAAAATTAGATCAAAATTTTACCTTTGAGTAAAATTTATAACCCTATAGTATTGAATTTTTTTAGCATGGTTGAAGTTAAAATTGGTAAACGAATGGGTTTAATACTAGATATAAGGGTTAAAATAATTTATATACCTATAAAAAATTTATTTTTTGAAATTTGTTCATCCAAAAACTATCTTATATTTTAAATTTATCCAATTTATCATCTATCACATGAAATTTAATTTATTATATCAATTTTTTTTAATTCTAAGTGTTTCATTTCCGTTAATATAAATAGACACCACATGTACTCTATTCTTTAATAGCCCCTGAGAAACTTATATACACTTAAGAAATAAAAAAATATCTTATAAATATTATCCCCATTTAATATAGTTTATTATGTTCTCAAAATACAACCCTTATGGTCCTTATGAGGAAATCTTAACTAGACCTCTCACGGAGGAGGTAATCATTCTTACTAATCTCTTTCAAAATAGTTGTTATTTTACATTTATAAATTCAACCATAAACATTGAACTATAATAAAATCATTATATACCGTATAATATGTTAATTTTTTTTAAATTTAATGGCATTATTAATCTATTTTTTTATCTTATAGGGAAAGAAATCATCATTCACACATACGTGTGTACTACAAACTCTATAAAGAGAAATTTTTCTTATTTTTTATCACCACCAATAATGGAAATTTAATATGATTGATTTAATAAATATATATTATAAAAATGAAATAATTATGGTTCTATAAATATAATATATTACATACCTTCTTATCCTTCCACCCATTAATAAAATGATAATGTCACTTTTGTGTACATATGTAAAACCACCTTGATGATGGGTTGTGATTCATTTTTCATGTTTGTCGTTACTGCATGATTATAATTTTTTATTTTATTTATAAAAATGATAATTAATTTCTATATTTTATACAAGATATGATTTAACAATGACCCCATTGACATTGGTCAAACTATAAAAGATATATTTTAATTATGAACTAAACACCCTCAAAACACTCGATACAGAAATCACCGATATAAATAATTTAATATTTTATTATAATAAATGAAATTAATGAATTAATGATAATATAATAAACATGGAAATGGTTTTTAAAGATATAAATAAATAATAACAATTTATTATAGAATAAATTAATGGATGTACATAGAATTTTAGTACTTAATGTATTTGGTTTTATAACTCAATTTTATTTCATTGGTTATAACACTTCTTCATTGACTTTTTAATGTCATAAATATATTTGAAATTGTATCAACCATAAATCCAATACCCTGAATCTAGTTTCTTAATTTTTTACACTATCATAAGATATAAATAATAGTATCTTAAAATCCCAAATAGTTTATTAGTCTGGGTAATGTTCATACATATAAGATTCTGATTTAACATACAAAAGCTAGAAAAATAAAACATAATTTTTTACAAGAACAACATTATTCCCACAAGAATATATTTTCATATCCATTATATTACACATCCTTGATTCATGGGAAAGGGAAAAAATAAGGGATAGATCAAATTCTTAGTAAGGGTAAAGTACAACAGAATATATCATGAATCAGTAATCATACTCAACATGGAAGGCTAAATAAATGAACAAACATTCCATTTAAAAAACATCACATTCATTCTAATATAAGGAATAATAAATACAGAAAGGTGAATAACTAAAAACACACGTCATTTAAAAAAACAAATGATTTAATTAATCCAGATATAATATCAATAAGAAAATGTTATGGACAATATGACAAGTCAAAATCAATATGTAAAGTTAAATAACATAAAACAAATTCTAATTAATCTATAAATAAATAATTAAATTAATTATGAGTAAACATCAATATGAAAACCACACAAATAATAATATATAGAAAAATTAGTATGCAAAGGTAAAGACATAAAAAATGTTGAATTTAATCTACAACATGACTATCATAACTAGAAAATATATAATCAATAGGGAAAGATAAATAACCAAAATTACATCAAATTTAATCAATAAAATTAGAATTAAATGTGTACATATATGATGTCATTATGAAAATATTATGGATAATAATAACTAAATTCTCAATGATAAAAATTATTAATTATTAGAAGTCATATTCTAAGGCACATGAAAACACTAACATCATTATATTTCACAAGATATTTTAAAAATGAATTTTGATACCTATTTAATTATAGCTAGCTAAAAATTTGCCTGAGACTATTGACACCTCAAATGGCTATATAATTCTATTCCCCACCATTCACTATGTGTGAAAACCTATAATGGAATGTACGTATCTCATCCATTACATTGTGAAAATAAGGTCCTTAGGTTTTTATGGGAGGTAATACTGAAATATTTAAAGAGATTTACAAATTCCAGTTTTCTTCATATGGTTAGCCATCCAAACAATGAGATGCCTCATGGACTCACGATGGTGACTCACCCAATGGTGAGTCATTTCCTACAGTTGGTCAATATATGAAAATCTTCCCAGTTTTTCCAAATTTCCACCCTAATGATTCCATTGATGTAAAATTAGTTTAAAACAATGTTTAATTTTTTTTGGAGCCATCTAGAATCATACTTTTCTTATAAAAATCTGAAGGTTAATCTTACTTCCAAACTGCATGGTATTAGTCAAGATCTGTATTTAATAGACTTTGAAAGACTTTCATTCCATTGATATTGGATCTGGGCTTTCTAAAGCCAAGATCCTCTTTTCAATAAGTTATACCATTTTCTCATGGTGTACCATAAACCATTCTTCTGCATGGATTCAAGCATTTTTTTGCTGCCCTTGGATCGTGTTTTCCCCGGAGGTTCTTCCTGCTGCATACAACACCCTATATAAGCATAATAAGGATGTGTTGATTGGTTCTTCTTTGGGGTTGGGATTCCTTCGTCTCTGTTTTATTTTTGTAACATACTATGTCGATGTACAAATGTATCACTTATAATGATAGATGAATTCCAAATAAAATAAATAGAGTTGAATATATTTAAGATCAATTTTTTAGTGCTGGGAAAAACTGAATCATTCTTATCTTTATTATTTTTGTTGATAATTTGAATTGTATAGGCTATATGACTACTAAAAATTAGTGTTGCTTATGGTATTTTTTATCCAAGATGATCTATTGAATGATTTATGTTATTTATTTTCAAAATCGTCCAAAATTAATATGGTTAACCATGTAAATGGGGCTAAAAAATAGATTCCCATGATGACCTAGTTTCTATGGTATCCCCTGAATTATCATGTGTAATTACAAAACAAATACTTATAAAATATGAATATTGTGTGTTAGGTTTGATTGGTGGTATGGTTTTCGGATTATATGTGTGATGTGGGATGGTACGAGTGTTGTAATAGAATCATAGGTTGGGGGATTGCGGATTGTGGTATGGATGAGTGGTGTTGTGTTGTTGGGATGCCATCGAGTTGTCCTATGTTTGTGTTGTGGGATGTTATGGGTGAGTTGATATTATGTAGCAAGGATTCCAAGATGGTTTTGATGAGTTGTACTACAAAGTGGCGTTTAGATCTGCTGATAGGATGGTTTGGGTACAATTATTTTGATGAAGGATATTAGTTATTTGTATAGGTAATACACCCAGGGTTTCTCCATAAGTATCATACAGAACGATTCCCCCCTTGTCCTTGGATTGGTGCATTTTTATAGCTTGAAATGCTGTTAAACAATGCATAAATATGATGTGTGTTAAAAAAGAAGTCACTTCACCGTCAAAAATTATTATGGTGGTGTTGACTATTTTCATGCGTTTCTTGTTAATAGTTGTGATTAGTAATTTCCCCAGTAGAGATGGAATGAATAAATGAACAATTTAACAAATATTGAGATTTTGTTATTTGAATTGGTTAGGGGTAGAACTGTGATTGTGGATTATTGTGATGTGGCTTTCATTTATCAACTTCGAATCTGATTGTCCTTAATGTTGATAATTGAGTGCAGAGGTAGTAGTTGTCAGGAATCCCTTAGGATGAGCTTGGGTTCATGATATGATATGTATATAGATGTATTTTAAAAGATTTTCTTATACACAACCCACCCTAGTTGAGAAATATGTGCAGTACACCCCCATTTTCCTGGGGGAGGGTGTCATTCCCAAACATCCCGATGGGAGGATGGATTTTTGGATATCCTCTCTTCGCCCATCCATCTTTTAGGATGTTATGGCCCCCGATTATTCAGGAATGGTTTAATTCATGATGCCTAGGTGTATAACAGCGAGTTGTGTTTCCCAGGTGTCTTCTGGATAAGATATGTTGTGTTCCTAGGTGTCTTTGAGATGAGATTTGTTGTGTCCCTAGGTGTCTTCAAAATGTGATATGGTATACGACCTAGGATTCTATGGGGAAGATGTTGTCATATTTCCCATGTGTGTGTGGGTAGGTTGTGAAGTGGTACTTTCAGAAGGGGAGGGACTTCCATGACATTTTCAATTAGGGTGTGGGATCTGCTAATCAGTAGGAATGTGGTGTGGGGCACCCTACAACCAATGTGCTTACTATATTACTTTACATGACTAGTGATATTTTGTGAGTGTTAAATTATGAGGTGGGGATGGTTACAATACCTTATTAGTTGTTTTTAGTTCGTTTTTTTTTTCTCAAAGGATAATTATTATTCTTCTCCAACATGTGCATGAGAAATTTTTTTCCTAACTAATATAATTGTATACTCACCCTACATTATAAAACAACTTTCACATTTCTCAGAGGACTATGGGAACTTTATTGGGCGTTACTAGCTAATACATTAGGATTGTTTTTGTTTCATTTCCTAACATTACTTTTCTGTATTTACATTGGATCATTTCATTGTACTTTTAATAGATTTATTCTGAACTTTCATATGAGGTAGATGTTGGATTTCTTTTATATATATATCATGGATTTTTTTGAGTTTTATAAATATTATGTCATGATCATTATTTACTATAAAGGGTAATGAATCCCAATTTTTGGGATATATTTATACCTTTAGTGTTGGTCACCACTTCGAGGCCTACTGAATGTAGGAATTGGGGCTCGTTATCTCAGTTTCACCATTTCTAGCTCAAGAGGGGCATCTTTGGAAGAAGTGGGACATGACCGAATAACATTAAAGCTAACAGTTGAATGATAGGATAGGATTTACAGTTCTAAAAAGCATGGATTGCATGGGATGTAAGGGATACAATGTTAGGTGATCTTGATGCGTGAAATAGGCCAGGGAAACCAGCTTGGACACATGATTTTTGGCCCCCAGATAAAATGCATGGACTCTGATCCTACCAAATGACCAAGTGGGGTAACACCAATTACAGGTTAGTGACCCAAGGAAATGTACATGTATAGTAATTAGATATGTTCCTATTTGATTTGGGGTGTTTGGGGGACTATAAAATTTATGAAACATTATTCAATTAAATTAAAATGAATCTCAAATAATATTATATACTACTCTGACTTAAGAATTCATTGTCCACTTATTCGTAGCTACGTCACACAATCATCGTCCATGTGTGTCTTATGTTGTTGAGGCTCAACAGGACGATCCGGTCGATTGGAAGTGGGTCGATCCAGTGGGGGAGGATTACCAGTGGTAAAAAATGTTACATTCTTTCTAGTGGTAGACTTTTGGAAATTACAAGGTAAGTTGTTCATACATGGAAACAAAGAGTTGGAACGAGGATCTTAAGAACAAATTTAGTTTTATTATGGCTCTAATGGAGTAATGGGTTCCTTTTCTAGTAGACCATATGTGGGGAGATATCGGTAAGTGGTAAAAATTGTATCTAGGATTGAGGAAGGAGGATTATATTCTATGGGTCGATTTCATGAATGAGTTTCGAGGAAAATTTATTTCATCGACCATGAATCTAGATAGGATCCATGAGTTACTATCCCTTGAGTAGGGGAGTGTATAGGTATGATGGATAAGTATTATGTTCAAGGATCTCCTCCATTTTTTCCTAGAAATCTTTATGAATGAGGATTCTAATGTGAGATTCTTAGTGGAGTCACATCATCCTTCTATCGAGTACATGGTAACCACTTAACCTTACTCAAGTACATGGAGGTTCAGAATAAGAAGGAAGTTATTTATTGGATTCACTCATAAGTATTAATTCTATGGGAAGGGAAAATAGGGTTCTATAAAAGTCAGGTTAACTAGAAACTGGTCCCCGGTGCTAGGGCCTTCAAGGTTTTAACTGGTGGGGAATCGACCACATCTGTTTCTATTTTTAACTTTTTGTCATTATGGATTTCCATTGGTCTTGGGGATGATGTGTTTATTTTTTTGATTATGTGTAAATCATTTTAACTAGTGTCCAATGGAAATTCGATCTCAACATAGATTAAGGGGAAAGGTTATGCGCCAGCCTTGGGGGTAGTTTTTGGCTAGAACGTTTCACTAATAGGGACAATAGGATTATGCTCCACTGAGGGGAGATGGAGAGTGTAGAGGCTGAACACACGGTGTTGATCAGGGATCTCAACACAGGCGTGGTCATAGAAGTGGTCTTCAACAGAGGTTCATTTGAGATGGGCATGGTTAGTTACACATAGTAGAGTCAACTCTTCTATTATGGTTATAGATCGTTGGAGGTATAATCATATGTTTCAATACCATTTCTTGTGCTTTGTTTGATTCCGGAGCATTGCACTACTTTATTTCACCCAATCAAGCTCATGCTCTAGGAATAGAAATATATAGGCCTCTCATTCCCCTGGTTTTGAGATGCCAGTTAGAGGAAACAATATCATCTTTTGTGTGTGTCGGGGATATAGACTGAGTATGAAACCGCTTTAGTCATAAGGGTATCTTTTCATGCTGTATATGCATCCATATGATGATATTATCCCCATAAACTGGTTTTAGTCTATTCAAGACGTTATTGAATTCTTCAAGAGAAGTGTCGTGTTTTTAGATGTGGATGGACATCATGTGGTTTTAATTAGAGAAAAAAAATTTCAGGTAGGTAGTTGGCATGTTGAGACTCTTATATCATTGTTGGTGGAGCTGCTAGTGGGATCACTAGACACTGGAATCTCTAGAGTTGTTGTAGATTTCTTGGTTGTTTTCCCTACGGATATTGTGACACTACCCCAACTACATGATGTCTAGTTTCAGATAAAATTATTTCCTAGTGCTTGGATGATACTGATTCCTCTTTATTATAAGGCATCTTCTCAATTGTGGGAGTTGTGGATACTGATTAATGAAATAATGAATAAGGGCTCCATCAATCCCAGTGTGTCACTGTGGGGGCTCTGGTGTTGTTTTTAATGAATGTAGATGATTTTTTGAGGTTATTCATAGAATACTGGAGTTTGAATATAGTGATTCTCAAGAAACATTACCCTCTCCCAAGGATAGATGATATTGTCGACAATCACAGAGGAGAATGTGGGTTTTCTATGATTGATATGTAGTTTGTTTTCGACCAGTTGTGGGTAAAGGAGTGTGATATCCCCAAGACTGCTTTCAGGTGAAGATATGAGAACATCGATTTCATGGTCATGTCATTTGGTGTTATGAATGGACCAGACATGTTCATGGGGATTATGAACTATATATTTCATGAGTTCCTCCACCAGTCCATATTTATATTCATTGATGAAATCTTGATCTACTCAAACTTATAGGAGGAGCATACCGAGCATCTCAAGACTATCTTATAGGTTATTCAACACCCCCTACTTAGCGGAAAGTTGTCTAAGTGAATGTTCTGGAAATGAGAGGTGCATCTCAATGGGAATTTTTTGTCCCAGCAGGGTGTAGTAGTGAAACCATCAATGGATTAAGTCATTATTTCTAGGGAATCACCTAATAATGCTATAGAAGTTCATAGCTTTCTTGGTCTTCCGAGATCCTACTAGAGGAATGTACCAGATCTCTCTCAATATGTTGCACCCTTGATATCTCTGACTAGTAAAGGAAAACCATTTTTGGTGGAGTGAGTAGTCCTTTGCAGTGTTCTATTATCTGATTGGGATGATATTATGTTTCCTTGTGCACCAGTTTCCAGCGGAAATGGTTATGTTTGATGTGTTTTTTGATGAATCTTATATGGGATTAGGATTCATATTGATGAAGTAGTGGGTATTTATCTCTTATGGGTATAGGTAGTTATTTACCCATGAATTTAACTATTCCACCAACAATCTAGAGTAGGTAGTGGTTATGATTACAATAATGTTGTGGCAGCATTACCTTAGTGGGGAGTGCATTGTGGTCTTCATAGATCACATGAGTTTGAGGTATATATTTTCCTAGTGAGATATGAAAATAGGAAAAGAAAGTTGGTTTTAGTTTCTTTAGGACTACGATTTTGAGATATCCTACACCTTAGGATATGGAAATTTTGTGGCCAGCACCATGAGAAAGAAGTCATATATGGGGGTAGTTTGGTAATCTACAGGGGCTTAGAAGGCGATGGATGAGTTGGATTCCATGAACATGAATATTTTAATGGATGATGGTAGAGGCTAATTTATTATATGAGAGTGAAATATTCACTGATTTAGTAGGTGGAAGAGTCTAAATGATGAGGCTTAGAAAAAGAGGTGATGCACGATCGCATTTACCATGGTGATTCTTGAGAGGGGTGGTCGGGGGATGGTCATAAATGGATGATGTTCTAGGGGAGGCTATTTGGTCAACTATATAAGCTTGAGGGCGTCCTATATGAGTTTCATAGAACACCCTTAGTTGTATACCGTTGAGTTTCCAATATTACCATGGCTTTAGGATGCAATTTTGGTGTCATGGGATGAAATAGATAGTAGAGGAGTTTGTGGTGATGTGCTTTGTGTGCCAACAGGTTAAGGTTGAGCACCATGTACCCTATAGTTTGTTTCAACCCATGCATGTCCTCAATTGAATGTGGGATGACATATAAATGGATTTTATAATAGGGTTACCTTGAGCACAAGGAAGCTGTGATTCGATAAGGGTAGTAGTTGATCGCCTGACGAAATTGGTTCAATTATTATCGATCAAGGAGTTAGACACATTGGATGCCTTAACAATGAGGTATGAGGATGAGTTGGTGCAGCTTCAGGGAGTTCCAAGATCTATTGTATATGACCAGTACACTTTTTTTACCTCACGATATTAGAGGGGATGACATCATCCCTTTGGCCCTCAGGTACACCTCATCACTTCTTTCCACCCGCAGATCGATGGTTATATAGAATGGACAATCCATACACTGGAATATATGTTTCGCGTATGCATCTATAACTTTAGAGGGTCTTGGGTTCAACACTTACCCTTGTTAGAGTTTGATTATAATAACATCTATGACTCTTCTATTGGCATGGTTTTGATAGATGTTTTGTAGGGAAGACTATGTTGTTAAACTTTGTGTTGGAAATATGATGGAGAGATAGTTGTTCTTAGCCGTGAGGTTGTATGGAGAACAATCAGTACGTTTTATCTTGTTTGTGACATGATAAAGTTAGAGGAGGACCAGCAGAAGATGAATGTCAATCGCAGGAGGAGGCCCTTCAAGTATGAGGTTAGGGACAATGTATTCTTGAAGGATTCCCCTCAACATGGATAGTAGGGATTTGGAAGAGGGAGTACAGTTTCTCCAAGGTTAATTAGACCCTTCAAGGTAATTGGGTGAGTTGGTGATGTGGCATACCAATTGGCATTTCCACCACATTTGAAGAGTGTACATAATTCCTTTCACGTTCTTACCTTCATCGGTATCTACATGATGAATCGCTTGACATTGAATGTGGGGAGTTGGATATCGAAGATGACGGGACATTCATGGAGTGGCCAATACAGGTCCACGATCTTCAGAAGACGGTGATATGTGGGCTGATCATTCCTTTTGATCAGGTGTTGGGGAGTAATGGTGTCGTGAAAGAGATTACGTGCTAGAGAGAAGTGTAGATTCCTGCACAATACCAAGAGTTATTTTCTGTTTTTCTCTATTTTTTTAATTGAAATGTATTTTTTGAGACTTATTTTTTATGATATGAGTCGTTTCCTTGTTTTGTTATGTGTCATACATCCCTAACATTTGAAAATGGTAATACATGATTCCTAAGTGAGACACATTAATTGTGAGGCGATTTAACTCGCAAGAGAGTCAATGCCGCCCAAAGAAGATAGTATAATCACATGGAGAAATATATTCTTTGATTTTCGAGTTAAGATAGTGTAGTTTTTGTGCTTATGTGATGTTTCTTCTACGTGGTTGTGTTAACATATAATTGAGGAGGTGTTCTTGGATGTTTAGGATTCACTACATCTTTTGAAGATTTCAGTAGTGGTACGTCAAGTGTTGAATGATTTTTAGGAGGTGTCGTGCAAGGTCATTGTCCGGACCCCTCTTTTGTCAAGATTTGGTTTGAATTTTCATGTGACATAATAGTTTTAGAGTTATCTCATGTAATGTCTTAGACATCTTCGGTCCATTAATTTTTTTAAATATGGTCTTTAGGGTGTAATGTGGTGTAATAGTGGCTCATTTCAGGTGTTTTCCAAAATTCTAGATTTCTAGTGGTAGGATATCCAAATGGTGTGTTTCTTCAGTGACTCACGATGGTGAGTCACCCAATGGTGAGTCATTTTCGACAGTTTTTCAAAATTTTAGAATCTTCCCATATTTCCATTGTCTCCCATTTAACATTTCCATTGATATAAAATGTGATTTATACCATATTAAATGGGTTTTTAGCCTTTTAAAATCATATATATCATCTCAAAACTAGAATATTCTTTTTAATTCTAAACTTCATGGTTTTAGTTATGATCCACCTTTAACCCTATTTAAAACGGTTCCATCCATTCATATAGGATTTTGGAATTCTAAAGCTATAATCCTCTATTCCTTGTATACATTCATTTTCCCTTAGTGGACACCTGAAAAGTTCTTCCCTATGGATTCATCTGTTATGTTTTAGCCCTTGGACCATTCAGTCCTTGGAGGCCCTTCATGCTACATGTGCACCCCCTGTTTTTTTTTTGCAATAATTATTTATTTATAGGATCTTCTTTGAGTTCAGGTTTCCATAATCTCTCTTTTATTTATGTATAATGTAGGCTGGATGTATGTATATATCCCTTGTGATGATATAAAATAACCAATTATAAGAAATAGAAATGAATTTGTTTAAGATCAATGTGTAGGGGTTGGAAAAAGTGATGCCATATTTTCTTTATTGTTTTTTTGTCATTGTGAATTTAGGGGCAATATACCAACTGAAAATCAAGTTTGTTTGTGGTATGTGTGTATTTATGGTATGAAAAATGGAATGAATGATATTTATTCTTAGTTAATGTTCCAATATGAAAAATATTGATGACATATACATGTCTAATAAACGGATTCCCTAGAAAAACCCAATTTCTTTGATAACCACCTAATTACCAAGTGGAATTAAATAAAAGATCCATATTAAGTTTTAATATGTTCTGTTTGGTTTATGTAGTGGTAAAATTTTGGGATTGGTTGTCTTATGTGGGGTAGTATAGGTTTTTTAATTAAATATCAGGTTGAGATATTATTTGACTATGGGTGGATGGGTATTGTTTTTTAGAAGGGCTTCCATACAGATGTGGAATATTTGTGTTAATGGATGTGATGAGTGTGGTGTTTTTATGTAGCGAGGTTTCACATATGGTTTCAATTAGGTGTGTTTTTGAGTGGGTTTTTTCTCTGTTGAGAAGATGGTTTCGACAAGATGTGTTTGAAGAAGGATATTAGTGTTGTGTATGAGTAATTTTCCATGGTATTTTTCATGAGTAGAAAATAGAAACTTTTAACCCAATTCTCAAGATTGTTATCTTGTCCTAGCATAAATGGGTGTTAAACCGAGACGAAATATGAAGTTTTTTAAACAAGAATCTTCTTTATTCACTAAGAAATGACTATGGTGGTGTTGGCTATTTTCTTGTGTTCTTTATTGCCAATTGTTCTTTGTACTTGTCCGGGTAGAGATGGAATGAATAAGTGAACAATTTAAAATGATTAAGAATTGGTTTATTGAATTGGTTGGGGGTGTGATTTGAGTTTGTGTATTGTTGTGATGCATCATTCACTTATCAACTTTATATGTGTCCATCGTTAATATTTTCAAATGCGTGTACATGTAGTAGTTTTCCTGAATCCAGTATGTTGGGATTGAGTGATTGATATTATAGCTATATATATGCATTTCCATTGTGTTATCTCTATACACCCCGCCCTAATTTAGAACTATGATTAGAAAAAATCCCATTGTAATGGTGGAGAGTGTATTTCCTAAACATATCGATGAGAGGATGGATAGATGACCAACCACTTTCCCTTGCTTCCTCATCCTAGTGGTGATAGTCCATGATTTTTCAGGCACATATTGATTCATGAGGCCTAGGTGTATACAAGTGATTTTTGTTTCCCAGGTGGCTTCTTGATGAGATATGTTGTGTCCCTAGATTTTTTTTGGATGAGATGTGTGCTGTTCCAAGATGTCTCTGGGATATGATGTTTATTGTCTCCTAGGTGTCTGCGGTCGAGACATTTTTGTCAGGCCTAGGTGGGTTTAGGAAATGTGTGATGTGATATGTGGCACCAGTGTCTTTGGGAGAGTCATAGTTATGGGGCCCAAGTGTGGGTGGGTGGGTTGTGACACCGTTATTTGGGAAGGTTTGGGAGTACTTGGACGTTACCCTTCAGGGTGTGAGTGTGGCTAATTAGTGGGAAAATTGTGTGGGGTATACTTCTTATGATTTCCTTACTATATAACATTACTTGACATTCATTACTTAGTGAATGTGCCTTGGTGAGGTGGGTATGGTTAGAATTCTTAATTAGGTGCTATTTGTTATTCTATTTCCTCATAGGAGCATTAGTATGTTTCTCTCAATTGTGCATGAGAGACTTTGGTTTTACTTCTGTGTCTACCTGTATGATAATCCTATATTATAAAACATCTTTTGAGATTCTAGTAGTACTAAAAGAACCGTGATGGGCGTTACTTGATCAGAAATTTGGATAGTTGTTTTTTCATTGTGTAGATTTAATTTTGGTTATTTAAATTGGTTCATTTCAATGTATATGTTACTGCTATAGGTTGAACATGCATCTGGGATGGATTTTAGATTTCATGAATATATATGTCTTGGAGTTTTTTTATGCTAATATATCATATCTCGTGATAATTGTTTACTTTAAAAATGGTATTTACTTTAATGTTGTATGATATTTTTATACGCTTGGTGTTGGCCGCCACCCCAGGGCCTACTGGAGGTTAGACTCAGGGGTCATTATATTTTTTTCTCCATTTTTAACACAAGAATAGAATCTTACGAGGGAGGTGGTTATGATAGAATAATTCCTCATATATACAATAATTGATTTAATTTATGAACAATTTTCCTTATCATTAAAATCTTCACTGAATTTGGAATTCAATTTATCATCATTTCCCCATTAAATCAAATAAATAATAATAATAAACCCAATGTATAAATGAGATATAGTTTATGTAATAATTATATCCAGGGAAAATTATTTGGATAATTAGTGTAAATTTAATATAAAATTATCAAAATAAATTGAAAAATATTAGGTAATGGGAATAAATACTAAAATGAATCAAGAACGTGTGATTCAATACCATATTTGATCAAAATAATCAAAATCCATCCAGAGGAATAATAAGGATAGTATCAACACAATGTATCCCTAGTGGAGTATAAGTAAAAAAATGGGTTTTATTGTTCATGAATGGAACTACTATAAATAATTAATTAAAACATTCTTGTGGAAGATATCCTTTTTTACATTGAAAAAAAATTTATAAATAAATTTTTTGGAAATATTTTCCTTTAAAAATATCCTTTCATTTTTATAGAATATGATTTAAAATATTGATTGTTCATGATGACTAGATGTTTCGTTTATGTCTTACTTGTAAAAAGATAGATTCCTTTCACATTTTTTTTAAATTCAAACCATCCATGTTTTGAAAATAAAATGAAGATTCCATTCAAAAAATTTGAAGAGTAAAAATGTGTAAATATTTTTTCAACAAATCATATTGAGATGGTTTAAAAAATTTTGAAAAAAACATTTTTATAGAGTAAATGGATTTCCAACCTAATTGAGAAATATATTTTAATTTTCTTAATACATTTTCCCCATTACATAAATAGGAAATTTTAGGAAAAACTATAAAATTAATTAAAAATATCATGAATATAGATTGAGATGAAAATAAAATAGGATTATTATAAAATGATCAAATAATTTAATTCAGTATAAATTCAAGAAGAATACACCTTGATTAAAATGGGTTTATGAATTAAACCCTTACAGTGATCATATCATTGAAGTGATAATTAGTTTATAAAGTGAATATTTATATCACAATATATTCCACATAATAATGATTTAAATTAAACATAAGATACTAAAAATATATTAAACACATTGTCTTATAATATTAGAGATGATGAACAAATAATATAACCCAATTAAAATAAATTTAGTTATGAAATTAATTAACACTTGATAACTTTTATGCCAATTAACTTAGAAAGAAATAATTCAAATTGCAACTAAAAATACCAGAAATTTTGAATTTTTCATGATATTATATGTAAATGGGATAGTATATATACCATATAAAATAAATCAGGTCCCCCACAATAAAATTTTCCTTAATAGAAATAAATTAAGACAAAGTCCATTGCCTTATGTTTGACTCTTCTCGTACGTTATTTGTCTTTTGAAATAATAAAATAAGGTCAATTGTTTAATTTCTAAAAATACTTTCAATGTTTATTGTTCATTTTATTTCACTTATTATAATAATATAAACAATTAATTAATCAATTATGTTTACGTGGGGAATTTCTATGTTATTTGACATATGTTTGAAAAATTACATTGGTACATTGAATCATTGTCTTAGAGGTCATTATTTCAACATCTCAAGAATAGTAATGAAGATATAATTGTCATATTTATAAATAATGTAAATTTTTAAGACCAATCATGAATCCTGGTTTTGAGAAATGAATTATGTTGCGATCATGAATATTGTATGCCAAACGTACATGCGAGTAATGATTCCTTTTTTCAATGAAAATTCTAGAAATGAGGTAAGTAATATTTTATCTTTCCAGAATTTTATAATATCGTAAATATAATATTATTTATTTAATTATACTTATATTTTTCATTAATGTGGTGATGTGATAAAAATAGAGTCACATCACTATGTGAAGGCGATAGTCCATGTGCGGACGAATGATGCAATCATATTTCATTGAATGAAAAGGGATGAAATGAAATGATATATTATATTTTCAAAATGATAAATACGACATTTATATCATAATTATGTAATTTTTATTTATATTAATTAAATTTACCCTTATTAACTTCCATCTAATGCCTTAGTGAAAAAACGAAACGCATCACTTCAGGAGGCAGCAATCCGTCATGAAAATTAGCGACATTATAATATTTTTTATGTAATGTAAAGGAAAAAAATATACATATGATATAATAAATAAATAGGTATAATTATTTTATTAATATAATATATACTTTATATCCATCATTGTACCCAATAAAGATATGTTTTTATGGATAACATATCACATCGATTTTTGATATGGCAGTCCTCTATACACATGAGCAATGCTATCATTTCTCATTTGAGGGATGGGTGAATGGAAATAGGTAATTTCCCTGAAATAATAAAATATAATTATATTTTATATAATAATGTAATAATATAATCGTGAATTAATAAAATTTGGATGAGTTAGAAGAAGAAATAAAACAAACACACATAGTTCAGAAATTTTCTTCTTCTCAGACCACATCTTTATAATTATTCTTGAAGTATTCATAGAATGAATTTCCAAAAGAAATGATTATAGTTTTATGGAAGTGAATTTTTTCATCTTATTTGGGTTTTTTGCTAAAAATGTTTGGATGGTTTAATAAGGAGAGGGTTGTTGGTGGATTTTTATAAGTGAGGTGGGGGGATCTCTTTATATATTTGGAATGAAAAATGTTAAGATTGGACCCTAGTTACCCAATTATGGTGTATTATTACATTAAATTGGAATGATGAAAATAAATTAATATCACAAAGTAATGAATAATTTAAAATATTTAGAATGATAGATACATACATAAGTTAAACATTACGGCTTGAAATTAAATTCAACATATAAGTTTTATTGGGAACATAAATAACTATAAATTTATATCTGCAGGTCATTCATAATAAATTTTTAATGTCATGAGAAAATGAAAGATAATAATGGGGTGAGTTAAAATTCTTAGTAAGGGTATTAAATACCAAGTAATATATAATAAAAATAAACATTTGGCTTGGTGAATAACATTAACACATGCCTTTAAAAAAATAAGCATGAACAAAATATTGAAGGAATAAGAGTTAAATAAATAATGACATAATAAAACATAATCATTGGTATTATACTAGTATAATAACCACATGAACTATACATTACTTATTTCATAATGTAAAAATTTATAATTCAGTACACCCTAACCATACTGTCATTGCCCCTTGCCAAGACCATGAATATCAATTTTGTCAAGGCCTCGTGCCAAGACTATAGTTTGTCTTGTGAGATCAAACAAGGCACAAATGGGTTATATCGACCCACACACAAAAAATACTATGTCCAATTAATACTTCATATTAATGGATATAAATATAAATAGAATATATATTCATATTGAAACTAACATTTGAAATAAAAATCACTTTCTCCAAACATTAAGCATAAATACTATCCATTCAGATTAAATTTGAGAATTGTTTAATGATAGAACATACATAGTAAAACTAATCATAAACCATTAAATTAAATATATTATATGATATAAAATAATATTAATCCCAATAACACATAATAATCAACAACAGTTTTGATATAGATGAAGATACTCTTATAAAACTGTCGAGTAATTCTAGAGATAAACACTCTTTTTTAGTAAAAATATGATTTTTTTAGAAAAGTATTTGTATAAATATATAAGTTATCTGATATAGTATTTTTATAATAAAATTAGTTATTTTAGAAATATAATGGTTTCCAAAAACATATTATAGAGTTCCACTGAATAAAGGTAACAATTTGAGAAATTTATTTGAATCAGGCTTGTATTTTGGGAAGGATATTTGAATGATCCATTTAAAAAAATGAATCCCATAAATGAAAGTAGGATTCATGTTGGTAAAAATATATATAAAATTCATAAAAAATTTGAGCAGATTATGTATTAAAAAATCAGTATTTAATTGAGGTAAGTGTAGAATAATAGTAACAAGAATGAAAAAGGAGGATCGGGTAGAAAACCCTTACCTTAAGTCCAAAGGTGTTCCTCACACGATTTTAATGAACATAGTAATAAAATTTATTATCCTAATTTAATAATTTCTCAACCTCCTCTACATTTAATTGATTTATTATAACTTTATTATGTTAATTCATGTCATTTTTATGGCTTAATAGATTAAATTTCATTATTTTGGACTGTTTTGTTCCATTGATTTCAGGATCAGTTTAATTATATTCATGTAAAGATAAAAATTTAGAATGAGAAAGATTTTCCTGAATAGAAGTTTTATGTTATTACTAATCATTAAGAACATGATATGGTTAATAAATTATTTTTATTATTGGAAGTGGGTATGAATCATTATATAAAACATTAATGGAAATTGTATGGGTTTATTTGCAGTTTTTGATCACAACAAACTCATTTTAATTTATAATTAGATAAAATGTGTACAAAGGGATAATGGAAAATATAATAAGTTATAATACATATATTATATTTTGTTTGAACCCTAAAAATGGTTTCATGACCAGAATTTAAGACAATAATAGAAATTGAAAACCCATTGTCCTTGAATTTATAAATTATAAAATCTCAGATGGTGTTTTCTTTTCTTGTATTAAAGAAGTGTAAAGAAGATATGATGAAGAATTATTACCTTATAATAACAAAATTATATTACATTTAAGGAAATGGAGTCATCAAAATTTTTTATTGAATTGGTCGAGGAAAGAAAAATAAAATAAAAGAAGTGGAAATAAAAGAAATGAAAGGAGGAATTTACGTCTTGAAGTAATCTTCCTTGACGGCCTATTAAGGGGAGAGGGTGTGTAATTGTTATAAGGACAAGGAATTTTGGAAATGGGGTAGGAAATTTTGAGGAGATTCAGGTATAATTTATACATCTACAAGGCTTGATAAGACTGAAGATGAGTGGGGATTTTATAGTGGAGTGGTGGAGGGTTTTCTCATTTTTTATAAAATTATTTTATTCTTTTGACAAATACAACCAATAGTTTTGTTTTTGGTGATAAAAGAAAGTAGTAAGTTCATGTCAGTTCAAACCGATGGTCATTTAGATGTTCAATGACTCAATCATGATTCAAAATTTATCTTATTTATAATATTTTTTGAATTATCAAATTTAAATATTGACGAAAAAATCATGACTTTCAGAAAAATCCCAAAAATTTACCCTAACCATTTTTAGATGTGTATAAGTCAAATATGAACTCAATTTTATCAAAAATAATTTTTTAAATAATTTAAATTTAATTTCAAAATAAAATTATCATTTAATTAGAAAATATAGATTTAAATTTAAAACTAGTTATATAAATCTTTCAAAAATTAACTATAGTCTTATTAAATTATCCCAAAAAATAGGATAACCAAAATTTATGTAAGAATAAATTATATGAAAATTATTTTTATTTCAAATCAATTTAATAATTTAATATTGTAATTCTATATTTATTACATACAAAATACAAACACTTAATTATTAATTTCTAGAATACACAATTTTATTTATAAGATGTCTAAATATTATTTATACCTTTATGGGTGTGGTTACGATTGATGAGGTTCATGTTACTATTCACCAAAAACATATGTTGATCTTATTAGACTCAAAATATCTACTGAACACAACTGTGTATGTGTAGCACCCCAAGCTTCCATGGTACGCTTCTCTTTGAATAATACAGCAACGTATGTTGTATGCAACTTCGAGTTCAAACACACCACAGCCAATCAAACTAGCCATTATGAATAGTAATACCCACTTTTTGAAATTTTATAAATTCTGTCATTCAAAATTGACTTCATTTTTGTATTTGGAATATCTAAATTAGATTTGGGTGAATGTTTGATATTTTCTTGAAAACATTCAATTTTTGATGAATAGAGAAAAACACTAATTTATAGTCTAAAACTGAATTTTTAATTAAATATTAATTTATTGATTTTTAATTTATTTTAGGTCAAAATAGGTAAAAAAATACCTATATAAGTTCAATGTAATTCATAAGAGTCATTTTAAAATAATTATATATATATAAAAATTTTATTGAACATTTCACAGTCTTTTACCAACCTCCTAGGAGAATTTGCAAATTCACATAAAACATAATTTTATAGCTTCTTTGAGTAGAATTTCAAAAATCAGAGAGACACAGTTGATATCAGTAAGTAAAATGTGGTTTAATAAGATTAAAATAATTTTTGTGGATTAGTTACTATTTTAGTTTTATTTACCACAGTTATATGTAAATAGGGAAATTAAGGGTAAAAATGATATTATTATTACCCTAACCCATGTCCTAATTCTATTGGATTAGTATAATTATACCAAAAATACCTTAGGAATAAAAAATTAACCTTTTTGGTCCACTTGGTTTAGATTAGAACATTTATTATTATTTTATTCAAAGAAGAGTAAAAAGAGATAAAATCAATGTTTAATAACTAAAACATTTTTAATATAGGGTTATAGATAAAAAAATTACAGTATAATTATTCATTAGAAAGATAATAAAATTCCTACATAACAGTATTTTATTTATATTTTTCTTTACATTAAATAATTTAATTTATGTATGACACAATGATGATATAGTAATTACCTAATTAATAAAATATTAAAATAATTTATATTATAAATATCCAAATAAATGTAATTAAATACTTTTTATGATTGATACTAATTTTATAGGTTTCTATGTCATGTTAAGGATGGTTAAATGAATTTTATTAAAAGTAATAATGCAGTTATAAATTTACAAAAAACAAAATACAAAATTGTGTCAAAATTGACATAAAAGAGTTTTTAGAAAACTTTTTTATATTATTAATTGATATTCTATTCCTAAAAATCTATGGTTCATCCAAAAGACATATATAATGATATTTGAATCATTAATGAACCACTTGGGGTTCAATTGGAAGTATATAGTATGTTTATTAACAATATAATATAAAAATACAAAGAGACATGGTGAATGTCAAACTATTTAACTAAGAGTTAAGTCTAAAAGATAATGTTAATATAGTGACCCAAACCCCTATAAAACCTATTGGTTCAGTGGGTCTAGATCCATCCCAACCTTATACTTTAAAAAATCCATTTTGGGGTCATTAGAAACCGAAAATTATTTTATTATAAAAAAATATTTCAATCTTTTCCTAAGGTGCCCCTCACCCTCTTATAAAAGAGAACTCCCCATTCTCTCTAATTCGCATCATCAAAGCCATTTCGATTGGCCATCAGCTTCCCAAATACCAGCTAAACTATCCTCCATTTATCCTAGAGGCATTAATTTACTCTTAAATCAAACCAATGGAGACATTTTGATCAAATAAAAAGGAAGAAGCTGAAGAAGAGGTAAATATTTCATCACCTATTTCAAGTTCCTTTATTCTTCCAATTCTTTTTTCATTGTTGTTTTCATTATAAAATAAAAATTCATGTATATTCTATATACTATTATGTTATAATAAATATGTTACTACCATATTCATTATTCAATCCATCTTTTTAATGACATGTCACCAAACGTGCTTACGTATGGCTTACCGTCTCCAGGTCGTGGTGTAATTGTTACTCAATAAATTATTATTTGGATGGGTATAATAATGATGTATAATGGATGTAAATAATAAATATAAAATGATAATGAATCTTTATATATTATAGAGAACCCAATTATATATTATTTTATTATCAAAATAATGATATTGTCGCTCATGCGTACGTACGGATTACCGTATCCACGAACGTGATGAGATTCATTCCCCATCGTATCCATTTAGGACTAATTGTCATAAGATGTTTAAAGATAATGTTTAAATACATGATATAATTCTGTATATGAATAAGATACATCCCATCCATAGCAAATATGACTCACATAATAAGGAATATATTGGAAAACGAATCCATTAACCCCCAAAACAACGATAAAACTAAGATATTATTAATAACGAAATGTTAAAAGATCATATATGATATCATATTAATATATATGATTCTTTTATAATTTAATAACAATTATTTCACCATTATATAGTAGTTTAACCTACCATTGACCAAGGAAATGTACAAGGTAAAGTTTAATTCTACAATCTCTTCATTATCAGAGGTTGTTTATATGTAATTATCTTCTAGGACCTCGTTATCATCCACATCCTTGTTTCTTAAAAATGTATTTCAAAACATTATTACTATTTTATAGACTATGGTTTAATGTAATTTATACCCTTTTTTACATTTATAATATGTTTATAAGGAAATCATTCCTTCATTTTCCAAACAAGGTACCCTTTGACCTTTTCCTCAAATTTAAGGTAAGAATGTATTTTTAACTTATACGGCGGCTGCGTCTATTTTCCGCCATTATAAAATTTTCAAAGCATCCCTTACAAGCTTATAAGAATAATTTCAAATATAAATTTTTTCTTTTATAATTAAATAACATTTAAATTATTCCAAAATGGAAAGAGATATTTCTCTAAAAAGTTTTGATTTCATCTATATCAACATCCTTTGATGGATTTTAAGCTTATTTGAAGTTGATTTGTTATGATACAAAACATCCATATTTTATTGACGGTTTTGTGATATGTTTCAAAGTGGATGTGTTATTTTTATTCCATTCATGGTTTATAGATAAAGTATTGACGTTTTGTATGCTAGTTCTAATATGAATGTTTATGTTATGTTTAAACCTTTTCATATGAGGAATGCATTGGACTTAGTAAGTGATGAGTGGAGCCCAGTATAGCTCCTCGATGCATCGGTATGTCTCATGAGAAAAACTAGTGTCTTAGAAAAAGGCCTTGAAAAATAATATTTGAAGTCTTTTCCCAAGGCCTTGACTATATGGTTATGAAACTCTCGCATTATGCATTCCATCTTTATGAAAGTGGCTATTGATATTGCATATGATTATTCGACTAGTAGAATATCCATGTGAGTAAGTAAATGAAATTATTTTATTTTATCTGTACCATATTATGCTGAATCTAATGTTTAAATGTTTGTGGTTATAGTCTTATACATTTCCTTAAATGTTTATCCTTATTTATGAATGTTTTCACTATATTGTTATCCTTACTGTGGATATTAACACACCCCTTTCTATGTTTTATTTTTCCTAGGATGCGAAGAAGTATTTTATGACTGACCTGCATAGATAGTCTAAGGGGATATGAGTGTGGTCTATGGAAACAATGTTGTTGTAGTTTTTCATTTTATGATGTAATGCAAACGTTATGAATGAATCGAGTACTACCAAGGCTACTAAACTAATCGATCTTTCGAGACCTAATCTTTCAGGATCATGCCAATGTTATGTAATAATGCACCGAATCTAGGTAACTTAGGTCAAGGTATTATAGTTGGTATCAGAGGAAGTTTAGTAAAAACCTGGGAAACTAGTTTTAGATAAAATCTGATTTGAGCACATATCCCTAAGATAGACTATGAGGATTAATATAGAAAAACTTCCTAGAATTTTGGTATTGTAGAGATTTTGTGTGTTTTCAAATAAATACATCTCTGTCTAGATATGAGCAGTTAGAGGTGGCTTTGGCACAGATGTACATAGGGGTAAAACCTAAAAACACTACATTGAGCTAGACTCGAATAGGAACTGGTATGCGACAAATGGCCTTACTGCACTCTTGGTTACGACACTACCAGGGGATATGCTTAGGATAATTATCATTTTATTTAAAATTAATTATAATGTTTTTATGAGTATATACTTCCTCAAAAATCAAATTTTTTATGATTATGGACTATATCCATGAACTGTTCAATTTTTGTAATGTGTTTTTCAAGTTTGGAATTATGTATTTCGATTCATAAACTAATCTAGTTTATGTCAATGTTTAGAAATGGAGCCTTATGGAAGGAATGGAAACCGTATCAATACACGCACTCCATGTATGGATTTCCCTCTTTTTCAAGATAATTATAGTGGAGCCGGCGATACAACTAGTTCTGATCAGCTTATCACTATAATTGGACAACTCACTCAGGTTATGAATAATAACCTTACCTGTATGGAGAAAACTGATCCAAAACATGGAGGATCAATGTTATATAGCTTTATGAGGAAAAAACCCAACATTAAATCAGTATAAAAATCCATTAGTAGCTGGGCAATTGATAAATTCTTTAGAGAAAATATTCCACACCTTGGGGAGTAGTGAAAGGGAAAAGGTTTTCATGGCAGTTTACCGCCTCACTAGAGATGCTGGTCACTGGTGGTCATTGATTCAAAACACAATGGAAGATGACGATGTATAAAATATGGAATGGAGGGTGTTTAAAGAGATTTTATTATAAAATATTTTTCTCGTGACCATCGAGCAGATATGGAAAGGCAATTTCTTAGTCTGAGGAAAAAGGAAGATGAGAATGTCGCAAAGTATGATGCTAACTTTACAAGGTTAGCAAGGCATTCTTACGATTATATATGTTACCCAATAAGTAAGATTGATCATTTCTTTGTTGGGTTAAAACCATTTCTCTATATAAAATTAGTCTCACAATCATTCTCATCATATTATGATATTTTCTCATGTCCTATCAAGACAGAAAAATAATTCTCTAAGTCTTTCGACATTAAAGCGAAGCAAGAGAAGAAGAGATTTGTCTAACTCTCTGGAAATTGAAATAAGGGGAAAAAGGAAAAATATGAATATCCAACTTATAGTAAATGTGGTATGAAACACTCTGGTACTTGCCTCAAGGGAATGGGAGTCTTTTACAAGTGTTCTGCAAAAGGACACCAAGCTCGTGATTACAATGGGAAGAAAGAGGCTAGCGATGTTGAAAACTACAATTGTAGATAAATGGAAAATTATGAAAATGAATGTCTTAAACATCATGGGAACTTACCTAAAAAATGCCAAGGGATCAAGGCCAAGCTTATGCTATCACTGCAGCAGAGGTTGAAGCTCTGAAAGACGTGGTGGAAGGTAATTTAATGGTTTCCTCATGTTTGGAACTTACTTTATTTGATTTTGGATCATCACATTGTTTCATATCTTCTCACATTTCTATTAAAATTAGATATTTCCAATTTGATTAAACATGGGAGTTTTCAGTCAAAACTCTTAAGGGAAGTATCATTGCAACAACGTTTTGTGAATCAGTCCCCATTAGAGCACATAAATGTTCATTATCTGATGATCTCATTGTCAGGCCCATGATTTAATTTGATATAATTCTCAGTAGGAATTCACATTCATACCATGATTCAAGGATTTATTTGAAGAATAAGGAGTTTACAATTTTTTATGATGACAATAAAGAACACCTTATATTTAGAGTAGAAATGTCAACACCTGATTCTTAGCTAGATCCACCCCCAGTAGCTTAACTAAATTCAATTATTATGGAGGAAGAGAATGAAATAACCATGTGTGAGAAATGGTATTATGAAATAGAGGATGTACCTATTGTAAAAGAATATGTTGATGTGTTTCCATAATATTTAAGTGGACAACCTCCAGGATGAGAAATTGAGTTTTCCATTGATTTAATTTCTGTTTCACAACCCATATCGAAGACACCCTATAGAATGGCCACTGTAGAATTAGTGGAACTAAAGAAACAACTTGTGGAATTGAGTAATAAGGGATTTATTATCCCTACTGTTTCTCCATGGGGAGCCCCTGTCCTTTTTGTTAAGAAAAAATATGGATCTATGAGGTTGTGAAATGACTACAGAGAGATCAATGCTATAATGATTAATAATAAGTATCCCCAACCTCTCATTGATGATTTATTCGACCAAATTCGTGGAGTTAAATAACTTTAAAATAATGAACTTTGATCTGGATATCATCAGTTGTGTGTGAAGAAGGAAAAAATTCCGAAGACATCTTTTTGAACCAGGTACGGGCATTACGAGTTTACAGTAATTCCTTTTGGGATGACTAATGCACCATCTATTTTTAGGGATCTAATAAACATAGTTTTTATGGAATATCTTGATGATATTTTAGTGGTATTTGATGATGATATCATGGTATACTCCAAAAGCTACGAAGATCATGAAAATCACGTGCGCATTATCTTAAAGACTCATTGAATACATGAATTATATGGGAAGCTTAGCATGTTTGAATTCTGGCATCAGGAGATTTCTTTTCTTGGCCACACTGTCTATAAGGATGGAATATCTGTTGATCCTTCTAAGACATGAGCTATCCAAGAATGGCCAACACCGAAAAGTATAACTAAGGTATGTTGTTTTAAGGGTTTATAAGGTTATTATCGGCATTTTATCAATAATTTTTCCAGATTGGTTAAACCATTAATCAAGATCACACATAAATGGATTAAATTTGTTTGGAGAAAAGAGTGTGAAGAGATGATTACTCATTTCTCCGATCATGACTCTACCATTGGGGAATGATGGGTTTGTTATTTATAGTTATGATTCAAAGAAAGGACTTGGTTGTGTCCATATGCAGAATGATAGGGTTATTGCCTATGCATCATGAAAAATAAAAATTCATGAGAAAAACTATCCTACACATGATCTTGAGTTAGCAGCTGTAATTTTTTCTTTGAATATTTGGAGACACTATCTATGTGGTAAAAAATGTGAAAATTATACTGCTCACAAGAGTTTGAAGTATATTTTCTCAAATTTGGAACTCAATATGAGGCAAAGGTGATGGCTTGATCTACTCAAGGATTATGATTGCACTATACACTACCACTCGGGGAAGGAAAATAAGGTGGAAGATTAATTGAGTTGAAAGGATCATAGTGTTTTGAACAAAATGAGAGTTGAAAAGGATCCTATATACATTGATCTAGTAAAGATACATATGGGAATAACAATGGAAGGTGAAACATCAATGATTTTTCAAATGGTTGCCAAACCATCTTTACTGGAATGGATAAAGAGTTCTCAGAACGGTGATGAAGAGTTTCAAAAAAAGATTAAAGTTGTGAATGATGAGAGATTGAGTGACATTGTGTATAAATATGTAATTTTGAAATTTGTGAAGTGACTTTGTGTTCCTGATATACCTGATCTAAAAAGGGAATTGTGGGATGATGCTCAAAGTTCCAATTTCTCTGTACACCGTGGGAGCACCAAAATGTATAGGGATTTGTAGGAACATTTTTGGTGGTACAACATGAAGAGGGAGATTGCTGATGTTGTGTAAAGATGTATGATTTGTCAATAAGTGAAATCTGGAAGGCAATAGCCTAGAAGAGTCATGTAACCTATTCTCATACTTTAGTGGAAATGGGATAATATTACGATGGACATTTTCATAGGACTACCAAAGACTGAAGTAACGAACAATTCAATATGGGTCACTGTTGATCATCATACCAAGTCAGCACATTTTCCTCATCTAAGCGAAGATTTACCACTTGAGCAATTGGCAAGACTATATATTAATGACGTTTTAAGACTTCATAGAGTACCCCTATCAACTGTTTCTGATCATGATACATGTTTTACATCAAGATTATGGAAGAGTATTCAGAAATCCCTAGATACTGAACTTTGATGGAGCACTGCCTACCACCCACAAACTGAAGGACAATCAGAAAAGACTATTTAAACCATAGAAGACATGTTGAGATCATTCTCACATGACTTTCAAGGTATGTGGTATCAATATTTATCTCTGATAGAATTTTCCTATAACAATAGCTTCCATTCAAGTATTCAAATGGAACCATATGAAGCATTATACGGAAAGAGATGTTGCACACCAACCTATTGGGATGATTCTAGGGAAAGAAAACTCTTAGGCCTAGAACTGGTGGAGGAAATGATGGAAAAGGTGAAGGTAATCCAAAACCACATCAAAGAAGCTCAAAGTAGGCAGAAGAGATATGCCAATAACCGAAGGAAGGATTTGGAATTTCATGTAGTAGATCATGTCTTCTTGAAGGTATCTCCATGGAAGGGTATTATAGGTTTCGGTAAGAAGGGTAAATTGAGTCCTAGGTACATCAGAACTTTTGAAATTATAGACCTAATTATGGTTGTAGCTTACCGTTTGGAAATGCCGCCATGTCTCTCTGAAGTTCACGATGTGTTCCACATATCATTGTTGAGAAAATACATGCCTGACCCAACACATGTACTAACCTATGAGGAATTAGAGTGGGAACCCGATCTGTCTTATTGAGAAGGTCCTGTCAGGGTTCCTAATACAAGAGAACAAGTACTGAGAAACCAGACGACTCGTCTGGTAAAAGATCTATGGAGAAACCAGAAGATGGAAGAGGTAACGTGGGAACCCGAGGAACTTATGATGATGAACCACCCGATCCTTTTTACGTAGTAATATTCTAGAAATTTTAATTATGAAATTATATGAAGTAAGGGAGAATGTAACACCCTCATCTCCCACGGTGCGCTTCCCTTTGAATAATACAGTAGGGTGTGTTGTACGCAACTTTGAGTTCTAAAACACCGCAACCACTCGAACTAGCCGTTATGAATAAAAATAAATTCTTTTTGGAATTTTGTAAATTTTATCTTTCAAAATGGTCTTCATTTTTGGATTTGGAATATCGAAATTATCTTAGGATGTGTTTTTGGTATTTCTCTGAAAACTTTCAATTTTTGAAGAATAGTTAAAAAAATAATTATAGTTTAAAACCGATTTTTTTTTAAATCTATTTATTTTATTTAATTATATTTTAGGTAAAAATATTTACATAATACCTATATATGTTCAATGTAATTACTTGGAGTCAGTTTGTAATAATTTTTTATATATACAAATTTTGTTGAACTTTTTACCGTCTTTTACCCACCTCCTAGGAGAATTTGAAAATTCACATAAAACATAATTTTACCTATTCTTCGAGTGGAAATTCAAAATATTAGAGACACAAATGATATATGTATGTAAAATGTGGTTCAATAATGTGAAAATAATTTTAGTTTACTGGTAAATTCTTACATTTATTTGCAATGGTTAAAAGTAAATAGGGTAATTAAGGGTAAAAATGATATTATTATTACCCAAACACTTGTCCTAATTCTATTTGATATGTATAATTAGACTAAAAAAACCTTATGTATAAAATATGAACTTCTTTAGTCCACTTGGTTTTGATTAAGACATTTATTATTATTTAATTCAAAGAAGAGTTAAAAGAGTTAAAATAAATTATAATAACTAATTTTTTTTAATATAGGGTTATACATAAGATAACTTCGACTATAAATATTCATTAAAAAGATTAAAATATTTCATACATAATGTAATTTTTATTATTATTTTTATACATTAAATAATTTAATTTATTTATGACAGAAAGATGATGCAGTAATTACTTAATTAATGAAACATTAAAATAATTGATATTATAAAAATACAAATAAATGTAATTTGAGAATTTTTATGATTTAAACTAATTTTATAGGTCAATATGACATGTTAAGGTTGGGGAGATGAATTTTTTTGAAGTAATAATGCTGTTATGAATTTAGAAAAAAACAAAATACCAAATAGTGTTAGCATTGACATAAAAGAGTTTTGAAAACAAATATTATATTATTAATTGAAATTATGTTCCTAAAAATAAAAGGTTTGGTAAAAGGACATATATAATGATATTTGAATCATTAATGACCCACTTGGGGTTCTCATGGAAGAATATAGTACATTTATTAACCATAAAATATAAAAATACAAAGAGACATGGTAAATGTCAAACTATTTAACTAAGAGTTAAATAAAAAAGATAAAGATTATATAGTTCCCAAAACATGTCTAAAACCTATTGGTTGAGTGGTTTCTGACCCATACCCACATTATCCTTTTGATAATACATTTTTTAGCCATTAAAAACCAAAATTAGTTTTATTAGCAAATAATATTCCAAGATTTTCCTAACGTCCCCCTCACCCCTCTTATAAAATGGCACTCCACATTCTCTCTAATTGACACCTTAAAAGCTATTGGGATCAGCCAAAATAGACCTAAATACCCTATAAACTATCCTTCCTCATCTTAGAGGCCTTACATTAGTCATAATTCCATCCTATGGAGCCTTTTTTATCAAATCAAAACGAAGAACCCGAAAAAGAGGTAAATATTTCATCACCTCTTTCAAGTTCCTTTGTTCTTCCACTTCCTTTTTTTGATGTTTCCATTATAAAATAATAAATTAAGAATATTATATATAAATTGATGTTATTATAATTATGGTACAACCATATTCATTTTTATACCCTTCTTTTGAATGACATGTCACCACACGTGCGTACGTACGACTTACCTTCCCCACGTCGTGGTGTAATTGTTATTCTATACCTTACTATTTGGATGGGTATAACAATGATGTATAATTGTTGAAAATAATAAATATAACATTATAATGATTCTTTATATATTAAATACCATCCAATAATATCTTATTTTAATATCAAATAATGATATTATCGCTCGTGTGTACGTACAGATTACTGTCTCCACGAACGCAATGAGAATAATTCCCCATCGTTTCCATTCAAGACTAATTTTCATTAGATGATTAAAAATAAAGTTTATATACTTGATATAATTCAAAATATGAATAATATACAACCAATACATAACAAATATGAGTCACATAACAAAAAATATAATTGAAAACGAATCTTTTAACACCCGAAACAACGATAATACGAAGATATTATTAATAAAGCAATGTTAAAAGATCATATATGATATCATATTAATGTATATGATTCTTGTAAATTTAATAAAAATTCTTTCACTATTATACAAGAGGTTAACCTACCCTCAACCATGGGAATTTACAATTTAATTGTTAATTCTACAATCTCTTCATTATTCGAGGTTGTTTATATGTTATTATCTACTGGGACCGCTTAATCATCCACATCCATGTTTCTTAAAAATATATTTCAAAAAATTATTACTATTTTATAGACTATGGTTTAAAGTCAATTATACCCTTTTTTAACTTTTATAAGATGTTTATAAAAGAATCTATTTGTCATTTTACATACAAGGTACCTTTTGACCTTTTCGACAAATTTGAGGTAAGAATGTTATTTTAACTTATACAGCGGGTGCGGCTATTTTACGCTGTTATAACATAGTCGAAGCTTCCCTTACAAGTTTATAAGAATATTTTCAAATATAATTTTTTTATTTTATAATTAAATAACTTTTAATTGATTTCAATATTGAAAGAGATATTTCTCTAAAAAGTTCTGATTTCATATATGTCAACATCCTTTGATGGATTTTAAGCTTATTTGAAGTTGATTTATTATGATACAAAAATTTCAAATTTTATTGAAGGTTTTGTGATATGTTTGAATGGGGATGTGTTATTTTTATACCATTCATGGTTTATGGATTATTTATTGACATTTCTTATGATAGTTTTAATACGAATGTTTATGTTATATTTAAACCTTTTCATATGAGGAATGCATTAGGATTATTAAGTGATGAGTGAAGCCCACTGTAGCTCCTCGATGCATCGGTAGGTCTCATGAGACAAACTAGTGTCTTGGCACAAGGCCTTAACAAAAGCTTCTTTGTATCCTTGGCACAAGGCCTTGACTATATGGTTATAAAAGTCTGGGATTACACATTCCATAATTATGAAAGTGGCTATTGATATTGCATGTGATTATTCGACAAGTATAATATCCATGTGAGTAAGTAAATGGAGTTATTTGATTTTATCTTTGAAATATTATGTTGAAGTTCATGTTTAAAAAGGTTTTTTAGTCTTATACATTGCCTCATATTTTTATGCTTATTTATGATAGTTTCTGCTATATTGTTATCCTTAATAAGTATCTTATCTCACCCCTTAAAATATTTTATTTTCTCCAGGATGTAAAGAATTAATTTTCCCAGGATGTGAAGAAATATTTTATTGAAACAATGTTGTTGTAGTTTTTCATTTTATGATGTAATGTAAAACTTATGAATTTATCTAGTACTTCCAAGGCTACTAAACTAATCGGTCTTTCAAGACATGGTCTTTTATGATCATGCCAATGTTATTTAATAATGCGCTGACTCTTGGTAAATGGGTTCGGGGTGTTACAGAATGTCAATTTTTCGAAATTTAAATCATAGAGGTGGTAAAAATATGTTTACTGGATGATTTATAATAAATTGGAGACACAATGTTTCATAAATTTGTTTATAAATCCTTGGGGAGTCACATTCTCAGATCCTTATAAAACTTTCTTCCTCGAAATTATGAAAATTATACCTCACAAAGTGATTTGGTTAGTTCTTCATCATAAGATCCTTATGATTCCATGTTTCCACATTGATTTTCAGATTTCTTGTCAATGTATCATTACCAATCAATTTGTCTGATTGTTTAAAACCTGTTCTTTTGTGTCGAGAATCTGGATAGTCTCTTTATATTAAGATAAGTCAGTTTCCAATTCTACATATACAAATTTGAGGACATGATTTTTGTCAGGAATTAACTTCCTCAATATTGTGACAAGGAACACATTGTGTACATTAAAGAGGCTAGGCAGCATTACCAAAAGATATGAAACAACTCTGATTCTCTCCATAATTTCAAAATGGACTATGTACCTAACAATCTGTTTCCTTTATTCCAAAATCTTATTTCACTCTTCCATAGAGATTCTTTTACGAAAACATGATCTCCTAAATTCAATTCATAATCCTTTATTTGATTATATTCAAAAATATTTTTTCTACTTTGAGCTACTTTGATATGGCCTTGTATAGTCTTTACCTTCACTGTTGTTTCCTCCACATGCTTTGGTCCCACTATCTTCCATTAAACATCTTCATCACAACATGCTGGCGTGTGAAATCTCATCTCATACAATGATTTATATGGTTCCATTTTAATTCTACAATGGAAACTATTATTGGAAAAAAACTCTACCAAGGGTAAATAATGTGTCTACCTACGTTGAATGTTGATCAATCATGATATCAACATGTATTCTATATATTTTATCATCCTATTTGATTTACCATTAGTTTGAAGATGATAAGTAATACTCAAACAAAGCTCAATATCAAAATATTTCTGAAGACTATTCTCGAATTTCTATGTAAATCATGGATTCCAATTAGATGGTATTAAAATAGGTTCTCCATTATTTCTTAAAACCTCATTGATATAAATTTTTGAAAGATTGTCTTGTGGTAAATCCTCGCTGATAACAAGGAAATGTGTTGATTTTGTATGTTTATCAAAAATTAAAAATATTGTATCATTCTTTCATGCTGTTTTGGGTAATCCTGTGTCAAAATCCATGGCGATGTCATCCCATTTCCATATAGGATTAGGTATATGTTTCATGAATCCTCTATGATGTTTTTTGGCCTTCAGTAGTTGACAAACAAAATGTCATGATACTTAATCATTAATTTCCCACTTCATGTTTTTTCACAAAAAATGTTCCTTCAAATCTCATTAAATATTAGTTGTACAAGGGTGTATAGAAAAATTCGAGCTATGGTCATCATCCAATAACTCCAGTTTCAACTCATATATAGAGGGAACACTTATCCTCTTCCCAAATTTCATATTTCCATATTCACATTCGAAGTCATCCAACCTCCCATCTTTCACACCATTAATTTTCATTTAAATTTTCTTATTATCAGGTTGAGATATTTTAATCATTTTTAATAAATATTTTTGGGAAAACAAATGAAAAATTTATAATGTTTCACCTTCAATGATAATTACCATGTCCGTCCTTATTAGATCTATCAATACAGAAACCCTGTCGATACCAATTTTGATTAAAACCCCATGATCATTCCTGCTCAATGAATTAGGTACCTTATTTTCCCTTCCTAGGTTATAGTGTATGAAACAATCATAATCCATGAGTAGTTCGAGCCCTCCGTTTTTTCCTCATGTTGAGTTCTTTCTATGATGAGATATACATCAGACACTTATGATCCATATAAATCTCTCATCATTCACTATAGAGATAGTATCTCTATATATTTAGAGCCAATATCACAACATCAAACTAAAAATCATGAGTTATATTCCTATTTTCATGAATATTTAACATCCTTGATTCATAGGATATAACTCTATCATTCTATATAAGGACACAAAAAAGCCTTTTCTATGTTGCATCACTATAGTTCACAAACCCACCATTCCCTGATGGAAAAGTTAGGATCAATGAATTCAATAATCTCATCATAATTCATTCAAAATATCCCCCCCATTATTTTTTCCGTATTAAAATAACCCCTTTACATGTAATCTTGTTCATTGGGATGGCCAATCAGAAAACATTCTTAATGTAATGATGATAACAGAATACTATACCAAACAAAATTGGTACCTCAATTATGTCCGTTGTATTAGGCCATTCATGAAAAAACATTGTTTTATAGGATCAACAGATATTCCTCCCTTAGAGATAATGTGTCCATGAAAGGAAACTGATTAAATCCAAAATTAACAGTTGTTAAACATCCAATATAATTCATTTCATCTAAAACTCTTCATAATTGTGCGCTTGTTATTTTAATTATATTTATAGATTTTGGATTATACCATGATAGAATCAATAAATACCACAAAAAATTCATCAATATATTCCTTGAAAAACATATTATTTGGATCTATGAAGAAAAATTGTTCATTAGTAAGTCCAAAAGAAATTACTGTGAACCCATAATGACCATACCTATTTCATAACACTGTCTTTGGAATATCTTCCTTCATTAATTAAAACTAGTGAAATCAAGACTGATGGTAAATAATTGAAAATTATTGGTCTCTATTAATATAATAAAATTAATCATCATTGAAAGGATGGGGAAACTTGTTTTTTTATTATTAAAGCATTGGTCTCCATGTTGTAAATGCTCAACCTCATAGATCCATTTTTTTCGAATGAAATGAACAAGGAATTCCCATAGAGAGACACTAGGGAGAAAATATCCTCCATCACTAAATTCCACTAGTATTTTCTTCAAATATACTAATTCCAAAAGGGTTGTTCTATAAGTATTCTTTGATATAGGCCTTAAACCTAGAATTAAATCAATAGAAAACTCAATTTCTCACTCTGGAGGATTTCCAATTAAATTCAATAAAAACAAATCAACATATTATTGCACAATGGGTACATCCTATAATTGAATCTTCCTTTACTCCCTAATAGTTATTTTATCAACATCATCCCTAATAACGAAATTCATTATTAATACAAGGGTGTATCTTGATAAGAATCAGCTGGTGAGGTTTCTATTCCAAAGATAAGGGATTCAACACCATTCTCAAAACTCATAAATTCCCTCTTCTTTTAATAGATCTTCACATAGTAACGTGAATGAAAACTCATGCCAATGATAATACGAAAGAAAAAAAATGGGTGTGTTGATAAGGTTAGAAACTAATGCACATTTATGTGTCATGAGGGGGATTGATCGATACATAATATTTGAAATGATACATCCCCTTTGAGTTTTGACTGATAACTCCTTTATTAAATAATATTGAGAATGTGTAATTTTCATAGAAAACTGGGAAGATATAAAAGAATGTGATGATCCAGAATTCAATAAATCATTTTCTATATTTTAGGAAATAATTAATATTTCTACCACAACATATTTTGAAACTTCTACCTCACAAGATGGGACTGTATAAGAAATGAATTACTCCCATGGAATTATTTGTGGAATGATCCCCTAATGATTAGGACATTTATGTTCATAATGTCCCATTTCTTTACAATAATACCATTTCACATTGGTTGTTTCTTTATTCCCCTTCCAATGATGATATTGAAGGCCTTTATCTATGTACTTGAAACTGACTCACATTCCCTTCAGGCATATTCCAAAGTGATTCATCCAATATGTACTATATGGTGGAAGGTCAACACTTCCCTTCTTTCCCATTTCCTTATTTCATTTTCCTTATTATTCAGCATCCCCCTTCTCCACTTTCAATCCTCTATTTCCATAAGAATGAGAATTTTTTTTCTGCCTTGATAACACATGAGACTATATATTAATATAATGAGAAATTAAGGGAGACTACTACCCTTTTTAAGAATGGTTTTTAAACATCAAATAATTGATCAATATTTTCCCTTTGACTACGTATCTATTGCGCATCATGTCATTTAAAACTTGTGAAGTTAGCTTCATACTTTAAACATTCTCATCATCTTTTTTGATTTAGATTCAGAAACAACTTTTCCATATCTGCTTGCGGATTATGGGGGAAGTATTTTTCTAGGAAAATTTACTTAAAACCCTACTATTAAATATATTCTATTTCTTATAACATCTTTTTATTAGGGATTGACGACCACCAATGATCTACATCTCTGGATTGATGATAAATTTACATGATTACATTCTCTCTTTCGTTATAACCCAGGGAGAGAAATATCTTCTCCATGGAACGTTTCCACTACTCAGCTACAAATGGGTATGTTGTAATGGTGAATGATCAAGGCTATTTTGGCATAAAAAGATCTAACATAGATCTGATAAATTTGTATTAGGGTGCTCTTTATGGTAATGGTTATTGTCCATAACTCAAGTCTGCTATACGGATATAGTTAAAAATTTATCATCGTTAGTTGTAGCTCCAAAGAGAAAATCGTTATCTTACATAAGAGGAAAATATCTACATTGGATACATGCATTCACGCGGTTTCCATTCCTTCCACTGGGAACCATTTTGAAATAATGGCATACAATATATTAAGTTATAAATCATAATGTATAACATCAACTTAGGAAAATAATTAGCGTAAATTGTAATTCTATGCATAGCTAATCCCATAATAATAAACATTATTTCCTTGAGGAAAAACTTAAATTTGAATCCTTCATGATTGATTCTAATGAAAATATGAATTAACATATAAATATCTCCCAAGAGTGTCAAACCAGGTGCTCACTAAGGCCATTTTCATGGATCATGACACCATAGGTCAAGCCTAAAATTCATTATCGGAGATTTCACTCCAAGGTAAATATATGCCAGAACCATATTCACTTGTAGTATCCAAAATGGGATTTATTTTATAGAAAAGTCCACATAATCTATTCCATACCAAAATTTTAGGATGTTCTTGTTTGTTTATCCTCAAATTCTATCTTAGGGTGTCATTCTCTAATCTACATTTTCTAAATCTAGTTTCCAAATTTTCTACTAAACATCCATTGATACAAACTGTGAAGACCCAACCCATGTTTCCCAAATCTGGTGTCTTAATACTTTAATTTGGAAAGATTACAAGTAATTTGTAACCCAATGGAATGAATAGTTTAGTAGTTTTGGAAATCTAGATAAATACATCTATTCAACATTACATCATTAAATTAAGTACAACCTATATGTTTTATTGGGAGCATCCATAACTATAATTTTATCCCTCATGTTCATACCTAATAAAAATATTCATGTCCTGCAAAAATAATAGCTAAGAAAGGGTTTAGGTAAAATGCACTGTAACATTAAGAAATGTAGTGGAAGATATTATAAACATTAGGTATGGTGAATAATAAAAATCACATTCCATTAACAAAAATAATCGTGAACCTAATTTTTCATGAATTAGAGTTGAATAAACAATTCCATAATAAAACATAAGCATGGGTATTATACAAGTTGAAAAAACACATGAAATGTAAATCACTAGTTTCATAATAGGAAAATAAAAAATGTAGGACATAATAACCATACCATTACAACATCCTTCAAAGACCATAAATATCCATTTTGTCAAGGCCTCGTGCCAAGACTATATTCTGTTACATGAGACCTACCGATACCCTTAGGAACTATAGAAGTCCCTACCCAACACTTACTAAGTCCAATGAATTCTATATTTGAATGGAGATAAAAATAAACAACATATACTTTAATATTGAAACAGATATATGAAATGCAAAGAATTTTTCCCAAAAATTAATCATATATACTAACCATTCAGAGTGAGTTGGTGAATGGTTTAAAGATAGAACATCCAATGTAAAAAAAATAATAAACCATTAAATTAAATATGGAAGTTTATATCATAAAATATTAATACCAATAATAAATATGAATCAACAAGAGTGTTGAAATAGTTGAATATACTCTTATAAAATCATCGAGTAATTCTTGAGATAAATATTATTTTACTTTGAAAAGAAGTGTTATTTTGGAAAAATATTTGTATTAAACTGTATTATAAGTAATATAGTATTTTAATAATAAAATGATTGATTTTATAAATATAATTTTTTCCAATAACTGAATATGGTTTGACCATGATAATAGGTATTAATTTGAGAAATTACCTTGAAACGGGCTTGTATTTCGTGAAGGATTTTTTGAAATATCATTTAAAAACATATAAATAACCATAAATGAAAGTAGGATTAAGGATGATACACATATATAGTATATTGAAAAAATATTAATGTGAAATAAATATGAAATAATATGAATTTAATTGGGGTATGTAAATAATAATAGTAGCCCGAATGAAAATGGGTGTTTAGGTAGAAACCCCTTACCTTATGTCTCATGGTGTTCCTCACTTGATCTTAATGAACTGAATAATAAAATTTTTGTTTATAAATTTATGATTCTATAACCTTCAATGAATTTAATAAATTTTTGTACAACCTTATTAGGTTCATTTGTGTCCTTTTGAGGGGTTAATAGATTCAATTTCATTGTTTAGGAGTGTTTTCTTCCTTGGTTTTCCTAATCGGGTTAATTATATTCATGTTAGCATAAACATGTAGAATGAGAATGGATGTCCAGAATAGAATTTTAATTTTATTTCTGATCTACCATCATATTACATGGTTATAGAGTTAATTATGTTATTAGGATTTTAGATGATTCATTATATATAACTATAATGACAATTTTTTGTGTTAATTGGCAGTTTTTGATCACAATGAACTCATTTTGATTTATAAATTAATCTCATGTGTAAAAAAGGATTCAAAAACATAAAATAAGTTATAATACATATATATTATAGTCTGATTAAGCCATAAAAATTGTCACATGTCCCTAATTAAAGATGATAAATGAAATTGCAAACCTATAATCCTTGAATGTGATTAATTAACAGATCTCGGCTGCTGTTTTCATTTCTATTATAAATGATTTGGAAAAAATAGATGATGAATAATTATTACTTTATCATAAAAAATCTAGTACATATAAGGTAATGAAGTAATAACATCATTTGGATTAATGGAGTTTATGAAAGAAAAAGAAGAAAAAGTAAACTTAATTAAAATAAATAAAAACTGTAATTTACCCCTTAAAGTAATCTTCCTCGGGGGCCTTTTAAGGGGAGTGGTTATAGACATTTTATTCGACCAATGGTTGATGAATTTGGGGGATCAGCTTGTTAGGATATTTATAAAGAATTTAAACAAGGGAAAAGGCTGTATAGGTTTGTAGAGAAGGGGGACTGACATGTGGTTTTTAAAGTGGAGGAGAGGAGGGTTTTCCCATTATTTTAATCATTATTTTATTATTTTGAAAATGAAAACCAATTATGCTGATTCTTGTGACCCAAAAATGTAATAAATTCTTTTGAGTTCGAACCAATTTTTATTTACATCATCCATGACTCATGCATGATGTAGAAATTCAGTTATTTATCATATTTTGTGAATTACCAAATTTTACTACTCACCAAATATTCATGTATTTCATAAAAATACCAAAAAATAGCCCTAACCAAATTTTGACATGTAAAATCCAAATATGAACTCAAATTTATTGCAATAATTTTCTATATAAGATAATTTAATTTTTAAATAATATAATTATTTACTTGAAAATATTGATTTAAAATTAAAACTGATTTTATAAAACTGAAAAGAAAAATTAATTATAGACTTATTGTATTATCCTAAAATTATTGGAAAACCAAATTTTAATTTTTGAATAAATTTTATGATAATGATATTTCTATTTAATAATTTTATTAATATAAAATTTCAATTAAATATTTATTACTCACAATAATACCAACACATAATTATTAATTTCTAAAATACCTTATTTCCTTTATAAGGTGTCTAAATTTTATGTATACCTTCACGGGAGTTGTTACTATTCATAAGGTTCATATTAATATTCATAAGGGTACGTTATTATCCATAAGGGTCAAGTTACTATTTACAAATAAGATTAGTTGATCTTATCAGACTGTAAATATCTATTGAACATAACTGTGCATGTTAGTTTTTCAAAATTCAAATAACAGAGGTGGTAAAAAAATGTTTACATGATAGGTTATTAAAAAGTGGAGACTTAGGGTTTCATGCATTTTTTTACAAATCACTAGGGCGTTAAAAAAAGTGTACCCATGTTTTTCACTTTAAAAAAGGGGTCAAATTAAATTATTACTGATATATAGAAATTATAATTTCTAAGTATAGAATAAAAATATATTTCAGAAATGATTTTAATTTAAGTTGAAACTTATCATTTTATTTTAATCATGGGTAAATCCATTTTTACCGTATCCATGGTAATTAATTTTTTCTGTTTTCACTATTCACTTTGGTAAAAAAATTAAGTTGGATTTATAAAATAAAAAAAACAATTCAAAATATGGAATCCAATTATTAAAATTCAAAATATATAAGTGGAATAATCCAATTAAAATATATACATTATGACATGACAAAAAATATGGTTTCCAAAGAGAAAATTTTCATATGTATAGAAGGTTTCAATATGAAAATTCAATATGTAAGTCACTAAAAAGAAATAAATTAGTAAACTTTTAATATAATTAACCCAAATTTTATTTAAAACAAATTTATAATATTATTTAAACTTTCAAATTATTTAAAATAAACTTTAGTATTTATTAAAATTCAGTATTTATCACTATTCTTTGAAAAAAATGAAAATTTTCACAAAAATGCCATAAATTAACCACAAGATAATTTGGATATTATGATTTGAAAAATAATGTTTATTTTTTAAATAAAATTTTCAAATATTATTAAAAAAATAATTCAAACTATGTGTGTAAATAGGTACTAAACCATCTTTGAGAAAAAAATACATTTTTTCGAAGAAAAAAAATAATTTTCAAAATGATTGTTATTTTATTTAAATTTAAAATATAACAATAATTTTCATAATTTATTTATTATTCTTCATACACCCCCAATTTAATAGTTATGTTTTAATGATGTAATATATGTCATTTAATATATACTTGGAATTGTGCGCTCTACAAGTTATCAACGTGATTAAATATAGAGAAATATATTTCATTAGTTATTTAAGCCCAATGTTTCATTTTGTATACACTATAAAATAAAATGTTATCCATTTATAATTTGACTAGTTCCATTTAAATATCCTTAAATAAATTAAATCCCCGCTATTTGATCTTTCACTCATAAAATAAGGGTTTCAAATTTGAATAAACCATAATTCAAAACTGACACCATAAAAAATATTTTTAAATAATATCCTATTAATAAGAGATAAATAGGAGAAAAAAAAGGTAATATGGGATAACATATAACTATGTTTTTATGTAAAAGAATAGTGGAAAAAATTGAAGATATATAAATTGAATAAATTTTTAAATAATATTAGATAATGATAGAGGTGATTGATTAGTAATGAATTATAAATAGAGAGTTAAGGACCTCAAATCCCTAAATTTGAGATGAATTAAAATCAATTTCATTCATAGAATATTAAGAAAATATGATAATGTTTCTTTTAAATATCCTCTTCCAAAATTTTATTAATTGTTTTATTATTTAATAATATAAGGAAATATATTTTAATGACATGTTTCTATTTGTTATGAACTATTTAATATTTTTGGCATACTTCATTAAATTTATAATTCATCACTTACACCAAGAAATGATAATACATTATGATTATTATCATCAAGAACAAAAAATCACTTTTAAGATATCATAAGATTCAAAAAATAGTGACAATATATTCCTTCTACCTCTAATTATATTCCCAAACCATTATTAATAGAAAGAGTAATTCAATAAAATATGTCAATCTCTAAAACTAAATAGTAAAATTATAGGTTCATCATTAATATTTAACCATAAAATCACTTAAATAAAGATAATATTATTAATAAGAACATCATATAGGATAGTGGAAGGATTTAATCACTTATCACCTATTGATTACGAGTTTAAGCCCTGCATCCCTTCCCAACACAACAATTTATCCTATTTCTAAAACCTTATTAATATGATTCCAATAACAATCCCAATGTGAAATATAATATAATTACCTCACCATAAATGATATGATAAACTCTATATGTTACCAATACATTGAAATATATTCCAACAAAATTTAATTGAATTATTCCTTAAATATATTTTTTATAAAAATACATACTAAACCAAAGGGTTGTATACACATAAATAGTTTCCAAAATTACCATTAGTCATTTTATATTCCTTCGAAAAATATTTTCAAATTGGGTGTTTAATAATTTGAAATTATGATAATCCTTAAAATCATAAACCCATGATGGATATTAATAAATTTTATGTTAATAAATACAAATATGATTCAGATATTTACTTCAATCCTCATATATGTCCTAAGACATAAAACTAAAATACCGTTTTGTAAAAAACAATTATGTAATTTAATTATTTATTCCCAATAAATAAATACTTAATCTATTTTATTAAAATATAGTTACTTCCATGGAAAAGGGTTTAACCTTTAGAATATTTCATTATATGGAATAATTCTCAGGTTCTCTATATTTAGAATATCAGACTATTAGTGGATCCCTAGGGTGAGATTTATCCTTTTTCTATAATAGTCTTAATTTTCCTCATGAATTCATTAATTAATACCCACATTTCCCACATATAATAAAACATCTAATTCAAAAATAATTCATTAGTTGGTGTCTCTTTCTATATGTCTCAGATGATGTAAATTGAGATTTCTTTCCACCGTGGTCTCCAGCACTCGATCTCTTGGAAAACACTATTTTCATCTTCATTGGTGAGTCATAGAGTTAGTTAATGTATATATTATCAATAACATTTTTAGTTAACCAATAAAAAATAATCATGATATATTTCACTTTTATCACCATCCTAATTGGTTTCTAATAGTCACCACATTGTCATTCATGTCAAATGTTATCCCGATTCTATCGGGGTCTATTTATTGACTAAAAGAAGTCATATTTTGAGCAGTAATAGTCATAATGTGAAAACTATGTAATTATTTATAGTATTTTTAAGTCATGAAACCTTATTTTCAATCAATTACACCTTAATTTTAAACACATACACTCATTTTTATGATCTATTAAAATCCATCATAATGGGTTTTAAGAAAAATATGAATTATCCTAAGAATATCCTTTGAGAGTGTCAAAACCCATGCATTTTAAGTACCGTTTTCATAAACTATATAATTATTATTTTAATCCCAATGTAAAATTATTAGATTTACTATACTGAAGAAAAACTGTTCTAGGACTACATCCACTTTTATTATCCAAATAGGCATGTATTTCAAGAAAACAACACCTAATCATCTCCATACCAAAACATTAATATTTTTTATATACTTACCCTTAATGTCTGTCATTGTGTTATAAACCATAATATATTTTCCAAAAATCTAGATCCAAATATTTATACTTAATTTCTTCTAATACCAATTTTAGGGACCTCGACCAAAGTAACGTAGAGCAGGTGTCATACATTATTATATTAAAATATGATACAAGGAATAGTACCCCGAATGGTCGAATATTTTAATAGACATTGTAAACTAGATACATAATAGATTACAATTTTATATTAAAAAAAATTATGACATAATTTTTTAAAATAAAAATATTCCATCTACCCAAAATCCTTGAATATCAATCATTCTACATTTCATGTATTCATGTGAATGAAAAAAAAATAAGTTTGAGATAAACTAATCATTAAGGGTTAAGTAAAAAAATATATCATGAATCCATATGACATTTAAACTTGGAAAGGTAAATAAATGAATAAAAATTACATTTATATAACATGAATATCATGGTATAATTAGAATATTCAAAATTGTATTGTAAATAACTAAAAACAAATTCCTTTTAATAATTAAAATGATAAATAAATGTGTCCATAGATATATTTATTATGAAAATATCATGAATAATAAGAAAGAGAATATTCCATATGTTAAGGAAAAAATAAATACAATCAATTAACTGGTAATGAAATATATGCAATGATAATATCATTTAAAAATATCTTGGATATTAAGATATGTTATAGCCAAAATGGAAACGTAAATAACTATAAACAAATTCCATTTAATCAATAACATGAATATCCAAACATGATTAAGAATTAAAAATATGGAATGTTAAATAACTAAGAACACATTCTGTTTTGTCATTAATCTGTGAATGAAATGCATCCTAAGATAATAACATTGTAAAAATATCCAAATTAAATATAACAAAATTCACGATGATTAAAAGGATTATTTACTAGATGTCACATTCATATACACAAGATAAAACTACCATCAATAAATAATATATGATAGCTTAAAAAACAAGTTGAAAATCATTTAATTATTGATTATTGATTCACCTCATGATACTAATGATGCATCAAGGGATTTATAATTTTGTACCCACACACACCCAAAAGACCATGACATTCCTTATATATATAATAATTGATTTATGTTAATACCAATGTATTTTATCGTAAAATATATGTTTTTAAGAATGAATAAGGATTATAAATATTTCCCTAATAAATCAAATATCATTCAATGTGAAATATCATATGTATCATTGAGATATATTTTATGAAATAATAATACTAATGATATATAATATTGATATTTTGGGGGAATTTAAGGTTCAGTTATCACAAGAAATTGAATAATCCAAGGGGACGTTGGCGACTACAAAAATGAATCTTGGAATTGAGTCTAAATACAGACCATATTCAAAATAATCGTAGACCATAAAAAAGAATAACATGGTTGGTATCAACAAAACATATCCCTAGTATATTATAAGTAAAATAGCATTTTTTTCATTAATGAATAAAAAACCATAAAAATGACAATAAATATTCTTGTGGAAATTAACCTTTTTAATTTGAAAATATTTTCTAACTAAAAGTTACAAAAAATATTTTTCATTTTTAATAACCATTTAAAATTTTAATATATTATTAAAAACATTGAGTATTTATGATGGATGCAGGTTTTATAAATGTCGTACACATTAAAAAATGATTCCCTCCAATTTTTTAGAATAAAACAAAATGTTCCTTGTTTCGAAAATGAAATGAAAATTATATTCGAAAATTTTACTAAATTTTCAAAATGGATAAAAATGAATTAAAAATTAATTTTGGAAGGATACAAATATTTCTAGAATACATTTACTAAATCAATATTTCAGAAAAAAATGGATTTTGCAACTGAAGAATGAAATGAAGTCATATTTTATTAAATACATTTTCAAAATTATTTTCAGTACCCAATAGGGGAAATTGGTACTATTACCTGAAATTATATTCAATAACCACATGCGATTACAATTTAATGGTTTCATTATTTAATTATAATAATTTTTTTCTTCAACCGGAATTCATGAATAAACAATTTTATTATAATTAGATTGTAAAAATAAAAACTTACAATAAGAATGAAATTCAATTGATAATTAATAAATGAATATATTATATGTATCAAAACAATCACAAAAAAATATGTCGAAATAAAATTATAGTCAATAAAAATTAATTACCCCCATAATATTATAATATCCATGTTGGTGATTTATTAAAATAACACCATTGAAAATAAATTTCTTTATAGAATAATTTACTAATTTTAAACATTTAAGAAAAATACCCTTGAATGAAATAATTTAAATTGAAATACAAAATACCATAAATTATTATATAATCATGATATTACATGTCAATGGTTTATTATATAGACCATATTATAGAAATTACGTTCACTATATTAAATTAAGCCTCATTGAATGTAAATTGAGACGATGCCCCTTACATTGAATGTGACTCATCATGTATGTTATTTATCATCCTATAAAATAAACATATGTTAATTATTGAAGATTATGATAAAAATTTGAAATTATATTATTCCTTTTATATATGTTATTAACATTTATTATAAATTCACATAATCAATTAATTTTACATCGGGTGTTTCGATGATATTTGGTGGATGGGTAAAAAATGACTTTGATTGGTTTACTATCGTTATGAGAGTTAATTTGTTCAAAAGGAACTGAAAAATATTAATGAAAAAAAATATTATATTTATAAATAAATTAATCATTTAATACCAACCATGAAATATTTTTTTGAGAAATTAAATATTTTATGATCATTGAGTCAGTTGGTCATACGTACGCATGAGTAACTTTTCTATTTTTCAATTATCAATTTGAAAAGATGGAAAGAGAAATTTTATCTATCCATAATGATAATAAGATCATTAATATAATATTTTTTATTTAATTATACTTATATATCATTGAAGTGTTTTTGATATGAAAAGAGTGCCATGTCGCTTTGTGAATAAGGTATTCCACTCAGATATGAATAATATTATCATCATTCAATGAGTGATAAAGGAAGAAAAAACATGATATATTATCAGTTAATAATGATACATATGGAATTAATTTCATTATTATCTCATTTATATCACATATATTTATTAATTTAATCTTAATTACCTTCCATGTAATGTGTTAGAGAAAAACAACTCACATCACGTTGTGAGGGGGTAGTCGACCATTCACATGAGCGACGATATCATATTCTCTACTGAATGAAAATTAAAAAATTTATATATATATGATATAATGAATCCATATGTATATATTTATTATAAATATCATATATATATTTTATAGCCATTTACATACCCAACTGTGAGCGGTCTAGATGGAAAATATGTCACGTCAATTCGTGAGGTTGTAGTCCACTATACACATCAGTGACCTTATCTTTTTAAATTTTGATAGATAAAAAGGTGGTTACAGGTAATTACCATATCATAATAAAGAAATTATATTTTAAGTATTTTTTTTATTAAATAATCATAAATAATGAGTATTTTATGGAGTTGGAATAAGATATAAAACAAACACGCATCATTATGAATTTTTCCTTTTTTATACCTCCTCTAGGATTATACATGAAGTATTCCTAGATTAGATTTATATCCAATATTTGAATTATATAAATTAATTTTTGAAGTATGAATGTGATTTTGGTAGTTATTTTCCAAAAATAAGTGTTTTACAATGCTATGAAGAGAGAAGAGGGTTTCCCTTTTATAAGGGAGGTGATTAGAACACTAGAAAATAATGTAACAAAAAAGGTGTAACCACTATTTTAAAATTGAAATTGGTTAAAAAAATGATTATTATATAGAATTTTAAATTATAGGTTAATATAAGTTTATAAAATGTATTTTAGAAAATCATTTAGGTCATTTTATCTCTTATCTTTTTAGTTTAACCCTTTAGTACACACATTTTTACTATAACCACATGAGTTATTTTTACTTTTTTCACTACTTGTCATGATTAAAAATTAAGTTTACCTTATTATATAATATAAAGTATTTGGATTTCAATTATATAATCCTATTTTAAAATTTTAATTAAAAAATTGATAGAATTCAATATAATATATTATATTCAGATGTGATGAAAAAGAGAGTTTCCAAAGATAAAATTACCATTTGTATAGAAGGTATTAATATCAGAATTAATCATAAAATTGTTTAAAACCCCAAAATTATATAAATTTTAATATTATTGGATAAATTTTTATTTAAAAAAAATAATTTTATAATTCATCCTTGTAAATTATTTTAACAAGAGGGAAGTTTTCAATTAAAATCATTATTTTTCAATATTCATCACAAAATAAATCTTTTAAAAAATATCCTGAAAATTAAATCTAAGATAATTTTGACATTATTATTCCAAAAAGTAATATTATTTTATTTAAAATCTAGTTACGAAATAAAACACAATTTTTAATTATGGGCACCAATAAATGAATAAATTGTGATTTAAAAAATACCAGTTTTCTAAAAACATTTTTTTTCTTTTCTGAATTATTATTTTATTTGAAACCAATTAAAAACCATAATTTTCAAAAAAAAAATATATTACTAGTAATACCTTCCAATTTCATGGATAAGTTATTATTGTATGTTATATTAAAACTTATTGGCACTCGGGGTTATCTTTTCTCAAGTCAATGAAAGTGATTAAAATAAGTGAAATAAATTTCATGGGTTGTTTAATATGGTTGTTGTGTTTTGGATACACTATAAAAGAGAATTTTTCCATTCATATTTTCAAGGTGTTATATCTCCCCTAAATAAATTTTTCCTGTCAATATGATCATGCACTCAAAAAATAATGGTATTATATTTATAAATTCATTTTTTGAAAATAAAAACTGTAAAAAAAATTATAAAATATCCACTTAATGGAAGAAAAATGGTTGTACAATGATAATATTAGAAAATACCTAACTATGATTCAATGTATGATAAAGTTAGTGAAAATTTTATAAATGTAAATTGAATAAAATCATAAATAATTATATAGAGTGATCATGTTAATTAATCACAAGAAATTTAATGATCAACATAATGTTATAGACCCCAAAACCAACAAAATGTGATGTTTTAAAATATAATTTGATTCATTAGGTTTTATTATAATAGGATATTTTTTTTAAATATCTATTTTTTAATATTGAGGAATTTTATTATTTCCTATGAATATTAGGAAATATACATACATGACACATTTCTATATTAGAATCATAAATTCATCCATTTGGTTTTCTTTGATAAATTTATAATTCATCCCTTAAAATAATAAATTAATATCCAAAAAAATATCCCTAAAGAACTAAAATTTACTTTTATGGAGAATAATATCCATAAAATTGTTAAAATAAATTCTGTTAATCCCTAACTATTTTCCCGAACCAATATAGTCAGCATAAGTTATTCAATATTAACATTAATATTTCAACACAATATTTTCACCATTGGTTTATCAAAAATATTTATTCATTAAGTCATTTAAGGAAAAATGATTTATTAACCATATAATCATATCAGATAGTGGTATGTGTAAAACACTTATCACCCTTCAGTTTTGGCTTTAATCTCTATGAAATTTCTAAATGAAACAAGTTTTCATTTTTCCAAAACATTATTAATATAATTCCTATGACATTCCCAATGTGTAAAATCCCATTATTACCTCATTATTAGAGGTAATATAAACCATAAATGTTACCAATACATTAAAACTTATTCCCACAATATTTTTGGTAGATTATAGTTAAATAAAATTTTCACAAAAATATATACTAAACTAATGGGTTGTATTTCCATTAATGTTTTACCAAAATATTATTATTCTGGTATTATTCCTACAAAAAAATTTCAAAAGGCGTGTTTAATAATTTTAACTTATGGTAGTTTTTAAAATCATCAATTAATGAGGTTATCCAAAACTCATATGTTAATGAATAAATATATGATTCATAAATTCAACACAATCCACAGATATTTCAGAAGTCATATAACCAAAATAACATTGGTAAAAGTACTTTTGTAATTTATTTATTGATTCCAAATATACAAATACTTCATCAATTTAATTTCACAAGAAGTCCTTACTATGACTTAAGGATAACATTTAAAAGAGTTTATTGGATTATATAATTCTTATTTTCCCTAAATTAATGAAAAAAAGTATAAATGGATCTATGGGATGAGATTTATCTCCTTCCATCATACTGTTCATTTTCCAACAAAAATTAATTAGTGTATCGCCTATTTTTTCACATAAAATATTTTTACATCACATTTATAATCATTCCATGGTGTCTCCTTTTAAAATTTAAAAATTATTTAAATTTTTCCTTCTTTCTTCCTCATATCTACCACCCAATGTCATATAAATTTTCATCCTTTTGTTTTTTTGGTGAGTCTGAGAGTTGATAAATTTTTTGGATTTTATCCTCATTTATAGGTAACTGATTAGGTATGATGATGATATATTTCACTCATATGATAATCTCATTTAGTTTATCATTTTATTTATATTTTAATTCATATTCTATGTCAACATGATTCTTTTGAATTCCATCTATAGAATAAAACCAAAAAACATACGGTGTGCATCAATAATCATAGTTAGAAGAACATATAATCATATATATGATCTATAAATTGTAATACCTTATTTTCAATATAATTACCCTTATATATAAACTAGTATATTTATTTTTAAGATCTATTAAAATCATTGATAATGGAATTTAATGAAAATGTGAATTATCCTATGCATATCCCCATGGAGTGTCAAAATAGGCATACAGTATGGACCTTTTTCATGCACAAGGTGACGACCGAGTCTAGGCCAATGCACCATTTTCTGAGTTACTACCCACAAGTATAACTATTATTAATATTTTCTTCTTGTTTTATCCACACATAGATGTATTTGAATGAAAATCAAATAGTATATTCCTTAGAAAAACATTAGGGTATTCTCTAATACTTATCATCAATGCCTATTATAGAGTTATCATCATTAATATATGTTTTGTGAAATCTTGTTCCCATGTTTTCTACTAAAATAATAGTATTTCAACTATTGAGACCCTGAACCTATTAACCTAAAGTTGGGGTCTTCCTTTATTGTATTGGAATAGGACACAAGGAATCACATCTCAAAGGACAAATATTTTAATATTCTGGTAAAACTAGATATATACAAGATTCCCATATTACATTTGAAAACAAAAATTAAAATACAATTTTTATCAAAACTATAATTATTCTCCCTGGAATATACTTATAAGTAAATCATAAAACACTTCAGGGATTCATAGGAAATAAAAAAAATAATGGTGAGCTTAAATTATCAGTAATGGTTAAGTACAATGGAGGAAATCAAGATTCAATATATATAATCATTATTGAAATGTAAATAACAGAGAAAACAATCCATTTAAATATGATTAATATAATGATAATACAATTTATAGTCAAAATCACAAAGAGAATAACTGAAATCAATTGACATTTAATCAATAAAAAAAGTAATTCATCTAGAGATAATATCATTATGAAAATATTAGGTATAATAAGATAAGGCATAATCAATATAGTAAGAAAAAAACTAAAAAGAGATTCTATTTATTTAATAAACTGTGATTAAAATGCATATATATATAACACCATTATAAAGATTTCATGGATAATAGGATATTTCATTATCAATATGGAATGTTAAATAATTAAAAACACAATTCGGTTAATCAAAAATATGACAATCAGAACTCGATAAGGAATAATAAATATATCATTTTAAATAAATGAAACCATATTATATTAAATCAGTAAAATGATAATTAAATAAATCCAAAGCTAATATTGTTTTAAAAATATTTTGGATAATAATAATTGAATTATTGATGAAGGAAATAAATTATTATTGGTTATCATGTTCTTAAGAACATGGTACCCCTACGGTCAAGACAGTTTACGAGATGGGTTAAAACTACAAGTAGAAACCTTTGTAATTGTATCTCACTAATCTACCTCATGAGAGTACCAATGCATCGAGGGGATATATAATTCAATGCCCCATCCATCGCTACTTTCCATTGCATTCCTCATATATCAAATAATCGATTTAATTCATGAAAAATGATCTATATCATCACATATTAGTATTGAATAGGTAATAAAAATATAAATATTATCCTAATCAAAAAAATAACATTAAAATTAAAACAACTTATTTGGAAAATGATATAGAGTTTGATAATTAATTATATTCATTAAAATATTTTTTGAAATTTCTGGAAATTTAATGTGCAATGATCATAGAAATGTGAATAATTCAAGGGAATGTTATTGACTCAAAAATCAAATCTAGTAAAGGAGTTTCAATGCATTACATGATCAATATAATCCCAAATCATGAATATAAAAATTAAGGATGGTATCAATAAATCATATCCATAGTGGAGTATAGGTAAAATAAATGGTTGTTTTCATTAATGAATCTAAATACCATAAAATTTCATAGAAACATTCTTAAGGAAAATATACTTTTTTTACTTTGAATATATTTTATAAACTAAAAGGTCAAAAAATATTTTTCTTTTAAAATATACATTAAATAATTTAAAATTATATTTATTAAATTTAATGTTCATGATGGATTGATGTCTCATCCATATCATTCATATTAAAATAACTATTCCTTTTACATTTTTAGTAAATACCCAACAAAATATGTCTTGAAAATGTCATTGGGATTCAATTTTGTTTTATTTCAGAATGTCAAAATTGGGAAAAATACTTTGATAAATCAGTTGGAAAAGGTTCGAAACATTTATAGAAAAATTTTGGACATGATTTTGGAAGAAAACTGATTTATAATCAAAGATAGAAATGAATTCATATTTTTATAAAAAAAATTCTCTATTATATTTAGTACAAAATAGTAGATAAATGGCGCTATTATATGAAAATTTCATGAATAAATATAGTATAACAAAACTAAATAGGTTTATTCGATAAAGATCATATAATTTTCTTAAATTTAATCCTAAGAATAAATAATCTTGATTAGAAAATGATTTTGAAATAAACCCATACATTGATCATAACATTGAAGTGAGAATTAATAAATGAATAAATTATGTGTATCAACTTTATATGAAAATAAAAACTTGTGAATAATACCTAATATAATCGACATTTCATACACACATAATCGTATAATACCAATAATGGTGAAGAAGTAATATAACCAATTGAAAAGAATTTGAGTTAAAGAATTATTTACCATTTGGTAACATATATGTCAAATTATCATGGCCTGAATAAATAAAATTTAATATAAAAATATCATGAATAATTATTTAATCATGATATTACATGTCTATGGGGATGTATTTCTACCATATAAAATAAATTATATGAACAATTATAAAATATTCCTCCTCAAAGGGAAATTTATACAAAGTCCCTTACTTTGAGTTTGAATCATAACAGATGTTCTTATATTCTTGAATATAAAAATTATGTCAAGTATTTACTTTTCAATAAATTTTTCAATTATAATAATTAAATTTAGTTTACTTCTTTCCATGTTATATACTATTACATAATAAATTAATTTATTCTGGGTGATTTGATAAAATTTGACTTATGCGTCAAAAAAGACATGGGAAGGTTGAAAATTGGTTTAAGATGTAATTATTTGAGCATCTAAAAAATAATTATCATGGAATAATTATCATATTTATACATAAATTATACATTCTCTAACATTTATGAAATATGGTTCTGAGAAATTATGTATGTTATGATCATATAGATAGTATGCCTTCTGTATATATGAGTAATATGTTCATTTTCATCGATAATTATGGAAAGGATTCATTTAATAATTTTTCAGTATATAATCAAAATAATTTCATAAATATACAATTATTTTTTAATTTATACTTATATATGTCATCCATGTGGTGTGAAAACTAAAAGTCTATCACATCACTTCGAAAAGGCATTTTTATAAACATATATGAGCGACATTGACATCGTTCAGTGAGTGGAAATGGAAGAATGAAATTGATAAATCATATCATAATATAGACAATTATGTCTTTAATATTAGAATTATTTCATATTTATTATATATATTCATTAACCTTGTCGTTATAACATTCTATGTATGACATTAGTAAAAAATGAATCACATTGCTTCATGAGGCGGTAGTCTGCTACACACACGAGTGGAATTATTGTATACCAAATAAAATATAATGTATATATATAATACAATATAATAATATTTATAATTACTTTATAAATATATTATATATACAATATATCATCATCATTCCTATCCTTGAGTGGTGTTGATGGAAAATGTGTCACATCATTTTTTGAGGTGGTAGTCCTCCAAACGCACGAGGGATGTTATTGTTTCCCATATGAGGAAAGAGGAGATAGATATCTGGAATAACCTTTATATAATAACATATGATTACATAATATATAATATTATTATTATATAATACAAAATTAGGAATATTTTATTAAAGAAGAAGAATAAATAATTAAATCATGCAAAGGTAGATATTTTACCTCTTCCCACCCTACCACTTTAGAACTATACCAGATGTTTTCTTATAAATAATTTCTTAACAAAAAATGATTCTATAATACTTAGATGAAATTTATCATGTACTTTTGGTTTTAATTAATATAAAAGTTTTTTTTGATGGCTTGACGAATAGAGTATTTGGGGTGACCTTTTATAAGGGAGGTTAGTGGCACACTTTTGATTTTCGCATTTCAAAAGGGTCTAAAATGGATTATTATATATTATTAGTAATAATAATATATAAATATTGTCATATAATTTATTTTAGACTTTATTTGGATAATTTTAAATCAAATGGTTTTATTTTAACCTTCTATAAACCAATTTTTTCCTTCACCACAAGAATTAATTTTTCCTCGTTTCACTATTAATTTTTGTAAAAATTAATTTTATACTTGTAGGATAATATAAATTATAGTAATAAAAAATATTTAATCCAATTTTAAAAATTAAATTCCTATAATTTTTATAATCCAATTTAAAATAAAACCCACTAACACGGAAAGAAGGATTTTTTTCCAAAGAGAAAATTAACATAAGTTTAGAAAGTCATAATAAAAAAATCAATATGAAATTTATTCAAAAAACCAATATTTATTTAAATATTAGTAAAATTGGACTAATTTCTCTTTAGAGAACTATAATACATTTTAAACTGGTAAATTAATTAAAATAAAATTTATTATTAAATAAAAATAAAATTTTATAATATTTATCGAAAAATGTAACAATTCAATTTTTCTAAAAAAATTCACCCTAAGATAATTTTAATATTAAAAATCTAGTAAATAAATTTAATATAGGTAAAAATTAATTTTATATTATGTGTGTAAAAATTCCCTAAACTATCTGTTAGAAAAAATATATTTTTCCAAAAAGCATTTCTATTTCCTTTAAATGAATCCCATTTTATTTCTAATAAATTGTTAAAATAACTTTCATAATATAGTTTTTTATATTATTACATAGAACATTCTATTCTAGTTTATAATGTTATACTATATTAACATTCAATTAGACTTGGGGTTGTGTGTTTCACAATCTATCAATGGGAATGAATTTAATGAAACATATTTTGGGGGATGTTTTTCCTATGTGTTTTATGTCGCATAAACTATCAAAGAGAAAGATATTATTATGTAATTTGAGGTTGTTAAATGAATTAGCACTAATTATATTATGTTTTGTTTTAACAATTTTTATATGTTCTGACCATTGTTACACCAGATCAACTCAGTGATTAATTCTCATTCCTGTGAAAATAAATTTGTATTTATTATTCATCTCAATATTATTTCATTATGAAATGTTTCAAATTATGAACTTATATCATCTAATATTTTTTATAGGATTATTATTAAGAATTTTTATCATAAATGACTCTTTGATCATGTGGTTTAATGTTCATGAGTATTTCTATAATAATGATATGTTGATTAAAATGTATAAAGTCTGTAAAGGCATTCATCATATCAATTTAAATTACTGAAGACATAATTCATGTTTTGAACCACATATTATATTATATTTTTTACATACTACCCCATGAATTTTTTTCACATATTTCTTCAAATAAATTATAGGTTTTATAGAATCATGCATTGTTCATTCATTCAATGCATTTTTCATTCAAGCATTTAAAATGTACGAAGTATTTCTCATATCCAACTTCTTTCTTTGAGTCATGTTCTGATTTATTCACTTGTATTCATTCATATGGTTAATATAATAACTCTTAAAATATAATATAAGAAATATTTTTATACCCCTGTATTTTATATTACCTCTGATGTCCTTTCATTTAATGTTCACTTTTGTTTAAATGATCATTAATGTCTTTTCATTACAACTTTTAATAAATGTTTTTAATTTTTTTTCCAAAATATTTTACCTAGTTATTTATCCTATTCAAAGAATTTGATTTTTGAAATATATATAATTTTTTATAGTTACTTTAATGAAAATTGAACTTATTTTAAAACGTCATAAAATGAAATTTATTAAGTTTTTCCATGTGTGTCACTTTTAATCATTACCAATGATTATAGTGAAGGTTTATTCTTAATATTTATGAAATGAATGAATTTTATGGACATGATGAATATTAATTATGTTATGAATCCATTAAAAATTTTCGTGATTTTTTTCCATGGAAATGATTTCCATAATATTGTTTAAAATTTATCTTTTAAATTGGATCGATAGAAAATGATAATTTCTAAAATTTTAAAAGAGTTGTTTTAAATGATATTTTTAAGGTATTTTAATCTATCTAAATAATAAAAATAATTCATATACATCACAGGGTATATGATAATATATTATCATTCACCATTTTTATTTGAATGGTTTTAGATGATGTCTAATATATTTTATTTAAAAACACATTTATTTTTCATTGTAAGTCTTGTTAGGAATGTTTTGTTGAAATAAAAGAATCGATTTTTTTGTTTCATGATATAAAATTTAGATATTATTGAATAGAGTGGGATAGGGAGTAAAAATAAATCATTAATGTACATGTTATTATGTGTGAGGGGTTGTTCTAGTTTATCACCCTAATGCATTTCTAAATGAGGTGAATATTTATGAATATAAGTTACTATGAATATATAATGACGTAATGTTACTCCAAAAAATCAAATAAGTTAAATGGTTGTATGTTACTCATAATAGAAAATGGATTTTACTGGTTATATATTACTCTAATTAGATATTATAATAATCTATTTTATAATTACCATGATGAATTATTGATGCCACATGAAAAATATACAGTGATTCAATTATTTATAGGATTTCTAATGGATCCTTTCCTGAAATATTGTTTCCACCTAGATCATGAATTTTGACTTATATGAACCATTTTTATTTGTTAAATTTATATGATATGTATCTTTATTTAAAATTATCTTTTTAATTGTATGAATTCTTATATCTTATGCTCGTGCACATTTATTTGTGTAATTGTATTGTTTTTCACTTCTTATGATCTCTAATGATATTTAGATGTTAATTATTTTTTACCATTACTAATTATTTCAGCCCATCTTAAATATATTTTATATATCCCTAGGTTAATGTTACTAATTCTAAATATTTTTTTCTAAAAAGGATTAATATTTAGACAATTATATGGAAATTTTTAAGATGTAATGTGAAAAACATTTAGAGAATAATGGGTAAAATTATCTCTTGAAGACAGAGGTATTTTTTTGGTAAGATTCATTCCTTATTATTTGAAACTCTAAACCTAAAGGGTAAAAGGTTATCTATGTGATCCCATATTATTATAAAAACCAAAAATTTAATTATTTTGTTTTTATCAATATATCTGAAAGTGCGTGTTTAGGGATATGTTAGTTTGTATCAGAGAAGGTTTTAGATAACTTTTGACATTATAATGTTTTTATGAGAGGTTAACATAAGAGTTATAGATACAAGTATTAGTTTATAATTTTATGTTTTATCATAATATCAAATTCATATATATCATTTTTAGGTTTTAAATAATAGTTTTTTTGAAGTGATATTGATACTTTGGGAGTTTTTTTGTTTGGTTGATTTACAAGTGACCCGTAGGAGTATCATACAATTTATCATAATTAATTACATAGGAATAATGATATTGCATTTTGGAAATGTAATAATAATGTTATAAGATCAAAATAGAGTTTAATATTTTTTATAGAGCTTATGTCGGATATATGATTAGTTATTTTTATAATGATTCGATTTTAACATCTATTTTTGTTGTTGAATTTTAGAGGTTAATGTATTTTTTAGTCGTATGATGTTTTTTGTATTTGGGGTATTATCTTACCTTTATGTTAATTTGGTAAATTTGATAACATAATATTACCATTATTTTTCATTACTCATGGACAATCAAAAGTTTATTGCAGTTCATTGGGAATTAATGTTTCATACTCATCATTTGGTATAAAAAATGGGATTATAATGGAAACTTACTAACATAAACAACCAATACAATAAGTTTCATTCACATACAAAAAGAAACAAAGTAAGTGAATTTTCTATAATTGTTTATTTATCAGTTATAAAAGGATCCCTCACCATTTTATAAAGAAAACATTATTGTAAAATGGTTTCCTTTCTTATAATCATTTCTTATAAAATAAAGGTATTTCTTTACATTTTATTTTATAGTTTTATGGTCATTAAAATTATAATTACCATTCAATTTGTATTGTTTAGTGTCTACTATCAATCTCCTTAATTATTTGGATATTACATTTTCCCTTGTCTATATCATCAAATTTCACTTATTTTCTCTAACTTAGGAACCTAATAAGGTTTTATTCAAAATTCACTTTATATTTCTCTTTCCCTATTTATAAAAGGGTGTTTTATTATCCCTTTTATGATATGTGACTTAGAATTTGGAATTCTTAAATCATAAAACCTTGATAATCAAGCTCATGATAATATTTCATGTTTGAATTTTATTAAAGGGGATGAATGCAATACCCACAACTCTTAAAAGAACACTATGCTTAATAATGTGTAAAACACATAACTCCATGGTTAATACAAACCACACAATTCTATTATCTAAATATGATTGTTATAACGTAGCAGTTGAATTGATCTATATTAATATGAGTAATTAAGTTATGATATTTATATAAATTTTTCCTAATCAACATAGGTTTGTTGACAATTTATTACTAAATAAGAACTCAATTTTCAAGAAAATCAATTCATGCTTCAATGATATGTTTTATTAAAAAAGTTGGTATATATTGTTTTTATGAGAAGAAATATTTATTATTTTTCCCCACACTAGATATAATTTTTTTACATTTCTATCATTTTTTAAATAATAATATATAAATTACCTTATGCTGATATTTTAGGAATGTTTCTTAAAAGATTTATTTTTTAGTGAGTAGTTAAAAATACCATTTTTTGTAAAATAATAATTAATTTTCCTTGAAAATCCCCATTATTATTTTAATTTTATCCTATGTTAACAAAATAATATTTTATTGATAAGTAATATAATTAAATATATATCAATTATCTCATGTAATATTAATTTTATATATTAATTTTGGGGCATAAGAATGAATTATTCTAAAAAAAGTTTTTCACAAAATTTTAGGTAATTATATTATAATTGATTTATTTCACTTCAATAAATTTATAATAGAAAATTAATTACATATTTTTTATTATGATGTAAATATTTGGTAAATATTATAAATTTAATTTTTGTCAAAATGAATTGCAAACATGGTAAATATTTTTAACCATCGTAAGTGTAAATAAGTTAATTAAGGTTAGAATAATTTGATAAGGTTTTTTAATATAACAAACAATTGAATTATTTATATTTGGAGGGTTTAGTTTGACCATATATTAATATATTCGAAGATATGTAATTATGGTACCATTGGAATTTTATAATGGCCTTTATATTATTATAAGTAAATGAAAATTTTAAATGGTCACTATCTTATTTTCGATTTATATTATATGTTAACAAAAGGATAAAAATATTTCTTGAATGAATATTAAATAATACATTTATCCTAATAAAATTATGTTTATGATGGAAATATCTTGTCATTTTTAGTGATGGTATTATTATTTTCAAGGATTTCTCAATGATGACTAAATGTTTGTGCATAATGTAGAAATATCCATGTAAAAAAATTCAATAAAATTAAAAGTTATATTTTTTTGAATAATTAATAATTCACATTATTTATATTGTTAATAAAAATTTATAATTTATGATGTTATAGTTTAAAACCTAATTCCATACATGTCTTGATTTCATTGATGTCAAAATATTTGAATAGTTTTAAAAATGAAATTAAAGGTATTTTATGTGAAATATTATAATATTAAATGAATTAAACATTATAAAATATTTAAAGAGTAAATAGTGTATGGTATATAATAAAAAATTTCAATGCATGACCATTTTCTACAAAATTTATTTTTGATGTAAATTTATAATCGTTCAGTATTGAAAATGTGGTTACCATGGTTAAGGATAAAATCGGTTAACGAAGGTGATAAACACTTAGACAAGTTTAATATTGTTTAATAAACATGTAAATTATTATATTATGAATGTATTTAAACATTTAATTTATTATATTTGAATATTTTTTTCCAATTTTATTCCACATGCACATGAAAGAATAATTTATTATAATAAAATCTTTTAATTAAATCCAAGTTTATTCTTTATTAAAAAAAAGGACCAAAAAACTACTCTATTAATCATTGAACCTTGAGAACCATATCTTGAAAAACCCTGAAATATATATTCTCTAGTTCTAGAGGTCCTGGTCTGTTAAAAAGTCCACAACCAATTTCTTGAAGAAGAAATACAAAGGAGATCTCTCAAAGGGGATGTAGTCAATTTAACTGGTCTCCTTCATATCACATGTTTCTCTACCTCATTAAATTCTATCATGAACAAATAATATATTGAAATTCCTATATAACAAATAATTACAAATTATAATTTTTACTTAACATCTATATTCGTATCATTTTTCATTGTATTGGGAATGAAATCATCAGTTGTGGGTACATGTGGAAGACCACCTCCACGAAGTGATGTGTTTCATTTATCATCCAAACCACACAATGATGTTCATTATGATGTATTTTATAAATATATATAATATTAATGAAATAATTATGACTATAAAAATATATATAACTTTTTTTGTACCCTTCCACCCATTAAAAAAGATAATGTCACTCATGTGTACGTGTAAATAATACCTCGATGAAGAGATGTAATTTAATTTTCATGTTGTCCTTTAATTAGTGAATATAATATTTTATTTTATGTCTCAATATGATTATTATTCCATTATAAGTTTTCAAAATATTATATAATTTCGACCCCTTTTACCATGGTCAGCCTACCAATGTCTTTTTTCAACTGTGAACCAAATATCCTCAAAATACACAACATGAACATAACCGATTATGTAATTAAATATTTTATCATAATAAATAAAATCCACAATTTAATGATATTTATTGAAACCTATAAATGGTCCTTAACTGAATACATAATTAATATAACTTTGTTATACATGAAATAATGGTCATATAAAAAATTTATAAACTCATATTAATGGGTTTCTTGACTAAATTTTCTTTAATTGGGTTATAACACTTTTTCATTGATTTTTTATGAAAAGATTATGTAATAAATTACCTATTATTTTATATATTATACATCCAACTATTTTATGATGGTTTAAAATTCAAACAAAAAATCAACTCAATTATTAATTCTCACATAAGTGAGACGATCATTGTAATGATTATTCATCCCCATATTGTTTCTTTGAGAAATATTTAATATTATGCACTTAGATCATTAATCTGATGTATTTATAGGCTATTGAGATATTATATAATAATTTATTCATTAATCTAGAAATTTTATGTTAATTTTATGTTCTCTCTTCATGAGGCATTAATTCAATTGTTAAAATCGATATAAGGGTTTTCATGGTAGAAATTTCAAGTCATTGAGACATAATTCAAATAATTCTCCATGTTTTATTTTATATGATGTAATTAATAAATCATGAATGATTTTCCACATTTCCATTCCTTGAAATTATATTATATATAGAATAATTTTATTTTCCATCATTCAATGGCTTATCGAGTCAATCATTACCAATGATTCAAGGGATTCACATATCAAACATCCCCCTTAGAGACATGTTTTGAATGTTGCACCTATGTCTACTTATATGGGGTATATACAGAATATTAACACATATTATCATGAATCGTATTATGATAAAAGAATTATTAATTACTTATTAGGTTCATTATTTTAATCATATTTTTGTTTTAGATTTTTTTTATGGGTTATTTTAATGATACTTCAAAAGATTCAAATGATTTTAACCAAACTCATCTTAATTTTTATTTATATTATATCATGTTTTTTTTTCTAAAAAACAATATTTTTTAATATTTAATTTCCATGATCAATAAAATTATTTTAAAAATTTTTTAAAAGGAAATTTGTTAACAATTCCCAAAGGAGCCACTATTGAATCTATTTAAAAAATATTTTATTGATGATAATTTTTAAAATTTGTTATATGAAAATATTTTTCCAAATTCATCATTTTTCATTTAATTTAAGATTAATTTTTATGATTCTATGTTTATTTTGAATATAATTTATTTTCACAATATTTTGTTAATTTTTATTTTTTAAATGAACTTATTGATTCGATTTATTTCCCATGTGTTCCAAGATACATATTAAAATTTCATATCATGGTAATCTAATCTAGGTCAAAATATTATAATAAATCATATACTTCCTTGGGGATGTGATATTATGAAAACATTCAATATATTTATCTTAATGGATTATATTTTTGTTTTAAATAGATTTCATAGAAACCTATTTTTTATTTAGAATATCCATATATGATAGTTTTCATGAAATGTAATGATCTGTATGTTTTGTTTCATGATATGGTAATTGGAAATTATTGATGAAAGTGGGTTTGGGATGTGATCCCAACTCCCTACGTGAATTTGTTCGACATGTAATGGGTAGGACCATTATATCCCTTTAATACATTTTTTAATGAGAAAATGTTAAGTGGATAGAATTTACTCCTAACATATAATGGAGTTTATGTTAATTATATGAGAAAATCTAGCTACATGTTTCTATGAAAATCCTCAAAGATGATGTATTTTACCAATTTTATTTTACTCATAAAAAATATTTTAATTAACTTGTTACATGATTCCAAGATGAATGTTCGGTTTTCCAATATACATACACAATATTATAATGGTTTCTATATGTTATATTAGATACCTAGCTCAATGATTTTATCCACATGACTCAAGATTATTGAATTATATGACTCTTATCTTATGTTAATGTAATTTTATAAGTATCACAATTTATTATATCGGTTTAAATATGTGAATTGTAAAATTTTATTCCAATTCACATTGATTATTCCATAATACCCTATTTGTCGTCTTATTGTCCTTGATGTTATTTAATTCTTATCTCTTTTGTTTACCCTTAATACAAGTTTAATCACATCCTTATTATATATTCCATTTCATTGAATTGTAAATATTTATTTTAATCGAAATATTTATAGAAATGATTCATGTTAGAATAATTCTATTTGTTATATTGAAAATTTATGATGAAATAATATATGAGATAAATAGTAGTAAAATTCTCACATGAAGACATTGGTATTGTTATGTAAGAGTTTTTCCTAATTATGTAAAACATTAAACATAAAATGTCCATAGTTAGGAAAGTGATCCTATATTTTATAATGATGTTTTTTGGTTTGGGTTACTAGAATTAGGTCATGATTATTATTATCAATGATAGATATTTATAGGCTATGTTTTCATAATCTGATCTGGGAGTGCTGGATCTATGATATTATAATTAATACCATACCTAGAAAGACTAAAAAAATAATGATTGATCTAAATTATAGAGAAAAAATTTCCTTATATCCTCAATGATATCATTAGGGATAAACATCTCTCTATATTTAGAAGATGATAAGTATCCTTCCAAATCAATTGACGAAGTGGATTTTGCATAAGATAATAAGACCTATGACCACATACATGTTATTATAGAAGGGTTTGAGGAAGAATTATATCCCATAGTTTTGGAGAATGAATAGAAGCCTATTAATATCTATCTAAGGGGGAACATGACTAAAGAAAATTTCCTAGAAATTAGAGATCATACTTTTTCTAGAGTTAAATTTGAACCTATACAGAATCATGGTTTTTATTATCTTCACCTCCCAAGAGAATTTATCTATTATATTTAATAGTATTATCTATAATTTTTTATAAAGACAATATAATCATGAAAGTGAAGATAATTAATTCTATTTTTATATGTTTGTATGAAATAAAACTAAATATTTCATTCTTTGTTTCAATAGAATTTATGATTGAATAATAATGAGGTTCTCTATCACATACTTGGTGAAATGACTACAAGTTACCAGATTCATTACCGTGGAAAGAAGTTAATATCTTTAATTCCACTATTGAAAACTATGAAAAAATAAAATTAAAAAAACATATCTTTTTACACTGAATTTATATGTTATCACGGTAGTATATACAGTGAAGTGGAAGGACTTTAGTGTGATTATATCCATGATATAACCCTAAATGAATTCATATTTTGGTGGAATACATTTGAATATGCATGATTCTTAATGATGGAATTTCTAATATGATTGTTAGTACTTCGATATGGTGATGAGGGTTATTGTTGCTTAATTAGACAGAAAATTCAAGCTCATGGGAATTTCTAAAAAACATTATTGGTAGTTCAATTATGTACAAGACACATATTTAATGTTCTATTATCATTATGGGATCATGTATTCAATTTACATGGATTATTTGATAAGAAACTATTGTTCTTTATTTGATGTTCCTCCATATTAATTTCACTTGGATAATGAATTCAATTCATTCAAAAAAAGTATTAATGTCATTACAGTAGGAATATAATTTTATTTTTTGGTTTTTTAGATTCAATATTATGATTAGTTTGGTGTATACATGTATTAGATCTTATCAATGATGGTGAGACTATATAGAATCCCATTGCATGTGAAGTGCCCAGATCAGTGTGATCACTGAGAGGGGGAGGGGGTGAATCAGTGATCCTTTAAAACTTTTTACTAATTGATTCTTTATCAATTAAACCTCTATGGCTTGTTAAGGCCTCGATCCACTCTTCTTGTATCTCTCATCCTTTCCTCGAGTGATGTAGTAAATGTAAAGGCACAGGACACAAGGATTTACAAGGTTCGGCACCAAAGGCCTACGTCCTTTCCATGTTGGTTATATGCCCCAACAAGGTTTCTCCCACTATAATCTGTTAGTATTACAATGGTCGATACAGAGTCACACTTTATCTCTCCTGAGTACCACATGAGGGTCTTTATACTGCGTCCCACAGTGTTACCAGAGTCCCACTGGCCTGCTCCAGAATCCCACTGAAGACTTCCTCCACCCTGAGTCTCACAGGGGACTTCTCCTGGCTCCTCGAGTCACACGAGTAGCTCTTCTTCACTTTAGCTCTTCAAGTATCCTCAGAAGCCTGGGATAAAGGCTAGTGGCCTTGCTCTGTACCTCTGCTCACTTGTGATGAACTGGTCTTCTCATCTTGCTCAGGATTTATCTCCTTTCTCTTAGGATGACCTGGCCTCTCTCTTCAAGAATCTTCAACAGTCTCTGAAAAGGTTTGTTGGTCTTGCTCAGCACTTCTGATCACTTCTGTTGATCAGGCTCTTCTCAATTACTGAAAACTCAGGCAGCTGATGTCTTTTACTTCATTCTGGCTTCAGTCTCACTTTAGAACAACTTCATGCACTAAGTGCATGGCAACTCTGCTTCTTTATGCACAGACTGTAGGTCCTCTCAAATTCTTCAAGATCTTCTGGTCTTGGACAACTCAGATGCACACCACTAATTTAAGCTTTATTCACGTGTGCAAGTGCATGCATTCATGCATGCACTCCCCTTCTTCTACTCTTGGTTCAATAAACCCACAAAGGGTGTAAACTATTTTAGCACACACCTTCTTCACTCACACACTTTGTTCAATTTGTTCACACACTTAAAAGTGTGTTATACTTTAGTGTGGATGTCCTCTTCTTTCTTCTTCTAATTGTGTACACTTTTCACACACCTAGGTTCGGCCTCTTCACTTTGCACACACAACTTCTTCACTTTGCACACACTTGATTTGACCTCTCTCCTCTTCTTAAGGGTGTTCTTCAAATTGCATACACAAGGTGCAAGCCTTCCTCATTTTGCACACACCCAAGGCAACGACCTTCTCCAATTCTTAAACACACACAATGTGAGGTCTTCACTTTGCACACAATCCTCATCTTTGCACACCCACTGCCCGTAGGGTGTTCTCTCACTTTTCACACACATGGGGTGTGTTGTGGCCTTCTTCTTCTTGCACACACAAATACTAAGCCTGGGCCAACTTGTTTCATTAAGCATGCACACACAATAATGTCTCGGCCTTCCTCCTTCACTTTTCACACACACTGCCAATATGAAGGCACGCAAGTGCTTGGTGTGGCCTATCCTCTACTCCGTTGTCACATAGGTGCACAAGGCACAAGAGCCGTGCAAGGCCTCGGGTGAAAGGCAGCCGTGCAAGGCTCAACCAACCGCGGGGTGCGCAAGTGATGCGGCCTCAGGTCGTGCAAGCCTCAAGAGTGCAAGAGCACCTCGGGCGCACAAGCTACTCCTGCCGCGCAAGTATGCGGGTAGAGAGAGCACTTCTTGATGCGCAAGTGAGGCGCACAGGGGACTCCTGCAGGGACCTCGGGTGTCCCCGAGATCTTCAGCCGCACAAGTGGGTTGCGCGGGGCTTCTTCTTCACGAGGCACAAGGGTGATCTCACAGGACTCTCGTTTCTCAAAGGATCAGCAAGAAACCTTGAGGGATCGGCCTCTCTTTATATAGGCAGAGGAATACCTCGAATCTTCCGCATGAGATAAATCTTGAACCAATGAGATTTTTGGTTCTTTGAAAATCTTTAAACACGATCTGAAAATAACATTTTTTCTTTTATGTTTCACGCGGTCTTCTTCCTTTATTTTCCTCTACGTTAATGCGACATAGAACGCATGCATGGCCTTCTGTTTAGGATAATCCATGCAAAACATAAACCATCATGGCCTCGCACCTCCGGTTTCTTCGTCCAGCCTTGAATTCTCCCATACATTGCATGCATGCCCATTTTTATGCATGGATATGTTCAGTAGGTCCAGACGAACCGGATGAATGCCTTATCTCCTTCAGAGGTGGTCGGGGACTCGAAATCCGGCCACGGGTAGCCTTTGGTTTATCGGCGGCTTCGCGGGAGGTGCCTCGGCCAAGCTCGAAGAAGGGGATTATGCGGCAGCCGTCAGATCAGGTGTTTACTGAACTTTGGACGGCCGCAATCAGATCATCGCATGAGGGATGCGATGAGCGGTTGTGATCAGCCGTGCGATTGGATGGGCAGCCAGGATCTCTTCCGCGGCAAAATCCCGCGTCCCACATCGAAACGAACCACGGATTTTCCGTGGTTTATCAACCAGCTGCTTCTAGAGACGGCCAGTTGAACTTCTCCCTCTATGGTGCCGCCCCGCACCATGTTCTCTCTGCGGGCATGCTCTGTTCCCACCTCTGATCCCTGCGGGGCGCGCCACTGGCGCCTACTATGCGCTCGGGCGCCCATACTGCGCAGTCCTGATCCCCTGCGTGGCCCCGGCTTTACACACGACCGCGGCCTCTCGGGCTGGCCCCATGGGATCCCCCTTGGACGTGGTGACCTCGAGTCTCACATGTGCCTTGGGGTTGAACCCTTAAGGTTGGCCATTGGTGGCTTCTTTTTTCCTGAGTATAGAACAAGTCCTTTGTTTAAAAACAAAGTGACCAAGTTCAAATGTCAAATGCCACATCTTCTTCTAATCCATTCTCCCTTCTTCATTTCTTCTCTTCTCTTCTTCTTAATAATTCCTCCATTCCTCTTAAACATTTAATCTTCACTTAAGAGTGACATTCCCAAAGGTTCATCTTCAACCGAAGCTCCTGAATCAAATAATTCTTCAACATTCTTCAATGATCCAATCAGAGATTAAGTTGGATCATCTTCTAATTCACATGCACTAAGTGATAGTGCACGGACTTCATTAAACCACTTCATCCACATAGAACTTGTGGATGGATCCCTTTCATGTAACGCCCCGACCCTAGTTACCCAGAGTCGGTGCATTATTACATAACATTGGCATGATCACAAGAAAGATCAAATCTCTAAAGACCGATTGGTTTAGTAGCCTTGGAAACACTAGATATATTCATTAGTTTTACATTACATCATAAAATGAAAAACAACTACAACAACATAATGTCTCCATAATCCACACTGATATCCCCAAATAATATCCCTGCAGGTCATTCATAATTTACTTCTTCACTTCCTGGGAAAAAATAAAACATAGAAAAGGGGTGAGCTCAAATGCCCAGTAAGGATAACAATATGGCGGAAACATTCATAGATAAGAATAAACATTTAAGGCAATGTATAAATAAAACAAAATCATTTAAAACGTGAATTTTCAACATTGTATGGCATAAATAAAATGAAATAATGTCATTTACTCATTCACATGGATATTCTACTAATCGAATAATCACATGAAAAATCAATAACCACTTTCATAATGTTGGAATACATAATGCCAGACTATCATAACCACATATCCAAGGCCTCGTGCCAAGACTACAAATAAGATTTTTCCAAGGCCTTGTGCCAAGACACTAGTTTGTCTCATGAGACCTACCGATGCATTGAGGAGATATAGCGGGCTCCACCCGTCACATATTAAGTCCAATGCTTTCCCATATGAAAAGGTTTAAACATAATATAAACATTCGTATTAAAAATAGCATACGAAATGTCAATAATTTCACCATAAACTATGAATGGTATAAAAATAGCACATCCATAGTCAAGCATATCACAAAACCTTCAATACAATATAGAAGTTTTGTATCATAATAAATCAACTTCAAATAAGCGTAAAATCCATCAAAGGATGTTGCCATAGATGAAATCAAAACTCTTTTTAGAGAAATATCTCTTTCTATTTTTTTTAAATCATTTAAGATCCATATAAAATAAAACATTTTCTTTGAAAGTATTCTTATAAGCTTGTAAGGAAAGATTTGAAGATTTTATAACGGTGGAAAATAACCGCACCCGCCGTATAAGATAAAAAAACATTCTTACCTTAATTCTGTCGAAAAGGTAAAAAAGGAACTTGTTTTGAAAACGATGGAAAGATTCCTCTTATAAAAAGTAAAACAAGGGTATAAATGACTTTAACCCATATTCTTGTAAATAATAAAAATAATTTGAAATATATTTTGAAGAAACATGGATGTGGATGATAAAGAGATCCCAGTAGATTATTACGTATAAACGACCTCGGATAATGAAGTGATTGTGAAATAACCCTTACCTTGTACTTTTCCTTGGTTGGGGTAGGTTAACCTTCTGTATAATGGTGAAATAATTGTTATTAAATTATACAAGAATCATATACATTAATATGATATCATATATGATCTTTTAATATTGATTTGATAATAATATCTTAGTATTATCGTTGTTTCGGGTGTTAACTTACTTGTCTTTTATATGTTTTGTTACGTAAGACATGTATTTAAAGGATAGGTTGTATATTATTCATATACAGAATGATATCAAGTACTTAAACATTATTTTTAAACCATCAAATGATAATTATACTTTAATGGTTACGATGGAGAATGAATCTCATCGCGTTCGTGGAGACGGCAGTCCGTACGTACACACGAGTGACAATATCATTCTTTTGATATTAAAATAATATATAAATGGATGGTATATCATATATACAGAATCATTAACCTGTTATATTTATTATTTACATGAGTTACACATCATTATTATACCCATCCAAATAATAATATATTGAATAACAATTACACCACGACGTGGAGACGGTAAGCCGTACGTACGCACGTATGGTGACATGTTATTCAAAGGGTGGATAGAATACTGAATATGGTTGTGCCATATTTATAATAACATCACAGTATATATATGATACTGGAGTTATTATTTTAGAATGGTAACAACAAAGGAAGAAGAAGTGGAAGAAGAAATGAACATGGAAAAGGGTGGTGAAATCATTACCTCTTCTTCAGGTTCTTCCTTTTAATTTGATCAAAATGGATCCTTAGGTTGGCTTTAAGATCAAACTAAGGACTCTAGGTTGTAGTGAGGGAAGTTGGGAGAGTATTTGGGTAGATTTTGGCCGAACCAAAAGGCTTTTAAGGTGTGATGAAATGAGAAGGAGGAGTGCCATTTTATAAGAAGGGTGAGGGGAACCTTTGGAAAATCTAGAAATATTAGTTTATAATAAATTCATATTCGGTTTCCAATGGCTCAAAAGATTATTATTTAACATTTAAGGTGGGGATAGGTCTAAAAAAACTCAACCAATAGAATTTAGACAGGTTTGGGTACTTATATTAACCTTATCATTAAGTATTAACTCTAAATTAATTATTTTCACTTTTACAATGTATCTTTGTATTTTTATATAATATGGTTAATAAACTTACTATATACATCCCTGAGATCCCCAAGTGCTCCATTAATGATGAACCTATCATTATATAGGTCTCTTGTCCGAACCGTAGTTTTTTAGGAATTTAATATCAATTAATAATATAATATTTTTTTTAAGAACTCTTTTATGTCAATTTTGTCACTATTCAATAGTTGATTTTTTTGAAACACATAACAGATTGATTACTTCGAAAAAAGAAAATTAAATCAATCCTAATATGTCATAGTATCCTAAAAAATTATTTTAATTCATTAAAAGTTTCATATTATATTTATTTGTGTATTTATAATATCAATTATTTTAATTTTTCACTATTATAGTAATTACTACATCATTATTGTGTCATAAATAAATTAAATTATGTAATGTCTAAAAATTATAAATAAAATATCATTATGTAGGAAATATTTTTATCTTTCTAATTAATATTTATAATCTAAAATCCAACATATATAACCCTATGTAAAAATTATTTTTCTAAAATATATATGCTTGTGTCATTTTGGTATTCATTTTAACTTAATTAAAAAAAAGTGTCCCTATCTCCTACAAGTGGAACCATCGGGTCCCAAAATCGACCCAAAGATTCCTATGGTCTAACATGGATCAAACAATAAGGCTAGGACACGTTTTAGGGTAATTTAGTATTATTATAATATTATTTTTTAACCCTTATTTACCAGATTTACCCTTAACCATGGTAAATAAAATATTTACCGCAGTAATTATTCAAAATGTCTAAAAATAAAAGTTACCTACTTAAAAAATTTGGACATCCTGATTCCAAATATGGAATTAATTTTTCTAAATTCAAAACATAGAAGTGGCCGAAACTAATTTAAAATTAATTCCCGCTGTCAAAACAAAAAGCGTGTTTTTAAGTGATAATAACTATCAAAAGATTGACACTTGTTTATGTTCGGTTTAATTGTAAAATTATGTCCAAAGACCAACATTATATTAAATGGTAAAAATATATTCTAAATATACTTTAAAACCACTCAAATTCATAATTTATCACTATTAATTATTTTGATTAAAAAAGTTGTTTTTAATTAAAATTTAGTAATTTTCACTATTCATCAAAATATGAAAGTTATCCGAAAAGTACCGAAATTTCATCTTAGGCTAAATTTGATATTCCGAATCCAAAAATGAAGCCCATTTTGAAATATAAAATATATATAATTTCAATGAGTAGGTATTACTATTCATAATGGCTAGTTTGATTGATTATGGTGTGTTAGAACTCGGTGTTGCGTACAACACACGCTATCACATTATTCAAAGAGATGCGTACCTTAGATGCTTGGGGTGTTACATTCTCCCCTCCTTCAAATATTTTCGTCCTCGAAATTTCAAGAATACTTATCACATGAAAAGACTCGGGTGGTTCTTCATCATAAGTTCCTCGGGTTCCCACGTTGCCTCTTTCATCTTATGGTTTCTCCACAAAACTTTTACCAGACGCGTCGTCCGGTTTCTCAGTACTTGTTCTCTCGTATCAAGAATCCTGACGGGCTCTTCACAATAGGAAAGATCGGGTTCAAGTTCTAATTCCTCATAGGTGAGTACATGCGTTGGGTCAGGCATGTATTTCCTCAACAGAGATACATGGAACACATCGTGAACTTTGGAGAGACTTGGCGGTATTTCCAATCGGTAAGCCACAGCCCCAATTCGTTCTAGAATTTCGAAAGTTCCGATGTACCTGGGACTCAATTTACCTTTCTTACCAAAACGTATGACTCCCTTCCATGGATATACCTTCCGGAAAACATGATCACCGACTTGAAATTCAAAATCCTTCCTTCGATTATCGGCATAGCTCTTCTGCCTACTTTGAGCTGCTTTGATGTGATTTTGGATTACCTTCACCTTTTCCACCGTTTCCTCCACCAGTTCTGGGCCTACAAGTTTTCTTTCACCAACGTCATCCCAACAGGTTGGTGTACGACATCTCTTTCCATATAACTCTTCATATGGTGCCATCTGAATACTCAAATGGAAGCTATTGTTATAGGAAAATTCTACCAGAGGTAAATATTGATCCCACATACCCTGAAAGTCAAGTGAGAAAGATCTCAACATGTCTTCTAAGGTCTGAATGGTCCATTCTGATTGTCCGTCTGTCTGAGGGTGGTAAGCAGTGCTCAAATGAAGTTCAGTATCCAGGGATTTCTAAAGACTTTTCCAAAATCTTGAAGTAAAACGGGGATCACGATCAGAAACAATCGATAGGGGTACTCCATGAAGTCTCACAACTTCATTAATATATAGTCTTGCTAGACGTTCCAGGGGTAGATCTTCTCTTATATCAAGAAAATGTGTTGACTTGGTAAGACGATCAACAATAACCCATATTGCATCATTCCTTCTAGGAGTCTCTGATAGCCCCATGACAAAGTCCATCGTAATATTGTCCCATTTCCACTCCGGTATGAGAAGAGGTTGCATGACTCCTCCAGGCTGTTGCCTTCCAGCTTTCACTTGTTGACAAACCATACATCTTGACACAAAATCAGCAATCTCCCTCTTCATGTTGTCCCACCAAAAATGTTCCTTCAAATCTCTATACATTTTGGTGCTCCCAGGGTGTATAGAGAAATTGGAACTATGAGCATCATCCAACAATTCCCATTTAAGATCTTGTATATCGGGAACACAAAGTCTCTTCCCGAATTTCAAAATTCCATCTTCATATACAAATTCTCTCAATCTCCCATCATTCACAGCTTTAATATTCTTTTTAAATTCTTCATCATCGGTCTGAGAACTCTTAATCCTTTCTAGTAAAGATGGTTTGGAAACCATTTGAAAAAGCATTGATGTTTCACCTTCCGTGGTTATTCCCATTCCATCTTCACTAGATCCATGAAAATTAGATCCCTTTCAATTCTCATATTGTTCAAAACTCCATGGACTTTTCTACTCAAAGCATCTGCCACCTTGTTTGCTTTCCCTAGGTGGTAGTGTATCGTGCAATCATAATCCTTGAGTAATTCAAGCCATCTCATTTGCCTCATGTTGAGTTCTTTTTGTGAGAAAATATACTTCAAACTCTTGTGATCCGTATATATCTCACATTTTTCACCATAGAGGTAGTGCCTCCATATCTTCAAAGCAAAGATCACAGCTGCTAACTCGAGATCATGATTAGGATATTTTTGTTCATGAATTTTCAACTGTCGTGATGCATAGGCAATAACTCTATCATTCTGCATAAGGACACAACCAAGTCCTTTCTTTGATGCATCACTATAAATAATGAACCCATCATTCCCCGATGGTAGAGTCAATATAGGATCATTGACTAATCTTCTCTTCAGTTCTTTGAAACATTCTTCACACTATTTTGTCCAATCAAATTTAACCCCTTTACGTGTGAGCTTCGTTAATGGGTTAGCCACTCGGGCAAAATTCTGGACGAAACGTCGATAATAACCAGCCAAACCAATAAAACTACGTACCTCAGTTATACTCATAGGTTCTGGCCATTCTTTGATTGCCTTGGTCTTAGAAGGATCAACAGAGATTTCATCTTTAGAGATAATATGGACAAGAAAATAAATCTCCTGGTGCCATAATTCACAGTTGCTAAACTTCCCATATAATTCATGCCTCCTCAGAGTCTTCAAGATAATGCGCAAGTGATTTTCATGATCTTCGTAACTTTTAGAGCATACTTATATATCATCAATAAATACCACCACAAATTCATAGAGATACTCCTTGAAAACTCTATTCATCAGATCCATGAATACAGAGGGTGATTAGTCAATCCAAATGGCATTACAGTAAACTCGTAATGCTCGTACCTGGTTCGAAATGCTGTCTTCGGAATGTCTTCCTTCTTCACACACAACTGATGGTATCCAGATCGAAGGTCAATCTTTGAAAAGTATTGAGCTCCATGCAGTTGGTCAAATAAATCATCAATTCGTGGTAGGGGATACTTGTTCTTTATCATTATATCATTCATCTCACTGTAGTCGATACATAACCTCGTAGATCCATCTTTCTTTTTAACAAAAAGAACAGGGGCTCCCCATGGAGAAGCACTAGAGCGAATAAATCCCTTATTACTCAATTCCTCTAGTTGTTTCCTTAGTTAGACTAATTCTATAGTGGCCATTCTATAAGGGGTCTTCGATATAGGCCTTGATCCAGGAATCAAATCAATGGAAAACTCAACTTCTCGTTCTGGAGGATGTCTAGGTAAATCTTCCGGAAATACATCTACAAATTATTTCACAACAGGTACATCCTCTATTTGAACATTCCTTTCCTCACCGACAGTTATTTCATTCTCTTCCTCCCTAATAATGGAATTTAGTTGAGCTATTGAGGGTGGATCTAAATAAGAATTAGGTGGTGACGATTCTGCTCTAAAGATAAGGTGTTCCTTATCATTATCATCAAGAATCGTAACCTCTTTCTTCTTACAATAAATATTCACATCATAGTCCGAAAGGCAGTCCATACAGAGGATTATATCAAACTCAATCATAGGTATGACGATGAGATCAGCAGATAAAGAACATTTATGTGCTCTAATGGGGACTGATTCACAAAACTTTGTTGCAATGATACTTCCCTTAGGAGTTTTAACTGACAACTCCCTTATTAAATAAAATTGGAAATATCTAATTTTCTTAGAAAACTGGGAATATATAAAACAATGTGATGATCCAGAATCAAATAATGCATTTTCTAAACTTGAGGAAACCATTAAAGTACCTACCACCACTTCTTTCGGAGCTTCTACCTCAGCAGTAGTGATAGCATATGCATGGCCTTGATCCCTTGGCCTTTTCTGAGGTAAGTTCTCCTGATGCTTAGGACATGCATTTTCATAATGCCCCATCTCCCTGCAATTATAGCACTGAACGTTGGTAGCTTCCTTCTTCCCCTTGCAATCACGAGCTTGGTGGCCTTTTTCACCACACTTGTAACAGACTCCCATTCCCTTCAAGCAAGTACCAGGATGTTTCTTGCCGCATTTACCACAAGATGGATATTCAACCTTTCCCTTCTTCCCCTTATTTCCATTCCCAGATTGATCAGTAGGTCTCTTCTTCTCTTTCTTTGCTTTAAAGTCATAAGACTTAGAGAATTCCTTTTCGGTCTGGATAGCACATGAGACAATGTCTTCGTACGACGAAAAGGATTGTGAGACTAATGCTCGACGAAGAAATGGTTTTAACCTATCAAAGAAACGATCAATCTTACTTCTTGGGATACGTATATAATCTCCAGAATACCTTGAAAACCTTGTAATGTTAGCCTCATACTTTGTGACATTCTCATCCTCCTTTTGTCTCAGACTCAGAAATTGCCTTTCCATGTCTGCTCGATGGTCGCGAGGAAAGTATTTTTCTAAAAACAGATCTTTGAACTCCCTCCATTCCATATTTGATACTTCATCATCTTCCTTCATGTTTTGAATCAATGACCACCATTGATAAGCATCTCCAGTGAGGCGGTAAACTGCGATGATAACTTTTTCCCTTTCACTGCTCCCCAAAGCCTGAAATATTTTCTCTAGGGAATTTATCCATTGCTCAGCTACTAAGGGATTTGTACTCCCATTGAACGTTGGTGGTTGTTGCCTCATGAATCGATCTAACATTGATCCTCCATGTTGTGGATCAGGGTGCTCCATACGGGTAAGGTTCTTATTCATAACCTGAGTAAGTTGTCCAAGTATGGTGATTAGCTGATCGGCACCAGTTGCATCACCAGCCCCACTATAATTATCTTGAGCAGGAGGGAAATCCATACATGGAGTACGTTCATTGATACGGTTTCCATTTCTTCTACTAGGCGCCATTTCTAAACAATGGCATAAACTAGATCAGTTTATGAATCAAAATACATAATCCCATACTTATAAAACACTTAACATAAATTGAACTATTTATGGATATAATCCATAATCATAAAAATGTTCTCTTTGAGGAAGTATATACTCATAAACCCTTCATAATTATTTGTAAAGAAAATGAGATTTATCCTAAGCATATCCCCCGGGAGTGTCGTAACCAAGAGTGCAGCAAGGCCCGTTGTCGTGCACCAGTTCTCGTTTGAGTCTAGCTCAAAGCGGTGTTTTAGGGTTTTACCCCTAGGTACATCTGTGCCAGATCCACCTCTACCTGCTCGTATCCAGACAGGGATGTATTGCTCCAAAAACTCACAAAATCTCTACAATACCAAAATTCTAGGAAGTTCTTCTATACTAATCCTCAAATTTCATCTTAGGTCTACGTGCTCTAATCAGAGTTTATCTAAATATAGCTTCCAAGGTTTGTACTAAACTTCCTCTGATACCAAATGTAACTCCCCGACCCTAGTTACCCAGAGTTGGTGCATTATTACATAACATTGGCATGATCAAAAGAAAGATCAAATCTCGAAAGACCGATTGGTTTAGTAGCCTTGGAAACACTAGATATATTCATAAGTTTTACATTACATCATAAAATGAAAAACTACTACAACAACATAATGTCTCCATAATCCACACTCATATCCCCACATAATATCCCTGAAGGTCATTCATAATTTACTTCTTCACTTCTTGGGAAAAAATAAAACATAGAAAAGGGGTGAGCTCAAATGCCCAGTAAGGATAACAATATAGCGGAAACTTTCATAGATAAGAATAAACATTTAAGGCAATGTATAACTAAAACAAAAAACTTTCAAACTAGAATTTTCAACATTTTATGGCATAAATAAAATGAAATAATGCCATTTACTCATTCACGTGGATATTCTACTAATCGAATAATCACATGCAAAATCAATAACCACTTTCATAATTTTGGAATGCATAATGTCAGACTATCATAACCACATAGCCAAGGCCTCGTGCCAAGACTACGAATAATATTTTTCCAAGGCCTTGTGCCAAGACACTAGTTTGTCTCATGAGACCTACCGATGCATCGAGGAGCTATAGAGGGCTCCACCCATCACATATTAAGTCCAATGCATTCCCATATGAAAAGGTTTAAACATAATATAAACATTCTTATTAAAACTACTATAAAAAATGTCAATAATTTCACCATAAACTATGAATGGTATAAAAATAGCGCATCCATAGTCAAACATATCACAAAATCTTAAATACAATATAGAAGTTTTGTATCATAATAAATCTACTTCAAATAAGTGTAAAATCCATCAAAGGATGTTGACATAGATGAAATCAAAACTCTTTTTAGAGAAATATATCTTTCTATATTTTTTTGAAATCATTTAAGATCCATATAAAATAAAACATTTTCTTTGAAAATATTCTTATAAGATTTTAAGAAATTCTTTTAAGATTTTATAATGGCGGAAAATAACCGCACCCGCCGTATAAGTTAAAAAAACATTCTTACCTTAATTCTATCAAAAAGGTTAAAAAGGACCTTCTTTTGAAAACGATGGAAAGATTCCTCTTATAAAAAGTCAAACAAGGTTATAAATGACTTTAACCCATATTCATGTAAATAATAAAAATGTTTTGAAATACATTTTGAAGAAACATGGATGTGGATGATAAAGAGATCCCAGTAGATTATTACGTATAAACAACCTCGGATAATGAAGAGATTGTGAAATAAACCTTACCTTGTACTTTTCCTTGGTTGGGGTAGGTTAACCTCTTATATAATGGTGAAATAATTGTTATTAAATTATAAAAGAATCATAAACATTAATATGATATCATATATGATCTTTTAATATTGATTTGATAATAATATCTTAGTATTATCGTTGTTTCGGGTGTCAACTTACTTGTCTTTTATATGTTTTGTTATGTAAGACATGTTTGTAAAGGATATGTTGTATATTATTCATATCCAGAATGATATAAAGTCCTTAAACATCATTTTTAAATCATCAAATGATAATTATACATTAATGGTTACGATGGAGAATGAATCCCATCGCGTTCGTGGAGACGGTAGTCCGTACGTACGCACGAGCGACAATATCATTCTTTTGATATTAAAATAATATATAAATGGATGGTATATCATATATACAGAATCATTAACATGTTATATTTATTATTTACATGAGTTAAACATCATTATTATACCCATCCAAATAATAATATATTGAATAACAATTACACCACGATGTGGAGACGGTAAGTCGTACGTACGCACGTATGGTGACATGTTATTAAAAGGGTGGATAGAATACTGAATATGGTTGTACCATATTTCTAATACCATCACAGTATATATATGATACTGGAGTTATTATTTTAGAATGGTAACAACAAAGGAAGAAGAAGTGGAAGAAGAAATGAACTTGGAAAAGGGTGGTGAAATCATTACCTCTTCTTCGGGTACTTCCTTTTGATTTGATCAAAAGGGCCTCTTAGGTTGGCTTTATGATCAAACAAAGGCCTCTAGGTTGTAGTGAGGGAAGTTTGGAGAGTATTTGGGAAGAGTTTGGCCGAAACAAAAGGCTTTTAAGGTGTGAAGAAATGAGAAGGAGGACTGCCCTTTTATAAGAGGGGTGAGGGGGACCTTTGGAAAAGCTAGAAATTGTAGTTTATAATAAATTCATATTCGGTTTCAAATGGATCAAAAGATGATTATTTAAATTTAAAGGTGGTGATAGGTCGAAAACAACTCAAACAATAGAATTTAGACAGGTTTGGGTACATATATTAACCTTATCTTTAAGTATTAACTCTATATTAATTAGTTTCACTTTTACAATGTCTCTTTGTATTTTTATATAATATGGTTAATAAACATACTATATACATCCAAGCGATCCCCAACTGGTCCATTAATGATGAACCTATCATGATATAGGTCTCTTGGCCGAAAATTATATTTTTAGGAATTTAATATCAATTAATAATATAATATTTGTTTTAAGAACTCTTTTATGTCAATTTTGACACTATTCAATAGTTGATTTTTTTGAAACTCATAACAGCTGGATTGCTTCGAACACAGTCAATTAAATCAATCCTAATATATCATATTATCCTAGAAAATTATTTTAATTCATTAAAAGTTTCATATTATATTTATTTGTGTATTTATAATATCAATTATTTTAATTTTTCACTATTATAGTAATTACTACATAATTGATGTGTCATAAATAATGTAAATTATTTAATGTCTAAAAATTATAAATAAAATATCATTATGTAGGAAATCTTTTTATATTTCTAATTAATATTTATAATCTAAAATCCAACATATATAACCCTATGTGAAAATTATTTTTCTAAAAGATATATGCTTGGGTCATTTTTGTATTCATTTTAACTTAATTAAAAAAAAGTGTCCCTATCACCTACAAGTGGCACCATGGGGTCCCAAAATCAATCGAAAGATGCCTATGGTCTAGCATGTATCAACCAATAGGTCTAGGACACGTTTCAGGGTAATTTAGTATTATTATAATATTATTTTTTAACCATTATTTACCAGATTTACCCTTAACCATGGTAAATAAAATATTTACCGCAGTAATTATTCAAAATGTCTAAAAATAAAAGTTACCTATTTACACAATTTGAACATCCTGATTCCAAATATGGAATCCATTTTTCTAAATTCAAAACACATAAGTGGCAGAAATTAATTTAAAATTAATTCCCGCTGTCAAAACAAAAAGCGTGGTTTTAAGAGATAATAACTATCAAAAGATTGACACTTGTTTATGTTCGGTTTAATTGTAAAATTATGTCCAATGACCAACATTATATTAAATGGTAAAAATATATTCTAAATATAATTTAAAACCACTCAAATTAATAATTTATCACTATTAATTATTTTGATTAAAAAAGTTGTTTTTAATTAAAATTTAGTAATTTTCACTATTCATCAAAATATGAAAGTTATCCGAAAAGTACCGAAATTCCATCTAAGGCTAAATTCGATATTCCGAATCCAAAAATGAAGTCCATTTTGAAATATAAAATATATATAACTTCAAAAAGTAGGTATTACTATTCATAACGGCTAGTTTGATTGGTTATGGTGTGTTAGAACTCGGTGTTGCGTACAACACAAGCTATCACATTATTCAAAGAGAAGCGTACCGTAGAAGCTTGGGGTGTTACATTTCATCTCCTCATGCATTGTAAATACAATACACGGCCTTCTAACATTATTGTGACTTTGTTTCATCAGGATACAAGTTCTATGAACTTAAAGATCAGCTCAACAATCGTCAGATATAATGATGATGCTCCATCATCATCCATTCTTCAAGTGGTGTAACTTAGTATCATCTTGATACAAGTATTGAAACATTAAGATCAGGTCTACAATCGTCTGATATTACTAGATAATGTTTCAACCATCATCTCCTATGTCACTTAGTGAATCTCCTAAGTGAAATTCCTCTATGTACCATGGCCATTCTCCTTCATCACCATCACCATCACAGCCTTTGTCATTCACATATTGACTCTCCTTGACATCCATTCATTCTTTGAAATCTTTTGATCAACAACATACCTTATTGAAAACAAATGCAACACAGTGCACTTCAATCTCCCCCTTTGTATTTGTTGTCAATACCACTAGAGCACATATTTTCAATCCAATCAGTAGAACACATATGAATTGGTCAATATTTGTGCCACACATTTTTGGGGCAATATGTCAGCTTTTCTCCACCTTATTGGAAACCAAATTCAAAGGTGTGGTGTGGTTCCTTTTCAAAATATCACTTCCTCCCTTTAAAAATTATTTTCTTGAAAAACACTGAGAGAGGTATGATGTCACATGTTCTCTTTTGCAAAGAACCTTTAGTAAATCAACTCTAAGTCTACTTAGGATAACCCGGTGTAGAAAACAAGAGTGATGTAACCAAGGTAATCAATGCTGTCCAACATTCACTAAACATGTGAGATCATGCTTAAGGGGGTGAAATTTTTCAGATTTATCAATGAATTTCTAAATCCTACACATACTTCACAAAACTCATTAGAAAGTTCAGTGCAAAGATAAAGATCCCCCTTTCATCCATTTGATTTCAATCAATACTCCCCCTTAATTGACATGATTAATACAATTAAGAAAAAAGGGATGAAAGTATGATTGGAATACCTTCACTTTTCTCAAGATGGTATTAAATCTCAGAATCCCATCTTCTACAGATTGGCTCCCCCTCAAGGGGTGCACTCCATTCTGTCCAAACCACTCTCCAGATGAGAATGATCATCATCTTCAATTCCCTGAAATGTTATCACATGTAAATACTAGTGGTTAGGGAATAAGATGGAACCTCCTTGGTTCATCAATGTGAACAACAAGGTTGAGAAGATTCTCCCAACGAGATGTCCCATTTTCACTATTCTTCACACTTGCATATTTGATCTTTAGTGATGTTTGTGCTGGTGTGGATCTCAACACCTCTTTAAATTCTTTGTGTGTGACTCCTCTATTCATAGGTGCATTCTGAGCACTAGAGTCTCCTGGTGCAATCTTCATTCTTTTGAAGAATCCCTTCTGAGCTGGAATGAATATCATGCATTTATCACTAGTATGTCCAGCTTGATTGCACCTCACACACAGAACATGATCTTCATGTGAAATCTATTTCTTTCCTTTTGCCTTAGCTTTTTCCAGTGCTTTATCTTCAGCTCTCTGCAGCTCTCTGGCAAGTTTCAACTGATTAGGCCATATGACTAACAAGTCATTTGGAAGTGAGGCCTCAGTTTTGGAAATTCCACATGGTTCTTTTGATGCTGTTAAGATACCTTTCTTAGGAAACTTATTTTAAATCAATCCCTTCTGCTTCTTCTGGATTGATTGTCTTTTTGAGTCCAGTATCCTTCTATTCAGTTCCATGGCTTGTTCACAAAGATCCATGATGTGTCTTTTCTTTCCACAGTAGAAGCATGTTTTCTTCTTGTTGGTCCTTCTGGATGCATCACCCATATTGGATTTAAACTCCAAGGACTTCTTTTCCTTTTTGAAAACCTTCTTGGTAGCATCTTAAACATTCTTTTTGCTTCCCAAGGATTCCATTTTAGCCAGGTTCAGTGATCTTCTCTTCTTTTTGGCTCTGGATACAGTTGGAGATTGACATGTATCTTTTTGACCACTTTTGCAAACATCCCAGATGTTATCAAGTAATCCAAATCTATTTGCAGTAAACAGATGTCTCTGGACCTGTGGATACTGCTTCTTTCCTTCTGGCTCGCTCCCCCTTGGCATGGGCTTCCTCTGTGCTTTGGAATTTAGTGGATTTTACCAAAAATCCTTTTCACAATGCCCATACATGTTAAAACACCAACATTGACCCACAAATCTTGACTTTTTGATTCCTTCTTATTATAGGGTACTTGTCTTGAATTGTTGTGCTGCTTCAGGAGAGCTTTCTTTCTTCATTGTCTTCATCCATACTTATTTGGAATTATTCTTCCATCCTGCACTTTTTATGGAAACACAATTAGAAGAATTAGTACAAGATGGGATGGATGGTACCTTCCTTTTAGAAGATGTTTCTCTTTTATTAGAGGATGTCCTTATTTTGGAATAATCCTTCTCAATGCACACTTGTGTAGCAACATTTCAACTTTCAGCTGACTGGGTGGATTCAGCTTTGGGTGATTGCAGATTTTTCAATATCACCTCTAGTTCTAAGCATTTCATGATAAGGGAGTTCTTCTCATCCTGAACAGTTCTTAGCCTTCCTTCCCAATTTTCTTTCAGCTGTCCTAACTGGTCTTCATGCACCTTCTTCAATTCTAGCAATGAATTGTCAAGATCCTTCACCAATTTGACTTTTTCTTCGAGTTGAGCATCTCTGACATTCATTGACACTTTATGCCTCTTTTCCAGTGCATGGAAAACATCTTTGACTAGTATCATAAAGAATTATTTCACAGAAAGGCTTCTTTGCAATTCTTCAGCAGTGTCTTCATATCTTTCATTGCAAAGAGAAGCGGTTTCATCTTTAGCCTTCACCAGCTTTTTGAGAGTGTTGGTTATGCCAACCCTTTTTTCCAATTGGACTTCCAGAGAATTGGCTTCATCTTCTAGCTGTAATTTTTCTTCTTGAAGATCAAGGACGCCTATAGCTATACACATTGCCACTTCCTTGGGGACTATCTTCTGAAGATATTTGATTGCATTTAGAAGATCATTGTTTCTTCCATCTTCATCACAGCTAGAGCAGGCTTCATCAGAAGAATGATAAAAGTAATTGTCATCTGATGTGACTTTCACATTTCTTTCCATAGAAGGAGTTTCTCTGATTGCAAAAACCTTCTTCCTCATCTTCTTTGCCTGTTTCTTCATTCTGTTTTTCAGAGTCTTGGCAAATATCTCCATTTGAGGATGTTCTTTCATTTCCTCCAATCTGCACTCCATATAGACTCCCTTGGATCTTTTAGAGGCAACCTCACTCTGATACCAATTGAAGTGCCCAGATCAGTGTGATCACTGAGAGGGGGAGGGGGTGAATCAGTGATCCTTTAAAAAATTTTACTAATTGATTCTTTATCAATTAAACCTCTATGGCTTGTTAAGGCCTCGATCCACTCTTCTTGTATCTCTCAGCCTTTCCTCGAGTGATGTAGTAAATGTAAAGGCACATGACACAAGGATTTACAAGGTTCGGCACCAAAGGCCTACGTCCTTGCCATGTTGGTTATACGCCCCAACATGGTTTCTCCTATTATAATCTGTTAGTATTACAATGGTTGATACAGAGTCACACTGTATCTCTCTTGAGTCCCATAGGAGGGTCTTTATACTGCGTCCCACAGTGTTACCAGAGTCCCACTGGCCTGCTCCAGAATCCCACTGAAGACTTCCTCCACCCTGAGTCTCACAGGGGACTTCTCCTGGATCATCGAGTCAGACGAGTAGCTCTTCTTCACTTTAGCTCTTCAAGTATCCTCAGTAGCCTGGGATAAAGGCTATTGGCCTTGCTCTGTACCTCTTCTCACTTGTGATGAACAGGTCTTCTCGTCTTTCTCAGGATTTATCTCCTTTCTCTTAGGATGACCAGGCCTCTCTCTTCAAGAATCTTCAACAGCCTCTGAAAAGGTCTGTTCGTCTTGCTCAGCACTTCATATCACTTCTGTTGATCAGGCTCTTCTCAATTACTGAAAACTCAGGTAGCTGATGTCTTTTAGTTCATTCTGTCTTCAGTCTCACTTTAGAACAACTTCATGCACTAAGTGCATGGCAACTCTGCTTCTTCATGCACAGACTGCATGTCCTCTCAAATTCTTCAAGATCTTCTGATCTTGGACAACTCAGATGCACTCCACTGATTTAAGCTTTATTCACGTGTGCATGTTCATGCATTCATGCATGCACTACCCTTCTTCTACTCTTGGTGCAATAAACCCACAAAGGGTGTAAACTATTTTAGCACACACCTTCTTCACTCACACACTTTGTTCAATTTGATCACACACTTAATAGTGTGTTATAATTTAGTGTGGATGTCTTCTTCTTTCTTCTTCTAAATGTGTACACTTTGCACACACCTCGGTTCGGCCTCTTCACTTTGCACACACAACTTCTTCACTTTGCACACACTTGATTTGGCCTCTCTCGACTTCTTAAGGGTGTTCTTCAAATTGCATACACAAGGTGCAAGCCTTCCTCATTTTTAACACACCCAAGGCTACGGCCTTCTCCAATTCATAAACACACACAATGTGAGGTCTTCACTTTGAACACAATCCTCCTCTTTGCACACCCACTGCCCGTAGGGTGTTCTCCCACTTTGCACACACACGGGGTGTGTTGTGGCCTTCTTCTTCTTACACACACAAATACTAAGCCTGGGCCAACTTGTTTCTTCAAGCATGCACACACAATAATGTCTCGGACTTCCTCCTTCACTTTGCACACACACTGCCAATATGAAGGCGCACAAGTGCTTGGTGCGGCCTCTCCTCCACTCCATTGTCGCTCAGGTGCACAAGGCACAAGAGCCATGCAAGGCATCGGGTGCAAGGCAGCCGTGCAAGGCTCAACCAACCGCGGGGTGCGCAAGTGATGCGGCCTCGGGTCGTGCAGGCCTCAAGAGTGAAAGAGCACCTCGGGCGCGCAATCTACTCCTGCCGCGCAAGTATGCGGGCAGAGAGAGCTCTTCCTGATGCGCAAGTGAGGCGCACAGGGGACTCCTTCGGGACTTCGGGTGGCCCCGAGATCTTCAGCCGCACAAGTGGGTTGCGCGGGGCATCTTCTTCGCGAGGCACAAGGGTGATCTCATGGGACTCTCATTTCTCAAAGGATCAGTAAGCATCCTCGAGGGCTCGACCTCTATTTATATAGGCAGAGGAATGCCTCAAATCTTCCGCGTGAGATAAATCTTGAACCACCGAGATTCTTGGTTCTTTGAAAATCTTTAAACACGATCCGCAAATCACGTTTTTTCTTTTCTGTTTCACGCGGACTTCTTACTTTATTTTCCTCTACGTTCATGCGACATAGAACGCATGCATGGCCTTCTGTTTAGGATAATCCATGAAAAACATAAACCATCATGGCCTCGCACCTCCGGTTGCTTCGGCCAGCCACGAATTCTCCCATACGTTGCATGCATGCCCATTTTTAGGCATGGATATGTTCAGTAGGGCCAGACAAACCGGATGGACGCCTAAGCTCCTTTAGAGGTGGCCAGGAACTCGAAATCCGGCCACGGGTAGCCTCTGGTTCATCGGCGGCTTTGCGGGAGGTGCCTTGGCCACGCTCGAGGAAGGGGATGATGCGGCAGCCGTCAGATCAGGCGTTTACTGAACTTTGGATGGCCGCGATCAGATCATCGCGTGCGGGATTCGATGAGCGGCTGTGATCAGCCGCGCGATTGGATGGGCGGCCAGGATCTCTTCCACGGAAAAATCTCGCGTCCCACATCGAAAAAAACCAAAGATTTTCCGTGGTTTATCAACCAGCCGCTCCCAGAGACGGCCAGTTGAACTTCTCCCTCCACGGTGCCACCCCGCACCGTGTTCTCTCTGCGGGCGCGCTCTGCGCCCACCTCTGCTCCCTGCGGGGCACGCCACTGGCGCCTACTATGCGCTCGGGCGCCCCTGCTGCATATGCCTGATCCCCTGCGTGGCCCCGGCATTACACATGGCCGCGGCCTCTCGGGATGGCCCCATGGGATCCCCCTTGGGCGTGGCGACCTCGAGTCACACATGTGCCTTGGGGTTGAACCCTTAAGCCTGGCCCTTGGTGGCTTCTTTTTCCCTGAGTATAGAACAAGTCCTTTGTTTAAAAACAAAGTGACCAAGTTCAAATTCCAAATTCCACATCTTCCTCTAATCAATTCTCCCTTCTTCATTTAATCTCTTCTCTTCTTCTTAAGAATTCCTCCATTCCTCTTAAACATTTAATCTTCACTTTGGAGTGACATTCCAGAAGGTTCATCTTCAACCGAAGCTCCTGAATCAAATAATTCTTTAACATTATTCAATGATCCAATCAGAGATTAAGTTGGATCATCTTCTAATTCACATGCACTAAGTGATAGTGCACGGACTTCATTAAACCACTTCATCCACTTAGAACATTTGGATGGATCCCTTTCATCTCCTCATGCATTGTCAATACAATACACGGCCTTCTAACATTGTTGGGACTTTGTATCATCAGGATACAAGTTCTATGAACTTAAAGATCAGCTCAACAATCGTAAGATATAATGATGATGCTCCATCATCATCCATTCTTCATGTGGTGTAACTTAGTATCATCTTGATACAAGTATTGAAACATTAAGATCCAGTCTACAATCGTCTGATATTACTAGAGAATGTTTCAACCATCATCTCCTATGTCACTTAGTGAATCTCTTAAGTGACATTCCCCTATGTACCATGGCCATTCTCCTTCATCATCATCACCATCACAGCCTTTGTCATTCACATATTGACTCTACTTGACATCCATTCATTCTTTGACATCTTCTGATCAACAACATACCTTATTGACAGAAAATGAAACACAGTGCACTTCAACATGATTTTTTGTTTTTGTCATTTATAATTTACATAATTTTTAGTAATTTTTCATGTTTTCACAGTAAGTATTGATTACATGCTCATGACATCACTTAAATAACTATAATGAGGGGATGAAAAGACCATCCATGATTTTTGAAGGATGTGAAAATTATGTTATTATATGTATATTTACTCAATGATTATAGTTTAAATACCTAGACCACTCATGTTTTGTGTCATATCATTGATGTTGTGGATTTATAACTAATTATTTTAGGTTGGGAAAAAATTCATCATTTGTAACTCCATTAACATTTTAAATCAGCTCATGGTAATGGATAATATGAAACAAAATAATAGAATTTTGATATTATATGTTATTTAGGTGTAATGAAGAATTAATTCATATGCTACAATAAAAAAACTATCCATATTATTATTTTTATTTTTTATACTTGAAAAACTGTATGTTGTTGTAAGCACGTTTATCATCATGTAAAAACTTTTATACACTATTTTTCATTATTAAAACCTAGATATTGGGATTTTGTTATCCAACTTTCTGATTGAGTCATTTATGATTACTTTTTTTATTATTACTCTATCTTTTTTGAATTATATATAAAGTATTTTGAAATAAGAAATAGAAATTTGGGGCATGGTGTGTTGTTCATGGAGGATGAGTTGGCTATTGAATCAATAGTATGGGGGAGTGATGGATACTTATGTGGGAACTTCCCATAGGTATACATGAGAAAAAAATAAATACAAATGTACAAAACATTAGAAGAAAACATGAAATGATTTGAAAGATGAATTACTAAAATTGTGAAATGTGGGTTCCTTCACATTGTATACAAGAATGAAATGTGGGATTATTTTCACCCCAACTCTATTTTTATGCCTCTATCTTCCTCCCATATGACCCTCTTTTTTTCCTTCATAAATATTCAAAATATTTTACTTCAATATCTATAATTATTTTGTTCTTATTTATGTTTCCTTGGTTTAATTGGATTCATCTCAATCATAGAAGGTTATATGTAGTTTCCTTAATATATGTAATGTGGTTTATTTCCTATTTAATTGAATTTTAATTGTTGATTTTAATTACATCATTTTATATTTCAGCTTGTAGAAGATACCCAATACGAATATTTTCATGAAATTGGTGTAATTAAACATTATGTTCATTATAATATTTAATTATTTTGACGGATTTGTTATTTTGAAATTAATTTTTCATTAGAACATGACTATTTTATTGTTCTATGGAGTTACATAGGTCTTGGTGAAAGGGATGAGTGTGTGTCACAATGTTTTTTATGTGGTTAGATGTTCTTGGGAATATGATCTATTTAGTATCAATTATTCCATTTCCAGTATTTAGTTTTTTGTTTATAGTTTATTTATTTTAGCGTGTTTTATGGTTTTAATAGGTCATTGGGTACCCAGGAAGGATCACTATGCGATTGGGAACAATTTTAAAAAAATTAGTTAAGGTATATAGATCCATGAAAAACTTTTTAACTTAAATCTATGACTTCATTCTTGATTTAAATTTAATAGTTGAACTCATTAAAAATTATATTTTTATTCTTATAACTTCTTCTATAATGTAAATTTTTATATAAATTTTACATAAAAAATTAATTGTTTAAATTTAATAAAAGGATTTTTCCCAAAAGAATTCATTTTTTTTAAAAATAGTTATGATTCCCAATAACTGAATGAATATGAAATATAGGATTTTTTTGGAAAAATTTGAATTTGAATGGGTGTTTGGAATGATATTTATTAACTATTTTATACTATAAAGACTATTTATTATGGTTTTATTTAGTTATATTTAATTTATTTGGTTTAATATTATAAAATTATTTATTTATTACAAATGTTTTAATGAAAATGAATAATGGGTTTGTTTTCATGAGATGATTCTATACATAATTTTTTCTTTAGGATATTCCCATGGATCGATTGTCACATTATAAAAGGTGTATCGTTTAATGAGAATTTTATTTAAGTGATCCCCTTGAGTTATTTTTTAATATTTTGGAGTGGATATTGATATTTTATGAGTTAATAAGTATTATGAATAAGGGATATATTTCTTAGGTTTTATCTGTGATAAAATATACAAGCATGCTAATTTTAGGTTTCTTGGAAGGTATTATCATTATGATTTATATTTTCATTCATAAATTTAATTGATAATTTCTCATGTTCAATTCTACTATTGACATGGATTATATCAATTTGAATGATTATGGGAACCTCATATACAAAGGTGGGGAATACTAGATTTAATTATCAATAAGGAATATATTATTCTCTCACTCTAATATATACTATGGCATGACACTAACTAAAAAATACTATAATATGGATAAGATTATAATGAAGGTGATTTTCACTTGGACTTTATATATATCTTGTAAATTGATCATCCCTGGGGAGAGATATTTCTAGTTATGTTTAGATGTGATAATTCGATCTTTAAGAGTATGAGGATACAATGGTTCCCTATCCAACTTCCCATAGAGATCATACCATGATATCTAAACATTTCCATTACATTTATCTGAGTAAAAAAATGTTTTTATGAAATATTTTTAAATAATGTTTTAGTGAAAGTTTTTATCATTTACTTGTAGTTATCTTCTTTCCTCATATGAATTTTTTTTATAATATTTTCTATTAAAGAATTAGTTGTAGTTTGTTGTTTATCATTTCATATTTTATGGGTATTTCTTATTTGTTGGATATATATATGTGATAATTTTATTTTTTTAGTTTAATTTACATATTATTTTCTAAAAAAAGATGATTATAATTATTTTAGAAAAATTTTATACAATTTTTTTTAATTTAATGTTCCAAATTTATCTTCAAATAGGAGTTTTCATGTGATATAAAAGAGTAACATAAACATTTATTATTTTTCTTTCACTTAAATTGATTTAAATAATGATATATTGTTAGTATTTTTCATGAAAGGATAACAAAATTTATGGAAGTATTTTTAATCTATAATGAATTTGATTTATTTTCAAAATATTAGGCATGGGTATTGAGGACATTATATACTAAGAATTTTTATGCATGGTTATATACATTTCATGTTCTGTTCATGTTCTACATTGATATAGTGGTGTGTCTCATGTTTTTTTGGGTAAAGTATGGTAGACGTTTTACCAAGATATAATTTTTTTGACACAGGTAGATGTTGATCAGGGTAATTTATATCTTTGTATTATATTTTATGTGTAGAATTCAGCCTCGGTATCCACTAAAAGCTTCCCTAAGATGGTTGGCCACATGAACTCAATAATGCCTCTATTTAAGCTAGAGGGTTTTGACTATCACGAAGGGTTTAGTGTGTGTTCGTGGGGAGACTATTTCATTACGAGTCAGAGTGTAGCATAAAGGTAATATAAATATTATAATCATTGGAAATTATAAAAAATAATAATCAGCCAAAAAAATCCAACCAGATAAAGAAAAAATAGGAATATAAATCATAAATACACAGAAAAATGATGATGACCATGGAATGTAGCTATAAAAAAGGAAGTACATGAGCCAAAAGGGATGTAGAAATATACCACTTACTTTAAAAAAATACATAAATATACCTCTACTAGGATCCTGAGAATATTATCTATTCACTTCTATTATATTCAATACTAGTACACATAATAAAACATTAGATGTTGGACACATCCATTTTCTTGTAAATGTGATCATAAAGTATTATAAGGTGCCAAGTTAGATCTGAGCATGGTGTGAAATATACCAAGTAGGAAACCACCAATGGTGTCTAGAAAATATATTCTATGCTTATAAAATGAGAAGTATTCTAATAATAATAAAATTTAAATAAATAACAAATAATAAAAATCGGTTCAGGTTCCCGATTGATACCCAATTGACACTTCCAACTTTGGCCAAATCGCGATGTATCTGCACCAAGGTGATTCTGTTTAATTTTAATATGTATGGTATGTGGGTAATAATTGACCACATATCAATATTGGAACAAACACAATCATATAATTTGTCTCATAGGAATCATATCTAGGGTAATATTAAAACATTATTAGAACTATAAATAATTAATCCATTTATTTTAATTAAGAAACACCCTAGGACCCTCCAAAGTGAACCATATATAAGAACCCATGTCTCGTACTATGATCATTATAAATATCAAACCCCCTAAGATTCTATCCATGATGATCTATAATGGAATCCAACCTTTCTCTCTCGATATGGAGAAGGCATGACACTCTGAGATCTTCCAAGGTATCTCACATAGAGAACCATGTATCAATCAAGGAATGGTATAACCATTTTATATATGATCCCATACTAGGTGACTCCCTTGTAATTGGTATCGCTCATGGGAAGGAATGTAATCCACATGATGATCCAATCCTAGATATTTTATAATTAGTCCAATTATATATCCTTGTGAATATACAATCTATGACAAATTTTTATTGTAATTCACAATGAGCACATCCAAGGAAACCTTACATTGGGACCCTTTTATCACCCTTGGATAGTTATGGGGGTATGGATTAGATATCGAGAATTGGTACCCCATAAAAATCCATCACAATAATAATTCATTAATCAAGTTGTCCAATTCATTAAATCCAATAATTCAAATTTGAGCAAGAAGTATAGTAGATATACCACATGTAATATCAATTCTCTTAGGAAATCCTCAATTGATATAATTTATTACACTGAAATTTATACATTCCAATTAAATAAATTAACTATTAAAATCACATAATGATCACAATCTTTTAATGTGGGGAACTCTTATAGGGGTGGATCATATCATGGTAAATGCCTCAAAGAGTTGATTAACCCATAACTATGGCCTTTTTACACATATGAATAACATTTAAATTAATTAATTGGACATTATGGAGAAAAAACCAAGTATTCTGGTGCCTGTCACAATAGAGCATAGTAAATTATTACTATACATTTATGGGAATGAACATGACCACCCACCATAGATTCATACCATTATCCTCATCCAGTTTGAGTACTTGAATAATTCATGAATGTGAGAAATCAGAAGAATTGGGTACATTTCTAGAAGAAATGTATATTTTCTCACACAAAAGAAATGTAAAATATGGGAAGATAAATGATTAATGTACGGAAAATAAATCATGAATATACTGTTGAAGATCTAATCCTGATGATGACAAGGCCAACAGAGACCAAATATAGGAGAATCAAAGAAACACAGGCCTTGGTAGAGGATGAGATTCAGTATTATAGATGTTGTGTGGGATAGAAAGTCAATATGTACTCTATCAAAAATAATATTCTATACCTCATTTTTAATAATAAAACAACCATGGTAATTTACTAGGCATGTAAATTTTACATTCAATGTAAATCTTGATTTTTTTTCCCACGTGGGGATAACATGTTCACGGGGTGCAAGGGGTCTGGAATAACAATATCATGTCATGTATTTAAATACCCACCATTAATTTGGTCTATATCAAGGTTCCATCCCCTCTTATACATCTATTAAATTAAAATAATTTAACCTCCCCTACGAGTTTTCAAATGGTTAAAATAAAACTAGAAAGAAAATGAACATTTCTAACAAGATGGGCCCTTACAACCTCCCCACCATAAAATAGATTTCCCCAGAGTTTCCATTCCAAGGGTGGTAAAACATCATCTATGTTATGTTTTAGCCACAAATAATGTAAATAGGACACTCTCTCATATCTATCATTGTATGCAAGATCGTGCTACCATAGCATCCATACTATAATAATTGACATCACTCGAAGCTCATTAATGATATGATAAATAATATGTATTGGATGCTTCTAAAAGTATGCATCATAATATAGCTAAATATCCTGATGATAAAACAAATTATATGGGTTAGAATTACAATATAGAATCTACGGTACATGTAATATTTTGGGAATGGAATTATACCCTTGAGTTAAACACAAATAATAGGCTACTGTCCTTAAACACTCCCCATCATTAATGGAAAAACATAGTGAGGAAATAGATTCCATACTCTCCAGATCCCTTGATGACCCAATCTAGGAAAAACTCACAAAAACACTCCATGTCCAACCTCAAAATCTATAAGTTAGAGACAATGATAAATATAAGAAATATACCTAGAATAGTTTGTAGACATGCATTTCTAAATTACCCCTACCTACGTTGATGTCTCCAAAATTAGATGAATGGACCTTTATTACTATGACACCTACCTATAACTAGAACAAAGTTGAATGAAAGGGCCTAAAAGAAATTTCATCATCGGGATCCATCTTGATAATTTCTAGAATGATGTAATTGTAGGAAATCTCATGTATATGTATATATTTCACTAAAAATACTCAATTATCAAGGAAACATTCCAATAACTTGTCTTTTATCACATGTATCATCCAAATTTATTGATTGATAGTCTTCGTGTGATATGATGCACTCATTGGAACCTATAAACCTAGTTAATTATGTAATACATAGCATAACATTGATGAAAACATTGTTTATTGATCTAATGTGATGGAATGGGAAATACCATGAAGGTGTAAAATCTCATGAATATAAATTCTTACAAGATCTTCATTTGATCGGGTCACTCAGATAGGTAGGAAGTGTGCAACATTTGTATGTGTGTCAAAAGTCACCCATACTACATCATTTCCTCGAGGGGATCTCATAAAACTCATAATAAAATCCATAGTGATGCTGTCCCATTTCCACTCAAGAATTGAAGGAGAATGTAAAGCTCATGTAGGTAATTGGTGATCAGACTTCACCTACTGACTGGTGGAACACTGAGTGATAAATCCATCAATCTTTCTCTCATACCTATCCACCAATACTAATGATCTACATCCTAGTTTATCTTGGTATGCCCAGGGTGAACATCCCAAACAGAGCAATGATATTCTCACATAAAATCATTATGTATGTATATAAGAAACCATTTATATCTAAGAAAGTGAAAAATATCATCTTAATCGACAACCTAACGAGGATTTTGTTTTCTTCCTATGTCACTCTCTCTTATTACTAAGACCCTGATATCTAATATTATGTATAACTAGTACTATTCCCGTGAAAATTCACGGGACTATCAATTTTTTTTCAATTCATCTGGTTCTACATCATTCAAAATAAAAAATAGTCAATATAATTCTTAAAATAAAATGATGATTATGAAGTGAGTGGACTTAATGTGATAAATGGAAATGGAGTGAAGACTAATGATGGAAGAGATGGAACATGATGGAATAGGGGAGGCGGGTATCAAAGACAGATATGAATCAAAATATGAAGGTGGAGGATGAGATGGAGGCAAGAGGCGAGATTGGGAAAAATTATGGAATGAAAGCTAGAGAAATTTTCATGGTTTATAGATTTAAACTGGATTCTATGAGCCTGCAATGATGCATATGTGCAGATTAGTAGGAATCATGAATGCATTTCATGTGGTGTCATTGAAAGATAAATAGCATCTAAAGAGAAAAATGGACTAGAAGATTCCTCAATATGGAAGTTATTTTGAATCCCCTTGATAACAATTGAGTTATTGATAACCAAAATAATGTTGATGGGAACAAAGGAGTCCAAAATTATACAGTACACATAATAAAAGACCTTAAATCTCTATAAATGAAGCTACCTTAGAACTGCATTGTTATCTGTTATTTAAAACCATATATATATCCCATTTTTTTCCAATTGACTCTAAATGACCCCACAACGGTACTTACATAGGAGATTTAAAGATTACATATGAATATAAAAGACAAGAAATAGAAAATGGAAACAGAGACCAATCAAGGGTACGCCGAGCCTTCAACCACTTCAGAAGACCTAATCACATGAAATTGAATAAAAAATGATGAAGACAGATTCAATCTTCATATAACATGAGAATCAATATCATTATTATAAATAAATTCCAAGATTTGTAATGAATAAGTGCATATAGAATATGAAAACACATAAGTGCACAAAGATTTCAGAAACCAAAATTTGTCTTCCTATATTTTTTATACTAACATTGCCATAATCAATGCCTTTTTCTAATGCATGATCTGCAATGCTAAGCCCAATTATGTGAATCACCCAATGACAATGTTAGTTGAGAATGGTTATGAAATGATAGGAAACGTTTCTTTGGAATTCAACAACAATGTGCAAATGAAACAGGTCATGTAATTATCTCAAACCTCAACACAGTACTTGAATGCATAAATTATATTGGAAAAGGATTGAAAATTTATTCTCAACAAATTGAAATAGTAATCATGTAGTAACACACATTTCAAATAAGAAATGGTAAAAAATAATTAAAACATGCAAATTAAAAAACCCATTCTGGTAGAGGATATTATATTTTCGATACAGAAAAACAACATTGCATGTTTTCACATATGGTTGCATGTGAAAAAGGTGGGTTTAAAATCTGAAAACAACATCAGACATGTTTAAATGACATAAAATTCTAATATTATGATGGAAAACAACATCAAATAATATTTATGGTAAATATGGCCTCCAAGTAAAAACAAAATAAAATTTATGAGACAATATTTGAACATGAACTAATCTTTTCTCATGTCGGATTGGTGATATGTTTTGTAAAGGTGATATTGTGATGACTAATTAAAATTTGAGAGAGAACTACCAACCAAATAAACAATTATTAGTCCTTCCTCCTCCAGATATCACTTGTATTTCCTGTAATTTCAACTCATTAAAATAATACAAATAAATATATATGAATAAATGTTCAATGGATGTTTTAAATTTTGAGATATGGATGGAAAGAGGGATGATATTATCCATTGTAATGTTTCTATATCTCACTAACTCTTCGTGGTACGCACCCACTTCTCATGCACTGAATTATAGAGAATCAGAAAAGAAAATAATTCAAACCCAAAAAATAACTTACAAAAAAACTACCCATGATAATCTCAAAATCATAGACAATAAATTAAGAAAGGTACCCATCTTATAATTTTGTTCAATATTTATATAGTTAACCAAAAAGAAACAACAATCCATTAATATATTATTCATGTTGCAACATTAAATAAATTCAATGTGACATAATCTTTCTTTTTGTTGAAGAAAAATAATTATATGTAAATTTATTCTTAATAAATCATCGATCATAAAATTAAATGATATAATATTCAGTAATAATTCTAATATTTTTCCTATTGTATAATCATAATCATAGAAAAATGAATGAAAATTCAAGGAATATGATGGTTTAATGGAATACTAAAAGAAATAGAGAATGAAGCATTACAATGCTTGAAGAAGGTTCAACTAAAAGTAGTGTTGGATTGTGAGGATGAAACTTTTACTGAACTGTCACTTTAACATACCTAAAAATGTTATTGGTTCAAAACCTTCTCCTCAAATCAACTGAATCCAAACAACAGAATCCTGATAAAGAATCAAGTCCTATAAAGTGAACAAATACAAACAAACGTATCAAAATATTCATCATTCATTTAGAGAATTAAATAGGAACAAATAAATGATAGTTTTATACCAGAATAATCTGATGGTCCCAGTCGATTATCCAAGTAGCAGCTTCATATGATCAAACAGATGGTCTAAAATCACATTAATTGTCAATCATAGTATATTTTCACTATAATGGTTAATAAAGAAAATTCAAAACATATACCTGAAAGTATTAGACTAGAACTAAAATAAAATTATGTTGAAGAAAGGGAGAAGGGGAAACCATGAATGACTCGTCTTGTTCTCAATAACCAAAAGGAGACCCGTATAGTACTGATTCAAATGATAATGCAATTAATAATTGTTAAAAAATACAATATACCATCAAGATTATCATTTCATACCATCTGATGATGATCAAAGTATAGTAAATCTCATTTTTTAGTTAATAGTCAGTTTTTAACACCCTCAAACATTTATATATTACATAATCATTGTTCTAATCTATGCTTCAATGTTTCATGGTAGGTCACAATACTGAACCTTTTTTATACCTTGAAAATTGATCTGGATAATATCAAGAACCTATGGTGAAAAAAATTTCAAGTGGATATGCTACTCATGGGCACTGTTAGGATAATATTTATGTATTTAATATCATAATTACTTATAGGAATTATAATGATAGAGAAAGGATCAAGACATAAAAAATTTAAATCATGGTAAAATAATATTTTATACTCTAACAACCGCTTAGTGTATCATATCCTATATTGAAAAGAAACATACAAAATCCATATATGAGATGAACTATAGAGGTTAGAATAATACCAAGTTCAATGACATCAATTTCTAATATTATTATTTAAAACAACATAAAATAATATTTTTTGGAACTAAGTCCTCCATATCAAAACAAACTGAAATTTATGAGACAATATTAGAATATGAACTAACCTTTTCCCATGTTGAATTGATTATATGTTTTTTAAAAGAGATAATGTGATGAATAGTTAAAAATAGAGAGAGAACTACTAAACAACCAACTTATATTAATCCTTCCTCCTTCATAGATCACTTGTATTACCTATAATTTCATATAATTAAATTAAACCAACTAAATATATATGAATACATTGAATATAGTTGTTTTAGATTGTGATATATGTAGGTGGAGAGAAATTATTTTATCCAATGTAAAGTTTCAATCACTCACTAGCTCTTCCTGGTACACACCCCCTTCTGATGCACTAAATTATAGAGAATCATACAAAAAACAATTCAAAAAAACATAGCTTACAACAAAACTACCCACGATAAACTCAAAATCATAGACAATAAATAAATCAGCGTACCCATCCTAAAATTGTGTTCAATCATTATATATTTAACCAAAAACTTACATAAATCCATTAATATACTATTGATGTTATAACATTAAATAAATTCAAAGTGATATAATTTTCATTTGTGTTTAAGATACATAATTATATGTAGGTTTCTTTGTTTTTGTGCTTAATCTGATCATTGATTATAAAATTTAAACATATAATATTGAGTAATAATTCTAATATTTATCTTATTGAATAATTCTAATCATGTAAAGATGAATGAAAAATTAAAGGCATAAGATGGTTTAATGAAAGACCAAAAAATATAGAGAAAGAATCATTACAATTCTTGGAGAAGGTTCCACTAAAAGTAGTGTAATATTGTGAGGGTGAACCATTTACTGAACTGTCAGTTTACCATGCCTAAAAATGTAATTTGATGCAATCCCATGTCCTAAAATAATATAAATCCAAAAAATGGAATCCTGAAGAAGGATCAAATCCCATTAAGTGAACAACTTAGAACAAACAAATAAAAAATTCATTAAGCATTTAGACAATAAAATTGGACCAAATAAAAGATATGATTATACCAGATAAATGGTGAATGAAATAATTAATCGTGAAGATTTAATGAGAAATAATAACATGCAGTGATAGTCCTAGAAGAATCTCCAAGTATTAGCTTCAAATGATAAAAAAGATGGTCTAAAATCACATTAATTGTCAATCATAGTACAGTTTTACTAGGATGTTTAATAAACAAAATTCAAAACATAGACATAAAATCTAAGACTCAAACAATTATAAAATGTAGTTGAAGCAAGGGAGAAGGAGAAACCATAAATGCCTCATCTTGTTACCAATTTTCCAAATGAAGGATATACACACAATACTGATTCAAATGATAAGGTAATCAATCATTTTTTCTCCTGAAGAAGCATCCCATGGTGATCTTGGAATGCCCTCCAGTCAGTTAGCACAACAACATCTGGAATTTGTGGTATACCAAAGCAGTTTGAGAATGACTGAACATGGATGTGATGATGATGAATCTCTGACACTTGAAATCCATAAAAAATGAGTCTGGATACAGCACGAGGTGTTTTAGCATATGCTTCCTCTTATCCAATTTAGTGGGTGGGTATTGAGATAAATATCATTGGGAAGCGACATATTAGTAGTAGAATGCACAACCTTGCTTGCCAAAGGACATCAGCTTCATATAAACCAACAATTTCCAATGAGAAATCAGGATATTCGATGTGCACACATCTCCTGAAATCAATATAAGCCAGACATTGAAAACCATAATAGGTACAAATCTGAGTATGTTGACATCAGATAAAAAATTAAAAAAATAAGTACGTGTTAATATATAATATCCAAAACAGATAGAATATTGAATGTGTAAGAGATTATAGAGATATATAGGTATTACTGGTTGCAACACATCGTTGACAGAAATTGGAATGACATAGATACTGAACGATGACCAACCATGTATGTTGAGTTGAACATAGACCAGGTAGCCGACCAATTAGAACTTGAAACCCTATATTTTAGACACTGAATGGAGTAGCTTACGAAACCCTAGTTCATTGATATCCGAAGAGGTGAAGACGGTTTATCGCCAATCAGTGTCGACTGTAGCTTTCATAGAACGATCTTAGTTAAGTCATTGGAAGACAATGAAGTGATGAAGGTGGAGATTTTCGAACCGATGATTCAGAAAATATAATTCACGATGGGGAGAAGATCAGTAGATGTGAAGATGATGTTGTGCATTCATGACGGTGTGTAGATTGGAATAGGGGAAGATGGATCAGTGAGATGCATCACAATCTCATGATTTGATTTTCTGATTTTCAGTGAAATTGTAGGATGATGATGAAGGTAGATCTCTAGATTTTTTGAAACAGTGGTAGTCGATGAGTATTTTTGCCAAGAGAGAGAGGGAAATGTGACGGAAGGTGGAAATATGGATACGAGTGATTTGGGTGAATTGCTGTGGGAGTGACACGTGGTGGAAAAAATCCTTCTTTAGTATATATATAAATATGAATTTATATAAATAGGGAGACTATCAATGGAAAATATGCTAAAATAGGATACCCATGATATTACTAAACCTTTAGGTGCATATCATAAAGAAGATCCATCATCCTCAGCTCACTGTTGGCCTATAGGATAGCCTATGCATGGGTCTTCCCGCTTAAAAGGTCAACCATAGTATTTCCCTTTCTAGGTGTCTAAGCAAGTTAAAGGATGAACGACTGTAGCTTCTCTACCAATCTTTGCTACCAAATATTCAATCCATGATGTGAGTATATATATTTGATAATTTTTTGATGTGGGTAAATAATGATACACTCATACAATATATAATTCCTCCAATAATATAAATCATGAACCACAACTACTAGATTGGGGTCGTGCATAGAGTAATTCTAGTCATTAGTTCTCTACTATCAAGACCCATATTATACAAATTGATCACCCTACATCATAACTACTGCTATTCTAATTCTTGACGTGTAATAATAAACTATATAGATTCTTACTGCTCTTGATGAATCAAGATAAGAAATGATGGTAGTCGCCCTTTAAACTTCTGAAAGGTTATCTCACATGCATCTGACGACATGAACTTCACACACTTATTATTAAATATTTTTATAGTTAATTCTAGTAATGAAAAATCCTTAATGAAATTAATTTTATATTCACGTAGCCCCATGAAACTACATATTTCAAATACATTCATTGGATTCTTGTTGGAAACCTCATCTCTCACCTTCTCTAGGTTAACAGGAACTCCTTCCTATGAGATTATATTATCCAATAAGTCATCCTTATCAATCCAAATGTGGGACTTTTTGATATTATCATATAGATAGTTCTATATTATTGTATTCAAGATGATCTCATGTTGGCTTTCATGTTTTTGTCGAGTGACTAAATACAAAAGGATGTTTCCCCTGAATGAAAACATAACTGAATCCACATACATGTGGCAACCAAAATTCATCGTATCCATAATGTCTATTGAAGTATTCATAATGTTGAATGATAAATCCAGACACTCATACAAGATATTCCTACTATTTAATGTTGCACATAATGATTTTGATGGTCTCACATGAACCCTACTATAGCCTTACCTACCATAAAACATAGGGAAAACCATTGTTCCTCGGATATGGTTGAAGAAGTCACATATAAGAGGTATTGGATACTAACTCATAATTATAAGCTAGTCCAACAATTAGTAATACATGCACAACAAGAGGGTATTATCGTTTTTCATGGTGAAAAGGATGGGTGAACCCTGGAGAAAATTATTAGATCAAATAAAACCATTTTCTTCTAATTGACCAAACTAATTCATGAGTTCGTGGAGCTCTGTAAGAACAATCATATAAGTATGAATGAAAAATATTTTTACTCATTTCACTAGCTCAATATGTACTCTACCAAAATCATGGGATTAAATATAGAGAAACATCATGGAAGACATCCCTAAAATGATCCACCATACGAGGAAATTCTAATCCATTATTTCCAGAATCACTAATAAAGAAAATATCCATATTGTAAATCACACTTCCAATCCCATTATGCCTAGGTTGATATCAATTAGCATGGAAATAATATTCTCCCTTATGAACATAATTACTTCCCTTAGATGTTGTGGAAGACACCACACGGTGACATAAATCTACATGGGAATTATAAGGGACTAACTAGTTTATTATGAGAATGACATCAAATAAAGTAATATCATGAGAAAAGATTCTATAATAATAGATATCTGTTTACCTTGACAGGGAAATACATACACTAGAATATAATCTCTAATTGGACACCCAACATTGTTCTGAGAGTCATCATGCACTAGAAGTTTTTATTTTCTAGGGCTATACATTCTATAATTACTAAAGATATAAAAAAGATAGGTTCACCAATATATAATAAGGGAAAAACTAATTTAGAGGATACTGGGATAGTACCATGTACTATATAATCACCTATACTATTATCCTCAAGTGTAGAATGCACTATATTGAGAAATCTGGATCCATAACAATGATATAAAACCCAAATAACCCGGGAATGTCCACTCTGATGGTGTTGTACCTATGAGGTATCACTGCAATAGACACAACCACCTCTTTGGCCTAATCATAAGGTATTAAAAAAGGTCACTACCTGACATAGAGATAATTATTGGTTACCCTAATGTGGTGTTAGTACAGATCCCTTCTCACTAGGTACTAGATGGAATGTTTTTATGACGTGTTGTTGGGGACCCATCCAAACAAAACCACAGCTCTCGATATAGATCCTCAAAAACTAGGGTTTCTTATGTCCTACCCTACCAAATTGGAAACAGATCACAAAACTGTTGGTATCTATCGTCTGTCCGGTGCTACCCCCACGGGGAACCTCATAATGACTTATCCATTGACAAAAAATACTTTCTCCATGTCTCAAAGTTGAACAACCCTAGATAAAACATACATATTCCCTTGGATTCAAATTAACGATTAGGTACTAGTTCAACATAACTGAAATGGTAATCATCTGGATAAAAATCTAATGATGTTGATTGGTGAATGAAACCATATCCTCAAATCATTTTTTTGTTTTCAAGTCATTGTCATCTAGTGTCAGCCTGAAGTAATGAAACTCCATAAAACGAGTTGAATACACCTTCACAAAAATAGCTCCCAGTTTAAGGTGAATAAACTCTCTAGAATGATCCACTATCACTGTCTTCAGAAGGCAGATGCATAGAATGTTGGGTTGAAGTCTTCCCAGACTATACCATGATGACAATGCAGCTAAGAGATTACATCCCACCAACACCTGGATGAGTCACAGATCATATAGGTGGGAAGATTGACCATCCTATAGAGAGAAATATCTATATTCTCACAAATCAAAAATATATCCTACATCCTATATTATATTTCCATACCAGTTCCATGTGTAATGCCTTGAAAATCTAATGTTGTAACATTATATTTGATAGCATGTATGACACACAACTCCAAGCACATAAGGGAATATAATATCTTACGAATTTATAACATATTTACTATTTAGAACAAATTATAATTTCTTTATATCTTACAATGAACATGAAACTGAGTGTATTTATGTTTCACACAATAATGAGTTTCTTAAATTCCATGAATTAAATGAAACGTTTATTTTAAACAAACAATAATATATTATTAAAATATTATTATTTTATATAATTTGATATAACCTAGATGATAAATTACCCATTATGAATAGGAATAAATGAATTATAAAAATATATGGATTAATGAAATATGAAATAAATTCATAGGTTACTCATTAATAATAAATGAATTTATGAACCAATTAAATATAAAGGAAATGTTATTATACAAAACTATTTTTTCTCTCACAAAGCTATTTTACCTGATAAATTAAATTATTTACAGTTAATTGGGAATATAAATTTAACATATACATTATATATTAAATATTATACTTTTATATTAATCCAATGTATTTTATAGGCATGAGATAATAATAATCCCAATATTACACAAATAAAACAATATTTTTATGAAGGCACTTTTACCAACATTAAATGAAGAACCTATTTTAAATCCAATAGTTGGAACTTTTATAAACCTTATACGTAAAAATAATATTCATTTTTATAGAAAAAAATATACATTATATTAGTATAAATTTTTTGTTCTGTAAATCTTTATTTTTTATAAATATTAAAAAATAATAAATTTTAATTCAAAACATCATTTTTTATATAATTTACTTATAGGGTTAAATAATATTTGAATGTTTTTTAATGTTTAATAATATTAAATTTTTATTAATTAATCTAATTTAGGTCGTTGGAATCAATATCAATTTTAAATTGAATATACTAACATAGAAAATTGTGGATGTTTTTTACTTTATAAACATACATTGTTGTCCCATATATGGGATTAATTTAAAATTAATTTCATCCAATTGCTTTATTGGAATTTGGCTAAATAGATTTAGTATTTATAATCATAATAATTTATAATTTATAATATGTTAATCATTGTTTTTAATAGATTAATATTTTTGAAAGTGGCTAAAATTAATTTTAATGGTTAAGGTGAAATTATGATTAACAAGGGACGAAGCCTTAAACATAAGAAACAGAATGACTGAGAAAACTATTTAAAATCTATTTTATGGTAATATTTCGAATGAAAACTCATATATAACTAATTTGGTCTATTATTGGTGCCACATTCTGTTGAAAAACATTTGTGGAATTCCATTTTCCAAAATTTACAAAAGTGTGACTCTTCCTCCACTATAAAAAGACAATCACCCCTACCTTTTCATCACACCACTCAGGCCACATTGGCATGAAAAATATAAAAAAAAATTGCTTTTCAATATCCCTACCATAACCCTAAAAGACATATTTTGGAAGAAAATCCATCCAAGGAAGCCCCTTTATGAAAATGAAAACCACTACTACAAAAACGGGAAAGGGAAGTGCCATATTATTTTAGCTCTATGAAAGACCGCATATAAAGAAATCACATATCAGTGCTAAAATTTTAGCACTGATACAGGGTAACCTTTATCAGTTCTAAACAAGTGCTGATAATAATACCCTTTATCAGTGCTATAAATGCACTAATAAAGAATCCATGTATCACCACTAAAATGTTAAGGCTGATACAGGATGGATTTATCAGCTCTTTTGTAGCGCTGATAAAGAGGACCATTATTAGTGCTAAAAAAGCTCTGATGAAGGATACCTTTATCAGCACTAAAATTTTAGTGCTGATAAAGGTAGTCTTGATCAGCGCTTTGTTAGCCCTGATAGAACCTTAGTCCATTTTTTTTTACAAATTCGGTCGCACATTGCCCTCGTTTTATCGCGACCTAAACCTCTCACGGTACTGGAACCCTACGACTCCCCACCACCGCCCGCTGAGTTCACATTGACAGTCCCCCGCCGCCTTTGAGCTTCTTATTTCTAGGCCTCTGCCACCTGCTGATCTTTGCATTGTAGGACCTCCGCCGCCCTTGATCTTCGCTTTGCCGGACCTCCGCCACCCGCAACGCCCTCGAGCTTCGTTGCTGGACCTCCACCACCCGTTGTGCTTCGCCTTTCCGGACCTCCCATTAAGGCATGTTTTCCAAATCATTTTTTAATATTGTTATCCTCTCCCATAACACATAACCATTTGTTTATTTGTCATGATAGATATTATAGATATTTGAGATTGTGATGGTTTTAGGCTACATGATTCATCCTTTTCTTTTTCATGTTTGTCACTAGGGTAATGCCCCCTGTCGAATCTCGAGTATGGCCCAACATCTTCTAATGGTTCTAGAACTATTATTCTAATAATCATATCACACTATTAAAACATTGTTAATTGGAGTTTTAGGATGTTATTCTTTCCCATCAATGATGTTCTAGTGGATTTTGTGTTGAATTATTTCATCCCTAGGTTTCATTTCCTCCGGTGGTGATGATTCTGCTTCATCGTAGATTCATGAGTGTTCTTCCTACCTATTATGATGGGGTTCTTGGGGGTGATTATACAATATATTTCTATTACTCATAAGTTATCAACTTTTTCTAATGACTACGGTGGGTTTTTAGGTGATTTGGTATTTGTTTATTGTAGATCCTAGAAACCATTAAATTTGATGGTGGTATGGCTGGATATGTTATATAAATTCTTCTAACAATCACCTTTTTGAGAAGGTGTGGTTTGAATTATAGAATATATATTCTTTAATTTTATTATATTATTAAGTTATGTTTGGTTGGAAATTGGTGATGAGGATCCTAAGCTGATGAATTCATGTTTGTTATCTTGTTAGTGAAGTTGTTGATGATGATGTTGATCAGGCGCATCATTGTACAGGTATCAAGGCACGAGTATCATCATGATTTGAGGCATGATGCGATAGCATATTTTTGTGTGAAATTTTAATTTAGTGGTGTTTTATGGGGTATTTTTTATAATTTCACATACTATTTGAACATATGTGGCTATGACTTATTTATTTTTTCTTTTATCATTACTCCATTATTCTAGGATTTTCTATTAGTATAATTTTTTACTGTAAATCAAAATGTGGAATATTTGGGGAATGTTTGACATGGGTTTATTTTATTTAAAAGGGATGGTTTATTCAGTTAAAATATCTCTTGAGAAACCTAGTATCGGTGGAATGATTGATATGCTCATCATCAATGGCGATCAATGAGTTTACACTATCAGAGTGATGTTTATAAAAAATTTAAAGTCCTTCACAGTTGGATTCTAGTTTCACTTGATTCCTCCTAGGTATCAGCGATTCCCTTAGACCCAACACCATGTCACCATAATGTAAGGAATGAATGATAAGCTTTTTCTTTATGGACAACACCACCGAGTTTTAATGTATTTCTAGGTCATCCAATGCTTGAACCCTATTTTTTCGATGGGTTAACCCCTTATTTCCTTCATGCTATCTAAGTGACTGTCTAAGGAAGTTCACTTGTAGGGAATGATGCCCAGACCACCAAGCTTTCTAGCCTTGACACCCCTACCTCTATCTCTGTCCTTCTCCCTCACTGAGGATACTGACTGCTTCTCTGTAGTGGACAGGCCCCTTACTAGCAGTTTTTGTTCTATCTCCCTTGGCTATGAGCATGTCATCCAGCTCTAAATACTTATTGATCCAGAGAGAACTCCCTCACCAGCCCCCAAATTCCATTACCAATCCTTCCCCTACCCCTTTGGATCCTCATCTCCCACTCATATGAAGTTTACCAACAAAAAGTGATTCTGAAGATGTTCGAAATCAAGGGACTATAATGAGAGATCATCCCCCCACTACAATAAGGAAACTAGCTGTAGATCCAATGCCAGAGCCCTGTCCTACCCATCATTATTAGCTTCAAATTTAATTCACATGGTCTAAGTGCCCATGTTAAAATTTACTTCCTGACTATAGAAATCAAAAAGAATAATGCCATTGTTGTTGTTGTCAAATAACACAAAAATCCTTATAGTAATCATAGAATTCTCTTGGAAGATTAAGTTGCATGGATTTATACACTTTGACCCCTCCAACAGACAAAAATGGGTATTTTGGAATAATAAATATGTTTTTGAGACTGTTCAATATTGAAATCAACTCATCACTACCAAGTTGTCCAACAGTGACACCTCCTTCCTTACGACTTTGGTTTTTGGAAGCTGTGACCCTTTTCAAAAGGGATCTCTATGGAGTGAACAAAATACCTTCGATCATGGACACCATCCATTGTTTGTTGGGGGTGACTTCAATGTTATTTCCAACCCAATGGAAAGGAAAGGTAGAATCCCATTCCAGAGGAAGGCCATCATGGAGTCTATTCAGTTCATGGCTTTGAAGAGCCTCATTGATCTCAGCATCTCAGGAGACATTTTCACCTGGTACAACAACTGTAGGGGCCATCACCACTTATGGAGTCAATTGGATAGGTTTCTAGCCAGCATTAAAGACACTAATCTATTCTCAAATACCATGTTTTTTAATCTTTCTTGAGGTATTTTGATTCACTACCCCCTCTTGGTTTCCATTTCTTCTTGGCTTGATCATCAGGAACAGTTTCACTTCCAACAGTAGTGGGTTAACATCCTAGGGTACCCGGACATGGTTTGTGAAATAGGGAATGGTCCCTTGTCAGAGTATCAGGCCACCTTTAACCTCAGTACTTGACCTCGAACCCCGATAGGTGCGTGTTCGCCCCTTCCTCCCCAAGAACCTTCACCACCTGGGACTACTGTCGCATATGGGCTCCTTTAGAGTATCCTGATAGATGGAATGATACCTTCAGTTTATTGGATTATTAACACCAGTTTGAGATTTATGTGTGACTATATACATATTATATTTTCTTATTATTTCATACACACCACCACTTGATTTGAGTAACCTGATTGAAATCCATATTGGTACTTTGGTTATGATGTGGATATGGTTTCTTATGTGTTTGTGACATGTGTATGTGTGGATATATGGGTATTTAGGCATGGTGATATTAAATGTAGTATAGATACCTTAGATTGGTAGATGTATCATTCTTGATTATTATTGTGTTTGGTCTGGGGTGATTTGTGGAAACTATAATGAATCTAAAGTAATTATTTTTAATGAAGATGAATAAATACTAATGGTTAAGCTCTATTAATCGATATTTTTATAAGGAGAAGGTTCTCTTGTACTGTATTAGGAATTATTTTTTTGTGTACTTGAACCATAAATACTAATATTTGAGATTCACATAGGATGAAGATGAATAATGATTGGATGGATGTTAATCGTTTGACAATAGAGTATGAGAACGATGTGAAATAGTTCATCAAGTTTGAAAAGGATCACGCAAAGGTTCCTTCTCAAATCCTTTGTCTGTGTTTACGTTTTTGTTATTCTCGAATTCTTACTACAATGTAGTTGGAAGAACATTTGATATGTCATGGAATAGATCGGAGTTATAAATGTTTTAATGAAAACAGAGAAAAATCTAATGTAGCTAATGGCTGGGATAAAACTGCATTTTATGGCTCATCAGATATGAATACTAATATTGATAATGAAGAAGACTGTATTGAGGATTTTATTACAGATGTCAATGATGATGAAGATCGTATTGAGAAAATGACAAAGACAATTGAATTTGAACTCCGTGATTGCCCAAAGTTGTTTGATAATTTAAAGAGTTGTGAAAAGACGCCATTGTATGCTGGTTGCACTATGTATACATCATTTTCAGCTTTACTAAAGTTTTATAAATTGAAAGCCAGCAATCAATGGAGTGATGTCAGTTTTACAGAACTACTTTCTCTCTTGAATGACAAGATCTTGGAAGATAATGAGCTCTCAAGCTGGACATATGAAGCTAGATGAATGCTATGCTCGATGGGTATCATTTTTGAAAGAATACATTCCTACCCGAAGGACTGTATATTGTTTCACAAGGAGAAAAAATAACTTACAGCTTGCCCAAAGTGCGGTGCTTCTCAATACAATAATGATAAATCCAATACTATAAAAGTTGTATGGTACTTTCCAATCATTCCAAGGTTTAGGAATCTATATGGAAGTGATGAAACTGCAAGACAATTGTCGTGGCATGTAGATAAAATAAATAAAGATGGGAAATTATGTCATCCGACCAACTCTCCACAATGGATGAAAATTTATCATGAGTATCCTAAATTTGGAAAAGATCCAAGAACCCTTCTTCTTGTGTTATCTATAGATGGAGTGAATCCTTTTGGTTTTCAAACCAGCACTCATAGTACATGGCCTGTTATGTTGGTAAAATATAACTAACCACCTTGGTTATTCATGAAGTGAAAATTCATCATGTTATCTAGGCTTATTTCAGGACCAAAACATCCAGGTAACGATATTGATGTTTATGTGGCTCCTTTTATCGAGGATTTGATGTTATTGTGGGATTCAGGTGTTATGTTTTATGATTCTTATAAAATTTAATACTTCACATTGAGAGCAATGTTGTATGGGATAATAAATTATTTCCCTACTTATGGAAATTTTTGAGGATATATCATTAAAGGAACTCAGGGGTGTCTTTTGTGAAAAGAATATACTGAATCAATTAGGTTGAAACATTCATTGAATTCTGTGTTTCTAGGACATCGTAAATTTCTACCTCATTGGAAAAGGTACTGATCTTGGACGACATCATTCAATGGATGTTCAGATAAATGCGCAACACCATCTCCACTAACAGTTGATCAGCTGTTTGAGAAAGTAAAGGACCTGAACACTATTTTTGGTAAACCATTTTCGAAAAACCATACGAATATTTGTTGGAAAAATAGATCCGTTTTTTTTGAATTACCATACTAGAATTGTTTGTACGTCAGTCATTTTCTTGATGTGATGCATATGGAAAACATGTATGTGATAGTGTTATCAGAAGGTTTCTAAATTCCCCTTAAAAAACAAAAGATGAAATTAAGGCAAGGTTGGACATGGTTGACATGGGAATACGAGAAGAGTTGGTTCCTATGAAGGGTGAAAATCTAATGTTTCTTCCTCCAACTGCTTATACTCTTTCTAGGGAGGAGAGATATCAGTTTTTCACCTTTTCAATGATGTAAAGCTTCCAGAGGGGTATTCATCAAATATCAAGAAAATTGTTTCAATGAATGATTTGAAGTTAAAAGGGTTGAAATCACATGATTGCCAGGTTTTGATGCAAGATATAATTCCTATATCTTTACACTGCATTTTACCCATGAATGTTCATCATATGTTAACCAAACTTTGTTTATTTTTTAAATCCATATGTAGCAAAGTTTTACACCCGAAGAAATTTCCATCTATGGAAAAAGAAATTTTCATCATATTATATGAATTAGAAATGTTCTTCTCGCCAAATTTTTTTGATATGATGGTTCATTTGATGATTCACTTGGAGGGAGAGATTCTACTTTGTGGTCATGTGCACTATAGATGGATGTATCCTATTGAACCGTTTATGAATATATTGAAAGGGTATGTCATAAATTGAAGTCGTCCAGAGGGTTGTATAGTGCAGCGATATATTATATAAGAAGCCATTGAATTTTGTACCGAATAACTATCGGATGTGGAAAGCATTGGTCTCCCGAAATTTCATCACACTGGACACATTGAGGGTGAGGGAATTTCTGGAAGAGAAGTTGTGACAATCAATGTTACAGATCGGGAGCAGTCCCATCATAATGTTTTGCCTAAAACATGGGAGGTTTCTCCATATATTGAAACTCTCAAATAAATTATTAGGCATTTGAAACCATCAAGGGATTAAAAATTGTTATCAAATACACATAAACACAATTTTATAGGATGGTTTCATGAACATATTTTTAAGAAGTTTGATGAAAATCCAAATTCAATTTTAGAACGACTTCGATGGCTAGCCACTAGACCAAGTGTGTATGTATTATCTTATAGTGGTTATGTAATTAATGGTTACACATTCTACAACGATAAGCATGATGAAGATAGTACCATTAAAAATAGTGCAGTTATACTAGTGGTTGAAGAGATGCATGTTTCTGGTAGTGAGGACAGAAATCCAATTTATGAAAATAAGTCATAATATGGAATTATAAAACTAATATAGGGTTGAATTATATGGCATTCCAATTGATGATTATTCAATGAAAATGGGTTGATAACAATAGCGGTGTTAAAATAGATGAAAGGGGATTTGTAAAAGTTTATTTTAGTAAAGAAGGGTACAAAGACGAACAATTTATAATGGTATCACAAGCGGTACAAGTTTTTTATGTTCCAGATCCCACAAACTGAAAGTGGTAGATTTTTCTATTATCTTCAAAAACTATTGAGTCAACCCCACCTCAATATGAGGCAAGGTGTGACCGATATCACTCAAAGGGTCACTATTTTGTTTAAAATAGACACAATTTTAAGTGAAAAAAACAACTGACCTACTGAAATCTGACCAAACCCATTTGTATTGTATTCATACATTAGGAGAACGATCCATGGGTCCTTAGTGACGTGTCATAGTCAACCCCACCTCAATCCGAGGCACGGTGTGGCCGGTACCACTCAAAGGGTCTCTATTTTGTTAAAAATGTACAAAAGTTTACGTGAAAACAACAACTGACATACATGAATTTGACCAAACGCATTTAGATTGTGTTGATATATTAAGAGAATGATCCAAAGGTAAATTTTGACGTTTATGAGTCATCCTCATCTCAATCCGAGGCACAGTGTGGATGGTAGCACTCAAAGGGACCCTCTTTGGTTTAAAATGGACATAATTTTAAGTGTAAACAACAACTGACCTACGGAAATCTGACCAAACACATTCAGATTGTGTTGATCATTTATAAGAACGATCCATAGGCCGTTTGTGATGTATACGATTCAACCACACCTCAATCTGAGGCACGGTGTCACTGGTAGCACTCAAAGAGTCCCTTTTTGGTATAAAATGGACACAATTTTAAGTGAAAACAACAACAGACTTACGGAAATATGACCAAATGCTTTGGGATTTCCTTGATATTTTATAATAATGATACAAGGATCCATGGTGACGTGTAGAAGTCAACCCCACCTCAATCCAAGCCATGGTGTGGCCCGTACCACTCCACGGTTCTCTATTTTGTTTAAAACGTACACAATTTTAAGTGAAAACAACAATTGAATTACGGAAATTCGACCAAACACATTTGGATTGTTTTGATCATTTAGGAGAATGATCCACAAGTCTTTTGTGACATTTAAGAGTCATCCCCATGTCATTCTGAGGCACGGTGCGGCCTGTATCACTCAAAGGGTCTCTCTTAGGTTTACAATGGACACAATTTTAAAAGAAAACAACAATTGACCTATGGAAATCTGACCAAACGCATTAGGATTGTTTTAAAATTTTATAATAACTATCGAAGTGTCCTTTGTGACATTTAAGAGTCAACTTTGCCTCAATTTGAGGCACAGTGTTGCTGGAATCACTCAAAGAGACTCTCTTTGATTTAAAATGGACACAATTTTAAGTGAAAACAACAACTGACCTACAGAAATATGAATAAAGGCATTCATATTGCCTTTATCATTTATGAGAACAATACATGAGTCCTTGGTGACTTGTACGAGTCATCCCCACGTCAATATGAGGCACGGTGTGGCTGGTACCACTCAAAGGGTCTTTATTTAGTTTAAAATGTAAACAATTTTAAGTGAAAACAACAACTAACCTTCAGGTATCTGAACAAATGCATTAAGATTGTGTTTATCCTTTAGTATAATGATTCATGAGTCCTTTTCAACATGTTAGAGTCAACCTCACCTCAATCCGAGTCACGGTGTTCCTGCTATCACATAGAGGGTCTCTCTTTTGTTTAAAATGGACAAAATTTTAATTGAAAACAACAATTGACCTAGCCAAATGCATTCATATTTCCTTGATATTTTATAAGAACGATCCACGGGTCCTTGGTGACGTGTAAAAGTCCACCCTGCCTCAATCTGAGGCACGGTGTGTCCGGTACCGCTCAAAGGGTCTCTATTTCATTTAAAATGTACACAATTTTAAGTGAAAACAACAACTGACTTATGGAAATTCGACCAAACGCATTCGTATTGTGTTTATAATTTAGGATAACTATACAAGAGTCGTTTTTAATGTCTAAGAGTCATCCCTGCCTCAATACGAGGCACAGTGCGGCCAGAATCACTCAAAGGGTCTCTCTTTTGTTTAAAATGGACTCAATTTTAAGTGAAAACAACAACTGACCTATGGAAATATGACCAAACACATTTTTATTGTGTTCATTTAATTATCCATGGGTCCTTTGTGATGTGTAAGATTCAACCCCACCCCAATCGGAGCCACGGTGTGCCCGCTATCATTCAAAGGGTCTCTCTTTGGTTTAAAATGGACACAAATGTAAGTGAAAACAACAACTGACCTATGAAAATCCAAACAAACGCATTCAGATTGTGTTGATCCTTTAGGATAACTATCCACGGGTCCTTTGTGATGTGTAAAAGTCATCCTTGCCTCAATATGAGGCACAGTGTGGCCAGTAGCACTCAAAGGGTATCTCTTTAGTTTAAAATGGACACAATTTTAAGTGAAAACAACAACTGGCCTACGAAAATCGGACCAAATTCTTTTAGATAATGTTGATATTTTATAAGAAAAATCAACAGGTATTTTTTGATGTGTACACATAAATCCTGCCTTAATCTGATGCATGGTGTGGCCGGTAGCACTCAAAGAGTCTCTCTTTGGTTTAAAATTGACACAATTTTATGTGAAAACAACAACTGACTTACGAAAATCCATCAAAACTCATTCGGATTGCCTTGATCATTTATAAGAATGATCCATGGGTACTTTTTGAGGATTAATAGTCAACCATGCCTCAATATGAAGCATGGTGTGGCCGGTACCACTCAAATGGTCTCTATTTTGTTTAAAATGTACACAATTTTAAGTGAAAACAAAAACTGATCTACAGAAATCTGACCAAACACATACGGATCATGTTGATTCTTTAGGAGAACGATCCAAGGGTCCTTTGTGACGTGTACGAGTCATCCCTTCCTCAATAAGAGGCATGGTGTGGCTGGTAGAACTCAAAGGGTCTCTCTTTTGTTTAAAATGGACACAAATTTAAGTGAAAACAACAACTGACCTATGGAAATATGACCAAACGTATTTGGATTGTGTTGATATTTTATAAGAATGATCCATGGGTCTATTTTGAAGTGTACGAGTCAACCCCGCCTCAATCTGAGGCACGCTGTTCCCACTATCACTCAATGGTTCTCTCTTTGGTTTAAAATGGACACAATTTTAAGTGAAAACAACAACTGACCTATGCAAATCTAACCAAACGCATTCAGATTGCCTTGATCTTTTATAAGAAAGATACAAGGGTCCTTGGTGACATTTAAGAGTCAACCCCACCTAAAAAAAAGTCACGGTGTTGCTGGTACCACTAAAATGGTCTTTATTTTGTTTAAAATGTACACAATTTTAAGTGAAAACAACAACTGACCTACAGAAACCCAACCAAACCCATTCGGATTGTGTTGATCCTTTAGGATAACTATCCACTGGTCCTTTGTGATGTGTATGATTCAGCCCTACCTCAATCCTAGGCATGATGTTGCCGGTATCACTCAAAGGGTCTCTATTTTTGTTTATAATGGAAGAACACAAAAGGGTTCTCCCCGCCATAAGAACACACCTTCCCCTTGGCATGACCTCAGATTGAACCAACGAGGGAAATACTGACACAACTAACCCAAACATCATTGCACAAGATAGACAACACCACCTGAACTGAAACATTCTCACTCATTCCAAAACCCCCAACCCAATGTAATTTAACCAAATGTAAAACATTAAACAAAATGTGATCCAAAATACCTGATACAATCTACAATTTCCACAAAAATAGAAATCTCCAGACAATATTAGTAGAAAATAGAACGAGAACAAACCCGCACAATGGTTTATCACACCCAAGAAACAACCAATTTGAACCTCAAATTTACATATAAATAACGACTCACATTATGATATAATATTTCAATAACACTTTTGAAAATAATTTTTTAACTAAAAATAGAATAAAACATAAAAAATATAATCTTTACACAGCCCCACAACAATATTTTAGACAAAAAATAATCCTTGGATCCCCACACACCACCAGAAATTCCAAACTCTGCTTGAGATTCACTCCATGTTCTTTGTATGGAGCACTGATACCTGAAAATCTACTAACATGTATCCAGGAGTTGAAATACCCTAATTAAAACTTCTTTGTGCATCACCTCTTACAAAACTTCTCAATATGACCAAAGTGGCATTGACTACGGTATGCATTTTGAGGATTATTGAATGGTGACATTGAATTCCCAAAATGCTCACATTTGAAGTGCACAACAGAATGGTCTGATGAGTTGGAGTTCTGGTAAAATGAAGGATACTCTACAAAGATAGGTTACTCCATCATGAACTCCTCACTATATGAATAAACCTCATAAGAATATATAAAAACTGGATTAAAAATTTCTTTTTTTCTAGAAACCAACTTATTTAAAAATTCTTCATCCACCAACTTTTTAAAATATAATTCATCAGATTGGAGGACTTTTTCCCCAAACTATTGATAATGACCCCAAATTAAATGTGACTATTTCAAAATATCTTATAATTTCACCTCTTGAGAGAAGGAATTGAACTGTTCAAAGTGGTCAACATAAGAATTCATTGACCACTAGCCCTACCGAACACCCTTCAACTCTACGATATTCTCTGTCTTCAACTCCGTAGTTATGAACCAATCGATGAAAGTGTTATAAAAGATTTACTATGTCATTCAAAATTTCAGTGATGATGGGATAATCATATTCCATTAACCCTAAATTAGACCCTCAAAATGACACAATATTGCATGGGATCTAACAATTTTGGGTGTTCCCAATGCTATGAAGACACACTCAACTTCTTCAAGACACTCCATTTCCTCTAATATTCATATATTTCAATGATATATGGAAGACAAACAAGAATAAAAAAACTAGGCAAGACCCACTAGAAATTATGGGGACCTTTCTAGGATATATAATCTTAACATCACATGGATCATAAAATAAGGTTCAACATCATCCTAAAGCATCAACCAAAAAGAATATCTCACTTCAAAATAATTGGCTCGAAATACAAACACCCTCAAGAATAATCAAAATTATATTTAAAAAAGAAACCCTTTTCCAAATCAATTTTCATGAAATCCTTCCTCCAAGGTAACCTTTTCACAAGCAAAAAATAACTTTTCAAGAACAAAAAATTTCAGAAATATTTTTCCCCTTCAATATTTTATTAAAAAATAAAATCAACCTTTAATTTCAAATAATCACCAATCCCATCCTATGAACTATCACATATGTGTTCATCCCACATCCAATTACACCATTCATGAAAAAATTATGAAATTCACTTTACATACATACCCACACATATGCAATTATCCATATGAAATACCAAGGGTCACACAAACCATCTAATCATAAAAACCAAAAAACCACCCAATATTTTCAAAATTATTAATCAATATTTCATGTTTTAATCCAAAATTTATAATAGAAAACTGGTTGAAAGAAAAACATTCCATTTCAAATATTTTTTTCACTTTAAAAGATCACATTCACCCACCAAAACCAAAACAAAAAAAAAACTCACACCAAACTATTGGAATGAGGAACTAGTGTCCATACCATACTCGGTGATATGGATTGTGGGGGACTCCCCAAAAACAAATTAACAACTAATATGGCCAAGTACCATGAACATATACTTCAATGGGGCCACTACACCAAGTGATAATGCAACATGACACCATATTGCCTCTATTATAATTCCTCGTTGCAAGAAACAAAGACAAAAGACTCAATTCCAAGACTACCCCTGGGAACTCAAGGATCGTACCAATAAATGGTTAATGATAACCTTCAAATGGAAACATCAAGTGACCTGATAATCATAATGTCCAATTAAATTACACCCTAAATAACACAGGCCTCCTTTGATACATTTTTTCATGGACCATGCTGGGATTCCATTCAACCCGACATCTGACCCAGTCTAATACATTGCCATAAGGGCCTTCCCGACCCCCACCGGCAAGAAACTAGTGACAACAATCAAAGAACTCACTATGGGAATGCATTTTCCAAGAAATTCCCTGAACAAATTAAAAAAATTACATTCATATGCACCAATGAAAACCGAATCTAAATGTATACACAAATTGATCTAGATACAATGAATTCAGAAACAAACGAAACTATTTGTAAAACTAAATCTACACCATGCCTTCAATTTCTCCACATAACCTCTTATTCACCACCAACAACAATACTAACTGACTCCGAAGGAAAGAACATGAACCAAAACCTGAACATGAAAATAGATTTGGAGCACCGATAACGAATGATAAAATTATAGTGTGAGAATATAATATATTAGTAGATAACCATCACAGAATCCATACACTCCCTTTCCCAAAACTATCCGTAAATATTATTTTTGAATATATATATAAATATAAATTGATCATTCTCATTTTAATAAAAAACACAACTTTACTTTTTCAAAAAAAAACAAACACCACATCTCGATTTTCAAAATTGATTATAATTTAAGAACCAAAATCCCAAACCAAAAAAAGCATACAAAACAATACCAAGCTATGATAAAGTTAAATTAGGAGTATAAATAAGAAAATAGGTGAACTGAATATGAAAGAACACAAAAAATAGTAAAACAAAGGAATTTTATAAACCTCCCTAGAGAGATAACTGGATGAACTAAGATCGGACTCACCTGTTGATGTATGGTGAACCTTCATAGTCAATAACCAATTTACCACTCTAAACTGGCCAATACAGTGCCACAACCCACCAAGAAATATAAATTAAAGGGGGCTACCAACTCATCTAATTGAGGTTGACCGGAACCCATCACTCGAACCTTTAAAAGGTATAGAGGAAACCCATGGTAATAGTACACAGTTTAATTAGGAGGCACTCATATGGGTGACTCACCATATATACCAAAAGTACAATTTCATACCCCAACCACTGAAACCAACCACATGATAACCCCCATTGGGTAAATCCTCCATAGGTGTGAACGTTACACAATAATCCATACACAAGTTCAAATTAGGCCATTATACAACCTAAGACTTCAAAATATGTCTCAAAACATTCTGATATTCCATCCATGAATTTTAACTTTCAAAACTGGAATTCATTTTCATAACATTATAATGTTCTAACATGACCTTCAACATTATCAATTCCAATACATTACGAAAATGTTTTCCAATAATTTCCAAAGAAAAAATAAGACATCACTTTCATGATCACCATGAAAAACATGAATGTTCATTGAATATAAAATTTCATTTACATAACCATTTCCAAAGAAGAGTAAAACATAAAACCTTATGAAATTCAAAAACAAAACATTATGCCAATCATTTACTTAAACATGTCCCAAAATCCAATAATGTCAAGCTTTAATGAACAAATTTTATGTCAAATTTTTACATTACATGAATAAATACATCACCATTTGATTAAAAAGGATCAATTTTTGGGATATAGGGGAGAGTGAATAAATTGGTATCCTTTTAAAAAACAAAAGTTCAAAGGAAATATCATTTTTATGCAACATCGTCATTCAAATTTCCAGCCATGCATGCACCCCGTGCACCCATGGATGTGCCATCAACCAATAACGCACATCAAGTGTATTTGAACAATTAAAAATTTAATTTATAAGGATACCTATTTACATTAAACCTACAGAACATGTGACACAATATAAAAATCATCAATAAGTACTCATGAATCAAAATAACCCTTCTTCTATATTTTACCACCACATCTAAATCCATAAATAGGCTTGTAAACCATACACAACACCAAAATAATAATTAAAACCATAATTCCAAATGTATCCAAGTCAAAACATCACCCCAATTGATCTATTTCACCATTAGAAAAAAATAGAACATTTATTAAGAAAATTGCAAGAATTAACGTATTTGAATTTTGAAGAAAATTTTTTAAAACTCACTTTGCACCAAATTACCAACATAAAAACACATAATAACATCATACAAACACATCCAAATAAATATTATTACATATTTACAGAATTTAAGGAAAAACCATACATCAATGGAATGTTCCCCGAAAGGAAATGGTTAGAAACACGTACCTCATCAAAGTGAAGATTCAATGAATACTTCGGAGAAGAGATAACTAAGCATCATAGACAAACCACACACCCTAAAACAAAATAAACACCAACCAGAAATCAGCCTTATTACCTAGAGTATTCATAATATCTATCCCCCATGGAAATACCAATAAATCAACGGAGATGAAGAGAAAGAAGATAAAAATGTCCCAAAACCAAGAAACTCACATTAGAACCTTGGAGGGGCATCCATGGTTGGAGGAGGAACCATGGGAGAGGGGATTTCGGACCATCTCATGTGAAAAAATGTCCATGGAGAGAGGGTTAAGATTTGGGGTTAAAACAATAATGGGATACAGTTAGAATTTTAATATTTTAATAATCTGGGTGGCTCTCATGGTTTTCCCGCATTCTTTTCCAAACCTTGTGTATACTATGTGTGTAACAGCCCGAGATTTTATGAAAAATATTCTTTTTTACTTTACTAATGTCTTGTGTTATACGCTACACCAAAAGGAGCTTGCACAACACGAATCCTTGACTTGCCTTGCATTACACGCAATCGCAACCTTCCTCGATAGCGTGTGTGGTACGTAATCCTGAGTTTCACGAAACAATGATATGCTATTAAAATATTATTAAAACTAGCCGTTATGAATAGTAATAACCACTTTTTAAATTTTAGAAATTTTAACTCTCAAAATGGACTTCATTTTTGGATTCGGAGTATCGAATTCAGCCTAAGGTGAAATTTTGGTACTTTTCGGATAACCTTCATATTCTGATGAATAGTGAAAATTACTAAATTATAATTAAAAACAACTTTTTTAATCGAAATAATTAATAGTGATAAATCATTAATTTGAGTGGTTTTAAAGTATATTTAGAATAAATTTTTACAATTTAATACAATGTTGGTCATTGGATGTAATTTCACATTTAAACAAGACATAAACAAGTGTCAATCTTTTGATAGATATTGTTTCTTAAAAACACGCTATTTGTTTTAACAGCGGGATTTAATTATAAAATTAATTAATGCAACTTTTATGTTATGAATTTGGTAAAATAGACTTCATTTTTGAATTCAGAATATGAAATATAGCTTGGGATGAAATTTTGGCATTGTTCTGAAAAACATCAATTTTTAATGAATAGTGAAACTACTAAGTGGTAGGTTAAAAACTGAATTTTGCATACAACTTAATTTTACCACTTCTGTGAATGGAATTTCGAAAATCCGAGAGACACGGTTAATATCAAGGACTAAAATGTGGTTCAATGAGATGAAAATAATTTTTTGGTGAATAGTAACTTTTTACTTTTTTTACCACGGTTAATAGTAAATAGGGTAACTAAGGGTAAATATGATATTAATATTACCCTAACACATGTCCTAATTCTATTGGAAAAGTGTAATTCGACCAAAAACAAACTTAGGAATAAAATATGACCATTTAGGCCCACTTGGATTAGATTAGGACATTTATTATTAATTTATTTAAAGAAGGGTTAAAATAGTTAAAATCAAAGTTTAATAAGTAAATCATTTTTAATATGGGGTTATACATAAGATAAATTCGACTATAAATATTCATTAGAAAGCTAAAACGATTTCCTACATGATGGTATTTTATTTGTAATTTTTAGACATCAAATAATATAATTTATTTATGACACAAAGATGATGCAGTAATTATCTTATTAATGAAATACTGACATAATTGATAATATAAATACCAAAATAAATGTAATTTAAGACTTTTTATGAATTCCACTAATTTTCTAGGTTACTATGATATATTATTGTTTATTTAATCAACTTGGTTCGAACATATAATTCTGTTATGACTTTCACAAAAATCATATATCAAATAGTGTCAAAATTGACACAAAAGAGTTTTTAAATCAAATATTATATTATTAACTGTTATTTTATTCCTAAAAATCTAAGGTTCGGCCAAATGACTTAGATAAGGATATATGTATTAATAATATACAATTTGGGGTTCTTTTGGCATGTTATAGTAAGTTTATTAACCATATAGTGAAAGAAAACAAAAAGACACGGTAAAAGTTAAATTATTTAACTTAGAGTTAAATCTAATTGATAAGGTTAAAATAATACCCTAAACTTGTCTAAATCCTATTGGTTGATAGGATTTCGACCCATACCCACTTTAGCTTCGAAATAAGACCCTTTGGAACCATTATAAACCGATTTTGACTTTAATATAAAATAATATTTTGAGATATTCCTAAGGTGCCCCTCTCCTCCCCTATAAAAGGACACCTCCTCCCCCTCCTCCTCACACCAATTTGAGCACTCAAGCTCGGCCAACCCCTGCCAAAATCTCTTCTCCACTTCTCTAGAAACATCCTAGAGGTTCTGGTATTCCTCAAAGACCAATTTTAGTGCCCTAAGAGGAGGTCTCAAAGAGGCTCTTCAAAGAAGAGGTAATTACCGTTACCAATTCTTTCATCTTTATTTCTTCTTCCACTTCTTCTTCTTAGGTTGTTTCATTATGAAGTAATAACATCAGTATCACTCATATACTGATATGTTATTATAAGTATGAAACAACCCTATTTCACCATCTATCCATCCGACGGAAAAATAAATCACCGCGCGTGCGTACGTACGGAATACCGTCTCCACACCGTGGTGTAATCTATTTTCCACCACCACCTTACATGGATGGGTATAATGGTGTAAAGAATAACTATACATAGTTATTACAACATCATATTGATTCTGATATATTGTATAATCCACTCCACTCCAATTCAATATTTATAGAAATGATATCATCGCTCGTGCGTACGTACGGACTACCGTCTCCACGACGCGATGAGATTCATTCTCCATGTTAACCATTTAAAAATGATTATAATGTATATATAAGAAATAATAATGAAATATATGACATTATAAAGCTACTGGATTTATGTATATATATACATATGTATGTCATCTACTTACTTCCATTTCAAGACAATAAGGAAAGGAAAACAGCGTTCATGCGTACGTACGGACTACCGTCTCCATGAACGGTGTTTTTCATTTTATTTATCTACCTATTATATATATATACTGAATTTATATGATATATAAATCATATTTTATATTCTGGAAGTGAGTAAATCATGATATAAGTAATAATGATGTCAAGAACAACAAGTCAAAACATAAATGAAACGATTTTACCCAAAACGCTCTTTAACATGGAATTTACAAAAGAACGGGTAAAATAAAGTCATAAGTGAACCATATATGATATCATAACAATTAGTATGATTCTGGAATAAGTCAATAACATGATTTAAATCATTATACAGGAGGTTCTGACACTTACAAAGCAAGTCGGACCTAAGGTAAGGGAAATATCACAATCTCACTTTTATCCGAGATTGTTTTTACTTTGGTAATTACTGGGGTGTATTTTATCATCCACATCCATGTTCCCTCAATATGTAATATTATTTCCATCATTCTAAAATAGTTTATATCCAATTTTACCCTTCAGTGGGTTTTTAGTAAAAGATATGAAAGTAATCTTTTGTCGTTTTTCGTACGAGGTACTTTTTGACTTTTCCGACAAAAGTACGAAGAATGTTTTTTTTAACTTATACGACATGAATGGATTTTTAAAACATTATTTCCAAGAAGATTCCTTTACAAGTTTTCAAGTTTATTTTTAATCAACTTCTTTTATTTTAAAGTTGTATGACATGTTATGAAAGGAAAAATGTTTTTGACGAAGAAAGGATATTTTCCTCAAGAATTCAATTCAAGTGTTTTATCAAAATTATTTTCCATCTAAGATAATAAAGAGTTCTGTTTCTATCCATATTTTTACATTGATTTGACTATGTTGTGATGGAATTATGTTTATGAATTCCTTTATCTTATATGAATTGATTTATGATGTCATGATGTTTCAAGAATCCCATTTTTGTTACATGTGTTATGCGATGATGTATGTTTTATGATTATGTGGCACACATAAGAAAGGATTCATTATAAGATGGGTGGGACCTATATCTCCCTCCAATGAATTGGGTAATGATTTTATATCTCATGAGATAGACATGGCTGGAACGGAAGGTTATTTCGGTTCAGTGATACAGGACTGAAACGAGGAGTGAACTCGGTTCAGAAAGGGACTTTGTCCACTAAGATAGTCATGGCAATGAGTCATGACTAACAAGAAATGATTTTCCATGATTATGTGTGTATTCCACAAAGTTCCATGTTTTATGTTATGATTATTGTGATTACATTTCACTGCCATAATTTATCCCATGTTATGAAATTATGCTCTCTTTTGCAGGTTATGATTTCCAAAATGTTATGTTCTTATGAATATGATGTGATTGATATTTCTTTTGTTTACCCTTACTGAGCATTTGAGATCACCCTTTTATGTTTTCTTTTCCCCAGGATATAAAGAAAGGTTTTAGGTAAAAAAAAGGAAGATCTTTATGGGAGATGTTGAAGATCTTTCACCACGATTAGAAGATTATAGTCCGAGTTTCCAAAGACACTAAACTATTACGGTCCTTATGTGTGTGTTTTTGTAATGTACTAAGTATTCCTCAAAAGTAATGTAAAGTCTATGTACGTCAAGCTTCGGGTCTCTACAGTTGGTATCAGAGGAAAGGTTTAGTCAACCTTTGGAAACTAGGATGCGAAAACGTTAGTGAGGTCCCTAGAGATATTTCTAAGGTATGTCTAGGGATGTCTCTAAGGTTAAGTATACGTATAGGTTATAGTCATAGAATTGCGCTAACGATCTTAGAATTTAACCTAAGATGTTAGATATTGACATTACTCCCCCTTTATTATGATTTTTTCCTCTCACACTATTCTTTTTGGGTTTTAGAAAATTTCTGGAAACAAGATGATTCACGATAATGGAGGATATGATGGACAATGGAATGATATTCTTCATGAGAAACCAAATAAAATGGGATTTGGAGGTCCAAACATCATTATTATGCCGAATCAGCAATCTCATAATATGATCAATAAAGTAAAATTTGGTAAGTTTCCGGACTCGACTAATAAGAGAAAGATGGAGATTCATGATGATCATAGAGGAAAGAAAGTTCAATTTCCCCTATGTAAATCTGTTGGGAAGAGGCATCAAGGAGAATGTTTCAAGGGAACTGGAAGATGCTTTGGGTGTGCAAAAGAAGGACACAAAGCAAGTAAGTGCAAAGGAAAAGGGTCGGTTAACACCATGGATGAGGATAATGGTATTGCTACGACATCAAAAATGGTTAAGTGTTTTAAATGTGGAATGTATGGGCATTATGAAAACAAATGCCCTAAGGGAAAGACTCATGAAGAGAATCAGTATGGTCATATGGGTAGTATTTATGTGGATGATGATGAAGAGACTACAAATGATATGTGAGATGAAAGAATTTTTGAAGCTCGGTCAATGGTTTGAGAATGTAGTGGAATGATTACATGTTTATCATGTGTAATTTTGGAATAAAGAGACATTTATGGATTGTTACACTGTTGTCTTTCCTTGTGTTTTGAAAGTGTATGATTAATGTCACCAGTATCCATGAAAGGTTATTCAGATATTTTTGGAATGTAGATTATATGCGCATAATGAAGGGATAAGGAGAAAATTAAATGTTTGATAGTATTCATGAGCTCATGATTGATATAAGGACTAAGTGATATCATGGTTTGAGTATATATAATTTTGAGGATTTTGGTATGTGGAAAGTGTTAACTTTTAACTGCACTCATGTTTTCACTAAGGTATTCAAGAGAATACACGATTAAGGACTTTGAATGTTTGGAATGTGACCATCAAGACATATCTTATGATATGTGGGGATCAACGACAGTATTAAATCTCTGGTAATCGATGTCACTATATTATGAGAGTGGACTGCAGTATTATGTATAAGCCTAAAGATTAGACTGGATTATGTTGGACATAAGTTAGTATTGTTTAAGGATAGAAGATGGGATGTTATAGTAACGTAGTTTTAGAAAAAGGGACAACCTGCAGGACAGGCGACAGCCCATCGCTTCGGACAAGGCTGTAGGAATCGAACCCACAACCGAAGTGCGACTGGCCTTTATCGCCTACCACTGGCCTACAGGAAGTCCCTGTTTAGTAGAAACTAGTTTTATTATATTAAGCAGCATGATATATGAAGTATAAGTCCATTTTAGGAACCATATATGATTAATCTCACTATAGAATGACTTATGTATATTTAATAACTTTTTCTAACCTTTTGTTTGAGACAGATGGAATGACCCATCATTCTATCACATAATCTGCTAACACTTCACAAATGACAAATTCAACTTCATTTATTCAAGAGATGACGTAGAAATTGTTCAAGGCACGAAAAAAAGTGAGATTGTACCAAAATAAAGTAAGTATTTATTCTAAGCAAATTTTCAACTTTAGGGAAATGATCTTGAAAACCAAAAATGTTGTCCTAGTGATCTTATACCTGATGAATCAGATGGTACCTTATATCATCACAAATCTATGGATTTGTGATTACTGGCTTTTCCATAGCCATGTTCTCTACCACTCTCCATCAGAACATGATGGTTAGATTTCTCTTCCATATCCATATTTTCACCTATGTGGAAACCCAGTGATTAGTTTATTTGGGTAATCGTTACATTTCATACTTTAGTTTTTAAAGCCAAGTTTTGGTATTCCTTTTTACGATGTGGGTTTCTATTAAAGAAACTTTCGAATAGTAAACCATTTATAACCCCGACGAATTTCGAGGGCGAAATTCATTTTAAGGGGGGTAGAATGTAACAGCCCGAGATTTTATGAAAAATATTCTTTTTTATTTTACTAATGTCTTGTGTTATACGCTACACCAAAAGGAGCTTGCACAACACGCATCCTTGACTTGCCTTGCATTACACGCAATCGCAACCTTCCTCGATAGCGTGTGTGGTACGTAATCCTGAGTTTCACGAAACAATGATATGCTATTAAAATATTATTAAAACTAGCCGTTATGAATAGTAATAACCACTTTTTAAATTTTAGAAATTTTAACTCTCAAAATGGACTTCATTTTTGGATTCGGAGTATCTAATTTAGCCTAAGGTGAAATTTTGGTACTTTTCGGATAACCTTCATATTATGATGAATAGTGAAAATTACTAAATTATAATTAAAAACAACTTTTTTAATCGAAATAATTAATAGTGATAAATCATTAATTTGAGTGGTTTTAAAGTATATTTAGAATATATTTTTACAATTTAATACAATGTTGGTCATTGGATGTAATTTCACATTTAAACTAGACATAAACAAGTGTCAATCTTTTGATAGATATTGTTTCTTAAAAACACGCTATTTGTTTTAACAGCGGGATTTAATTATAAAATTAATTAATGCAACTTTTATGTTATGAATTTGGTAAAATAGACTTCATTTTTGAATTCGGAATATGAAATATAGCTTGGGATGAAATTTTGGCATTGTTCTGAAAAACATCAATTTTTGATGAATAGTGAAACTACTAAGTGGTAGGTTAAAAACTGAATTTTGCATAAAACTTAATTTTACCGCTTCTGTGAATGGAATTTCGAAAATCCGAGAGACACGGTTAATATCAAGGACTAAAATGTGGTTCAATGAGATGAAAATAATTTTTTGGTGAATAGTAACTTTTTACTTTTTTTACCACGGTTAATAGTAAATAGGGTAACTAAGGGTAAATATGATATTAATATTACCCTAACACATGTCCTAATTCTATTGGACAAGTGTAATTCGACCAAAAACAAACTTAGGAATAAAATATGACCATTTAGGCCCACTTGGATTAGATTAGGACATTTATTATTAATTTATTTAAAGAAGGGTTAAAATAGTTAAAATCAAAGTTTAATAAATAAATCATTTTTAATATGGGGTTATACATAAGATAAATTCGACTATAAATATTCATTAGAAAGCTAAAAGGATTTCCTACATGATGGTATTTTATTTGTAATTTTTAGACATCAAATAATATAATTTATTTATGACACAAAGATGATGCAGTAATTATCTTATTAATGAAATATTGACATAATTGATAATATAAATACCAAAATAAATGTAATTTAAGACTTTTTATGAATTACACTAATTTTCTAGGTTACTATGATATATTATTGTTGATTTAATAAACTTGGTTCTAACATATAATTCTGTTATGACTTTCACAAAAATCATATATCAAATAGTGTCAAAATTGACACAAAAGAGTTTTTAAATCAAATATTATATTATTAATTGTTATTTTATTCCTAAAAATCTAAGGTTCGGCCAAATGACTTAGATAAGGATATATGTATTAATAATATACAATTTGGGGTTCGTTTGGCATGTTATTGTAAGTTTATTAACCATATAGTGAAAGAAAACAAAAAGACACGGTAAAAGTTAAATTATTTAACTTAGAGTTAAATCTAATTGATAAGGTTATAATAATACCCTAAACTTGTCTAAATCCTATTGGTTGATAGGATTTCGACCCATCCCCACTTTAGCTTCGAAATAAGACCCTTTGGAACCATTATAAACCGATTTTGACTTTAATATAAAATAATATTTTGAGATATTCCTAAGGTGCCCCTCTCCTCCCCTATAAAAGGACACCTCCTCCCCCTCCTCCTCACACCAATTTGAGCACTCAAGCTCGGCCAACCCCTGCCAAAATCTCTTCTCCACTTCCCTAGAAACATCCTAGAGGTTCTGGTCTTCCTCAAAGACCAATTTTAGTGCCCTAAGAGGAGGTCTCAAAGAGGCGCTTCAAAGAAGAGGTAATTACCGTTACCAATTCTTTCATCTTTATTTCTTCTTCCACTTCTTCTTCTTAGGTTGTTTCATTATGAAGTAATAACATCAGTATCAATCATATACTGATATGTTATTATAAGTATGAAACAACCCTATTTCACCATCTATCCATCCTACGGAAAAAGAAATCACCGCGCGTGCGTACGTACGGAATACCGTCTCCACGCCGTGGTGTAATCTATTTTCCACCACCACCTTACATGGATGGGTATAATGGTGTAAAGAATAACTATACATAGTTATTACAACATCATATTGATTCTGATATATTGTATAATCCACTCCAATTCAATTCAATATTTATAGAAATGATATCATCGCTCGTGCGTACGTACGGACTACCGTCTCCACGACGCGATGAGATTCATTCTCCATGTTAACCATTTAAGAATGATTATAATTTATATATAAGAAATAATAATGAAATATATGACATTATAAAGCTACTGGATTTATGTATATATATACATATGTATGTCATCTACTTACTTCCATTTCAAGACAATAAGGAAAGGAAAACAGCGTTCATGCGTACGTACGGACTACCGTCTCCATGAACGGTGTTTTTCATTTTATTTATCTACCTATTATATATATATATACTGAATATATATGACATATAAATCATATTTTATATTCTGGAAGTGAGTAAATCATGATATAAGTAATAATGATGTCAAGAACAACAAGTCAAAACATAAATGAAACGATTTTACCCAAAACGCTCTTTAACATGGAATTTACAAAAGAACGAGTAAAATAAAGTCATAAGTGAACCATATATGATATCATAACAATTAGTATGACTCTGGAATAAGTCAATAACATGATTTAAATCATTATACAGGAGGTTCGGACACTTACAAAGCAAGTCGGACCTAAGGTAAGGGAAATATCACAATCTCACTTTTATCCGAGATTGTTTTTACTTTGGTAATTACTGGGGTGTATTTTATCATCCACATCCATGTTCCCTCAATATGTAATATTATTTCCATCATTCTACAATAGTTTATATCCAATTTTACCCTTCGTTGGGTTTTTAGTAAAAGATATGAAAGGAATCTTTTGTCGTTTTTCGTACGAGGTACTTTTTGACTTTTCTGACAAAAGTACGAAGAATGTTTTTTTAACTTATACGGCATGAATGGATTTTTAAAACATTATTTCCAAGAAGCTTCCTTTACAAGTTTTCAAGTTTATTTTTAATCAACTTCTTTTATTTTAAAGTTGTATGACATGTTATGAAAGGAAAAATGTTTTTGACGAAGAAAGGATATTTTCCTCAAGAATTCAATTCAAGTGTTTTATCAAAATTATTTTCCATCTAAGATAATAAAGAGTTCTGTTTCTATCCATATTTTTACATTGATTTGACTATGTTGTGATGGAATTATGTTTATGAATTCCTTTATCTTATATGAATTGATTTATGATGTCATGATGTTTCAAGAATCCCATTTTTGTTACATGTGTTATGCGATGATGTATGTTTTATGATTATGTGGCACACATAAGAAAGGATTCATTATAAGATGGGTGGGACCTATATCTCCCTCCAATGCATTGGGTAATGATTTTATATCTCATGAGATAGACATGGCTGGAACGGAAGGTTATTTCGGTTCAGTGATACAGGACTGAAACGAGGAGTGAACTCGGTTCAGAAAGGGACTTTGTCCACTAAGATAGTTTTGGAAATGAGTCATGACTAACAAGAAATGATTTTCCATGATTATGTGTGTATGCCACAAAGTTCCATGTTTTATGTTATGATTATTGTGATTACATTTCACTGCCATAATTTATCCCATGTTATGAAATTATGCTCTCTTTTGCAGGTTATGATTTCCAAAATGTTATGTTCTTATGAATATGATGTGATTGATATTTCTTTTGTTTACCCTTACTGAGCATTTGAGCTCACCCTTTTATGTTTTCTTTTACCCAGGATATAAAGAAAGGTTTTAGGTAAAAAAAAGGAAGATCTTTATGGGAGATGTTGAAGATCTTTCACCACGATTAGAAGATTATAGTCCGAGTTTCCAAAGACACTAAACTATTACGGTCCTTATGTGTGTGTTTTTGTAATGTACTAAGTATTCCACAAAAGTAATGTAAAGTCTATGTACGTCAAGCTTTGGGTCTCTAAAATGTGGTTTCCACTATCTAAATATAATGAAACACATATATAGTTTCCACATAGTTTCAAAACCCATGTTAAACCCATGTTCCTTACTCGTGGACCCCAAAACAAGAAGCATGGTTACCTGGGTGATGCTACATGATTTCTTTTAATTGTGAACTACTTGTCCATAAACCAAAAACTTACCTGAGACATCAAAATTTCAAAAAATTAAATCGTAGATCAACCAAATCGTCAACCAAAGAGACCAAAAGCATAGAAAAGAATAAAATAAATAAATTCAAAATAATTGGGTGCGACATTTATTTACCTTTTCATATTGATTATTCTCATTGATTCATTATTTCTTCCATTGAATTTTCCTTTACTTCCCATTTGAGATCAACTTTATTTTTTCATTCATAAGGATTCCATGAAGTTTAGTATGAAAAATATTAAAAAAATTTGTAAATTAAATTATATTATCCTCTATAGATAAAAGTTATGTTTTAATTAGTTTATTCATTTATAATACAAAACTTATGTTTCTATAACGTTTACTGAGACTACTAAACTCATTAGTCCTTCAAGATTTTAATCCTCATAATCATGCTAATTTAATGGTTTTAGATACTTTGTAAAGGCACTCTAGGGTTAGGTCATTATAGTTGGTATCAAAATAAGAATAGTAGAAACCATGTGAACGTGATTTACGAAAATATATATTATAGAACAATGCCCTAAGGTATAATTTAATGATAATTGTTTAAGAACATACTAATGTTTCAGTTAGATAGAGATTATGTAGTTTTCCTAGAAATATTTCTCATTCAAGATAATATATATGGACATGGTTCTGGAAAAGATGTTCCTATGATTAACAAAACTGACAAGGTGTGTCAGACCTACCTCACCATAACCAGGTACATGAAAACAGCCCGTACTACGCACTTTGTTTGAAACTACTGAGAGATATTCTAAATATAATTCCAATTTTTTATACAAATACACTCAAAGGATTGGAATATATATTGAAAAAAATTACTTGGGTTAAACATTGACTATGTAAGGACACATGTGCAAAAAAAGCAGATTAAGTATTTATGTAATGAGGTTGTATTGAAAAACATTGTTTAAAGGATATTCAGGGATTAATACAATTTCATGGATTCCAATAATATTTATTATTGATATTATTATATTTTATATTTTATATTAAAAAATGTATGTATTTATGTCCGGTGATGACCCATAAAGCTCATTAAGTATACATGACTTAATACCATGCCAAATGATGATAAGGGCCTCACACCTATGATTGACCTACCCAAATTCATGGTTATTATTTTATTTTTCTTGTTAAACAAATTGATGAATAAATATTAATCATTATCCGGTAGTGTTACATTTTAGGTTTATAGATTTTTTTATTAACCATATTGGTGTTTGAGAATGGTTTGAGGCAAAAGTAAATAGTTTTCACTCTTTTATGGGACATGCGATTTGTTACATGTTTATTTAAGTTCTTAAGACATCAACATTAATTTTTTGATATCAATTTCATGAAGTAATGGATGAATTTGAAATTTATTGAAGCAAAAATATTTGAGTAAATTATATATATAAAAATATATCATTTAATATAATTTTTATATACTTATGCATTAAAATAATTACTCCACATTAGGAAATGATTAGAAACACATTTTTTTCATAATAGATTATTTTTTGTCAAACCAATTTTCTTTTAAATATTAATTTATTTATGGATTTGAGTCTCTCAACTATCCATTTATCATTCACTTGTTTGTTATCGATTAAGTCAAGCACTCCTAATAAATCTTTACTCTTTTTTACACATATTTATCACTATATTCCACTAATGATCTCCAAATTATAGGCATATTTATATGTTATTCCAATGTGAAAATTGTTCTTCTCATTTTTTAATTCTAAAAGATTTACTACAAACCCTTACCATGATAAGGTATTTCTAACCAAGGTAATATCTAAAAATATATTACCACGGTTGATATTAATTATATAGGATGAAATTTAATTAATGTTGGGAAGATATAACAACCTAAAAATCTAAATTTGGAATATTTTATTCGATATCATGTTTGACACGCACCACTAATCACTTAAGGGAATATAATATCCTAATAATTATTAATATATTTACCAATTTATATAAATTCAATATATTATATAGCTCTCGATGTATATGAAACTCAGTTATCATATATCCCACAAAACAAAGTGTTTCTTCAATGAAATGTGTTATGATCATGATCGATTTTGGCCTAATAATAATATCTAAAAATTTTAGAAGGTAAGAGAACCTAATAATTGGAAAAATTATTAAAATAGTAGTTTTTTGAATGAAACATTACAAAGAAGATTAGAAAATATTGGTATTCCAATCCCCATGAGTGTCTTCCTTAAACAAAAAAAGGATTAATATGATAACAATAAGTACCTCTCCGAAATAAACTCCATAGAATCCATCTTGGAAAGAGAATAACCAACATGATTTTCCACCCTATAGTCATGAGTAACACCAATAGATATAGTTTCTACAAGAAAAATACAATCAATCTAAGATGAAAAAATCCTCCATGGGAATTATTAGACTGGACATTGAAAATTTTCACTACTATAGTTGAATCTGATTCTAACCACAACATATCAAAATGAAAATGAACATAATTTTTGATTTCCTTGATCATAACCTAATGACCTCCTTCAATTACCTGACAATTACCAATGAAATTTTATAAACATCCTTTCACAAGACCTCGATGTGTGTGATAGATTCCACTACAACCTAAGGGCCCTTGTTCACCTGAATCCACCCCAACAACGATGACCTTTAACCACCCTGGAATTAGAAGTATCCATCTAATGGATATAGCCACTATTAGTTTACTCACCCTACCATAGACACCGTGTGACCAAAGAATAAATTGGTTAGAGTCGTCATTATTCATTTCCCTAGTTTGGATTTTGGATTCTAGTATAATCCCTTTATAAATAGAAAAAACCCCAGCATCAAACAAGAGTACATGATTATCAAATACCAATTCATTGCATGATCTTCAAGTGACTCAAAGAACACTGGTCATAGCGATAAACAAGAGATACATAATCTTTTCACGGCATGTCATGTGGCATATAGAGGATGAGAATACATCTAGATTCTCATAATGTAATAAAAATGGAAAAATATTCAATATATGAACCCATTACATGGAAATTATGAAGAAGTATCAAAAAAGTGAAGGAGGGACTCCACATATTTCAAACAAATTAAATTAATTAGAGATTGTTTAAATCCCTTTTCATTGATAACACTTTGAATAATCAGCATGTTCCTCAATATTTTCCAGATAAACAGTAGGTCAGCATGAGAATCAAAAATCTTTCTAAATCCCAAAACCCGTATTAATAAACTGATATAAATACTACAGTTATATCTGTAATAGTTCCTAGTAATAAAACTATATTTCAAATTAGGCCTCTATAAAATAATATACTGATCATCATACACATACCTTGAAAATTCCCCAAAAAGTTGGTTGGGTAGCAAATCATGCATGCACAAAGTAGCCTCTAACATAAAAATTGTTGCATTCCTCATAGAAACAAATATATGAACACCATAAATTATATGTTTTTATAAACAATGTTTGATCCATCATATCAGATATGACTACCTACAAACCACCAATTTTGAACAAGCCATAATCTCATAAGATGCTTATTTGATAGCTGACCAAACAGACGAAGAAACATACATGAACTTGCATTTTTTTAATTTTTTAAGAAATATTCTGAAATGAAATTACATTGATAGATTATTTTTGGATAGAAGCCTCCATGATAAATTTTTAAGCAAGGTTTCATTGAAAATTCTATGTTCTTTGACTCCCATTCCCCCTCTATTCACTAGCACAACACACTCCTTCCAAGAAACCCTGACCAAAATCCTCTCATGGATGAAGCCTGTCGATATATAATTGTTCATAACACATTTGAAAAATGTAATATGGCTTCTAGTACATCTATATACCGCAATATCATAAATAATCATTGAGATAATAACAGATTTTAAAAAGAAATTTCTACCTGCATAAGACATCATCATCCCCTTCTAGGATTCCGAATACTTAATAATTCCCCAAGAAACATTTCCTTTGTTGCATCCTTTCACCCTACCCCAAAAAACATGGAACTCCAAGAATCATTAATTTCAAGGACCCTCTCTTCAAACCTAGTCTTACATCCACCACGTTCTTCTTAGATATAATCACTCTTTATCCAACCATGACTGATTATTTCATCTAGCTAATATCATTCCCCAAAACATCTTCACTATTCCCAAATATACCTTTAATATGAGAAATGGTTACTCAGTTAGATTTCCCAAAAATTATAATTTCTTCCACATAGTTCAGATTTTAAGGATAAAAAAATCCCTCCCACCACTCACATACTGATAAAGGCCAAATTTGATAAGACTAGTATTTCAGTAACATTGATAATCCTCATCAATATGAAAGATGATCCTAGATAAAGGACCCCACTAACAGACCCCTTTGGATCATTGGAAGAAACCCCTCGTAGACCCCTTGATTATAATGGAGATTTTGGAACTCTTAATAATAAAGTAGATCAAATTAGTAATTTTCTAGGTACATTAATGAATTCTCAAAATAAAAGAGATGAATTTCCATTCCATTGAATCAATGGATTTAAAAATATCAACAACCAAGGAAAAATTGATATCCTACACATTTTTCTTACTAATACTAACACACTATAAGGTTGTAAAGAGTATGTTCTGTATATTTCTTCTAGGGAAAAAATAAATTGATTTGATGAAACAAATCCCTTGGAAATATCACCTAATCTATGAGCCATAATTTTACTAATCACCTTTGGAATAAAATCCCCAATAGCAATAGTTGTTATGTCGTTAATGTCCAAAGTAGTATATTTTTTAAGAACCAATGAAATGAAATTGGAATTCACAACATAAGGCATAGATACATGAATAAATAATTCCCTTTCTGCATTAATTACCTCAAGATGAATCTTTTCTGAATTGAACATGAAATGTTTTGGGTAAATCCATGAGGACGAGAAGTACTACACATATTTAAATAAGAAGGCACTACAAGAATTTCTTCTAAACTACATACCTCAATAATCCTCTTATTGTAGATGTAATAAATTCTACGATGAAGGTATTTGATAATTTTTTAGTGTTTTCCTTGCAATTTTCTGAATAATGGCTCTAAAATTAACATGAATCAACATTTGAGATCACATATTCAGATTTAAACAAATTTTCATCATTTTTCATAGCAGTGATATTATTTCAATCCATTTTATCACTATACATAAAATGAAACAATGTGGAATTTTTTTAGCCCTCCTTGAGCCACCTGAGATTGAAATGATTATGATCATGATTTCACTTAATGGTTAAAAGACCATAGAGATTGGGTAGGGATTTGATCTCCTATCTTGAGGACATTTTCAAACACATATTTCTTTTCTAGAAATGAAACCATGTAGATTCAACCCCTTAATATCAGTATCATGACTAGAAAAGGATTCTTTTCTCTATTCATTATATCTTAACATAAAAATTTTCATCTTGCTGGCAAGAACATGCACTAGGATGCACAAAAATACAAACTTTCATGTTTCTGAAATAATTTCTCTAAAACCAGGTGTAACAGCCCAAGAATTATTGAACTAGAAATTTAAGAGATATGAATTTGATTTATTGAAACAGAGATCTGGAAGTACGGTGTTCTTATTAGAATTCATCATTAGAATAGATATGTCGGATATATCAACTACACAATTACTCTAATCATCCTACATAAAAAATCTATCTAATTAACTAGTGCTCCTCCCATTTATATTATATATCCCATATGAATAATTATATATAGCTAGGGAAAAAACAACAAATATACACTAATCAACACTAGAAGAATAATCATTAGTGGATATTCTGCCGAAGTTACTACAAGTTTTTTTCAATGGCCTCTAAATAGAATAAAACATGCTCAGAATAATCCAACAATGACACATATTTTATTATATGGAATCCAAACATCTCTAAATATCAATTCATTTTGTGTAGATCTTAAATACATATACCATGGTAATGTATATGACAATATCATTCAACCAATATGAATTAGTAATAGAATTAAGATCATTGCTACATGCATTAATTAGGACACAATCATATATAAAAACCCACAAGGATTCTATTGAACCTTTTAATTTATTATTGGAAACAAAAATACTTCTTAAGGAGCTCTACATTAATTCCTTATACATAGATAACCCATTATCACACATAAAAATCTAAATTTTTATTAAGGCATTTTGACAACATTTTATTGGAAATCCAATTTAAAAAAAAAGTTTTTTGATCTTTTATAAACCATATATTCAAAAAATCATTTTTGAAATAGTCTCGTAAAAATTAAGTTAGGGTTATTTTCTTTTATTTTTTATGATATTTTCTTTTCTGTTTAATAATGGAAAATACTAAATTTTACTGCATAACTAATTTTTTATTCAAATTTATTCATATGGTTAAATAATATTTTAACTTTTTTAACTTTAATAAGATAAATTTCATATTTTTTAATCAAATTTTGGTCATTTAAATAAATTTCAATTTAAAATTGGATACAAAATCATAGATAACAGTTTGATTCTTTTACATTAAAACCCAAAATTTTCGCCCCATCTCCATGATTAATTTGAAATTAATTTATACTCCTTATGTGAATTGATTTTAGAAAAATAGATTCAATATTTTAAATTAGTATAATTTATAACATCTAATATGGTCAGTGTAGTTATTTAAAAAAATATCACTCTAGGTGATTAAAATTAATAAAAAAATTAAGGTGATATCAAGCTTAATAACGTATTAATCCATAAACTTAATGGAAAAATGACATAGAAAATGAAAGAATCAAGATCTTAATTCCAGGTATGGATCTTGATTTTGTGATGTTGTTTTATAAAAATTGTAGAGAAATGGTATTTCTATGTACATGTCATGTAGACCTGAGAACATGCAATGTAAATAGCCTGATCCATATGGTCGTGTATTAGCCATGTAACGGCCGATTACATGATCTTTTGGTGACCTATCATACCGGTTAAGTTTGGGGATGGATATGGAAACTACACGGCATGTATTTTTAGATAATACTATGTGTAGTTTTATTTTTAATTTATATATCAAAGCGGGGTCGCGTCTCATAACCAGAATCGTCTTCTTCTTCACGTGTTTTATAAACTAGTGCCCAGGAACAATGAATAAAGATTGAACCCCTGATTCTACTTTTGTGCAGTAATTGTGAAAACATATGGTATATTGGAATCCCATCAGTGAGTTATCAAAACCAATGGAGCACTTCTTCCTGATTCCACCTCTCTTGTGAGTTATTCAAGGTTGGTAGTTTTTCATCTTTTTATATATCTATATCGATCTAGGCCGATTCAAGGTAATATATTCATGAATATCGATCTTACAACGTTGAGGTATGTGGTTTTTTCCATTTTTATTTTTTTATATGGATTATATATGTAAAATGGCCCATGTACCAATGATTGGGGTGTTGCCTGATTTTTTAATTTAACCACTATTTATTATATGCAATGGTTTTATTCATTGATAAATGGTTGTTCCTTATGTGTATAGTTAGATACATTTTTAAGGGACACCCCATGGGTGTGTTCCCCTTGATTTATTGTTTCTGAAGTTTGGTCTAGGATTCCTGTTAGGATTTACTTTTTTTCCATTCCATGATTGATTAGGATGGAATTTGATTGATTATATGAAATGAATTTTATATACATTTTAATGATTAGCCATGAAGCATGTTTACATTACACCGGGTTAATGCTATTATATTGGCACTGTTTTTTAAATGGACAGTGAGCACCTTTGACAATGAAGACTATGAGGTCTTCTACATTATATACACAGGTCCATGATAGTCTTGGAGTAGATGACTGAACTATGTGTATTGACCATGAGAGGTACCTAGGAGGTAATTTATAAATTATTGATGCCATGTTGACCCAGGGGTATTGACCATGAGAGATACCCATGATGTCATTAATAAATAATTAATACTATGTTTGCCTAGGGGTATTGTCCATGAGAGATTCTCAGGTGTTCGTTTGTAAATTATTGGTACTATGTTAAATAAAAGGGGTTAGAGCATGAGAGATCTCATAGATGGTTGTTTAGAAATGATTGAAAGATTGTGAAGATACTGCCAAGACAAACTTCAAGATAGGAATTAGTCTTAATTTGTGGTTTAGATGGTTTTATAAGACATATATTTTGTTACTAATGCATAGGGGGAGATAAAGAATAGGATCGATCCCAGGATTACATGATTCAATGGATTGAATTATAATTGTAAATGAACATAATTGAAAACAATATGATAGTTTAATTTTGAGTATCACCTAGTTTATTACTTCATTTCTACATATCACCTACTATATATATATATATATATATATATATATATATTCAAAGACAGTTTGTAATGAATATTTTTTTGGTTTCCTAATGGGATTTTCCACACACCCTATTTGGGTCATGTTTTGGATCCAAGCAGATTATATAATTGCAGGTATAGATAAGGGAATGTGCCCCTCATCACCAGTTACATGGCTGTTATTGTAGTTGGAGTGCATGGGACCATACATAGGTTTGTGATACTATTGGAGTTTACTTGATTTTTTGGACTTTGGCTTCTGTATTTTATTTCAATCTTTGTGACTTGTTTGTCTTATTTCCTAGAAAAATGTGACATGAATCATATATATATATATATGCTCCAGTTGTTTTATTACTATCAATCTTCTATAGTTTGATTCTTTTGTATGGTATTACTGCTTCTTCTACTGTTCAATATGTTTTTTCTAATGTTTATACTTTTTCAATGAGGGAATACTTTCCCCATTATCATACCTTGTCCCTCAATACTAGTCGGAAGCCTCTGGTGTTTGGTGAAATTCGCTTGAGGTTATGTCACCAAATGGGTTCGGGGCACCATTGGGATGCACCTAGATCTGGGATGTTACAAATTTGTATCGAGGGAAGGTTTCTCTTCTGATTTTCCTTAAAATTTGAAGGAAATATGTTGGGATAATAAGGATATGGATTTTGGAAATTAACTATTCCTGGGAGTAGCAGCCCTGGGAATATCCATGTTACCAAGAATATTTCAATTTTTATGGTTTTTCAATAACTACAACTAATTTTATTTCACCATCAAATTATTCAATATTTTTTTCTTTTATAATTGATATCAATGTGGTTCTATTTCTGTTGAAACCCCATGAGATGACGGTATTCCATCTCAGGCATCTCATATGCACTTCCTAGAGATCACAAGTCATGCATTATTTCCATACAATTGAAGTTCCAGTATTGATTGTATGTGGTTGTGATAGATATTGTACTAGATATGAATGATTTAGTGATAGATTCCATGATATAATACCTACAATTTTTATAGGGGTTTTAGGTGTAAAGATTCATTTGGATAGACTCCAATCTATTCAACCTACAGTGCTATGGTCTCTCTTGGATCAGAATTTGGTGGATCATGTTTGAAATTTAATTAGAATTTTGTTAAGATATGGAATGAATGAGGACATTAAACATTGATTCATATAGATTATAGTCTATCATGGATCAGATCATGACATGACGTGGCCAAAATTGAAGATTTTGGGGGTTTCATGGAAATTTCATAGGCTTACTATATGGAAAACCCAAAAAACATGTTGTGTGATGTTATGGACACATGCTATGTTTTCAGCTATTCTAGAAGAAAATAACATTGTTATGTACATTCCATGTACTCTATGTACATTTCATTTACTAGTTGACCATATTACTGACTGTGTGAGTAGAAAAAATGGGTGGATAAAAGTTTGGTAGATCACAATGTGTACAGGTAGTACACATCATGCTGTAAAAGACAGTGTATCTGGCCATGTGACTAATGACATGGGTGGATGGAACAAGGGTTGTACACACTATTTGTATATTATCCACACCATGGGGTAATCAATTATGTATCTATCCTGGTGACTAACGACACGGGTGGACAGAACCTAGTAGTACACAACATGTCAAGGGTGAACACACTGTGTAATATTACACTTGTAAGACCATGTATTTTTATCCATGTAGAAGTAGCTGGGTAGGAGGGGATTTTCAAGAACATGTCATGTATCATGGGGAACTTGTTTTGTATATTGGGTGTTACATGACCAGGTTATCATACATACACGCCCATGTTAAGTCTTAAATAGAAGAAGTTCATTAGTGGTTCAACATGCCATGTAACCCTCGTTTGTAAAAAATGAATTCTTTCCTACTCTTATTTCATTATGTAACTTCTATGTTGTTTTCCTTAATAATCTTATACTGAGGTGTGTTCTTGACCCTACGGATTCATTCCACTAAGATTTCATCTGGCTATAAAATAAGTATAGGGAAATGAGCAGACACTGGAAATGGTAGATTAGAGACTATCAAAAGATCCTCCCATAGTACTCGTTATGGAATCACCTATTATACCGAATGAAGGTATTGATTAATAGTTCTGTAAGGGATTCTTGAGGATGTTTTAGACTTTTTAGGGGGCACTACATCCTTCCCTGACTATGGAATATTTGTCACAGGTTTTCAAGTAGCATAATCCTTCCACTTTTTAGGGGAAGTAGGACTATAAGCTACAGAGTCATAGTTCTAGTCTATGCTTCCTATCATCAAGAATCTAAAGATACCTTCATATATGAGGGTGAATATATCAACTTGCATGACATGTTATTTCCCCAAAAGATGGTGGGATGTTACATCGTTGGTGGGACGTTATCAAGATATAACTTGAGAAGAGTTTTGGAGGACATTCGATGATTAATCTTACCCCGAGACATTGAGGGCCATCCTGAGCCCAAAAGTCTATTCATTTGGAGTAGGTCACTCATTTTGTGATGGATTATTCTTCTCATTTTGGAGTGCTTTAGTGCTTCACACCTATTTTGGGAGGTGATGAGTTATCACGGGATATGCGATTTTAGAATGGTCTCAAGTATGACATCTCATCTCTAGTGAATTTTTGTAAGGTTATCTTCAATGACTGCTATAGTAAACCATGTGCAAATTAAAAAGCACAATCTGAGGGAGTGAGGAGATATAAGCCAATAATATTTAGAATTTAGGGCTGGTACTCCTTCGACTGATAGCAAAAACCACCATAGGGAGTTTACATGCAGTGGTTCTTCCAGTAGTAAGGATGTTTCTTCATGTAGCCAAGTTATGTACTACCAGTGTGGGATGAATGGAAATACGAGACCATAGTTCTTGAGAGGCCACATTGAGTCCCGGACATGGATAAATATGGGTCATCATCAGTGTTTTTGTAGGGTGTTCTAACCAAAAGTGAGTGAGAGTAGTTCTGTTTTGACTCCACATATAGGAGCATGACCCACAGTTTCTCATCTGTCAATGAACTGGAGTTCATTGGGCCATTCATGTTGAGGATGTGGTCAAGGACATGTTATTCAAACAAAAGGTTTTTTATGATAAAAGGGTGGGTTAGCTCTGGTTAACCAGACTGGGTCATAGGTAATCAATACAGGTTAGAATGTTGTGATGAAACAGACCTAGTAGGAGCAGGAACCCAGACTCTCTATGGTTATAGGTACAATTATAGTTGCCACCGTTTTTTCTTCTTCTCTTTTCAATACTTGGGATTCTTATAGTTTTATATCTAATGTCTTTTTTAAGATCCTTGGTCTCTCTATCATTACTTTTAATGATGTTATAACTATAGACACTCTATTGGAGATTAGGATGGCTAGTGTACATCCATGGAAATAGTTCTCTCTTTAGTTCGGTGGGTATCACTTCTTGTGGGACCTCTATGTTTTTTAGATGAAAGTCTCCATTATCATTCTATGAATGAATGGGTTGGTATTAATTTAGGCCTTCATTGATTTCTATCATAGTAATGTGAGTTTCACATCACTAGAGGGTGTATATTTTCTATACAAGGTTGAGTGGGATGTCTAGGAGAGCAGAGATGGACCTGAGCATCATGGTTTGAGAGGAATTTCAACCCATATTTTTAGTGTATATCTATATAACTAGGGGTCATCATATATTGACTTCCCTCCAATGGTAAATCATTTAAGATATGTCTTTACATACAACTTTTTAGGTTTACCTCTAGAAAAAGAGGTATATTTCTCTTTTGATCTTGTTCCAAGAGAGACACCGGTATCTATTCCTCCTTATAGGATGGATAATTTTGTATTAAAGGAGATCATGAAGTAGTAAAAGGAGTTGAAAGAAAAGGGTTTCATCCGACCCATTAATTTTCATGGGGGTTTTCCTATCCTTTTTGTGAAGAAGGATGAGTGTACCCTCATACTTTGTATGGATTATCGGAACTGAACCATTTGACCTCCAAGAATTGATATCCCTTATCGAGGATTGATGATCTTGTTGATCAGCTTCAAGGTGCCTGAGTGTTCTCGAATATTTACTCAAGATACAGTTATCATTAGTTGTGTGTTACAACATATGATATACCTATTACATTATTTTAGAGAATGTATAGTCTATAAGAGTATTTGGTTATGCCATTCGGTCTAATGAATGCGCCGGTATTTTTCATGGCACTGAGGAACTGAGTGTTCTATCCTTACATGGATTCTTTTTTGGTAGTCTTTGTGGACGATATCTTGGTGTACTCTCCCACACGACATGACCATGATATGCATCTTGAGATTGTATTGAGTACATTTAGAGAGAATATTTTATTTTCTAAACTAAAAAAATGCCACTTTTGGATGGACCAGATCCATTTCATTGGTCATGTCATCTCAGAGACAGGAATAACAGTAGACCTATAGAATTTGAGAGTGATAGTTTCCGAGGATCATCCAATGAACTTATTCGATGTAAAACATTTTCTAGTTATGTCTAGTTACTACAGACACATTATACAGTACATTTCATGATAATTATCCCTACTGATGGGACTGACTAAGAAGGGTGTGTAGTACTTATTGATAGTTTCCTCTGCTTTATCCTTTCATTAGTTGGAAGTGAGGTTAACTTTAGCACTGCCACAGATTTTTCCAGAACTAGGAAAGAGTTACACTTTATACTATGATGCATCATGTATCGAGATGGGAGTAGTGATTATTCATGGGGAAGGAGTCCTTGCGTATGTGTCTCAGTAGTTGAGGTGAAATGATAGGAATTACCCCGCACAAGATCTTGAGTTTGATTCAATTGTGCATGCATTGTGATGTTGGAGACATTATCTTTTGGGAGATAATTTTCTGATATAAAATGACAACAAAATCCTCAAGTATATGTTTACTCAACGAGATCTGAATTTGATATAGTGAAGGTTAGTTGAGTACCTTATATATTTTTTACTTTGAGGGTGCCTACACGCTTGGGAAAGGAAACACATTAGCTGATGCGTTGAGTAGGAAGACTCAGATATAGGTAGTTTCAAGAGGCCATTAGTGAGTGAATACTTATGGCTCTAATATATGAGATTCATTTGGTTGTTCAAGAAATACATGGAAATTGTTTCTTTCTTCTATATTCATTTCTTCTACTCTTTTGGATCATGTGTGAATGAAGAATATTTTGATTTTGAAGGCCTAGTTCTACATGAGAGTGTCTCAAGTGAGTACCCTACACTAGGGTGGACCATAGATAAGGTTGAGGCTTTTCATTTTCATGGACGCGTATAAGTTTCAGTAGACAAATGCGGTGAGTTGTTATGAGATTTTCATGCCTCAGTATGGGCATTTCACCCGGCTATCACCTTGAGTTATCAAGATTTACATCATTCGTATTGGTGTCTAGGTTTGAAGAGGGGGATGGTTGTTTTTTTATGAAATGTTCCACCTATCAGTAGGTGAAGGTAGAGCATCAACAACTAGAAGATATTTCATAGTAGTCACCCATTCCTGAGTGGACGTGGAATGATTTATTGATGTATCTCATGATAGTTTTACCATGGTCGCCTCGATGGAATGATGTGATTTGTGTTATTATCGACAGACTCACAATGGTTACATGTTTTCTATTTATCAAGGAAACCTTTATTTTTTATGATATTGGATGGTTGTACATATGAGAAATTGTACATTTAGATGGGGTTCCACACTCAATCATTTCAGACAGGGATGCCTGGATTAAATCTAGTGTATCACAGGATCAATAATGTGCTTTGGGTACATAGGTTCTTCAAATTACAACTTACCATCCACAGACAGATGTCCAGTCTAAGCGAATGAATTAGGTCCTGGAAGAAATTCATCGATTAGGCATCCAATATTTCAGAGTTATTCAAAGACAGAAATACCCATGGTGAGGTTTACCTATAGTAATAGTATTCATGAAATGATTCTAATATCACCTTATAATGATTCATATGGTAGGCCATGCTAATTCCCCTTATGTGGGCTGGAGGTAAGAGAGGCAGTTATGCTGGGAACCCATATTTCCATGGAGACCACTGAGAATGTGGAATTGATTTGGAAGAATATGGATTTTAAACAATCTGTCCATAAATCATATGTTGATTGAAGGAGATGGCCTCTAGAGTTTGAGGTCAGAGATCAGGATTCCCATTGTGTCACACTGAGGGTAAAAAACAAGATGAGTAGGAGATAGGGGAACCTTTGACCGATATATTCCAATCCGTTTGTGGTTTTGGAGAGAGTAGAGTCAGTTGCGTGTCAGTTTTAGTTACCTAATAGGTACTGGGATATGTACGACATATTTCATGTTTCTTAGATACGAAGATACTTTTCAGACCCGTATCAAGTTTTTAAACCTGATGAGGTTGAGTTGGATGTTGATGAAATCGTTTATGGTCATGCTATTCAGATTATGGATTGTAGCATGAGGTTTACTATGGCTGGTCTTTCCACTAGTATAAGTTCTACTATAGCATAGGTGACTGTAGGACAAGACACAGGAGAGGGAGGCAGATGTGCAATCGTAGTGGCCAGAGTTGTTCATAGTTTCTTCTTCACCACACTTGGAAGAGAAAATTTATGGATAAATTTTATTAAGGGTGGATGTTTGTAAGAACCTGTTTCTTCATTTCAGGTATGGATCATGATTTAATGTTGTATTTGAGGAAAAATAATGACAAGTGGTTTTTCTAAATTATCTTTGGGTACTCTTGAGACCTCACCGTTTACCTAGCTTGTTGTATACAGCCACGTACTGGCTATGTAAAGGCCGAGTACACAGCTGTGTGGTGACCCGATAGACCACTTAAGTCAGGGACTGGTTAAGGATACTATAAGACGTGAAATTTTAAAGAAAACGCCCTATAGTTTTATTTTTTATTTGATATGTCAGAGCCTGATATCATCACATATCTAGAACCATCTTCTACTTTCTGTGTTTCTTACATGATACCTCAGAATGATGAATGAAAATCAAACACCCCGATTCTCTTTTCGAGATCCGATTGAGACACCATCAGGTGCTTTGGAATCCCACCAATGATTTATCAAAACCCATAGATCCTTTCTTTATGATTTATCCTCCCTCGTGAGTTATTCAAGGTTGGGATTTTCTCACGTTCTTTAGAAATTCTCTTATTAAATGGATGACATTCAAGTATATCGATCGTACAACCTAGAGTTAGGTGGTTTGTGCCTTTAAATGTTCATATTTGGATCATATATTCTAACATTTATGCATAACCACGATTTGGGTGTTGTGTTATTTTGGTATTTAACCTCTTTTTACTACCTAATATGGTTTGATTGATTTATAAAGGGTTGTTTTTATGTGTACTGTTAGATACCTTGTGACGGGGAACCCCAAGGGTGCATTCCCCTGGATTGATTTTTCATGGCCCTTTGGTCTTAGATTCCTATTAGGATTTCCTTTTTTCCAATGCCATTATTGATTTTTATGGAGATTGATTGATAATATAAAATGAATTTGATATGATTTTGAATGAATAGCCATGTCATAGTTTTAGATTATTGGAGCTACTTGATATTATATGCACATTGTTTTTCTAGTTGACCACGAAATCCTTAGTCCTGAAAGACTGTGGGGACTTCTGAATTATTAACACAGGACTATAAGAGAATTGGTGTAGATAAATGACCCAAGGTTATTGACCATGATAGTTATCCATGAGGTTGTCTATGAAATATGGATGCTTTGTTGACCCATGGGTATTGACCATGAGAGCTATCGAGGTTGTCTTTTACAAATTATTGATTCCATGATGACCAAAGGGTGTTGAATATGAGAGCAGCCTAGTTGTTCAGTTGTAAATATGGGTTCTATTTTAAACCAAAGGGGTTAGACTGTGAGAGCTTTAACAGTGGATTTTTTATGAATGATTTAATGGTTGTGATGAGTCTGCCAAGCCAAATCACAAGCATGTAGTCTGTCTTATTTGATTGTTTAGAGTGTATTCTGAGACATCTATTTTCATAGTATTATATTAGGGATATAGTTCTTAGGATAGATCCTGAGATTACAAGATTCAACAGATTGAATAATAATTATAAATTAACTTAATTGAAAAGAAAATGACTATTTAATTTTGAGTACTTACTAGTTTATTGCTTCATTTCAACATATTACCTACAATATATATTTACTGAAAATTTGGAACAGATATTTTTGTGACAGTCTACTTGGATTTTTTATGCACTCTATTTGGGTCATGTTTTGGACCCATGTAGACTATATTATTGGAGTTATAGATAAGGGTCATCACCCATCATCATTAGGTACTTGATTTTTGATGGAGCTGGAGAGAATGAGACCAGACTGATTCTTGTGATGCTATTGAAGATTATCTGATTTTCAATTATTTGGTTTCTATATTGTATATCCAATATTGTTACATATTTGGATCATTTTCTATACATATATGACATCCATAATTTATATATATGCCCCAGTTTTTTTGTTAATATCAGTCTTCCACTATTAACTTGTTTTTTATGGTATTAATGCTTTTGATATTGTTTAATATTTGTTTTCTCTATGTATACTTTTCCAATGAGGGCATATTTTTTCAATTTTCATACCTTTCCCCTCACGTCTATTCGGTAGCCTCGGGCATTTGGGGAAATGCACTTGAGGTTATGAAACCAATTGGGTTCAAGGCACCTTTTGAAGGCACCCAACTCCATGATGCTACAGAAACTAGTAAAAAATATAATGGAAGGTAATATTTAGACCCTATCATCCACTATATTTAATATATTCTATTATGGGATCCATTTTGAATTTGAAAAATATTGGTGTAAATCTCTTTCCCCAAATTTACATGAGTTCCTCTCTTCCTCCACTATAAAAGGCACTCTCTACTCCCCCTTCCTCTAATATCTGAATCCATTGTTTCAAAAATAAAAACATTGAAAATATTTCCCAAACATCTATACCCTCATCATAGAGGCTTCAATTTTTTCATAAACATATCCAAGGAATCCCATTGGTGAAAATGAATAAGAGTTACCTAAAGAAGTGGTAACATATTTATTCAAGATATTTAGTCTTATTTCCATTATCCAACCCCCTCAACTATCATTATTCCATAAGTATATAAAAATTTTACTATTAATATTATTATATATTTTTATTATTTGGATTCAAAATTCAATTACACAAACCTCCATCTGATGGGTAATGAACTTACCATTTATATGAATAGCGAACTACGACCTCACAAAACGATGTTGTTCATTTACACATTACCACCACTCACCATTGGGTATTATGATAGGAAATGGATTTTTATTTGATATATATAATATTTATAATTTTTTAATTTTTTAATTATTATATAATACATACATTTATTCTTTCCATTTTGGGTAAGTATGATAACATCGTTTGTGGAAGTGTGGACAACCTCCCCCTCAAGGCTGTGTGACTCATTCACACTATAGACGGAATGTATAAAGGATTGTTATAATATACATATGTGACATATAAGACATATATATTATATAAAAATAATAATATACAAATATTTCATTTACACTTCTTTCTTTTAATATGAAAAAGAAATAAAAGTTGCATCCACGCATATATACAACCAATTATCTCCATTAATGGTGATTTTAATTACATATATCAAAAAATTATAAATTATTATATATAAATTTACAGTAGATATATATTATAATTTCATCATAGTTCACATTCCATTAACGATGAAACCATGATTGATGGAACAACAATAAAAATTAACAAGTAAAAACATACACGAAAAAACTATGCAATTTACATCAGAAATTGTGAAAATAGTGAAGGAATTTTATCAAATAAGTAATATGATATTTTAAATATGTATATTGTTCTTTATAAGATAGTGAAAATTTTCAAACCATTATAAATTATGATAAATGGTGTTCACATGAAACAAAAATCAAGGTAATGTATTTTCATCACACTTATATTACATTTCTGAGATAAATATCATATTCACAAAAAATTATTTTGTGTAGTTTCTCTACTACCTATTTTGATATATTATATCTTGAATTTTTTTATCTTACTTGAATTTCATGTTTCAATTTTAATATTTATTCTATGGGGATTTGAATTGAAAATCAACAAGTGATAGAAAATTTCATAACCTAATTCCTTTTTCAGTGGGTTATATGACATCCTCGATGTCATTACTATTAAATGAGTATGTGTATAATGACTTAAAATATATATTTATGTATTTAAAAATCCTTTATTTGTATTTAAATTTTATATACATTATCAATTATTTGGAAGAGTCTCAATTAACCATTATAATCTTTTCAAATTATTACTTCACAATCTCATTTTCTTCGTGATTTTTTACACTTGATTTTTCATTAGAGAAAATTATTTGTTCCATTTATAATAAAATAATTAATTTTCATATCTATTTATTATTCATGTCATTTTTCTCATAATAGTAACATTTTCAGTCATTGGTACATTAAATGTCTTTTATAGTGTTTTTACGAAAACCCATCTTCATTTAACTCTTTAGTCATAAAACCTGTTTTCTTCTAAATACTATATTTTATTAATTTTTTTCATTTTTTAACATTTTCAATATGATTTATTAAATAAATTTTTACCCTTTTTTGTTTTAAAAAATATTTCAAAGGATTATTCATGTCGATTTTTGGACAAGGCATTTTTCTAAAAATTTAATTCTGAAAAAGGAATGTTCTTTTTACCTTATACCACATGTATGAGTTTACCCACCACCATTTCTTCGTAGCTTCATTTAATTGTATTAATGTTTTATTTTTTGATTATTTTAAAAAAAAGTTATATTCAATGAATTTATTTTTTCAAATTTTATTTTGAAAATAAAATGAATATTTTCCGCGTTAATTTTACTAAAAGATATCTTATTAATATTCATTACTGATGAAATCCCATTATATTAATCAAATTTTGATATTTGGTATTGATACCATCCTTATTCTTCCACTATATGTTTTATAATATATTTTAAGAAAGACTTTTTTTGAAATTCACTTCCTTGATTATTTTTTAGTCACATTAAAATATTCATCTTTCTATGATCATTAGTCATTGAATTTCCCTGAACTATCCATATTAATTATCAAGGATATGTTTATTCCCTAATACATATACCATTCCAACATATAATGATAACTTTGATAGTGATTTTATTACTTATTTAAATGTTGATGGAAGTGTATTCTTTACGAAATACGGATATTTGATGAGGAAAATAATTTGATTTGATTATTCGATATGAAGAATTATTTAGACTAGAAATGATATGGGGGGGCCATAATTTATATATCCCCTTTATGTAATGATTGGTTCTCAGAAGAAAAATAAGTTAAGAAAATTAATCAATTTCAAAATGTAGTTTTAAACCATCATTTGAAAGGTCTTGATGGCATATGTTTTCATTTTCCTGGGACATTACATCCCAAAATTATGTATTACAGTAATTTTAATTTTGTATTTACTATCCACAAGATTATCACCATGAAAAATTCTATGAATGTTTTTCATTATTTTTTTATTGATTAAGGGTCATTTATTTCCAGTTTCATACCTTGAAATGTCAGTTTTACCATTTCTAGTTTTTTGAAAGGCCATGTCTTTCTAGTTATTTACCTTTCCATATTATATAGTCACTTCCTTCTTAGATATTGATTTCATGGAATTTGTTCTCGATTATTTAACTTCTCACATTTAATATTCTCATTGATACATTATTGGATCCAATATATTTACCCATACTAAGAAATTTTGATCTACCTTTTTTTATTTACCAAGGATTCTAGAAAGTGTATTATAAATTTTTTTTCAGGCTGTCATTGATGGAATGATGGTATACTAGAACGAAAAAAATAATTTTATGGTTACTGTATTCATTTTTAATACAATTCCAATTTATATATCTGGTTTAAGAAAGACCATTAAACTCTTAGGACCTTCAAGATTTTATTTCTTTCAATCATTCCAACATCATAGTAGTAGTCACCAGCTATAGGACCTATGGGTTCATGTTGTGACACCATCCCCCAATAAGTTAGAATGATGCTACTTTTGAAATATTCATGTCAACTCTTCTATAGTATGGGTGAGTCATGGATATCCTTATATAGTTAGCATGATGTGGAAACATATATATTGGAACTAACCCTCAGCTTCAAGTAGAATACCAATCGGATATTCCACATGTGGAACTAATGGTGGTAATACTCTTGGATTAGGGACCACCATCTCCAGAGAAAGTTCATCGCCACTCTCCTAATGCATGACTTGTGGCCTTTATGGTGACATATTTTTATAATTTCAAAACACAAACTTTCGATAATATTTGACCACAGATGAGATAAATGAAAAAAAGAAATGATAGATTCAAATCCTTCCTATAAATGATTTGCGCAGCTCATTCCACTCTTAAGTAATGCTCTACATGATAAAAAAAGTCATAGAGGATTATAAGATAGACTACAAACTTCCCACTATTGTTGTTGGATAAGGTTCAAGGTATCATGAAAGATAGGAGAGGTTTTTTATATCTGTTCTTATAGATATCGAGGTCTAGTTAGATGCATCACCATTCCATATATATAATGACCTATACTCTTTATAAATTGGAAATGATATGCTAGGTAACTACGAACAACACATTATGTCCAGTATTAGGATATAATAGGTAATGTATAATGATTTAATTTAATGTACTACCATTCTTATTTGGATAAGTACATTCTTTATAAACAACAATAAGAATTCAGCAATCAAATCAACTAATGTTTCGGTCCCCAAACAAAGAAGTTCATGGTTAATACATGGCCTAATTAGTTATTTATGGTGTCATCATCAATATACAAGGGTAAAATTATTTAAAATGATTAATACACATTTATTAATTCTATTATGTTATATCCACATTAAATGATAACTCATTTACATATATAGTAACCCCGGATCTAGCTAGATGGTTCATGCCATGCACAATAATGTGAGCACGGTATAGGAAAATGGATGGAATATAGGTCATAAAGGGCCTATAATGATGAATTATATGGAAACTCATTAAAGAATAGGACATGTAAATGAATTACAAAACAATAATATCCATAATAATAATGTCACAAAGCATGTCCATCACCCAATATGGTTGAGCACATAACCTCAATCTCACATTCCCATATACCAGTGGCTTCAGACTATAAGAGAGGTCCTAGGGTGTGTATGTGGGGAGACTATACCCTTAGGGGTTTGAGTTCATAATAATAGTAATATAAATTAGATGAGTATTGTATAACATAACAAATAAAATATAAAGGAATGGAATGGTAAGTATTTCATATAAATGAACAAGATGATGATTAATCATAAAAAAATTCAAAAAATGCCAATGATTATGTGATTTAACATAAAAAATGGAAGTAATAATGTTTGCAGGGCGACACAAATATACTACATTCTATAAAAAATTCCAAAAGACTGAAATATGCCAATACTAGCTTCATGATAATAGGAATGATCATCTACTCTCACACTCAATCCAAGTACTCAAAATCAAACATCAGATGTGGGATGTTTCCTCTTGACTACACCCACATTTAGAAATTATACCAAGGTTCCATGATTTTCTTGAGTAGGGATGAGTGATATACTCCATTGGACTCCACCAATGATGCCTATAAAAAAAATTCTGTGAGTATAAGAAGAAAATTATTCTAGTAATAAGAAATGTAAAACAACAAAAAAATAATATATAACGGGTTGGGTTCCTCATGGGTACCCAATTGACACTATCTTCCTCATCCTAATTCAGATGTCTCCAAATAAGGGTGAACATGTACATGTATTATATGTTATATAAATGGGTCTTCATAGAACAATTATTAGAACTAAACTAAACCCAAACATGTTATTATTCTTGGGAGATGTGCCCCTAGGATATTAGTTATGTATTCATGGAACTATATAAAATGCATCACCTTAATTTAATTAATATTCAAACTAGGATATTCTAAGGGGAACTATATATAGGAACCCATATACCACAGCAGGAGCATAATAAATACCAAACAATATACGATTTCATCCATGGAAATCCATAAAGGCAGCATAATTATCACTCTCTACATGGTTCAATCATGACCATCTTTGTTTATACTTAGTATCTCACATAGGGGATCAAATATTCCTCACGAAATCATATTACTATATTTACACTGATCCATTCTTTGGTGACTCCAATAGGGAATCTATATTAATCATGGGAAGTTATGTTATCCACCTAGTGATCCCATATATTGAATTATATAAAAAATACATGTATTTTTACTAGTGTATCTATAATCCATGAAAAGTATTAATTACAATGTATGATGATCCCATCCAAGGTATCCTTAAATTGGGACACTTGTATAACCCTTGTCAACATAAAAATTTAAGTGTTATCTATAAATAACTCATACCATTTCAATAGGGAATTAAACCCATAAAAAATTAATTAGGTTTTATAATTGATTTAATCTATGTAATTCAAACTATGGAATAAGGCAAGGGGGAAGAAACACATAGCTGATCAATTTTATTTTGAAATCCACATTCCATTTCATTTATTACATGGAAATTTATACCCCCCAATTAATATTCAATGAATCTGTTCCAAAACATAAGTCACTTAATACATTAAATTGGAGAACACACTTAGTGGTTTCTTATATCGAGGTAAACGCTACAAGATGTTGATATGTGAGTGGCTTGGGACTTTTTACACGTAAGAATAATTATTAATTTAATTAATTTAACACTATAGAGGTGAAAATTCTGAATTGTGGAATGTTTCACTATGTTTAATAATAAAAAATGACTATAATGTGATGGACTATAACTAAGAAACCAATATTATGTTCATAGAACTCTACTTGTCCAGTTTCAGCCCCTGAATCGTGCTAGAACTAGAGAAATCAGATGAAGGGACATAAAACATTAAAATAGTGTATATTAGATTTCAAATAAATAGAATAGATTATGGGAAGATAAATTATTAAAATAATAATGATGAATTATGGGACTATCATTTTGGATCTAATCCAGTTGATGGGAATGCAAATAGAGCTCAAACCGGGGAGAACCTTAAGAATATATTTCATGGAGAAGGTGTATATTTGGTCTACCGGCTACTGTGTAGGAGATAAAATAATTCAGGCCTCTATCCAAAATTATAGGTCCTTCCTCCTTTAAAAAATTATCCTAGGAATTTACACGGTGTGTAAATATTACATGTTGTGTAATTACTGATTTTCCTCTCCTAGGAAAAACCTGTTCACAGTGTGTAAGGTGTCTTGTATTCCAACCTCAAATTTTATATCCAATACTAAATGTTTTTTAAAAGAAATTAATCTTCTTGGGTTTATGTCTAGGTTCATTATATATAGCTACATCCTATACAAAAAAACTAACTAGCAACTTTGTGCAGTTTTTAGGTTTATGAAAAACAAAAAAGAATAAGTACCTTACAGAAATTTTGTGACATTAAAATCTACCATATGATGCCACAAAATTAATTTTTATGGTTTAATTATTATTGTTAATATTTAATTTAATATTTTTTACATTATTTGTTTTTTAAGTTTTTTTTAGTTGTGTTTTATGATTCATTGTCATTTGGTTCAGATCATTTTTGAAATTCATTATTTTGTTTGTTTAATCATATAAATTAAAAAAAATAATCTTGTCGGAATTCTAGGATGAATTCTATTTATATAATTTTTTATATATAATTCATTCACATTATTATACAATTTTTTATCATCACCAAGTTCCCTACATGTTGGTATTGAGAATACGCTTCCATCCATTCCCAGAGTCAACTCAAGAGACCAAATTCGGTTCATTTCATGACATCAAATCAACTGACATTCCTCTCACTCAAGAAGAAAACAAAATAATTATTTTTGATATATATGAATAAATGGTAGAAACATCAAATATTCAACCAATTACATTAGTCTATCTATTATCCCATTAACACCGCTTAATCATACAAATTTTATAAGGATAACCCATTGACTTATCCTGAACCAATCCCTCTATGGTAGCCACATTAAATATGTTAGTTCACTAGAAACCTTCAAAAAAAAGAATTATTAATCTCATATCATATTCCAAACCACTTATTCTCCCAAGACTTAGTCATTCCCTAAGATATCACTTTTTGGACTCATTTACCCAAAACGATTGTCCCCACTCACTTTATGAAACCATGAGTGAACCCCTCAAACTCAATCCTATTTATCCATATCAATCCTCTAAGGTGACAATTTCATAAATTCATACCCACACAACAACTTTAATACCAAAATAATATTGTTACTAGGTTGACTAACACTCCCACATATAAATGATTTCACTAGTTAAAGTATTTTTATATAACTAGGCATCATCAAAATATATGGAAACATACTATAAAATCATAACCATGAATCATAATAAGAATATAAAATTAAAAATCATTCCTTTCCCATATAATTTTCAATAGACCTAACCAATATCTTATCAATCCCTTCGATATTTCCCCAAAAAGTCCATATTCAAAACAAAAACCATTTATGAAATGCATCACATACTGTATTTAATTATGCCAATACCATAGAAAAATCCCAATTTATAAATTCATTAGAATCCACTTATTTTCATTGAAATATAATTTCCAAACTATTACATAAAATAATACCACTCATTGTGAAACTCCATTTTATACTATTCCCTTATAAAACCATTTTTCCCCAAAAAATGACATTAAATCAACATATAAAAAATGAAACAATTCCATGTGAATTAGTGTTATACCACCAAAAAAATCCATAATGAGGGTAAATGGTAATCATTTTAATATGGTTCTACTAATAACCCAGTTAGAATGCAATATAGTCATTATTTTCTATACAGCTAAAATGAGAACAACCTTTTTTGGGGAATGGTCATAAAATTCATTAAAATAATAAAATAATATTTATATTTATAATTCCCACACATAAACATGAAATCACTAATTTAATAGGTGTCTATGTTATGTAAAGTCCACCTACCACATTCAATGTTATCTCTATAATGATGTAAAATTATTCCAGATAACATTACAAAAGCATCAAATTGAACACTTTGATATGTTTTAATATATCAGATCATATATGTACTTTTACTTTTTATTAGACATACTGAATTAATGTTGAAGATGAATACATGAAATAATATAGACATATATATATGTGTGTGAAAAGGTTCAATTCACCCACTAATTTTAACTCCACAATCATTAATTCTATAATAAAGAAGATTCATTTCATAAATATAGTAAATAAATAAATATTAGTGTTAGGAATATGATATACATTAAGAAGGGGGGTGTAAAACCATTATATGTGAAGTAGAACAATGTAAATAGTGACATAAATATATAGTGTGTAATGGGAAATATGATTGTTAGGAACTAAATATTACCATAAAATTGTTCATTATGACCATTTAGAATTATGACCACTTGAGTTAGTTTACATAAGGGGTAATGATAAGATATAATTAATGAATAATAGAAAAATAATGTCTTTTACCTATATGGTCATTCCTTTTGGAGCCCATCTATTAGAACTTGGGAGCGAGGTATAGTCACATGGGTTTCGCCTTTACCTATCCCATCAAAGCTTCAATGAGTAAGGCTCATGAAAAATTGACTAAAATAGGTGTTCAGGATAAAAAATATCACCACTAGAAAAATGTTATTGGAGCCCCCGCATGAAAGTATCACCATTTTGTATAATACCCTTTGTTGTATGTAATTCTAATAAGTGGTTATGTTTCTAGACCATAACATTATAAGGTTTAATTTTACTATTAGAAATTTAATATTTGTCTCTGCAATTCCAATTCCAATATTCATTTATTTAAAAAAAAAATATGAATATTAGATGAATATGATAAATGGATTTTCATATACAAATAAAACATAATTTAATTTTTGGGAAATATTATATTAAAATACACTTTAATGATAAATTTGAGTATTTTAAACAAATAAATTGTAAATAAATATTTTTTAAATATTAATAAAAATAAAATTTTATAATATCCCATGTAATTTTTATAAATTTCATAATGATTATTATGTCGTACACACAATTATTTAACTATATTTAATGATTTTTAGTTTAAGGTTTAGATTCTCATATTTAGAAACATCTTTTCACAAAATTAGAAATATATTTTGGAAAAAAACACAAACATCTGGTTAGGGTGATACTTTCTATATTTTCAAAATCACATAATTTTTCATCGAATTATAAAATTTTAGTTTTTCATTTTTTGTATATTTAAGGGATCATAAATATGTAATAATGATTGAATACTTAATATAACTAAATTCAAAAAAAAATAACTAATTTAATTAATATATTATATTTTAATGGATTAAAATGAATTTATAGACCTACATAGAAATTTCTATTCTTCAAAATAGAAGTGATGGTTTAAAAAACATTATTTAATTGAAAATTAATTTTCTCATTCTAGAAGTAATATTAAATTTTGTATTTTGGTTCTGAAACTAAAATTTCACAAAAAACACCTTCTTAATTTCACAATCCATTTTCTATGGAAATGTATAAGTATTTTTCTAAACCATTATTTTAAAAATTAATATTTAGAAATTAATAATTAATCCTCCAGCATTTGTTATAAATACTAAAATATCTACCTCGTTTTATCCACTAACAAACCTTTGACGATTATTTTCCCTCAATTTCCCTCTCTAGATAATTTTTATGGAGTTTTAATGGTTCCAAATAACTCTTATAAATCATTAAGAAGCAATCTTTCAATTTTGGCGATTCTCATTGTCTCCCTTTAAACCCAGGAACATCCTTTTTATTTAGTCTTATAATTTCAATGTTATTATTTTATCATGGACGTATGAACTTTATATTAATTTAAAAATGGTGTTCTGTTAATGAGAGATATTCGTTATCTATCATTAAGCTCATTCTTTATACCATATTGTATATCTATTATTATTAAAACATCAATATTTGGTTTTCCAAGACACCCATTTTATGTTGTTAATTCTCAACCACATTTTTATTCACGAGTGTTCACATAGAAGTAATGAAACAAAATTTATCTATGATTTACATGTATGAAACCCACTTTTCTTTATCATGAATTAAAAAGGATTAAATGGTCATGAATTTAAATTCTTATTTACTAGTAGATTTTATATGAAAATTATTTTTTATTCTCCATTGTTTATTGATGAAGTGATTTATTATGATCAATGTGACACACTTTAATGAATACATATGATAAGTGTTACCTGAGATCACTCTAATTCACTTTGTAAGTAATTAGTCTATAGTGATGTAAGGTTTGACAATATGTTACTAAATAACATTGGTAACTTGTCTTATGATATCTTGGTATTAACCCTTAGTGATATAATTATGAAGTCTCATTTCTATGTTGTTTCCAAATTTACCTATTATGTGTCATTGTTATCAATTAATGTTCTTTTTTTTATAAACATGATAGTCCCTTATATTCCATTAATGTTTTTTTATCATTTACATGGATTTATGATCTCCCTTTTATAGTTATGTTTGTCCTCAATAAATAACTTGTGGTGATCTGGAATATGATAGAATAACAATGGATTATTTTATGTTGATTATAAAAATTGTATGTTTATGATTTCCTTATGACATTTATGTATTACGTACCTTGTTTCCAAGACACAAAGCCCCAGAAGGTACCTTAATATTACTAATGTAATATTTTGTTAAGGAATTATGTTTAAAATTATACATTAAAAATACCGGCCTCCATAGTTGGTATAAAAGGATGAAACTATATATTTATGTTTATTATGAAAATAAAACATTAGTAAGAACCTAATTTATTCTTATAAATGTAGGAAATCATTCTAAAATTTTGTTGAAGAATAATGTGATTAATTTCCAAATAATTAAATCCTACCCCAGATACAACATATTGATGTGGATCAAACCAAAATGTACCTAGGGATTGTAATAATGAAAGGGATCAATGGGGATTAACTCATCCTTAACATAGTGAACAAAAATAATTATTTGATTTACAATTAGATTGATTCTTCTAAGGGATAAGAGTTTGTTAATCACTTTGTTTTTAAAAACCAATATAATGGATATAGATAATGTAATTTTTTAATAATTAATGCATTGCATCTTAAATTCGTGACATTAGAAAATTTTAGGATTTATCATCCCTTTAAAAATAATATTATAATATTCACAATAGTAACAAATATCTCACATAGGATTTAATATTCAAGAAAAATGTTAGACAATATAAAGACACAATTATATAATAGGTAAGATATAAAATTAAACTACTGTCTCTCTAATTAATTGAATCAAGGGTTGAAAATTTCATGATTGTGACGAATCATTTACTTATTTCATGAATAACATGTTAAACCTCGTATATCACTCCAATTCACCAAGAAAGGTAAAACTATATATTGAATCCTTTTATTATCAATGAAAACCTATTTTTAGTGGAAGATTTTATGCTCATATTATAAAAAATGAATTTATACTATAAAAATACTTTTTATATACGTTTTTTTAAAAAAAATACAACATTACATTAACAATTTACCACACTGAGAGATAAATCAACCAGTGATGAAATATAATCAAGGAAAAGAATCCAAATGATGGGGTTGAATCCATGTAGTAAAAATACTTCAAATAAGTCATTATCAATAGGTATTTTTCTATAACCTTCTAAATCATGATGGAGAAAAAATTACATGATCTACGATAATTAGAAACTGTATATTTGGGATGCTACAAGATGAAAATTAAATATAATATAGAATACAAATCATGATAATTCATTTATTTTTATTGTAAAATTGATAAGTTATTTAGTGTCCTAAGGCAATAGAAGAAAAATATCTATAAATTTGAGAATTTGGAATATATGATTAAATATCATGATGTTATCTCAATGAGAAAATCGATTTTTGAAATACAAAACAGAATTATAGATTGAATGATAAAAATAGGAGGATAGAACTAATGTTTGTAAATAATTTCAAACAAGATAATTAACAAAACAAGAACTAGCTATGTCAAATAACTGTAGTAAGAATAATTCATTGAATTTTCTATAATGAAAAATAATTTACTAGTGTGGAAAAGATTTATATATTTACTCAAATGAATCAAGGAAATATAAATCATGAATATATTAATTCTAATGAAAATATGGTCTATGGTGCAATATAAAATGAAATTCAATGCTTTATGTGTGGGGAGAATACTGATTTTTTTTATCAATGAAAAAATCAAAAGATAATTGTGTGAAATAACCATCCAACCTAGTAGAGGCTATGGGATAATAGTGGTGCTTTTGTAATCAAAATAAATAACGTTGAGTCTCTTAGTTATGTAGTGGAAGTTATACTCCTTGTAAACTCAAAGCGATCTTGTACATTGTTTAATTCATAATCTATGATATCTTTTATTTTATTCACGTGCTCAATGGGAAACAAATTAAACCATAAATTTTATATGGTGTAGTTTTTAATTACAATTCTTAATGTAAAGTTTCCAAATATATATATATAGGGATTTCCCTATTAAAATTGGTGAGAATAATATATATCAAACCTAGTAATCATTCATATATATAAATTTGACATAATATTGTATATATATTAGTTTTTAAAGGATAATTCGATGAAAAATAGTAAAACTAAATAAATTTTTTTCCCATGATGGAAAAAATATAGTTACCTTTAATGGAGAAAAATACCATCTTCATACATACAATATAAAAAACCTCATGATTCCATATTTATGAAAATTATTGGTGAATAAAGGGAATAAATAAAATTTATAAAAAAGGCAGATTTAACCATTGTTTATAAATAAATTAATATATTTCCTAAATTGTTATTTAGAAATCCATAGGAAATAGAGGTAGATTAATCAAAAGAAATCATACCAGGATCCAAACAATAAATGAATACACCACATATATTCTCATATGTGAAGTTAGGGAAAAAATAATCAAATTCATGATCTTTTAGAGAAGGGTTTTATTTGAAAAAAAAATTATCCCTGGGAAGAACCTGTTATCTAATTGAAAAAGAAGGTTGGATCAATGCATTTATACATTGACTATATAGAACATTATATGATTATCATGAGGACAAAACACCATTATATAAGGATTCGTGATTTTTTTAACATGATTTTTGGGGCTCAATAAATTGCTCTGACTAACGTCTGATTGGTGTATCATCAAATAAGGGTAAATAAAGAATATATCCTAATGATTTCATTTTAGTAAATATATTGACATTATGATCTTTTTCATTATTCCCTTTGACAAGACTAATTATCCTACCTTATTTATTGATTTTGGGAATGTATTATTTAAAGACTACACTGATAATTTTATGTGAAATTTATTGATTTTATTATGATATATTGTAAAATTTTTTGTGGATCTTGTGGATCATTTAAGGGTCATATTAAAATACCTGAAGAAAGATACTGTTTTCGATAAATTCATGAAATATGAGGTCTAGTTAAAAAAAATCCACATTCAGGGGGTAAATTGTGACTAATGAATGAATCTTAGATGACCTGTAAAAAAAGTCAGTAAAAGAGTGTCCTAGACTAACATTATTAACTAAAAGTTAATTTTTTATTAGTATTGGTGGATACAGAATAAGGTTTATGAAAAAAATTCACATCGTTCCAATAATTGTTTATTATGTTAGTTGGTTCCCATATACTAACATTGTACTCTAATAGGGAATGATGGAGTAATGAGGATTGTTATGTGGCTATTTATACCATAGAAGATCGATAAAACACAAAAAGATTATACAATGTTATAAAATATGTTGAAATCAATGAAAATAAGATGTTTTGAAGTTTAAAGTTGGTCATGATTGAGTAATGAGGATTGGTATGTGGCTATTTATACCATCTAATACAATGTTGAAGAATGATCTAATAGATCAATATCGCGGTACTACATTCATTATACATCCTTGAAGTACCAAAATGTATACAGTTGAATGAGATAATGATTTGAGGGATAACATGAAAAGGGAAAAATATAACTATATTTCAATATGTTTAGTATTTTAGCAAGTGCAGGTGGCTAGGAAACTACAAAATAGAGTGTTGAAATGACCACCCCTACCTTTATGGAAGTGGGAAAACACAACTATGGTATTTATTAAAGGGTTTATTATGATATCCAAGGGAATTAATCCCAAATGGGTAATCATTGTAATATTAAACAATATTTAATATTTTACTTTCATATTAAAGGATTTCTCCCTCAAGAGCCTTTCTCATTTATATATTAAAGAAGTTATGAGAGTTATTGGGGCACCACAACCAATTATTTCAAACCATAATTCAAGATTTATATGTATGTTTTATATGTGCCTTCAAAAGGTTATGAATAATAATTTCAATATTAGCTCAACCTATCATCCTCATACTGATGGGTAGTCTAAGGGGACTATTCATCCATTGGATGATACTTTTTGAGCTACCTCACTTTATGTTAAAGGAAATTGGGATTAAAATCGTCTAAATGCTTATTTCTCCTATAAAAATAGTTTTCAGTATAGTACACAAATGGATCCTTATGAATGAATATATAGAAAGTTATTTAGAACTCCACCATATTGGGATTAAGATAGAGAAAGAAAATTGTCAGGAAAATTCATTATGAAAGTCACTTTAGAAAATATACAACTGATCCATTAAAATTTCAAGAATAGTGAGAGTCAAGAAAATTGTTTGCAAAAAACGATGGAAGGACAATAGTTTAATTCTAAGATTCATATTTATTTTATAATATCACAAAGGAAAGGGTTCATGAAGTATTCAATGAAATTTAACTAATCCCTAGGAACATAAGACTATTTGAGATTATGTAGAATGATGGAATAATTACTCATAAGTTATCCATACATATAAATCCTTCTAATGTCATTAAAATATTAAATTTTTAAATATTAAGAATGTATATGTGAGACCTAACACACATACTATATAGAAATGGTTTGGATTTTCAACCAGACATATTGTTTGAATAAAAACCATTATTGATTCTGGATGAAGGAAAAGAAGTTTATAAAAATAATACATATGGTGTCTTGAATTTATTATGGTGAAATAACAAGTTCAATATAAAAACCTATGAGCCTAAATAAGATATGAAATAGAAATAACCCCATTTATTTGATTCACGGAAAAAAAAAATTTGGATAGAATGAAATAGAAAAATAATTTCCTCGATAAAAGTACTCATGTTTCATAATAATTTTTTTTATTTTATATAAGAAGAACATATAAATACATTTAAATTAAATTACATATAATGAATTAATATTTAATATAAACGTTATAAATAATACCTGGAGGTAAATGAAAATGAGTAATACACACAAATTTTTAAACTCAATAGGCTTTTTTTCTCCAATAAAGATTGATCCTATTATAAAAATAGTGATAAAAAAGAAGTTCTTGTAATGTGATAGAAATTATAAATTGAAGTTTAGAATGATTATAATTGATTTATAAGTCTAATAGTAGTGTAATATATATATATATATATATTATGAAAAGAGAAATGTGATTATTAGTATTATATTATTACCTAAAAGTTGTTTAATATGAAAATTGGGAATTTTGACCACTTGAGTTAGTTTATATTATGAGTATTAGTAACAGATAATTGATACATTAATGGGAAACAATGGAATCAACCGATATGATCAGGTATTTTGAATCCCATCTATCAAAACATGGTATAGATTTAGTGTCACTGGGTTTTTCCCTTAACTAATCAAAAATATAACTTCAATAAGAATGTCTCAATATAAATAAACCATATGAGAAGTTATGTTAGTACAGATCAACACTAGATCAAGGTTAACTAAGACACCCCATTAATGTATCATCTTTATATTCTTTATCCAGTGGGAATATGTTTGTATAATAAAGGGTTATATATAAACAATTTTGTGTTATATAATTTAAATTTGTTTTTATAAGTGAAATATTAGTATCTCCAATACCATCTTTATTAATGTTTTATTTAAAAAATATTATTGAATGTGTGAATAATATGATGCATTGATTTTTTGATACATATAAAGCATAGTTGTATTTTTATAAAATATTTAATTAAAATCTATTTTGACGATAAAATCATGTCTGTTAGAAAAATATATTTGTATTAAATAGACATATAAAACACTGAATTTTAATATATAAATTTTAATACATTTTATAAAATCCCATGTAATTTATTATAAGAGTTTGATATTGGACTGTGTCATAAAATGTATTATTTTTTTATAAATAATGATTATTATTTAAAAGTTAAATTTATAATATTTAGAAATTTATTTTGATAAAAAAAATATTATATGTTAATGTATCCTATTGAAAATAATATAGGGTGAAATTTTAGAGTATTTTTTAAATCGCGTTATTTTATAGTGACTAGTAAAATTTTAGTTTTATACTTTCAGTATGATTCAAAAAACAAAAATATGTAATAATTATATAATAATACATAAAACTAAATCTAAGACCGAAAATAAGTTTTTTTTAATATAATTTATTTTCATCAATTAAAATTCATTTTAAAATGAAAAAATAACTTTCCAAACACTGAGATGGTAGATTTTTTTAAAAACGTTAGTTTGTAGAAAAATTATCCTCCCAGGAAAAACTAATATAAAATTGTGATGTTTGGTACAATATTTAAAATAATTCAAAAAACCCATCATAATGTTAGAAATTGTAACCCAAAAAAATGGGTAAACAAGTGGTTTTGTATTTTCCTCAACCTAGATTTGAAAAGCCACTATTTATTAATTAATAAATGATAACAGTCCAAAAATTACATGTAGATATTAATTAATCATTGAAGAAAATTTTTACATAACATAAATAAACCATTGCTTGACTGTATAGGTATAATGTCTTTAGAAACTATGAAACATAAACAATTGGTTCCTAAAACATCTAAATTATATGCTGCTTATTTATTCAAATCATGAATCATTTTTGACATATATTATTTAACACCCTTCTTCATGACCTGGGGAAATGAAACATATGAAAGGGTGAGCTCCATTGCTCAGTAGGGGTCAACAAGGGACATATCAATCATATCATAATCATAAGAACATAACATTTGGAAATCTCATCCTGCATACAGATGATCACAATATCATGTTAAGGGATAAATCAAAAATTGAAATGTAATCCTAATAGACATAAAATAAGACATGAATTGTGTGGAATACACACATAAGCATTGAAAATCATTTCATACTAGTCAATGCTCATTGCAAAGACCATCTTAGTATGAAAATAACATTACTGAACTGAGTTCACACTTCATTCCAACCTTGTATTACAGAACTAGATTTACATGTCATTCCACACATGTCAATCTCAAGAGATATAAATCATTACCCCATGAATTAGGAGGATATATATGTCCAAACCATATCATAATGAAACCATTTTTATGTGTTCCACGAAAACATAAAAACATTCATCATAGCATAACTAGTGAAATAGAATATGTGTCATAAAAAACATTCTATCATAATCTATTTAAAATAAATGTATTTCATTAAAATAATTCCATCATAAACACAATAAAATCATATTAATTATAGGGATAAAAAATTAACCCTATGTCATCTTAGAAATAAAATAATTTTGATAAAAAATCATGAATATTATATGTGGGGAAAATATCATTTATTCTTCAAAAAAAATTTCTTTTTCTAAAAATCTCACAAAATTTTAATTGAAAATAATTTAAATGAATGAAAATTTTAAATCTTGTACAGTAGGATTCATGGAAATAATACATTAATAATATGTAAAAAACCTTTCATGTCGTAAAAAAATTCTTCTCGTACTTTTTCAGGAAAAGACAAAAAAGTAAATCATATTGAAAAAGAAAGAATGATTCCTTCCATACCATTTAATAAAAAGTAAAAAATTGGTTTAATTGACGTTAAATATAGTAATATAATAGAAATAATATTAGATATTTAGTAATCATGGATGTCGATGATAAAGTTTTACCAGTAAATACATAAGTATAAATAATCTGGGAAAATAATGACATTCGGAAATTATCCATTACCTTAGTTATGATATCCTTCATATCTATCCATAACTCCTGTATAATGATTTGAATATTTTTATTGACTTATTAAATAATAATAATAATTTTTATGATATCATATATGATTCTATTATCATCTGTTTGTCACTAATATTTCATTGTAACCTTTCATTCGGATCTGAACTGCTTTATGTTCTTAGGTAATATTTTTTTGGCTATGTTCATGTTCCACTTTTTAGGATATAGTAGAATTATTTACAGAATGATATTACTTTTATATATATCATATCCATTCATTAAATTTATGTATATATTCATGGTTTAATGAAGATCACGTTGAATGAATCACATTGCATCATGGATGCGATAGGTCGCACGTACTCATGAGTGAGGAAGCATTCCCAAAATTACTAAATGGTATTTAAGTGGATGGTTTATAACATTTAATAATTATTTATATCTTATAATAATCATATATAATTATTATTTTCATAATTATACCCATCCAGGTAAGGTGGTGGTGAAAAACATACTATACCATAGTGGGGAGATAGTAAACCATTCGTACGCAGGCACTGTGATTTCATATTTTATTAAACAGGTAGAAGATTAAATAAGGTTGTTTCATATTAATAATAACATATAATTATTTTAGTGATAATTATGTTATTAATTTATTATGAAACAACTAATCAAGAGGATGTATAATAATGATGATGATTGAACGAATAGACATAAGAGATTACCTCTTCCTTAATGTGCATCCTATAAATATTCTCTTAGAGCACTAGAGTTGGTATTATAAGATAACCATAACCGATAGAATGAAAATAGGAGATATGAGAATGAAAATGATAATGAGATTTTTGATCATGAAGATTCAAGATGATGATATGAAGTGAGGGAGAAGTTTCTCATTTATAATTGAGGTGATGGGTACTTTTGGAATCTCCATAGATAATAATTTATAATAAAATCAAAAACTACCCTAAAACACCCAAAATATCCAAAATGAAGATTAAATGGTGTTGGATTGTAATATCATCAACCAATAAATTTTTTTAACGTTAATTTTTCAATTTAATCCATATCTTTTTAATTAAAACTTTTTTATTATATTTAATTTTTATTTTGGTAATAACATTCTAAATATGTAATGGTTATAAATATAATCTTATATGGTGTTAATTGGCCATAAATGGATATTTTATGAAATTTTAGACCTTATAATTATCAAATTGATTTATTTAAATAATTTATTAATTTATAAATAATTTAATAAAATTTTATATTTCATAATATAAAAAGTTTCAATTATGAATATATTCATTTATTAGATATTAAATAACATCTATAGTGATGATAAATATGATCCAAAATATTTAATACAATCCTAAATTGTCATATTAACATATAAAATTCATTAATCAGATTAATTAAAACATATTATATTTGTTTTAATATTTTTAAAACAATTATTTTTGATATTTCTATTAATAAAATATTTTCTTCATCACTATTGTGTCATCATTAATAGTAATTATTTAATCTCTAAAAATTATAAATCAAATTATTTGATGTATTAATTATTTTCTATTTCTCGAGACTATTAATTGTCGATATTATATTTTATTTATCCATATATTAAAATTAATAAACTTATATAAATTAGATTGTGACATTTTGTCACATTCATTAGTTTTTATCATATTTATGTCATATTCTTAAGTAAATGGCCATGAGGTTAATACATTTATATAAATATATGATAAGGGTTGAGTTTAATCATAAAATAGGATTTTTGGAGGTGTTAAGGTAATTTTATAATATTATTTTTACCTTTAGTTAGTTGATTTACATTTAACAAAAGAAATAAAAATAATTACCAATGTTACTATTCCTAAATCCCCAAAATAAAAGTAGCATATTAACATAATTTTGAAATAATTATTCCAAATATAGAATAAATTTTTCAAAATTGAAATAATTTTTTTTCTTTAACTAATTTAAAATCAAACCCATTTTTTGGAATGAGAGAACATGTTTTTAACGTTTAAACCATTCAAAAAATTTAAATGTTTTTACCTATGAATTCAATGAAAAATTAATTATAATGATATAAATTTTATTTATTGACAAAAATATATTCTATTTATACTTAAAAACCCTTAAATATTATAATTTAACCATATAAATTATCTTGATGAAAAATTATGTTTTCAATACATTATTAACATATTTTAACTATTCATCAAAACATGAAACATATAAGAAAAATTTAAGAAATTTATCCAAAGTGAATTTTTATATACAAAATTAATATTAAATGTTTATTATTTCATTTAAATATTATTAATTTTTAATAGCCTTATTTTAATATGGATTCTCCATTCAAAGGGGTAAAATTAATCTTTTAAAAAATTGTCTGCTTTACATCAAATATTATTTTATTTATACCCTATGAATTAAATATCTATTGGTTTAATATAAAAAATATTTTATTAACACATATATATCACATTAATTTCATTACCAAAATTAATTCATACAAAAATACAAATATTTAATTGATTTATATTTTTTATAAATAATTGACTGTCAAGAAATTTACAATGCATTTTCATAATTAAGTTATAATTATTCCTAATACGTAATAGCTATGATATAATGGTAATTTTATAAAAATAGCATCTCACATTTCATTTAAACTATATATTACCTTTATAAAAAGATACTAATGAATAAATAATTTTTGAAAAAAATATTTTACAAAAATATCTAGGTGTTAAATAATCCATCCCCTATCATTTTCAAAAAATACCCACCTCTCAACATCATTTCATTCACTCAAATTCCATTAATCGAAAAATTTCTCGAACTTTACATCTTTATACCCTTGTCATGAAATTTTTAGAGTCCTAAGGAACTCTTCCAATGTGTTAAGCAGATATCGTTCAATATAAGGGATTCCCTTCCACTCTTTATTTATCAATGTACTTACACTATAGTTAGTACCACAATTTCATATTTAGTTTGTTCTCATGAACTTAGGATCATTAAAAATATTTCAATTTTTTTCTATAAATGGTTGAATTATATTATTTCTCATTAAATTACTTCTTATAAATATTTTACATATCTATTATGCTGTAGAAATAATTATTTTCCTTCCCCTGCCTCCAAATTTATGATATAAATACCCATCCCACATTTTATTCAATGTTAATCAAATAGTAGTAATTTTATATAATTTATTTGGGAATCCTATATATGCAAGCCACATTTCCTTCACATGGGTCAAAATTGATTAAAATTTCATGTCATTAATAACTTATTTTAATGGTTCTTTTATATAAACCCTGTTTTTGTTCCCCACAAGTTATTAATGAAATTACTTTTTTATGAACTCAGTTGAATTGAAAAATTATAATATAATAATGGTGTTCCCTAAAAATTATTCAATACATTGGGTAATTAAATAATCTATTTATATTATAAGATTTATGAATCCTTTTTTAATATCATTGGTTACATGCCTATTAAAACCTTGGTTTCAAACCATTATGATATGATTATGTATGTCTAATTTTTATGTTCTTGCCACGTTTCCATGGTATTTATCAATATGAACTCATTTGAAGCCTCGTTTTTTATTTATGTTAATCACCCATAATACATTCCTTTTTATATGCCTTATTTTGAATCGGTCTTATCCATTTATATTTTTGTATATCCCTAAGAAATAATTAAGAGTGAGGTGACCTAGCATAGAATAATAATAGAGTCTATAAAGGGTATTTAAAAAATTTTATATTCATGTTATCCTTCTATAGTTCATGTATTTTTTACATAGTTTCCATTAATGTAAATAATGTGACCTGATCATTATATATATATATATATATTACATCATATTTTTTGAATATTCAATACATATCAGAATAATACATTCCCCATAACCATAAAGGTTTACAGTCTTTAGATATTGTATTTGTAATCATCTTATTTCATAGAAGATATTGAACATATCTCTAAAAGTTATTCTAATATATGAAACTTCTTGTACATGTCATAATTAAAACATCTCTTCATAAACTAGTTACAATATACATACTAATGGTGGGGTAAAATGATCAGAAAGGGTAAACATAAGAGATATCATTCAATGATCGTAATTGAGAATACGATAAGAATAATGGCTTGAGAAAATGAGTATAACATACAATAATAATACACAACAAGTATATAATCATTCATCCTTAGTTATAGAATAAGTCATTTTCCAAGAAAAATACTTTTTCCTGAATTGTTTGAAATCATAAATAATCAATCGTGATCTGTGATAGCATATCATAAGAATAGTACATTTTTTTGTATAAACATTATAATATCAAATCAATTCCTTAGTCAAGGTCCACAACTAAAATTAGAATATTGGATTTAGTTCACCCCACAATTCATCATGTTATTAGTCATGGTAAATTTTAAAGACTGTCAACTTGCAAAGTGTCTCTTACGATACTGAGTTCACTAAAAAATAAAAAACCATATTATAACATGTGATATCCATATTTACTAAATTAATTGGAGGTATATATAATTCTTGTAAAACATGTCACATAATTAAAATCATACATCTGAGTGTCAAAAAATCATAAACATTAATCCTATCATTATATAATTACCCATATAAATAAAATTTTATTCATTAGAATTTCATCATTTAATAATATCATAACCTTTTGTAATGAAATGAATTTCATAATAGGTTAATTATAACTTAATTAACACATTGAACAGTAATAGGTTTCATTGAATCAACTATAAATAAGAATCCTTGTAAATCCACCAAAAAAATAAAATGGATGGTATCATAATAACATATCCCCATTGAAATATAATGAACCTTAAAATATGTTAGAATAGATTAAAATACCTTAAAAATAATCCTCAAACATTTCTATGAAAACAAATAGAAAATATTATCTAATTTTTAAAATATTGTGACTAAAAAATTCATAATGATTGTGGAAATTATTTTATATGAAATGACCATGGAATCATGTAATCGAGATTAATAAAAATAATGTTCATCATGGAATGAAAATATATTAATTCAATTTAAATTAAAATAGACCATTATTTTGACACTTAAGAAAAAAGTAAAAAATGACTTGATTAAAAAAATATCATTAAAAATATTCAATTTAAACGATTATAATTAAATTAAGATAATGAATGTAACATTTTCAAATAATTTCATGTGTAGTTAAAATATTTTATACAAAAATGTTTAAGACCATGTATATAGAATTTAAATTTTGTTAGCCAAAAAGGGAATAAGGTCATGTTTCCTTTAATGAAAATTGTCCTTCATTTTATATACCAAAGATGAAAAAATGTTACAAATACGTAAAAATTATATGAATAATCAATATAGATGAATATATATGGGGTATAAAAGTATTAGATTAATAAAAGATCATTTATAAGAGATTTAGAATAGACTATCTTAAAAATAAATGAGATTGTAACATTAACTCTTAACTCAAGTTGTTTCTTTCATTATATGTGTTCAAATATAATTTTTAATAAATATATATTTATTTTAAATATATTCAAGAATTATTTAAATACATAACTGAATATGTATAATTCTTATATAATTTCCAATTATACATTTATTATCAATATCTTCATTAAAAAGATCATTCGTGTGAAAATTGTTCTATTTTCCATGCATTTTTCTGTTCGATGTATTTGGTAAATTAATCATGGAAATATATTCATTGTATCATAAATATTAAAAATTAAATATATATAATTATTATTCAATATATTAACTATTATAATCATTTATATAAAGTGATTATGAATAATTAATTACATCACTTCATAGTGATTGTAGTCTATATATACAAACAACTGAGGTTTTAACTCTTAGATGAATGGAATTAAAAGAATGTAAATTATAATTCAACATTAAATAACCATTATTAAATCATTAATAAAATATGTATTCATTGAATTAGTCCCAATTACTATCTATTTAAAAAGAAAATATAAAGTGAATCACTTCTCTTTTCTGGAGGTAGTAGTCCGCACATATGTATAAGTGACATTATGATTTTCCAGTAGATGTAAATATGGGAAGGTAGAAAAAATATTATAATAATATATGAATTTTTATTTCATAAATATAATATATATATTAAATCCATCATAATAAAAAAACAATTATTATGGTGTTGGAAAATGAATCATGTCACTATGCGGAGGTTGCAGTCCACTTGTATGTAGGAGCAATACATTCGTTTTCCATTTCATGGGGAGGTGGTGGAAAATGGTTGATATATAATCATAATAACAATTAAGTATATTTTATATACTTAAATAAATATTTCATATTATATAATATATATTTACACTAGGAAACAAAATAATTAAAATTTAATGTACTCAGTTATGAGTTATACCACTTTATTAAGAAACCTCCTACAAATTACACATTATGCCTAGAACGCATGGTTCTATGATCCAAAAAGAAAACATTGAACATGGGGAGGGATGTTAAGAATGTATTAGAGAATATATTTTCCAATATATATGGATCATTAAGTGTGTATAATATAGTAAATGTTGTATCCTTTTTGAAGGGAGTTACATGAAACGCTTTGAATTTTAAAAAATATTAAACTATATTAATCCCATACAAAATCAAGTGGCTCAAAAAAAGATAAATTTGCATAGATAATAAGGATAATTTTGAAGTCCCCTTTACTAATAATATTAAATAATTATTAATTTTTATATTTTAAACCATATCTCTTATGTTAACCCCCTCCCCCTCTGTAAACAGGTTTTAACCACGAAGTGGTAACAAATGTTTTCTATTCTTACTATATATTATAAAACAAAATTGAATTTAACAGATCACATAGTACAAAATATGTGGATTCCAAATATTTTATGTATTTTTAAAATAACAATATCAATTATTGGATGTAATTAATTTTAAAATAATGAAAAAAATGTAAGGAATACTTTTTTTTATAGAAATACATTTTTTTGTATAAAACAGAGTATTACTTCATTTCTGGCCATGTAAAAAATATTATCAGAATGATAAAATAAATGATTTCAATTGTTATATAAAAAGTAAATTAAAATCATTCAATAATATATATTAAATTAAAATTTGGGGATAAAAATATTTTTCATATAAAATCTATTTTCATAGAATCACTTTTTACATTCATGTGGTTTTATTTTTTTCAACCAATTAAAGTCCAATGATTTCATTGCATATGTGTGTATAAAATATTTCTCTCTAATTTAGTTAATATTATTCTTACCCACCATTTTAATGTTGATATAAAAAAAGTAACATTAAAAAATAATATTTTAATTGTAAATTACAGTTCATTTATACTCATTATTATGTGTCATGGTGCATATCAAAGAAATTAAATTTACTAAAGAGAAATATATCCTAAAATCTCGGGTTGTTATTTTATTCCCCTATTATAAAAATTTATCACTTGAAATTGCATCACTTTGATTCAAGCAGTTGAGGAACTTCTACTTCAGTTCATCTTTCTATTCCAAAATATCATCCGCGAAATTATGGTTTCACCACAAAAAAAATTGACTAGGTGAGTGTTTTTTTCCCACATCACATTCACTCTTAAAACAAGAATATTCATCGGGTTTTCCTCATAGAAGATAATATTATCTATGTTTATGACCTTGATGTTATGTACATGTCATGTATTAGGTATGTAATTCTTTAAATATGATAAATTTAACACATTATAAACTTGAGAGTGATTATATGGAAGGATTAAGTGATAAATGATAAGAAACTGACATAATAGTATAAATAATTTTAAAGAGATTGATAGATATGGAGATAAAATTTCCATTATTTCGTCATATACTAAAATTATTCAATATATATATTTTTAGTTATACCATTTTACCGACTTTAAACTCTATATTTTACTAATGATTATCTGTATAACTTTTCTGTCGGCTTTGAGCTGCCCTAATGTGCGAGTGAATTACACTATTATTTATGGACATTTAATTAACATTACCAAGAACCAATGGATTTGATTTGTGAAATTTATCCTAGAATGTTGGATTCCTTCACTTAAATACACATAAGGATATATAAGGATATATTTTTATGCCTTATTATAGGATATTATTATAAGAAATTTACACAATATGAATATGTTGACCCAAACTAACATTGAAGTCCGTAGAGAAAATAATCAACGTTTATTGTTGTTCCTAAATTGTCCTATTGTACTGAACAAATATGTAAGGATGATATGTAATTATTAAATTAAAATTGGTATCCATAACTTGTTGAAGAATTCTACAAAACATACAGTTAAAACACAGATCCAACTCAAATACAATAGAAAGTAGAACATTATAAAATCTGAGAACAAATATAAGGTATATGTTGGAATGATGATTAAGATATAAATATTATCTAATCATAATTAAATGTGATTAATGTTTATGGTTATCCATTATGACATAAATACTAGTGATCCCTTTAGATTCATTGGGGGTTTGATGAAAAAAACCAGGTTAATGTTTTTCCATTTCAATTTTGGTATATGTCAGGCTTATAACATTCCCTCAAACATTTTTGTCTCCGACTTAACTTCCTAATACACCAATCATTAAGATACATACTTTGAAATATCACTTTTATGGTTATCGCACCTAAAATACTCTTCCAAATTTATATACATCTTCATACATCCATGATGAATAATGAATTATGATATATTTTCTTCAGCTAATCAATCGTTCTAGAAAAATGTTATTGATGTGAAACATTTTTTGTTCCTAAAAAATATCTTTTTATTACAGTCATGGTTGAGATTAGTAACATTTATCTCTAGCTTTTTTAGTTACAAATCCTCCATATGTTTTTCATTAGACCCCACATATATGGATTTTTAAATATTTATACGAGAATGATATTATTTTTTCCCTTTTCTCATGATTTCAATATACATAATTTAAAAATAAAAAAATATAATATCTCTTTCAATCCTTATCATGGTAAAAAGATCATGGTAATTCTGACATAGATCAGCATCTACATTTTTCACCTTCCTTTGGTGGAATTATATTAATCAAACATAACATTTAATCAATCTCAAATATTTAAATTGGTGTATATTCAACAAAATGTGTGTTAATATATAAATAAAATTTGTATAATTAGTATATATATCACATGATTCACATGAAAGATAATTATTCCATAGTTTCAGTACAAAAAATAATTCCTCCAATTTCAAATCATGAGTGGGGTAATCCTTCCCAAGAATATTGAATTGGCATAATGCCCAAGCTATCACCATAACATTATATGTGGAAAGGAACCACAATACTTTCTTCGATGTGTCCCAAATGATCACAAACCCTTCTCCATTATATGATTTTTAAATACCATTTTCATTAAACAACCATATTTTCTTCTCCATTTAATTTCCCTCACATTCATTTTTGTAAGGGAATATCGATTCTTTTCCTATTAACAGGGTTATTAGATTGGATAACCATTATAAATATCTCAAAAAATGTAATTATTATCCATCCAACCAAATACAACTATAGATATTGGATAACATGGGTGATCTACTAAATTTTCTAATAACAATCATCTTTGTAAGATCCACTGAAATACCCTTGCATGATATTTTATATCTAAATAAAAAAAATTGTTACTAAAATTTTCAATAGCTAAATTCATCATAAAGCGTATATTTCTTTTGGATCGTGAACACAAGATTCAAGTGTACTTAATTATATTTATTACTCTTTTAATGTATAATAATGTACTTGATATTGACTACCAAAAACCAATGAAGGTAATATATAGACTCTCTTACTTAAATCCATGAAGATAGTATTTTCAAGGGTAAGTTAAAATGGAATCAATATAAATTCATAATAATCATACCGCATATGATATGATTTATTTGGTATATTATACTTATTTAAAATAAATTAAATATATCCATATTCATGATCAAAATTGGAAAAATATTGATCTCCCCATAATTTACCATATAGATATCAAAATAGGGTAGATAAAACTTGTTCATGATTGTGATATTAGATTTTTTTTATCATGCTAAGATGTAGTGGGCCATCGTTATTTTTTTAAAAATGAAAACATCCATCCCTTTGTGATTCACTAAGGCCTATAAATCCCATATTAATATTATAATAGAGTTGTATCATGAATTCCTACAACCCAATTAGAACAATTTTATATTGAGTCTTTAAAATAGGTGTCTAACTAGGTATGTGTTTTTTTTTAAAATAGAATTCATATTTCATGGAATAATAGAAAATCTTTTAGAGAATAAATTATTATAATCCTAATAAATATGAAAATATTCAATGTTTATTTTCTCCACAACAATCATAAATAAATATCCCTAAAAATAAACAGTAATACTTATATAATGGAAATAAAATCCATTATAATTTCATATTTATACTTACATTTAAATACACTCAAATGTTGATAGAGAATGAAAAATGTGACTATCGTTCCTCATAAATTGTTATTTGTGCTAGATAGAGAGATTTGATACGTTACTAAAATCACATAAAATTCAATATGGGGGAGAAGTAAAATATTTATAGGATATTTGATCCAAAATTATTCTATTTGAGATGTGAAATAAACATCAGATGTGACAATCATACCATTAATAATTGTTATTTTTAACCAATCATCTAATGGAATGAGTAGTGATTTCATAATTTATAAAATTATTTACATATTAAAGAGAGGGAATAACATGGTATAATGAAAATATTTTTAGATCTAATGTAGATTGTAATTAAATCTGTCACCACGTTGTTCCCATGACCCACTAAATTAGTTGTGACCACATAATAATTATTATTTTATCTTCCCATCATTGGATAATGATGTTGATCTCCATCATTAACCCACATATTATTAAAATTATTGGTGTAATTTCTATAACCTTTCGATTATGTAATTATACTATGAGAGGAACAATTACTTGAGCATTTTTACCATTCCATTTTTTAAATAAACTTTTCAAAACACTTCAGTATTATTTTTCTAGATGGAATTCTTTCCATGATTAAATTTTTTAAAAGAACCCCTAAAAATATTTTCAATATGATTCCTTCCCAATATCAAACATGATTTAAGAGTAATTTTGTTCCCCCAAGGGTTTTATTATATTAATTTTCTCAAAACAATTTCTATTTAATTTTATCTCCAAAACCATAAGAACACTGAGAGTCTATAATTTCCAAATCTATCTTGGGAGAAAATCAAAAAAAAAAATTCATAGAAATAAATGTCTCTTAAAACATAATCATATTGAAGACATTGTATCACACCAAAAAAAATTCATTAAAATTAAAATTTTGTATTTAGGATAAAAACAGAACAATATCTTGAATTTATAGTGAACTTTTCCCCATACTTACTATTGGATTAATCCTTTTTCTCATAGTTCAAATAATTACCATTTTGTTTTCATGTGAAGTGTTTGGAGAAAATAAATACTAAAAATTAAATTTATGAAATTTCCCCAAGTCATAGAGTTAATTTAATAATCATGACTTGTATTATTGATAATATTTACCCATTTATTAACATAACATTATAAACTATAAACTACCAAAAAATATTATTCATGTTTAACACATAATAGAACAAAACAAATCTTTTTAGTGTTATAGATGAATTATTAAAAAATTAGTCTATTAGAGGAACAAATAAAGGAATATTGACGTTTCTATATAATTTAGATTATATTTATTTGTTTATTCCATTATTACATTTAAAGATCAACATAATTCATTTTATTGTTCATAGATATTGAGATATTAATGATCATAGATACAATTTTTTACATACCAACTCCCATTACATTTTATTTCTCTAAAAGATAATCATTAAATATTTTGTAAAATTTAGCATTAATATAAATCTTCTTTGGTAAATTAATTTAATGTGAAAAAAATTATTGTGTAGGAAATACTATTCGTTGTGAGTAATAATTTAATCATGAAAAATATTCTGTAGGGTATAAAAATCATTACACGTTATTTTCAATATATGACACCACATGTTTGAACATGTTCTTTCTTGGTATTAATATACTTGGTTCATTCATAATGGTTTTTAAAGTGTACTTAAATAAACCCAAACATAGCTACCAAGAGATTTTGGCATGGTGTGTAGTCTTATGCCACTCATCACACAATGGTGATGATTGAGTTAATACTCAATCAACCCCTTTCAGATTTGTTACACCTATGTGTATTTGTTTTTCATAGACACATCCACATTATAATGTCTATGAATTTATGTATTTTCTATTAAAACCAAGTAATATAAAATTTACCAATGATTCAGGTTATTATCCAATATATAAAACTATCATTATGGTTATAAATATAGTTCACAAATCATAATCACTAAAAATAACTAAACCATAACCTGATACAAAATGGTGAAACCTGAACATTTCAAAAAATTATATAATATCATTTTAGATGAATATTCAATTTCTATAAGAATAATACAGCGTCATATAATATAAGTGTTTGGAGGGATTCGATTCTTGATAAAAATTCATTTTAATTCTTTAAATATCTTAAACATATCCAAGAATGTTCTAATCACACAGTAAACTTATTATAAATTGAATAAATAATACCATTATTCATAACATGTTGAATGGAAAAATAACAAACAGAGACATTAATTGATCATTATGGTTAAATTTATTATATTTTAAAAAAAAATCATAAATGAACCTACAACAATAATTATGGTACGATAATGTGATCATAACTTACAATAATCATACCCATTTATTCAAAGATCAATAATCTTAAATCAGAGTGTTAACCTTTTTGAAAAAATAAATATGTATGATATAATTGTGTGGAATCATCAATCATAAATATAGGTCCATGAGATTATATCATAATTAAAATACATCAGTTTTGGTGTAAAAATAAGCATAAATTTGTTTTAGTAAATGATCATTTAGAACGATATTATAGTGGGTTAGGTTCCTAACTCATTACATATGAGTAGAAGAGGATCAAAATTCCTTCATCATATCATCATAACATAACATGGGAAAGGAAATTGGTTTTCATTAATCCATTCATCACAGTATAAATCATAGAAAAGAACTTTTTTCATTAATGTTTTTGCAAAATATAATTAACCCATTAGAGAGTAATGGGTCTCATTGAATCATCCTTAAATAATCATCACAATAAGGTATATATAGAAGTAAATAGGATTAAATCAAATGATTTTATCCCTAAGAAATCATAAAAATTCATAAATGATATTAACATAGATGAAATAAATTTAAAAGTACATTTTAACCATTCTTTGAAAACATGATAAAAATATCCTTTCTTATGTTAATGATTAAATTTAAAATTTTCATATTATTAAGGAAACTATTTTATTTGAAAATAACCATGTAAATAGTTAATGGATTCACTAAATAAAATAATAAATATGAAACTACGAAAATATATTTATACATTATATATTAAAAGGGAATATTATTATTAAAATTTTTCAAAAAAAGTCAAAATGACTTGTTTGGAAAAACTTTGATTAATAAATTCATATTTAAAACATTTTAAATAAACTAAAGTGTAAAGAATAATAAAATTTCATAACTTCTCAATTAATGTAAAACATATTTAATTTTTTTTTAAATTTCATGGCTGTGGAAAAAAGTTCGTCGAATGAAAAGGAAATAAGGTCGACTTCTTTTGAAAACTTTTTCACAAAAAATTTAAGTAAAAAATAGGGGAAATTGTAATAAGAAATAAAAAATCTGATAAAACATATTAAAAGAAAATATAAGGTTTATAAATGATAATTTTCATTAAATATTCCTCATTAGTTTAAATTTATCATTGACAATCTCGAAGAAAAAAGAGGTTATAATATAAAATATTACCTTAAGTCATATATTGCTTCATATGTGTTCAAATATCCTACATAATAATTATATATTTATTATAAATATATTCCATAACCATATTTTAATGTTACATGATATGTATACTTTCTTTATAATTTCTAATTATCCTTTTATTATCAATTACATCATTAAAATGGCCATTCATGTAATAACTGGTCTATTATCAATGGTTATTTCAGTTTGATTGTTCCAATACATAGATATATTTCATTGTTTCCTCATATCCAAAATATCAATCAAAAAATATTTATAATATTTATTCATTATTTCTAATTTTATAATCATTAATATAATGTACTAATGAAAAATGATTTGCATTACTTCATAGAGATGGTGGAATGTACTTATAGATAAGAGATGTTTTGGTATTTTTATGTATGAAATGAAATAATGAAAAATAATAATTAATTTTTTAAAATATTGTTATAAAATTTAATCATATAATTTTATTAAATCCATCCTCTTTTCCATCAATGTAAATCAAAAACAAAAAAAAGAATGAGACCATTTCTAGGAGGTGCTAGTCCACACATATAAACAAGAAAAGGTATCATTTTACAATAGATGGAAATGTAAGGAGGTGTATAAGTTATGATAACAAAAAAATATAATTAGTTAATAAATATCATATATAAAAATTATATACATCATAATAAAAATCCATGAATTATGGTTATGGAAATTTAATCATATCTATATGTGATGGTGGTAGTCCACACAAACGCACGAGCGATACTTTTATATCCCATTTGAAGGAAGGGAGGAAGAAATTGTTAATAATTCATTATAATAAATATTTATTATATATAATATAAATAAATATTAATTTTATAATGTATTCTATATATTTATATGAGGTAAAATAATAAATAAAATTCAATGTACTTGGATAAGAGTTATACCTCCCCATTGAGAAACCTCTATTGGTTTACACATTAAACCCTAAAAAGATGAATTATGATCAAATCAGGAAGTCTATTAAATGGGTAGGGATTTTTTTAATGAATTAGGGACATGTTTTTGGATGTATAGGATTCTATGTAAGTTCCAGAAATATTTGTTAGGTGGTATTCTTTTAAATAGGAGAGAGTGGACACAACTATAATTTTTAAAAAGACTAAAACATATTACAATATTACTCATTTAAAGTGGATAGAACATTAAGAATATATGTATATAATAAGTATAATATTGAAATAAAATCCAAATTAAAAATCAAAAAAGTGTATTTTTATATTTTAAAGTTTATCACATTGGTTTCCCTCCCTATTTAAACTGTTTTAACATCAACTCATGTATTAACGTTTTACTGGATAACAATTGATTTTGACAAAAAAATTGAACAAAATAAATAATATTTATTATGATTATTTTTAATATTTATTCCATTTTATAAGATTCAATTTATATAAGTTGTAATAAAATTATTATAAAATAAGTGTTCCAAACACAACAAAATAATTTTTAGTGAAATGTATTTCTAACCATATCTTTTTTTAATTTCATTCCATTCGATGTAATAACTATTAGACGAATGTTATAGTATTTTAGTAAACATATTATATAAAAATTTAATTAAAATCATTTATAAATATAGATTAATTAATTTTAATCGTAAATAAACCATTGATCACATAAAAATAGTTTTTAGAAAAACACCTCTTTTTCCCTTCAAATGATATTATTTTAATTTCAAAATTAATAAATACATTGAATAAATTTTATATATATGTTAAAAATAATATTAAATAGTTTATTTATTAATATTAATACTTTCCAATCTAATGGAATGGTGATAACTATCATATATAGTAATATTATCTGAAATTTATATTGTGGTTCATTTGAAATTGAAGATTTTTGAAACAAAAGATGTAGAAGGAATTAAATTTCTTATAAGTGAGAGATATCTTAAAATATTGGTGGGTTACACTAAAAAAACAAAAAGAAGATAAAAATAGTTAATTTTTTATTTTTTATGTTATTGTGTTAAAAATTAGGTATTATAAAATTAGGTCTCAATAATTTCCATTTAATCAAAGCATGGCCAAAAACGTAAAAAGTGATCAATCGGTTATCTTCCGTCAACACAATTACCCAACTCCATTAAAAACTTATAATTAATAATAAATAAATTATAATTACTTGACACATTAAAATATTTTCAATCATATAGTTATTACCAAGTGAATAATCAAATTAAAACTTGTTTGGAAATTTCTCAATGTTTAGACCCTAAGAAATGGTGTACACCCCACCGTTAGTAGTGACCTGGACCATTGAAACATAATATCTCCATAATATCATTTAAAATCATCCATGAATCTCACTAATACAAGATGAAATCCTTAAATAACTCATGTAATGGAATATATACTTAAATTCAAATAAAACCAACTATTTCCATCCGATCAGGACCTCCCCGAGATGAGCCATACAAAGGCTCATCATGTCCAAAATATTACACCATATCCTAGTGGAATTTTCAATTCAAAACCAAGTTGAGAGACACCGAATCCAACTGATAATAGATGAAATTAACTAAGAAATAAAGAATATAAAAAAATTCATTAAACTATGAAAAACCCAAATTCAATCACACCATATTAATGTGGAAGAAGGAGGAAAACTATACGGAATATGGGATAGGGTACCCCCTTCTTCACTTGTCTGAAAAAATAAAGAACCATAAAGTGGTTTCCAATTTAAAATATAAATTTACATTCCATCCAATGTTTAAATAAGAAATATTAATATTAATCCCATCATGGTGTGTCCCCATGGTCCTGGAATAACATCCCCCTTCAGATCATCATGCATTATTTTTTTAGGCATTTTGGATCCATAATCATAAAACATTATAAATCATCCATATAGAACCCTTACATATCATCTTTGGTAAAAAAAAATACATATCATAGAGAATAAAACTCTATATTTACTCAAATCAATCGTTATTTATCATACACAACCCTCTACACCAAATAATTTATCAATTTCTAAACCATACATATCAATGTTATCATTTTATGTTATAGAGTAAATGTAGGTTACCTATATGTACCATCATTTGAATCCCTTGCATACCAGAAACATAAAAACATTCATGACCCTCTCATATCAAAGTTAACCTTTCATATAATATGGTGACTCATACATAATAGTTAATTTACCCATTTAGGGATCTTAGGTATCCTGAAATACTTATATATTATATATGAAACCCATTATTTATAGTGGAGTGTAACAATTTTCTATTCCTTGTTCATCATAGCTGATTCCAACACGTAGCAAATTTTCTGAATGAGATGAGAATCCATATACATCAGGGTAGAACCATTTTACAAGATAAATTTAACATATGAATACTTAATTATTTTTTAAAAAATTAAGACCCTAGAACATTAGAATGTAACTCATAAACCTATGTATATAACAAAATTTCCTTCGACCCATCCTTTATAATACTAATCATTTTTAATTCCACCTTAGACTTCTCTATAAAAATACAGAATTCCAATTAAAAAATACATGTTAAAATTTACCTTTATCCATCATATCATCCATCATGTATTTTCCTCTAGGAAATAGTTTGATCATTAAATAGCCCCTTTTATGTCATAATTATTTATGTTATAACATGCTATTGAACATGATTTAAAATTTAATCTGTGAGCCTAATCCATTACATAAGCTTTACTAAGAAACTCTCTCAATCACCCAAGACTCCTCCTGAACCATTTAAAACATCCTATAACTTATCATAGAGATATTCCAACATTAAAAATACTAATAAAAATCCATATTATAAAAAATTGACCTACACCGTAATAAAAAATAAAATTTCTCATGAAAAAATAAACTATAAATTCATGAATCATTAAAATATCCCCATCATAATGAATCCTATCAAAAACAATTCACATAGATCATATTTATATAATTCTCAACCTAGCTAAATAATAAATTCCCTACAATCTCACAACATTCTATCTTTTAATGTTGAACGTGCTTATTTTATGAAACTATAGTCACAATAACATAAAATTCACCATTGGCTAAGCTACAAGATCATTTATCTTCCAATGTATCTTTCCATAACTTCCATTACATCCCTAGACTCATTTTTCATATGTTTTCCATTAGTTTTCTACATATTTATTTATGTTCATCTGACTACTTATCTTACAACCCACACTGTAATAATAATATGGTGCATGAATACACATGTATGTTCATAAAAACTAAACCCCTATAAAATAAGAATATCAAGGATTACATAAATCACTGCCATAATAATCCACTAAAAATGGTTAATTATATGTAATGATTTTACCATCCATAGGAATCACTAATAATCCCCAAAATTAACTGGTAAAAACTATAGAAATACCTAAAACTCACATTAGGCTACTTGACTACAATGACTAACATCAATCTCAGGATCCTAACATGCATGGATATCAGAAAAAATCATATAAAACCAACCAAAATCATAATTATCTCATCCGATCAATCTTGGAAACCCATAGAAAACAAAAAAAATCAATCCTACATAGGCATAAGTTGCATTATCCAATTTTGAAAATTATCTAGTCCACACCCTATAACCACAGATAACACCATTGAAACAAACATGCAATGATATGTTAGAACCTCACATTGATGAACACACTAAAATACATGCAAAAAAATTTCTAAAGGAATTAATTTCCTATTCATACTACGTGAACCATTTTTTTGAAAAAAAAACAACCATGTTTTCAAAAAAAACCATTAATATCCCATGGTGTTTCATTAAATAAAAAAACGAATTTTCTGAGTCTTTTAGTTCCTTTCTATTCCAAAAACCAACACCTTTTTTCAAAATAACCTATGAATACAATTCGTCAAAAACCATTTACTAACATTATCTCAAAATGATTATTTATTAAAAAATTCAAAATCAATATCATGATCATCCATTTAAGGAAAAACTAACATAAAACCCGATTTTACAAACTTCTCATACTCCATATATATTTTCATTTTAACAACAAATGTATTCCCATGAAAAAACATCTTGAAAATCAATAACCTATGGAATCCAAAAAATAATCTTATTTAATAAATCAAAGAATCCCCTTGAATTCACATTAATTTTTAACTACCCTTATATTTTATTTGGGAATGAATTTAGTATATTATAATTTTATTTAATTATAGATGTATTTTGATGAAGAAATATGTTAAACAATAATTACAAATTTCATGTTTATCATGTCTTAAGAAAGTCACTATCATGGTTCAAGAAAAAAAACATTATAACTCAGTTGAAAAATTATCACGCATATTTATCCTCATCAAGCATCGATTATTATTTTCAGTCCAACACCTTAGTACTCTAATAATGCCAAGCTTCGACACTTTAATTCCCATTGAAACATGAGTTTTAATTAAATACATGCTATAAAAGTATACTCCCAGTCTATCTATAGACTCCTAAAAACATATCTCATACTCCAACTGACATTTTCTCATCTAGAAATGTGCACTGATACAATTTTATAATGCCCTAGTATGGATTTACCTAATCGAACATCACCAGGGTTACTATAGAAAACATATGTGTGCCTCCGACTATACCAGGGGCTTCAAACTAGAGGAAATGGAAAAAAATCATGGAGATATTATTTCCTCAGAAGTAATTTCATGGGGTTATACATGAGTCTACCAAAATGTAACATGACTTTTATATAAAACAAACATCTTAAAACCCTATAGTCTTAGATAGGTATCCTAGAGGTCCCCAATAGTATAGAATATAAAGAAGAAAAATAGTGTATATGATGAACCCAAAAACAGAACAGTTGTAGTAAATACCATAAATATAATTAAATATCCTAAAAATAGAACATTATAGAACATTATAGTATCATTTATGAAAAAAAAAACTATAATGTTAACCACATGACATCTATCCCAACTCATACAATCAATCCTTAGAAAATTCTCAACCTACAAAACCTACTATACTCATCTTACATGTTCAACTCTTAGAAACTAATTTTCCATGAAAATAACATTTTATTCAACACATATACATTGAAACCTATTGAGTACATGGGAAGGGGTGATTCCAATAACCCATTACGATTCCCTCACTCTTTTAAACACACTGAGTGAAATTGTAATCAAATAGATATATATAAAACAAACACAACAGAGTTCAATTTATGATTATGTCACACAACCACCTGGAAAAATAACATCGGATGCACATACATCTCTATATAAATATCAAAACATTGTAAGTGATAACTATATAGTTTTTCTTCATCATGAAACAGAATTACGTTCTAGACAATAATCAAGGGGAATAAAACCAATAATTTATGATTTAAAAAATTAAACATTTACACTATAATTTTAAATTGAAAAAAAATATCATGAAATAATATCTTCCAGTATTCACAATAAATTTATATAAAAATACACTATATAAAATATTTTCAAAAATAATCACATTTATTCATTACTCTTTAGAGACCATTTTAATAAATCTAAATGTAAATATTTATTAGGATCCCCACACTTTCCTTGAAATTCCATTTTAAACCCTAAAATAAAATCATACCATACACCTTGAAACACCATTTTAAATGAATTATTTTAGAATAATGTTTTTTCTAAAAACCACCAATTTAAATTCATATATATAAAGGGAGCCCATTTTCAATTAAAATAAACCTATTGAAATCAAATAATCTATAAAAAATCCCATTAATTCCCAATTAATTGGGAACTACAATGAACTATTTTTAAAGTTGTGTAGTTCTTATTAAGTAATTGGATGAAAGAGGCTTAACCCAATTTATCTAGAAATTTCAAAAATGTAAATTGAAGATACCAAGAAGAATAATAATATTTTTGATAGAAAAAAATGAAATAAAAAAATTGAGTAAGAGACATGTTATTTTAAAATATGAATACCTTATTCGTAGGTATTTCTATATAAGTGAAGCTTGTCCACTAATGATGACCAAGATCAACTGGAAATTATCCCCCAAAACAAGTCCACAAATCTATTAATCGTAATTATTATTATTTATAATTCTTTAATAATAAATTAAAATTTTAAACAAATAATATTTTCATATTCAAATGCTATTTAATTATCAAAAAAAACTCATCATGTGATTTCCAAAGGGTTAATCCTTGAGTATTGAGTGTACATTACCCATTGTATTCACCTGGAAAATGAGAATATAAAATTTCTAAATTTTTATTCCAAGCCATCCATGAATTTCAATCAAACAAGAGAAAATCTGTAATATCACATGTAGAAGCATACCACATGGATTCTTCACAAATAATAGTGTGTTAATCCCCCCCCCCTAAATACCTCCATGAGCCAAATCATTCCAATCCCCAATATGTGTGGAAAATTACTAAAAATACCAATGGAATTTTCTCTCCAACCCTATACGAGAGACACTGAAATCATATTATTGGATAGTAATAGAAGATCGGAGAAAAACTGAGTCTAAATTCATTTACTAAATTGTTAAAAAATAATATTTAATAAATTCTATTACTAAAGGTTGAAATATAATGCATAAGTGATGATGGTTTTGGAATCCCACTCATTGCACTTCTAGAAAATGAATAACTTCAAAATGGTTTTCAATTTAAAATTTCAAAAGACTATTCTACCATCGGTTTATAAATAAAATTGAATATTATTCACATCACATTATAACCGTTAGATGATGACATGACTTCCCCCTCTAGACTATCACACATAATTTTTGAAAAGTTCTAAAACCCTTGCACCTAAACCCTTATATATCATCGATAGGAAACTCTTTAATATCACATAGTGATAAAATTTATCTATCATAGGGCATCAAAAATTAAATGTCCATTGATCAACTTTTACATATCAGTATTATTATATCTTACACACTAAAAAATTTACCATTTTTAACCGCCACATAATAGAGTGACTATTATGTATCACAAAGGAAATGTAGGTTTCCCTTACGTATCATCTTATATAGACTTTAAGTATGAATCACTTAATCATTTTTCTTACCATTAGGTATTATATTAATGTATACATATCATAGGATGAAACCTATGTATTAGGTGTGTCACTAGTTTCTAACTCTAATGTTTCATATTTATACATTTTTATCACATAGATCAAACATTTTTTGTGGACAACTTTACCAAATTTATGACCCTTACACATGAGAGAGTTTGTGTCACATAACCAATTTCCAAAATAATAAAATATACCTTACTAATGTGGAATACTATACATCTATATAGAACCATTTTGTATTATTTTATCTCATATATGATGTCTTATATTTTTTTGAATATCTCGAAGCTTATGTATGTGGACCCAACCCTTACATATGTGGACATAACTAATTTCACCTAAAAAACCTATGCAACCCCAAAAATTATATATTCCACTATAGACTTCACTTAAAACCTCCAAAATTATATGTATCATCAAATTCATTCCAAAAATAATCTCTATACATTATTTAAATTCTCTATCCATTGTACACACTAGCTATAGTTTGAACTTCGATCAAAACATTCCATATTGTGATTCCCTACATGCACTTCTAGAAATTGAACCTAAATCCACTTGCCCATAAACATGGTTTTAGAGAACATTTGATAAAGTTATCTTATATATAACTTATATAAAATGTGTTTTAGAACCTTTATTATAGTAAAAAAACACTTCAGGTACATATTACTGTAGTTCTCCAAAACCATTTGTACATGAACTAAATTTTAAATTTATTTTATAAAATTAAAATAAATAATTAAAATTTTAAATTAAATTTAAATATATATAGAAATATTTATGTCTATTAATGATAATAAAACCCATTCAAGATTAGTGGTTAAGTCATTGATGTATAATTATGGAGTTTTGGGATGAAAACATGTTTATATTTTATATCACATTATCTATAACATTGGTTTTAAGAAAACCTTTGTATTGGTATTTCATTTGACTTATACTAATTGTTTAGGAATCTTTGGTTTATTAAATTATAGAACCTTTTTTTTTCAAAACAATAGGAATGTTTTTTATCCCAATGGATAAATATCCTATCTTCTTTTAATACATTGGTACAGGTTATACCAATAGTATGAGGTCCAATAATAATGATTCCAACAATTTGTATTTAATTTTATGGGAGTGATGTTGGAGTGACGATTCTCCATAAACAAAATACCAGCCTTGATCCTAGGCCAGTATGCTAGCACTGCTATGATACCCACCAAATCTCCTGAGATACCTATTAAGCCTTTGAACTAATTGAAAAATAACTTCTATAAATGATCAGACCCTCGTAGTTTTAAGAAAATTTTAAATTCTCAAAATGTACCCTTCTCCATGACCAAAAATTCATATTTTTTCAGAAAATAATATCCCATAAATCAATGAGTTATTACATTAATTATTTTTTATTGTTAAGACATAGTTCCTATGAATAAAATGATGTGGATTAAAAGTATATAAGGTGAATAGAGAACATTTATTATTCATTTATGGAATCATTATTTTACATGTATCGATTATTATTAAATTATAAGGGTTTTTATTGTTATATTTTTTAAAAAAATCCAAAAATAAACTAGGGATTTTAGGGTATAATTGAGAAAAAATTATATACTTAGGGTTTTTATCCCTTATCACAGGTAACTAGAATCTGGTAGTTGGTGAACCCATTTGAGGCCATTTGGTTATACTACAGAATTCTCGTGATCTGAGTTATCAGACTAGGTTTTTACAAAATCGTATCAAAGTTGATCTTCCATGTTTATTCCTATGTTTACCAGTAAATATTGAGAACAAAATGGTACAAAATTGAAATATACTCATAAAATGGAATAGATACTATTTCTATGGTGAACCTTGCATTACTGATCAGTTTATATAGAATGATGTTTCCTGAAAAAATATATTAATATTTTTATTATGTTGAGTAAAATAATTACCACGATAATATAATTTTGATGGTTTTAATGCATCATTCATGAATTGATTTATTCTATTCACATGAAAATTGTTTGTAGAAAATACATTTACATTGAATTAAGGATTTTTTATTTCTATGTTTGTTACTTTGAATATTCATGTATTAAATTAAATAGTATTATAATATTAAAACCCGTCTCAATATATCCTAAAATTATTATAATAATGAATACTTTTTTAGGAGATATAATTGGGGATTGTGGAATTTGTTTTACCAAGAATGATTCGAGTTGAATGAATATATAATTGTTAATGACCCAAAATTTTAATATCTATTTTCTGATAATTCTGTCAAATATTTTTGATACATTTCTCTACAAACAACACTGAAAAATAACGATAATATATCTATACTAATAATACCTTGTTTATGAATTACTATGTATGAATATGATTAAATAAATTATGATATATATATAATTTTATACGAATCTAATTAATTCATTATTTTTTAAAAAAAATCATATTATTTTGAAATGTATTTTTACTTAATGAAAAATATTCATATTATTTTTAATAAAACTTTAATGAAAATTACAATATTTATTGATAATTGAGAAATTTATTATTGATTCATAGAAACTAATAATTAAAAAATTTATTTGTTTAGAAATTTATTTTCCTAAAAAAATTGTTGTATTTTATAACAAGAGATAACATAAAAATACATAATTTTGAAGTCAAATTTTTAATAAATAAACATCATTTTGGGATTTATAATTTCCATATTAGTTTAAAATGAAGGATTTGGATTTTCTATAAAATGATTTTTTTTTTGAGTAAGGAAGAATGTCATATTTTTTAATAACATGACTTTTATTTTAATATTAATATTTATGTATGATTTTTAAATACATGTATAAAATTTATAAGACCCAATATTTATTTTAGAAGTGAGATCATGATTAAAAAAATAATTTTTAAAATTTACGAACCCATATATGACCATTTTGACCTTTAAAAATATTTTTCATAGAATTACTTTTAATAAATGACATTAAGGATTTTAAAATTAAAATGTTCAACTTATATATGTAAATTCTAGTAAAGTTACTTAAATTTTTGGATCAATCATTTGAAAATATCATAAGGATTTATGTTTCTAATTTCTCTAAAATAATTTATTTTTATATGAATCATAGAATCTTAATATTTTTCCAGAGACAATGATTTTTATATCACTATATATAAGGGGGAATTATAATATTATAAACCTTTAAAATTGATAAAATTATCATGTAATTAATAAATTTATTCAATTAATATATATTGTTCTTAATTTATATACACAATGACAAACCTTATAAATAGTAGTATTATAATCATTATAAATTAATTTAAAAAATTTGGTGAATTAAAATTTTTATATAATTGATAGTCATATAACATTTACTTGTTTTATAATAAAGAAATTTATTTTTTAGAAATAATTAACATTGATAATCATATCCCACATTATCATTTTAGGCTAAAATTGATGTTTTTTACGAAAATAATATTTGGATGTTATGTGGGAAAATAAATAAAATTAATTTCTATAACTCTTAAACACTAATTTTATAAAAAAAAATTAATATTTTAAATAAATTTTTAATAATAAATCAAAAAAAGAATTTTTAAATTTTCCAATTAATTTTTTTTACCAAGGGTAATAGTGGAGTTACCACTGTAAGGGTAAATTTTGGGAAATGGTTTAATCCTTATGGAATTTGCTAGAAAATGTAAAAAACCATGTATAGTATATTATTTTTTAGGAATTATATACCTTATCCATTTATCCATTCCGTATTTCAGATTTTTTGGACCCTTAATGAATGAATAATGGAGTGATATTATTGAAATATAATCAGTATTAACAACAGTTCCATTTTTATCACTTATAAAAGACGAAAACATCCTCCCTATTTATTCACCCATTAAATATATTTTGATAAAAAACTCTTATATAGTCTATCTTAACCATCCAGTATATTCATATTATTCCTTGGTACCACAAAAATTCAATGATAAGGCCCCTATTGAGCTTCCCAAGGGATAAATTCCAAGGGAGAGGTAATACTCTCAATCTAAACAATTTTTCTATTATTTTCATATACTGTCATCAAGCACCATCAATCTAGGATGGTATGATAGAAATATAATTTTTAGTATTCTTATGTGTTGTTATACGAACATAATATTAATTTTATAATTTCCCGAAAAATCATTGAGATAAAAGAAATGTGTCATACGTGTCTTTGAACTATCGCCTCCACGAAAATTTTGTTAAATTTTCCATCAACACCTTATATAATAGGTTATTAAATTATTTAACTAAATAATATTATTTATAAAATATTATTATAATACTCAAGTGATAATTATTCTATTTCATACCCTTCCCTTTTCATGGAAAATGAAAGATTCATATGTGTGTATGTATAGACTATTATCATCACAAAATGTCAGGATTTATTTTCGATAACCACTTAACATGGATGAATTTATAAATGTATTTAATATGGGAAAATAATATTTTTGACACAATCTAAGAATAAAATTCAGAAATCAGTATGTTTGATTAGTGAGAAATTTAATATAAACATTTCCCAACTTAAATTGACAAATCGTGAAACCTTTTTAATGTTGGTATATTTTGTAATAACCTTTGAAAATGTATAATTATTGGTCTTATAAATGAATGAAAGAAATAACTCTAAAAAATTATAGAGATAAAGATGTTATTTTTAAATAACTTTTACCATAGTAATCCACTTGAAGTTGTTATAAAAAAGATTACTAAACAACTACGAGTCACCGATGTAATTAGAAAAATTATTAAAGATAAATAAAATACAGTAATAAATGGAAATCAAAAAATAAATATAGATTAATAGTGTTAATGAAAATATATTAAATTAACATTAATTTAATTATTCATGAATCTAAATTCATGTACATTTTTAATTTATACATTAATGTAAGTAGTCATTCGAACCACCTTCGTTATTTTTTATGTAACAAGTTCTCTTTATTTTTTCCCTTTGAAATGATATCATTCACCTAAACTTATTATATATATATATATATATATCTCCTTGAAATAAATATGAATTTAAATATCCTTTTCATTTATATGGTTATACCTATTTTATGTTCCCTTTGAAATTTTCATTTTAATGACAAATGAATTAAGAGAAAATTCCATTTTCTTATATCATGTTAAGATTCACCCTTACAAAATGTTATTAAAACATGAATTTCTTATAAAAACCATTATTATTTAATGTATATACTTTTAGGTTGAAATATGTTTTAATGAATAATAATATGCTCTTCTATTCTTTAAAAACATCTTTCATAATTTTATAAAGAATCACTATACTATTTCATTTTTATACATTCTTCTATTACATCCCACTCTTGAATTTTATACACCAAAAGTCGATGTTCAAGAAATTTGTTCCTTCTAAAATTATAAATTTTCAAAAAAAATTCCTTCTTAAATTAGAAATATTTATTATTTATCCTTCAGTTATTCCTTAAATTGCAAGAATGACACCATGTTTCTATACATGGGCTTGATCATTGTTATTATTTATGTATGGTTTTTTTCCTCATAATAAAATAATGTGTTGTATTTTCATTATAATATGGGTGTCAAAGTAATTATTCATCCTTTAAATGTATTGGGGTATTGTTTTTATCTCATGAGATATCATGTATTGTACATGGGAGGTTAGCCTAAGAACACTATATTTTGTGATGAGTGATCCCAAAATTGTATATCCCTATAATCTATTAGGTAAAGATTTATGTCCCTTTAGATTTATTATATGTAATTTTGGAGTGAACCGTATCCACTATGTGACTTTTTACACTATTTATGTAAAATGTTATGTGAACCAAATCCAGTATGGGAATTATTCCACTTTAAGATTGTTATCTTAGGAGTGACCCTTGAATTATGTTTACAATGTCATATATTATATTATTTCCACATACACTATGATTCCATGATCATGTGATTTCATTTCATTATGAAATGTTCTCATGCTTATGATCATCTAATTTTTGTTACTGGGTAATAATTCAATATTTTATATTCATGTTCCTTACATAAATTATCAAACACATATTCTTATCTTATAATCAGTTTTTATATTTTATTATTATATATATTGTTTATCCTTAAATTGAATTTATGATTAACACATTCTTATGATTCCCTTCTCAGGGTTATTAAGCTAATTATAAAGTAACATATGTCTATATGTTTGTCTAGAAGAGTTTGAATATGCAGAAATATTTAGTTATATTTTGGAATAAGTTTCCTCTATAATTTTTCCTCAAAGGTGATAAAAATTATATTCTAGTAATTATTATATATTTATAAAATATTTAATTTCTACCACATAAAATTATGCAAAAATTATCATATTTTATCTTTTTTTATTATAGAGAGTGTAAAATTATCTTATGAATCCTCACATTTTGAGTATAATTATATAAGAATTCATGGTGATTAGCTGTGAAATCAATTAGGATATATCTATATATGGATTTTATCATAAAATTTTAGAATACAAATCAATTTAAATTTATATTTGATGTCGAACTATAGTTAGTGGAGGAATGGTTTGAGAAAATCTACTATAATTTATAGTTTTTATTGGATTCCAAAAACATTACAGGTTAAATTTGTTCCTTACATCAAAGAAAGAATAGATTATAAATATTGTGAATATTATATGAATGAGATAATGCATTAAGAATATATCTATAAGGATTTAAAAAAATAATTTTTGATTAAAATCATCCTAATATGTTCATTCATATAAATTTCACTAACTTTAACAAAATAACATGTCATTGTTGGAATATTCATTGAATCTTTCTGGTATTTTACAATGTGTGATAATGTCGGTAAAAATGAGAAAATTAATATTTCAAGGTTTGAGATGTTATAGTGATTGGATATATCGTCTAAGATTATATTTTGAAAATTATATTCTTATATAATGTTTGTATGAATGTTAAATGTGCAAAAAGAAATCACGTTAGAATTATATTATATGAATCATTCTATTTTATATCCTAATAGTTAAAATAATACTTTTTGTGGTCATAGAAGGAAATAAGATAACATTTATAATTAAATCATAGAAATGTATTTAGGTTCATCATAAAGTGAAAGGATAGTAGTTTTTTATTAATGGTTATAAAAGGGCCATGTAACGTCATATTTCATGGTTGTATTAGTACATTTTCATCAATGTGAAAAAATCATTAATTTAAATAATTTTTTTTCTTTCATCTAAAATACGTAGGGAAATAATTTTCATTGTCAAATAATAATCATTTATTTTGTTGGATAATGTGAATAAATATAATTCAAGGAACTGTGAAATTTTAGAAAATCCTCAGAATGAATATATTTAACATTTTGTAGCATTGTATGTGGTCTGAGATTATGATATTCTGGTAGATGAATTTATAATATGATATAATATTTTGATAAATACAAAAATTAATAATGTTTTATTTTATGCGGAGGTGGTAATTAGTTTATATTCATTTTTTTATTATATCTTTCAATTTCATATACTGAATTAATATCTTATTTTTTGATAATTAATACCCTATTGAGTGAATGAAATGAGAAAGTATTCAAATCTAATCCCAGTACCACTATGTTTCATAATGTAAAAATATCATGGTGATTTTTAGTCCCTAAAATGAAATCATATTTCCATATCATTGGAATGAAATAAATTATGTGTACTAGTATTTGAATTATTGTTATAGATTAGGAGTAAATATTTTTTAACTATATTAAGTTGTTAATACATTTTGATGAGATTGTGATGATAATGACAGCAAAGGTAATATAATATTTTTAGATATTGTTCTTCTATTTTATCAGTTTTGTGGTTTAAAAAATAAATATAATGTTATGGATAGTAAAATAAAACACCTCAAGTTTGTTGAAATGTATTTTATTTCTTTTTTATGGATTTGATAGGATTTTATCCAATAAGATAGCTGGGATTTATTATTTTCCTTCTCCAAGATAATATATGGAATCTTTATCATCTAATCATATGAAACTAATGAAATTGTCAAAATTAAAGGCGTGGATGTGAGAATTAGAGCATAATAGAAATATTCATCCATGTGTTTCACCTTAGGTAGAACTAGTGTAATATATGATTAATTTTGATGGAAATTAGCATATTGGTATTGACTAATAAGAGATGAATAATTTGATAATGAATAATAATTTACATTAACATTTATTAATAATTTTTTGACAAATTAAAGAGACCTTAACAACTTTATAAATTTTATTATATATAGATATTATTAAAACCATATAAGAGTTAGTTTTTTAGTAATTGTATGTATCACAGCAGTAGTTACTATAGTAGCAGAACTATTCACCAAAATTTGGACTCCATGCCATAGATTTTGGATTTATCTCTATAGAATCATTAGGAAACTATGATACATCAGGTCATTGGGCCATCCAGAAAACATATATTAGAAGGTGACACACAATTCCCAGAAGATTATTGATTCACATTAAGTTGGTGGTGCCACTTATCTCTACAAAACATTTCTATGTGGGACGTTCAAAACAAAAATAGTTTAATCAACACCTATCAACCATCAATCTAATTACTTAGGAGATAGAGGTCTTATTCTATGTAATGGAAAATGGTAGCAGAATTTGATTTTTCATATTTGAGAGGGTAATGGAGCATTTAAATAGTGATTATAAGAAAAGAGAAGATATGAATATGTAATCCATCTTGGAATTGATATGTAATATAATTACTATGGGATAGCTCAAAACGGAGATGGGTGTTATGAAACTTATCATCTAACCCTCTTCCCATAAATGGGAAAAGGAGATTATATCTATCTTCAATTCATGGTGGGTCTGTGTAAATCAATGATCCCTTGTATGGGGGTATCATAGTGGAAATATTGGGATAATAATGATATGTGTTCCAACTCATAATGGTCTTTTGGGAAAACCAATTAAACATTTAATGCCACATGGACCTCAGGCAATAAAATTTTAATGGTTCTTCAAGACACTGGGACTTTGGTTTATAAAAGGGTTACCTCTCAAACTAGGTTAAATGAGGGATTTCTATCCACACTGAAAAATGGTTCCTCAAAACCATCCAATTAAAAGTGATAATATAATATTATAAAATAATGATCACACATTAAATTAATTATAGCCATTCAAACAATTTTTATGTCTTTTGGTGTCACTATGTCACTAACAGTGTGAATGGATTTAGTAAAAATAATATTCCCCATATATTTAAACTATATTATAAAATCTTATTAGATGAAATATTTATTTTCATATGATCAATGGAATTTTATAAGAGATAACCATAAGTTGTTTGAGTAATTTTCTTTGATCATAAGTTTCACTCAATGTTATTGAAATGTCACCTTCTAATTCAATGTGTAATGATTACAGGGCATGTAATTTTATATAATGTAATATCAATATAACATGATAATTTAAATATTTTATAATATTTGGTAATTTTAATACCTTGATATTTTATGATATATTTCTCCAGAAGAAACATTTATTCTTTAATAACTTTCTAAAAAAGTAACACTGAGTGTAAATGAATCACAGTATACTATTAAAATATTATTATATGATGTGATAATTTTCTCTAAGTCATTTCACCTATGATTTAGAAAAGGAATATCTAAATTATAAGATAAGTATGGTTTTCACACGTATAAAATATAATATTTCATTGTCAATTAATTAGAAATGAAAATAAAAATCATTTGAAGATAAAGGAGTTGTTTTTCATAAAAAAAATATTTTTACCCACACATTATGATTTTATATTGGTAAATTAATTTAATCAATATTGGTTTACTATTTTAATGAAATTAAGCTATTAAAACTTCAATAAATGTTTTTTAATATTTTTCTACAATTTTTTAATCATCGTATATGGATATATATGTTTTAAGTTATAAATATTTTGTTTGTGAAAAAATAATTTTTTTCGCATTTTTGAAAACCTATTTCAAAAATTATTTTTTACAACAATATAAATTTAATTAGAACAAATTGAATCATTATTTGGAACATGGAGGTCTCGATTTTGTAAATATTTGCCTTTTATATTTATGCATTATGAAAAGTAACACTGGTAAAATTTATCACCTTAGTGAATAGTTAATCAAGTTAACATAGATTAATACTAAATGTTATGGTCACCAATTTCCATAATTATAATTTCTGCGTCAATTTAATTATAGTATTATAACTTTATTCTATAAATTTATTTTTTAAGGTACATGTATCAACGAAAAGTTTCTTGATAAATTTTGGAGCAATGAAAAATACAAAATGTCAGTCTCTTACTTTTAAATATCTATTATCTGTTCACGTGGGGATAAAAGGATGTTACAAATAGATTATAATTTTTAATTTGAGAATAATGAAATTATTTTTATTATTTTAATATATTTAAATTTTTTAGTAATTATATAATTAACATAAATTCATATGAAAAGTCGATATAGAATTACTTCATTTAATAGAAGAATAAAATAAATAAATATAAAATTAGTAAAACTAAAAAAAGTTGTAGACTTGTATTTTTACAAGTATGTTATATATTCATATAACATATTTTTATTATGTTAATGTATTTTATTCTATGTAAATATTTTTTGTGTTGTAATTACTGTTAAATTAAAAAAAATAGTTTAAAAAATGACAACTATAACATTTTAGGAAAATAAAATTATATGAATTAATTTAAAAATACTAAAAAATAAATAAAGGGGAATAGTTTATAGAATATTGAAAAAAATCATACCATTCTCATTTATGAAATATTTTCTAATTTATAAGTAAAATTGTAAACATTTAATTTTGAAAAATATAAAACCACAATTATAGTAAATACATATTTACTAATGGGATAAACAAATTGATTTGTTTTAAAAACCAACAGAAACCTATCTATTTTTTTTCTTATGGGATTTCAATGTAATACTGCATAATCTATTAATATTAGTCTCTTTGGAAGCATTTTTTTAATAATTTATTTTTTTATATATTAATATTTTTTGATATTCCAAGAGTGCCCCCTCCACTCACTTATAAATAGAAACCACACATTTATCTTGTTTATACCCCATTGATCCATATTTCATTAAAAAATACTAACAAAAAATATTATAAAAATACTTATATAATTTATTGGTTCTGTTCTTCCAAAAAATACAAACACTAGGGTCCTTTAAAGGATGTCTAATTAGTTCTTCCAAAGAAGATATAATTACCTTAACTAATCACAATAATTTTAATCTTCTTTTAACATATATTAATATATTTTATATTCAATAAAATAGGAAAATTATGTATCCTAATAAACAAAAAATTTATTATGGTCATTAAAACAACATTTTACACCCTCTTTCCCATTAAATAAGAAATGAATGTTTCGCTCGTGCCAACGTACAACTTACACTATCCATGTAGCGATACAATTAATTTTTCTTCTCCATCCTTTATGGATGGTTATTCTAATGTGTTTTATTTTTATATATGAAAATTTTAAAATAATTATTCTCTTTTAGTTATAATATCCTATCTACCTTTTTAGACCTTCCCATCCAAAGAAAAATTATAATTTCACTCATGTGTACGTGTAGAGTTCCACCTTTATGTTGCGATGCGATTATTTGTTCATTTATACTTTAAATGGATTTTAATAATGATGTATTTGAGAAAAATATATGATTTATATGATATAATAATAAGTCTATAAATAATTATTATTATTTATCTTTATTTAATTTCATCTAACTAAATGTGAAAATAGCAGTCATGCGTACTTATTTCCAACCGTCTCCATGAACGATATAATTAAATTTTATATATATAAATTTCATGGATGAATATAAATATATAAATATTGTATTTATTATATATTTATATCATGATTTAAATAATAAGGGATATGGAACCATGATTATAGTATCAGGACTAGAACTACGAAACTGAAATTCTAATTGAAAATAGATATAGTTATCACAAGGAAACAAATAATTTAATAAGGAATTATTTATAAATGGTAGTTTGAATTGAATAAATGGAATATATATGATATTATATGTATATTCAAGATTATTATATATATATATATATTAAATTTCAAATTACTATACTAGATTACAGATTTGTTTTAATGTGGGTGAAACTTAAGGCGTGTGATTTATGATTGAATCCTATGTTAATCGATATTTTTAATACTTAATATCCATTGAAGAAATTATATGATCCTTATCAAATATGTAACATTAATTTTATTCTTTTTTATTAATTTATTAATAACACATTTTTCATTTCATTTTCCTCTTTATATTAACTAAGTATAATCATATAATTTTTTATGAATTATTACTATATTATTTCTTATGTCTAAAAGAATATATCATCAATATCCTTGTTTTTTTTAAAATTAATTGAAGAGTTTTTTTTAATATTATTATATGATACATTAAAATAATTTTTCCACATGAAATAATTCTTTCAAAATTATTAAAATTGAATCTTCTTTTCATCTTCTAAATGAGTTATATTTTGAATTTTTTTCCAATATAAGAATAAATGGTTTCTATTAACATATATGACATGAATTGAATTTCCCAACATCATGACCACTCATACTCCGATGAATAAGTTGAAATTTTCTTAATTTATTTTCATAAAATGATATTTCTTGTATATTTTGTATATTTGTTTTAATTTTTTATTTATGAATGAAAATGGTATTTTTTTAAAATAAAATATTCGAGTGATCTTTTAAAGGTAAATATTATCTCTGATAACAACCTTTTATGATACATATACATTACAAGGAATTTTTTCCAATAATACCGTATTTTTTATTTCCATACATGATTTTTTGTTTTAATAAATATTTTTTGATGAATGATTTTTCTATTCCATGAGTTATGATATGATGAAATGATAGAATTTTTATTAAACTTTTTTCTTTTTAACATGTAATTCCTTAATGATATGTTTATGAAACCCTTTTATTCTTCACAAGTTATGATATGATAAATTTTTTATGATATTTTGAAACACCATTTTATTATTTTTTTATATTTTATATGTGGAATCGATGTTTTATAGTTCTCCATGGTAGTGGGTAAATATGTATATCTCATGAGATAAATGGGACAATAATAGGGAGTAAACCAATTTTAGTAATGGACTTTTTCCACTACGATATAATTGGGGGTGAACCTTTTCAATTGTGATGGAATTTGGAGTGAACCCAGTCCCTTAATATTGTCTTGGTAGTGATCCATGACTACTAAAGAACCTATTTTCCATGCTTATGTGTTTTTCATAAATTTATGTCTTATGTAAAATGTGTTCTCTCATGGGTCATGTTCATTGATTCATTTTGGGTTAATGTATCATAAAATACCCAGACTTATTTCATGACACATGAGTATGATTGTTGATATAAATGGTATGGTTTTCACATTTTATAATCATGTTCTTATACCCTTATGATCCTAATATGATATTTTGATCAATTATGTGACCCTTTTTACAATTATTGATAATTTTATATCACCCAATATTCTGTTTCATTTACCCATGCCCATTAGAAAGGTTTTAGGTATGAAATGTATAATAAGGGTACTAGTTGTGAATAAATATAAGAGTTGAAGTTGAAATCTTATAAACAAGTTGTTTATGTGTCCATGATTCCAATGGAACTGGACCTATAATATTTCAATTTAGATCATTATGTAATGTAATTTATATTAATTTAATAAGATTTCATTTCATTGTATAATAAAGTGTGTTGATATAGTTAGTTTCAAAGTAAAGAATAATTACCATTGTAAACAATAATGACAATACATTTTCCAAAACCATGGGGATAAGTCTATATATAATATAACAGCATGTTGTTTTAGAAATGATCATGTATTAACAAGGTTAAACCCATGATGTCTTAGATTTTAAAGAATGTGTCCTAATTTAGACAACTAATAAATCATTTTTCATAATTATATTGTTTCCCACTATGATTATTGTCAATCTCATTATACTTTTGGGTTTCAATTAATAATTATAATGTAAAGGAATAAATTTATTGATTAATATAATGGATAATTAAATAATCTTTCTCCTTATAAACCCAATGTTATTGTAGTTGAAATGTAAGATCTCTTTTAATGGATTCTTCAAATTTTACAAGTTATTATTCATTATGAGCTTAAAAATTAGCAAAGAGGGGAACAATATTTTTTTGAGTGATTCATGATGCAACCCCAAACTTCTTTTAGTAGGTATTTTTATTTTTAGTTTCTTTGAAAATGGTTAGTACCACTAAAATTTTATTTTTCATTCTTCAGTGTCTAGACCATGAAAAATATATTTTGTTTAATTATCATTTGTATGGAAAAGAAAATTAATGGTGGAATATTATGAGGAACATTAGGTAATGGGATGGAATTTACTTTATAGAGTATGATGTGTTTAGACAATTATTTTAAACAAATTAATTTCTTCATATTCTCTGTACAAAAAAGGATAAATAATTCCTTGAGATAAAGTAGATGGATAATGAATTAGTTAGTACGTATGAGGAAAAAATGATAATTCCAATATATCATTATGGTATTATCATCCAATGTTAATATATGATTTATAGAATATTTAGTGTCTTAAAACCATGTCTCTAATGTTTGTTATTAATAATATACTTCAATAGTGTAGAATGAATTATCCAATGCACTATCATGGTGAAAATAAAGATTGGAATTACATATATATCTCATTGTTTTTATAAGAAAATATAAATGGAATTTGAATGAAATTCTAAATGTAATGGAGATAAGAAGATGATAATACGTTTATCCTCGAAGTGGTGAATCTTACACTTACCACCCACTTTGGATTGGATAGTTTTTTATTTATTTTGGGACCTACCAACTCATTTAGAACCAATATATTTTATTACAGTATTATAGTACCACCTCTATGATTAGATATTTAATTACCAGTGAAAACCCCTAATGATATGTTGACCACCTCATAATTCTTTGATTATTCTCTAATTGATGTTTATGGGAATGAAATTATAGAAAATATTTTTGTTCCCCTTAAAGATTAATTCAATGTTATTTGGATTCTTGTTGAACTTTTTTTATATAAATAACACATAAAATATTGAGTAAAGGTTATCATGTATCATATTTTTACCAATATATGATAATCTAGCATTGAGATGATAAATATAAACATCCAACTGAAACCAAATCCATTGTATCGGTATTGATTCCATTTAAAAAAGTTTTTTTTTTATCATTTATGGTTGGATGGAAACTAAACATCACTGATATTACTATTGTTTTGGAGTTTTTTATGTGCCTCTACAAGATTTTCCTAATGTTCAATCAAATTGTGAATTTGAGTTCTCAATAGAACAAATACATAGAAATATAACCATTTCAAAGACTCCATATATAATGACCCTCTTTGAGTTACGGGAATTTAAGAGGCATCTACTGGGGAATCTTAAAAAGGTATTAATTCAGCCAAGTGATTCACCTTGGGGTGAACCTATTATTTTTTTCAAGAAAAAAGATGGATTAACATTAATATATATTTATTATTGGGAATGTAATAAGACCAGAATAAAAAATATTTATTTTATTATTTGTATACATGACTTATTTGATCAACTATGTGTAGATCAAAACTTTTCCATGATTGATCATCATTTGGAATATCAGCAATTGAGGCACTAGAAGGAGGATATACACATGATAGCATTCCTTACATGGTATTGAAATAATGAATTTATTGTTACACCATTTGGTTTTAATAATTCCCAAACTAAATTAATAGTTTAAATTTATTGAATATTAATATATTTCCTTGATTTTTTTTGGTAGTCTTTATCAATGATATTTATATATAATCAAAGCAAAAGGGAGATGAAAAATATCACATGAGTATTTTATTGAATACCATAATGACTGATAAGTTGTGTGATAAAATTATCAAGTGTGATTTATGATATAAAAACTTATTTTTGGGTTATATAATCATATTTGAGGTTATATCGGTGGATATATCAACAGAAAATGTTATTGAATAGTATCCCAAATGAACCATTGGACAATGATTCATAGATTTTTTTAGTTTGGAAAGATATTATTAAAAAATAATGAAAAATTTATCATGAATTTCCAATACACTCTCCTAGATAACATGTAATGTAGACATGTTCTTTTGGATTGGTGAATGTGATGAAAATTAAAAGAAACTATAGGGAAGGTCATTTATCACACCTGTACATCCATTACTCTATAATTTATAAGGGGTTTTCATCTGTAGTGATGAATCCAATAATAGACAAGAATTAATTTGAATATTGAATTATATGGTTATAGATTATACATTATAGTAAGTGATTGATCAAGAGAAAAATAAACAAACTCAAGGTTAGACGGTCATTATTCTAGTTTTTTATCTTTAGATATGGATAAATTATCTTTATGGAGAAAGATATCATATATATAGTGAAATAAATGTTTAATTGATATATTTAATAAAATAACTTAATATTTTTCAAATAATATGGTTATATTTGATTAAAGATTATTATTTTTTAATAAATTACCACCCTAAGATATAGAACAAGGGGGAGATGCTATGAGCCAAAAGGATCATTCTAGTTTAGCTATATATAAGATCAAAAAAGATATAATATTATTGGATTTGAAATGTATGGATCTACAAATATTGAAGTATAGGGAAAAATATTATCATCCAAAAATGATTATTCAAAAATATATCCGTGTGATCATTAAAGAGGAATATAAGAATGATGTGGAACTACAGAATAAGAATGAAAAATATCCTCATTTCAACATTGATTATGATGGAATGACAGGGTTTAGAAGTCTTTTATGTTTTTAATCCATTTTAGATTTGAATAAAGTGCTTATAGATAAGGATCTAAGGTTTTAATTCTCTATTAATAATATATGTATGAATACATATAGAGATCTAAAATATTATTTTTTGTGGGACAACATAAAGAGATATATTAAAGAGTATTTTTCTTGGTTCATGTTATGTAATAAAGTTATGGAAAAGAGAGAACATTATAAAGGAATGTTCAAATAATTATCTATACTATAATAGAAATCAGAAAACAACTCTATGGATTTCATCATCAGACTCCCCAAAACATATAATGTTCTTAATTTTATTTGGGTTGTAGTCAATATCTCTCTAAATATAGAAATATTTATTTCCATTAGAAAATATTTTTATCTTTATTGGGTTAAAAATATACATTAAAAAATTGGTATTATTTCATAAAGTACCTCATTCAATTAAATCTGGTCAGGTTTTGAGGTTAAGCACAATGTTATAGAGAAGTATTTAGTAGGATTTTAATACAAATTTGTGTTTAAATATCGATTAACATCCATAGAAATTTGGAAATTTTGAGAGAACTACTCAAATTCATGAGGATATGTTGAGGTCTTGATATATGTATTTCCAAGCTATTTTAGATTGAGACATTTCCCCAAACTAATTATCATACAAAAATATATTTCACATGAGCATGCTGACAGATCCTTATGACTCACACAACATGTTTGAATTAATTTATAGAAATAAAACTATTAATACATTATCGAGATGGTGAAATAAATGAGAAAAGTTTACTTATTCAACCTCAAATAATGATATATTTGGGTTGATAGGAAATTTAGGTTAACAAGAAATAGAAAATTATTGAATTCAATGTAGCTAAAATTATATTTTAACGAAGTTCATCAGGTAAAGGTTATGAAATTTGGAATGAAAGAAAATACTATGACTAAATATATTGCACTGTTAGATATTCTTGGTGGAGTAACGATTGTATCTTATCACATGGGAAATTCATTGAACCTCTCACAAGATCACGATGTGTTCCATGTATCTCTGTTGAGAAAGTCCATACAAGATCCTTCACATGTACTAAACATTATGGTCATACCACTAGAGAAATGTATTTTCTATGAAGTAAATCTATGAGAAATATTTTATCCATTGGATAATGTGTTATGGAATAGTGATACTCACCAGGTCAACCTTCTCAAGAGAAATCCAAAATTTGAAGAAGCTAGTTAGGCAACTTGAGGATACAATAAAATAAGGATATTATCAATTATTTTTATCTGGGTGTTAAAATATAGATGGAAAATTATCTTTAAGGTGGCTATAATGTAACACCTCGAGAATCTATGATATACATATCTATAATTTTTTTTACTTGATATCCTACATTACACATACCACTAAACCTAAACAAATCTTGATATACTCTTAAAATATTATTATTTAATATGATAGCTAACACCTAAAAATTAAATATTAGGGTAAGAATTGGAATAATTAAATTAAAAATAATTTATTCTTTAAAAATCTATAAAATTAATGGATATTTTATAAATTAATTAGTATTGAAAATAAAAATCATCTTCAAATAATGGTGTAATTTTTCGAAAATAATGTTTTTATGTGAACATTGTATTATTATCATAGTAAATTTAATTTAAAACCCTTGGTAAAATATTGTAATGATATTTATGTATTATATATTATTCAAAAAAAAATAAACATTCATATACAGTTTTTCTAGGCATGTGAGGTAAATAAATCAAGTTTTATGCTAAAAAATGTTTTTTCCTAAAGAAGAGTTTTGTCACATTTTGTGCACTTATTCTAAAATTCATTTTTGAAATATATAGAAATAAAATTTGAAAAAAAATATTCAATGTTTGGAGTCGTGAGGTTAATACTTTCTAAATGTTTCCATTTAATTTTTAGGCATTATGAATTGTAATTATGGTAAAATTTATGAGCTCAGAAAATAGTGAATTGGGATAACCTAGATCTAAAGTAAATTTTAATTTTTCTATTTTATATCATAATTTAGATTTTATGAATGAACTTAGACCATTTTAAAGATCTAATGTTTACTATTTTAGGGATTAATCTCCATTAAAAAAACCTATATAATATTTAATGTAAATAAAAATAAAAATGTACACTCTCTTACATTTAAAAATCACTTTGTTTTTTCATAGGGAAAAATTCAATTTGTATTAATTTTATTGTATATTTTGAGAATAATGAAATTATTTTTTGATGATAATTTATTTATAATTTTTTTTAATTGTATAATTACCATATATTCATACACAACGCTGATGATTATTCCTTCAATTAATATAAAATTAAAATAAATTATTATTAAAATAATGAAAGTAATATAATTAGAGTGAGTTATATTGTTTTGTGAATTAATGGATTAATATAAAAAAAATTCCTTTTATTAAATTATCATATTTTATTTCCATATTTTTCTTTATGCTTTTATTGTCAAATTAAATGAATAGTGACAATAATGGAAATAATAATATTTTATAAACATAATATTTTATAAAATAATTTAAAAATTATAAAATATTGAAAGTGGAAAGGTTATATATTATATTGTCCAAAATTTTATCCCTTGGAAATTTATAAGCCAATGTTCACCATATAATTAAAATTACAATCATTTAAGAGTTTGAAGGTTGTTTCCATTGTTAACTTTACAAAAGGTTAAGATGGAGGTTTAACAAAAATATATTGATTAAAACAACACATAAACATGCCCCAATTTTTTTAGATGATTATATTTCAAACTAATAATATATTATTGTATAATATCAATAAATTTGGAATCTTTTTGCTGTTGAATTAATTTTTACAATTTTAATCTTTTAATAAATTCCAAGACTGCCCCTCCCCTCACTTATAAAAGGGAACCCCTCATTTATCTTATTTACACAACATAAAACCTTATATATATAATAAAACCCAAAAAATATCTTATAACCATATTTATCCACATTCTCTAGGTTATGAAATACTGAAAATACCAACTATGTTTTCCATAAGAGGATATCTAAAGATCTTTCAATGTAGATTTAATTGAATTATCCTATCAGTTTCATTTGACTTCATATTTCTCCATCTAATAAATATTTGTTTTTTATCATAAAATAATAAGTTATCTATAGTAAATATAATAATGAAATATTATTGATATGAATCTTCCATTATAAACACTATTTCTCATCAAATAGGAATTAAATATTTTTCTTGTACGTACGTAAAAATTATCGTCTCCTTATAGAAATACAATCAATTTTCATCACCAAATTTACTAAATGGGTATTAAAATTGGTTTAAATTTTTTATTTTATATTTAATAAATAATTTTTCTTATAGAATTTTAATTTCATTTCTACCTTTTTACCTTCAAATCTATTGGATAATGATAATTTTTCTCATGTGTATGTGTGGACTACCACCACAACAAATGTGTTGCAATTCATTTTTGATTTCATAATTACATGTATTTTTCTAGGAACTGATTTTATGAGTATATATGATTTTTATAATATTTTAATATTTATTTAAGGTTTAATTATTATTTACATTTCATTTTTTCCTTTGTTAAAAAGTGAAAATAATTTTCATGCAGATGTACGGCCTGCAATCTCCATGGATAGTGTAATTAATTTTTTCATCTCTAACTTTTACGTATAACTATATAAATATTTATTCATTATATATAATATTTTTATCATTATTATAATATTTTACTGTATGTAACCATGATAAAATCATTGTAACCAGAACTAATAACGTGAAATTCTTTTGAAAAATGAAAATAGTTAAATCCATAAAAAGATAAATTTAAAAATGAATTTTTAATAATTGTTTGTCCTAATGTAATAAAGGGATATTAGATGAAAGTATACGTATTTAAATGATTTTTTAGGGAATTATAATAAATTTATATTTATTATACATTAGGATATGCCAATTTTCAAGAATTTGGAACTGGATGTAAGAGATTTATGATCAAATCCTATTCTAATTTTGATTGTTTATGATTGAATTTCCATTAACAAAATTATAAGATCATTATATTATTAATAAATTTAACTTTCTTATATTATGTGTTTTCATGATAATATATTTTTATAGTCATTTTTTACTATTTAATAACTCAATATACCGAAAGAATAAATTTTTTGGGAAAAGTGTCTTTATTTTTTTTCAGGTGAAAATCATTTTACTTTCATATAAATGTTTTATAAATTTGTCTTCAAGAAATTTTTAAATTTTAATATGTTATTATTTAACATAATTTTTACTATTAATTTATTTTGAAAATAATGATTAAAATTAATAATTTATCTAAAAAATGATGTACATATTATCTTTTTTTTATAATGGGTTGAAATGAATTGTTCTATTTTATTTATATGAAATGGAATAAATTTCTCGCCACCATGCACATATATTAATTTTTTCAGTGATTAATTTCAAAGAAAATATTTTCTTCTACATTTGAAAAAAATTTATATTTAAATATTTTATTTGGAAATGAAAATTGGATTTTCCTCATGAAATATTCATGTGATATTTTAAAATTACATTTCATATATGATATAATACATTGATATTACTTATAATTTACTAAGGATAAGATAGAATAATTCCATTATTGTTATTTCACTAGACTGTTTATGATTATGATGGAAAAAATTTGTGAAACATGTTCCATTTATATGGATTATTCTATGATGAATTGGTGAAATTTTTAAGAGGATCATTTATTTTCCCTGGGTTATTCCATGATAACATGTTTATGAAAACAATTTCTTAACAATGAGTTATAATGTTACTAATGTTTCACAATCACATGGGAAACATATGTAAGATTATCATTATGTGACAGGTGGTCCTTAAATTACATATCCCTCCAATTAATTTTCTAAATATGGATATCCCATGAGATAAGAAAGACTATAATGGGGAGTAATCATAGTTCATTAAGTTACTATATCCTCTATGATATTAATCAGAGTGGAACATAACTACTACGATATAATAGGTAGTGAAAGCAATCCACTATGATAGTATTGGTTGTGAGAATTGAATATGAAAGAAATGATATTATATTCTTATGTTTATGACGTAAATCTATTTCTTATGCCAATGTTAGGGTTTTATAACTCTTGTTCATTGATTACTTTTTCATTCATGTATTATGTACTACAAGGATATATTCCATGACTCGTAATTATAATATTTGATATGCATGGTACATTTTTTAACATTAAATTAATAGATCATTGATTTATACCTTGGTTACCCTTATTGAGTTTGTATTCTCACCCTTTCTCAAGATTCATTCCATAGGTTTGGAGATTTTTTTAGATATGATATGGTCATTCAAAATGCTATTTATGAAGAACTAAATGGGAGATTATGTATATATATAATAAAAAAATATCTTTATTTGTCCAATATTCTATTTCATATAAGCCTATGATATTCAGGCACAGATCATTATATTATGTAATGAATAATAATATAATAATTTGTTATATATTTATATTAAAATTATGGGTTTTTTAGAATGTTATAATAATGATTTTGAATTTAAAATAGTTTTTCAACTTCCTAGGTATTACCATTTTTTTATAAAAACCATTATAGAGTTTTATTAGAGAAGTCCCAAAGTTATTTAATGAATTGAATAGTGTGTTACTTCAATTATAGTTTTTATTTTTCGAGATAAATGTGATGATTATGATATGTATTGTGAAACTTCATGAAATGTTTTAGAGTATTTCCTAATGTATTTATGGAAAGTCAGTGTTTAAGGATGAATATAGTTCTAACAAAATAACAATTACTATATTATACATGTTTTTTTATTTTAAATTGTTCATTCATTAATTAGGTGGAGGAATTGTATATTTTGGGAATATTTCACAGTGCATGCTAATAGTAAGAATTATGGGTTAGTATTTGTATGAATATTCCTTAATTTATGGATTAAATAGAGTAAAATATCTTAAATCCTATGATTTTTAATTGTAATATATTAATTGAGAAAAACTTCTAATTATTATCTTTTTTGAAAATTTTTAGAGAAATGACAGTTGATGGTTATTTTAGTTGGTTTATATTTAGAGATAGATAAAATTAAGAATAATAGATTTCTTTCATGTTTAAATAAAACTTCTATATTATATGAACTAATTAATGTGTTATAGTTGTATTGATATAATAAAAGAGGATGTGAGACACCTTTTATAGTTGGGGGATTCCAATTAGTGGAGCATGGTGAGAGTGACCCAGGGATGTCATTTCACACAATTGCACTTAGAAGCATGAACACAAAGCATGTGATGACTTGATATTGGAATCACGCCATCTAACCTTTAACTCTACTATAGAAAGGGTATATAGCTAGGGATAAATTTGACAACATAATATTTGTATTTTTATCTGTTCCCCCTTCCCCATCAAACAAATTATAATGCAAGAAAATGAATAAATATTTAATTTTAATGAAGAAGGTGTATCTTGGAATTTGACATAGATATTTACATTATAGAATTAATGGTTATTCATGAAATTTTAAGGAAATAATTATCTAAGATAATTCATCATAAATTTTTAGTGGTACACCCTATGATTTAAAAGATAAAAAATAATATCACATGTTTTTTTTGTTTCCAGGTATAATGAAAAATATATCCTAATATTTCTCTTAATATTTAGCTTATTAACAGGTGGAGACAATAAATCTATGTAAAATTAAGTTATTAAAATCATTATATATATTTATATGGATGTGTAAATACATTTATATAAATATTTTTTATGGATTCACTCTATAAAAAATTTAATCATTATGTTGAATAAATTATCTAAATCATATCATCATGTTAGTGATCTTCATACCTATTTAGAAAATATATTTAATTAAGAATCCTGTTTAGATATATGTATAGAATATTACTAAAAAATAGGGATTTTGATAGTCTTTTATTTTGTAAATATATCCTCTTTTATGATCTATATTGCAGAAAGGTCCTTAATATTATATGGAATATCAATTAGTGATGGGTATATCTTATAACGCATCGACTGAGGGGAAATAAGACTAATTATGGAAATCCTAGAAGATATCAAAAATTAATGTGTTATTTATATTGGATGATCAAGGTAATACTATTTATCATTAATAAACATTTATTATAATAATTATTATGAATATTATATCCCTATATAACTATATGTTGATTTTTATGGTATTTCTTTTTGAACTGTATTTTGTTGGGTAGAAATTGGTCAAACGTTACTCTCTGAATTCATTTTATTGAAAAAAAATAAATCTAGAAGTTAATTCTTATAATGTGTAGTTGAAATATATTATATTATTATTGAAAAACAGAACACTTGGATTTTCTTATTATTTTCCATATGTTTTTTATGATTTTTAATTTTGGACACTAAATATAGTGAAGCATGGAAATCCAACAACACAATATATGGGTCCATTTGATAAATTGTAATCAATTTTTAAATTGGTGAAATGGTTATTGTTAACCCTATTATATGATGAAATAAAAAATTATTTGATCTATCAATATTGGGGACATATCCTTAAGATTCATCTCATTTTTTTGATTTTAAATTGGGGTACCTGGAACAAGATACACCTCTAATTAACAGGTCGGTAAAAATATTTTTGTATGAATAAGATATTTTAAGGGGGTTATTATTTCACAAGATTGATTATTTTAGGAAAATGGTAATATCTGAGAATACATATAACAAATGGAATCTCCAATTTGATAGAAATGGTATATAATTTTGTCAAATTTTTGTAAGTTTCCATGAGTGATAATAATCTATAATATGGATAATTATAAAAACCATGGATTACAAGTAATGTAATGAATATATATAAGGAATTGAGTTCATTACTTTAATTTTAATTGACATATGGAAATTAATTAAATTTTAAATTTTAATTATAATAAATTTCATTTGAAGACATGTGATTAATAATATATTGGATATTAATGGGACGTTTTGAATTGGTTGTGGTGTTTTTAAATGACATAATGGCATTTAATTTATCATGGATACATGTGTAATTATTGGGTTAGATATTAAATTTACTATGTATAATATGTGGGTCTACAATTGAATTATAAGGATAGAATGTGAATTTTTTGTGGATATAGAATGAGAAAACATGATAATAGATAGTAAAATTACATTTTTACTAATTAAAATCGGAGATTAGAATGATAATTTTAAAAAAGTGTGAAGAGTATTATAAATTTAATAATTAATATATCATAATATCTTCTTTAATCTCTATTTATATTTTCTGGTAGTGACTATGACATAGAAAATAGGTGGGTTGATGTCAGATTCTGGTTGGGTTATTAAGGTTTTTGAAATAATTTTTTATTTCATAATTTTTATGAATTAATCAAATTTCTTACTAATGTTCCAATTCCATAGAATTATTAATTTTGGATCACTCATATTTATGGATTCAATTTATTTTATTCTAAATTTATAAAAAATGTCAAAATAAATTTCTCAAGGGATACCATCTTTTTAAATTTTTACTCTCTGACATTCTCATTTTAAACCACCAAAATAGTCTTTTACATGAGGTTTATTTAAAGTTACATGGGGTTTGTAGAAGTCATCCCAGATCATTTACTCTAATATAGTTTGTTAAATTAGGTATCTAGGAAATTGTAATGGGATATGAAAATTGATCATGGGGGGTCATGACTAATGTGTGTAGGTCATTTTCAGACTCTTTAAAAGGATTATATAATTATTTAATTTATGAATTGTTATTTATGGAAAATTTTAATCAAATAATCATTCATTCATTGTGAAAGTATAATTGGTTCAAAAAATTATATATAATTCAAAAAAACATGTCTAAGTGGGTGGATTCAATGTATTCACATATTGGGATATATTTATATAAAATATTGAGCTATTTTGAAATATTTATTATTAATTCATGATTTATGATAAAATGTTTTTTATGGGTTAGAGATCATTATTTGGAAAAAAAAAATTTGGGGTAAAATGTGACTTTTGATATCCATCCTACTTTGTTTCAATTTGATAATTTTTTCTAAAATTTATTTTTATGATTTTTTATGATAGAATTGTTAAATCATTTCCACTAATGGATTTGTTTTTTCATTTCATTTTGTTGATGGATTTAATATATGTATTTTTGGAAAATTTCATGATTTTCCATCAAGGTCTTAATATGTAAAACCTCTTGTTTCATCCCGAGGGTTATACTATGGAAAATATTAGTTTTTCCCATATGATTCATGTTATCAAAAACAAATTTTTTTTGAGGTCCATGTAAGTACTTATATATTGATGCTTTTAAAATGAATCATTGATATCATTATATGTTGGAATTATTGTTAATATTAAAAAATATATTGGAAATCATCCTAAAACTTCATAGGGAATATTTATTTTTATTTTACATGGATGTTAATGTACACTTATATTCTATTGTTAGTCTTCACTAATTTTATTTGAAATTTAAAATATGGTAAATGGATTTTAAAATATTTTGATTTTGAATAATTGAATTTTTTCTTATAATTTTTTCTATAAACTGTATTGTTTAACATGTTTATACAAACCTTGTATTATGTATTCATGTTTATATCACATAGGTTTTAGAATAATTTATATTTTTTGGGGAAATACTACAAATTATTGACCCATTTTATGTAAACAGTAGTGGAATTATATATGTTATTGGTATATATACAAGAAAAATATTCATTATACTTTTTTAATGGTAATCCATAGTTCCAATAATTGATAATTAGAGTGGTTTTTTATAATGATCACTATCATATATGGTTGTGTTTTTGAATTTTACATTAAATGATCAATAAAGAGTTTTCTTTTTCCTGTAGATGTTTACATCTTTTCAGACTGAGGGATGTGGATAACATAATATACTGGTCTATCTTGGGTTATAAGAGTTCATTTCTCAGGTTAGGCCATTTCATTTGTGGATTATTGATAGGGGATTAATTTTTTATACAACAGAAATAGTAAAAAAGAATTAATAAAATATGGATATGAATATGTGATAAGTGAAGTACAAATTCAATTATGTTTTTTTATATTTTAATACACTAATTTGGAATGTGTATTGGGTTATGGTTGTGAGTCTAAATTAAAGGTATTGTTTTATTCTTGGGAGAATACCATGACTTCCATTAAATTTAGTATATGTAATTACTATGATTATAGGTAAATCATCAGAGGATTAGTGGGCTCCCACACACAACCTATATATATTACCTACCATATTTTAATAAAAATTATTTTGGGGATTATTATATAGAGGTACATATGATAAAATCTCATAATATCATGTTGTCTAATGTATTTCAAAAACTATCTATAAGGAATGACAAATATTAACAGTAATACAATAATATTATTGAATGAGTCATTAATATGATCTAAAAATTACATGGATAATTTAAAATTGAATGGGGTAACACAAGCACATAGATAAGAAAGGGGTGAGCAATAATGCCTAATAATGGAATAAAAAATCAGTATGTATGTTAAAGTTTTAAATTTGATCCAAGATGAATAAGAATATAATATAATATGGTGAGAATCATAATTAAGAATAAATAGGCACCAAATTACATTATATCATAAAGGGAATATATGAATGTAGAAGCATCTTATAAAATGAAATCAATCACATAATTCAAGGATAACCACCAAGAAAATATAATATATAGTTCATAATACAAACTCCATCACATCATATATGTAATCTCATGTCCTTATAACATTACCCAATATAATAGTAGGAAATATAATCCCTGCATCACTTTCATATCGTGTAGAAGCATATGTGTTCCACATATATCATGCAATATTAAGATTTATTTCATCATTTTTAACCCCATGATTAAGGGGATATGGTAACATACATGTAAATCACTAATCTATTAATGATATTTATATCTTGGTGAATACCATTCATTGAAAATGTGGATAATTATTCACTACTCAAATGTTTGTTATGAAAAATCATGGGATAATTTAGACAACATAAGTTGGGAACATAATGATATATGGGAGTGCATAATTATAGATAATGGAGTCTCCTTTCATATTAAAATAATATGGTAGCAATAGGGATGTGTGGAAACTTAATCCAACATGAAAAAGAGGGGGGAATATGTAATATAAAAGTGTGTCTGGAATAAATAGAATGATATGATCTATTATTTAGAGGGTGCTACTAAAAAAGTGGAGGAAAATCTTAAGAGAACGGGGGAACCTTGGGAGGAATTTAGAGAGAAAATATCCATGAAGTTTAATGTTACATGATTTATGAGTGAATTTGAAGGGGGTATTAGGTTGGTATATATTGTAAAATAAAGAATATTTATTTATTAATTTCCATAAGTTTTGGAATGTATATGATAATGATATCAAAAACACAAACCATAAGAGGGTTTCGTCATATGGTTTCTTCCAAAATGAAGTGAATTTCATTTTTTTTATTTCTAAATAGTCTATATTAATAATATTATACACTGGGTGGTGTGGAATTTATTATTGTTTATAAATAATTGTTTTGAAAAAAATAAAATAAAATATAGTATTTGGATGATTCATTAAGGGTTTATAAAATTATTGAAATTATTTAAAGACTCGTTATTTTTAAATGGAAAATATTTATTTGATATTGGATACCTTATTTGGAAGAAATTACATTACTATTATTTCATTGTTATTTTAGAAAACATACCTTATATTTATGCAACATTTAATTTTTTTTCCAAACCTGTGTTTGACTTTGGAATGTAATGATAAAATCAAAATTCAATGATTTTGATGTCATTACTTGAAACAGATGTTTATTTTATCAAAAAAATTCATTAATATGAGAATTTATTCTTTTAAATAAAAATTCCAATTTGTGGAAAATACTAGTTTTTTTGAAAGTTATATTATTGTGACCCTTATAATAATTAAATTTGGCATTCTAAAACTATATTATCATTTTTATTTATAAAATAATAATAATATTTTTTATTAAAATATAATTTCTTTCAAAAAATATTAAATTCCTCAAAAATAGTGTCTTGATTGAAACTATATTTCTATCAAAAAACACTCTGTTTCATCATATAATGATCTGATTTTTATCAATGAAAATATTCAATCATTTAAAAATTAATATTTACAAGGGAAAAATAAAATTATTCTTATTAAAAAAATAATACGATTATTTTCTATATATATATCAGTTTATTACCCCATTGAAATCCCTATGGATAAGTTATATGTTGGTGAGATTTTCATAGGGTGGATTGGAGTACAAGGTTCAATTCATGATCATGATGATCTTTAACATATTTTTGAAATGGTTTTTCTATTATTTAGTGGTAAGATCCTTGATTGGGCTTGATTGGGGGAAAATCCTTGTGATTCCACCCATACTAGAAGCATTGATAAATGGAATTCAGAGGGTATGATCCTAATTTTTGAGTCCATCTCTTTTTTTCGACAAATTCAATTAGACTTTATCATAACTCTTTATATATACTAATAAAAAGATAACAATTCATTGTCTATGATTTCAATGGTTATGATTCTTAAATTCCATTTAAATTAAAAATGATATAAAAATCCAATGTTGCCAAATTATTGCATGTGTTTTCTATAAAACCATTTCATGATAAATCATTTTCAAAAAGAAGGACTTTCATTTAAAAAATATTGGATTTTTATATTATTCCACCTTTTAGAGATTTTTCCTCCAAACTTTTTGTTTCATATGCTAAAATAGATTATGGTACTATTTATTATCCCATCAAAAGATTCCCATTCTGTTTCTTTAAACATGAAGTTCCCCTATAACACTTTGACCTGGTCAGTTGCCTTGTTTCTTAAAACCATATCTCTAATGTCAAGTATCATCATCAATTGATCCTCATATAAAAGAACATTTTCATGTGGTATAACCATTGAATTAAGTATATGTGAGGGGTCCAGTATGTTTTTCCCCTGATGGATACATATAATGCATCATGTAATTTAGATAGGTTAAGTGTGATTTCTATTCTCTAGGTCACTGCTCGATGGGATCGATGATCTGAAAGTGGTCTATATATATAGTACTAATCATTCCATTCATATCTAACAACATTATTTTATTGTGTGGTGATATAATAAAGAACACATTATCTCCAACCTCAAACTCCACGTCACATCGATGATTTTATGTATAACTTTCCCATCAAATTTGTGTTTATTTCAACTAAAATTGAGTTTTTTGAACTTTATTTAGCATCTCTTGGATATGATCAGGTCTCATCATCATTCACTCTTTAACATCATCCCAGAATGTCAAAATCTAAATTCATTCTCCATATTATCCCACATATGGTTACATTAAAATTATTGATAGAAAACTATTACTATATGGAAACATTGATACAAGAATATGACAATCCAAACATCCATAGAGATAAATTGAACATTATCTCTTCATATCAATTATAGATTTAATTGTTATTTCAGACTGACTATCCATTTGAGGGTGATTAATAGGGCTAAAACATAGTTCTATACCGAATACTTTTTGAAGGATTATCCAAAACCAATAGGTAAAACATTTATCTCATTTAGATACAATAGAGAGATCAACTCTATGTAATCTTAACACTTCCCTTGTGTATATCATAGAAAACTGTATAAGATAAAAAATAATTACTTGATATCAATGGAATGTGTGGACTTTATAAGGTGATCGACTACCACCCAGATCTTATTATTTTCTCAATGTGTCCTTATGATTCATACAATGAAATCTTTGGGTACATTTTCCCATTTCTACACTGGTATTGTAAATGGAAACATTATGCCGTTATACTTTTATCACTCCACCTTAACATTTTGGTATACCAAGCATCAAGATATAAAATCTATAATCTCTATCCCTATGTTATCACACATGATATTTTTCTTAAAATATTTAACCATAATAGTTATTCCTTAACGAATATAGAATTCTTAGAAATATGTATCATCCAAAATTTACCTCTTCTATTTCAGTTTTTTATTGGACACATCTCTCGGTTCCAAGCCTCAAAACTCAATCCTCAGTAAATTTGAACAATAAAATATTCATTACATTCTCTTATAAGAACTCATCATCCTTCTTATCCTCTAAGATTCACTCATGAATATTTTATAGGGAATTTATTAGAGAAATTTATGATGAATATTATTTTATTATTCCCATGTCCATCATTTTCTTGTCCAAGATGAGTGAATCCCTTGTAATCCAAAACATGGATGGATTTTTGGGATCCTTTCAACACAAAAAATATTCCACTTTGTTTTCTTCCCAATAATGATAATGTATTGAACAATCATAATACTAAATCATCTCTAACCTCATTAATTAGCTCATATTATGAAATTTTTTTGAATATATGTATGAGTATTTTATTATAAATATATATTTAACCTTTTTTTATATAGAGGTAATGTCGTTATATCATCAATGAAAAGATAAATCTAACCAATTCTAGATAATGATTTCGGTAGTTCAACTCAGGGATATTTTTTTAGCAGGATGAATAGGATATCAAATTTTCAACTTTCACGAGTTCAAAGCCCAGTAAATTCTTGGACACATCACATTATATCACAAATACTCAACAAGTTCTTGGTAATTTGGCTATAGGTGTAGTGATTAGCCTCTTATTCATCTCATTAACGCATTATTCAAATTCATCATTACAAAAAAACATCACTCCTCTATGAATAACCATGGTTTTTGGGATATAAAATGATGAGAAAATTCTAAAAAAGATTATAGTAACTATACAATCCAAGTAATCCATGGATTTAAATCTTTGATGTTAGTCTATACCATAATTCAATATCTTCTATCTTTTTGGATCCATAAATATACCATTTTTGGTGATATCATTCTCTAATAATGTTACTTGTATAACCAAATATAAAATTTATTATACATTGCATATAATTTTTCCTTCCACAAGATCTTTATTATATTATTTGAATACCACAGATGTTACTCTATTATTTTCGAGTAGATAAGAATATCATATATAAATACTACCACAAATAATTTGAGTAAATCTGTAAATACTATATTCATAATGTCCATGAAGATATCTGGATGACTAGTGAGTCCAAATGGAATAACTATGAACTCATAGTTATGTAAAACTTATAATAATTATTCTTGGGGATATCCTCATACATTGCCTTTACTTGAAAATATCAGGATTGAGGATCAACCCTAGATAATTACTTGGATTCACATAGCTGATTGAACAAGTCACATATCCCTGGAATAAGATACATGTTTTTATCATGATATTTTAGATCTCATGATAGTCAATGTAGAGTCACAATGACCCATAATTCCTCTTGATGAAGTGGAATAGTTAACCCAATGGTGAAGAAAATGGGAATATAAACCATGTATCCAAACTCTACTATTATTGTTTCTTCATCTCCTCAATTTAAACAATATCAAATATGTATAGAGACATGGATATTGGAAAATATATAGGTATAAGATCAATTTAGAACTCAACATCATAGTAGTATGTAATACTAGGAAATTATTTGGGAAATTCATTGGGAAACACGTTATTGAATTCACTTATAATGGGAATGTCATCAATGAAGATATTTTCTTTAGTGTAAATAATTTGAACAAGATGCATTTTCTCATAATGAAATAATATTATATCTTGAAATTTTCTTACTAAATATTATTCATCCTCCTCCTTGAAATTTTATAATATTGGATGGTGATTCAGGATACAGATGGTGATTTCTTTCTCTTCCCAATTTTTGTTGGCTCTTCTTGAGAAATGTTAATGCATACCCAAAATAGTATATAATTCCACTAAGGGGTGTACCAAAAGTCTTGATATGAAGTTCAAAGCACAAATATGGATAGGGGATGGGTTATATTGTTTCCAAGAAATAAAAAACCCATTCTTCTTCTTCATTGATAATAGTACTTCCTTATTTTGAGGTGGTGTTCGAATAGTTTTATTAAACTCGCATGATATGAAAGAATGTGTAGAAACATGGATGAAAAGACTTTATTTTACAATTGTTTTCTGGTATTAATCATTTTCATCATAAAAAATGGAATAAGTGATGATAATTTAAAATAAAATTAAATAAATAAAAAGGAATCCATGAAAAATAAATTCATAACTCGTAAATTACATATATTCATTGACCTATGAATTTCTGGGATTAATTATACATTTTCCATAATCTAATTTCTAACCTAATATACTATAGTAATTTTTTACTTTAATAATGGTTCGAAAATATATTGTGAATTTACAAAATAATTTCTATAAGTAGTGTAACACTAGTTATGCAACAAAGCCCATTGTCTTTATCCAAGTAACAATTAATTGCAGCTCAATGAACAATTTTGTGGGATATTATCCCAATAAAAATATATTCTAGAGGCGTATCCATTTTTAATATATATAAAGGGATGTATTTTGTTTAAAAAAATTACTTTCTAATTAAAAAAAATTTATGGATTTTTTCTTTTATTTAGTCTTTTCCATATGGATTTTACTATAGTTTTCAAATCATAATCCAAATAATTTCTGGACATTTTCCTAACACCGGCTATAAAATCAAATATATTAATTCACTTTATTTAATGTTTTATTATAAAAACATACACATAATAAAATCAAATAAAAATATCATTAATCTTAATGTATTTGGAAAAAGAGTTAGATAGGATAAAAATATCAAACAAGAGTATAATGAAATTATTCAAAACATCTTTAACATACTATTAAATCCCATAATTATTTTATAAATACTTGGGATAAATGGGAAACATGTATAAGAAAGGGTTGAGCTATGAATCCCCATATGTGTAATATCCCAACAAGGGTGCCACATGTCAGCGCTATGAGCTGGGTTGTTACATGAACTCAGGTGCACCACCTCATACACTAGAGGCTACCAACTAACAATGAGGGTTTAATATGTATTGTGTGGAGACTATACCTGTAGGATCGAAATAGTGATGTAGATGCTCAATTTACAAGAGGGGGGGTGAATTGTACACTTTAAAAATTCCTTTGGAACCTTTAAAGTTAGTTAAGAATAACTATGTTTACCTTAAGAAAAGGAAAGGGATAAGTTTAACGAAGTTAAACTTAAGCAAATTCACAACACCTCTAATACCAAACAAAACTTGGAAAGAGATTCCGAAAGTTGGTTCTAGAAATATGGTTCCAGAAATTGAAACTTAACAAAAGGTTACAATATGAGATTCTACCTTAAAGCGTATAGAATCTAAATGAAACAGAGTACAAGTAAGGAAGTATAAGAAAACTATACTTTCCTTATAATACAAAATGCAGCGGAATAAAAACAAGTAGTAGAACTACTAGTAACAAGATATAAGTCTTTCAACCCAAAGAGAAGGGTATCCAACAACCTTGGATAAAGGTCCCTTGATTTATACTTTCAAGAAAGTCTGTCTTACCCACACCAGGGTAAGCCCTCGATACAAAGATCGGAGTCTCTATCTTGCTATCCCCACAAGCCCTCAACTTCAAGGTAGTTGGCAACCTATGTCTTCCTCAGCATGGAAGACCTCGAACTTTAAGGTAGTCAGCACCTCTGTCTTCCTATCCCCGGAAGCCCTCAAATGTAATCGCCAACATTCGGAGTCGCACGAAGCATTGAGAGTTAATAAAAGCCTCTCTCTCTAGAAATCACTTCAGGCAGATTAGTCAGCCTTTCAGCACTTGCAACAGCACCGAGATCTTTCAAATGATCTCCTATTTATAGGTAAGTTCAGCTCCTTCTCCAACGGTCATATTTTCCTTAAAGATCGGAGGGACCTGTACATGTGTCAATTAGTCAACGGTTAGTTTATAACAAAATAGAAAACATCGTTTTATAACAAAACAAATGTAATAGAATATATGACATCATTTTAAAAACTAACTCAATAGTCCGGAATGTAAGTTTCGGAGTGGAGGTTCGGAGTGTAATGAAAATAATAAAGAGCAGACGAAGAATAAAAGTTCGAAGTCTAACCAAAATATTTTTCGGAGTCTGAATTAATTCAAAGTATATAAATCAAAGATGATCAGAATCTGTTTAAAAGATGAATTAGGAATGAGAATTCGGAATGGGAATTCGTCATCAGAATTCGTAATGAGAATTCATCATCAGAATTCGTAATGAGAATTATTCATCAGAATTCGAAATGGGAATTCGGAATGAGATTTATTCATCAAAATTCGTAATGAGAATTCTTCATTTGAATTCGTAATGAGAATTCCTTATCAGAATACATAATGAGAATATGTTATCGAACTTCATAAGAATTCGTATCCTGAATCTGGATTAAAACTGTATCCGGAATTCAGAATGAAACTTCTTCACAGTTCTCATTCTGGATTTCGGAGTGAAACATTATCATAGTTCTTATCCAGAATTCGGATCCTAAAACAGAATACTTCATATGAAAGTTTCAAGTAATTCTGAGAAAATAGAAATGAATCCGAATCTTATACTTAAGAAAAATCTGGATGAAAATATAATAAGGACAGTTTTTCTTATAAAAGAGATTTTCCTTATAAAAGAAATTTTCGTTAAGAAAACAATTTTCCTTATAAAAGAAATTTTCCTCAAGAAAACAATTTTCCTAAAGGTAAGGTGTTTGTGATTTTCAAAACAAGAAGGAATGGAAAAGTCATAAGGAAAACCTTATTTACTCAACAATACATTCTTATAAAAGTAGTAGAATAGTGGAAATAATAACAAATCACCAAATAATAAAACCAATAACCTAAATAATACTATAACAATTAAAGACCAACATCACTTGATAACCCAAAACAAGAAAAAATTATTGGAAACAAATCATTAAATGTGTCGTGTCAAATCTATCATAAATGTCAAATAGAGCCCTAATATAAATACAATAATAATTTAGAAGTGGGACCCGACATCAGGTCTGGTTCCCTTATCCAGGCTCTATCCTGAATCCCAACTCAACCATTTATCATAGGGGTATTTCCCTTATCATATCCTGCAAACATAATGCCTATTCGGGTACCGATCAAGCATACCAAGTATGGTGTGGGTACAACTGAAAAGGTCACCATCAATGGTATTGAAAACAATATCTATTTTATAATAGTGCATGAAGTTGTAATAATAATAAAGTACAAATTAATAATTAATCATTTTTTATAATTAATTATTCATTAATTAATCCCATTAATTATCAAGATCACAGTGACATTTGAACAAAGAATACATAGTTTGGTTTCTAGCCAGTGTCTGAACCATCCACTAAGGGATATCAAATTTTATTCCATAATGGGATCCCATTAGTCATTTAATTCAAACTTCAAATTTATATAATGGGGGTCTAGAGAAGTAGTCTAGAACCATGTGTGAATTTGGAGATGTAATCCATATCCCAAAACTAAATGATCTCATGAAATATATTCTTATATATACATATATGGGGGCTTTAGGGGTAGTCTGGCACCCCAGGTGTATTTGAAAAATTATTCATTATCCCAAAAATTAGTCAAAAACATCACATATCATGATTTTAAATTCTCAACCCATTTACTAAAAATTTATAGATAACATTATTCAACACTTTTCAGAAATACATTTATCAACCATTCATAGTTTAGAAATCATTATTTCATTTATATTGGCACAACCCATGTGTTTCAATAAATCTTATTCTCCTTTTATTATATATTATCTAGAATACAAATAATCAACTAATTTATGTATTTATTAAATTTATAATATATGTAATTTCCCAATATAGAAATTGAAATTCCATAATCACATTTACACTATTTCAATAAATACTATGGGAATTGAAAATTTTACCACATACCTCAATATTGTTGATAGACATTATCTAAACTATAATCCCAAAATTGATGTAGAAATATCGAAATCAAAATGACGTAGATGATGTAGGACCACCAGCTACCATCAAGATCCCCAGGAAATAATATCCATTAATGCTGAGATCTAAACCATCCCCAATGGAAGAAAAATCATACCTCTTTGTTAGGAAATAGATATACGAGATAGAAAAATCAAAATGGGGATGAAATTAGTTAACAACGAAGAGACAATCCATTAATTGGATCATCAATTCAACAGAAAGGGTGTTTGAGTGGAATAGTTACCCTCAATGGTGTTTTAAAAATCGAAGAATTTTTTTAGGGACATCCTAGGGTTTTTTAGAATTAAAATATAGGGATTCAAGATTTATTTTTTAAAAAAATCAACCGAATTAAAATATATCTCCATGGAATGATGTGAGTAGGCACACAATTTTTTAAACTATGATCCCTAATGGTGTGCCACTAGTTAAGGGGTTCTCAGTTTCTCTTAAGTAATGTATGATTTGGAATATATTGTGCCAACCATACAAATCCCCTCTAATTGAAGGTGAACAATTTGGGGAGGGAGGCCACACAATTTGTTAAAACCGTGCACCAAGTATGTTCCACCTCTTGTACCTCCAAATTAGGGTGCACTGTTTACTAAGAAAAACTATACAGTTTGTGCTAACCATGATCCAACTGTGCACAACACCATGAGCATCTAAATTTTTCCAATTTCACCTAAAAAACATTTTAACAATACCCAATTAAGTTATCAATAATGTCAAAGGGTGATGAGTACCTAAAATTGAGCATGATGCATCTCCAGAAAGGTTGGGTTCTTATAATATCCCCAAATTTTAAGTGTTCATCCATGATTTTTACTCCAAAGCGTATCTCATATTATCAGGTAAATCATTCAGGCCACTAAACCTGTATATTTTATTCCCTCTCCCAAGATTCCTCATGAAAACATCCATGTTTCTAGAACACTCAATCTATTTTCATGGTCTTTCCACAAAAAAAAACATTCTCACTACAATCTATAACATGAATTAGATGCTCCCCCAAAGACACATTAGCCTAAATCTCTGATCATCAATGGTGATCACATGTGAAATGGTGGGGAGATATTGTCAGATTGATGACAATTGAAAAACATTATGCATAGGGCTATCCCATTATGAAATAGCCTATCAGTCTCCAAGTAGTCTGATCCTATCCAAAATATTAAAAGGTACAAAAAAATTGGGGGTCATCTTGCCCTACCTCTATATCCTATGTGGACCCAATCATGGTGACACATGAAGGATCATACCATCCCCACTATATACTCAATCATTCCCTCATGCGTACACATAGGCACAATAACTTTTCCTATGATAAATACGATCCCATCATCATCTATATTCTATGAAATATATGAATCACTACCTTCAAGGATTTCCCCAAAGGACAAACACTCGGGATCCTCATACAGCCTCTCTCCAGTCTGACATAGAAGTGCAGACTATACTTATACTTATATGAGGTCCATCTACTTTTGTCCCTCCTGAACCACCCCATGCATCTCATCCAGCAAGGTAAACAACTTCCACTTAGAATACGACTTGTGAAATTCATGTGTCTGTATTTTTCTACATAAACATTAAAACACTATCTCTTTTCAAATGAATGTATATTAGACCAAAAGAAAATGAATTCATATAATCAACCCACATACACTAACAGAGATTAAAATCCTTTAGAAAGTAGATATACATTAATCTTTTTTTGTCGGTATACAAAGAAAAAATATAAACCAATAGATAATATCTACATGACATCAAAACATAAGACACCATATCATACTCTATAATATTCATAGGTTAATTCAATTCATGTGGCCTCAACTACCATGACCCATATACTACATATAAAACTCATTTTTTCAGCACTGATCCATGAATGTTCTTGGATGCATCACAAAACATGGTATACTCCTCATCCACCTCTAGTCAGATCAAAATCTATGTGATAGTCAAACACCTATTCAACTTCTACAATAATTATCACATTATCAGGAGTAATAAAACTTAATTCCTCCCTTGTTCAAGCCTAATAGTGTTTCCACCAAGTGGGAAAAGTCCTAGACGAACCTCTGATAAAAACACACTGAACCATGAAATCTATTTATAGAAATAATATTCTTTGGATTCCTACTAAAAAACCAATACATGAACCTTCTTTGGGAACACTTACACACCTTCTTACATGATGATGTAACCCAACAAATATTTCCTATTGATCCAAAATATTCACTTAGATATCTTGTAATTTTTTGGATTCTCTCATTGTGTACTCTGGATGATGTTAAGATGTTGGGATGATCGTCATGAGTCTTAGAGTACACATCGAAAAAATAACTACACATTGGTCTAGGTATGGATGAATTATTTAGTTCTTCACATCTATAAACACAGAAGGAATGATTTTTAACCTGGATGGAAACACATTGAACTGATATGCACCATACATTCATCAGGATGAAATATGTGTTATATTATAGGTTCCAACTCTCAAATGATGATACCCTGATCTCATTTAAATCACATAGAACTCACAATATCCTCTCAATATGTCATAGATATCCTTGATATGTGAAATAGGATATTGATTCTTCACTATCATCCTGTCCAAGTTCTATTAATGAACACATAAAAACAATGTCCCATCACCCTTCTTAGATACAAAATTGGGGAACCCCATGGTGACATACTGGGATGGATAAATATCTTTTTCGTAAACTCTTTTAGTTGAGTCTTATGTTTCTGACACTTTATTTGTTCCATTCTATATGGAGTAATAAAAACTAATTCAACTCAGGGAATGAGCTCAATTATAAACTCAACACCCCTATTTGGTGTAAGCCTTGGGAAGTTCCCAGGATATACATACTGGAAAAAGTCCACTGTGGTTGTAAAGAAATCATTTTTCATAGCCCCAACATCTAATAAAATACTTGCATATTAGGTGGTGTGTACCCCATGTTTTTAATGAACTATCCCTATATGGCCTTCCTGGATATCCAACTCCTTGTGATAAATATAATTGTTAACATCTAGAGGAATAATATTAACTCCCATGTAGTAACAATATATATGGTATAGAAATGATACAATCTAATCCACTCCCAAAATAAAGTAAATTCTAGAAATATCATGTATGAAAAAATACCTATAGAAAATATTATCTTCAACCTCATGAAAAAACAAATAAAAAATCATATTTTCCTCACTCAAACACTTAAAGGTGTGTTGATCATTATAACCCCACTCACACTCTCCACCAAAATATTCAATCCATTATCAAGTTGTGACAGTATAAAAAAATGAGAGGCTCTTATATCAAACAAATCACTATAATGTGTATAATCTATAATATTATTACCCTTGTATATCAATGGACCAGCCATGCCATCGGCCAATGTAGGACGAACATCATTAAACAATATAACCTCACATAGATGATCCACACCACTATTCTAGTGTGGGAAATCATTCCTTTAATTATAAAATCCACATCCTCAACCACCAAGGATATAATAACACAAACATCCAGATTGATATGGGGTAGAATACCCCCTTCTAGTACCATGAAGCTTCATGGATCCACCATCAGTATGCATCAGTAAATGTTTTCTGCAATACCACTATAAGTGAAGAATCCTATCATATGATCAGTGATCTATAAAAGTTCTAGGACACTGGATATGAATTTGACCCGACCTAATACATAGTTTTATGTATATTCAGTTACTACTATGAGTAATTGTTCCTTCTCCTTGGCCACACTCTTATCCATATCCCTAGTTGAAATTATCATAATGATCCTTAATATTTTCGGATGACATACCTACTAGTTATCTAGAAGAAACCACATCAATTCCACTTAAATCCTCTTTCAGGTTCCCCTTAGTAATATGATTCTGATTCACCACCTTAGAATAATTATTCATCCTAAAGATGTTATCATTTCACTTCATATCACATTTAATATTTTATTTAAAATGGTTTTCCACATTTTCATCATATCTTGGAGACAATAGAAAAATGTGATAAAAATTAGTAAAGTGACTAAAATATTCTATCATGAATGTTCTCCCCTAAGTCAACTGCATAAGCTTAGTTTCCCACTCCTTGCTGAGCATATCAGGGTAAAAGTGTTCTAGAAAGCTCACCTGAAATTCTTCCCATAACATGTTCTCGAGCTTCTAATCCTGAGTCTCAATTCCAACCAATGATTCACTTGACCAAGTATCATATAATCTACCAACATTACTCTCTTCTTAGTAGGAGTATCTATATTATTAAAGGATCATCTAGATAAAATCCATCTACAACCAAGCTACCTCGGGTCCACCATCTTTAGTGAATGTTAGAGGGTGATGAAACATGAACTTTTATATCAGGTCATAAATATTTCACACTACCCACAAGGGGTATCATTACATAATCTACCTAAAACAAACAATTCTCTCACAAAACTTCTCATTATTTAATTCACTAGGTACTACGAGAGCCCCAGATTCCAATGGTAGAGGATAATTTCTAGTCATTTCCTTATCTCATCCTAACAACAAGCGTCGATAGGGAGGAATATATCTACAATTCCAAATGCACATATAAGAACACATAACAAATCATTAATACATTTTATTGATAGTGTCACTACCTGTCCCTCCGGGCCCATGGTGTAACTACCCCAAGCCCGCCTTTCATAGGCCAGGGGCTGGCGACTAGCACCAAAAGACATATTCACTTTATCTGAGAAGGGATTGCCTTTATAACCTGTAAAAACACGTAACCATTCACAACACAATATACAAACAGAATCCAACAGTATTGAGAAGAGAGTGATGAAAGTAAAAATGGGCCAGAATACAAGCCCAACAGCAATGCTATAGGTACAACAGAAATACAATACAACTGAAGAAAAATAAAGGCATGTACATGGTCATCCTCCAAGGTCCCTACCTGAATGATAGTTTCAGACTGCTTCCTCAGCACACAATGTCCACCTGTCTCCGCTGTGTGTCGTCACGCCTTATGGTCCACCTTAGAGCCCCATCTAGCCCTGGTACCCGAATCCTTGATCAGTGTTGTCTGTCATCACCACAAAATAAAACAAGATGCAGGAATTTCTCGTGTAGGGGTGAGTATAATGATACCCAGTAAGGACCTTGAGACCCTCAAGGTCTCACAAAATCCACCATGGATAAACCACTAGGCATGAAATAAACTGACAACCCTACTTAGGTATATGCCCATACATATACCTATGTTATCATGTTTACCCATCTCAATCATGAGGAAAAAACCGAGTCCAACTAAATGCTAAGAGCTCTACTATTCCACTAAGTATGGAATACCATGAAGGTATGCACCACATAGGTACGCCAAACAGAATAATTCCACCAAGGTATTTCCATGAAGGAAAGTACCACAAGGTACAGATTTAGCTCACACCATGTATTTATTAGTTATATTAGTAGAGAGAATTAGATGTAACCACTGAATCAACTTGCACTATTAAGAGGCTCTACTACTGACCCACACAGGATCACTCTGTGCTGACTCACATAGGATCTAAGGATGCTGACCCACATAGGATCTCTCGGTGGTGACCCACATAAGATCCCTCAGTACAGACCCACAGAGGATCACTCGGTGCTGACCCACAAAGGATCGCTCGGTGCTGACCCACACAGGATTGCTAGGTGCTGACCTGCATAGGATCACTTGTGGCTGACCAACACATGATCTCTCGGGGCTAACCCACACAAAATCTCTATTAATTATCCACATCACAGCAAGCTACTGGGTTCTCTCTCTAATCATTCTCTTCTATGGGAGGGTCCGCTCCTCAAGCCACTGATCGATACACCAACTGCCACGAAGTCCCATGAAAATGTATCCCAAAGGACCACCAAATCATAGGGGTCTCAATTCAATAGACGGTGCATCAATTGGACGCCTGGTTTGTAAGTTTTTATCCTTTTAGCCCCAAGGGCCCGGTTGGATTCGTGCTCGATCCAACCCAACCATATCCTAAAATTATCCAAATCTCATGTGGGGTATACCAATGGGACCTTATTGCTACAATGTTTACCCTGTCGTCAATGGTTTCTCAAATGGTCGCCTGGTGCCAATGTTATGGCCAATAGAGAAAAAAACTCGTAGCTGCTATGGGTCATGTTTGACCCAGCCGACTTGGCATGTGGTGACATGACCCGGTTTGCATCATCCTGGCATGCTGGGTCTGGCCTGGCCCGCATTGTGTGGAACAGGGGCCACGGAGTGGCGTGAGGCTATGAGGGAGGAATAGAAAACGTGAGGGCAGCATGGAGGTCGCGAGTGCGGTGAGGCCACAGGGGATGGGATGGTGGCGAGGCCACGGGGGCCACGAGGCCACTGGACAGCGAGGCCACGGTGTTTGTGAGGGTCGCGGGTCTGCGAGGCCATAGAAGCCATGAGGGCTGCATGGTGGTGAGGTCGTGGGGGCTGTGGGGGGCCACTGGGCGACGAGACTGCAGGGCCGCAGAGGACCATTGGGCAGCGAGGCTGCATGGCCGCGAAGGGGCATGAGACGACGAGGTCGCGGGGGCTGTCAGTCCACACTGGACTTGAGGCCACGAGACGACAAGGACATGGGGTCTGCGAGGTCACGGGATGGAGAGGACACGAGGTCACTAGACGGCGTGGCCATGGGGGTCGCGAGGCTGCTGGATGGGGAGGTCGTGGGGGCAACAGCACTTCGTGATGGCAAGGCTGCGGGGCGAAGGAGGCTGGGGTCGTCTTGGGGCCGTAGGGAGGCGGAGGTCGTAGGACGCGCGGTTGCACCATCACCTTCGTTGTGGTTAGCGTTATGCTGGATTCCGCATCTGTTAATCACAATGGAAGAAAGCTACCTTATTCCATCGCAAAGAACACACCATTCAATAGGAACGGTGTAGGGGCCCGACCATGTTTGTTTGGATCATTCCCTCTACGTTAGAGGAATAGAAAGTTTCTCATCTAAATCTTGAATTGAAGAACATCAAACCCTACAATCTCCCACAATTATTGTTCCCAAACCCGTAAAATAAATAATCTGTAGATCAACTAGTTAAGGAGTTGATCCGCGTTATTAGTTTTAGAAGGGAAGAACATGGGAATATAAAATCATACACCACTAAACCCTAACCTACGAGATTTTTTGATGGAGGTCATGAGAAAAGAGACAAGGTTGTTGGGGATAGATGGACATCAGTGATGTCAGCGTTTCCTCGATCATCGGTTCATTGGAATTGAAGATGGTCCTCGTTGGCGTGAGGGTTCAACATTGGGGAGCACATTCTTCATTTGAGAGCACGTTCTTCGTTGGAGAATCCATTTTTCATTGGACAGGATAATCCTCCAAAAGGTTTTCCTCTCCATCTTCCACCAAAATGTGAAAATAGCCCCCTTTTTAATTTATGTTTATCAAATTAAATGGTCTGAACAATTAATTGTTGGCACAATAAATTGTCACACATTGGCACAATTAATTGGCTCCAATTAATGGGAGGAAAGGATTACTTGGGAGTTGATAGGTTTCTTCCCTATTAAGAGGTGTTGGGTGGTCCCCGCCAGTAAATTAGAAATGAGGGTTAGTTCAAGTGGTCCTCACCTCTAAACATCAACGTGGGAGGCTTAGGCTCGGGTGGTCCCCACCACCATAACTCATGTTGAGGGGTTTCAACAAATAAAATAAAAATGTTAACATTTTTATTTATTTTAATCTTTCATGAAAAACACAAATTCGAAATTTCATCCTCGACCTACTGTGGTCAAGTTAAAGGTATCCTTAACCGAATACTGGGGCTGCGAGTTCAACGGTGCCTCCAGATTTCAATTCCGAGCATCGGTTCAATAGTTACAAAAACCCGCTCGTACATTTACAGAATGTACCCGAAAAAAGTTTAGAAATTAATTTCAGGCACTTCGGGACTTGGAATCACATGCCATAAATTTTCAAAGACTCGTACAATTATCATATATTTAAAAACATTACATGGAAATTTTGGGTCTTTAAATTCTCCACAAAAAAGGTATTTGTTCCCCCATAAGCCACCTCACAAAACTAGGAAAATAGGTGGGGGTACTGAGCATGAATATGAGTCTCCCGCTCCCATGTGCTCTCTTGGAGGTTCCCATGTTTCCGGTGAGTGCGCAACAGTGGTATGGAGCACCCACAAAGGAGCTACTCTTGTTGATCATCAATCTCAACTAGAACCTCCAAAAACGACTCCCCATCATCTATGTTCAGCTCACCGTGGTCAATGATGTGGGATTGGTCATGCAGGTATCTCCTCAGCTTGGATATGTGGAAGACGTCATGCACCCGGTGCAACTGAGGGGGAAGAGCTAAGGGATAATCTATCTCTCCAACTCTGATGAGGTCCTAAAAAGGTCTGATGAACCACAATGATAACTTCCCGCCTTGGGAAAAATCATTGCAAACCTTGTTGGGATGAGACCCGTAGAAAGACGTGGTCACCATCCTCAAACTCTAGAGGTCTCCGTCTCCCATCAACATAAGAATTCTGCCTGATCGGTGTATTCCTCATCCACTCCTGGATGATCTACACGTTTTGTGTGGTAGCCCGTACTATCTATGGTCTAACTAGTGCTGACTCCCCTAGGTCAGTCCAGGACAAAGGGATCTGTAAGGTCGCCCATATAACACCTAAAAAGGTTCCAACCCAATAGTGGACTGATATCTATTATTGTATTAAAGCTCCACCAAAGGCAAGTGATCCTCCCAACTGTGACCGAAGTCAAGGACGTAAGCACGTAGCATATCCTCGAGGGTCTGAATAGTCCACTCAGTGTGACCATCCGTCTGAGGATGGAAGGAGGTGCTCAAATGAAGCTATGTCTCAAAAACCTCCTGCAACCCCTTCCATAGCTAGAAAGTAAAACGTTCATCATAATTTGAGACAATCATCTAAAGTACTCTATGTAGCCGCATAATCACAAGCACATAGAGGCATCCCATGCTCTCTACTAAACCTTTCTTTCTATTCGGTATCATGTGGGCCGACTTGGTGATTCAGTCAACGATCACCCATATTGTATCATGACCTCTGGAAGTGTGTGGAAGTCCTATCATGAAGTCCATGGATATCCCCTTCCAATTCCACTCTGGATCCTCTAAAGGCTAAACAAATCTTGTTGTTACCTAATGCTCTACCTTCAAATGCTAACAAAGGAGCTGCCAAGAGACAAACTCAGCTACTAATTTCTTCATTCCTGTCCAATAGTGTTTTCATCAGAGATCCTGTTACATCTTCACCACTCTTGGATGTACCGCTAGAGGGGATGTGTGGAACTCCATCAGCAATTAATCTCGAAGTGACACTAGTATCATGGTACATCCTCTTAATAGGATTACATGCTCCCCATCTTCAGAAATCTATCAGGTTTTTGTCCTTTGGATATCTGAGCACGTCAAGTATCACAGTCAGTGTCCACGTGCTACACCTCCCTGAATCACTGAAAAAGTGTGGGAGTGACTGTAAGAGAGTGAAGGAAAGCTGCTCCATCACATTATATGAAGGATATCTGCTAAGCGTCCAATTTCCCTGTTGACTCACCTAACAGCTGTATACCAGATCTCCGGCTGAATGCATCTATTACAATGTTTACCTTCACAAGATTATAGACTATATCAAAGTCATAGTTTTGTAGGGACTCAAGACAACGTCGATGTCTCAGGTTCAATTCCTTCTGAGAGGAGATATACCTGAGACTCTTGTAATTGGATTTCACTGTAAAATTCTCGCCCATCTAGTAATGTCACCACATCATCAAGGCAAAGACCACTACTACTAATTCCATGTCATGGGTAGTATAGTTCTTCCCATGTGGTCTCAACTATCGAGAATCATATGTGATCACTGATCGCTCTTTCATCAAGACACATCTGAGTCCATTCCCTAATGCATCGTAGTAGACTACGTACCCTACGCCCTCCTATGGAAGCCCAAGACGGGGACACTAGTCAGCCTTTGCCTCAGGTCCTAAAAACTCCACTGGAATCTCTCTGACCACATGAAGGATTGCCCCTTCTTCATCAATGCTGATAAAGATGCTACGAATATAGAGAAATATAGCACCAATCTCAGGTAGTATCTAGAAAAACCTAGGAATCTCCATAACTTTGTCACAGTCCTGGGTGGCCCCCAAGAAGTACTACTTCAATCTTCGCGGGATCCACAGCAACTCCAGCCTCTAAGATGACGTGTCCCAGAAAGTGAACCTCTCGAATCCAAAACTAACACTTCGAGAGCTTACCATAAAGTTGGTTATCTCAGAGTGTGTCCATAAATACTTGAAAGTTTCTGTTCAAGAGTCCCATGAACACTGATGGAGCATTGGTTACACCAAATGGCATATCCAAGAACTCATAATGGTTATATTGACATCTGAAATCCATCATCTTCACATCATTTTCTCTTAATCTGAGCTGGTGATAACATAATATGAGGTCTATCTTTAAGAACCACCATGCTCCCTTCAGCTGATCAATGAGATTATCAATTCACGGAAGTGTGTACATTTTCATCACAGTCACCTAGTTCAGGCATTGATAGTCAACACAATGTCTTTATCTCCCATCCTCCTTCTTGGCGAACAAAATCAGGGCTACCCAAAGAAAAAAAACTAGGCCGAATGAACACTTTCACCAGTAAGTCCTCTAACTGTACCCACAGCTCACGAATCTCAGCGTATAACATCCAGCCTTTTTATAACATAACATTTCATTACATTACACAAAACTGAGGATCTTTAAGGTTTTGTTTCTTGGAAACCAGGAACATAATACATGAAAACAACATAAAACATTCTTCTTAAACACTTGAAAGGATTCTCCTTAAGTTCATCCTAGGTTCATTACTGCATCTCATAACCTGGGGACATACATCAAAAGAAAGGGTGAGTAGAAGGCCCAGTAAGGGAAACAAGAGGAACATTTTACATGTGAACTTGAGATACTTCAACAATGTCCTGAAAAAGAACTTTAAGGCATGAGAAAGAAATCATGTGGCATATCATAATAAAAATAACATTTTTCATAACTTTAAGATGTGCCTACATCATTTAACATAGACAATAATGAACATATCACCAAGGTCCAACCCCAAGGTGTCATTTGAAAATTACCAAGGTTATTCACCAAGATATCGTGAAAATTGTAATCTCCAGTGGTTACATCATTACCCAATGAATTGGAGCGCTATCAGGGCGCACCCTTAAATTTTCATTTATTATCATTTGAGCCACATATATAATCATCAAACATTTCATAAATAACCCATATAGCATAAAATAAATGGGTTTCATTTCATAATCATAACGTTTTAAAAACTTCTTTAAAGACATGATCTTTATGTCACTTTAAACCCACGGAAAGGGAAAACATGTTTCATGTATGTAAATCCCAGAATTTAAAATAGAACATTTTGGTATATATTTGAATACCCATATATAATAGAAAGCATTGAGTATTCACTTAATAAAATAAAATAACTTTATAAAAATAGAGAGACATTTTGAGATGAAAATTCTACATCAAAACGGCTATGTTATAGGGTTTTAGAAAACATTGAAAAGAGAGGGGACATGGGTGAAACATTCATAAATGACCCATAAAATAGTAGAGGGACAGAATATAAAGGATTTAAGAACATGGTAATGAAATTTTAAGGACAAACCATTTGAAATGAAAAACATGGAAGGAAGAAACAAATTATGTTTCTCTAATGAAAGTTTGGCAGCCTAACGGCATTACTTAAACTTCAACAAAAATGATTTGAAAAGGTCAAATAGGGTCTCTCATCATGTGAACATAAGAGTTCAGTATGATAGATATAGAGATCATACCCTAGCATAATTAAAAGTAACTTGAAATACTTGACATTAAAGTAGAACTTTCAAAAGAATGAGAAGGGTGAAAGAATCCCTTAAAAATTCGGCAGCCTAACGACGTCACTTAAAACATCAAAATACTAAATTGAAGATATCAAATGGGATATCTCATAATATGATCATAAAATATCAGTATGATAGATATAGAGATCATACCCCAACATAATAAAAAGAACATGAAAGACTTTACATGAAAATAGATCATGAAAACGAGAAGGGTGAAAGAATCCATTAAACATTCGTCAGCATAACGGCGCCACTTTAACATTCGTAAAATAAAATGATGAGAGCAAGAGGGGGTCTCTCATCATATTAACATGAATAGGGAATTAAGATGAATATAAAAGAACACCCTTCAACATAAGAGCATGGAGTATAACATAAATGACATAAAAGAGATTACTTGAAAAGAAAGAGAGAGGTCGGATCCCTTACCTTAAAACGTAACTCTTAAAACTCAAAGGATTGGACCTTGAGGGCTTGGGGGAACCTTGGGAGGACTCCTTGGGAGGTAATGAGACCATAAAATCGTTGAGAATGATTTTGGAGTCCAATGAATGAGAGAATGGCTTGGTATTTATACGGAAAGTGAGGGGACAAGGCATTAATGGCCAAGGTACACCTCATAAGTGGGTTTCTCAAAACCATGTGCTCTCCCAAGATATTTCCCATGAAGTTAGTCCACATGGGGCCCCCAATAAAATAATTCATCACCTTTGGTCGTTCAACAAATAAAATATCTCCTGACATCATCATAACACAGTTATGATGGCATTAAACATTCCAAAACCCTAAAACTGTATTTTTACTATTCACTGAAAAATCAACTTTCTCAGAAAAATCCCAAGATTTCATCTTAACCAAATCTCAATGCTCTGATTTCAAAAATAACTCCATTTTATAAAAATGATTTTCTAAATATTTTTAATTTATTTTTTAAATAAATACACTATTCACCGAAAATTCATTTTTTCAGAAAAAACCCCAAAATTTACCTTAACATAATATCGATGCTCTGAGTTCAAAAATGAAATCCATTTTATAAAAATAATTTTCTAAATATTTTTAATTTAATCTTTACCCGAAAAAACTAATACTTGAATAATAATTTATGAAACCATTATTTAACCATTTTATTGAATCACATTACATAATCACGGTGCCTAGATTATATTAATACTTTATTTAAGTGAGATTACTAATCCATTTGGTCACATTACTAATCCTAAGCATAAAATCACTATTCATAATTTACTATTCATCAAAAATTAAGTTGATCTTATTAGACTCTAAAATCCGTACTGAACATAATTGTAGAAGACCATTTTTTGAAAATCATTACACATTTTTAATTATTTAAGGTTTACATAAACATTTTTTAAAATATCCATTCTCTAAAATTCACCAAAAATATGCATACTATATTTATCTGAACATTTGAAAAGTCATAAACATCATCATAAGAAGAAATCCCAATTTTTTTTTAAAACAAAGGATTACACAAGGCAGTTACGGTCTTCTTACATAGCCCCTTATCACACCAGCATAGGACCTAAGTGTAAGGTGTGCTAAGGTGAGAGAATCTGAGGGAGGCTCAGCCAACATCGCACGAGTAGCAATTTCTATCAGTTTGAACTTCTTGCGAAGGTGATCCCGTTATAGCTTGACATGATAAAGTTCAGCTTGGGTTTGGTCCAGAGCAAAGCCCAATGGTGCTACCTCCTTCCCAAGTTCTGTTAGATGGGCTTCGATCGGTCCAAGACTACTGGGTGAGGCCATCGAATATTCTTTCTATATTAATTAACCAAGGTTACTTGTATTAAGAGACAATAATCAAAACGTTTAGTTTCCAGTGGTCATATTGACCAATGGTCATATAACAGTCAAAACTCAACTGTCTCATTTTAATTATACTCATTTTATCAAATGAAATATTTTTGTTGAGAGTAAAAATAAAATAAAATAACACACAAAATTAGGAAACAGGATTTATTCAAAATTTCGGGTCGTTACAATCTTCCCCCCTTAAGAAATTGCGTCCTCGCAATTTTTAAAATTGGGTTTTGAAATTTCATTGAAAGTCTCACATTGGAAAAGGAGTCAGTAACACTATTACTTTAAAAGAAAGAAAGGGAAGTACAAAGGTCACCCGAGTTAACCCATACTAGGATTCCATGGAGGAAAACATGGATATGGAAGAATAAAAAGGGTCATGTTCTGGGGGAGAGTGATAGAAAACATGATTAGGAGAAAGTTGACCATAAGAAAATCCCAAAATTATGATGTGTGTAAATTGTCTTTGATTACCTAGTAGGAAACGTAAACCAACTACATTTTTGTTTTACATTTCATTTCATAATTTTGAGGAATTCATTTACTATAAAGAACAAAAATATAAAGAAATATACCTACCTTCATGTATAATTTCATCCTTTAATAAGTTTCTACCAAAACTAATATTTTATCCAAAAGATGAGCATTCAAAACTACTTGGTCTCATCAAAACACAAGAATCATCTTCTATAGAATCACATAATCCACAAAAGATTAACTATCTATTTCTTCTATCTTTAAACATTATCCCAAAAACAAAAAGGTTAAGGTAAAACAACTCTTCAAAAAGAAAGAATCCCATAGGAATGGAAACTAATTTTAAATCTTCAAAGTTCCATGGTACTACTCAAAGTTCATCATAGACCATTACATAAATAACAGTCCTTAAAATTCCTCAAAATAAACCAAACTAAGATTGAAACCGAAATACAAGAAGGAGTTGATAACATAGTCTTCCAAAATAAATTTTATTGTTCATCTACAAACAACATCAACCACTCCTAACATTTTATAACAAAATTAGCTAACCTAAACATATTTTACCCAAGATAGGTTAATCATTCCAATAAGTATCCTAAATTACTATAATTCCATCTTAAATTCATCGATTCTTCAAAATATAAGTCAACTTTACTCCTCAGTGAAAATACCATAGTAATCTATTTACCTCGATCATATAGGGTCCCCAAAATAGTGAACGTCTTCCAAAATAATAATCATCTTTTAATCCCCTAATCATCTCTATCATATTAATATGGAAATCATCGCATTTCCTATCACATTGGTTGTTGGGACATGTTTTTCCATTTCCCACCATTAACTAAGAAGAGAAAGTACAATTAGGGGCTTAAATACTTAGCCAATAATCATGAAAAGTAACTTAAAGAATAGAAGGATAAACATGTAGAAGGAAAGTATACCCTAACTTGTGATCCCCTAGGTTCCAATCTAGGTTATCCATGATCATATCTTCTTATGTGAATCTTTATTTTATTTTATCTTTGTTCCTTTAAAAATGGTTCATACTAAGATTATGAATTTACCAAAGCATATCCCCTGGGAGTGTCGTAACCAAGAGTGCAGCAAGGCCTATTTTCGTGTACCAATTCCCCTTTGAGTCGAGCTCAAAGCAGTGTTTTCATGTTTTACCCCTATGTACATTTGTGCCAAAGCCACCTCTACCTACTCGTATCCAGATAGGGATGTATTTGCTTGGCAACCCATTACTCAATACTCACCAAAATACCAGGAAGATTTCCTATATATAAACTTTTCTATAGGCTTCCTCCTAAAGTTTTCATATCCTAATTTCCACAAATAACTAAACAATCCTTTGATACCAACTATAAAATCCCACCTTTTTATAACATAAACTTTCATTACATTACACCAAACTGAGGATCTTTAAGGTTTATTGTCTTGGAAACCAGGAACATAATACATGAAAACAACATAAAACATTCTTCTTAAAGACTTGAAAGGCTTCTCCTTAAGTTCATACTAGGTTCATTACTACATCTCATAACCTGGGGACATACATCAAAATAAAGGATGAGCAGAAGGCCCTGTAAGGGAAACAAGAGGAACATTTTACATGTGAACTTGAGATACTTCAACAATGTCAAGAAAAGGAACTTTAAGGCATGAGAAAGAAATCATCTGGCATATCATAATAAAAATAAAATTTTTCATAACTTTAAGATGTGTCTACATCATTTAACATCGATAATCATGAACATATCACCAAGGTCTATCCCCAAGGTGTCATTTGAAAATTACCAAGGTTATTCACCAAGATATCGTGAAAATTGTAATCTCTAGTGGTTACATCATTACCCAATGCATTGGAGCGCTATCAGGATGAAACCTTAAATTTACCTTTATTATCATCTGATCCACATATATCATCATCAAACATTTCATAAATAACCCATATAGAAAAAAATAAATGTGTTTCATTTCATAATCATAACGTTTTAAAAACTGCTTTAAATACATGATCATTATGTCACTTTAAACCCACAGAAAGGGAAAACGGGTTTCATGTATGTAAATCCCAGAATTTAAAATAGAACATTTTGGTATATATTTGAATACCCATATAGAAGATAAAGATTTGAGTATTCACTTAATAATATAAAATAACTTTTGAAAAATATAGAGACATTTTGAGACGAAAATTTTGCAGCATCACGGCTATGTTACAGGGTTTTAGAAAACATTTAAAAGAGAGGGGACATCGGTCAAAAATTCATAAATGACCCATAAAACAATAGAAGAACAGAATATATGGGATTTAAGAACATGGAAATGAAATTTTAAGGACATACCATTTGAAATTAAAAACATGGAAGGAAGACAAAAATTAGATTTCTCTTATGAAAGTTCGGTGGCCTAATGGCATTACATAAACTTCAACAAAAATGATTTGAAAAGATCAAATAGGGTCTCTCATAATGTGAAAATAAGAGTTCAGTATGATATATTTAGATATAATACCCCAACATAATTAAAAGGAACTTGAAAGACTTGACATGAAAGTAGAAGATTGAAAATAATGAGAAGGGTGAAAGAATCCCTCAAAAATTCGGCAGCCTAACGACGTCACTTAAAACTTTAAAATACTGAATTGAAGATATAAAATGTTGTCTCTCATCATATGATCATAAAATATCAGTATGATAGATATAGATATCATAAACCAACATAATAAAAAGGAACATGAAAGACTTTACATGAAAATAGATCTTGAAAACGAGAAGGGTGAAAGAATCCCTTAAAAATTCGGCAGCCTAACGACGCCACTTTAACATTCTTAAAATAAAATGATGAGAGCAAGAGGGGGTCTCTTATCATATGAACATGAAAAGCAAATTAATATGAATAAAAAATAACACCCTTCATCATAATATCATGGAGTATAAAAGAAATGACATAAAATATTTTACTTGAAAAGAAAGAGAGAGGTCGGATCCCTTACCTTAAAACGTAACTCTTAAAACTCAATGGTTTGGACCTTGAGGGCATGGGGGAACCTTGGGAGGACTCCTATAGAGGTAAAGAGACCAGAAATTTTTTGATAATGGTTTTGGAGTCCAAAGTATGAGATAATGGCTTGGTATTTATAGGGAAAGTGAGGGGACAAGGCGTTAATGGCCAAGGGACACCTCATAAGTGGGTTTCTCAAAACCATGTGCTCTCCCAATATATTTCCCATGAAGTTAGGCCAAATGGGGCCCCCAAAACAATAATTCATTACCTTTGGTCGGTCAACCCATAAAAAATCTCATGACATCATCATGACACAGTTATGATGCCATAAAAAATACCGATACCCTAAAACTGTATTTTTACTATTCCCTGAAAATTGAACTTTCTCATAAAAATCCCAAAATTTCACCTTAACCAAATATCAATGCTCTAATTTCAAAAATGAACTCCATTTTATAAAAATAATTTTCTAAATATTTTTAATTTATATTTTAAATAAATACACTATTCACCGAAAATTCATTTCTTCAGAAAAAACCCCAAAACATACCATAACATAATATCGATGCTCTGAGTTCAAAAATGAAATCCATTTTATAAAAATAATTTTCTAAATATTTTTAATTTAATTTTTAATTACAAAACACTATTCACCCGAAAAAACTAATACTTGAATAAAAATTTATGAAACCGTTATTTAACTATTTTATTGAATCACATTACTTAATCAAGGTGACTAGATTATATTAATACTTTCTTTAAGTGAGATTACTAATCCATTTAGTCACATTACTAATCCTAAGCATAAAATCTCAATTCATAATTTACCATTCATCAAAAATTAAGTTGAACTTATTAGACTCTAAATTTCATACTTAACATAATTGTTGAAGACCATTTTGTGAAAATCATTACACATTTTTAATTATTTAAGGTTTACATAAACATTTTTTAAAATATCCTTTCTCTAAAATTCACCAAAAATATGCATACTATATTTATCTGGACATTTGAAAAGTCATAAACATCATCATAAAAAGGAATCCAAATTTTTATTTAAAACAAAGGATTACACAAGCCAGTTACGGTCTCCTTACATAGCCCCTTATCACACCAGCATAGGACCTAAGTGTAAGGTGTGCTAAGGTGAGAGAATCCAAGTGAGGCTCAGCCAACATCGCACGAGTAGTAATTTCTATCAGTTTGAACTTCTCACGAAGGCGATCCCGTTCTAGCTTCACACGATGAAGTTCATCTTGGGTTTCGTCCAGAGCAAAGCCCAGTGGTGCTACCTCCTTCCCAAGTTCTGTTAGATGGGATTCGATCGGTCCAAGACTACTGGGTGAGGCCATCGAATCTTCTTTCTATATTAATTAACCATGTTTACTTGTATTTAGAGACAATAATAAAAACGTTTAGTTTTCAGCGGTCATATTGACCAATGGTCATATAACAGTCAAAACCCAACCGTCTCATTTTAATTATACTCATGTTATCAAATGAAATATTTTTGTTGAGTATAAAAATAAAATAAAATAACACACAAAATTATGAAACAAGATTTATTAAAAATTTCTGTTCGTTACACAGCGTGATCCGTTCGATACGCTAGTGTAGATATTGGTTCTATCACATGGTGAAAATCAATGTAAAATTCCACCTCTCTGTGAGAAGGTCGACCAAGAACATCATTAGTGAAGACATCTGCATAATGGTCCACCATTACAGAATAACTAGGACACTATACATCAACTGCTTCGAGGGTAAGGCTAGCCAACTAGTGAGTGATCGGCTGCACTCTCCTCCAAGTAAGTTCATCACATTCATTAAAGTATCCTATCTCACTGGTGAAGGTAAAACTCATCCTAAACATGAAGACACGCCCCAAATTTCTTCTAATACAATCAATCTATGCATGGACTATAGATAATAAGTTCATAACCAAGATGTTTTTATAAAACCTCGACGCTGCTACAAGGAGATCCCAGTCCAAGCTCTCGCCTCAAAGAGTAAGATCACAATGCTGAAACCATTTCGTAATCATCGAATCTACTCCCATAGGAGTCTATATCCATAAGTATTGAGCCAATGACTCTTTTGGGATCTCCGAGCTCTGAACGAGGGCAGTGGATATAATAGAATGACTGGCACGTACGTTTATTAGTACTGCAACTTAGGTGGAGTAGATACGGATCATACATCGTATCATCTATAGAGCACCATGGTCATAGGCCTCAGCATCCTAGAGCTAATCTCGCCCCTGTCATACTAATCCCTATGGTTGGGTTGGAGCACCTGGTGGTGGGGGTGGTAACATCTTGAATCGTCACCCACCACCAGTTGCACGACCAGCTCCTCCGCCATGTCTTCCCGCTCCCTACGGACCTCCTCGATCGAACCTCTATCTCTGTCTGGGAAGTCCTTTGACTCTCTGCAGATCATCTGTATAGTGGGTCGGATAGTCAAGAGTCATGTGACACTGCCTGCTACATGCGTGACACTGCCTTCACCTTTCATTAATGGCTCTGCCTCGGGTTCCCTGCACAACTGACCACGAATCCTACGGTCGTCCACCTGTAGGTCTGGTCCTTTTAGAACTCTGTGAATTTTGTCTTCTACCAGCTTCAGAAGACTCCACTACGTGACGTCCGGTGGTGGGTATCACTGCTGGTGACTACTCAGCAAGGATACTTTCCACTAAGAGGGCTATCTCTAACACCCCCACATGTCTCAGGATACTAAGAGAAATCATCGATGCCCTGATCTCTCATATGAGTCCTTGCTTGAAGGTATGGGCCCTGAAGAATGGGTCCGGAACAATATCTGTGGAGTATCATGAGAGGTCGGTGAACCTCACTATGTATTGATCAACAGTCATGATGCTCTTCTATAGATGTATAATCTCTTGTATGCGCACTGTGCAAAGAGTTGCTGGAACAAACTCTACCCAGAACAGGCTCTTGATGTCTGCCCAGAGAAGCGTCACCTTACCGTGAGCCTAGAATATCAAGCTCCACCATCTGTCTGCTACTCTTTGTAGAATACTGGCGGCAACAATCACTATGACATTGGCTAGTGTCTCTACAGTCTAAAGACTCTCACCACGGTTTCCACCCCCTTATCATATAAATGTGGTTCGATCTATCCGCTAAACCTTGGTGGTCTCTAGCACTTCAAATCATGCAATGCACTCATGCAGCGTGCACCCTTTGCTGTTGGGGCTGGTGGCATCCATGGTACAATGGGTAATGGTACCACTGGTGCCTCCATAGGTTCCTCTACGAGAAAAGGGCCCTGCATCGAGGCCTCATCGCTTGGTGGGATATCAGTGCGTACTATACCCGTAACCATAGCTATCTATCTATGTGGAGTCATCTTGAATAGATAATGGTGTTTTTAGTACCCCCGATTTCTGGTATGCAACCCTTTATTGATGCTTTTATTGTTGTAAATGTTAAGGGTGACGATTGGGGAATGTTTGGGAGACTTTTAAAGCGTAAAAGGGGAAAATGTGGGGACACACGGGTTGTGCCCCATTTTCCAATCCATCTTGAAGTCATGTAGGTGATGGTCTCTTGGAAAGAAGAGATCGCACAGTGTGCACACGGTTTGGGAAAACCATGCGATGAGGTTGTCCCTGAAGGATGGACGACATAGAAGGTAACGCATGGTTAGCGCACGGTTTGTCAAACTGTGCAGACTAACTGTGCGGTCACTTAAAGTTAGATCCTAAATTTTTTAATCTAACTCGTTTTGCCTTTAATTTCCTTGTTTAAAGCCCCTATGCTGCCTTAACATTGGATTTCTCTCCCTTGAAGGATATAAGACTTCTCCCAGGCATTCTGGAGGTGATTCGAAGGGTTCTCTTGGAGAATCGAAGCTGGAGTCTTAAGGTATGTGATCGTTCTTGATTGATTCTTAGATCTACTTAGATCTACTTCTCCTCTTCTCTTGTTTTCTTAGATCTATGCCTGTTATGGACAGTTCTAAGGGTGTGGATGCCACATATGACAGGATTTGGTCTTGGTTGTGTTAGTAGGAGAGATCTAAGGAGGATTCATGAAGTTTTGACCCGGCGTTCTTGATCGTTTTTCGTCCGTTGCTTGGTTTCACCATTTTTGTTGAGGTAGGTGGATTTACACTCGACTCCCCTTTCTAGAATTGGTTGTATCAGGATTCAATTGGTTTATTTGAAAAAAAAATATTTTTGAAGGCATGAAATAAATCTTATCTAGTGATGATTTAGGTTTTGGATGAAATTGTGAAATCTTGGTGAATTGTTGGGGAAATTGATGTGGCTTATTGAATTTAAAATGTTGATTTTAAATTGTGGGTTTGCTAAAATTGGAAATGGTTTGATGAAAATGGGTTTTTGAATAAATTTTTTTTATTGAAATGGTTTGAGATTGAAATGGTTTTGATGAAATTGGTTTTCAATAAAAGGGTGGTTTAATTGAAATGGTTTGAATGGATTGAACACACATGGTTTGATGGAAATGGTTTTCAATAAAGGGTGTTTTATTGAAAGGTTAGGTTTGGAATGATTTTTGGTATTGTGTGGTGTGTTGTCATATTGCATTGTATGAGGCTTGGTAGAAATATGACCTTGTGCTCAGTGCCAAAGGTGTACTGGCACATGGTAACTACTTGTACGAGACTTGGTTAAAATATGACCTTGTTCTCAGTGCCAAAGTAGTAATGGCACATGGGGAACAATTAACTTGTGACGACTTGATAGATTGATGAGAGACCGCTCATGAGTATGGAATTTTCATAATAATGCATGCATGGTTGATTTCACGGGTTTGTGAAATGGATGGAAATGCCAAAAAGGGATGTTTTTGAAATGGTTTCAAAGCTTATTTTCTTTTTTATTTGGAAAGATAAATTGTTGTAAATTTTAGTTTTTATTTCTCTTGGAATTCCTTTGGTGGTGAATGGGTTTGGAACTTGTTTATATTTAGTTATAAACTGCTTTTGTGAAAATGTTTTATATAAACTGTTTTATATAAATATTGTTAACCCTTCTATCATAGTGGTGTGAGTAGGAAAGTCATTGGGGAAACCTACTGAGTTTTATACTCACCCCTGACTTGGAACATTGGTGCTTTTTCAGATGCTATTTTTCCCGGACACAGGTAAAGGAAAAGCATCTCCTTACTAGTGGTTGGTGGTGATGCTTTGGAAATGTTATGGAGCTTGGAGTTTGTGGATCACAGAATCATGGATTCTCTTGAGAGTCTTGGGTTTTTTATCCATTGTGCATTTGTTACTTTGTTCAGTCTTCTGTTGTTCTGTAGATTAATGTGGTTTTTATAAATGAAGTTGTTGCTTTTGTCTCTTATTTATTCATGCATCATGTAGTTATGTTGAGTTTTGGTTGGTTGGTTTATGTGTTATCTCTTAAAGGGTAAATCGTCCCCCACTTTTATTCAAAACCCTTCGGAATTTATTTCCAGCCTTTGGCACCTTGGGGATGTCTCTTAAGGCTATGTAATGACTCGTTGCACTCTCAAGCCAATGAGAATTGGCTGGTCATTACAAATGGTATCAATATGGTCCTTCCTTTGAGGATTAAATGGTCTTGCAGTTGAAATTCATTCTTGTCTATCCCTTGGGTTGGAATCTTAGATAGGAGTTGGATTGTTGGAACATGAATGGTATAGTATAAAAGGACATAGCTAACCCCTTTATGCTGAACTTCAAGTTAACAGGGTTTTGGCTACATAAGTGTTTTGGATAAACTTCTAGAAAGACAAAAATCTCATTGTTATGGGTTTAGCCAATGAGATGAGCATAACATGAATTGTAGAAGAATGACTTCCCACAAATATTTCATATCTCATGGTGAGGAATGAGTTATGATTTTTTTCAAATATTTAAATTTTTTAAAAATACAGAATTGATTTTCAAATGAAAGATTTTGAAAAGTGGATATTTGGTGTATTTTGAAAAAATGGATTAATTTTCAAAAGCATGTGAAATGTTTTAAAAAATGGTTAAACATGGAAAAAGGTTGTTTTAAGAACAATGTTGTGATAGATTATGTGATTGAATTTGAAATTCTAAGCCAAAAATTGCTAGGGAGTTTGATTAACGGAGTTTGTGGTTGGTTTAGAAAATGGCACCCGGTAGGCGACGTCGAAACCAACCCAAAGAAGCCACGGAGAATGTGGTTGCACCTGAACCACATGTGAACCAAGTGCTGGCTCAGAGTATCGTTCAAGCATTCCAGGCTGTGGACACAGGTAACCAGCTTAATGAACCATGGAACGTGGATCACACCATCTAGTTCATGAAGCAGAATCCACCTAACTTTCGAGGTGATGCTGAACCCGAAAAGGCAGAGGTGTGGCTAAGCAGGATGATTCGAATCATCAATTTCATCGGCACACCAGTGGAGCTGAAAGAAAATCTAGCGATGTATATTCTTAAGGATCTTTCACATTAGTGGTGGGATTTAGCAGAGCAGGCTAAATTGGATGAAGGACTTACATGAGAGGATTTTGAAGAATTGTTCAACAAACAATATTCTCCTCACACGATCAAGATCCAGAAAACAACAGACTTTTTCAGCAGGAAAACCTCTATGTCACATAATATGCATCTAAATTCATGCATTTAGTCTGTTTTTCACCAGAGGTTGCGGCGAGTGCATCGTTAAAGGCACGCATCTTCAAATTAAGGCTAAGGTAGGAGATTCGATCAAAGATTGTGGGGCTATGTATCATGGATTATACAGAAATTGTGAACAGAGCTATGGTTGTGGAACGTGATATCTTGGGATCGATAGGAGGAAGCATGATGATACCCATGGGAACGGGTGGGAAATATAATGCTGGGAACAAGTGAAAGAGGGACAACTACGTCCAAGGTGGGAGTTTCAATTAGAACCAGACGACGGGATCAGTAAACCTTCCTCCACCACCCCAGAGCAAAGCTGGTTGTTTTTATTGTTTCACTTTTGATCACGTGAAATGAGAGTGTATAGAACCATCGAGAGCATTCCACAATTGCAACAAGATGGGGCATCTTCAGCGATACTGTCGCAGTGCTCCAAGGTCGGGTACTCGGGACAATTCTCATGTGTCGGAAGCATATTATGCTTCGACAGGATGAGGACAGCAGAATCAGTCTCGTCATCATAACAGAGCTTTCCATGGAGATTCTAGGAATAACATGACTTCTCAACCTGGGCAATCGCAGCAAGTCAATAAGGAGAATAGGGAAACAATGAATCAATTTTATGGAGCTGAACAGATAATGGTAGACGATAAGGCTGGACCATCTACAGTGAGAGGTACGATTCTTTACAATTCTACCCTTGTGCAAGTGTTGTTCGATACAGGTTCATCTCATTCCTTTCATGCTTCTCTTATTGATGATTTTCTGAACGTAAAATTGGAAATGATTCCTTCTGTCTTGAAATAGGAAACTCCTCTTGGTGAAAGAGAATGTCAAGCTTTCGTGTGTAGATAATGTGGTATAATTGTTGATGAAGCTGAGATGAAATGGGACTTCTCCATGTTGTATATGGAAGTCTATGATGTAACCTTGAGTATGGATTGGTTGACAACGTTTAAGACTCACATCGACTATTATGGGAGAACGGTTAGTTTCACGACAGAGGACGACATCAACCATCTCATTAGAGGAGAGAGAATGGTGAAGAAGTGTGCAAAGACCATGTTGGAACCAATGTTGGGAATGATCTCTTACCAACTGGAAGCTTTCACTTTGGCATCACTGGAAAAGAGTGAGGAAAATATTTTTCCAACTGTGGTGGATCATTTTCCTGAGGTTTTTTCTTGAAAACTTCTTAGGGTTACCACCTGTAAGGGAAGTGGAGATTACGATTGATCTCCTTCCAAGGACCAGTCCTATCTCAATTCCATCTTATAAGATGGCACCAATGGAGTTAAAGGAATCGAAAATGCAGTTAGAAGAGCTAGAACACAAGGTATTCACTCACCCAAGCGTGCCCCCATGGGTAGCACCAGTTTTGTTCGTGATGAAAGCTGAGGGAACTATTAATCTATGTGTTGATTATCGTAAGCTTAACCAAGTTACGATAAAGAATATATATCCACTTCCACACATTGATGACATATTTGATCAATTGAGGGGAGCTCGGTGGTTCTCCAAGATTGACTTGCAGTCAGGATATCACCAGTTGCGAGTTCGAAAGGAGGATATTCAAAAGACAACCTTCAGAAGAAGATATGGCCACTACGAATATGTAGTCATGCCTTTTGGTCTAACGAATTCACCATCGGTCTTCATGGCTTTAATGAATCAGATATTTCAGCAATATCTGGATTCCTTTGTTGTGGTGTTTGTCGATGACAAATTGGTGTATTCAAGAACAAGGACAGATCATGAATAAAACTTGGCGATAGTATTGGAAATATTGAGAGACAGTCATTTGTAGGCCAAATTATCAAAGTGAGATTTTTTGATACAAGTGGTACGCTTTTTGGGCCATGTTGTTTCTGAAAAGGGTGTTTCAGTGGACCTATAAAAGATTTAAGATGTTCTTTATCTTCAACCACCTAATAATGTGTTTGAGATACATAGTTTTCTTGGTATAGCTTGTTATTATCGACGCTTTGTGCGTGACTTCTCACGACTAGCCTCGCCAATGAAAGCATTGACTAAGAAGAACAATGAATTTCAATGGACTGACGAATGTTAGAGATCTTTTCAAGAGTTAAAGGCTCATATTACATCAGCACCCATCTTGATCTTTCCATAATTAGGAAAGGGGTTTGTGGGTTATTGTGATGCTTCAGGATCAGGGATGGGATGTGTTCTCATGAAACGAGACCATGTTGTTGCTTATGGGTCAATGCAGCTGAGGGTGCATGAGAAGAATTACCCAACACACGATTTGGAGTTAGCTGCAGTTGTTCATGCCTTAAATACTTGGCATAATTATCTTTTTGGTGAGAAGTTCACTGTGTTTACAGATCACAAAAGCGTGAAACACATTTTCTCACAACGGGATTTGAATATGAGGAAGAGAAGATGAATGGAGTATCTTCAAATTTTTGACTTTGACTTGATGTTTATTCTGGGTAAAAGAAATTTGGTGGCCGGTTCATTAAGCAAGAAGTCGTATGCACATTTGGCAATGGAAGCTTCATACGAATGGCAGTTGATGTCGGTATTAGCTGACATGAATGTCTAATGTGAAGACCAAGGTGATGTTGCAGTTTTCTTTTCATCTACGCTTGTTCCTAAGTTGGAAAAATTGGTCAAAGAGGCACAAACATCTGATACAGAAAGTCTGGTTATGACTTCAAAACTCAATGGTGGGGAGACCATTGAGGGATGGAAGCTGGATGGGAATTTAGTTTTGTGTTTTAGAGAACGGATGGTTGTACCTATGGTGTGTCAGGAACAATTATTTAATGTTTACCACCATTCAAGATGGGATGTACACCCAGGTACACAGAAGATGAATAAGGCGTTGAAGGCGCAGTTTTGGTGGAGTGTCATGAATAGAAAGGTGGTCGAGTTCGTCTTGTGATGCTTAACTTGTCAGCATGTTAAATCAAAGCATCAGTGACCAGATGGTATGTTACAGTCTTTACCTATCTTAGTGTGGAAATGGAATCAGAAAGAAATGGATTTTGTTAGAGGTATTCCAATAATAGTCCAGAAACATGATGCCATCTGGGTTATAGTGGATCGTCTGACTATGTCGGCCCATTTCATCCCTATTCGTGAAACTCATACGGAGGAAGATCATTCAAAAATCTATATCCTAGAATTGGTAAAGATACATTGTGTACCAGTGTCTATCGTGTCAGATAGAGATCCGAGGTTCACATCTCTTTTTTGGAAATCCTTACAACAAGCCCTGGGGACTCAGTTGACGATGAGCACAACGTATCATCCTCCGACGAATGGGTAATCCGAGCAGACGATAAAAACATTGGAAGACATGTTTTAGGCTTATGTAATGGATTTTGGTGGCTCATGGGAGGAGCATATACCCTTATTGGAGTTCTCATAAAATAACAACTATCATGCTTCGATACGCATGGCTCCGTTTGAAGCATTGTATGGGCATCCTTGTCGTTCTCCACTATGCTGGGTGGAAATGGGTGAAACATCACTAGTTTGGTTGAGCCTTGTCTAAGAAACAATGGAGAAAATTCAGTTGATACAAAAGAGGATGGAGACGGCATAGGGTCGTCAAAAATCCTATGTGGATCATCCCGAAAGACCCCTGTTGTTTGTAGTGAGTGATCATATCTTTTTGAGAATCTCTCCAAGGATTGGACATCGTCGTTTTGGGAAGAAGGGCTAATTATCTCCTCGATATATAGGCCCTTTTGAGATATTGGAATGAGTTGGAGAGGTGTCATATCGATTGGCATTACCACCATGGATCAACGTAGTGCATAATGTGTTCCATGTATCTCAGTTGAATAAGTATCAGCCCGATCCTGACCATGTGATCAGATGGGATCACATTGACCTAGAGCCAGATGCTTCATTGGTACATATCATGGTATGGATTTTGTATAGTAAATAAAAAGTCTTGCATCGAAAACGAATTGGTCTAGTGCGGGTTTTATGGAATCATGGTCAGATACAGGAGGGAACTTGGGTATGTGAGAAAGAAATGAAAGAGTAGTGGCCAGAACTCTTTCAGGAAAGTGATGGTTTTCTACTTTCCAAGGATGGAAATTCCAATGTTGGGGATAATGTATTACCCCTGGTTTCTGTTATGTAACCCTTAATTGATGCTTTTCTTGTTGTCAAAGTTAATGGTGATGTTTGGGAAATGTTTGGGAGACTTTTAAAGCGTAATAGAGAAAAATGTGGGGACGCACGGGTTGCGCACGGTTTTCCAAACCTTGCGGAAGCCATGCAGGTAATGGTATCTTGGATAGAAGAGAGCGCACGGTGTGCACATGGTTTGGGAAAACCGTGCGATGAGGCCGTGCCTGAAGGATGGCCGAGGGAAATGCTAATTCACGGTTAGCGTAGGGTTTCTCAAACCGTGCGGACTAACCGTGCAGCCACTTAAAGTTAGATCCTAAAATTATGGATCTAGCTCTTTTTTCCTTTAATTGCATTTTTTAAAGACCCTAAGTGTCCCAAACTCGGGATTACTCTCCCTTGAATGTTAGAGGACTTCTCCCAGGCGTTCTAGAGGCGATTCAATGGGTTCTCTTGGAGAATCGAAGCGGAAGTGTTAATGTCTGTGATCGTTCTTGATCGTTTCTTAGATCTACTTAGATCTACTTCTCCTCTTCTCTCATTTTCCTATATCTACACCCGTTATGGGTAGATATAAGGGTTTGGATTCCAAATATGACAAGATTTCGTCTTTGTTGTGTTAGGAGGAGAGATCTAAGGATGATTCTTAGAGTTTTGACCCGGCTTTCTTGAGAATTCTTCGTCCGTTTCTTCGTTTCGCCCTTTTTGTTGAGGTAGGTGGCTTCACTCTCGACTCATCTTGCTATAATTGGTTGGATTAGATTTCAATTGGTTTATTTAAATAAAATTGATTGTTGAAATCATGAAATAAATCTTCTCTAGGGATGATTTAGTTTTTGGGTGAAATTGTGAAATCTTGGTGAATTGTTGTGCAAAGTGATGTGGATTCCTGAATTGAAAATGTGGATTTTAAATTGTGGGTTTTCTAAAATTGGAAATGGTTTGATGAAAATGGTGTTTTCAATAAAAAGAGTTATATTGAAATGGTTTGAGATTGAAATGGTTTTGATGAAATTGGTTTTCAATAGAATGGTGGTTTTATTGAAATGGTTTGAATAGGTTGAAGAAACATGGTTTAATGGAAATGGTTTTCAATAAAGGGTGTTTTATTGAAAGGCTATTTTTGGTATGATTATTGGTATTCTGTGGTGTGTGTTCATATTGCATTGTATGAGGCATGGTTGAAATATGACCCCGTGCTTGGTGCCAAAGGTGTACTGGCACATGGTAACTACTTTTACGAGGCTTGGTTGAAATATGACCTGGTGCTCAGTGCCAAAGCTGTAATGGCACATGGGGAACAATTACCTTGTGATGACATGGTAGATCGACGTGAGACCGCTCATGTGTATGGAACTATCATAACGATGCATGCATGGTTGATTTCACGGGTTTGTGAAATGGTTGGAAATTACAAAAAGGGATGTTTGTGAAATGGTTTGAAAGATTATTTGGTTATTTTTCTAGAAATATATCTTCTTGGAAAAATTGGTTTTGATTGCTCTTGGAATTCCTTTGGTGCTGAATGGTTTTGTAACTTGTTTATATTTAGTTATAAACTTCTTTTGTGAAAATGTTTTATATAAACTGTTTTTATATAATTTTTTCTATCTCTTCTATCCTTGTGGAGTGAGTAGGGAAGTCATTGGAGAAACCTACTAAGTTTTATACTCAACCCTACCTTGGCACTTTGGTGCTTTTGCAGATGCTGTTTTTTGGGACACAGGTAAAGGAAAAGCATCTCATTACTAGTGGTTGGTGGTGATGCTTGGGAAATGTTGTGGAGCATGGATTTTGGGGAGAACAGAGTCATGGAGTCTATTGAGAGTCTTGGGTTGTTTATCTGCTGTGAATTTGTTACTTTGTTCAGTATTCCACTGTTGTGTACTTTGATGTGGTTGTTATAAATGAATTTGTTTCTATTTTCTCTCATTTATTCATGCGTCATGTAGTTATGTTGAGTTTTGGTTGGTTGGTTTATGGGTTATCTCTTAAAGGGTAAATCGTCCCCCAGTTGTATTTGAAACCCTTTGGCATTTATTGCCAGCCTTTGACGCCTTGGGGATGTCACTTAAGGAAAAGTAATGACTCATTGAGCTATCAAGCCAATGAGAATTGGCGGGTCATTACAGTGTTGCACATTCAATATGTTATACCTAGTGAACTGAATCAAAGAGATCACAAGGAAAACTCTTGAAAACATCCACGGAATCAGTGTTTTCGTGCACTTAGTCAGAAATCAGAAGTCAGGGTCCTGGTGTATTGATACGTTGGTTGCCTCACCAACACTAGATTCCCTAAACTAATAACCACACTCACTACACATTACACTATTTCCATTAAAATGAACGATCAGAGTCCTATGTTCTATAGTAGATCTGACCCCTCTGATACCAATTTTTCACAACTAGTCCCCCGAGGTCTGTGACGTGACAACCCCATGACCACCATCAATAGGGAAAGGGAAGGAAACTAGCACCAAAAGGCATATTCTCCATATCTGTGAAGGCATTGCCATTTTAACCTGTAAACACATGCATCCAAGAACACAACAGGATATGAACACTGGTCAACTGTATTACAAAAAGTGTGGTGAAAGTAAAAATGGGCCAAAATACAAGTCCAACATTAATGATAGTAGTAAAACCAAAATACAATACAACTAAAGAAAATGAAAGTTAACTACTGGGTCGTCCTCCAAGGTTCCTACCTAAAGGGTAGGTACTGATTGTCTCCTAAGCACTCCACGTCTGCCTGTCTCCTCTACGTGTCGTCACACCATATGGTCCAAATCCAAGCCCATTCTAGCCCTGGTACCCTCAGCCTCGATCAGAGTTTTCCGTCATCTACACAAAAAAAACATGGTGTGGGCATAGCCCGTGCATGGGTGAGTGTAAGTATACTTAGTAAGGACCCTGAGAACCTCAAGGTCTCACAAAATCCACCAAGGATGAACCCCACGACAAGAAATCAACTGATAACCCTATATAGGTATATAACCATATATATACCTAAATTATCAAGTATACCCATCTCAATTATGAGGAAAACACAGAGTCCAACTCAAAGCCCAAAGTTCAACTATTCCACAAAGAATGGAATACCACGATGTTAAGTACCACAAAGCTACGCCACACAGAAGAATATCACCAAGGTAATACCATGGAAGAAAGTTCCACAAAGTACATACTTAGCTCACACTAGGTATTTCTTAGGAATAGTTGTAGAGATGATTATATAAACTAATGAATAGTCATACTCTATTAAGAGGCTCTACTGCTGGCCCACATAGGATCACTCGGTGCTGACCCACATAGGATTTCTAGATGCTAACCCACATAGGATCTTTAGGTGCTGACCAACATAGGATCGCTCGGTGCTGACCTACACAGGATCTCTCGGTGTTGACCCATAAAGGATTTCTCAGTGCTAACCCACACAGGATCTCTATATGATGACCCACATAGGATCACATAGTGCTGACCCATATAGGAACAAAATGTGCTAACCCACACATGATCGCTATTCATTCTTCACGTCATAGCCATCAACTGGGTTCCCACTCTAAACTTTCTCATCTCTAGGAGGGTCCAATACTCAATCCAATGTTCAATACTTCAACTTCTATGATGTACCATGAAAAATTATCCCAAATGACTTCCACATCATAAGGGTCTCAATGCAATAGACGGTGCGTCAATCGGGTGCCCAGTCTGTATGTTATTAGTCTTTTAGTCCCAAGGGCGCGATTGGATTCATGCTCGATCCAACCCGACTGTATCCAAACATTATTCAAATATCATGTGGGGTATACCAGTGGGGAGTCTCACTCCAAGTTTATAGTTCCATTGATGGTTTGTCAAATGGTTAGCTAGTGCCAATGTTATGGTCGATAGAGCGAAAAACTAGTAGCTGGCAAGGGTCTGGTTCGACCCGGTCGGACCGACACGGCCTGACCTGGCCTAGGCCTACCCAACTCGGTTTCGTTTGACCCAGCCCACGCGAGGTCCGTCCCAGCCTGCTGGGTCCGACCAAGCCCACGATGGGTGGTGCGGGGGCCACGGAGTGGCCCGATGTCGTGAGGGCGTCACGGAGACCGCGAGGGCGGCGCAGAGCCTGTGAAGGAGGAGAGGTCGGGGGGACCCCGAGTCCACAGGACGGAGAGGCCACAGGATGGTGAGGTTATGGGGGCCACTGAGGGCCACTGAGCGATGAGGCCATGGGGCCATGGAGGGTCCCAGTGCGGCAAGGCCACGGGGCGGTGGAGGGCCGCTGGGTGGTGAGGCCACGGGGACGCGGAGGGCCATTGTACGACGGGACCGTGTGGGCCTTGAGGCCATGGGAAGATGAGGCTTAGGGGGCCATGAGGCCATGGGACGGTGAGTCCGCGGGGCGGCAATGCCACATGACATCGAGGTCAAGGGGCGGCTAACGCTGCGAGTGGCGTAGGGCCGCGAGGCAGCGGAGGCCGTGTGCAGCGAAGGCCGCGTGCGGCAGACGTCGAGGGCGGCGGAGGCTGAAGGAGGCATGGTTGCAACATCGTCTTCATTGTAGCCGGTGTTATTCCATCCGCCACATCCATTCGTCGTCATTTCACAAAGTCTCCTTCATCCATCGTGAAGAACACCTCATTCAAGAAGAACGGTTGAGGGGTCGGGCCATGTTTGTTTGGCATGTTCCCCCCATGTTAGAGCGGTAGCAACCAGCTCAACAAAATAATGAATGAAGAATGTCAAACCCTACAACCTCCCACAATGATTATTCCCAAACCCGCAAAATAAATCATCTTCGGATAATCTTGTTAGATATTTGATCCACGTTATTTGTTTTAGAAGGGACGAACATGGGAATATAAAATCATACAAAACTAAACCCCTACCTCCGAGATTTTTCGATGGAGGTCGCAAGGAATATATCCCCCTTGTTAATTTATGTTTATCAAATTAATAGGTTAGCACAATTAATTGTACCATGTTGGAATAATTAATTGTATCTAATTAATGGGAGGAAAGGATTAATGGGGTGCTGAATGTTTTCTCTCCCATTAAGAGGGGTCGGGTGCTCCCTGCCCCTAAATTCAATATGGGGGTTAGCTCAGGTTGTCCCCACCTCTGTACATCCACTTGGGAGGTTTAGGCTCAGGTGGTCCCCACCAACATAACTCGTTTTTAGGGGTTTCAAAAAATAAAATAAAAATGTAAACATTTTTATTTATTTCATTCTTTCACGAAAATCAAAAATTATATATTTCACACTCAACCTTCTACAGTCAAGGTTAAGGTCTCCTTATGCAAATACCGGTGTTGTGAGTTCAATGATGCCCTCAGATTTAATTTCAGATCATTTGAACAAACGTTACAAAAACATGCTTGTATTTTTACAGAACGTACCCGAAAAATTGATTAGAAACTCATTCGGGGCTCTCCTGGTCTCGGAATGACGCGCCGTAAATTTTTGCGGGCTCGTAAAATTCCCATATATTTTAAAAAAAATTACATGGAAATTCTGGGTCTCTACAGATAAAGATTCATAGACATACATGACAAATCATTCTTCATACTCAACCACATGGTGAAAACAAATTCACTATCACTACCCTCAACAATCCCTCATCCAGGTCACGATTAAGATATGGGAAAACATTTTTGTATTTCATAGTTTCCAATTAGACACCCATTTTACCATTTTAGAGATAAAATTTCATCATTTGATATTTTAAATTTTCATATTAAGAACCTATTTATATTAAATATATTATAAAAATAAATACAATTCTTTTTAAAAACTACCCCAAAAAATGATTTACTCTGTGTACCTAAAATTATGCACGTCACAAAAAAATTTCCTTTAAAACATGCATGTATACTCAAACCCATTCCATACAAAGCTATGTTTAAAATTTCAAAATATAATAAAATTACACACAAGTGAATCACCTAAGGTTAAATAACATTAAACTCTAACTGCAAACATCCGGAACAAGAATCCCATAATGGGTACTTAGGTTTTCCCTGATTTAATGGCTATATACACCCACGCAAAATCTCAGGACCAAGGCTTATGTAATCCGATTCTCGTTTCCAACATTTCCAAATAGTAAGACAATGGAAAAGAAAATAAAACCGCCTTTAATAAATCATTGATACATCATTTCATGGGTTCCACATTCTTGTGCCCTCATCCAATTAGTTTCATGACCATAGGCACACCTTCATGTATGGAAAAGGCTTCCAACTAGTAGTGAGGAACTAATATGTAATACAGGGAAAATATACCTCTTATCAAAGAATCATAACATTGGAAAAAATAACCAAAATCTAATTGAAAATTATAAATAACTAAAATTATACCCTAAAAAATAAATACCAACATTATATGATAGTCCCAAATTGAAAATAATATTTTAACAAAAAAAGTAAACATGTCATGTCATATATGTATAAAGTGTCAAATGAAAACCCAAAATAAAGACACTAACTACTCTAATGTGTGTCCTGAGATCATGTTTGGTTACCTCTATCATGCTCCATCATGAATCCTAACTCAAAAATATAACATATGGTTCTTTCCCTAATTTGGTCCAAGAAACATAAAGTCTATATGGTTATTAATCACGAAAGCGTGAATTTGGTTTGAGTACAAATATGTGCGAAACCACCACAATCATTTAAAAAATATCCATTCAATAAAAGTGTATTCAGTTGAATAAAGAATAAAATACAACTGAATAATTAAACAATTTTTTGATTATTTTATTATCTAATTAACCACATTAATTCATTGGTTCAAAGTGACACCAGAACCAAAAATACCTTCTTCGGCCCATTCCAAACAGTAAAACATCCCCAAAAATATATAACATTTAATTACTTCTATATTTTCCATTGTTCATTGAATTCTAACTTCACATTCATACAATGGGGTACTAGAGCTATAGTGTGGGACCTCATGGGTGTTTTGTGTTGTAATCCCCATCCCAAAACTCATTCTTCCCATTAAATATATGTATATATATATATTAGGAGACTAGAGATTGATTCTAGAACCCTATGTGTATTTAGAGCAGCAATCCCTTTCCCAAAACACGAAAAAAATAACACATCTCATGGTTATACATTCTCAACGAATTTATCAACCATTACCATTAATCATTATTAAAACAATTTCATAAATTCATTTATAAAACACTAAAAATTTCCAAAACATCATATCATTTATATCATCCCACCACATGGGCTTCCTTAAATTTCATTATTCCATTATTCCATCCATTCCACAAAACCATTAGTGAATCCATAATTTTTTATATAAAATTCAAAATAGATTCAATTTTAAAATGTTTTAATTTAAATTGAACAACCATTTATACACAATTTCAATAATTGATATTTCAATTAGAAATTATATAACCTACCTCATAATTTTTGATGGATTTTCACCAAACCATAATCCCCATTTTGATACAGAAAGATCAAAACCATAATAGTAACTAAGATCTCGGACAAATACATAAGATCAAAATCTAGTGGAATAATATCAGTTAAAACATATATCTAAACTATCATAAACAGGGAAAAATAACCCCTCATCATGAGGAGAGATAAATAAGGGATAGATAAAATAAAATGGGTAAATTCACTTACCAAAGACGAATGCTTCCATTAACATGTTCTTCGATTCATTGAGAATGGAATTTATGGAGCCATGGAATCCTCCCACGATCATCCAAAATGAATGGAATTTTTTTAGAGATGAGTGGATGTATTTTGGAGTTAAAACTGGGGGTTTATAGTTTTATAAAAAAAATTAAGGGAATTAAAACACACATGAATTGTTTTCTCGGTGGAGGCACATGGTTTTCCAAACCATGATCCTTAATCATTCACCACTACATATGGTGTTCATAGTTTCTTTTAAGTGGCACATGGTTTCACAAACCATGCACTAACCATTAAAATAACCTATGTTGAATGGTACCCCATTTAGGGAGGGATGATGCATAGTATTCCTAGATCATGCGCCAATTGTGTACCACATCTTATTCCTCCAAAATGGGGAACAAGGATTCCAGAGGAAAACTAAACTATTTTCATAAACTGTGCACCAATCGTGAACATCCCCATGGGCTTCCAAATTTCTCAAATTTCATGGAGAAAACCAAAAAACAATATCTAACGAGGTTATTACAATAACAAGGGTAAAATATTACCTGATAACGAACAATGAGAAATCTATAGAACAACAGGGATCTTATATTATGGAAATAAACCAATATTATCATAAGTTAAACTAGTACATGTGAGCTAAGAGTAATATCTTCTTAATATTATTGGGATGATAATCAGAATATATTACTTTTAAGAATGCTATCACATGATAAGATGATTAAAATATAGGAATGTGGAAACAGAATAAAAAATGTCATCGAAATCAAATGTCAAGGTCAATATCCATGAGAAAATAACATATTGTTCCTAGGATAAAAACATTTTCACTATAAAAGGTATATCAGGATAATAAAAAATTATTTAATTCATTGGAGTGAAATATAATTCTTGTTCCACCCATCACATTCCTATAATGTACAAGAATATGTGTCCCACCTTCATCAAACAACATAATGATGTATTTAATCAATTTTAAGCCCATGATTAAAGAGTTAGGGATACCTACTTGTAAAAAAATAAAGGATATGAAAAAATATTTGAGTAACATTGATTTGGAATGGGGATGAGAATTCAAGAAAAAAATTATTATCGTGAAAAACAACAACATAATTTCACAAGAATAATGGTGGTACTTAAAGTTTCATGAAAGGGATTAATGAGAGTAAAGGGAACTCTTGTTACTTGTAAATCCTAATAATAGTAAGGGGGATCTATAAAATCATATCCAAAAATATTAAAGTGTAAAAAGGCATAATATTCAGGATGTTCATCAATAAATAAGATAAATATATAATAACATACCATGAGAGGGTGCTTCTAAAATTTTTGGAGGGGCTTCAGAAGAACATGGGGGAATCTTGGGAGGCCACTTGGGAGAGAATGTTATATTATATTCTTGACCCAATGGTTTAAAGTGAAGCGTAATTGATTTTGGGAGGAGTTATATACCAAATGAAATAATCATCATTTATTATTTTACAAACATATGTTTTGGACACTGTATGATATTGTCAAAAAAACAAAAAAGAACATATAACATGAATTCCCAAAATATAGTGTTTATTCTAAAATAACTGATTGGTTGAAATATTATCCATTCAAAATTTTGAAGAATAATTAATATTTAATATTCATTAATTAAATATTAATTTATTCGCATAGTTTCATTCAGCCATAAAATTGGAATGGAGCATCGGATTGAGATTCTATCTCCATCGTATATTCCATAACTGGGAGTTTTGCCTATGCGAGGCATTAACTCGAGTCTCACGTCGGAGTCATCCAATAACCATTTTTCTTCATTTTCCTTTTCTTTTTATATAATTTATTCTTCATTATTTTCTCATCCATCCTCTTCTTCCTAGCATACTCCTCCTATTCAGATCCTCCAATGCTACTCATCCAAGGGAAAATTGAGAGAGGGAGAAGGAGAGAGAGAGAGAGAGAGAGAGTTAGAGAGATGGAGGGATGGGAATAGGGGTGCCTATATGAAGCCTTCGACACACTGGATTGACTTGAGATGAATATGTATAGTGAAATCACATACTTAATCAATGTGAAACGACCATGGATGGTGAAATCAAGTGACACTTCAGTGGTTTCCACCTAAATGTAGGACTATTTATGTATTCTCCTAGATTACCTTCATATTGGTTATTTAAGGTTCTTTTAGCCATATTATTCTTACTTGTGGCCTCTTGAGTCCCAACATATTATTTAGAGGTGAATGTGGGGGTTTGGGGTGATATGGGGGTTTCTTGTTTGGGTAAACGAGGTAACATGATGTGTAGTTTGAGATGACACTCTATGTGTTATTTTTATTTAGAGAAGATATATTTTTGGTAGTACACACTCTGTACAAGGGTGTAAATGTTTTCTAATGTTACTTGGTTGTGTGGTCGAGTACCCGGGTATGTCTACCCCAGTAGGGTTGCCCGACCATGTGGTGTACATGGCTAGAACATGTGTATGGTAGCACTCCTTTTAGAAGTACACAACATTTCCCAATAGACAACCAAGATAGTTGAGGGACACATGCATGTATCCCATGTAGATTAAATGACTTGTACCCTAGTAACATGCCATGTACCTGGGGAGTTATAGCCCTAGGTTGATGAGTGTCCATGATCATGGGGCGCAATGGGATTATAAAATATGTACTTCTCCCTTTCAACCCCTTGAGGTATTTTCATTCCTATTTCTTCAGAGACATAAGTAGACTCATGAGTATTCAATTTTGAGTATTTTTCTACGTCTATCATGATTGTAAAACCTATGGAGTGTTCTGAGGACTCAGAATGTCTGTTTTGGGGATTCTATAAAAAATTAGAGGTTCATCCTAATGATATTTTCTTCGGCTGTCTCCTGAGAGTGATACATGGAATGGGTGATAGGTTGGGTGTTCGTATCAACCTCCTTGAGATACTGATCAAAGAAAATCTCTGAGTTATCTCCCATGACGTAAATTTTTTTAGATGTTCCCCTTATGAGACGTTCCCTTTTATCCTATGAGGTAGTAAGACTAGTTGATTTTCTGGATCCCATGAGGGATTCATTGCCCATGTAAATATGTAGTGACTCCCTTGTAGGATCCATATACTTTGGTATTGTTATGAGGATCCCATGTAGGATTCCTTAGTATTTCTGATCGTTTATAAGACTACCATTTTAGTATGACTTTATTGCTTACCATTTTAGGATCCCGAGTTGGATTCCTCCATTACCATTACAGCTAAGGATCCTATGTAGGATGCCTATTCTTGTGAATTTTATCTTAATGTATGAAGAGTATGATTCCATTTAGTTCTCAGATTGAGGGACTAGCAGGTGCCCATTTCTTGACTGACCCCGAGTTGAATGTCGGGATTTTTAGAGATGGTGTTTGGGTGTCACCATAGAACTCATATTGAACTGGTAATCCCATGGGGATATGGATGGATTTTTGGGTTGGAATTTTTGGCCACCCTCATTCATTTGTTTATATCTCACATGTTATTTTTGATACTTTTTTTACTAAAGGTGCTTCCTAGTTGGGGGATTTTGAGCTTCATGTGAGGCCTTTTTCATGCTTGTTGGGTTTAACGAATGTGTTCTACATGGATTTGGATTCTATACCATGCTTTTCTAATGTTTTAATGGTACAAATTGGTGGTATATAGGACTTGGGTTTTGTGAGTTACGTGATTTCTGGAACTCCTTATGTGATACATTGATTCCCCAATGTAGGAATTCCTTGGACGAACTCGTTGTCTTGTGATATGTGGAAGGGTTGATTATGATCCCCTAAGCCTATGATGAATGAGTGGTAATAGCCCTGTATTATGATTAAATAATTTATATGAGTTGGTATACTAATGTGTGATGCTTGAATGTTTTGATATATGCCATTGAATTCTCTCTGTGGATCTGGAATGCTGTTGTCGACACATTGGGTTGAGTATTCCCTTTCAGTATTGATTCTGTGGGATTACTTGTGGCTTTCTACCCTGTGTATCCATATTTCATGGGAACGCATTAAAAATGTGTTGTTGGAATTCTTCTAGGACCCCAATGAGTGCCTAGACTGAGTTTCCATTGGGATGCCCATGGGACTTAATGTGGATGCCTTTGACGAGTTCCATGGATCCAACCCTTTGTCGCCGAGACATCTGATGTGGATTCCTTGGATGCATTCGTTGGATCATTCCATTGGTGGTCTACAAATTTTGTGATGATTACTTGTATGAGTTCATTGGATCCAGAACTTTTTTGTCTGACACATTATTATTATGGTGTGGCCATGGGGGTTTTTTTATTTATTGGATTGTCTATCGGTATACAATATCTTTATTTACCAGACTAATTGTTGGTATACAATATCCTTGTTTTAGTGATTGATGGTGAGTACGGATGAACCGAGGTGTAGGGTGTGTACTACCCTGTGGTGATGTAGCTTTCTAACAGACTTTTCGGAATTGGCTAAAGAAGGTGATTGTCAATTGGAATTATAGACAAAGTGGTCAACTTCGTTTTACGCGGATTGAGTGGAATGACGTCTAGCTCAATTCCCTTAAACATGATGTCTAGTTGAACGGGATTATAGACCCATGGTTTGATTACTGACATGGTTTCATGTTATTGATTCACATACCAATGAATATTCATATCCAACTATATATTTATATGTATGGAACTATGCATGTATATGTATATTTTTATAGACATCCATGGTGGCACTTTCTTAGTCTACATGTATTTTAGACCCATAGTTTTTCTGTGGGAACATGTTTGGTTTTACCTTATGTTTAGCTTTGTTTCACCTAGGATGAGCGCATTTATTTTTCATACACTTATATAATCAATATTATAGGTTTCTTGTCGGGGTGACCCATTGAGATTTCATCTCACCCCTGTACATGCATCTCGATGAACATAAAGACATTTTTTCTACCACTTTAGGTTGATCATGATTATCCTGATGGATAGGGATGAGGCCTAGGGTTTCAAGATGGAGTGGAGTTACTCATGGTTCTTATAATCATATTGGTTGAATTTGATAGTGTTTGGAGATTGGGAACATGGTTTGGCTCAGACTTAGCAGTAGAGCCATGTAATTTTACATTTAGATTATTTTTTACTTGAATCTATATGGATGTCCTAGTGGGTGACCAGTGTTGTTTTTAATTGCATAGTTATTATGTAATTTATAGAATTTCATTTATTAATACAGCATAATCTATTTATGTTATTTCTTTCTTTCTATTTCTATTTACATTATTTTTTTATGATACATTGTTTATTTACTATTTTCATACTCTGTTATGAGTGCATAGTTTCGAGACTATCACACCCTAGGACCTCACTTCTAGTTATAATCCTATGGCATATGGGGAATCATGTTTATGGCCTAGTGACCCAGAGTCTCAGAGCATTGGTTTAGTGGAATCTGAGACGGGACATTACGAAGTGTATCAGAGATTTTTTCTTTTCCTTACCTTTACTATTTGTGATATGGTAGACATGATTATTAAGAATGTGTTCGAACCTCTGATGGATATCAGACTGGTGTGTCGAGAAGAGATATTCTAGTTAAGATTTGTGGTTTCTAGGGTTCTGGGATTGTTTTTATTTTTATTGATGTCACAGTTTTATTTTATTCCACCTTGACGGACACATGGGTTTTGTGGATGTTATGATCTACAATAGATCTCAATCTCTTGGCAATTGGTTAGAGGCCACAGATGGATTTTTCTCTTAGATGAAAAAGTTAAGATTCATCTCATGAATCCAATTTTTTACATAGGATTCACATCATATAGGTCATATAGTATGTGATTAAGCTGACGTTTGATGTCACGACCCATCCTCGGGGCCCGTTCTGTGACTACTCCAAGCCCTCCTTCCATAGGCCAGGGGCTGGCGACTAGCACCAAAGACATAAATCCCAATAAATGGGAAGGAATTTCCTTTATATAAGTAAACAAACACAAAGAGTACAAGTGGAAGTAATACACTAAGAAACAAAATAAAGTGTTGAAAATTAAGTGGGCTAGAATACAAACCCAACTGAAAGTATAGCTACAACTGAATGAAAGTATAACATAAAAAGACAACCGGTGGAAGAATGTAAGCAGCTCTTGGGTCATCCTCCTCGGATCCTACCTGAAGGGTAGGCACAGATAGCGCAGCTCCAAGATCATCCACCACGGATCCTACCTGAAGGGTATGTACAGATAGCCTCCACAATGCTCCTTCCCGTCAACCTCCTCTGAGTATCGTCTCACCGTGAAGTCCACCTCCTGATACTGACTCGTCGTGAGGTCCACCTCCGGGTACTATCTAGTCCTCAAACACTCGGCCTCCTTCAGCACTGCTCGTCATCTGTAACCAACACAACGAGGTGCGGGCATAGCCCGTGCAGGGGTGAGTATAACGATACTCAGTAGGGACCCCGAGACCCTCAAGGTCTCTCTAAATCCAACAAGGATAACCAGAACGAAGATCTCAACAGATAACCTCTACTTAGGTATATTCCCATACATATACCTAAGTTATCAAGTAACCCTTCTCAATCATGAGGAAACATAAAGATTATGAAATCAACGGATAAGCACTACCCAGGTATATGCCCATACATATACCTAAGTTGTGAAGTGACCCATCTCAATAATGAGGTAAAGAGAAAGGTCATAGTCTCAGCTCAAACCAGGATTTTCATTATTGAAACCATAACTACTGAAGAGTCCCATCTCTGGAGTGTATAGTGATCCTACCACGACTCTGAGGTACTACTCACTAACCTAAGACTGCTGAGGTACTCCTCCAATCAAGTACCGCGGGTCAGCCACCCAAACACAGTAGTGCTTCCTGCCGGGGTATGCCACCCAAACACACTAGTGCATCCCCTCTAACAGCCTGCAGAGGTACTCTCCAGATGAGTACCGCAGGTCTGCACCCAAACTGAGTAGTGCTCTGTCTTCAAGGGGTCTGCACCCAAACAAAGTAGTGCTCTGTCCACTAGGCTAGTCGAGTCACTCCAAGTCGAGTCAGTCAAACAGTCGGCAGGACTCAGCCGGCTACATGGTCTCCGTACTCAGCACGCTCATCTCCAGGATGGTCCGCTCCACGAGCTACTAGTCGATACTCCAAGTATATAAAAGTTACATAATGAAGAATCTCAAAGGACTGCCTCGTCTTAGGGGTCTCAATGCAACAGACGGTGCGTCAATCGGATGCCCGGTCTGTGAGTTACTAGTCTTTTCGTCCTAGGGGCCCAGTTGGTTTCGTGTGAGAACCAACCTGGCTGTATCTCAATTGTACCCCGAAATCTCATAGGGACAGTTTCTCAACGTGATCACCAATGCTACTGACGGTTCGTCAAACGGACGTCCGGTCTGAAAGTTAACAACTTTTATGTTCCAGGGCCCGATTGGATTTTGGGTACAATCCAACCCGACCACTATCCACTAGCAACCAAAACATAGGAAAAGTTTTCCAAAAGTTCTGTCTCATCAAGAGGACTCCAACAAAGTTGACGGCACGTCAATCGGACGTCTGGGCTCAAGATATAAGTGTTTCCGCTCCAAGGGCCCGGTTGGTTTCGTATCCGAACCAACCCGACCATACTCAAATTTCTTTGAAACCTTGACTGTAATATACCGAAACGACCGCCTCGATCCAAAGATCAAATTGCAACTGACGGTGCGTCAATCGGAGGTCCACGACCCAAGATATGGGCATTTGAATGAAACTGTCCGAAATTAGGGGGTTCGGGCCCGGTCCGACCTGGCCCGATACCGCCCCCGGGTCGACCTAATAACGGTCCAGGTCTGGCCCTTTTGGGCACAGCCCAGCTCGGTGGGCATGGCCCGGCCCATGCGGCCCGGCCCGGCCAGGGCGCGCCCCGACCCGGCCTAGCGCTGGCGCGGCGCGGCGCGTCGACCGCAGACGAAGCGGCTCGGCCGAAATGGCCGAGCGAAAGAAACGGGGGCATGCTTCCCCCCCCCTATTTGGGAACTGCGGCCCCCACGTGGGGCCGCTCCTTTGCTAGTGACGCGGCGGATCTCCGTGTCTCTCCTCCACCAGATCCCGCGCGGCCGTGAGATCCCACCTCTACCGCGACTTCAGCCGCGGCGGCTCCTGCCGGCAGCGCATCGGGGCACCACTGCATCCGTGCGGCTAGCCATCGCCTTCAGCCGTCGGTGCCGCCACGCCAGCATGGCGCGCCGGCAGTGCCTTCCGCGGACGACCGGACACGCTCCAGTGGTCCTATTTCAATTCCGTATTCGCTTGCGTCCTCCCGGGACCTGCCCTTTACTACAAAGACTTCAAATTGCCCCTATGGCCCATTCTGCCATGGCCCGTCGATCCGCAAGCCAAATAAACAGACCGTGTCTTTTTGTGGTTTTCGAGGCAGCGCGATGGCGCCGTGGCTTTGTTCGACTTCAACGGCGCGGCGTGACGACGCCGCGCTTCTTCGCCCAATTTCATAGCTTTTGCGCGGTGCAATAGCACCGCGCCACCTTACACATGCCGCAACAAAATCAAACAACCAAGGGGAAAGGAGGGTCGGCTGTGTTCGTGCAGTCCGACCTCCTCTCGTTATTGCGATATCAAGCGGCTCAAATAAGATGACAATTAGCGATGAAGGTAATCACAAACAAAAAGAATATAATTCCCCTACCTCGAGGAAAAGTTGAACGAAGGTTCGTTGCGGGATAGCACGTTGCAGAAGAAGGCGTCGCATAAGGAGGATCGTCGTGTCAGGGAGAAAGGATTCGTCGGCATCGCGTCGTCGATCTCTGAGGATCCGACGTTCTTTTCGACCTTCATCAGAGGTCGGAATTCTTCGCGTTCTTCGCGTTCTTCACGTTCTTTGTCGAGGAAGAAAAAGGTTCAAGGCTTCAAGTAATTCTCCCAATCCCTCTCTCAACAAGCTAACCACTAATAAAATAAGAGTTTGTCTTATTTTATTACTCATGCCAAAGCTCTTGAAAGGTCAAAAATGAATAAACAATTAATTGAATTGATTGAAATGTTTAAGCCGCTAAATTAATAGAGGTGTTTAATATTTAATTAAAAGCACGAGTTGACTTTATTAAAAAGGGGGGTGCGGGTGCATTACCTTAATTAATAGGGGGGTTGAGGAAGTTGAAAGGGTGGGGGATCGTGTGGGCCCCACCCAACTAATATCCTAACTAGTGGATTAGTTAGGATGTGGGTGTAATGTCTCAGATTTTCCGTTTATTATTTTTAAATATTATATGGAATTATTTCAAGACCGGGCACGAAGACGGAACATCATTCCGAGGTCCAGTGAGCCCAGAATGGTGGTTTGAACTTTTTTATGTCAAGTGTGTCAGCGCTTCTGCGGGGTTGTGGCAGATTCCAAATGGATGCCCGGATTAAAAATCTGAGCGCATCATTGCGTCCGGGATGATTACTTTTCCTAAGAACGAATCTAACCCCAACCAGCACAGGTCTGCTGCAAAATTTAATTTTGGGACGTTTTAAAAAGGAAAGCTCTTTGGAGGGAATAAAATAAATTAATAATTTATTTTATTATTTTAAAACATTTCCTTTTTTTGAGCACGACCTAATCCTCCCTTATAATGGAATCCTTATTGAAAATTCACAGGGTTAGCCCCATAACCCTGCGAGTTGAGAAAAAGAGTGAGATTTCTCCTGGAGCTTGGGCGGAGAAGGACGCGTTGGAGAATGACGATGGATTGAAGTCAAGAATCGCTATGCCAACAACGTTGAAGGATCTTGACGACAAACACAGCGCGACGCATTCGTCAACGATTGATCCTTTCGAAAGGCAGGGGTTGTTGTTTTGATTTTCTTTTCCCCGTATTGCAATTTAAACGATGAATGTGGATCAACCACGAACACGTTGATCCGCAGATTCGTATGTTCTTACAGGAGGGTTTTCTTTGGGATGTTTTTTGGGGAATTTATCTATTCTTTAAATTCGTGTTGATCTATTCTCCGTTTAAACCTACTAACGGGAGAGGATCAACGCAGTGAAAAACGACGGCGGAGATTCGTTCCTCAATTTGTTTATTTGGATCTCTTCCTCCTTTTTCCCCACGCATTATTCGCGTTCTTCACGGGGCGACGAACAACGGATCGTTGTGCATCCGTTCTGTGATGCAATGATCCCAAACCAAAGGTTCGACATCACAACGTTCTTGTGGAGGTGCGGCAATGATGGTGGATGGAAAATCGGACCAGATCGGAAAGGGCGTTATTTGAGCGTTCTTCGCACGTGAAGATCAATCATGTTTTCGGAGCCGATCGGAGGCCCGAAAATGATGGAAACGGCTTCTTGGTGTCCGGGCGGCCAAAACCTGAAGTTTTCGTGGCGATCAGATGGCTGGATCAATGATCAGAGCACCATGTGAGGCGCGACGGTAGAGGTCCGCATTTCTGGAAATTTCCAGAATACACCGCGTGTACATCCGAAGAACATGCCGTGTAGTTGTGATGGTGGCGGCTATGGTTTCAGGGTCAAAGTAGGATCACACGGTGTGTGACCCTGGTCACACGGCGTGTTGGACCTTTCCCGAAGCTCAGCGTGTACTTCGGGTGGTACACGAACACAGGATTCTCTACACGGCTTCAGGTGGCATGGTGTGTACAGCTCAATAGAGGCTTCTATGCGGAGCTCGGCGTGTATCCCGGGGATACACGAAGATGGGATAGAGTACACGACCATGTACTCCCTCACCCGTCCAGGCTAGGTCACCAGCGCAGGTCACCCCATGTGCAGATTGCACGGGTTGGAGTACACGGGTTGGTGACCGTGTACGGGCACATGGCCTGAGTGCATGGAGCTAGCCCCAGTGACCCAGACACAACGTGTACTCCATACTACACGCCATTTATAAATTTTTCTACATGACCAGCCTAACGACACGGGCCGTTGTACATGGGCAGTACCCGGGGTCGAACAACACGACGTGTATCATTTCTACACACCGTGTACTTTTTGGAGAATGCATTGGTCCTTTTGTTCACCATGCCTTGAACATATTTCGTTTGGGTTAGTGCCCCCTTATTCTTTTCCCCTGAATGCCGGGCATCATTCCCTCACGCCGGATTATGATCCCTTCAGCAGGACTTTTTTGTGATAGAGTCAGGCATCCATCTGAGAGGCCCGGATCGAGATCCTGTATCCATTTCAGACCCCAGGTAGAGTCAGGCATCGGCGTGACCAACTTTACCGGGAGTTGATCCTCTACCTAGAAGGTGAATTTCGGATGAGTCGCGGTATCCTCCGTGGCCCTAGCAGTGATCCTCATCTGTGTATCGGTATCTTTCCCACTTAGGAGTGTTTCTCTCGTAATGAGTGCTTCTATCTATAGTAACCCTTCCACTTAGTAGTGTGTCTCCCATAATAATTGTAGCTATATCTTGTGACGGTTCCCGATGAGCATCACTTCTCGGACGGACGTCATCAGAACTATAAGACTCGTGGAGGGTGTTCTCCCGAAATGAGCGCATCACGGAATCTTCAAACAGAATCCCTTGTGGGGGTGTGCAGTTGCGTGAATTGTATCTAGACCACAAGCCTGAGTTTTGAGTATATCTGGTTTGTTTTATATGTTCTGTAAACAAATATTATGCATAGTTGATTGTACCTTTACTTTGTGTACTGCTTTGTGGTTTTTGGGGTCCTCTACTTAGTATTGTTATACTCACCCCTACACGGGCATTGCCCGCACGTCTGGTGTCTTGTGCAGACGAGAAACCTTTTGAAAGATTCCAGGGTGGACTAGGACATGACCGAGCTTTCGGAGTTTCCTATAGGCCGAGGCGTTTCTACAGCAATGTGCAGCAGTCCCAGTACCTTTGTGCTTACAGGTTGGACTTCGCATTTTTTCAGACTCTTTTTTTTGGTGGGCTTGTATTCTGGCCCAGTTTACTTTTACAGTACTCTACCTTTCATCGTGCTCTGTTGGTTGGGTTTATTTGTATGCATGAATTTTTGTTCCTTTGTGTTTTACATTTCAGCATTTGTGGGCTTGGATATGTGTGTGTGTGTACAGGTACTTAGGCAATGCCTCCCACATTAGTGACATGCCTACTCGATGCTAGTCACCAGCCCCTGGCCTATTGGAGGCGGGCTTGGGGAGTCACGGCACAGGCCCCACCGGGACGGGTCATGATAGAGTGGTATCAGAGGTGGTCAGCTCTACCTTAGGACCAAGAGTTTGTGAGTTTGGTTAGGGCAACAATGCTGAGTGTTTCGGGTTTGGCTTTCAGGCCAGAGACACCAGTGTTGGTACGACGGCCGATGTATAAATACACCAGGACTCTGATAACCTACTTTTCGACCTGGTTCACGAAAACAATGGTTGTGGGAAAATAAAAGGTACACGCATCATATAGGAATGGGTTGTGTCTTCCATATCCTTGGTGTCATCTATCCAGATATACTCATTGACCATGACACATCTTGTTTCTTTACAGGATGCCTCTACGACGCGTACCCACTAGGATTCAACAGCACGATCACGAGGATGACCCCCTCAGTGATGAGGCTCCGATACAGGGACTAGTTCCCCAGGCGTTTCCAACAGGTGGTGCACCTACTATACCACCATTGGAGCAGCCAGTGGTACCTGCAGTACCGACCGGTGAGGAGCGCGGGCTCAACGCGCTCCACGAGTTTTAGAGACAGAGGACCCTTAGGTTCTAAGGTGAGCTCGACCCTCAGGCGGCTGAGGACTGGATTGAGGAGGTGACTAGAGTTTTCCGTCTATTGAGGACACCAGTAGACTAGATGTTGATCCTAGGAGCGAGCATTCTTCAGGGTTCGGTCGGATGATGGTGGATTCTTACCACACAGTCTCGCGATGAGGAGACTCTTTCGTGGATGGAGTTTGAGAGAATCTTTAGGGAGGAGTTCTCTTCGGTTACAATGAGAGATATGCACATCCAGGAGCTTCTTCAGCTTCAGCAGGGCAGTATGAGGGTGGCTGACTGTTCATCGAGGTTCACCAACCTCACCAGGTACTCGATGGATATGGTCAGGGACCAGTAATTCAGAGCTCGGACCTTTGAGTGAGGTCTATGGTGAGACATCCAAGCTATTTTATTGCCTCTTTTCATATCGACCTATGCTTGAGTGCTCGAGTGGGCCTTGGTGATCGAGAGCTTCTTGGCGGAGCAGAGACAGCCTCTGGCAGTCAGCAGCAGGCAGACAGGTGCGGAGACACCGGCAGTAGGGTGCCGACGTCAGATGCAGGGATCTGGAAATGGGAGACATCATAGGAGGACCCAAGATAGTGGATCGACAGTCCAGGGCTCTCAGGCTGGATCCAGTTAGTCTAGGGAGAAGCGATGATATGCATACAACGGTAGGGGCCATCTCGCTAGAGATTGACCGACACGTCGGGCTGTTGATAGGGAAGTGGTGGATGGACCACCGAGATAGAGGCAGAGAACGGAGTAGGCAGATCCACCAGGCGACGGATGTGGCAGAGGAGCTGGGAGAGCAGCAGGTCATGGAAGATGCTTCGACTTACTTCCACCACCACCCCCAGGAGGTCCGCACCAGGCTTAGGGAGCTGGGGGAAAGGGACGGGGACAACAGAATGCGGTCGAGGCATACGACCCAGGGGCTCCAGGGATGATTCGAGGTACGATCTGTGTCTTTTCTACCTTAGATTTTGTACTCATAGACACAGGTGCCAGTCATTCCCTTATATCCACATGCCTTGTACAAAACCTCGAGATTCCGGTAGAACCGTTTACTCGATCCTTACACTTGGAGACACCTACGAGAGGAGACTCGATGATCACGCACCTTTGCAGACAGTGTGATCTTACCCTTGGAGGCGAGAGTTTCGGTTGGAACCTCTTGGTAGTAGCGTCGAGGCCTTACGACGTCATTCTCGGTATGGATTGGTTATCTTTGGTCCATGCCCAGATTGACTATTTTAGGTGAAGAGTGTGGTGTGTCCACCGTGATGGAACAAGGTTTTCCTTTGTTAGAGAAAAGGAAACCCATGCAGCACAAAGTGGGATCATGCATAGGAGGGGGCAGCCGATCACTCATGAGTTGGCTAGACTTACCCTCGGAGTAGTAGATGTTGTGAGATCTCAGTTCCCAGTAGTGGTTGCGGAGTACGAGGACGTATTCCCGGAAGATGTTCCAGGGTTACCTCCCCACCGGGAAATTGACTTCTGCATCAACATACACCCCAGGACAACATCGATTTCCTCATCGGCTTATCGGATGCCTCCCGCGGAGCTTCGCGAGCTGAGGGTGCAGTTGGAGGATTTGTAGAGCAAGGGTTTCGTGAGACCCAGCGTTTCACCCTGGGCGGCCCCTGTCTTGTTTGCCAAGAAGGCAGATGGGAGTCTGAGGTTGTGCATGGATTAACGATGCCTGAACCAGGTGACGGTGAATAACAAGTATCCAATGCCGAGAATTGATGACCACTTCGATCAGCTAAGAGGGGCTCAGTGGTTCTCGAAGGTTGATCTTCGATCAGGCTATCACCAGCTATGAGTGCCAGATGAGGATATACCGATGATGACTTTCAGATGTCGCTACGGTCACTATGAGTACTTGGTGATGTCCTTTGGCATGATGAACACTCCCACAATGTTCATGGGGTTGATGAACGGGATCTTCCAGCTGTACTTGGACCGTTTCGTAGTGGTCTTCATCGACGACATCCTTGTGTACTCAGCGTTAGAGGAGGAGCACGCGAGACACCTGCAGATGGTTCTGAACGTACTCTGAGAGCACCAGCTTTATGGAAAGCTCTCGAAGTGTCGGTTCTGGATTTAGGAGGTCCACTTTCTGGGACATTTCATCTCATCAGATAGAGTAGCTTTGGACCCAGCCAAGGTGGAGGCTGTGTTAGCATGGGATCCACCTCGGAGCGTGACAGAGGTGTGAGTCTTCCTTGGGTTGGTAGGATATTACCGGAGATTCATCCCTGATTTCTCCAGGATATCAGCACCGATGAAGTCCTTGACCAAGAAGGGGAAACCCGTCATGTGGAAAAAAAAGTTCCAGCAGGCTTTTGTGCAGCTAAGACAGAGTTTGACCCCAGTCATGAGATTTCCAGAGGAGGGTGTAGAGTATATAGTTTTCGGTGATGCGTCTGGGACTGGGCTTGGCTATGTCCTGATGCAGCAGCACACGGTGATTGCTTATAGTTCACACCAGCTTAGGCCGCATGAGAAGAACTATGCAACCCATGATCTTGAGTTAGTAGTGGTAGTCTTCGCACTAAAGATGTGGTGACACTACCTTATGGGAGAGCGGTTCATTGTCTACTCTGACCACAAGAGCCTCAAGTACATCATCTCGCAAAAGGATCTGAATCTGAGGCAGAGGCGTTGGATATAGTTCCTCCAAGACTATGGTTTCTAGATCATCTATACTCCTTGGAAAGGGAACAAGGTGGTGGATGCTCTTAGCAGAAGGTCAAGCTCACAACTGTTGAGTGAGGCGAAACAACAATTAGCCGCATTGCAGTTATCCTTCGTAGATGGAGAGGACACAGATTACCTACAGTCGATGGTTGTCACCCCTCTACTCTTACAGCGAGTTAGGGAGGAACCGCATGGGGATGTCGACTGTGTGGCTTTATGTGCTCATTTAACCACATGACATGCTCCTGATGTACTTTCTCAAGGTGGGGAGCACATACTTCTTTTCAAAGTACACACTGTTGTACTAGTGGAATTCCAGGAGGAGGTCCTAAGGGAGTTTCATACATCCCCTTTGGCAGTACATCCTGGAGTGGCAAAGATGTACCATGATCTCCGACGACAATTCTGGTGGTCAGGCATGAAGAAGGCAGTAGCAGAGTTCGTTTCTCGATGCCTCATATGCCAGCAGGTGAAGGCTGAGCAGTAGGTTCCAGCAGGGTTAGCTCACCCCTTGGAAGTTCTAGAGTGGAAGTGGGATGGAATATCGATGGACTTCGTGATAGGCTTACCACGGACGTCCAAGGGGCATGATTCCATCTGGGTGATCGTTGACCAACTCACCAAGTCGGCCCACTTCCTAGCTATCAGGGAGCAGAGTTACATATAGAGCTTGGGACGCCTCTACGTACAGGAGATAGTTCGGCTTCATGGCGTCCACTCGACTATAGTCTCAGACTGAGACGCCCACTTCACATCCCGGTTGTGGAAGGGATTATAGGAGGATTTTGGGACTCAACTATGCTTGAGCATAGGGTTTCATCCCCAGATAGATGGTCAGACAGAGATGAGCATTCAGGTTCTAGAGGATATGTTGCGAGCCTGTATCTTGGACATTGGTCATAGTTGGGAGGACCACCTACCATTGATGAAGTTTGCGTACAAAAAAATCTACCACTCCACCATTGGTATGGCGTCGTTCGAGGCCTTGTATGGGAGACCCTGCCGGTCACCGCTTTGATGGACCGACCCCGGAGAGTTATCACTCATGGGTCCAGAGTTAGTGCAAGCTACCATAGAGAAGGGCAGATCATTCGGGAGTGGATAAAGATTGCATAGGGCCGGCAGAAGTCTTATACTGACAGACGACGGAGGCCTCTGGAGTTCAAGGAGGGAGACCACGTTTTTCTTTGGGTCTCACCTCGACGTGGGTTGCAGAGATTTTTCTGAGGTGGAAATCTATCTCTGAGGTTCATTGGACCTTTCCAGATCCTGGGTAGAGTTGGCAAGGTGGCGTACCACCTGGCTCTACCGCCACAGTTACATCGGGTACATGATGTCTTCCACGTGTCGCAGCTGAGGAGGTATGTGCATGACCCATCACACGTCATCGACTGGGGCGAGCTGGACATTGAGGATAGAGTGACCTTTGCTGATTACCCGGTGGAAATCAAGGATTGGTAGGAGAGAATCCTTCATGGGCAATTGATTCCCTTAGTGCACGTCAGGTGGCAGCACTAGAATCTTTAGGGGAGCACGTGGGAGAGGGAGGCCCAGATCCGTTCCCAGTACCCTCATCTTTTTGAGTATCCTTTATTTTGGCCTTTTGGGGACGTAAATCCCCAATGTGGGGATAATGTAATGTCTCAAATTTTCCATTTATTATTTTTAAAAGTTATATGGAATTATTTCAAGACCGGGCGCGAAGACGGCACGTCATTCTGAGGTCCAGTGAGCCCAGAATGGTGGTTTGAACTTTTTTTAAGTCAAGTGTGTCAACACTTATTCACGGTTGTGGAAGTTTCCAAAAGGATACCCGGATTAAAAATATGAGTGCACTGTTGCGTCCGGCATGATGACTTTGCCTAAGAATGACTCTAACCTCAACTGGCACAGGTCGGCTGCAAAATTAAATTTTGGAACATTTTAAAAAGGAAATCTTTTTGGAGGGAATACAATAAATTAATAATTTATTTTATTATTTTAAAACGTTTCCTTTTTTTGAGCATGACCTAATCCGCCCCTATAAATACATCCTTATGGAAAATTCACAGGGTTATACTCATAACCCTACGAGTTGAGAAAAAGAGCGAGATTTCTCTTGGAGCATGGGCGGAGGAGGACGTGTTGGCGAACGACGACGGATTGAAGTCAAGAATCGCTACGCAAACAACGTTAAAGGATCTCGATGACAATGGAAGAACGACGCCTTCGTCAACGATCGATCCTTTTGAAAGGTAGGGGTTGTTGTTTTGATTTTATTTTCCTCGTATTGGAATTTAAACGATGAATGCGGATCAACCACGAACTTGTTGATCCGCGGATTCGTACATTCATGCAGGAGGGTTTTCTTTGGGTTGTTTTTGGGGAATTAATCCATGCTTTATATTCTTATTGATCTTTGCTCCATTTAAACCTACTAACAAGAGCAGATCAACGCCGTGACGAATGACGGTGGAGGTTCATTCCTCAATTTGTTTATTTGGATCTCTTCCTCCTTTTTTCCAGCACGTTCATCGCATTCTTCGCGGGGCGACGAGCAACGGATCGTTGCGCATCCATTATGCGATGCAACGATCCCAAATTGAAGGTTTGACATCGCAACGTTCTTGTGGAGGTGCACCAAAAACGGCAGATGGAAAAGCGGACCAGATCAGAAAGGGCGTTCTTCGAGCGTTCTTCGCGCGGGAAGATCAATAATGTTTTCAGAGCTGATCCGAGGCCCGAAAATGAAGGAAATAGCTTTGTGGAGTTGGGGAGACCAAAACCTGAAGGTTTTGTGGTGATCAGATGGTCGGATCAATGATCAAAGCACCACAGAAGGCGCGATGGTGGAGGTTTGCGGTTCTGGAAATTTCCAGAATACACGGCGTGTAATTCCGAAGAACACGCCTTGTAGTTCTGATGGTGGCAGCTAGGGTTTTGGGGTCAGAGAAGGATCAAATGGTGTGTGACCCTGGTCACACGGCATGTTGGACCTTTTCTGAAGCTCGGCGTGTACTTTGGGTGGTACACGGACATGGGATGCTCTACACGGCTTCAGGCGGCACGTCGTGTACAGCTCATTAGAGGCGGCTACGCCGTGCTCGGCGTGTATCCCGGGGATACACGGACACGGGATGGAGTAAACAACCGTGTACTCCCTCACCCGGCCAGGTGAGGCCACTAGTGCATGTCACCCCGTGTGCAGATTGCACGGGTTGGAGTACATGGGTTGGTGACCGTGTACGGGCACATGGCCTGAGTACACAGAGCCAGCCCCAGTGACCCAGACACGGCTTGTCCTTCGTACTACACGCCATGTATAAAGTTTTCTACATGACCAGCCTCATGACACGGGCCATTGTACACGGGCAGTACCCGGGGTCGGACATCACGACGTGTATCATTTCTACACACCATGTACTTTTTGGAAAACGGCTTGGTCCTTTTGTTCACCGTGACTTGAACATCTTTCGTTGGGGTTAGTGCCCCCTTTTTCTTTTCCCCTGAAGGTCGGGCATCATTCCCTCATGCCAGATTATGATCCCTTCAGCATGACTTTTTTGTGATAGAGTCAGGCATCAATCCAAGAGGCCCGGATCAAGATCCTCTATCCATTTCAGACCCCAGGTAGAGTCAGGCATTGGCATGACCAACTTTACCCGTCGTTGATCCTCTACCTAGCAGGTGAATTCCAAATGAGTTGCGTTATCCGCCAAGGCCCTGGAAGATATTCTCATATGTGTATCGAGATCTTTCCCACTTAGGAGTGTGTCTCCCGTAATGTGTGCTTCTATTTATCGTAACCCTTCCACTCAGGAGTGTGTCTCCTATAATGAGTGTAGCTATATCTTGTGACAATTGCTGAAGAGCATCACTTCTCGGACGGATGTCATCAGAACTATAAGACTCGTGGAGTGTGTTCTCCCGGAATGAGCACATCACGGAATCATCAAACGAAATCCCTTGTGGGGGTATGCGGTTGCGTGACTTGTCTCTAGACCACAGGCATGGGTTTTGAGTATATCTGGTTTGTTTTATATGTTCTGTAAACATATATCATGCATAGATTACTGTACCTTTACTTTGTGTACTGCTTTGTGGTTTTCGGGGACCTCTACTGAGTATTGTTATACTCACCCCTGCACGCGCTTCTCACGCATGTTTGGTGTCTTGTGCAGACGAGCAGCCTTTTGACAGAGTCCAGGGCGGACCAGGACAAGACTGAGATTTTTGAGTTTCCTACAGGCCGAGGCGTTTATACGGCTACAAGCAGCAGTCCCAGTACCTTTGTGCTTACAGGTAGGACTTAACAGTTTTTCAGACTCTTGTTTTTGGTGGGCTTGTATTCTGGCCCAGTTTACTTTTACAGTACTCTACCTTTCGTCGTGCTCTGTTGGTTGTATTTAGTTATAAGTTCTGCGGTAGAACCGAACTCCTCTAATACCAATTTTTCACGACCCGTCCTCAGGGCCCGTGTCGTGACTACCTCAATCCTGCCTTCCATAGGCTAGGGGCTGGCGACTAGCACCAAATGCGTAAATCCCGATAACTAGGAAGGCATTGCCTTTATAGAAGTAAACAAACACACATAGTACAAGAGGAAGTAATGAACAAAGAAAAAATGAAAGTGTTGAAAAGTAAGTGGGCCAGAATACAAACCCAACTGAAAGTACAGCTAAAACTGAACGAAAGAACAACAGAAAAAGGCACCAGCTAGAAGAATAGAAGCAGCTCCTGGGTCGTCCTCCTCGGATCCTACATGAAGGGTAGGTAGAGATAACGCAGCTCCTGGATCGTATACCACGGATCCTACCTGAAGGGTAGGTACAGATATCCTCCACAACGCCCTTTCCTGTCAACCTACTCCAATTATCATCTTTCTGTGAAGTCCACCTCCTGATACTGACTCGTCGTGAGGTCCACCTCCGGGTACCATCCAGTCCTCGAACACTCGGCCTTCGTCAGCACTGCCTGTCGTTTGCAACCAACACAACAAGGTGCGGGCATAACCTGTGCAGGGGTGAGTATAACGATACTTAGTAGGGACCCCGAGACCCTCAAGGTCTCTCTAAATCCAACAAGGATAACCGCAAAGAAGATCTCAACAGGTAACCTCTACTTAGGTATATTCCCATACATATACCTAAGTTATCAAGTAACCCTTCTCAATCATTAGGAAACACAAATATTATGAAATCAACGGATAACCACTACCCAGGTATATGCCCATACATATACCTAAGTTTTCAAGTGACCCATCTCAATCATGAGGTAAACAAAAAGGTCATAGACTCAGCTCAAACCAGGATTTTCATTATCAAAACCGTAACTGCTGGAGATCCCCGTCTCTGGAGTGTATAGTGATACTGTCATGACTCCAAGGTGCTACTCAATTACCTAGGACTGCTGAGGTACTCCTCCCGTCGAGTACCGCGGGATAGCCACCCAAACACAGTAGTGCTTCCCGCCGGGGTATGCCACCCAAACACAGTAGTGCATCCCCCCTAATAGCCTGTAGAGGTACTCTCCGGACGAGTACCGTAGGTCTACACCCAAACTGAGTAGTGCTCAATCAGCCATGGTTCTTCACCCAAACAAAGTAGTGCTCCGTCCACTGGGCTAGTCGACTCACTCCAAGTCGGGTCGGTCAACCAGTCGTCTTGTCTCAGCCGGCTACACGGTCTCCGTACTCAGCACGCTCGTCTCCGGGAGGGTCCACTCCATGAGCTACTGGTCGATACTCCAAGTATCTCAAAGTCCCACGAATAATTATCTCAAAGGACCGACTCTTCTTAAGGTTCTCAACACAATAGACCTCACATCAATCGGATGCCTGGTATGTGAGTTACTAGCCTTTTCGTCCCTGGGGCCCGGTTGGTTTCGTGTGCAAACCAACCCGGCCATATCTCAACTGTACCCTGAACTCTCATAGGGTATGCTCATAGGGACCATTTTTCAACATGATCACCAATGCCACTGACTGTTCATCAAATGGACGTCTGCTCTGAACGTAATTAGCTTTTCCGTTCCAGGGCCCGGTTGGATTTCAGGTACAATTCAACCCGGCCACTATCCAACTACAACCAAAACTCAGGCGAAGTTTTCCAAAAGTTCCTTCTCATCAAGAGGAATCAAACAAAGTCAACGACATGTCAATCAGACGTCCGAAGCTCAAGATATAAGCGTTTCCGCTCCGAGGGTATGGTTGGTTTCGTATCCGAACCAACCCGGGCATACACAAAGTTCTTCGAAACCTTGAGTGTAATATATCGAATCTACCGTGTCGATCCAAGGATCGCATTTCAACTGACATTGTGTCGATCGAAGGTATGTGGCTCAAGATATGGGTGTTTGAACGAAACATCCCGAAATTAGGGGGTTCGGGCCCGGTCCGACCCGGTCCGATACCCCCCCCCCCCTAGGGCGGCCCGGCCCGGTGGGCATGGCCCGACCCACGCGGCGCGGCCCCCGCGGACCAAGATGCTCGGCCGAAACGGCCGAGTAGAAGAAACGGGGGACGCGCTGCCCCCCCCCCCCCCCTGTTTGGAAACCGCGGCCCCCACGTGGGGGCCTCCCCACTGCCAGCGAAGCAGCGGATCGCCGTTTCCCTCCTCCACCGGATCCCGCGCAGCCGCAAGATCCCGCCTCCACCGCAGCTAAAGCCGTTCCGGTGCTCCAGGGCCCGTCGCACCGGCGGGGCATGCCGACAGCGCCTTCCGCGGACCACCGGACGCGCTCCGGTGGTCCGATTTCAATTTCGTCTTCGCCTGCGGTCCTCCAGGGACCTGCCCTTCGCTGCAAAGACATCAAATCGCCCCTGCGGCCCGTTATAACATGGCCTGTCGATCCACATTCCAAATATACAAACCGCGTCTCTTCGTTGTTTTCCTACGTGGCGTTGCGGATTTGTTCGACTTCAACGGTGCGGCGCGATGACGTCGCGCTTCTTCACCAAATTTCATACCTTTTGCGTGGTGAAATGGCACCGCGCTGCCTTACACGTGCCGCAACAAAATCAAACAACCAAGGGGGGAGGAGGTTCGGCCATGTTCATGCGGTCCGACCTCCTCCGGTTATTGCGATATCAGGCAGCTCAAATAATATGACAATCAGTGATGAAGGTAATCACAAACAAAAAGAATAAAATTCCCCTACCTCGAGGAAAAGTTGAACGAAGGTTTGTCGCGGGATTGCACATCGTAGAAGAAGGCGTCGCAGAAGGAAGATCGTCGCGTCGCGGAGAAAAGATTCTCCGGCGTCGTGTCGTCGATCTCCGAGGATCCGGCATTCTTGTTGACCTTCGTCGGAGGTCAGAATTCTTCACGTTCTTCACGTTCTTCATGTTCTTCTTCAAGGAAGAAAAAGGTTCAAGACTTCGAGTAATTCCCCCAAGCCCTCTCTCAACAAGCCAACCACCAATAAAATAAGAGTTTGCCTTATTTTATTACTCATGCCAAAGCTCTTGAAAGGTCAAAAACGAATCAATAATTAATTGAATTAATTGCAATGTTTAAACCACTCAATTAAAAGAGGAATTTAATATTTAATTAAATGCATGTGTTGACATTATTTAAAAAGGGGGGTACGGGTGTGTTACCTTAATTAAAAGGGGGGTTGAGGAAGTTGAAAGGGCGGGGGATCGTGTGGGCCCCACCCCAATAATATCCTAACTAGTGGATTAGTTAGTATGTGGGTCCCACATAACCACATTAGCTTAGGTTAACACTTTCTTGAATAAAAATAAAATCAATTGCAGAGTATTTTATTTTATTCATTAGTTAACCCAATTAAGTAAAACTCCACCCGAATAATCACAACTCCAAAAAGGGTCTTCTTAAGAAAAAACTGGCTCTATGAGTTCATCAGTGCCCTCGAATTTCAATTCCGAGCACCGGTTCAAAAGTTAGAAAAACCCACTCGTTTGTTCACTGAACGTACCCGAGCTAAACTTCAAAAATTGATTCCGGGCACACCGGACCTCGAAAGCAGGTGCCGTCAGGAACAACACTCATGTAAAACTCCAAATAAAATTATGAAAAAAATTTCCTTTACATTTCCTGGTCTTTACATTTCAGGCCTTTCGTCATACTTATACAAAAATTTCACTTTAATGGAAGGTTATGTGGATCTACATTGAGGAATTTTTTTGTAAGGCTGATGACTCAATCCTCACACATGGGAGGTGCAGTGACCCTAGTAGGTTGATATAACATGTAATACCCTTTATTTGTGATCTTTTTTGGAATTGTTTCTTAGGTATATTGTCATTAGGTTGAATCACTGAGTATGATGCTGATAGATACCAATACATTCTTTTGAACTAGACCCCCATGGGGTGTTGATGTATGAAAATGCCCAGTGACTACCAGTTCGATTTCTCTTTTGAGTTGGTTTTCCACCAAAGGGAAAGATACTTTAGAGGATTCTCAGAGAGGATCATGCCATTTTAGGCCATGTTTTCATCTTTTAGCCTCAATGTTCATTTTCATCTTTTCCTTATTTTGAGTGGTTTTGATCTTTTTGTATAGGTGGTTGTATGGTGTGACCCAATTATGAGGATTTTTTAAATAGGGCTCTGTGGGAGACCTGGAGACCCTTGGTTTGACTCAAACCCTTTGTAGATCAACATCTTGTTTATTTAAGGGAATAATGTGAGATGGGTTGTCTGGAATTTTCTAGTGCCTCTTTAGAAAGTGAGAATCATTTTATTCACATTTTTCAATCGATGAAAAATAGTGATCGATTATTACATTATAGTCATGATGATATATTCAGATTTTGATGAATCACCTTGGGTGATAATGTTTCAAGACTTGAGCTGATATGAAGGACTGTCCAGGTGTCTGGCCTTATCGACCCGTGGGTTGCACTATTGGTTTTGTAGTCAGAGTGCATGTAGATTCTCATGACTAGAATGATTCTATCAGACAAGCAGTCATGGAAATAAATCATGGAATTGGTATGGAATATGATTTTGAAGAGGTGTTCTATGGGATATTTTGGTTTAATGAAACTGATATTCTATATAGCATAGTCAACCAATCATTGTAACGGAGGACTCTATAGAGTACAAGTCAGGTGATAAAGTGCATGCTGGTCACCAGTGGTATTCTTGGAATATAAATCGGTTAGTGGCCTGGTTTGAGATGAGGACCATTTTTTTTCAGAACATCTACTGACTTAAACCCCATATTTTGGGTGTGAATTTCCTACTAAGGTAAATTTGACATCAAGAAATGTTGGGTTACCATGAGATGGTTGACCCGTGGATGAATCCTGGTTAGTTTTTGACATGATGGTGAGTGTGGCTCAGAGAGAGTTGTACACACATTTAGTGTAATCTTAGTGTTCTCTTATTAGAGACAACAATGTGACAGCTTGGTTCATATTGGGTGTGATGAGAGATAATTGGCCCCACTCCAAGATCCTTTTTCTTTCTAAATGTTCTTCCCTATCGAGGAAGGGAACTTTTGGAGGTTGCACTCGAGGAGTGGGGGATTACACCATTGGATTTCTGAGGATGGTGACACACATTTTTTGTTGAACAAAAATGTTTGTTCTGGGTTTTTGGGATCAAAGTATTCATTTTTAGACGCTGATAAGGGTATTCATATGTTGGTGAGTACCAGATCATTCGTAGTTAAATGCCCTTCATGTAGAAAATAGTTTCTAATGCTATAAGTCTAGTCATTGGACAGTCCAAATAGCTAAGTTGTGTAGATGTTTAGGATGAATTCATGAATGTTGTTTCTAGCACCAGGGTTCTCGGGGATGATAAGGATTATCGTGGGGATTTTGTAAGAACCCTTCTTTTTTCAAACATTAGTTTTGAGCAAAAATTTCAAAAAAAAATTTGATGCTTATAGAGGGGTAAAATGGATTTTTCCTTTTTCATATGATCACATGTAATTTTTCTTCCCACTCCATTGGTCTTTGAGTATAGTGTTTACCATAGGATATGAGCATGGAAGAAATCTGAGCCGTTTTATTTTTGTGGAATAATTATTAATTAAATATTACATTATTCATGCTGGTTTGTTTAGAAATTACATTTGAATGGATTTATAGATTGATATTACATCTTCAGCATTGTGTCTATGACAAATATTTTTTCCTATTTGAGGCATAAACTTGAGTTGGGCATTAGGGCTGGCCTGTGGCCCTATTTTTCCTTTTCCTTTTTCATTCTCTCTTTTTATATTTTTTCTATTTTTTCCACCTCTTTATCACATAATATTTCTATATGGATCATCATATAAATCACTTAAAATAGTTACATTTGAATGGGATAAAGAGAAAGAGAGATAGTGAGAAGGGAATAGGGGTGTCGTTGAAAATCCTTCTATTAATTGGATCAACATATGACCACCGAGGATGGTGATATAAAGAGAATCTTTAGAAGTTTCAATGAAAATGTAGGCACGTTTACATTTTATCATAGATACTACTTAAATATACTAATTTCATGTTTTAATATCCATATATTTCTTTCTTATGGAATCTTGAGAACCAATATGTTGTTTCATGAGAGAAAACTGGGGTTTTGGGTGATCAGAGGGTATTCTATTCGGAAAAACTGTCATGTAGTCTGAGATGAAAAATGGTGCGTTCATTCAGTTTGGTGAATGTGATCTATTGGGACTACACATCGGGTACTGGTACATGGCCACAGGTACTAGTGTCTGTGAATGTCTACCAGTATAGTGGTTCATGAAAATTTGGGGTACACAGCCAGACCCTGTTTTGGGTATGACGCCATATATAAGTACACGGTTGTCCAGGTAAATGAACAAGCTGGTTATGAGACATGAGATTGTAACCTAGTGTAAGTTACAAGTTTTGTACTCAGTTAACATGTTGTGCACCTAGGGTGTTACACACCCAGGTTGGTGAGAGTACACGTCCATGTGGCATGTGGGGAGTATATGCTATGTATTAGGGTTAAACACATTGTAATACACCTTTTGAACCCAATGAGGGGTTTTATTTCTTTTGGCCCTGGTGTCAGATATGGACCCAAGAGTAGTCCATTCTGTGTATTTCTCCATGTACATCTTGTTTTGGAATCCCATGGATCATTAGGAGGAATCCTAATGGGTGTTTGGGGAATCTATATACATGGATATGATAGTCCTATGGTTATCATTTTCAGTTCTCTCCTAAGAGTTATACATGGAGTGAATTATAGGTTGGGTGTTCATATCATCCTAGTTGAGATCCAAATATGATATGATCTATGAGATATCTCCCATGAACTATGATTTTGAGGATGTTCCCCTTGTGATATTTTCCCTTCTGGCTTATGAGTCTGTGAGACTTGTTGTTTCTAAGGATTCCCTGAAGGATACCATTTCTTATGTATTAATTTGGGGAGTCCCCTATTGGGTACCTATGAAAGAATAGTATTATAAGGATATCAAGTTGGACTCATCAATATTTATAATCATTTATAGAACCCTAGTTGTATGATTCCTCTATTGATTATTATTATAGGATCCCAAGTTGGATTCATCCTTTACTGCTACAGCTATGGAACCTAAGTATGATCCCTTCTCTTATGAGTTTTCCCATAAAGGAAATCAAGAATTATGCCTTTCAGTTCTGGCTTGAAGTCCCATCAGGTGCCAGTTTCTTGAAAGACCTTGAGTTGTTCATCGGGTTTTGGTTTATATGGTGTTCTGGTGTCACCTTTGTACCTTCTCCAAACTAGTAATCCCATGAGGATGGGGAAAGATTTTTAGGTTGGGCATTCGAGACACAGTCACTTTGGTATTTATATCTGTCATTTTTTGGATGCAATACTATTTATCAGAGCTACTTCTTCATTGGTGGCTACTAAGCCTGACACTAGACATATTTCTTTCATGTTGGGATTCCCATATGTTCTCTACATGGATCCAAATTCTAATACGTTATTTTATAATGTTTTAATGGTACAAATAGGTCATACCTGCGACTTGATTATTTATCATTACATTATTTCTTGTACGTCGTGAGTGATACTTGAAATACTTGATGTATGACTTCCTTGGACAGACTCATTGTCTTGTAATATGTGGTGGGTAAGATTAATCTCTCCTCAGCCTGTGATGACTTGGTGGGTATACCCATGTCTTTGGATGAAATGTTATACATGAGTTTTTATAGTCATTTTTTATCCTTGAATGGTTTTATAGATTCCATTGACTACTCTCCATGGATATAGAATCTGTTATTGGATGCCTTCTTTTGAGTATTACCCTTTTGTATTCACTCTATGATATGCCTCGGGGCATGCTACCTTGTGGATTTGGATTTCTTTGGCTCATGTAGGACTTGTGTTGTTGACAACTCCTAGGACCCCAGCTGGTGACTGGAGTAGGTTTCCACGGGGAATCCCATTGGACTCAATGTTGATTCCTTGGATTTCCATAGATGGAATTTTACCTAATATACTAAACCATAATGTGAATGGCATTGACATTAGAGGTATAATGTATTTAGGAAACGCGAAATCCAAAAATTAATCATTTCTATCATTTAGATTTAGTTAATAATTATCCATTGTATATTTCATCAATATATCTACAAAAACATTTTACTCTCAATTCCATGATTAAATGGAATTTTTTTCCAGTTTCAAACCAAGGCATAATGATATTTCCTTATCTAGTTATTTTAATGGCTTGTGTTTTCAATTATTTCAAATATATATTCTTTATAAATTCATATTATTGATTATATGGCTTCAATGTTTAGTTTTTTATATTTCCATATATAATATTCTTATTGATTCTATATTGCTTATTCTATGCATTAACATTACTAAAAATTGGATATCATACTAATTTAATTTTCCTTACCCTGGAATCAATGAAGTATTTTAAGAATGATATTATAGGATACATTATATAGAATAATTTTATTAACCTATAAAGAAAAAAATGTACTTCAATTAGTGTATTTATGTGTAATTTAAGAATCATGTAAGTAACTCATTTACCAAAAGTGTTAAATGCTTTAGTCCTGAGATATTTGAATTTATTTAATCATGTTAATGTAATGGAAGTAAACACTGGATTATGGGTAAATGAGATCAGGCCACTATCGTTGGTGTTAGAAGATGTGTTGTTGAATCCTTGGGAACTAGATTTAAGAAAACATTAACAATAGAACATAAAATAATGATACATGGTTTGGATATGTATATAAGAACATCCTAGAATTTTGGTAAGGTAGTTATTATGAGGGTCTTACTCTAATACATTCATATATGGATACTTCATGTGGAAGTGGTTTTGGTGCAGATATTCCATGTAGAAATAAATCTGATAAGGTTTTTTAGTTATGAGTAGACTTTATCAAGTTACACAACAATGGGACTTATTCTTCACATGGTTTGACAATCTTGAGGGTAATTCTTAGGATAATTCATATTTTACATACAAATAATTATAATTTAGTTGAATAAATAGTGCCAATAAATTACATAGGATAAACATTAAAATAAGGAAATACCTATGTAAGAATGAAATAGATGAAGTATTTAGGTATTGATGTTTTTATTGAAAACATTATTTAAATCTAAATTTAGTGATAAACCTTATTTGAAGGATGTACATTATAAATTTTGGAAATATTATAATAATTTTATTAATTTTGATTTAGAAAATAGAAAACTATATGTTGGGTGAAAACCCATCATGTCCAATACACCAATAAGACATAAACCCATGACTATAAGATGATAAGGTTTCTTCTTCAAACACAGACTGACACAATGTCTATTTTAATAGGTCATTTATTTTTTATGAAAAATATTCTGAATAAATATTAATGATGAGATATTAGTGTTACATTTTAGGATTAGATATTTATTTATTAACCATATTATATTTAGAGAATATTTTGAGAAAAATAGATATACTATTCACTCTATTATGGGTATTACGACCATTTAATGGTTTATTTTAGTGGTTTAGGAATCATAGTTAATTTTTTGATATCCATTTCATTAATTAATTGATGAATTAAAATTATATAAAAGAAAAGAAAAGTATGAGTATAGGGTTTATACAAATATGTTATGTATGTTTATTTCATTATATTCATAGGGAGTAAAATAATTACACAATATTATGAAAAATATCTTAAGAGAAAAAATCCCTAATACATTATTTTTTGTTTAACAGATGGTCCTTAAAAACATCACAAATTTTTGGTTTTGAACTCCAAAAAATTCCATTGATCATTAAATTTCATGTGAATGATGTCCTCAATAACCCCATTTAAATATTTACTATTTTCATTCATTTACATATCTCCACTTTCCACTAATAGTCACCATCTTAGATAAATTGTAATATTTTATGTCTATATGACTATCAACTTATCATACTCACTTTTAAAGAGGATGTTTTATAAACTCCTATCATGATTTTGGATGTCAAAATAGGATGTATCAAACAATATGATACCAATGTCATGATTAAAATCTAGGGATTAAATATATTTAAGGTTAGGAGAATGTAACACCCCAAAATTATAATGTAAGAACATTGTATTCAACACCGTGTGTGACACACAACACTAAGAGCATCAGGGAATATAATATCCCAATAATTTATAATATATTTTAAATTGTATATAAATTTAATATATTTTATATCATTCAATGAATGAAAAATTGATTTAGCTTTCATTTCACACATTAATGAATTTCTTCAACGGATTTCATTTCACGATGTGTAAAGTTTTATCGAACAACTATATATTCATAAAAAATATAATTTTATATAATAATATTTAAACTAGAAATTAAATTAGAGGTTATATATATTATTAATAAATTATAAAAATATATAAATTTTAAAAATATAAAATTATGTCATAGGTTAGAAATTAATTATAAATTAATTTAATAACCAATAGAATATAAAGGGAATAGTTTTGTAGAAACATTTTTTACACACATAGAGATTTTAACTTAAAAAATTAAATTAAATAATCTAATTTTATATTGATTTAATATATAATATACATTTGATAAAATATTTTTTATATTATTCCAATAGATTTGATAGGAATAAGATAAGAACAAACCCAATTTTAGGCCTAAAAATGCATTTTTTTAAAATGGAATTTTTATATACTTTTAATGGTCATCCTATTTTCTGAACATTAAAAAATATTATATGTGAAAATAAAAATAATATTTTAAAAAAAAAACTGTAATTAGTTTATGGAATATTTTTGTGAATTTTTCTTTGAATAATGGTGAAAATATTGGATTTAAATTCTAAATTCAATTTTCAGAAAATTAATTTAAAATGATATGTTATTTTTTATTGAATGTAAAATTAAATTACATAAAATTTGTTCCAAATAATCAAATTTAGGTCATTAAAATAAATTTATCTTTGAAATTGGATATATGGACATAAAATTCTTTGGAATATTTTACTTTATAAACATTTTTATCATCCTTTCTATGGAATTAAATTTAAATTAATTTCTACAAAGTATTTGATTATAATTTATAAAAATTGATTATGTCTTTTCAATAATAATAATAGATATTTTATAATACATTTGTCTTATTTTTGATATAAAAATTTTAGTGAAAGTGATTAACATTAATTAGAGTGATTAGGAGAAAAAATAGCATAATTAGGGGTTAAAATTTAACATTAAGGGCAGCAATGACCTATAAAATTTTCCATAATTAATTAGATACAATTTAATAGATATTTTACTAAGATTTATCTAATTTGGATCATTGTTAGAGTGTCCTTAATTACGAAAATCATTTTTCGGATTCCTTTTTGTAAAATTGAAATGAATCCCACGACTCCTCCACTGTAAAATGGCACTCACCCTCCAAATTTCTCACACCACTCATGAAAAAATGTCTTGAAAAAAAATCTACCAATATATCTCATAAATATAACTCCCCTAATCCTATAATCCTCAAATTATGAATAATTCCATCAATGGAAACCCAATATTACAAACCAAAAGGAGTTACCAGGAGAATAGATATCATCCTTCCTCATGCCCTATTGTTTTTTTCATTAAACACCACATTAAACTCCTATTATTCAATGTTTATATAATAAAAACAATATCCTCAATATAATAAGATGATTTTACATAGTTTTTTGTACTAATAATTTTAAACAATTCCATCTAATTTGTAATGAACATAACATTTAGGTGCACAATGAACAATAGCCTCAAAAAGGATATAATTTTTGTTTTTCAATTATCAACTTGACATATTGAGATTTTTAATTTTATAAATATATAATTAAACACATAATTTTATTCTCCTTTTTTTATTTACGATCCGTTTCAAGTAATAGTCCTATTTTTTTATTCATTGGTACTCAAAAAATGTTATAAAATGTTTTAAACAAAAACCAAATTAATTTCTATATTTAGTTGTAGAACAAGTTTAGTTCTAAAACTATATATAATAAAAATGTTTTCAAATATATTTCTATACATTCCTAAATTACTAATTAATGATATATTTACCATTTTAACTTTTATAAATGTTTTCAAATTAATATTTATGCCACTTTGCAAAAATGGAACTTTTCGATCCTTTTAACTTACAATAAGAATGTTAATTTTCACCTCATAAAACATGTACAAATTTTAACATCATAAATCTTTTGAAGCTTTATATGTTTTTTTAAAATGATTATTTTTAAATTAAATGTTTTCAAAAAGTTATTTAAAAGGAAATTTATTTAAAAAATAAAATTGAAAATGATATTTTAGCCAAGAATGTTTCCAAAAGATAATTTTATAAAATTTATATTCATCAGCAAAAACAAACCTTTATAATTAATCCACTTGGGATATTTTTTATTTATAACTTCATCATTCGTCCTTCATATGTTTTAATATTTATATAATTATGTATTGTATTGGAATTAAATTCAATCATTACACTATCACTCCCACAGATATATCAAAAAAAATTATGATAATTGATCATGGAATATATCATAATTATCAATATCATTTAGAATTGATATGTTAATTAACAAAAAAATGTACCATTTTTATATGGTTTTTACCTTGAATTTTATTTGATTATTTGGGGAAATATTGATAATTTCATATGCCATAATCTATATAGATATTTTATTGGGCTCATTGTTAAATCAATTATTCAATATTTGAGGAATTATTTGGATATATGTGAAATGGTTGGGGACCAGTTATATATACCCCCTCCATGCATTGAATATCCCATGTAATGAGTCTATTAGGTATCTTTAGATGAGTATTTTCCAGATATGATAAATTGTCTAGTTAAATTTCATGACGTAAATGTATTATATACCTAGGAAACATGGCCTCCTAAATTTACGAATTTTATTCATTTATATATTGTTATTATTAATCCTTTACATTTTTAATCAACATATATATATATAGGAATTTAAATCTTTGTCTAGTAATTAAATTCCATGTGTTTTTTGTTACCATTCTATAATGATTTTTCTTTATCTAATTGTTTTAATTGAATATTTTTACCAGTATAACATTTCAATTTTGTTTACCCATTAAATTTATTAATTATATGTAATGTGTGTTCAGTAATTTACCTTTCTCTACTGACTATTCTAATTGATTCATTATTGGTTCCACTATGCTTAAAACTTATTAAGCATTTTACCTTACCGTTATTTCTTTTTGTTTCCCCAGAAATCCAAGAATTATACCAATAACAATACGAAATGATATGATAGATAAAAAATGATATTATTCTTGAAAGGAAAAAAATTATCTGGTAATTAGTGTATTCACATGTAATATAAGATTCAATTATGTTTCTCGATTACCAAGACTATTAAACATTTCAATTATTAAGGATTTGATTCTTTGTAATCATTCCAATGTAATGGTAGAAGAAAAAATCTTAATGTTTACAAGGATGGGTCTCAATATAAATAATTTAAATTTAAAGTACAACTACAAAATTAAAATAAGAATTTATTTACATTGAGAACATTATTTTTACCCATAGCTTAACCCTTCACATCAATCATAAAACATCTCATGATATCCTAGAGAAATATAATATATATCAAATGTATGAGATTAAAAACTTAGTAAGTGTTATGTATAGTGGTATGTATGAGTAAATAAGGAATAACAAATTTTGAAATGTAAATAAATTATTAAATTTACATTTAATCAATAACTTGAACATTGTATGGAAGGAATAAATTATTATTAAATATCTCAATATAAATAATCTCATGAGAATGAAACATAACATTGCATATTATAACTAATAGAATATCACATTGAATATCTACAAATGATCTTGTACTGAAGGATATAACAATGCAGGACATCATAAACATACCATTAAGGTTTCGTCCAATACACAATAAATAAGCGGGTATGAACTCATCCACTTCCCAAATTAGTTTCATTAATGAGAGAAAATGATTCATTAAGTGGTTATATTGGGCCCACCCATCACTTAATATGTTGAATGCATATGTAACATCCCATGTAAATAGAGAATATGAAAATTTCATATTTATTAACAATTCTAAATTAATTATCAATTTTATTTTAAAGGGGATGCTATTTTCTAAGGCGTACCTGATACACAATAACATGTTTCTTTGAAATCATACATTGCACACAAATAATATAATATTATTACTTTAAATGGTAGTTAACAACTAGACATTGTAATATCGGGAATGAACAACACTAATTAAAAAATGATTATATATGTTTTTTAAATGTTTTTACATTTATCCGAAAAAATTTAGAGGCTTAAAATGTGAAAAAATCTAATTTTAAGAATAATTTACTTTAAAAGGTTGATTTACCGCCTTTTAATGGAGAACCCTCTTTAAATAATGTTTTTCACACTTTTATACATTCTATTTGATAAAATAGATTCTTCTTTATAATCGGGACATCAAAATTCACATTGGGTAAAAGTTTGGTATTTTTCAGATAAAATTCAATTTTTTTATGAATAGTTAAAAATATTGTATTTTAATTTAAAATGGAATTTTAATATAATTTATTTATATGGTTATATTTCCTTTATAATTGGTTTTAAAGTGTAATTATATTATATTTTTACCATTTAATCCAATTTTGGTCATTGAAATTAATTTCACTTTAAAATTGGACATAAACACGTATCAATCATTTGATAGTTATTGATTCTAAAAAAACACACTATTTGTTTTGATAACGGGAATTAATTTTAAATTAATTAATGAATCTTCTATGTTTTAATTTTTGTAAAATATAAATAATTTTTTAATTCGGAATATCAATAATATATTAGGCTGAAATTTTTGTAGTTTTTTGAAAAACATCAATTTATGATGAACATTGAAACCAGTAATTAGTAGTTAAAAACTGACAATTTTCATTTAAATGAAATTTAACAGATTATGTGGATTGAATTTAGAAATCCAACATAATTTTTTTTATTAACAAGTAAAATTTGGTTCAATAAGATGAAAATATTTTTTGTTGAATAGTAATTATTGACTTTTATTTACCACGGTGAAAGGTGAATAAGGTAATTCAATGTAAAAAGAATATTATAATAATAAAAAATGACCTTAACACATGTCTGTACTATATTTTTCGAGTCATTTATGACCATAGTCAGATTTGGGTCGATTTTGGGACCCCATAGAGCCACTTGTGAGTGATAATGACACTTTAATTTAACTAACGTGATGTAAAGGAAAAAATGAGACAAGAAAATATCTTTTAATAAAGTAATTTTTACATGGTGTTATATAAGTCATCCTTTATATTATAAATATTCATTGGAAATATCAAAAATTTTCTCACATCATGGTAATTTTTTTAAATTTTTATACATTAAATAAAAAAAATTATTTTTGACACAAAAATGATACAGTATTTACCTCATTAATAAATGATTTCAATAAATAATAATATAAATATTAAAATAACATACCAAACCTATCTAATTCTTATTGGATGATTTTATTTCTTCCATGAGTCATCTTATATTCAACCTTAATGAGTTTTGGACCTTTATAATCCTAAAATCATTATATAATAAAATAATATTTTCACATTTTCCTAAAGAGCACCTCCTCCCCTTATAAAAATCCCACACTTATAAATAATTACCAACACCTCTCAAGACCCTTTGTATCATCCAAACCCTACCCAAATAAGCTCTAATTATTAATATCTTCCCCTTAAATGCCTTACTTTAGTCATAAGTCACTTAAAAAAATCCTTTTGGTTTAAACCACAGGGAGTTACCCAAATTTAAGGTAATAGTTTCTCCTAACTTCATTTCTTTTATTTTAATTATACAACACATAAAATATTTTTATTCCATTATTTTATAACACCACCAGTATCATAAATTTACTAGGATGTTGTTATGAAAATTATTAGAACTACACACACACACACCTCCATCTAATGGGTGAAGAACATACTGTTTCTGTGGATGGCCAACTAACGCCTCACGAAATGTTGATTGTTCGATTATCTCCTACCACATCATATGGTGGCCATTATTATGACACTATATTCATATATGATATATATGGTTTTTATTTTTTCTTTATAGTTATTTATTTTTAATTTAATTCATACCTTTTTGGTTTCTATTATAAGTAAACGTGATAGTTTCATTTGAGGATGTGCAGACAAACGCCCCCTCAAAGTGATATGAATCATTCATTCCATAGGGGGACATATAAAGGATGGTGTTATTGAAATTATATATGATATTATACTATAATTTTAATATAACTATATATAATTATTTTTTAATTCAATTAAAAACGATATAGAAATGAAATTAGTGTTCATGCGTACGTACGGCTTACCGTCTCCATGAACGGTGCATTTCATTTCTTACTTCCAAATTTTGTGTATTATTATAAATACATTTATATAATGGATATCTATATGATATATAAATTATGATATCATTCTTGATATAATGAACTTCTAAATATGTGAACAACTTGTAATTATATGAAGTCTATTTTTTACTCTAGTACCAAATATCGATAAAACGAACGTTATTAACTTAAAAGATTACATAATGTTTATAACATGGTAATAAGTGATATAAAAGGAATAATAAACTCGAAAAAGGTTCATAAGAAAGAATATATTAACATTAGTTTGTTATTCAGGAATAACAAGGAACAAACGAGTCAGGTCGGACACGAGGTAAGGGATTTTTATCTCACTTTTAATTCTGTGAGATTTCCATTGTTCGCCACTTATTTATTACATGTGGTGTATTGTGTACTAACATTTGATATATATTATCATGATTCTCCTTATATTCATTTTATTATTTTATTCATTTGGTGGTTATAAACTTTTGGTAACATGAGTCAATTGATTACAACATGTTAAGGGGTTTTCATCTCGCTTTTTGTTCCCATGAGATTGATGCTATATTTCCACTATTTCCTTTTGTGTGGTGTATGTACTACCCATGATGGTATTAATTTTGTAATATACATTAATTTATGGTTAATTAAATATTCATTTTATGATCCTTCTTTTATATGGTTAATGTTTCATACATTACCAAATCGTTAAGGGAACCTTTCACCCTCCTCTTTTTTTAAAGACTTATTTTTGTAATGTCTTTTAATTTACATATTCTAATGTTGGGATATGTTCTTATATATCCTTAATGATGTAAATTTTATGTCCAAGTGATGAGATTACATTTTCTCTCTCTTCAAAATATTTTTCTGAATTTTAAAAAGACATCATTAGGCTGTTGAATTTCTATAAGGGAACTTATTAACCCAAATTCCTTTCTTTGGGTTGTTATTCAACTTCTTGTTTATGTAATTATATGATTATGTGTGAAATTAATTTTTCTATATTATATTGTATTTATATTTTCTTTATGTTTACTACTATTGAATACACATAATAGATCTATTTTTTTTTTCACAAAAATGACTTTTGTAAGGGACTTCGTCTCCATTTCCTTTCATTGAGGAATATTTCGATAATATATACCTTCTTCTTTTACATGGTGTATAAAAAACACATTGAATTTTACTTTCATTAAAATGGAATATTTTTTCAATGAAGTGTTTTACGAAATGACAAACAGAATTTTTTTTAACATTTGTGGTGACAATGACCTCTCCGCCACCGTAATCGTTATTTGTCTCCCTCTATAACAATAAATGTTTTCTAAAATGAAAAGGAAGTCCCTTATTCTATGTTTTAGTGTTTTGGTATTGAAAATGGTTTTTTAAATGGATTCATTATTTCAATATCTTGAAAATATTTCTTCTGATTTCAAATTAAATGTTATATGTGAAATGTTTATATTTATAATATTTTATGTGTTATGATTTTATAATGGTAAATAAATATTTGACGGGTGGTTATGTGAGAAACCAAATAATGGGTGGTGCCATGGTAAACATGGATGTGTGGTTACATTATAACCTCCAATGCATTGGCTATAGAAGTCATCCATATGTATACTTCATTTAGTAAAATGTGTGTAAGTCGACCGTATGGTTATTCCAAAAATGTTTATGTCCCAAGTTACTTTTATATGTTAGGTGTTCTTTATATGGGTTTTATGGAAATAGTTTGGTTACAAAAGGGTAAGAAATGATCTTTTATTAATTGAAGAGTATTTAATACGTAAAAAAAATGAAATGTATTACTTATGATGTAGTATTCATGGTTTACATGTTCTTTTGAAAAACTAACAATATTCCTTATTTGTGTATCCCTTACTAATCTTTTTATGATCATACGATGTTTTTAAAATGTTTTGCAGAAGACACAAAGTGGAATTGGGTCAAGGATGGGATTAAGTAAATGTCATTCTGTCTAAACCATGGAACTATACATGTCTCTTTTTTTCATGAGTTTTTATTTTGTAAAAAATGGAAACTGAGTAGATGTGTCTACAAGTATTATTCAAGAATTCATGTGTATGTTATGGCCTAATTCTCTAAAACTCTAAACCTAAAAATATTTTTAATGTGAATTGTTCTTTTAATTCCAGATTATTTTACTTTTTTAGGGTGGGTTCTTATTTTTGGTATCAAATGGAGGTTGAGGCAACTTTAGGGATTATGAGATTTCATTAGACACATGGTTAGTTCCTATGTCTACTATTTCTGTTAAATTCCTGTTTTATAACTTTTTTCAGCCAAGGAAAGTCAGTTAAAAATAAAAAGAGGAGGATCTAAAAAGTCATTCCTATCTCTTCCTGATGACTTGCTTGAAATATTAATTACAATGTCATATTTTGATGATTGTGAAACTTTTTCTAGCATACAACTCACTTGTATATAGTTGTTTGAGATTTCAAACAAATCCACTATACCTAATTATCATCGTGGATCATTGGTTGTATATAAATAAATCATATATTCACAATATTCTCATATTTTCAAAAAATGTAAATATTACAAGGAATTTTAAAATATTTTACCTTATCACATGATTTTGAAGCATATTGTGATATTGAAAACGTTGATGATGAAGAATACCCTTGTGAAACCTATTTATATTTGATTTTACAATATAGTCTTTCAAAACATACCTATGGTATTTTAGAAGGACCGTTAATTGATTGTTTCAACTCAAATTGGGTCTGACTATTTCATAGAAATCATGTTTTATCATATGTTTAGAAATTATATGTCATACATGATTATTTTCCAAAACTGTTTTTCTGTGAACACCAATTTGACCTATGTTGTACAAGGTGTACTTGGATGGAGGAAGCAAATTATTTTGAATCATCTTTAAACAATTATTGCAATGAATGGCCTTATACCTAAGTGAACAAGATGACGATGAATCCAAATTGACATCATGATCAATGTATGATGTTCATCATTTTTGGGGATCATTTAATTTTATCATATGGTGGTGAAATAAAAAATGACAATATATATAAGTCCTCAAGAATTATGATATTGAGATCATAATTAATTGGTATGAAAATGAGAGGTATAAGTAAACCATTTAGGTTAAAACCAGTTAGGGGTATTTTTGTGTTTTATAAAAAGTACAACACGTAGGATGGATGACAACCTATCACATCTGGTAAGGCTGCAGGAATCAAACCCAAAACAAAAGGGCAATAAGGGAATATCACCTACCACTAGACTACTTAAAGTCCTAGGTTAGTATAAGTTATTATTTTAGTAAAATGATATTATGGAATAAGAATAATTTTATTTTGGGAACTTATGTTTTATCAAATAGATATACATAGTATAGGAAAATGATTTGGTGATTAAGTGTTAAAGGTTGTTGTAGAAGATGTCCTCTCTTTTGAGAAAACCCTATATTCCTAAAGAACAAAGAATAATAGGAGATTTAAATTGTGTAATTATGGTAGAAATTTTAGTGTGAAAGAATATATTTTTTTTATTGTGGACATATGAAAATTCGGTTTATTTATGAAAATGATTAACCTATCATGGGGAATATGTGACTAGGTTAATTACTTTTCAATATGAGACTATATGAGTAACTGATGTTATTTAGATATAAATGTTAAGATTTATCTTCAAAGTCCATGTAATTAACTCCTTATGAGATTTGGGTTTCAATATTAGTTTGGATTAATTTTGATGAATTTTATTGACAATTGTTTATTGAATTGTCATGGTAGAACTTTGGGTAATGTTTGACAAATTTTAGAGATTAAGAGTAGTTTTTCTTTTTATAATAGATTATCCTTTTGGGATTATATGAAATCATACTAAAATTTTTGGTTTTATTTGATGTATAAAGGCAAAGGAAATATATAGTTCTTCTTTTGTGTATTATGTGATTCTCTAAAGATGATTCTTGTGCTTTTGATGAGAACATGTCTTTTTGAATTCTATTTGTTTGGAGAAAATATTAGTTTTCGGTAGAAACTTATTAATGGATGAAACTATAATTGAAGGTATGTATATTTCCTTATGCTTTTATTCTATGTATTAAATGAATTCCTCTAAATTATGAAAAGGAATGGAAAATATCGTTTAACAGATCATAAGTTTGTGATTTTCTGCTGGTCAAATTTCTCTTAATCATGTTTTCTATCACTCTCCATTAGAACTTGAACACTTGTTCTCTCTTCCATATTTAAGTTTTTATAAATGGACTCCTAGTATGGTTTATTTTAGGTGACCTTTGTACTTTTCTTCCATTATTTTAAAGTGATAGTTTTATTAACTCTTTTTCGATGTGGGACTTTTAATGAAGTATCCAAGATCAGTTTTAAAATTGCGGGGATGCAATTCCAAAAAGGGGGGAAGGATATAATATCCCAAATAAATAAAAAATGAAATTTTCATATTTATTAATAATTGTAAATTAATTATTAATTTTACTTTAACCGGGATGTTATGTTTGATGGCGTACCCGATACACAATAATGGGTTTCTTCGAAATCATACATTGCACACTAATAATATAATAATATTATTTTAAATGGTAGTTATTACGTAGCTGTTTTTAATGGAGGGAATGAAACAAACTAACCACAAAATGATTTTATATGTTTGTTAAATGTTTTTACATTTATCTAATAAAAATTAGAGGCTTAAAATGTGAATAAATATAATTTTATGAATAATTTACTTTAAAAGGTTGATTTACCACATTTTGATGGAGAATCATCTTTAAATCAATTTTTTCTCACTTTTATATGTTCTATTTGACAAAATAAAATTATTTTTTATAATAAAGATATCAAAACTCACTTTGGGTAAAATATTTTTATTTTTTTTGGATAAAATTCATTTTTTAGTTGAATAGGGAAAAATACTGTATTTAAATTCAAATGTGCCTTTTAATCTAATTTAATTATATGGTTATATTATTTTTTTTTTATTTTACAGTTTAATTATATTATGTTTTTAACATTTAATCCAATGTTTATCATTGGAATTAATTTTACTTTGAAATTGTACAAAAACAAGTATCAATCTTTTCAAAGTTATTGTTTCTTAAAAACATGCTATTTGTTTTGATAATGAGAATTAATTTTAAATTAATTAATGAAAATTCTATGTTTTTAATTTGGTAAAAAAACTTCATTCATGATTTCTTAATATCAAAAATAGCTTTGGCTGTATATTTGGTAGTTTTTTGAAAAACATCAATTTATGATGAATATTGAAACCAATAAGTAGTAGTTAAAAACTGACATTTTTTATTTGACTAAAATTTTACCACATCTGTTGATTAAATTTTGAAAATCCAACATACATGGATATTATTATTAAGTAAGATTTGGTTCAATTAGATGAAAATTTTTTTTTGTGAATATTAAATTTTGACTTTTATTTATCACAGTTAAAGGTAAATAGGGTAATTCATGGTAAAAATAATTATATAATAATAAAAAATTCTCTTAAAACATGTCTCAACCTTATTATGCGATTCATTGATGACCATGGAAATATTTTGGTCGATTTTGGGACCCCATGGAGCCACTTGGGAGTGATAATGACACTTTAATTTAATTAGCATAAAGTAAAGGCATAAATGACACAAACAAATATCTTTTAGTAAATTAATTTTTTCATGGGGTAATATAATTTACATTTAGACTATAAATATTACATGGCATGAAAATAATATTTCCTACATAATGGTATTTGTTTTATAATTTTTATACATTATATAAATAAAATTATTTATGACACAAAAATTATGTTTTATTTACTTCCTTAATAAATGATTTAAATAAATAAGATAATAAATATTAAAATAACATACAAATCCTGTCAAATTATTTTTAGATGATTTTATTTCAACCATGAGTCATCTTATATTCAACCTTAATGAGGTTTGGACATTTAGAAATCAAAAATCATTATATAATAAAATAATATTTGCACATTTTCCTAAAGAGTGCCTCCTCCCCTTATAAAAATCCCTCAATTATAAATCATTCCTCACACCTATAAAACCCCTTTGTATCATCCAACCCCTACCCAAATAAGCTGTCACGATCCCTCTCTTCCACCTAGAATCCTTACCTTAGGCAGAAGTCACCTCAATAAGTCCTTTTTGATTAATCCAAAGGGAGTTACCCAAATTAAAGGTAACAGTTTCTCTTAACGTCTGTTATTTTATTTTACTTCTACAACCCCTAAACACATTTTATTACATTGTTTTATAACATCACCAGAATCCTCAATATACTTGTATTTTTTATGATAATTATTTGATCTAAATATACACAAACCTCTATCTAATGGGTGAATAACATATTGTTTCTGTGGATGGGAAACTACCGCCTCACAAAACGATGATTGTTTGATTATCTCATACCACATCCAATGGTCTCCATTATGATGACACAATATTTATATACGATATATATTATGTTTAGGTTTTAATTTTTCCTATGTATTTTTAATTTATAGGATACCTTTTTTATTTCCATTATGAGTAAACGCGATAATTTTATTTCAGGATAAGTGGACTACCACCCCCTCAAAGTGATATGAATCATTCATACCCTTCATGGGACATAAAAAGGATGGATTTATTGAAATTATATATGATATTATACTGTAATTATAATATAACTATGTATCATTAAGTTTTCAATGAATTAAAATATGAAATAGAAATGAAAGTTGTAATCATGCGTACGTACAGATTACCATCTCCATGAATGGTGTATTTAAATTATTACTTCCAAATATTATAAACTATTATAAATACATGTATATAATAAATATATATATATATGATGTATAAATCATGAATATATTTCTGGATATAATGAATTTTTGACAATGTGAACAACTTGTAATTATACAAAGTACATTTTTGACTCAAGTACCAAATGTAGAAAAAACAAATTTTATTAACTTAAATGTTTAAATAATGTTTATAAGATGGTAATAAGTGATATAAAGAAATAATAAACTTGAAAAAGGTTCTTAATTATGTAAAACTTAACTATAGTTTATTATTCAGGAAGAACAAGGAACAAACGAGTAAAGTTGGACATGGGGTAAGTAATTTCATATCTCACTTTTAATTTCCTGAGATTTTCATTGTTCACCACTTATTTATTGAATGTGTTGTATTGTGTACTTCCATTATATATATATTATCATTATTATATTTATATTCATGTTATTATTTGATTCATTTGATAGTTATTAACTTTTGATCACATGACTTGATTGATTACAACGTTGTAAGGGGTTTTCATGTCACTTTTTGTTCCTGTGAGATTCTTCATATATTGCTACTATTTCCTTTAGTGTGGTGTATGTACTACCCATGATTGTATTAATTGTGTAATATACATTAATTTATGGTTAAATAAAACTTTATTTTATGATCCTTCTTTCATATGGTAAATGTTTCATAAGTTCCCAAATCGTTAAGGGAACCTTTTACCCTCCTCGTTTTTTAAAGACTTCTTTTTGTTATGTCATTTAATTTAAATTTCATAATGTTGGGATATATTCTTCTATATCCTGTAAGATGTAAATTTTATGTCCATGTGTTTTTATGCCCTTTTCTCTCTCATAAAATTATTTTTCTGCATTTTAATGAGATATGGTTAGGCTATCAAATATCTGTAAGGGAACTTCTTAACCCAAATTCCATTCTTTGGGTTGATCTTCTACTTGTTTTTTATGTAATAATATGATTATGTGTGAAATTTATTTTGATATATTATCTTGTATTTATATTTTATTTATGTTTACTAATATTTAATACACATAATATATCTATTTTATTTATAAAATGTTTTTTTATAGGGACTTCGTCTCAATATACTTTCATTGAGGAATATTTCGATAATATATACCTTATTATTTTACATGATGTATAATAAAAAACTTTTACTTTTAATTTTATTCAATGGGAATATTTTTTTCTACTAATTTTTTTACTAAATGAAAAACAAAATGTTTTTAATGTTTACGGTGATAGTGACCTCTCTACTGACATAATCATTATTTGGATTCCTCTATAATCCTTAATGTTTTATAAAATTAAAAGAAATTACCTTATTCTAATTTTGATTGTTTTGGTATTGAAAATGGTTTTTGAAGTGGATTTATTTTTTCAATATCATGAAATTATTTCTTGTGATTTCAAATTAAATGTTATCAGTGAAATGTTTATATATAAAATATTTTATGTGTTATGATTTTATAATGGTACATGGACATTTGACGGGTGGTTACATGATAAACTAAATGATAGGTGGTGCAATGATATACCAAGATAGGTGGTTACATTATAACCTTCAATGCATTGGGTATAGAAGTCGACCGTATGACTATTCCATTTAGTGATATGTATGGAAGTCGAACATATAGTTATTCCACATAAGAATATTTATGTCCCTTCTTTTATTCAGTGAAGAGTATTTTCTACTTCACAAAGGCGAAATGTATTACATTTGATAAAGTATTCATGGTTTACTAGTTGTTTTGAAAAACTAATTGTTTCCCTTCTTTATGTATCCCTCACTGAGCTTTTTATGTTTATCCCAAGTTTTTGAAATGTTTTTCATAGGAAATAAATTGGAATAGGGTCAAGGATGGGTTTAATGAAATGTCATTCTGTCTAAAACAAGGAACTAGACATGACACTTTTTTTAAGAGTTTTTATTTTGTGAGAAAATGGAAACTGAGTAGATGTGTCTACATGTATTATTCATGTTATCATGTATATGTTATGGCCTAATTGTATAAAATTCTAAACCTCAAAAGATCCTAAATTTGAATTATTCGTTTAACTCAAGATTATGTAATTTTTGAAGGCTGGGTCCTTATAGCATACCACATTATGAATTGGGGCAAAATAATAGACATAAATATTGGTATTTAATCTATAATATTAAATGCTTATATTTTACCCATTCAACAAATATAATCATAAAAAATAAAGATTAATACCGATAATGGAATAAAAATAGAACACACAAAAACAAACTAATAATTTGACATCCATAGAAATAATAATGCTGACATTTATAAAACACATAATATATGGATAATATTCAGATTATTGTTTTTATGTCATTGATGAAAAAAAAATATCACAAAAAAATTTATTTGCAAAAATATTTTTTCTACATTTAAATTTAACTTTTGAAAATAAAACTTCACAAAAAAAATTGAAAAAAGTTTTTACTATATATAAAATATTTAATTTAAGAAATAAGATTAGTTATACTATTATGGTTATGATATATGGAAATTTCATTCCTTATATACATGTTAAAACCGATATTCATTTAACTTTTTCAGTAACATCCAATATAGAATTTAATTGAAAACAATATGTATATTCATTTCAATAATGTTTTTAAAAAGTAAAGGACGTGTAAAATAAAGTTAACCATTTTTAAGACAATATCAAAAATCCTTATGGAAACTTTTTTTGAAAATATAATGTGAAGAACAGAAAAAATAAACAATCATGAATAATGATGACATTTTTAAAGTAATAAACTTATCTTAGGTCTGATTTACTTTATACATTTTTAAAAATCATGTATAATAAATAGATATTGATTATAATTAAATTTTAGATCAAAATAAATATTTATCATATAATATATGATTCACTTATACCATTTTATCACACATTCAAAACAAAAAATTGTTAAATTGCTATTATGGGTGATAACTACTTTGTTTTTCATATATGTTTTTATTAAGGAGACACTATTAATATATAAAGATCAATGGTCTATAATATGAAAATTAATAATAATGATATTAATATAATATATAATAATTATTTATGTTTTTATAGAAATCATTAAAGGGTAGAGAAATAAATAAACAACATCGTTCATTGAGAAGATAGTATGTACATACACATGAATGATATTTTCATTTTTTTGATGGATGTAATGAAATGAAACAGAACAATAATTAATATTTATAGAATAATATATATGTCATTAATATCATATGTATTCATTACCTCCATCTTTGTAACAATATTATTAAAGTGGTGATCCAAAATGAATTACACCATTATAAAAAGATGGAATGCTGTTCGGACGCTTGAGCGATGTTTTTCAATTTCATATGATAGAGAAATAGTGGAAAACTATTATACCATAAATATTATAACATATTATTATCATTATGATAGTATTTTTATTATTAATGTGGGATATATATCATTAAGGGATTTAGAAGAATTAAAAAAAATTGAAATCATTGTTATAGTTAATTATGCCTTCTAAAAGAATCAACTTTTAAATATCAACATAAGAACACCAAGGATGTTTTTTTTAGAAAACATGCACCTATGGAACAAGGATAAGGATTTTGGGAAGTGTTATTTTTAGGGGTTGTTCATGATAGATGGAATAAATTGTTTTCATGAACACAAGGAGGAGGTGACTATTTATAATTTATCTCCGAATAGCGTTTTGGAATTTCCCAAAAGATTTATTCATAATAAATTTATTTATCATGCAAGATTACTCAAAATGGTATGGTATTCTGAGATATTATATTATAGGGTTTTAATCCCATAAAAAAATTCATTTATAGATGATATAGTGTCATTTTGTACCTTATGATTTTTATTAAAAGCTTGGTCAGTTATTTTTTACCATAACGGTGGTAACAGATGTCTTAAACTGAAATGGTTAAAAAATTTACAAAACAATTAAAATAATAATCATAAAAAAATGCTTCTATTTTTCAAATTTATTCCATTCACATGGATCAGGATTACATTTTTATGAATTATAACTAATTTAATAAAATATTATTTAAATTATTTATAATTAATATGAATTTTGATACTATTAATTTAATTTGAAATAAAATACATAAAGATAACGTTTAAATTTAATTATAATGCTTTGAAACCTCTCTTAAATGACATATATATCAAGATTATTCATTTCTTACATTAAATAATTTAGATTATATATCAAAATTAATATTTTTAAAATTATTTATTTTGTTTTTCTATTAATTAAATAAATACTATATTAGAAATTCCAAGAAATTTAAGTAAATTATATAATTTAAAAAATATAATATAATTTTTAATCAAGGAATTAATTTCATTCACATTAAAATCGAAAAAAAAATCATTTATGTATTTTTCCCATGTTGAATACTAAAATATATAAACCATAAAATATAGGATCAAGGAGAATATGGTCCCAATGATTTATTAATAAAAACTAAACATATAGTGTCCCGAATTTCATGGTAGTTTACAAATACTTGATTGATATAATCCTTAAAAGTCACCATCTACCACTGAAGTGAAATATTTAGTTTTATTGAAAGTTATCGTCCTACATTCAATAATTATCTCTATCTTGGAAAAATAGTCCACCACTTGGTTCGCCTCCCAATATGCATGTGGAACAACAAGATTTAGTTGAGTAAAACAATTCATATAGTCAATACAATGGTGAAATTTTTTCCGTGGAACATTCATAGTTATCTCTATTAGATTCGTCACAACATTTTTAGAATGAGATTGAATCCATAGAGATGTCTAGTTATAATGGACAAAAAGATTTATATAATATATCATTTCCCATAAGTCAACTTCATAATTAGTTCTTATTATAATATAGTGATAAACTAGGCCATTAGAAAAACAATGATGGGTTAAGAAAATAAATCTACATCTCGAGAGTCTTGGTAATCTAGCACCAACACCATCAACATTTTCTTAAACCCACAAATTTATTAGATGAATAATCCTCCAAAATATGACAACAATGGGTAATGTTGGTCTTTACGCAACTCCCAAAAGGATTCCAATTTTTTAGACATCTATTTGATTATGCATTGCTCCAACCAATATCATCATTGCATCATGTACCTACTTATTCATCAGAAATGTTCCATCTTAAATGTGGGTTTCATGATCATCAAAAAAACATATATTCCTTTCTCTCTTGATCAAATCATGTATGAATTTTGGGGGTTCTTGTAGGAGTTTCGAATTTGGTCCCTCTATCTTGTGTTGGAAGGTAACATCTTGTGATCTTCCAGTTTCCTACCTGTATTAATCTCACGGACAAATACATGACCTGCAAACCTCTACAGAGCCCCTAGATACTCGATGAAAATAAATAGGTGTTATATGGTTTCATTGGAACTAACACATAAATGGGAGGCTAATAAATTGAACTCTATAACATTCATCGATTAGTCATTTTTTATTAAATTGTTTTTTAGATTCTTTATAAGAGAATAAATACTAATAGTCGTTTGAAATTTTCCATGATTTTGGACACCCGTTGTTGTATTCTAAAGGTTCTCTATCATTTAATATTGTATATATATTAGGTATTGGAATGCAAAATTCTGTTATAGATCCACACTAGTGTATAAATTTCCATGAAATAATGGTTTTCAACATATATTGCAGCATATGGGGTAATAATTTTGAGGCTATTTTATTATGCTATGAATTTATAGTTGGTCATTTGAGTCTATCGAGGATAGATGATCAGCATGCCACTGAGTGTTTGTTCAAGACCATATGTGTTCTTGTAACAAAAATATGATTTCCCTCTATTCATCTATAATGAATAAACCATAATTTCATTGAATAAATCATTTATTTAGATCCACACATATACCCAAAGTTTTTGTGAATACTCATCCCTTAACCTTACCTTGAACCTACTAGATTAAAATTCATAGTTAGGGACTTCATTGGTTAAGTGGTTCCATTTGAATTTTCTAATCAAACCATCATTTATGATTTTTCGATCCATGATTTGAATTCACCCCATAACAAGGGTGTTAATTGAATATTTCTAGGTGATGATGATCAATTTTCTATTATGGAAATATCATTGTATCTATTTTTTAACCTCATGTTCACTTTTTTTAAAATTATTGTATTATTAAAATTTTATATTATATAATGTTCAATAATGAATTATAAAATTCCAAAAGTCCCAAAAATGGACTGTGAAAAATTTAATTAACCCTATCCCATTAATATGGTTGAATTTAATGTTTTTAATATTTTTATTGTTTAGTAAAATAATATTTATTATAAAATATTCATAATGTCAACTTTCAGAACTATTCATCATATTGACATTAAAAATATCCCGATAAAAAATATATTTCAAAAAAATACATATCATGTCAATATGATCATGAAAAATAATTTATATCATTAATTATCTAAAATTATAATTATTTTACTATTTTTAGTACTAATTATTGGAAATTTTCATTATATAAATAATTAATACACAACATTGTGTATGCATTTAAAGTAATTATTTCTTGACTAAAATTTTATAAATGTTACAAAGGTGTATATAAGACCCATATATTTAAACATAATAATTATAATTGATAATATCATTTGGATAACTCCATATTAATAACATTATTTTTATTAAAATCATGTATTTGACATGTTTGACTTTTCATTAAATAAAAATACTATAAACATGAAAATCCCATCCAAATGGATATAAATCGTCACATAACCGAACCGTAATGTTCTATGAATGAAATGTACTCATTCAATAATATTTATTCATGTTTTAGAGTCATTTAATGGACAATATCATATTATTTTCATAACATATTACATAATTTACTCTACAATGTAGTGAAAATTTACCATTAATACTATCCATATTAGAAAAAAATGGATCGATTTTCTGCTCAAAGAACACGTGAATATAAATCTGGACTCAATTTTTAAGAAACATATATACAAAAGCTAAAATATTTTATTTATAATTAATCCCACAAAATGCTTTGAAATATTGTTTTTTTTTTGAAAAATGAATTTTTAAGAACAAAAATGTACTTATACCATATAAGTTATAAAAAATATTAAAAAAATTAATTATATTATATCTATCTAAATATTACTTCATTTTCATTTATATCATATTAAAATCATAAAGGTACTTTTAATATAATTAAATTTAATGTTTTGTAAAAAATTATATTTTTCAATATTCACTAGAAAATCAATATTTCCAAAAAAATCATAAAAATTCCCTCTAAATTTTTTTATATATAATTATTTCAAGAAATTAAATAATTTTTATATATTAATTTATCTATATGTTTTAAAATTTAATTATATTTAATTTCTCTTATAAATCACTAAAAACAATTTTTGAAGAAACATATATTTGAATAATAAAATAAAATCACAATGAAATTATCTATTTATTTCTTAAGAATAGATAATTGTGTTTGAATATGAAATTGATTTATACTTATAAATATATTCAATCCTATTTACACAGTTCAATTCAATGTACCGTTTATATTAATCACATAATAATATTTCTTTGTTCGTTTAAGATGGGTTTATTTGTAATATAAGCTATTGAAAAAATTAAATTTGGATAGAGACATACCATAAAATATTTGTGGGTTATTTTAATTCCACCCCTTTTTATATATGATATAACATCATTTAAATTTACCATTTTTGGACTTATTTGATGCATGATTAAAAATCCATATTCATCTTCATTATGGGCCCATGAGGGATACTAGGGGAGGGAGGTGTTACCGCTCTATGAGAATTTCATTGTATTTGTAAATTACTCACTTTATATTTAGGATTTTTAAAGAATAAATCATAAGAAAAAAACCCATAAATTTTTTTAACATAAAATGTATTAATTTTTTTAATAATAAATAACCTTAAGAGAGAATTAATTATTTGAAGAAGGTGATATTTTTCAAACCTACAATCACACTACCCTTAAGTGTACATTTTTTTTTATAAATAATTATCTTCTATTTTTTCCAATTATTTACCCTTGAAAATTAATAATTCTATATCATATTCCATAGTACATTTAATGATATTTGACAAAAATAATGTTACACACAATCTTGGGTTGTATGTGGTAATATGTTCTTTAATTATTTTGAGAAAATAACACTATATAGAAATGTGATATATATTTATAATAAACAAAAAATCCTAATGTATATGTACACGTAAAAATAACTCATTATATCCCAATGAAAATTGATATAGTTATTCATGTTTATGATGGAATTATTAATTACCATCCTAGAAATGTGAATAAATTGAGTGATAACCAATGTGAATATTATTCAATTACCTTATCCATATAGGCAATAATGAAGGATACAATATTATTTTAAATTTAGTTGACATAGATGGGAATAAATATGGAATTTACGAAATCCAACCATTCTTAAAAATAATGCTCAACCATCAATCGTATTGATGACTATTGTTGAAGAAAAAATGAATTATAGATAAAATTGAATGATGAATCAATATATATCAAGAGAAACTAATATTTAAAAAATAATAATTTAGTAGTCGACTTCTATGAGACTTATTTAGTTTTACCATTTAAAAAATAATAATTATTTATTATATAATTTTAATAGGTCATCTATCATTATCCACCTATGAAGAAACCTGATTTGATGATAGGTCTGGGATATATTAACATATGATAATAATAGGAATGTTGTTACTGAATATAAATGAATGTCCTAGGTATTCGTAAAATATTAGGAAAAACAATGTCATCCAAAATCTATTATGTAACTATTGTCTATACCAATATCCAAATCAGAGAACAAGACAATAGATTCATTTGAGGAACGTCTAATAATTTTTTTTAAAATAACTCCATACAGGTCGTGTTGGAACAACATACAAAAATTGATCTATTTCCCAATTTTGGATGATCTATTACTTATTCAACTATCCATGATATACAATAGAGATGTTGTGGGATTTTATGGAACATTATTATTTATTATATAGGCACTAGATTGAGAGTTCACAATAATATTCTTTATGAGTCTGTAAAAGGTACGAAACATATATTTGATAACTATTATGGATATAATTTTATGAAAAAATAATTTTATAAACTTGAATTTGACGCTTCAGATCAATGAGTAGTAATTATGATTGAAAACTCCATTCAGGTGTTATAAGATAAAAAAACATTCTAACAACTTTGGGAGAAAGTGCCTCATTGAGAAAAAAATATAATTCATTTTCAAATTTGTAATAGAATTTAAAAAATATAAAATAATTAATAAATATTTGGATAATTTTGAAATCATTTTTGAAATAATTTCAAATAAAATATAGAGGTGGATTAAAATTATTCAAAACCAAATAGAAAAAACAGGGCTTCAGTCCATCGTAAATAATATTCTTGAATTTGGGGAACATAAAGAGAGAAAAAGAGTAGGGAAATATTAGAAAAAAAATATATAATTTAAAATAAAATAAATATTATTTTAATAAAATAGGATACATAATTTCTTCATTGTAAAACCAATACACATACAATCACAGAAAAACTGAGAATGTAACATATACCCCATAATATATTGTAACATTCTCATCAATGAAACCATGAAGGAAATCATCTCAAATGAAAACTTACATAACATAAAGATTATTTTATTCATTAAATAACATATATAATTGTATTTATATACATATCATGAAAAATAGAAGCGGTCAATATGTTATATGTCTCATAGAAACAAAAGTCAGATGAGATACTCTTACCTTATTTTTGAAATTATTAATAAATACTCTATCCTAATATATAATAAATTTAAATTTAATATATATCTATAAAATAAAAATACTGATACTTAAAATATCATATATAATGAACTTATAAAATTTAAAAAAACATTTAATAACAATTCGTTATAAAAAACTAGATCTATATTGTTTACATTTTTTCATGAATCCTTCAACTTGGTTTTTTTCAATACATATACATTGATTGTGTTTCATTAGACATCATAATTTTAATCATGATATATATTTCATATCCATACACTATATTAATCTTTATAACAATTCATAAAAAGGTAGAGATTTAAAAATAAATGACATTGATCCTAGAGATAGTAATCTTTATTTATGGATGAACACTCTTTTCATTTTCAAATGAGAATAAGGAAAGTGAAATTTATAATAATTTATCATTAGTTAATAATAATTATATCATGTATATCATATATATATATATCAAATTAATACTTATAAATGTAAATATGTTTGATTAAGAAGAAAATATTCCAAAAAAAACATGGAGATGGTAGTCCATACGTAGAGACCCGATTCTTGCTTTGTAAGACATTGAAATATATATATATATATATATATATATATATATATATATATATATATATATATATTTCTAGAACAAGGTGCTTAGAAAACATGATATTGTGAGGCCTAGCGTCCCCCTAATGAATTTTATAAAATTATTATCTATATTTTAAACTATTCACGTGAAGGAAATGGTATAACTGTTAAACATAAGATCGAATCAGAAATATGAGGCCATGGATGAGTCTAGTGCAGGGATTTTACATTAGGTGGGACATCACATTAGTCGGACTATAAATTCTTCTAAAAAAGTCAGAGAGGAAATTATCATAAATAAAATAATGAAATTAAATTATTTTACCTCATAAGGGATTTTAAATAACACCTGAATGGGGACATAGATTTGAAATTTGATATTGTTGTTGACTTCATAATGTTGTGTTTTACATATCCATGTCCTAATGTTGGAGGGCCCTAGATGTTCATATCCCACAACCATTGGAGGTTGACCAAATTAAAATATTATAAATTGGACACTATGGCTTTTTTATTAGGGTTGCCTTATAACCATCCCACCTTCGGTAGAGCTCTCTCCCTACCTCTTTTTGGAAAATTATTGACAAACCTTCGAAGGATCATGAATATTGTATGATAGTGTGTTCATCGACGATGAATATATCTAAATTGAGGTAGGAATATTTTTATTTTCACACCCTTGATTTCAATTATTGATCAATATTTTATTTGTTATTGGATTCCACTATTTGAATACCATCGTTGATGGCCCAACTAACACGACCATCGACCGATCTATATATGTATCCATATTTGTCGTGTTCTTCATCTGTTCTTCGTGAAATCATTGTTTAATTTTTGATACACATAATCATCAATGGATCATCAATACGGGAATGTATATATGTATATAGAGTTATGACAAGCCCCGATCTTCATTTGTATCAAGATTTGTGTATCTGAAGAGGTCAGGTGGTTTGCGGAAGGGACCACTAGCAAGGCGGTGGCTGGCGGCGGTGGGCACTGGTGCATGGCGGTGGAAGAGAAGGGTAGATGGCGGTGGTCCGTAGGTGGAACTCATGGATCTAGGATTTACCTATATGGGGGTAGCGAGATGTAGAGCATGGGTGATAAAGGAGGTTTTCCCAGAACATAGTGAACATCAGGGTACTGAGAAATAGATGAGACCCAAGCGGCAACAGGCACCACAAAATTTGGGGGGAGGCCGTGATGACAAGGAATAGAATGTGGAAGTGTTGGCCCATGTTGGAAGGTGGGTTGTGCTCAATATGGGGGTTTGGGACAAATTAGGTCAGCTATACCTGCCCTAACCTTGATCAGAAATGGGTTGGCTAGAGCAGATGCCGGCTGCGAAGGACCGCGAGGCCGTGAAAACTCATGCTATCATGGGGCTGCAGAACCCAAGTGTTCTATGGTAGTCGACTTCACCGTATAGTCATCAAGACTAGTTTTATGAATCCAATGATTTGTAAATTTATAACCACACCTCGGACAATTGACCATGGAAGTCTGTCTCCGATTAGTCAGCGAGTGGTTATGGGCAGGTCCAGTTGTAGTTGTTCAAACAATCATATCTTCTAAATGGAGTTCCATTTTAAGTTTCCACATATGAAAATGTGAATATCTATTCAATATGAACCTTTTGAGGTAATTTTGGGATTTTAATTTTGGGGGTTGTGGTGTGGGCCCCACGAAGCCCTATTCTGGAGTGTTGCGGTGAAATGTTGATTTTTCACCAGATGTTTGTTTTTAGAAAATTAGTGGTATATCCTTTGAGATTTCTTACAAGTATAGAAATGGTGGTATCTGTTTGGGTATATTGGGATATTTGAATAGCGAGGATAGTAAAACAATGTTTTTCCCTTCATACCAATAATGAGCATCCTGAACTCATAAGACTTTTTGGCTAGAGGTACTAGGTACTCATTAAGTATGTTAGCATTCTTGGGGGTACCTGTTTGTAGTTTTGTACCCAAGAATGGCTAGGTACACAACCAGGTGATGATGCGGGGTCACATATCACGTGGTCTCCATATGATATATATACCACATAATAAATCTTCTATCTCCCATATCTCATTCTTTTGAACATTGATTTTGGGCTGCGAGTAGAAAATCTTATGTTTTTTTTACACAAATAACAGGATGGTGACCTTTGTATTGTATATCAAGATACATTTTGAGATGACCAGGATTTGACTCATTTTCATGGTGATGCTCGATGACAGCTCTGATTAGGAAGAATCATTAGAGGATTCGTTCTAGTTCATGATCACCATGAAGTACTAGGGTGATGAACCTTGATGAATAGAGTGTTGAACCCCCATCAGCATGGGTTTGGTTCTTCCACAACTACATGATGTGATGTACCCTCCAATGTATACCCTTATCTGAGGCTATTAAGTGGGTCCCCATCGACATCTAGGTGTTGATCCCCCTAACGTACAAGGTCACGGAACCCTGATGGGAAGAGTTGAACCGTCTAGTCAGGCTGGGAATGGGACCTCGACGATTCTAGAGTCGAAACCTCCATCCAGGCTGGCCATGGGACTATAAACAATTCTATGTGGGACCCTCCAGTTGTGTTGCGAATGTGCCCTCAATCTTGAGACACTATATCTCAACTATGAGTATGAGTGATGAAAAATACATTGACATAACATTGGAGTCATGAGTAAGATGGGAGATTTACCCACTAAAAAGCATCATTGAGACATGACCTAAAACCATGAATGAGATTTAGTGACATCCAAAGCAGATAGTATCATGGTGTATTGATTGAGTCCCTCTGAGATGTGTGTTTGGACTAGATAAGTGGAATGGTCAGCATTGCAAGTTCAAACATAGGATCTTTGGCAGAATACTTTTTTGGATGATATGTGAGATGGAGATCCCCTTACTCTCTCATTTGGTTTTCCTTGAATGAGAATATATATATATATATATGATGTTCCAGTACTGACTTCTTGGGTTTTGGGTATACTTCTTCTAGGATGGATTAAGATGCAATGCATATGACATGTTATTTATGTGTCTAGATTCTCATGGTTGTACGAGTCCACTCTCTAACTATAGGTAGAAAAAACTCAATGAGAAGTTCACCTTCTCACCATTTCACAATCCTTGTCACTAGATTAGATTTATTTCACTCTCTTGCTAGGTTGAGATACACTCATTTACCATACCTTGTTATATCGGCAGTTTTCCTTCACAATGTATCTCTTACTGCCCCCCCTTGGTCTTTTTGTGGTGTCCTAAGGAGTATTTTTATACCAACCCCTGCTTGTAATTTCACAATGTTTCTGGGATTATTCTCTAGAAATACATGTTAATCATGAATTTAGAGGAGCTTAGGGATACAGGTTCTTAGACCATGTATGGTGGTCTTAGATTGGGATCTAGGAATGGGGCCCTCTCAGTTGTTTTACTCATTATACTACTTCTGGTTGGTGGCACAGTTTTTATTGGGCATGTATTTTACCCATTTTTACAATCAGTTTACAACACTATACTTGTACAATTAAGAGGTTCATACTTGTTTTCTTTATATATAAAAGTTTAGAATCTTTTATTTATTTCCCTATTATCTTTTTCATTAAGTTGGATGTGTGTTTTTTTATAGGTACTTAGGTAAAAGACAATCCATGTTTTTTGTGCCTTCATGTCTTATTACCACCCCTGGCCAATATAGTTGGGATTGGGGTAGTTGCGGCTCAAGCTTCAGGATGGGTCTGGTCATGAATAATTTGTATCAGAGGTGCTTCGATCCATGGGAAGGTGTTTGGATGTTTCCATAAAAAGGTTCTGGATGGGTCGAGGACAACAATTTAAATGTGTCATGAGTGAGGATCTTAGGGCAGGGAGTTTAGTTATGGTATGACGACTGACATCGCCATTCACCCAGACCTTGATTACTTGCATAACGACACATCATGTTGTGACATTTTCTATAGGGATCAGTGATACATGAATGATATAGGATTAAGCATTTTAAAATCTTTATTCAATTATGACCCCATTTCTTTTGATATATATATATATATATGTATGTATATATGTATGTATATTCTCATCTAACGAAGAAACTCCTTGATAACATTCAGGATTCCTTGGTGGTGATAGCCAGCATATATACCAACTCTTGTTCCTGATGGAGACTCTATGAGTTATGAGGCCTCAATGCATGGACCATCATTAGATCCCCTTCTTGTAGGTGGGAAGGTAGAAGCACCTCAACTATTTGAGAAGCATATAATCCAGGTAGAGTATGATGAAAAAATGTGTAGGCTGAGTATACTCCACGAGTTCTAGTTGCATAGAACGTTGTGGTTCCAAAGTGATCTAGATCCTCAGGAAGAAGAAGATTGGTTGGAGTTAGTGGTCCTCATATTCAGTCATTTTCAGACACTGACGGAGCATATGGTGGCCATGGAAGCACATCTTTTCAATGGAATGGAAATTTATTGGTGGATCTTGGTTACTTAGATACATGATGTGTTGGCCCTCTCATGAGATTACTTCCATCGTGTGTTCTTTGTTGATTAATAACAATCTGATTATTTTATATTTAGATTTAAGAGCTTATGAATCTTCAATAGGGATGGATAACAATATTATAATTATTATCTTGGTTCATAGACATGAACAAGTACTAACTGGATATGATATGCTATGGATACATCTGAGAAGAAATGGTTGAGTGCAGGCTCAATAGAGAAAGTTGTTTCATCATAGTACTCTTGTGCATCCCAACCTATGTCAGGGTACTGGAGAAGGATATGGTCAGAGATAGATTTATGTTAGAAGAAATACAGATAGTTGATTTTGTCATTGGATTCTACATAGCTGAGACATATGCAATAGTTGGTAGATTTCAGTTACCAGGTTCTCAATGCTGGAGGCCCCCCCAATGATATGACTCAGACACATGGTCAGAGAAAACGCAGACCACTATGACATACTGGGGAGGAAAATTGATATACTTGTTGTGGGAGAGGATACATGGAAACATATTACTGGATCCAACATGTTGAGCACCTCGAACAGATAGTAGATGGACTGCCACGAACGAGACATCTTCATGATCTTGGATCCACTATGTGGGAACCGTGTGGTCCCCATGGATGCAGTGTTGGCAGAAGAGCAGGAAGATCCATGGGTGGTAGAAGTCTCTATGTGATCTTTCCACCACCACTAATATGATACCCTCATCAGGATTAAGAAGTCAGTGGATGGGGACACAGATAGCTACATGATGGGGATGCCTATGATGATACAGTAAAAAAGATTATAGAAGTTATGATTTGTGTCTCTTATATTTTTTTAGTAGTAATTGTTAGAAATATATGTGAGGAACTCTTTTCTCCCAAAAAAATCTCTAGGGGTTGTCAAGGTGACTTACGGCATCAGTGAACCCTGTGTTGGGGTTTTTCTTCATAACATCGAATTCAATAGAATGAGGGTTTCTTCCCCCCATAGAGACACATTTTTGTGATTAATAAAATCACTGAGGATGAGTCAATTCTTCCCAAAAAGGATAGTATTTTGGTTTTTTGGATGATCCCCTCTTACTTGTATAATCATGTCAAGGTTGTGTGATGGTGTTTTGGAAAAGGTCCTGGCATTTTCAGTAGAGATTTTGTTTCTAGAATCTTTTTGGACATGGGATGCCACTAGTGGGTGTGGAGGAGTATTTGGATTGGAGTTACACTCCTTCCAAGAGAACTGATGATGCTTGGGGTATTCCACAAGCCTTCCTTTTATAGATTCTTTCTCTTGGATGAGTTCAATAACCTACATTGTTTATTGGTACCTTTGTGTTCTAAACTACAACGTTGGTATAATGGCAGTCAATTGTCAAATATAGGTCGATGAAGCTGATACCTCATGAACCAAACTACGTGACTCAATACATGGTGCTGTTATAAGAAGTATTTTCCCAACGAATTTGGAGAAACTACCTCCTAGGAAAATATTTTTGGTTTATTCATATCACTATAGTTTATGGTATGTATTAACGTAGGGATACCTGAATGTGAGACTATAGAGCTAGTTAGAATTCATGTAAAACTACAACATCGATATATTCTATACACCAGGAAGGGGAACATTGTATAAAATTCCCTTACCATAAAGATCAATGATCTCCTAGTATAGGATGTTTCAGAGTAGTTTGCTTCTATTTAGCTAACCCTAGTGAATTCAGAGGCTTTGGCTTTTTTTAGTCAATTGTCTTCAATCCTTTGATTCTAGAGCATGTGAGAGGGTCTCAATTGAGTGATTTTTCATGACCAGATATGATTATTAAATTCACCAAATGGTTTTTTCAAATGAGGGATTCATAAGATCTTATTCAAGGGACAAATGGTGGTTCCATTTTCAAACAATGATATAGAGGCTCAGATAGTGAGGCAAGATATTCCCTAGATTAATTTGGAATTCTGAGATCATGAAAAAAGTTAGAGATGTTTCCTACCACATTTAACTACCCCCTCTAGAAATAGAGTAGGTTCAAGAAAAATTCCATGTGTCGTAGATGAGGAGATAACCTAGTTTTTACCGATGATCTACGAGATAAGACCTTATGTAGATGGATCAATGATTTGGTTTGCATGTTGTGGTAGAAAGAGAATACAAATCAGAGCACCATGGAATAAGAGAGTCAAATTCTGGCTCAATATCCCCAGATGTTTTCTTAGTTTTTTTTAAGAGACAAAAATCATGAAGGAGGAATGATGGAGAGACCGGGGTTTTATCTTCTATGACTTTGAAATATTTCTATATATATTTCTTGAGAAATGTGCTAAGATGACATGTCATTAAATTTCCATGTGTTCCAAAAAAAAATTTACAAAATATATTAATATTATTTTATACCACAAACATAAAAGAAATGGGATAAATCTTAAAAAGAATCTCGAATCAAAAATCATGGGCCACGGTAGCTTGTAGATCATTGTTTTTACCCTATGATGGACTTAACTTTTGAAATTGTAGGGCTTATGTAGAAATATTTTGGGAATATTTAACCATAAAAAAAATAATTAAATTAAATTATTGTCTAAGAATTCATATAAAAGGAATATTTAATGGGGACTTATATATGAAATTGAATACCTTTATTGAGTTTTTAATGTAGTGTTTTATATAAGAGTGACTGAAATTTAGATGGCATTGGAAGTTTGAATTTTGTGACCATTGGTAGGTGACTTAATTAAAATGTTATAAATAGGTCAATATGGATTTTGGAATTAGGTTTTCTCATAGCCCACCCACCACTGGTAGTTCTCCCACCCTTCCTCACTTTAAAAAATCATCGATGAACCATCGACGAATCAATATGATTGTAAGACTTCATGTTCATCACTGCAGAACATATAAGAATCTAGGTAGGATTATTTTGATTTCTACACCCCCAATTTCACTTCTTGGTCTATATATGGTTCATTGTCAAATTAATATATTATTAATAGTATGTTGATGACCCAAATAACATGTACATTGATAAATATATATTTGATTTCCTTTTTTCACATTCTTCATCTCTTTTTTGTAAATCATTGTTTAAATTTTTTAACCTCGAATCATCAATAGATCGTCGATCAGGGAATATATATATATATGTAGATATTTTTTCATGGAGACAAGATATTTGGTCCTGTAAGGATTCAAGCATCATAAGAGGTCTGGTGGTCTGTGGAAGGGACCACCTGTGTGGAAACAAATGCTGGAAGCTGGTAGCGGTGCATGGCTGCAGAATATTGGTGAAACAGATGGTGAGTCGTGGGAGGTAGTTGGTGATTGGGGCTTGATCAGTTAGGTGGAACCGAGCTACATAGTCCATTGAAGGCATGTGGTTCAGAAATATCCTAGAGAATTGTGGGGTGCTGCAAAAATGGCATGACATAGGTTATGCAAGAACAAAAAAATGTGGGGGTGGCTATGTTGATAAGGCAACAACTGCATAACGTCCAATCCAAGGGGGGTAGGCATGCCAAGCTGAGGTGTAAGGTGGGTCAGGCCCAACCTCATATGTCAGGCGTTTTCTTGTGGGATGGATGCAACCAATTGGACCGGGCCCTATCAGGTGTGTCAGAGTGGGCTAGAACTGGGTCATAGGTAGTGCTTCCAAAGTATATCATGGCCATTGTAAACCATGGAAGTCAACAACGAGGTCACGACACCATGAGCTTTCTCTAGGCCCCTGATTGCAGTAGGTCCCAGGTTGTCAACCATTCCAACCAGTATATAGGACCATTGGATGGAGCACCACGGTTTTTCCACAAATGACCATACCATGGTCAGTTAGTCATAGAGGTTTGTGCCTAGTTGGTCTATCCCCAGGTGCAGGAAGGTCTGCATGAAGCAATTTAAATAGCCACACCTTCTAAATTGAATTACCTTTGGATGTTCCATCTATAATAATAGGTTAATCCCTACTTGGAATACATTTTGTGGTCATTTCGGGAATAAAATGTTTGGGGTTTGTAATGGGGCCCTATGAATCCTAGTTCGAGGTGAAATATAGCTTTTTCACACGGTGTCTATTTTTGTGAAATTTGTATTTGATCAAGTCATCATTTCTACAAGGAACGCAATGGAGATTTATGTTTGGTTATCTAGGTCCATTAGAGGAGGAAAATAATAAATATGATGTTTTCCCTTCGGACAAATGAAGAGTATCATGCGCTCATTAGCCTTTTGGATATAGGTTTCATGTACTCTAAGAGTACATTGTAATGCCTAGGGGTTCTTGTTTTTAGTTTAGTACATGATTATATTTAGGGACACATACTAGTGGCGTGGTTGGGTTACACATCATGTGGGACACCACACTTTGTGTACCAATTAATAAATCTTATAACTCTTGAATCTCCTTCTTTGGGACAATGATTTTGGACCACAAGTAGCCAATCATGAGTTTATTTCCACATAGAACAATATGGTTTCATATGTAGTGGATTTAGATATATGATGTGTTATAATCTGATTATGATTCTTATGTAGTGTGAAACATTATTATAGCTATGATAAGAATGAATAACAAATGGGTTGTTTCCACTTGATGATCCCCCAAATGTACTAGAGAGAAGATCTCCGATGAGAATAGTGTTGAACCTATATCATTATCGGTGATGGTCCTATACAGTTAAATAATGGGAAGTACCATCCATCATAACCCATCATTGGGGATAATAAGTGGCCCAGTGTTGAATTCTGGTCATGGATTCCCCTGGTATACTAGGGCACGGTTCCCCGATGACTAGAGTGGAACGCTCTATTCAGGCTGGGAATGGTTCCTCAATGTAACTAGATTGGCACCCTCCATCCAAGATTGGCATTGGTACTCTATGATAGTAGAGTGGAACACTCATGTTGGGATGGGATTGGGTCCTTAATCGGGAGACATGACATCTCGACTATGCAGATCAATGAAGAGAGGTTATTTGACGTGTCTTTGGAATCATGCGTAAGAGGTGTTCCTTCCCCATGAAGAAATGTCCTTAAGACATGAACAAAAACCCTGAAGTTGAGTTAGTTCTTCCAGAAGCATACTATATCAAGGTGTGTTGATTGAGTCCCCTTGAATTGTATGTTCAGGGAAAACAAGAGGAATAGTAGGCATTACAGATAGATCCTTTAGAACTATTGGTTACTATTTTCCTAGGTAGTGATATATGATGGAGGTCCCCTTTCTCCCTCCTTTTGGTTTCTTTGACTGAGTATATATATATATATATATCATTTTCGGTATACACTCCATGGAATTTTGTTACTCTCCTTCCTTGATTGGAAAATATATGAGGGTATGCCATGTGATTTCTGTGTCTAGATTCTCATGGATGGACGAGTCCACTCTCCTACAATAGGTATATATGACTCAATGAGAAGTTCACCATCCTAATATTTTAGTCTCCTTATGACTGTATAAGTTTTCATTCACTCTTTTGTTGGGTTGAGTTGTACTCTTTTACAATACCTTGTTATATCTATTATTTCCCTTTCTAGTTTATCTCTTTCAAATTCCAATTCATTCATCAAGGAATATTGACTGTGAATATTTGCACTCACCCCTGTGTGAGATTTTTTCATGTGTGTCATTCCTTGTAAAGATGATGGTAGGTTGATCATAATTTTATAGGATTATAGGGATACTGGTGCTCAGACCATGTACAATGGTCGTAGTTTGTGATCCTTGAGAGGGGCTATCTCCCTTGTTTTAGTTTTCAATTTACTATTAGGTTATGGAAATTTTCTAGTTGGGTGTGTATTTTTTTCTTTTTCTTTTTTGTTTTCATTACTATACATGTACTATATAGAGTCTATTGAATGTTTTCTTTATTTACTATACTATAACATCTTTTATTTCATTCCCTCTGTACTTTTTCATTGTGTTGGTTTTGTGTGTGTGCTGGTACATCAGAAATGGCCTCCCTAAGATTGGTATTCCCTTAGCACGTGTCTCCACCCCAAGCCTATACATGCATTCTTATGGTATTTGCAGATTGATCACCAACATTCCTCGTTTCATGACAACATATATAAAAATATGTGATACTTTCATTTATCATTTATTGGAAAAGAGATGGAATGCAGTTGTTCCATAAAAATAATTACATGTTCGTATATTGATCAAAATGGGTTCATAGATTATTGATGGATACACTAGTATTAGTGAATGTGTATGTAAAAATAATAACAAAATAACTATATAAATACATATATGCCTTATATAAGATACATTCTTTATATCACACTTTATTCCTTGAATGGATGGTCTTAAATGAATACCATATAATATAGAATGAAGGGGATGATGTTGGGAAGGTTTTAGTGTATGTCACGAACTAGCCCGGGTACCCTAGTAACCTGATAACCGAGCTGGCCCTGACATAGCCCAAAGAGCCTTTCCAATCCCCACGGGTCGTCGACTAGCACCTGACATTCTACAACGTACAAGTGGGAATGAATTTTCCCCAACAATGCAGAAGAGAGAGTAAAACAAACAAAATGCATATCAAAAGAATCTCCACTGGGAGTGATGTACCAGAAAACAAATAGGCATAAAATGAAAAAGTACTACAACCCAAGTACCAAAAGGGAAAATACTCCCAAGGTCCCAAAGGAAACAACTCACCAAGTCCAGGGATCAACAACTAGATCCACTTCCAAGAGGTACCTTACCTTTGCTCAATCCAGGAAGAAGAAAATCTACAAACACCCGAAGGAAAAAGTATTGTGTGAGCCTATGCCCAGTAGGATACCACCAAAGATTCTGTAAAAAATGCCAAATATAGATCATCCTGATAAAAGCATTCCATTTTCAAATAAACAGGTTTTTCATTTCAATAGCATATTTTAACAAAACATGATATACATTTTCAAATGATGGAAAAAAACAATTTAAAAAATGTTTTAAAAACGATGGAATATTTCTAAAACAATGGATAAAGTAAAACATTTGTATAAAACAGTTTATATAAATTCAGTAGTCATGTAAGGTATTTCAAAAGCCTTGGCATACATTGATATCTCAAATATAAATAAACAACTAAGCAACATGGTCATCTGCAAAAAGGTACGATAGTATTAACCAGTTATAGGATTCTGCACTCTATATGTGAACTCAGCAAAATGTGTATACACACGTCCCTATGACACAAGACAAAGGAGACTTGTCACCAACCCGTCAGGGATGTGACCCACTGCATGTATGTTTTAGAACGTTGTCATAGCGTAGAGTGTATCTAATTAACTCACTAACTACCTAAGGCTTGCATGCGCTCTTAAATGATAGGAGAACTATTTTAAGAATGCTTTAAATACGATCAATCCCATTCTCCCATTTAAAAATGTGAAAATTTCATTCCATTTAAAACCAATATAGGTTTCATTAAAAACATTCCCTTCCACAAGATAAAATCAATGGGTTTCAATCAAATAATTTTAATAAATTTTCATAAGTTTGAAATCCATTCAAAACCAATTCCATCATTACACAATTAATTTCCACAATTAACTTAAATAATTTATTTGAAATCATTTCTATAAAATACAAAATTTAAATCCAACAATTTATATCTGTCAATTTCCATAAACACACCGAATTCAATGGAATTGGGGTTTTCCCAAGATTCTATGCCAAAACCAATTAAAGTATTTCAATTCAATGGAATCGAGTTTTTTTATCAATTAATTGAAAGATAATTTGAGAAATTGAATTTAAATTAACAATTGAAATAAATCAAGAAAATATAATGATAAAAAAATTTGGAAAGTCGGGACGAAACCACCTACCTCGATTTATTGACGGAAGTTAGCCCAACGAGAAACCAAAAAAACCGAGCGGCACAATGACATCGATCAAAATCTGTATCTAAATCCTTAAAGCCAAAATTAAGATCAAAGGGATCTAGATCTTGAAAAACTAGATCTAGATTCACAATCCTATGTCTATACCTCAACTCATAGGTATATATCCATGGAAGCAAAAGAAAATATTTGATGAAAAGATCAAGGAAAGATAGAGGGATAAATGAGATATTCAATGGGATGAAATCAACTTACCGGGAGGAGAGCGGATATTACATCCAAGCCTTCAATATCAAAGAAAGATGTTCAGATCACCTTGGATTCTCCCAAGGAGGATTTGGAAAGACCTAAAATGAGTTAATCCTTATCCAATGTCAAAAATATGGATGTCCAGGTGGTTTGGGTAGTTTCAAAAGAAATTTTCAGAATTAAAAAACGTGTGCATGGTTTACCTAGGCAGAGACGCACGGTTTGTCAAACCGTGCGCACACCGTGCGGACCTCACTGTCCAGAGATACATGGTCTGCATGTTTTGGTCGCACTATTTTTCAATCCGTGCGCACACCATGCCTACCTTTCTTTCAAGTGCTTCTTGGTTAGCATAGTTTGGTTGCATGGTTTGTCAAACCGTGCGCAAACCGTGTACATGCCATTTACCTATTGTTTTACTTAAAAGTTCACCCAAACACACCCCAAAGTCACTACACTAAAACAGAGGTTCTTAGAAACAATAAAAGTACTTGGAAACGTAACTTGATGTTACAACCTCCAAACTAAAAGATCTTTCTGTCCCCAGAAAGCCTATGAAGAAACCTCCATATCAAAAAGATGAGGCCACTGATCTCTCATTAGTGCCTCCATTTCCCACGTCTCATGAGAATCAGAACCATGTTGCCATAGTACATGGACCAGAGGTATCGTTCTCCCATGAAGTACCTTGGTCTCAGAATCAAAAATCATGATTGGTCATTTTGTAACAGATAAATATGGTTCAATCTCAAGATCAGCCCACCTCACAACATGAGATGGATCAGAGAGATACATTCGCAGCTGTGATACATGGAACACATTTTTTATTGATGTCAGTTGTGGTGGTAGAACTCGACGGTAAGAAATGTTCCCCATAAGACCAATAACCTCAAAAGGTCCCACAAAACTAGGAGCAAGATTCCCTTGCCTCCCTAGCTACTGATGACCTAATAGGGGTGAAACTTTCAAGAACACCTGGTCACCAACTAAGAACTTTAAAGGCTTACAGCGACGATCAGCATTAGACTTGTACCAACTCTGTGTTTTCATCAATATCTGATGAATCAACTGTATCATAGTTGTCATCTATTGGACTAAACATGGTCCTACCAGAGAACTTTCACCAATCTTCGACCAACATAAAGAATATTTACAAGGACGTCCATACAAAGCCTTAAAAAGAGCCATTTTGATTGTAGACAGGTAACTGTTGTTATAGGAAAACTCAACTAGCCTTACATGATCATTCCAACTCCCACCAAAGTTAAGAATACATGCGCGAAGCATATCCTCAAGGATTAGAATAGGTCTCTCTGTCTGGACATCTGACTATGGATGGTAGGCCATGCTGAAACAGACCTGAGATCCCATTTCCTCCTAAAGGCCTCTCCATAAGCCAGAAGTAAACCGAGGATCCCTATCAGAGACTATAGCATATGGAACTCCATGAAAACGAATGATTTCATTCACATAGATATTTCCCAACACCTTAACATTGGTTGTATTCCGAATAGGTATAATGTTAGCTGACTTGGTCATCTTGTCGATCACAACCCATATCGCATTCTTCTTCCTCTAGGTTTGAGGTAACCCAACCACAAAGTCCATGGAGATTTCATCCCACTTCCATGAAGGGACTGGAAGTGTTTGAAGCAAACCCGAGGGTTCTGGTGCTCCGATTTCACCTGATGTCATGTATAGTAATGAGATACAAACTTAGAAATGTCTCGTCTCATACCTAGCCACCAGAACTACCGCTGCATTTAATAGAACATTTTCGTGGTTCCTGGGTGCACAGCCCACTAAGAGTTATGGAAATCCCCCATCACATCCTTCCTTACCGATAACAACACAACGTAATGGTTTCGATAACACATAACACCCTCTTTGGATAATGACCACTGGGTGTTGGTCACCCCACCATAAAGCGAGTCCCTAATGCTATGGAATTCATCATCCAGTTGTTGTTCATGAAGAATCAAATCGAGGAGAGTAGAAGTCTACTGAACACTGGATAAAGATACTCCATTACCCTTCCACTAAACTCCAATATGCAGCTGAGCAAAAAGAGCCATCAAAATACACTCTTCTGAAGTTTCTTTCACAACCTGAGTTGGAAGTTTCCTGCTTAACGCATCTGCAATGACAATCCGTTTCACCGGGTTATAGGCAATGTCAAAGTCAAAAGATTGCATGTACTCCACCCAACGCCTTTGGTGAAGATTCTAATCTTTTTTAATGAAGATATAACTCAAGATCTTGTGGTCTGAAAACATAGTAATCCTTTCTATATAAAGGAAATGTCTTCAACACTTAAGTGTGTGCATTACAGCTGCAAGTTCATGGTCATTGGTAGGATAGTTATTCTTACGAGGCTTAAGCTGATGAGATCCATAGGCAACAACATGATTACTCTACATGAGGACACATCCCAAACCTGAACCTGATACATCATAGAAGACCACATAACCTATCCCAGCCTCAGGAAGAGTTAATACTGGCACAGAAGTCAAAATATGCTCTATCTCAAAAAAAGAACTCTTACATTTTTTATTCCAGGAAAACATCACTCCCTTTTTGTTCAGAGCAGTCATTGGAGAATCTAACATTGAGAAGTCGTTAACAAACCGACGATAATATCCTGTTAAGCCCAAGAAGGTCTGAATCTCAAAAACATTTCTTGGTTGTTCCCAAGTCATAACAGTCCTCACATTCTCAAGATCAACTGATATTCCTTGTTTTGACACAACATATCCCACGAATTTCACTTCCCAAATCTAGAAATTGCACTTAGAAAGCATGGAATTAAGTTGATGATTTCTTGGAAGACTCAGAACTGTTCTCAGTTGATTCACATGATCCTCCCCAGACTTGGAGTAGACAAGAATTTCATCCACAAAGACCACCACTAATTTATCTAGATACTCACAGAAAATTGTGTTCTTCAAATCCATGAAAACTGTATGAGCATTTGTTAGGCCGAAGGGCATAATAAGGTAATCATAATGGCCATAACTACTCAAAAAACCGGTCTTAGGAAGGTCATATTCCTTTATCCTCAACTGATAGTAACTAGATCGAAGATCATTTTTTGAAAACCACTTTGCGCCTTTCAATTGATCAAATAAATCATCAATTTTTGGAAAAGGGTATTTGTTCTTTATCCTAAATCTATTGAGCTTTCAATAATCTACACATAATTAAAGAGAACCATAATCCTTATTGGCGAAGAGAACTGGTGCTGCCCATAGTGACACACTTGGGCATATAAATCCTTTCTCAAAGAAGATCATGTAACTGAGAATTCAGTTCTTTTAGTTCAGCTGGAGCCATTCGGTAAGAGGGAATAAAAACCGGTTGAGTACCAGGCATTAAGTTGATAGAAAAGTCAACCACTCTTACTGGTGGAAAACCAGAGAAGTCAGAAAGAATCACGTCAGAAAACTCAGTAAAGACTGGAGGAAGATCACTACACATTGAATATCTCTGCAGATCAAAAGCAAACGATGATATAACTTTCCCCAACTCTTGGTAAGAGGGTCCAGCTCTACCTATCATTGGGTCCCATTCTCCTTGAAAAACAAGGGGCACACCACTGGGCGTAGTAAGATAGACCCGTTGAAGATAACAATCGATATGGGCTTTATAGCCAATGATCCAGTCAATCCAAAAAATGACGTCAAAATATTTCATGTCAAGAACCTTGAAATTCCAAGAATGATCAACATCTGATAGAGAGAAGACACAAGAAGGACTACGGAGACCCTTCCCTCTCATTGTACCAAGGGGTGTAGCAATATCTATCGCACATGATAAATGTTCCATAGGTAGATTAAGCAGATTAACAAGATGGGTTGAAATAAAAGAGTGAGATGCAACAGTATCGAAAAGAGATGTCACTAAAGACGAAGCTATAGTAATGGTACCTCTCATAGTATCATGACCTATATCAGCTACCTCTGGAGACTCTTACACTGCATGAACAAGCTTCATTCTGGATGCATGTGGTTGGAACCCTTTTGTGTGTGAAGAATTTGATTGCCCCGCAGTTTCTGGAGGTGCTGATGAACATGTTCCACTACGTGGAGTAGATAACTGATGGTAGAATCTCTGTAAGTGCCCTAAATGTTCGCAGGAGCTACATTTCTTGGGTGCCTCAGTGCAAATCCTCTTAGAATGTTCTGGCTTACCACATTGATAGCATGATAAATAAGCCCCTCCTGGTGATACCAAATTTCTGGAATGATTGTGCTGTCGAGAACCACCATGATAAAAGTCAAGCTTCCGCTTTCCTTTATAGGAGCTCCCACCACCACAAGGAAAAAAAGACTCTCCATCAAACCTGACATTCCTGCGAAGTCCATCTCAACCATCATCGCCCTATCCAGCACATCAACATAAGTGGGTAGCTTTAGTAGGAAAACCCGAGAATGGATATCTGATCGAAGTCCCAACTTGAATCGTCGAGCCTTCATCCTCTCATTAGATAAAATCTCAAGAGAAAATTGTACCAGCTCAGAAAAGAGATTTGATTACTCAGTCATGTTTTTGTTGGCCTTCTCAAGCTTGAAAAACTCCATAGACTTGGCTAACACCATTGATTATGGATAGAATTGGTTAGTGAAGAAAACCCTAAAGTCTTTCCACTCCAAACCCTCATGTTTCCCATTTGTCACCATTATGTGCCACCATCTCCTACTTGGTCCCTTTAGTACGAAGGTGGCATGCTTCCTCTTGATCACCTTAGGTGTCTCCAAGTACCCAAAAAGTCATTCAATATTACTCAACCATTCCTCATCATGTTGAGGATCAGTGGAGCCTTTGAAAATTGGTGGCTTTTGGCATAGGAATTCTTGATAACCACCTTGAAGAATATCACTATGAGTATCTATAGCTGGAGTCTAAAAAGGAACTAGAGGTGGTGCATATCCCATAGCTTTAACAATGAGAATAATCACCTCAACATGACTCGGATCCACAATAGTTCTCACTTTCTATGGTTCAGCAGCAGCCGCTTTTTGGATCTGTGCTCCACATATTCTCAGAGGCATAATGCTACATATCATAAAAAACATAGATTAACACCCAAACTGAGAAACAAGGAAAAGTATTCTTAAAAGGAGGGATAACAGGATTTGGATTAGACTATATATAAATCAATACTGGGAAAATACTAGAACTAATCTAAAAGTCATGATTCCCTAACAAACCCTGGTCACATAAGGTTCATTGTGGTGAGAGCTGGCCAGGAAATCAATCACAACTACCTCCTATGTCCCGACAAGAATACTCAATGCATACAGTCATCAAGGCAACCTCTCTCTGATACCACTTTGTCACGAACCAACCTGGTTACCATGGTAACCCGATAACCGATCCGACCTTAACATAGCTCGAAGGGCGTTCCTGATCCCCACGGGTCAATGACTAACACCTGGAATTCAACAACATAAAATTGTGGATGATTTTGCCACTAGAATGCGGAATCAAGAGTAAAACAAACATTATGCATATCAAAAGAAACTCCACTGGGAGTGATTTACCATAAAACAAAGAGGCATAAAATGCCAAAGTACTACAACCCAAGTACAAAAAGGGAAAACTGTCCCAAGTTCCCAAGGACACAACTCACCAAGTCCATAGATCAACAACTGGATCCACCTCCAAGAGGTCCCTTCCCTCTGCTCGATCCAGGATGAAGAAAATCTACAAACACCCGAAGGAAAATGTAGGGTGTGATCCTAAGCCCAGTAGAATACCACCAATGATTCCGTAACAAATTCCAAATAAATATCATCTGGATAAATGGTTTCCATTTTCAAATAAATAGGTTTGGCATTTCAAAAGAATATTTTAGAAAAACATTCTATACATTTTCAAATGATGGAAGAACCAAATTTAAAAAAAGGTTTTACAAATGATGTAATATTTCTAAAACAATGGATTAAGTAAAAAATTTATATAAAACGGTTTATATAAATTCAACCGGCATGTAAGGTAGTTAAAAAGCATTGGCATACATTTTTATCTCAAATATAAATAAAAAAGCGAGCAACATGTTCATCTGCCAAAAGGTACGATAGTATTAACCAGTTATAGGATTTTTCACTCTCTATGCGAACTCAGAAAAATGTGTATACACACGTCTGTATGACACTGGCCAAAGGTGACTCATCACCAACCCATCGAGGATGTAACCCACCGCATGTATGTTTTAGAACATTGTCGTTGCGTAGAGTGTATCCAATTAACTCACTTACTACCTAAGGCTTGCATGCACACTTAAATGATGGGAGAACTATTTTAAGAATGCTTAAAATACGATCAATCCCATTCTACCATTTTAAAAGGTACTAATTTCATTCCATTTAAAACCAAAACAGGTTTTATTCAAAACATGCCTTTCCACAAGATAAAACCAATGGGTTTCTATAAAATAATTTTAATCCATTTTCATAAGTCTGAAATCCATTCAAAGACAATTCCATCATTACACAATTAATTTTCACAATTAAATTCAACAATTTAATTGAAATAATTTCTATCAAATCCATAATTTAAATCCAAAAATTTAAATCTTCCAATTTCCATAAGCACACCCAATTCAATGTAATTGTGGTTTCCCCAAGATTCTATGCCAAAACCATTTAAAATATCTCAATTCAATGGAATCGAGTTTTTTATCAACTATTTGAAAGATAATTTAAGCAATTGAATTTAAATAAACAATTGAAATAAATTAAACAATACAATGATAAACAATTTGGCAATTATGGACGAAACCAACTACCTTGATTTATTGATGGAAGTTATCCCAATGAGAACCCCCAAAAACCAAGCGGCACAATGACTTCGATCAAAATCTGGATCAAAACCCTTAAAAACAAAATTATGATCAAAGGGATATAGATCTTGCAAAACTAGATCTTGATTCTCAATACTAGGTATATAACTCAACTCATAGGTATATATCCATGGAAACAATGTAAATATTCCATGAAATGATCAAGGAAATGTAGATGGATAAACGAGATACGCTACATGATGAAATCCACTTACCGGGAGGAGAACAGATCTTCAATACAAGCCTTCGTTCATGAAGAAAGATGTTCGGATCATCTTGGAATCTCTCTAGGAGGCTTTGGGAAGACCTAAAAAGATTTATGCCCAAGCCAAGGTCGAATATATGGAAGTTTCAGTGGTTCAGGTGGTTTTAAAATAAATTTTCGGAATTAAAAACCGTGAGCATGGTTTCCATGGGCAAAGGTGCACAGTTTGTCAAATCGTGCGCACATTGTGTGCACACCATGTGTACCTCTCTATCTAGTGCATCTTGGTTGACACGGTTTGGTCTCATGGTTTTTCAAACCATGCGCAAACTGTTCATAAGCCATTTCCCTTTTGTTTTACTTAAAAGTTCACCCAAACGCTCCCCCCAAGTCACTACTCCAAAACAAAGGTGTTTATAAACATAAAAAGTACCTAGAAACGTAACTTTGTGTTACAATGTAGGGATTTTTTATACAATAATTCTCAAACCACATTGATAGGGGAAGAGGTTATGTTCCCTTTTATAATTGAGAGAGACGAAAAAATTGTAATTACATAAAATAAATAAATAATAAATTGTCAACTTTAATTGAATGTTTCCAAAAATATAAAGATTTTCATTTTTATTAAAATATAAGGTATAAAATTCTTCTTCAATTATGAATGATAGACTTTTTTGTGGAAAATTGCTCCCTATATTTTTGTTTAACACATAGTAAACCCATTTTAATATTAAATATGGCAACACAATTTATCCATTTTTTTATTCATTATGACAATAAGTGAAGGTGGAATCATTACTATATTAGTATATTATGATACAAAATATTGAATCAAATTTTTTATATTCAATTTATAAAATTGGATGATCTCAATTTTTATATAACTATTTGAAATGTAATGAAATACCACTTTACAGAAAATAAATTTTAAGCGTATAATTAAATTTATATTCATTTCCTGTTTATTAGAAACAATAATATGAATGTTTAAATATTTTAGGGGATAAAAAATAGGTTAATATAGTAAAAACATTAAAAAATATTGTTATATTTATTTTTATTTATAAAAATACATTTCCCACATTGAAAAATGTTATTGAAAATTAAACATTTTCATTATAATGATTTTAGCATCGTTCCTAACAATTATATAAATAATGTAATGATTTTTATTCACAAATTAACAATAAATTTTTTTATAGTTATAAATATAGTTATTTTATATAATAATACATAATTTTTTACAATAATTTTATTGAAAAATACCATTTATATTCCTTACATTCTTTGATTAAAAATATAGTATATATTTCTTATGAATTAAAATTTAGATATTTATTTATGGAATAAATTCCATAAATATTTCATAATTGTGTTAACCATATTCATTCAATCAAATCCAATGACGTTGTTATAATGGAATACTATAAAAATGGTAAAATTTCAATCAGGTTTTTGTGTAAATAAATATATTGAATACCTCGTGTTTATTTCAAAGGAAATACATTTTATATATTATGGGGATACACTTTTCAAATAATTTATTTCTATCAAATAATTCCAATTAGAACATTTATGCCTCATTAAAAATTTCTTATACCACTCCTTTAATGATTGTTTTATTATGTGATTCTGAAACACTATTATTTATACATAAAATATAATCTTTAAATTTATTGGGGGGGGAATATGAATATATTTCCCTTGAATTATTTTTAATTATTTTATTATGAAACCCATTAATAAGTCCACACCCTTAAATTCATCTATATCATATTTATAACAATTTCATCAGTATAGATTCTATTTCCATTACTCGCACTCCATTATCCTATTATATAAATATAATTTTCAATTAATATATTAATTTATTAGGAACCTGTATGATTATTTATCGTAAAATTCATTGATATTTTATTATGTATCCCATTCACTTCATTCTCATTATTTTTTATGTCAAATTGTAATATATGATCTTTTTTAAATGGGGTAGAGATAAACCTATGTTATTTTAATTTGATTGATGGAATTGATATTATATAGTACCAAAATTGACTACATGACATTGTAATCACATAAGATACTCCGTATGGATCAGGATCTTAAAAAAACATTTTGTTATGATGTATAACATGAAACCTTCGACTTATGTTTGTGATGAAAAAATTTGTGTGTGTGACACATTCATATTATAATAATTACATTTTTTATTATATCCCATCTCTTGTTCTGTGTTCCTCAACCCGGATTTATGATCTTTCTATTTTATAATATCATGGTATGCTTATTGAATCATATTATATATCGTCCCTTTCGGATTTTCCTCTTACAATGACTGATATCTATCCCTTTATTTTATTTATATAACGAGGGAACCAATTTTTTGATAATTGTATAAAGGGATATAATATCTATATAATGTGTTTAAATTATGGATTATGAATTATACAAGTAAATATATTTTATTATATAACTATTCATTGATACTCATTCCACCACTATATTCATGGTGCTTATTTCTATATGTTATTGTGTACAATTATTGAAATAATATATTTAATATATAAGGGTAATTATATACAAATGGAGAAATTTTTTATCCCACATACCAACAAAATAAAGGATACATTTATAAATAATATCATAAATAGTATATATAGTGTGGTCATATAATCTTTTGGTTTATGTATGTTATATCATACCAAAAACCACTAGGATATCCATAACATTTTCAGTTCCATAATAATATATTAAAATTTTTCATAATGATTATTAACAAATATATTTTTTATATAATGACTTTTGACATTCTATTAGATATATATATATATATATATACATATTCACATTCTCAATAATTTTATGTGATCCATCAATTTGAAGACAATTTGGGACATTAGTAAACATTAATAAATTAAGAAGACTTAGTCTCAACCATTTTACTGATCACTGAGAAATAGTATCAATAACTATAATTATGTTACCCCATTTCAACTAATGAATATGTAATTAAATAAACATACCCATTGGCCTTTACATAAAATTTTACATTTTTATATTTAAATAAACCTTAGAGAGATAAACTCTTATCTCACTTCACCAATAAACACCAAAATTGGAAATTATCGCAATGTGAAATCATTTTTAAATAAATAAGAAGTATAATACTAGAATCATGAATGTATCTATACAGATTCCTAGACATATTTCACTCATATATAATTGACCTCAGTTGGCCACATGGCCGGAAGCATGCTTACGCATAATATAGAGGCTACCAACCAATAGTGTGGTTATAGGGTCTATTAGTATTGATAATAAAACCTCATTTGTTAGTATAAAACATAGATAAACAAAAATAATAATTCTACGAGAAAATATTCACAAAAAATCAATAGTGCAGTAATAATAATCCATTAATACATAATAGAGTAGATAAAACTGAATCAATATCATATTTAAAATGATGTTCATGTCACGCGATATAAAAAAATGGAATGTAATATGGATTGTGGGGTAAATTAATATACACCATGTGGTATAAAGTGGAAAAAATTCCATAAATTTCCTTTATTAGAATCATTTACATATTCTAGTTCATAGGGTCAAGCACCCCATCATAAGAATGTAATCCAAACATCCATAGGCAGAAACTTCCCTTAATCATACCCTATATTAATAAAAAATGTTTGAGTACAAATTAGTGTCATGAACATTGTGTGATATATACTCAGTTGGACAACACCTATGGTGCCTAGAACAATCTAGTATATGTATATAAAATCATTAGTGTGCTTTTAAAATTGAATATATGATTTTAAGTAAATATATACATGACATTAGCCTGGGTAATTCATTGGACACCTAACCGACTCTACCTTCATTTCACTATACCATATTCTATTGAATATATTCATCCAAGCGTGTACATTAATATATATATATATATATGGGATTCATATGAATATAGACATATATGTGTACACATATATAGAAACATAGTAATAGTATGGACCTGAGGTGTAATCCCAATGGGCCAACTGTTGCATATAGTGGGGTCCACAACCCTCATAAAATATGATAATGGATATATTATTAGACTGTAAAATATATTGAGTGAATAAAATGGAACAAATCCATGAATATCATGTATTGTAAAATGCATCCTCGGTTTCTATTAAATTGTAATAATGAGAAATTATAAGTTGTATCAATAATAGCAACCAATGTATATCTTTTGGTACACTAATAAAACCATTTTCATAGGATATTATCCACAGTTCCTATATAAATTCATAGTAACTCCTAAAAAACTGCTATGACGAATAACAATATGAGTATATAAATTATGTACCACATGAGGAGCCATGTATCACTCATCGGATGCTATGATTTAGTTAAACTTTTTATTTATTATAACCAAAGAGAACATCCAAGGTGTTATAAAATTGGACCCTTATAGAACCTTCAACTAGGTGAAAAATAATTATTATTGATTACATTAATCTTATACCACTCAACAATACATTTTGGTCATGTTGTCCAAGTCTTTTGATATTGTTTTTTTCCAGATACAACATGATGGGAAATAAACAATACATATGAATTACTATTTCCATGGGAAATATTTTATCAATACATTACACTCACAAAGGGTAATTAATTAATCCTAAAAAGTTTTTAATAATTAATCCAAAATCATGATTATTTTCATAATATAGGATGGAACAAGTTTAGTAGTGAAAACATTGAGGTAGTAATTATTCTACATAGATTACTATGTTATTAGGATTTTACTAAGCATTAAAACATAATTTAATTAAAATAAATTAACATTTATGAGGTGTCACTAGAATGGTATAACATGTGTCTTGATGACAGACCATATTAAACAACAATGATTTTGGTAAAAAGAACTATAAAACCAACTTAGGTTAGAATAAATCCCCACATCCTATTTCATCTAATAATATAATTCTACAATGGAAGAAATCTAAAATCTATGAAAATTCATAAGAAATTGTTTATTTCACCATGCACAAAAATAGATCTAATTATCGAGTGATAAGTGATGAAATGAAAAAATTGGAATCTATGTCTTATTAGGAAGAATCTAACATGTCAAAAATCACTTGATTCGGATGTTGTACAATAGTGAAGTCGCAAAGACTAAAATTAGGCATATGAGGACAATTAATGGGATAAGGTGGAATTACATTGTGTAAAGAGATTCGTTAATGAGGTGTTATGTCTGTTTATAAAAAAAGATATTGCAACATATTCATAGTAAGGACGGGATTGACATTGTGAACTACTCAAGTATGAGAAAAATAATCATTCCCTATATTAATTTCATGGGGTCTTTAAAATTAAATTCACAATGTGAATCACATTCACATATTGAATCGCATTAATTTCATGAATTGAATTTTTGATATGAATGGGTTCCACATCCATACTCTACCCCCACCACTTCCTTCCTTTAAAATAAAATATTGATCGACCTAACAGAATGGTGAAAGGGGTTTAAGATTGATAGAAAACAAAACGAGGGTATAACTGAATTAAATATATATATATATATACATATATATATTACTCTTTGAAAGTACTTGATATTACAAGACCCCGTCATTAAAAAATAACATCATTGAGATTCCCTTCGGTTGGTGGTAAAATATATTCAGAAAAATGCCCCACCTAATGACCATGTATGACAACCCATCTCTGATATGTCTCATCATGTGCAAGGATGGGATTCTATCTCATCCGTAGATTGGGAAATCCCCTACATCGGAAATCCTTCATGATCAAATAAATGATTTTTTACTGATTATACTAAAATAATACAAATAACCATGCTCAATATCCTTCAAATAAAATGAATGAGATGTGAAAAAATCATAACGGTGAAGAAATGGTACATAAAAGTCACCATGAATGGACATGTGTCTCTGATGTAACACCATCTGATTTGATACCAGCCCAACTCTATCCTTGTTCTAAAAATCCTCAATGTAACGAGGTGATAGCTTCAGCTGTCTACTAAACCATCTATAAACTAGTATTGGAGGAACTAATTAAAAGACCTGATATCCCACATTGAACTCTAGAGTTTGGAAATGATGATTGGTATGTGACTTCTTCTGAGACATGGTTGTATCCATCCACATATAAATATGTTAAACCTTTAGTAGTATCGCTAAACTAATATAAGGGCATTGTATTGTGACCTCACATACCTCCAACTAGCATAGGGGATAAAAACATGTTCTCCCATATAGGGCCATGTAGGAAGCTATTTGAATAGAATTATTACAGTTGTTAATTTAGGAAAAATAAAAATAAAAATATTTTTTTTCCAATAACCGCTAAAATCATGGAATAATGCATGAAACATGACCACTAACACCATTATTTTTTATTGGACTAACCATATGTCGGATGGTGGTATGTTCTACTAAGATACACCTATGAAAATAGTGATTTCTATAACCACTACTAGAAATGCAATGTATATGTATTATCACTACCTTATTTGATATAATATTGAACACCATTGAGCCATTAAATATGAAATATATATATATATATATATTCACAAGATCTTATACTAAATATTTATCCATAATTGAAAGAATTTCTGTAACCCTAGTTAACCTATTATTGATCAAACATACAAGATCACTACAATGACGGTATCATAGTAATCCCATTTTAAAAAAAATTGTTATTTCATCCAATTTACATGTAAAAAGATATTGAGGCTACCAAATTCTAGTAGGTATCTGGTTATCTACCACCACATTATAACTGGTGGAATACCGTGTGATTATACATGTGTCCTTTATCCTCATATCAGACCACCAATACTGATGACACATGTCTAAGTATATATTGGTATTATTATGTTGTAAATACTTAATGAAGGGATGCGACTTCAATATTAACTCTTCCATGATATCTTAAGGAACCCATATATATCTATGGAAGTGAATAATTTTATCCCCATCAATAAATGAATCTTATGGGCGATTCACCCCTGATACATTATCCCTCATGATTAGGACCAAAAAATCTAAAAACCCACTAATCCTTTACTATTAAAGAAGAAAATATGTTACTTTTGGAGATACTGAAATAGGAATTCCATAAAATTTATAAACCACTATGTTCATCAAAGATAATAGGCACATTGTACGCATCTCACTACTGCCATGTTGAATGGATTATGTATGAGTCTTCCATCTCAAGTTGTCAACTACTACATTTTCATTCCTAGCCATATATATGAGCTCAAATTAATATGATTGAAGGTATTATACCACACAATGATGAATAAGATTCAAATCATGAGGTATAGAAATATATTTGGGTTTTTTGGTCAATGCAGATGAAAAACAACTCCCTCAATTAGTAATTCCCCCAAAAATATAAAGCATGGAGCACTTGTTCTAGCTCAAGGATATGTGTTGGCTAGTTATCCTCAATAGATCTATTATATAAAGATATATACACCAAAACCTAGTCTCCCTATAACAAAATTTGTTGTTCCCTATTCATGATACTTCGTAATAAAGTGTTAAAAAAATACATGATTCTTGAAGAATCAGGAATGATGATAAATCTAATTTCAATTGTGGCTCATGAAATATTATCCCACATGAAAAAAATAGTAATATAACACCATTATTATTCAACAATATTATGGGGCTTTTATGAATGGTAATTATTAAATAAGACCTCTATAATACCCATATTTCTTCATGGACCTATTTTTTTAATGAACTTCCTAGGAAGATCATAGGAAACAATAGTGGTCACCTTCTCTGGGTAAAAAATATTACTTCCTTTGGGATTATGTGACCATGAAAGTGAAATGTATTGAATGAAAATTTTCATTTAGTGATATTTTCATATAGAAAGGTCTCTCTTAGTTTTCATTTCATGATCTAAAGATGTTTGGGAAGGCCAAATCATAGATGACAATAAGCAAAGATATAGATTGTAGTTATAGGAAAAAATAATCCATATACATGTGGGAAATAGAATTAATTTCTTCCATGAAAACAACTAGAACATTTGTATGTACAAATGAAAAATCCAAATACTCATACCATCCATATCAACTAAGTAATTCCATACATGATATCTAATATTGTATTATAAAAACGTTATGGTTTCCTAATGGAAAACTGATACTGGAGAAAATTTTCTCCCAATATATTTTGTATATGGTTTCATCTATACAAGGATGTAGAGACCAATTATAAATAAAATGTTATTATAATTTATATTAATCACTATATATCCTATTTATCTCATCATACTTATTGGGAAATAGAATTGGAATACAACATGATAAATTATTGGGTTGTATAAAACACTTAGTTTCAATGTCCTTTAGCTACATGGTGATATCCTGAAGAACTTTTCTCCCATTGAATAATGTGAAAGGGACATCGGTGCTGCTCTTGGAACACAAAAAATGATGAAATCCCCCTCTCGCTAAGGAGGTAACCTAGAGAAGTCATTTTGGGAAATTCATTGAAATGATCCACTATAGGTGTAATTTACATACATCTTGTTACCTGAACACTCATACTGATTTTTTTCCATATACGATGTCAATGTACCCATAATATAATTCCCGATTAGATATCGTCTACTTTGGACATATAATTCACCATTATGAATAGACGCATTATCCTTCATTGATGTCAAGGGAACCATTTGATAATATAGTTAAACATGATCACGATAAGTAACTGACTAATACATTTTGAGTGTGACGTCAAAACATTCCATATCTACCAAAAAAGGATTAATAAGAATCAATAACAACCTATCACAAGGAGGAACCCAATATATTTGTTTAAAATCATGGTTCATATACCAAATGGTTTTTTGGGCATCATAATTACCTATAAGAGCTGTATTTCTAACCCAAACATTCAATTATCAATGAATATATAATGTATTGTGAACCTACTATATTAACTATAACAGGAAAAAATATGTGGAACCTAAGATAGCTCCTTGAAAATTAGAATTCCATAGACTCTACCCTTTGATAGTATTATGCACAGTATTAACATGGATTGAACTAATCCATGAGATTTAACCTAGAATACTTCTGTAGGTCAAATATGTTGGTTCAATACCTTTGAAATCTGGCTATCTCAGCTACATTATGTTCCTCCTCCTGGTTAGTTGGTAGTATCCTAGCTCCATGACTGTTGTGTGAGCTACTAATCCTTAACCCAAATTTTGAGATTATATAGATCCATTATCAATAGACAATAGATGGAATTAGGAGAAAATTCTATAATTTTCCATATCATTTTTCAAGAGAGTCACAAAATTAGGTCCTTCATACGCTGGGAATTCTTATAATCATCCCTACCTCACAAATGACACACAACCTAACTATTGGTGGATTTCTTTTGATTGGAACTACAACTTTGATAAGACATGAATTAATGTTTCATTCTAATAGACACCAAACCTCATTGTATCAATGCAAAAATCAAATGTCTCTATAACACCCTGATATTTTAGAAAAGATAACTATCTGTGATAGCATATTCGGCTCACAACACATAGATTAAATTATAGAAGATATATATAACCTACCAATTCAATTAGAATGTTTTAATAGTAATGAATAAATTATAATATATATAAATATATATTTCTCATTGAATATAAATTATTGATTAATGTTTAGTAAATAATGATTAAATTTTTTCTAATGTGATTTAATTCATTGAAAAAATGTTTTCTTAAAAAAATAATTTTATATCATTTAATGAAACAAATTAACAATTTAATAAAACATTTTAAAAATATATAGATGAAATGATATTAATCTTATGAAATTTTGATATAAAATTTTATTTTTTGGGGAATTGTGAGGTTTTTTGAAAAATATTTATTTTAGTGAATAGTGAAAAATACAGATTTCGTAAAAATGTAATTTCATTTCAATAAATTAATGTATTTTTAATCCACATTATGTTTGTAATAATATTTTATGAAAAATTTAAACATTATTATTATATTTAATTCTCTTAATTTCTTGGGAATCAACTTCATTTTAGACATTAGTATAAGGTCATCGGTGGTTAAAAACATTGTATTCCATAAAATTGTTTTCAAGTACCTAATGTTTCTCAATTTTATTTATTTAAAATAAAACGTAATGAGGAATGGTTTAAAGAAAATTTATATTTAATATATTTATAGTTAATTATTTAATTTCATATCATAATTATAACCATTCTTATATTTTATATAAAATATTCTTTTCCTTTAAAAATACACTTCTTTAAAACCGAAATTATAGTCATGTTTGTGAGATTAATTTTAAATTAAATCATATCAATTCTTGGAATTGAACATGATAAAATGAATTCCATTTTTTGAATTAGTATAATTTAAAATATATTTCTAGTTTATATTATTTTTTATTATAATTACTAGTGATAACCATAAAAATTAATTATGATTGTAAGGTAATAATGGATTTTCCACTTTGTTAAACTAAATAGATAAAGGTTATAAAAGTATAAAAACGTGTCTCAGATTTATTTTAATGAAATATAATGACACTAAAATTACCATATCGTGTAAATACTCTATTTTTGATGTCACGACCCGTCCCCTAGGGCCTTTGCCGTGACTACCCCAAGCCCTCCATCCAATGACCAGGGGCTAGCGACTAGCATCGAAAGTCATATTCCGTAAAACTAGGAAAGAATTGCCTTTATAACCTATAAACTCATGTAACCTAGCACACAACAGGATACGAACACAAGAAAACTATATAACCAAAATTGTGTTGAAAGTAAAAGGGTCTGAAACACAAGTCGCACAGTAAAGGAACAAGTACAACTGAATTACAATACTACTGAAGAAAGATAAATAAAGCTATTGGATCATCCTCTGAGGTTCCAACCTAAAGGGTAGTTATAGATTTCTTTCTCAGCACTCCTTTTCTGACCATCTCCTCTGTGTATCGACACACTGTATGGTCCACCTCCGGGTACCATCTAGTCCTGGTACTCTCATCCTCAGTCAGTGATGTCCTTCGTCTTCATCAAACACAACGAAGGGCCGACATAGCCTGTGCGTGGGTGGGTATAACGATACCCATTAGGGACCCCGAGACCCTCAAGGTCACACAAATCCATAAAGGATAAACCTCAAAGTATGAATTCAACTATCAAAACTACTTAGGTGTATCCCCATACATATACCGAAGTTATCAATTATATCCATCTCAATCATGAGGAAACACATGGTCCAACCCAAAAGCCAAAAGTTCAACTATTCCACAAAGGAAGAAAAACCCACAAAGGCAATTACCACATAGGTACGTCACACCGAAGAATACCACCAAGGTATTACCACAAAGGAATGTACCACATAGGTATGATCTCATATCACACTAGGTATAACTTATGTACGGTAGTAGAGATGATTATTTATAGATACTAAATCATTTATCTCTATTAAGAGGCTCTACTGCTGACCCACACATAATCTCTAGGTGCTGACCCACACACGATTGCTAGAAGCTGAACCACATGGGATCGATAGGAGCTCACACACCCAGGATAGCTTGGATCTGACCCACACAAGATCTCTAGAAGCTGACCCACACTGGATCGCTTGGAGCTGACCGACACATGATCGCTAGGAGATGACCCACACATGATCACTAGGATATGACCCATATAGGATCTCTAGGAGTTGACCCACAAAAGTTCTCTAGGATATGACCCACACAGGATCACTAGGAGCTGACCCACACATGATCGATAGGTGCTAACCCACACAGGATCATTAAGAGCTGAACCACACAAGGTCTCTAGTCAGTCTTCTCATCATAGCCAACTACTGGGTTCCCGCACTAGGCTTGATGGTCTATTGGAGAGTCTTCTCCCTATGCCACAGGTCGATACTCCAACTTCCACAAAGTCCCACGAAGAAGTATCTCAATGTACCGCCACGTCTTAGGGGTCTCAACGCAATAGACGATGCGTCAATCAGACATTTGTTCTGTGAGTTATTATCCCTGTAATCTCGAGGGCCTCGATGGATTCGTGCTCGATCGAACCTAATCATCTCCAAACATTATCCAAATATCCAGTGGGGTATAACAAAAAGACCTTATCATTCGAAGGTTTCCTTCTCCACTTGTGGTTCGTCAATTGGATGTCAGGTGCCAAAGATATGGATGAAAATGCATAAATGGGTCGATCTGGGTTCGGGTCCAGTCCAAGCTGGTGCACGCTGGATGGCCCAACCCATGAGGGTCGCGATGGGTCGTGGCGGTCACGGATTCCGCGAGTCTTGGAGGGGGGGTGTTGGTGGATCTATGCAGCATGAGACCATGGGGGGATCAGAGGGCCGTGACAGCGCGACTAGGCTGCGGGGTGGCGCAGACAGCCACGGGCGGGCATAGCGAGGCTGCAGACGACGAAGCCATGAGGCGATGCGGCTTGGCCACGGACGGCGGCAGAAGCTCGGGGGGTGAGGCCTCTGGTGGAAGCTTGTACTCGGACGGTGGGGGCGGCGAATCCGTAGTCGGCGAGGCCACAAGCGGCGGCACGACCATGAACGGCGACAGCGGCTCGGGCGGCGCAACCGCGGTTGGAGGCTCGGTTGCAGACGGTGCCGGGGGCTCGGGAGTCGAGGTTGTAGGTGGCAGCTCGACTGCGGAGCGCGGAGGTTAAAGACGGTGGAGCCGTGGGTCGGCAGGGAACTGTGTCGGCGGCTATGACTAGTTTAGCCAGCCTCTCTATTCAGTCGTCATCGTGTTGTAAGCCACTATCTACCATCGCAGAGAACACAATAAGGAAGAATAGCAGAGGGGTCGGGCCATGTTTGTTTACCCACCCGGTCTATGTTAGAGCGGTAGCAAGTGGTTAACCATTTTTGAATCAAGAACTTGTAAGAGAGAATAATTTCAAACAACCACCCTAAAACAACCCGCAAATTATCCTATAAAAATAAACAACTACCTTGTTTGAATTCTTGTAAATGTCCAAGAGGAATAAAGAAGAGATGCAGTTGAAGACATCCCATGTTGGAGGATGTCCCGTCGAATAAGTCGGGCATCAGCGTTCTTCATTGGAGAGATTTCTCCCATGCCTTTTAAGTTCACCCCTCTGCCATGCATTTTCACTCAAGTCCACCAAAATGAAAGGAAGACCAAAATAATAGATTATGTTATCATTAATTTAGTTTGTTGGTTCAAAATTCAAATTGGATAAATTAATTAACTAGGTTGGCATAATAAATTTAAGGGGGTGGCACCAATTAAATGGGGAAGTTCAAGAGGCTCCCCACACATATGAGGGAGTTCAAGGGGTTGTAAACCTTAGGTGGTCCCCATGACCATAACCTCTAATGGAAGGTTAGACATAGTGGTCCCCACCTCCATAACCACTCATTGGAGGTGTTAGTTCAGGTGGTCCCCACCTGTGAAACATCCACATGGGGAATTCTAGAGAAAAATAAAATAAAATGTTACACCATTTTATTTTATTTTATTCTTTCATGAATATGTGAAAAGATAACTTCCACCCTCGACCTACTGCGGTCATGGTGATTGTCTCCTTAAGTAAATACATGCGTTGCGAGTTCAACAGTACCCTCAAATTTCAATTCCGAGCACCTGTTCAAAATTTAAAAAGAACATGCTCGTACGTTTACTAAAAGTACCCTAAAAAAAGTTCATAAAATCATTTCAGGAACATGGGGCCTTGGAATCACGCACCGACATTTTTTGCGGGATCGTAAAATTACCATATATTAAAAAAATTACATGGAAAATTCCTGGTCTTTAAATTATCTCCACCTCAGGGATCTACATCCTCATAAGCCACATCTCAAACTAGTTAAACAAGTGGGGGAACTGATCATGAATCTGAGCCTCCCACTCTCATGTGTTTTCCTAGAGGTTCTCGTACTGCCAGCGAATGTGCAATACTATTGTCGACCATCCATGAAGGTCCTGCTCCTGTCTATCCTCAAACTCTACTAGAACCATCGTAATGTTTTCCCCATCGTCGACGTCCAACTCTATGTGTTCAATGATGTGGGAAGGGCCTTTCATGTCTCTTTAACTGGGATATGTGGAAGTTTTCTTGCACCTGGTTCAACTGAGGTAGAAGAGATAAGCAGTATGCCACCTACCAACTCTAATAAGGACCTGAAAAGGTTTGATTAATCTAAAAGATAACTTGCCACCTCGGCCAAATCCCTGCAAACCGCATCAAGGTGAGACCCGTAGAAAGATTTGGTCACCATCTTTGAACTCTAGAGGTCTCTATATCTTGTTGGAATACGACTTTTTCCTACTCTGTGCTATTATCATTCGATCCGGGATGATATACACCTTCTCTGTGGAAGCCCGTACCATCCCTGGTCCCACTGGTGCTGACTCACTTGGGACTATCCAGCACAGAGGTGATCTGCTTGGTCTCCCATACAATGCCTCAAAAGGTTCCATCCCAATGGTGGAGTGGGAGATTTTGTTGTATGAAAACACCACCAAAGGAAAGTGATCCTCCCAACTGCGACCGAAGTCGAGGACTCATGCACGTAGCATGTCCTCGAGGGTCTTAATGGTTCGCTCTGTCTATCCATTCGTCTGAGGATGGAAGGTGGTTCTTAAATGAAGATTTGTTCCGAAAGCCTCCTACAACCCCTTCTATAGCTGAGAAGTATAAAATGCATCTCGATCAGAGACAATCATCGAGGGTACTCTTTGTAGCCTCACAATCTCTTACACATAGAGGCGTCACAAACTCTCTACTGAACACTTCTCTCTAATCGGTAGGAAGTGGGCCAACATGGTGAGTTGGTCGACAATAACCCAAATCGAGTCATGGCCCCTAGATGTATGTTGAAGTCCATTCACGAAGTCTATGTATATTATGTCCCACTTCCACTATAGTACCTCTAAAAGTTGAACCAAGAATGCAGGTACCTGATACTCTGCCTACACTTGATGACAAGTGAGGAATCGAGAGACGTAATCTACTGTTGATTTCTTCATTCCTAGCCACCAGTGTTGTCTTCAGAGGTCCTGGTACATCTTTTCCACTCCTGGATATAACGCTAGAGGGGAAGGGTGGAACACCCTCAACACTTCCTCCCGAAGAAACATTGGTACCATGGTACATCCTCTGAAGAGGATGACGTGCTCCACACCTTCAGAAAATCCATTAGGTGCATATCCTATGGATATCTAAGCACGTCCCATATTGCAATTAGTGTCCCCATGCATCGCATCCCTGACTCGCTGAAGAAGTGGGGGAGTGACTGTAAGAGACTGAAGAAAAGATGCTTCATCTCTGTCCACAATTGATATCTGCAAAGCAGCTAGCTGCTCTATCATCTCGCCTAGCAGTTGTATACCAATACTCTTACTGAGAGCATCTTCTAAAATGTTCCCTTTAACATGATTATACACTATCTCGAAGTCATAGTTATGGAGGAACTCAATCCAATGTCTATGTCTCAGGTTCAGGTCCTTTTGAGAGAAGATATACCTGAGACTCTTGTGATCAGAGTACACTGTAAAATGTTCACCAGTCAAGTAATGTCGCCACATCTTCAAGGTGAAGACCACTACTGCTAACACCAATTCTTATGTAATGTAGTTCTTCTCATGATATCTCAGCTATCAATAACCATAGGCAATCACTGATCTCTCCTACATCAGGACACATTCGAGCCCGGTCCTTGATGCGTCGCAGTAGACTACGTACCCCATGCCCTCCTCTGGAAGCCTCATAATGGGAGAACTAGTCAGCCTCTATCTCATCTCCTAAAAACTCTACAAGTATCTCTCTTACCAAATGAAGGGTTTCCCCTTATTCATAAATTATGATAGAGGTGCTTCATCTCTTGAGAAATCTGGAACAAATATCTAGTAGTATCCAGCCAAACCCAAGAAAGTCTGTATCGACATCACACTTTCGGGTGGCTTCCAAGAAAGTACCTCCTAAAACATCGCTAGATCCACTGCAACTCCAGCCTGTGATATGAAATGTCCCAGAAAGTGAATCTCTCAGTGGAAAAACTAGAACTTCGAGAGCTTACTATAAAGATGGTTCTCTCAGAGTGTATGAAGTAATAACTGCTAATGATAGGAATTCTCCTCCTCAGTATCTGAGTCAATCAGAATGTCGTCGATGAATACTACTACAATGTGATCAAGGTATGGATGAAGGATCATGTTCATGAGTCCCATGAACACTTTTATACTGTTGGTTACACCGAATGGCATAACCAAGAACTCATAATGGTTGTACCGACATCTGAATGCCATCTTCTGTACATCCTTGTTTCGTACTATGAGTTGGAGATAGCCTGATCTGAGGCCTATCTTTGAAAACCATTGTGCTCCCCTCATATGATGAAATAGGTCATCAATCCTCAGAAGTGGGTACATGTTCTTAACTATAACCTGGTTCAGGCGCCGATAGTCAACAAAAAGCCTCAAGCTCCCATCCGCCTTCTTGGAAAACAAAATTAGCTCTACCCAAGGTGAAACACTGGGCCATATGAATCCTTTCACATTCTAGTCCTCTAGCTGTACCCACATCTCACGAAGCTCCACAGGATCCATTCGTTACGCTGGTGTAGATATCAGTGTCGTCCCTGTGTAAAATCCATTGTAAAATTCCACCTCTCTATGAGGAGGTAGACCCAGAACATCATTAGAGAAGACATTAATGTACTGGTCCACCACTACAAGATAGCTTGGACTCTCCACATCAAATGTTCTGAGGGTAAGGCTAGCTGAATGATGAGTAATCGGCTGCATCCTCCTCTGGGTAAGTCCATCCTTTGATGAAAGGGATCCCTTCTCACCAGTGAAGGTAAACCGAGTCCCATCCATGTGGACTCACTGCACTTTCAATCTTATAAAGTCAATCTGAGCATTGACTATAGATAATCAGTCCATACCCAAGACAGTGTCATTAGGCCTCGACCCTACTACTAGGAGATCCCAGCTGAATCTCCCGCCTCATAGAGTAAACTCAAACTACCATCACCAATGCGTAATCGTCGAATTTTCTCATATAAGATTCTTTAGTCATACGGATCGAGCCAACAGCTCCCTTGGAATCTATGAGCTCTAAATGAGGGTAGTGGAAATAAAATAATGACTGACACCTGTGTCCATAAGTATTGCAGCTATGGTAGAATAGACACAGATTGTACCTCATATCATCTCTCGAGAACCATGATCATATGCCTCAGCTGCCAGGAGCTGAGCTCTCCCCTGTCCACCTGCTCCCTAAGGTCAGGGTGGACCACCTGGTGGTGGTGGCAGTAACATCTCAAATCGTCCCCCATTGCAAGCTACACAACCAGATCCTCTTCCACGTCTGCCTACTCTTTGTGGACCTCCTAGGTCGAATATATCTCTCATTCTAGGCGGTCCTTAGACCATATACTGATCAAATATATGGTGGGTTAGACATTCATGAGCCATGTGACCGTGCACGCTGCATGTGTAACACTGCCTGCTCCTGGCATGACTGTCTCTGCCTCGGGTGCCTCGTACAATGAACCTTCAATCCTGAAGTCATCCACCTGTAGGTCTGGTCCTCATGGACCACTGCATCATCAGTTTTATACTAGATGCAGAAGACTCTGCTGCATGATCACTGGTGGTGGTTCTCACTGCTGGGGATTTCTCAGCAAGAAAACTCTCCACTAAAAGGGCTCGCTCTAACACCCCCGCCTACGTTGGGATGCTAAGTGAGATCATCGATCCAATGATCTCCTTCCTAATCCCCTACTCGAAGGTTTGATCCCTGAAGATTGGGTCATGCACCATATCTTTGGAGTTGCGTGAGAGGTCAGTGAACCTCGCTGAGTACTGTGCCACAGTCATGCTACGCTGCTTTAGATGATTTAGCTCCTAAATGCGCACTGTGTAAAGTGTTGCTAGAATAATCTATGCTCGAAACAGGCGCTCAATGTCTTCCTAGAGAAGCGTCGCCTCGTCGTGAAACTGGAGCATCAAACTCCACCATATACCTGTTTCTACCTATAGAAGGCTGGCGGCAAGGATCACCATGAGATCGGCTGGTGTCCCTAGTATTCGGAAGAATCTCACCACAGCCTCCATCCAATCCTCATCTTCATGTGGGTCTGTCTCTCCCCTGAACAAGGGTGGCTTCTGGCACTGAAACTTGTTCAATGCGCTCTAGCGACATGAACCCTCTGCTACTGGGGATGGTGGCATTGGTGGCCCAAGGGGTAATGGTACCGCTGGTGCCTCCGCTTATTCCTTTACATGAAGAGGGCCCTACACCGAGGCCTCATCGCTCAGTGGGCTATCAGTGCGTACAACTCTCGGAACCCTATCTGGCTTTCTGGTTTGAGGAATCCTGAAAAGATACAGGTGTGCCACGGTCAATAAGCTTTACCTGGTGAGCTTACTCAAAATATCAGAAAGAAATTTTTTGAAAACACACATCCAATCATTGTTTTCGTGCACTGAGTCGGAAATTAGAAGTCAAGGTCCTAGTGTATGGATACATCGGCTACATCACCAACACTAGATTCCCTAAACTGTTAACCACACTCACTACACTTGACACTATTTCCATTAAATGAAAGATCTTATTCCAATTTTTTGCTGTAGAACGTCCCTCTGATACTAATTTTCCATGACCTGTCCCACAGGGCCCTTGCCATGACAACCCCAAGCATGCCTTCCATAGGCTAGGGGATGGAGACTAGCACTGAAAGGTGTATTCCCTAAAACTGGGAAGGCATTGCCTTTATAACCTATAAACTCAAGTAACCAAGTACACAAAAAGATACGAATACAAGAAAACTGTATAACCAAAAGAGTGATGTATGTAAAAAGGGTTGGAATACAATCCCAACAGTAAAAGCACAAGTACCACTGAAAATAAAATACAACTAAATAAAGAGAAAGAAAACTAATAGATCATCCTACAAGGTTTCTACATGATGGTTTGGTAAAAATCATTTCCTCAGCACTCCATGTCAACCCATCTCTTCTATGTATTGACACGTTGTATGGTCCACCTCCGGGTACCATCCTGTCCTAGTACTCTCGTCCTCAGTCAGCGTTGTTTGTCTTCTGCACAAAACACAATGAAGTGAGGGTGTAGCCCGTGCATGGTTGAGTATAACGATACGTAGTTGGGACCTCGAGACCATCAAGGTCTCACAAATCCAAAAAGGACAATCCTAAATGTGTAAAGTCAACTGTCAACACTACTTAGGAATATTCCCATACATATACCTATGTTATCATGTATACCCATCTCAATCATGAGGAAACAGAGGGTCCAACCCAAAAACCCAAAGATAAACTTTTCCACAAAGGAATGAAAACCACAAAGGTGAGTAACACATAGGTATGCCCCACAAAAGAATACCACCAACGTATCACCACAGAGGATATTACCACACAGGTACAAACTCATCTCAACCCAGGTATAACTTAAGTACGGTAGTAGAGATGATTAGATATAGCTAATAAATCATCTAACTCTGTTAAGAGTCTCTCTTTCTGACCCACATAAAATCTCTAGGCGTTGACCCTCATAGGATCACTAAGAGCTGACCCACACAAGATCGCAAGGAACTAACCCACACAGGATCTCTAGGAGTTGACCCACACAAGATCGTTAGGATCTTACCCATACAAGATCGCTAGGAGATTACCTACTGAGGATCGCTAGGAGCTGAACCGCATAGGGTCGCTAAGAGATGACCCCCACAGGATCGCTAGGAGAAGACCCACAGTGGATCGCTAGGTGCTGACCCACATAGGATCTCTTGGAGATGACCCACACTCAGTCCCTAGTTAGTCTTCTCATTACAGCCAGCTACTGGGTTCTTGCACAGGATCGCTAGGAGCTGACCCGCATAGGATCTCTAGGAGGTGACCCCCACAGGATAGCTAGGAGCATACCAACACAGTTTCGGTAGGATCTAACCCATACAGGAATTCTAGGAGCTGACCCACACTGGATCGCTAGGATATGACCCACACAGGAGCGCTAGGAGCTGACCCGCACAAGATCGTTTGGAGATGACCCACACAAGATCTCTAGGAGCTGACCCCCACATGATTGCTAAGAGCTGACCCACACAGAATCGCTAGGATCTGACCTGCATAGGATTGCTAGGAACTGACCCACACAGGATCACTTGGTGTAGACCCACAGAGGATCGCTTGGTGCTGACCTAGATATGATATCTAAGAGATAACCCACACAGGGTCGCCAGTCAGTCTTTTAGTCACACCCAGCTACTGGGCTCCCGCACTAGGATTACCCCTCTCTAAGAGAGTACGCTCCCCAATCCACTAGTCGATACTCCAACTTCCACTAATTCCCAAGATATAGAATCTCAACGGACCGCCACGTCATAGGGGTCTCAACGCAATAGACGGTGCGTCAATCAGACTCTCGGTCTGTGAGTTATTAGCCTTTTAGTCCCGAGGGCCCAGTTGGATTCGTTCTCGATCCATCCCAACCATTTCTCAACATTATCCAAATCTCAAGTGGGGTTTAACAAAGGCACTGTATCGCTCCAAGGATTCCATATACACTGGAGAATCATCAATTGGATGATAGGTGCCATATATATGGCCAAAAATGCGTAAATTGGTCGAACTGGGTCCAGGTTCGGTCCGACCCGGCCTAATATGACCCAGTTCAGGTCGACCAGGAATGACCACGAGGGGATGTGGGGGTCTCAGAGGCCACGATTCCATGGGGGGGGGAGACGTGAGGCCGCGGGGTGGCTCGGAGGGCCGCGATGGGGTGGCTAGGCCATGGGGCGGCGCGACAGGCCATGTGGAGTCATGGATAGCTACGGGGCAGTGCGACCGCGGGGAACACAATGAGGCTGTGGATGGCAGAGCCATGGGGCAACGCGGTAGGGCCACGGTTAGCCGCGTGGCTTAGGCGACGAGGCCGTAACGGGCGGCTCAACCCAAGACAGTGGAAGAGGCTCGGGCGGTGGCGATTTTGTGGACGGTGGTAGGGGCTCGGGCGGGGAGGCCGTGGGAGACGGCCTGGCCTTAGACGGTGGCGGCGGCTCGGGCACGAGACTGCGGGAAACGGCTCTCCCGCGGGGCGCAGGGGTCACGGATGGTAGAGCCGCAAGGTGACAGGGCACCGTGCCTCCACCGGAGGCTGGTTTAACTGTCCTCTCTCTTCATTCATCATCATGGTGTAACCACCTTATTCCATGGCAATGAACGCAATAATTAAGAACGGTGGAGGGTTCGGGCCATGTTTTTTCCCCACCCCTCTGCATTTGAGCGGTAGCAAGTGGATATCCATTTTTGAATCAAGAACGTGTAAGAGTGATGATTTTCAAACTACCACCCTACAACATTCCATAAATAATCGTACACAAATAAACCCCTACCTCTTTTGATTACTTTTTGACGTACAAGAGGTGGATAGAAAAAATGTATATTTAAGACATCCCACATTGGAGAATGTGCCGAGGAAGAATTCGTGCATAATCATTCTTCATTGGAGAGATTTCTCCCAAGTCTCCAAAGTTCTCCCCTCTGCCAATCCTTTTCCTTCAATTCCCCAAAAATGAAAGGTATCCCGAAATAATAGATTATGTTATCCATTATTTAGGGTGTTGGCACAAAATTCATATTGGTTAAATTAATTAACAAGGATGGAATAATAAATTTAAGGGGGTGGAACCATTTAATTAGGTATGTTTAAGAGGCTCCCCCACACTTATGAGGGATTTCAAGGGGTTTTAAACCTCAGGTGGTCCCACGAACAAAAATTATCATGGGAGGTTAGGCTCGCTGGTCCCCACCTTTATAACCTCTCATGGGACGTCTTAGTTCTGGTGGTCCCCACATGTGAGACATCAACATGGGGAATTCTAAAGAAAAATAAAATAAAAAGTGACACCATTTTATTTTATTAAATTATTTAAAAAATATGTGAAAATCTAACATCCACCATGTACCTAATATGGTCTAGGTAATGGTCTTCTTAAGAGAATACCAATGCTGCAAATTCAATGACGCCCTCAGAATTCAATTTTGATCACCGGTTCAAATGTTAAAAAAACCCACTCGTACGTTTACCGAACGTACCTGAAATTTTTTTAGAAAATAATTCCAGGAACATCGGGCCTCAGAATCACACGCCTTCAATTTTCACAGACTCGTAAAATTCCCATATATTAAGAAAAAATTACATGGAAAATTCCCGGTGATTACATTTTATCCTTACTACTTGTGAAAAAAAGGGTACACCTTCTTCTTCTCAAAAATTACTTCTGTTCCACTCACCATGCCTTTAAAAAGTCTTTCATTATGATAAACACTTCATTTATTAAAAAAATATTTGATTCATTCATGAATAACTAAAATAACATCAAAAATCCCATTCTATCATTAAATAAGCCTTATTTTTTCATAAATTCATTTGAAGAATTATTTTGGGGAAAGACAAAGTATGATACCTGAATCGGTGGTAATGTTCTTCAATGAGAATTATTATTATTTTAAAAATCTACATCCATAAATTATTATTAAAAAATTAAGATATAATAAAATCAATATATTAAATATTTTGAAATTTTTTTATGTTATGGTCATGACTTACAAACTTGTCCACATCATTCAAATTGGTTATGGAATCATCATTCGTGTGTGTGGCAGACTACCACCTCATTAACCGATGTCATTTTATTACATTAACAACTATAACTATTGGATATGATGATGTTAATAAAGTATATATATGATATTAATATTTAATATAATTATACATATATAGTAATTATATCATATATATCTATTTCAATTTCCCTAACATGGGTTATATGATTGAATAATTCGTGTTTATAGTGGACTATCGCCTCATGCAGCGATGTGATTCTTTACACTGATTCTCTACATGGAAGATAAGAAAGATAATTTTAATAAATATATAGTTATAAAATAAATAATTAGTATATTAATGAAATATTTATCATTTTTTCATGATTAAATATTAATTTATTTCTTACGTTTCCAAAAAATAAAATGTCAGAATGTTGTTCGTGTTTGTGTGGACCACTGGTTTCACATAACAATGCGACTTTGTTTTATTTACCACAAAATAAGATGTTATGAATACATATTTTTTTAATAAATAATATTGTAATTAAGATATTATCTTAATCATGAAAATTTTAGATATTACTTACCTATTTTCCAAAATGATCTTGGAAAAAAGGAATGTTACTCTTTTGTTTGTTTTTCCTCCCATCCCCAGGATAGTAACATATTTAATTTGATAAATATATATTTATTTTTTGGTCTTAAAATTATCAGTTATTTATAAATATTATTATTATTTAAATAATATAATTTTTTAGAGGATGGGTTTGTAATAGTGGGGTTTCTAGTCCCTCTCCAATGGGTACTTTTCGATCAACATGTTAAGTATACATAGTGGTATACATGTCGTATTCTTACCCTAATAGTGTTGGTATTTATTCCTGTACCATCATCATGATAATATATATAGATTATCTTTTATATAAAATGTTATAGATGTTCACAAACTATAATGAGAACCTATGGTTATATGACCTTAAAAAAAAAATTCATATGGTCCAGACACATCATACTAACTGTTCACGATTGATGATTGATAATATAGTGTTAGGGGGCTTATATGAGTTCATAATTATTCTCATAGTGTTATCTCTTTATGATCATTAATAGGATATATAATGATAAAATAACCTATAAAAGTAACACCATGTGTTTTTTGTGTCATTAAATGTTCTTTTCTATGGACATCTGTATTTGCCTTCTGAGTTAAGGTAATCATCAATGTGTGACATTGAATCAATGAAAAGAATATAAGGGAATAAACCATTAAAATTATTTCATGCCAATTTTTCATATGTTGGGTTCAATATTTTTAGAATGTAATCATTTTAATGATAAAGATTTGAATTTATTCTTTGAAGTGAGGAAGGTAATATCTCAGGCCTAGTTGATCAGGATGATAGTACCTTCAAAAATCATTTTCCAAGGTAGTTGAAGGTATGTCATTCGAGTCAGATCAACAAATATTAATGATATAATGGATTATTAAACAATTATGAGTCCTTTTATATGGGAAATCTAATTAATAATATTTTATATTACACAATTTTATATTATTTTTTGTTGTTGCTGGAATGAATACTCCTTATCTTTATATGGACCTTGATCAGTTTTAGACATCTCATTTAGTGTGTGAATTGTATTCCAATTTTTTAAACATGGGTATTGAGGGTCAATGATAAGAGAACATTCAAGAATCTGCCATAATTAGGTAAATAGATATACGAGTCATGGTGGGCCCCACCACATGTTTTGAGAGTTCTTCCAGCATTTGATCACCATCAAAAAATTTAATTAGTAATTATTAGAGTATAGAATTATTGGGTTTACCTTATATATTATAACTATTCTTGAAAAATTTAATGGATAAAATTGAAATATTTTAGAAATGAATATTATTTAATACATATCATTCTTTTAATATTATCAGGGATTAAGAGTTTTTTTCAATACTTACGTAATATCATAATATATATTTATATAATATTATAAGTTTTTGATAAAATATAAATAATATTTATCAAGTAGTAGGTTTTTCATAACTATTTATAAATTACCTATTTAGTTGGTTCTTCTTTCATGTGTCGAGGAACCCTTTTGGGTATTTAACTTTACCACTATATAATGAAGAGATACGCACTAAATTATGATGTTATTCATTCTAATAGAAATACATCCTCAATATACATCTAAATTATTGTCATAGAATATCTCTCTCATAACATTCGATCAAATAATGACATAGACTATTTGAAGGCCCATGATCGATGTGATCTTTTTGACATCGAATGATTTGTTGGAGCTCTGTGTTGGCTACCAAAATCCAAATAATGCTGAGAATGCCGAGTTTCGGAGATATATATATTTAAACAATTTATTGGAGACAGATATAGGGTCTAATTATAAAATAATTGAAATCATATGTATGTGTTCTACAAGTAAAAAAATCATCATATCATAACCCATGAAATGAAATGGGTCTTATAAACATTTCATCATATCATAAACATCATAAAAGATAAATATTTAGTAATTATTTCATCCACTCATTTTATAATAACCCATGACTATAAAAAATTTATGTGAAACTTCTCATTGTATATCCCCGAGAAGAGAAAAAAGTTCTCTAAACATTATTACATCATAAACAAAGGCCAATAAAGGACATGATAATAATGGGATATTTGGATCACATCCCCATTAAATTTTAGGTAACATCAACTAATGACATCTTTTATGGGAAAATATTTTAAAAAATTTATTAAAACTTCTTTTGGGGAATGTATCCATTCAACTTCAAAAAATCAATATCAAACATAAAACAATTTCAAAATCCTATTCATTGAATAAATCCTTGAAAACATATAAAAAAACTATAAAATCATTTAAAATATTTATCTAGGAAAATATCCTTCCAACTTTGAAAATATATTTTACAACATTAAATAATATTCTAAGAATAAAAAAATTATTGATATTACATGTCAAAGGGGTTGTATATAATCCCCATAAAAGAAAATAAATGAATAATATAACATATGTGTCAAAGAATTAAAAATTGGAAACATTTCCTTACTTATTTAGTTACTTTTGAACTATAAACAATATTAAATAGAAATAATGAAATGGATATGTAAATCCTAATAATTTTATGCATAATCATTTTAATATAATTTCATGGGAAGTATATACACTACATAAAAGAGACATGTGATGTAAAGGCATGCCTCTCAGAAAAAAAAGTGAGAAACAAATCCATTACCACAATTAAAATATTAGGAATTATAAGAAAAATTAATGGATAAAAAAATAAGTATCATTAAAATAATTGTATTACGGATATATAAAATAAAATATGAAGTATATACCTAAAAAATGTGTTTTGAATATAGAATAACCTCCCCAAAATGAATGTTAGAGTAGAAATCCTTAACCTAAAGTATTGAATTACATTAGTGACATTTGAACCTCATGTATAATATATATAATTTTATCATGAATGTAATTCAGAATAATATATATATTTATCATACAATATACTATTTACTTATTACAATTTTACCATTAGTTATTAATACTACATTCAAGGAAATTAAATATTTTTTGTCACTGGTGTGTTGATTTTTTAACTCAATCCTACTACTATGTTTATTTAAAATAACTGATAGATTTATAAAAAAAAGTATTTTTCACTATTCATAGAAAAATCAATATTTAACACAAAAATCCAAAAATTTCACAATAATTTAATTATTTAAAAAATCTAGTCCATTTTAGAATATTTATTAAAATAATATTAATACTATAAATATATTTTTTCATCATTTAAAAAAAATATTTTCAAAGAAAATATATTTTTGAGGAATATAATTTCATTACTAAAAACAGGTTTGTTATCTACTAAGAACTAATATATATATTTATATTGACTAGAATATTTATATATATTTTTAAATTGCATAATATTATTCATTCCATGTATATAATATTAATGTTATAATGATCATATCTGAAATAATATTATTTCATGATTTGGAAAAGCTCATTGTTGTGTTGCATTCATGCCATCAAAAAAATGAATGAATTCTTGAAATACAAGTTTATATCAATCTTACATATTACTTAATACATCAAAAAATATTAACTAATATGGAATAGATACACAAAATCATTGAATTGATAAATTTATTCCCCTTAAAATGAATTTCTCCATTAAACATCATATAATTTTTCAAGGATTTATCATTTGAATATTATTTTATAGAATCACAAATAATACAAATATGTAATTAAAAATCCATAAAAATGTATATATATAAGCATAAAGATCACATGAAGTAACTCATAACTAGGATTCCACATAGTTAAGAAATTGGCGAAAAGATAAAAGATGTATTTCAAAATGAAAACAAACACCCAAGTACCAATAAACGGTGATGTGGAACATGTTCTTGAGGAATATAATCACTGAAAATCTATAAATCTATGATGATTTATAAGTCCATTAATCTATAAGAAATGAATCCATTAAGAATTTTTTTTCTCTATATCAATTTTAATGATTATGGATTTGTTACTATCAAGAAAGGGAAAATGGAAAATTATAAATAATTTTTTTATTCCATTTCATAATCACAATATTGTCCTTTGGGGGTTCCTGAAACAATTTCCACCTATTGTATTTCTCAAATAAATAAAGATTCATTTTTTATTCATGAATCACCAATGGATAATAATATCCATAAATAAATAATAAATCATTCATTATATCCCTATTTATAATCAAAGAAGAAATGGTTATCACAATTTTTGAGCTATGGGTAACTCATGAAATGATTAAATATGAAATCTATTTATAAATCGTTATATATAGATAAAATAAAACCATTCCATAAATGGTTAACCAAAATACCCATAAAAATATTTTTTTGACGGTCACTAATTCTCAAAAACCAACATAACATAAATCTATAAAGTGTTATAAATATGTTCATAATTTTCACCTACCAAATATGTGAATTTTGCTGTCATATATTCTTTAGAAATACCATAAAAACTTCAATTACCATAAATACATACTGAAGATATTCAATATATCAAATATTATCTATCATCTTATTATATATATAAAACATTATATTATTTAATCTATTTCATTAATTCAATAAAAACTCCACTTTATTATAAAATCACTAATTAGTTAAAAAGAAATCAATATTATCCAATTTACTTTATCCTTCACAATAATCTCTTTATAAAAACAAAACACTTTTTTTTCAACACTAGAAATATATTATGGCTTATCTTATCTTAATAATTTATATTTCATACAATTACCCCATTCCATTAAAACAATTTTATAGGTCTACTGTAATATTAAACATATTCTTTAAAAATTGAAATTTAAACTTTTACAATAAATCATTATATATACTATGTTTCGCATATCATAATTCTATAATTCTTTTAAAAAAAGTATTCAGTTATTATAGAGAATCCAAAATTTATTTTCTAGGATTCATCATCTTATCCTTTAAGACATCATTAATTCCATATATCATTTTAATTATCTTCTTCATCAATATCAAAACCATTACTGATAAATCCATGTTGATTTAATATATAATAATTCCCCTTAGAGTGTATGTTTTCATAAATCCAGTACATTTCACATTTAAGTAATTAAACTATCGATGATAACATATGGAGACCTTTATTTTTATCCCTTAAATTAAGCAATATTTTTTATTATAATTGAAATAACATTCTTTATGTCCTTATTTTCTACACCCAAATTGTTTTGTTATCCCACTAAGACATTACCTTGAGATCTATAAACCAAATTATCAGTATTTATAAAACCTAATCTTCTTTCCTCCCTGGACTCCACTACCTAAAATCTGAGTGATCTCTATCATTATCTTTAAAATGGAGTCTAATAGTTAGTTATTTTTCACACTATTAATCATGATATGTGATAAAAATTAGTTATAATGACAATAGTATTCATTCCCTTTATCATCCATTGGTATTCTCATCAAAAATATATCTTTTATATTAAATGTTAGCCAATTTACTTATAGTTCCAACCAATGACTAAAACAAAAAATCATAGTGTCAAAAAATCATCATAGTATAATAAAACAATGTCTAAATAAAAATTTATAGGATTTATGAATTCATAAACCTTATTTTAATTATATTACAACATTGGTTACGCATGGGTCAGACATGTTGATCATCAATTTAAATCCTTATAAAATGTTCATATTTAAAAAGAGATTATCCAAATAATATCTTAGATGGGTGTAAAACTAGGTGCATATGAAAGCATGATTTTATATGCCAAGGAATGCATGAGTGAAGCCCATCATGAATTTTTTAGAGTTATTAAAAATAGGTATCTATATTTTAGAAACACATCCACTTGTACTTTTGAGATAGGTTGGTATGTTTGGAATACCACAATTATATCTTTACCATAACATACTACATTCACTTACACATTGGATAATACTAATGTTTCTCACGAATGATTTTTCATTATTTATTCTAATTGTCAAAATATCCATTTAATGACACTAATTAGTCCTTCCTAGGACTATGATTATTATTTTTAACATATATTTAAAAAATCATTTTATAAATTACACAATCACATTCTTAGGGAGAATAATAGTTTAGTATATTTTGAGACTATGTATAGAATCATTATATTTTGATAAATGTCTTTAAAAATCCCATCTATACCATCCCCCTTAGAACCCCCAATAATAATATCCTACTAAAAACATTTCATCATAACATATTCAATGAAAACCTAAGAATGGGTTATCTTAAATGCTCAGTTGGTGTACACAAGAATGATATGTAATCCAAAAATTAGCATAATATTATGACACACCAAGAATAACATTAGAAATACATACCCAAAATCTCATATATTAGAAAAATAAGTCATAAAACAAATCATATATGTTAATAACATAAGAATAAAAATGAAATCAACAAAAATAGGCCATGGGAACATAAAATTAGAATAAGACAGTGCTATAAAATACAAATTTTCATTGAAAATAATTTCCATATTTTTCAAGGATCACATTCAAGGCTACAATATAAAAATGGGATCAATTCCCAAACCATCATAATTATCAAGGTTTACTCTCATGACCATTAAAAAATAAAATATACCATACATTACTGAGTTCACTCACTATTTCAGTCCTTCCAATATAATTAGATATAAATCAGTACCCAATGCATTGGAGTGAAACATAGGTACTACCAATCACCTAAAGAATCCCATTTTTTGACCTCCAAAGGATCCAAAAAAAATTCAATATATCATTTCCCATGAAATGAAATTGGTTTTATAAAAATATCATTATATCATTTCCATTGTAAAATATATAGGTTCTAGAATAATTATATCAATTAATACTAGCATATCAAATGAAAATATATGGTTTTATGAGAATTTCTACATGGTATAACCCACGAAGGAGTAACGTGCATCATAGAAATCATTCCATAATTATCATACACTATTAAGATAATGTACAGGAATGATATCCTCGGATTATATCACATATATGTATTATGTAACTTCAATAGATGTCATCTTTAATGGAAAATTATTTTGATGATTTATTTTAAATATTTAATTTGGAAAATATTCTTTAAAATATAAAAAAAAGTTTTTATAACACAAAAAATTATTAAAATCAATTTTTTTTAAATAACTAGGAAATAATATAATTGAGTATTTAAAAAATATTTAAAACATATCTTGAGGAAAAAACTATTTAGACTTGAAATAAAAGTTTTTCAAACCTAATTTTTTATCATAATCTTTTTTATTGAAAATAATTATTCTAGATAATATATGTAGCTACAATGTAATTAATTTTCATGATGTATGATAATTTCCTTTAATTTAATAAATGATAGAACTATGATCCCTTTCACATTTTCAGTAAAATCCAAACTGATATTATTTGTAAAATTATATGAAGAATCCTAAAACAATTGCAATAAAAAATTAAAAATATAGTAATAATGTATTAAAATTAATTTGGATAAGGATAATAAATGTTTAGAAAACATATAGAAACTTGTTTTTGGTGGAAAAACATGTCTTCAATCGCAGTGAGAAATAACTATGATATTGCCTAAAAACAATATTTTGAACAATTGAGTAAATTATGTGAGTAAAATGTGTAAAAACATGAAATTACAAGAAATAAATATTATATAATTAAATTTATTAGTTTATTGAGATATATATCTTATGATTTCACCATTGTGAAAATAATCTTGAGTAATATAGATAAATGATGAGATAGTAACATAAAACCTACACCACATTTGTAACATTGAAATGTAATACCTAATGTTTAATAAAAATAAATAAAACATCTAATATATTGGGAATATATAAATCTAAGATATTTTATTTCACTTGGGATGTTTATACACTTGATAAAAGAATATTGATGAATAAAATATCATATGTCTCAATAATAATAAATATTAAAACAAAAATCCGATATCACACTAATAAAATTTGAAATATATACCCTATTGAAGACAGATCCATAAATGAATATGAATATCCACTTAATTTTTTATAGAATAATCATAAAATACATTAATGGTTAGAATATACACCATAAAGAATAATAATTTGGTGAATATGACATGTGTCGAATATAAAATAATCCTTTGATAGAAATACCTTACCATTGTAGTAATATATTTTAATATTAATTAAAATTACCTAATATCAGAAAAATATTCACTAAATATAATTAAATGATTTAGATTTATTACATGTCATAGAAAACTATAATTATATACAACATATCATATAACATAGTGTTTATTATGGCATAAGTCTCATAGAAATAAAAGTTTGACTAGACATCTATTACCATAGGACTTGAATACTTTCACACACATTTGAACCTATTGTATAATAATTATATTTTTATTATAAATATATTTATGAACCATTATTTATTATATAATAATTTATATGATTTACTTAGAACCATGTATTAACTATTAATTAACAATGGATTTTTCAAAATCACATTTTGGGAAATAACCTCTTAGTTTCTCATGTATGTTTTGAACACTTATTTTCAGAAATAATAAATTAATAATTACTTAGAAATCTACTTAATGATAGAAAAATATTTAAATATAATATATATTTTATAAATATATAAGTATATTTTAAGTAATCAATAAAAGTTATAGGTAGAAAATAAAATACCCTGTTTCTAGAGATGGTAGGTCATATGGATGCATGAACATTGTTTCCATATTCTAGAAGGATTAAATAAAAAAATGGAAAATTATATATCAGAATTAAAAAGTATTTTTATTTCATATATATATAATATTTTAAGTAAAACCATTCTTATTACCTACTATGTAAATCGTGAACGAATCACATCGCTTCATGTACTGGTAGTCCGTCGTACACCCAAACGATGTTATCGTACTACCATACAAAGGAATGTGACAAGGTATACGTGATATTATAATTTTAGATGTAAAATATAATCATAAATATCATATATCAGTATTTAACACATCATCATATCCATCTGTGATAGGTTTTTATGGAAATGGAATATCATCTCTTCAAGGGACAGTAGTCTACTGTACGCACGAATAATGATTATGTACACCATTCGAAGGAAGTGGAGATGATTTCTAGCTATAACATTAATGTTACACAATATAAGTTTATGGTATATACTGAGTTTATTGTATCAATTTTTTTAAAAAATAATTTAATAATGTAGATGAATATATAAAATAAAAAACACCTATTAAAGAAAGATATATCCTATTTGGATAACCTCAATAAGATTTAACAAACTCCTATGTATTTTGTTATAATGATCACTATAATGAATATATGATGATATGAGGTATTTAAGATAATTATTTGAGAATTTATTGTATTTAACATTGGGTTTTTTATATTTAATAAGAGATGATATTATGTGGTCTTTTATATGCGAGGTTAGTGGAACACTTGTAATGTTTGAATATGATGAAGTTGTTCCCACCTTTTCACATGCCCAAGGATCATAAATTGGTGTGTTTAGATAATAAAATATAATAGGTATATATATGTCTTAATAATGTGTGTTTTAAATTTTTATGGTCTTATCTACACATAATCTATAAATTTTAACCCCAGGTAGACCCAGTTTTACATTAACTATGGTAAATAATATTTGATTGTTTTCAAAATATATTATTGTAAAAAAATATTTTTAAACATATTATATATTATAAATTAATATTAATTTCAACGTGGAATCCATTTTAAAAAATAAAATTCAATTTATTGGAATAACATAAATAAAAAACCATAGACATTATTAACAAACATGTTTTCTTGATGTGTATTTTATTATGAAAATTGTAATTTTAAATAAACAGTAGGAATAATAAAAATCATTTTATGATTAAAAATTAAATTGATTTAATTATGATATGTAAATTTATTTTTATTCATTTCACACTTGGTATTATTTTAATTAGTTACAATAGAGAAACATTATGCACTGTAAAACAGTTTTTGGAAAAACCGGGTTTTTAAATACAAAAAATTCTTATACTAAATTCATATATAAAAATGATAATAAATAAATAATATACATTAAAAATAGATAAAAAAATTATGTTACATTAAACCTTAATTTTTAATTTAAATTACTTAATATTATAAAAATGTGTAATTTTCTAAAAATAGATCCATATCTTTCAGGAGTCACTAAAAAATAAATATTTTCGGAAAATTTCCAATGTTTCACCATGATTTTATTTCTATGTATTAATTTTAGAAATAGTTTTAATTTTATCAAATATATTTCATGAAATCCCAATATATTAATCATAATATTTTATCCAAAAAATTTAAAAATCGTTTCTCAGTAAAATATATTTTCGATAAATAGAACCCCTTTTTGAACCAAAATTTCTTTTTGCAAAGAGTATAATGAAATTTATACAGAGTAAGAAATTCATATATATTTATGATAAAGTATTAAATATTATTCATGCCATCCTATATAATTTGTAATTTTAAATTTTCATATCAAGAATAACATTTTTTCTTGATTCACTAAAGCTAATTATTGTGGGGCATAAATTCCATTAAATAAATTCATTACACATTATATAATCTTCATTGCATAAAAAAATATATTTAATAGTTTAAATTCATTAGAAAGAAATTCATAAAATATCAGTATAAATAAAAAATACCCCTCTCTCCTTATATATTATTATACATGTCCATGTTGTCCCTTATCAATCATTATAGTTTGGCATGACATCCTTTATGAATTTTCATACTCGGGCTTGGTGTACCTTATGAAAAATGATACTTTGGAATAGCATCCCATATATATCATGACCCTCAGGAATGGATTCCATTTCTAATTGTTACCCCCAGGCCTGGAATCTTTTATATATTTCGATATATAGGCATGATATCAATCATTATAGTTTTTAGACTCTTGTGAATATACATGGACGATTGAGTTACACCTCGGGACATAGCTAGAATAGAATTTCAATATATATATATGTGTGTGTGTGTGTTACTATATATATAGTGAGTATATATATATATATGTTCATAATGATATATATATACATGGTAGCTCATCAATAGTGATATTTTGGATTATGTAGTAGAAGGTATTGTCGATTGTGTGTCCATTGAAGAACCTGAGCACGAATTGATTATATTTCTTTGTTTACTTCTATAAATATCCCCACTGAAATATATTTTATTTTAAATTAAAATATTTTATATCATTATTCACCATTTTTCATGTCCTACTAAGTATATATCACACGTTGTTTGGTTTGTCGTTGGGTACCGGAACAAGCGACGTGGTTATAAGTTCATGATCATGGATTGTGTTTTTGATGTTACTCATCGATATTGGAATATAGGGGATCAAAATTGATTCATAGTTTAATATTATCATTAAAATATATTTTAGGGATATTATTAATTTTTATTTAAATAGTTGGTTATTAATGTAATTTATTTCATTTCATGTTTATTTTAGTATCATATAGTGATGAAATGTTATTCTATTTATCATTGTTATTTCATTTAATTTATTTTATGATACCATATATTAATAATGGTTCTGCTATTGTTGGATATATTAGGTTTCTATTTTATTCATTACTAATATAGATTTCATAATATCTCCATTGTACCGAAGTTGGACCATTACTGTTAGTCGAAAGCTACTGATGTATGGGGGACATTCTTGAGTACAAGTGGTGACTGTCTTGGGGAACCATTTTAGTGGATTTAGGTTTGGAATGTTACAAGTTGTATGAGATCCATTTATTTTCTTTTATCTTACTAATTTGGGTTGGAATATAGTATAAAAAATATCTTGGATCTTACTAAATAAATATTTGTGGGAGAGATCACATCATGATCGGGTAAAATACCATGTGTTCAGGGATGGCACTATTGTTCATGATATTAAATATAAAATTTCATCATTATTTCACCTTAAGTGATTGATGTAAATTTAACTGCGTAATGGTTTTTATGATTTATGGTGTTTTAGAATATTCTCAATGTGTAAGTGATTAATTTTTTCATGCATCATTATACCTATATAGACATTCATATTCCACGAATATAGTATTCCTTATTGATGCATAGATTGACTAAATGAAACAATTTGGATGTGACTTGGGTGATTTTGTTCCATCTCATCCTTTATACCATGTTTAAATGACTATAAATCACTCTTTTCATTTATAATATTTTTTCTTGGTCTCATGTTGATAGGTATTCATTCCATAAAAACACGAGATAATTCCTAGACAAAACTATGATATATGATAGGTTGTTAATGTTTCTAAATAATCCAATGTTGTGTCTTCCAATGTATCTAAACAACGGCACATTAACTAACTATAAATGATATGTTTTATCCCTTTATCATTTATTTCATTGGATTAATCATTTATAGTTTTTGTTAAATGGTTCCTTTAATAATTTATTAAGAGTATGAGCCTCTATAAATTTGTATGGGTAACCCATGTACTCGAACCATTATATATAGACATGTTATATCTAGAAATAAAGTTAAAAAACTTGGGTTCAACTACTTTCATTCCACTTTTAACACATAAAAGATTATAATTATATATTTTTTGGATTGTAATTCATCTAACTAAAAAGTCAACTGTTCTGAATATAATTTATTACAGAATATATTTTCTTTTAGGAAGGATATTTCCTATATTAAATGGGAATGAAATCCCAAATGAAAACATTCCAAAATTTAAAAGTTGTCCCAGGTATACTAGTAGGGGAATATTACATATATGAAAAATCTTCTAAAGGGATTTCAACTTTCAGTGATTAAAAATGTAATTGGGATTCACATAAATGAACCTAGGTTAGAATGATATAACTAGTTTAGGTTCCCTTTTTCTTTTATTCATTTGTATATAACTATATGTGAATATATATATGCTATAATTTATTGTTATTTAATTTTTTCAAATCCACTTTTATGAGTTCTGAATAGGATTATATTGACCAATTATTGATCCTACTACCCATATATAATAAAATGACTTTTATCTTCTTTTCTACATTATTTATATAAATATTTAATTAATTAACATAATAATTACAATTTAACGTGTGTTTTCTTCTATATAAAATAATTGACAGATTGTTTATCAATGAAATATTTATGAATCATAATGGATAAATATAATTTTCAAGATAAATTTACTAAACAATGATAGGATGTAACCTACATAAATAATTCATGGAAGGAAATTTTATATAACTTATCTATTCCACCTTACGGTGTTAGATAAATAAAGTACCAAGTGTTGTTTTTATTCATGACATATTATTTTGGTCATTAATCATGCCCTTTCATATTATTAAAATAATTTTAAATTATAAACATGGTTTACATGAAACCATTACACGATGTCCTATATGTAAACCATATTTAATGGGTAGTTTGTATATTTTCACCATTTTCTTCATTATATGAAATTAGGTATGTTTCCCATTGGTTCTAGTAGTCCTTTTTTAATTATAGTGTGAATTTTGGTTATCATGGTAATCCATGTGACCTTTTTTCATGGAATACTAGTAGAATTTACACTTGATACATTAGTATGGGGATATCCATGTGTAGATAGAACCATTAAAATTTAAAAAACATCATAAATTCATAAGATGAGTCTTATATGTTAGGTGATGATTAGGTTCCATTCTTTTAAATTAGTACTCATTGTGATGAAATTTCTAGTAGATAAACTGGTTTTCATTTAGTGATTCAATATTTTTTGAGGATGCGATCTTTATCAAATGCTCGATTATTGTACGTTAAACATGAATAAGGAAAGTTCAACCACTTAGTAGATCGTGTGACCCTTTTTCTTCTTTAGTGATGGATGGATATAGAGTTTTTCATCCATATTAATAACCATATGGGGTAATACAACTCCATGATTACTCATTCATATATTCCATCAAATACTATAATGCATAGGTTTGATAGGCCAATAGATAGTCTCGAATGTTGTGACGTTATGATGATGAATATCAGGGTAGTATGTATCGATATACATGGAACCCTTCAGGTTGGTATTACATTGAAGTGATATATCAATTCTGGGTGAGCATTGAAAAAACCATGCGTTTTCAAACTACATTCTTGAGAACTTTTATGAGTAGAATAGACTGGATTTATATATATGTTCATTTTTTACCTATACACGGGATAATGTTGAAAATTGATCCGGTTTTTTGACAATACCAATTTGTTTTTTGGTTCATATTCAAAGTTTTAATGATATATGTGAGCATGAATTTGGGAATATTTAGATGTAAATCTAGAAAAAATTGATCAAGAATTATTTTAGGGGATATATATATTCTCCTTCAATTTTCGATCATGGAAAATGAATTTTAGACACATAATTAATCATTAATCAATGGTCTATAGAGTGTGTTCCAAGATATGACTCCTCATTCTCAGTAAATGATGACTATGAATTTTTTATTGTGGGGAGCATAATATCAATTAGGGAAAAGAAAGTAATTAAAAGTATAGGGGTAATGACTAAAAAGGCCATTTGGGAGTGGTCACTTTTCTTCTAAATTCCTTTGAGACTATTAGTAGAGGCTATAGAGTTTATAAGGATATTAACGATATAATACTCTAATATTGGTTCGGATCCAATCAGGAATATATTTTCATAATTTGGGTGTGTAAACAACCAAAAAAATTAAATTCTTATAATGAACCTTGGTACTTCCATAGTAGCATGATTATAAAATGGTTTGTGTTGTATGAAAACATTGAGAACACCATTACTCTATTTGGACATTTCTATATAGGCTTAAATGATAAAAAAACATTAGATGTTAGAGAATAATGTTTAGTAAATTATGAGTCATCAATTATTATAACTAATCTCTTTGAAAATAAGTTTTTGAGATTTTCTTCAGATTCTCTTTCTTATGTATTGTTTTATAGGGTTGTTTGGAAACCATGTTGTATATTCCATTACAAATATGAAGAGAGTCTCTTTCCTTATTATTTATCGTTGAAATCCTTTTAGTTTAATCATGGATCAAGGGTGACCATTTAACATAGATTTAAATTATACATTTTATACTTATATATAATTGGTTACTGTTGAAAAACCCCTATAATTAATTTCCAAATTAGCCCAGTAAATAAAATAAGTTTGATTTATGATTGAGAAGTTTGGATGATAATAAATTTGTCGACTATCCCATGTTACAATATAATTATAATGTTGTATGGCCTATGAAAGACTCGTGAATCCCATATTATACTTTGAATGAATAAATAGGACATATACAACTGTTGTCCATGCTTGGGTGTCTTGATACATGGTTGTTTTGACAATGTAATAATGTGTCTCTTTTAAACCCTTGTGAATGGACTACCATTTATGAGCCCCATGAACTCTGTTAGTTGATTATATGGCCCCCCTATACCTACAATTTGGAATGAATGATATGTTTATAGTGTGACAGTCCAATATTGTTGTATTATTATACACCTATTTTGACCAGACAAATGAAAATGAAAATAACTAATTTGTTAAGACACATAATCACAAATCAGTTATGGTATTCAATGGGTGAGATGTGAATAAATATTGTATACCTTTGAATAAAAGTATCATAACCATTTAATGGAAGGATCATGTGTAAAATCAAAACTTATTTGTAGAATGCCTTCAGGTATTTTTCTGACATGCCTTCTTCATGTTCATTGGAATCAGTTGATGAGGAATCACGTCAAGAGCATCAATAGGATTCGGTGAGTGTAATGAAATGCTTATTCAAGCAAATTCTTATAATAACCCTCACAACATTTATTATCTTGGTAAATTGGGAGTTCAATAGTTCATCAACTTATAATCATTATTGTATTATCCTTATACTTATAATGGAATGCATATGTAAGATATTCAACTTTTAATATACAATGTAACAATAGTTTTTTGGGAATATATCATGAAAATTTAAAATGAAATATAGATATTTCAATTGGAATTATTAAACCCACGTAGGTTAGGTGATGTTTCATTGTTACCTAAGACTTACCACATATTATATGTACTATGGTGGGGGTAATGTATGGTTCTTTTCATTTTACTAATAAAAATTTACCATATAAATCTGAACATTCTATTTGGTGGATGTGAAAAATTGGAAAAGTATTTTGAATGTAGATTTTTTAGAATTATAACACATAAATGGGTAGTTTTTAGATGGGATTTTAGGATAAAGAAGTGTTTTGGGTGTTCCTTCATGTTTTCAGAGTTTTAGACATTGAATACCCACATTTTGAAAAGAGTAAATTGGGTTCATGTTTTGAACTTGGATAGGTAAAAATGAACATACAACTCATGAAAAATGTATATAGAGAATCATGGTTTAGACCAACCATGCGAGAGGAGGTGCACTCCTTTGTAGGGGGTTCTGTACGTTATTTTAGAGGAGTATTAATGAGTTTCACATTGTATAAAATTTTGTGCACCTAACCACATGAGGGTGAGCCTTCTGGAAAGTTTCTCAACAAAAGTTTTCCATAGTTTCAAAAAATATGTTCATAGCTATGTGTGTTGAATTCTAAAATGGATATTGATCCCATATGGTTGTCCCATGGTTTTTTAAAAAATTATTCAAAAATGTATGGTTCATTAAAGATCTAAAAATTATCTTATTCCCCATATCGTTCATATATTTTTCCCTCCCTAATCTACCATCAAACAAAATTTTATCTCCAATATGTGTATATCTATATTTAATTATACTTTGGATTGATAGATGTCATCCGTTTGGTGTTTGGTTAATGAAATTTTAGACATATTTTATCTTCTATAGAAATACTATGATTCTCCTTCAATCATTTAAAAACAAATTTTACAATAATGAAATACATATCAATGGAAGATAATTTAATTTTTTTAAGGTGTTTATTGAGTTATAATATTTCTCTTTAATGGGAAAAAATAAAATAAATTTTTGGTTCTACAAACTGTCTAAAAGATTTTTCATGTTATTTATATGATTTCCCTTAAAATTTTAATAATTTATAACATGTGTTATTAATAAAATCAATAAACATTCCATGCATAGATTCTTAAATTTTATATAAGATAAATTAATATTCTAAATCTTGACCAAAAACAATTTTTATTCCTTTTGAAATGATAAGAGGATAGTGAAACCTAATTTTCTTAAATATTTTGGAATGTCAAATTAAATTCCATTAATGATAATTTTAGTAAATGACCCAAAAATGAAATTTAATTAGGTGAGGTTAACTGAATTGGTTAGTGTGTAAATGGGTATGTTCTTGGACCATGAAAATATGAAATGAATAATTTCATAAAAATAGTGGAAAATGTGGATATTAAAAATATTAATGGCATATACCATCTCATTTTATACTTTATTACATAGTAATGAAATTGGATAATTTTTATAACTAATTTTGGAATTGTATACTTATAGGAATGGCCCCTATAACTATTTAGGATTAAATAATATCATGGTATTATTTTATATATGAAATTATTAAATATTTCCCATTCATTGAATCTTTAATGGGAATGTGAAATCACATGGCCTAGTTTATATCTTATAAATAATGTGTGAAATAGTTTATATGAATGGGTAAATTGGCATGGATGATTTGGTGAAGAATTTGAAATATTAGTTTTACCATGATAATGTTAGTAAACTACTCCTTATGTTATTCTCGGTTCCACTTTTTGAAATCACATGGTAAAGGGATCATTTGGTAGGTGACACTACCATATACTTGATTATTATAGAGTTCCCCTGATAATGTTTGTAGATGTAGTTTTACAAACCTCCATGATTTGGGATATTAGAAATGGAGAATCCACACACATGGGATGTTGGACATGATGTTCCATGCACCCTCGATTAGTATTTCGAGAATTACCCTTGTCATTATTTATTCTGGAACTCAGGCATGACATCCCATATGGATTGTGATACTCAAGAATTTCATCCAATATGGATTATGATACCATGGAATGGAATCCATTAATAATTATAATACATGGGAATTTTGTTCCTTATATATTGATAAACTTTGGTAGTGCTTCCCTTCTTAATTTTTATAATCAGACATGGAATCCTTTTAATGTTGGTATAGTCGGGCTTGATTTCACCCATTAACCTTTATAAGACTATTCTGATTGTCTAGGGAAAATTGAGTAACCCCTCAAGTCATGGGTATCACGAAATATCAAAATATATGGGTTTATATTTAATAACATATATAGTAAATATATATACATAAATTTTTATAAACACACAAACACACAATCACACACACACACACACACACATATATGATGAATCATCATTAGAGATATTCCGTCTTAGGATGAAACATGTATGGTCAGTGTACTTCCCTTTGTGCAACCTTAATCTATCATGATTAAATAAATTTTCATAATTTCATATTTCTCATACCTATAGACTATTGTGTTTTATATTCACATACATGAAAGAACTGGAAAGTGTTGTTTGTGTTCTACTGATTATATCTCACACACTATTTACAACACCATTTGGTACCCACAAAAACATCACGGTTACTGGTTCATGATCCTGGATTTGGTTTTGTGCAGCTAGTCATGGATATGGGATCTTAAGAGGATGTGACCAAGTCACAGATCATGATTCACATGGTGATAAATATTAGAGATATTAATCATTTTTAGAATTATATATATATTTTTATTTACTTATTGTGTGTATTTCTATGTATATTTTAGTATCTCATGGACATGCATGTTTATATTCATTAGAATTGTCTGTTTATTTAATTTAATATTTGATGAATTTCATTGATACTACTTTTTTCTTTTATAATTTATTTTATTTTGTTCAATTATTTAAAAATACATAGGGTATAGTCTTCTACTTATACAATATTTAGACCCTCCCTTCTTTTGAGAAGCCAATGGAACATGAAGAGGCATGTTTAAGGCCATTTGGTCACTGACACAAATCTCTATTTCTGTGAATCCTAGTATGAGATATAAAACATATGATTCATGTAATAAGAAATAATAAATTTTTATTCTATTATTCATGTTGATGATATTCACAATGTAGAGTATAGTTTTTTATTTGAATAAGATGTTCTCATACCATTATGTTTGTCTTATTCTCAGTTATAATCATTGACTAATACCTCACATGATTAATCTTATAGAGAATTTGATATCACGATTTATTATATTTTCTTGTCCCTAGGATATTGATAAAGGTTGTAATTATATTACTTCCAATTAATGTTTTATTTGAGATTATCATTATGGGATATATTGAAGTTCTTTCATGAAATATGATTATTTTGTTTCTAGTAACTAATGACAGTTAATCATGGTAGTACAAATGTGTGTGTTGTTATGAAATGTATTGGATATTAATCTAATTAATAAAAAATTTGTTTATATTATTTTTGGGTTTCCTCATTTTTCATCAGAGGATGTTTTATTTATTTTTGGAAATTAATATAGGAAATTAATTTTTTGATAAACCTTAAAATATGTCAAATTATAGGGGGAAATCATATGTAATCTTAAATAATTGAATGTGTTTTACTAGAAAAATATATCATAGTGAGTATACTAACTAGTTTATGAAACTATAACAAAAATGAAACTAGGGGAAAAACTCCTAATGGGTATGGTTGTGTACTAAATTGATCATCATAGATGCATGATGACTAGGACTATATCTATTCTACATGACAAACACTCCAAGGAGATATTCATTGGTTAATTCATATTTTATTTAAAAATAATTATGATTGATTTTTTATATGAAGACCATGGATGAAATATGTTATACTAGGGGTAGAATATTTTAAATTGGGTTTCATGTTATAGGCTTCCCATAACTATTTTTCATGATCATACGATTTCTCTCAATCACACTATGCTTTCTATTATTATTCAATTTATGAAACATTGAGGAACAATGTTAACAACTAATGTCACAACCAATGAAAAGAGTGTCTTTTTTTAAAAAACATTTGATATGATAGTTGAATGAGAAAATATGAAAATAATGTTAACTATCTGAAATAATATATGTGGGTCTGCAAACACACCGAATAAGAGAAAATGGTGATTTTTGGGACATCAATTGATGAAGAACTTAGTGGAAATAAGGTTTATCAACTAAGAGATTGAGATTGACTATATTAAAACCCATGTAAATATTACAATGAAAAGGGGATATTTTTATGTGTCTAAATTAAGGAAATAAATTAAATAATTTTATAGGAGAAATGAATAGTTAAATGTAGAGAAATAATGTATATCCTTGATTACCACTTACAGTTCAATTAATTTTCTTGGGGAAACATGTGAATTATCAGTGATAATTTAATTTTAAAGGGGGTGACTCCTAAACCATGTAAGGGCCTAATATATGTCAATAATTGTAGTGATTCATGAAGTATATATACAAATATTTCTTTAGTTAGTATTAAGGGATGTCAGGATAACATTTTTCAGAATGTGGCCTATGATATCATTATTATTCATACATTTGTGGAATATGATGTGATTTGGTCACTAATTATCTCCCTCTACATAGAACTCATTTTAAATTCACGAATATATAAATCAGAAAATATATCTCAAATCAACCAATAGTCATATATAGTTGTGTGTATTAATATGAAAATCCAATAGAAATTTCCTGCATTGCAACTGTCTTAGTACTAATTCATGTGGAATATTTATATAAAATAGTTGTGGATAAAATGAACGTTGATTATATGCCTATTATTTTTGAATACAATGATGTATTTCATGAACACATTCTTTGCCTTCCTCAAAATAGTGAAATTTATGTTTCAATTCAACTCATACCCGGTGTTACACTTATTTCAATGTCTCTATATATAATTAACCCAATGTAATTATATGAATTAAAGAAGAAACTCTAGGAGAATCAAGAAAATGGTTTATTATTCCTATTGGAAACACCTTGGAGAGAAATAGTTGTAACCCTGGCCTATCATACATGTATCATAATTTTTATTATTATTATTACATATTACATTAAAGAAACACATGATTGAGTACCATTCAAGTTTAGTTTCATAGGAAACATTAAAATACAAATAATAGGTCAATGGGTAAACCAAATCATCTCCCACTAGGATAATAATAAAAGAATACTTTTTTGACATTTAAAATATAATAAATTTGTTCATAACCTTGGTAAATGAAATGTAATAATGATTGGTATCCGGTTCGTAGTAATAGAAATTGAGGGATATGAATAAGAATATCATGAATATATGGGCCTGAGATCATGACCATAATTTATGAATAGAATTTTCTACATAATAATGAAAATTATATTGAGTAATGGAATAAATATCCTATTTTATTAATACATGATTCATATTTGAATATAGGACATGATCCATGAGATCATAACATATGAATAAGATAATGTTTTATAGAATAAAAATAAATATAAAAAACAATTTCAAATTAGATGAGGCTCATTTACAAGGATATCATATATGGATGAGTTAAATCCCCAAACCATCCTTGTAGTCAATGTTTTATCCCAATAACATCATTGAGTAAAAATACCATTACAAAAAATGGGATCACTATATGTTCATTTCCTTTACATCTCATGAGATAAAAATATTTACCAAATGTATTAGAGGATGATATAGGTCCCACATATCTCATAATAAAAACTGTATTTATTTGTTCCCAAGGATAATAAAACATTCATAATATCATAATCCCTAAAATGTAATGGGTTCTACAAAAATGTTGTCACATCATAGCCTTAGTAAGAGACACATGATTGATAATAATTTCATCATACCATAACCAATGGAAAAAGAATCTTGTTTCAAATTAATATTACCATGGTATAACCTAGAGAAGGTTAACAAGTTTCATAAACACATTTACATAATAAAAATTAAATATTTAGTTAAATACTAAGTATGTTATTTTTGGGCCATATCCCATGTAATGAATATGTATCCATAATTGAGTTCTTAAATGAGAGATTATTTTGATGGATCATTTAAAACATTTTTTGTGTGGAGAATATGAATTTTTATTTGAATAATTACTTTTATGAAATAAAACCTAATGAATATAATTTTAATATAAAATAAATAGGATTATATATAAATTATTATTCAATGAAAATCTTGGTTGGGATGATGGTAGGACTTGTTCAATTAGTACATGTTTATTCAAAGATTCCATTAACATTTTTAGTAAAATCTATACTTGATATTTTTTCGAAATAACATGATGTTTCAATATAAATTTTAAAAAATAAAATATGATTAATTATTAAATTTATTAATTATAGTATAATAGTAAAAAATTGAAAAATAGTTTTATAGAACAAGTTTTTGGAACAAAATAGACTTATGAATGAAGAGAGAAGTAATAAAGGAGTTTCACAAACATACTTTCTCAATTATTTTAGGTAACCAAGAGTAATAATATGGGGCTATTATTTGAAATATCATGGATAACAATTTTATAAATAAATTAATGAGTTTAATCATAGATCTAGTATAATTTCTTATCATCAAAAACATAATCATAAATAATCATGATAATCAATGAGATTAAATTTTAAAATCATTACAACATTGGTAACATTGAATAATAAGATCCATGAAGGAATTAAATAAAGTATAAAATAAAATATCATATATACTAATAAAGAAATTATAATACTTGTTAAAGGTGTTTTATATACACATCATGGAATAATATAGGTATGTAGCAAAATTTTCATATCAAAGAAGTAAATATGAGACAAATATCCCATACCATATGTTATCACTTCCTTCAGACCTCGTACAATATCATGTGTAATAAATATATTTATATTAAAAATATATTAAAATTCCAATTTCATATAAATTCTTAATATAAGATTTCACAACAAACGTTTTTATCCAATTATAATCAATTTTGAGTTAAAGTCACGTTTCACGCAATAACTGCTTTATATTTCATGTCTATATTGACATTTTATTTTTGGTCCACTCTATTTGATAATGGAATTAATATTTCTATAATTTTAATGATTATATAAGTAAAATAAATATTCATTATATATTTATCTAGAGTAATTCATGAAATTTTGTGATAGAAAATGGAATACACCATTCATAGAAATGGCGTACCGAACACATGGATGATTTTTTTTTATTTTTTGTCTTTTTGAAATAATGACAATTAAATGAAATATTATAAAAAAATAATCAATTTTATTTTATATATGTAAAATATTACAATTAACACTATATTTATTAATTTTCATGAATAGCATGATGAATGCACATTACATCATGATGCGGTAGTCTACCATACACATGAGCAGCATGATAGTATTCCAAAAAATGAAAAAATGATGTTTAACGTGATATAAAAATTAAAAAACCATAATAATAGCATGATTATCATATAATAACAATAAATACATTATTATATCCCAATATTAGGGCTTTTTAAGGAAAATATATTGATGTATTCTCGTGGGGTATTAGTCCATCATACACAGAAATGCTGACTTCAAAAAAAATAGTTATATGTGGATATAGTTGTCATTCACGAACATAAAAATATATACCTTATTATTTTTATATTATTTTATTATCATGTCATTATGATATATATATATAATTTAATTGGGTGTAGTATTAAATAAAACTAAAATTCTTCTTGATGAATGTTACTTGTTCTTCCATAATCCCTTGTCGATTTGGACCAAAAGCCTTTCTAAGTGTTCATCAAATATAACATAATGCTCAATGATGAGTGGATGGATTTTTTTAATTCATTGTTGTAGGTATTTTCTAAGAAAATGGTATTATTTTGTGAAGAATAGTGGAGAGACAGTTAACTTTTATATGTGAGGTGAGTGGAATACTTTTAGTTTATTGGACGAAATAATTAAATCCATGATTTTTTCATGTCGCAATTATCCAATAAAGGTTTAATAAAGATAATATAAGGGATAATGTTGAAATATTTTAATCCAATTGGTGTTTAAAAATATTTTGGCACCTTTTAACTGTTATAAATTTAGATTAACCAATAATGAAACAATTTTCACATTAACCACTGTAAATGTTTTGTATAGTTTTTACTATTAATTTTGGAAAAAATTTAAATTTACTATATTAGATATTATAAATTATTATTATTCAAAATATTGAATAAATTTTCTTATATTTTATTTAATAAAGTGGAAAACATGAATTTAAAATTTATCTTGCATACGTGATGTAAAAGAAAATTTTAAAGTGAAAATGTTCAAATGTTCACATCATGTTTAAATTAAATTTCAAAATAAAAATGATCCTAATGAGATATATACAATTAAATTATGCACATTTGATCTATTATTATTTTAAAACCAATATAAAATATAATTTATGTTTCTAAATAATTTATACTTAATGAAAATTTTAAATTAATTTTCTATAATTTCAATTACTTATAAAAAATTATGATTTTTTAGAAAAATCACAAAAAATAATCATTTTAAATTTTTTAAATAACAGTATAATATTTTCTGTTTATTTTATCTAATTATTTTTTTGAAAATGTGGATCTTTTATTTTATTAAATTATAATTGTTTTTGAAAATAGTAATTTCCAAACATATAAAACTTTACTTAAAATTAAACACATATTTTATTAATATGTTACCTTTTAATTAAAACATTATAATTATTATTTTATAAATTATTAATATTATTGTCACTATGTTAAATGTATACATAATAATGGTCACATTTAAACATTTATTTAAATAACATGTAATCATTTTGTTAAAACTCCGTTTCATGTGTAACATAGGCCAACCATGTATTTTCTTTATAATAGAGCCATATTAGTGTTGTGTGTATTTAATGGTTTAGTATGTTTTTCTTATAATTAATTATATCAATTAAATTTAATATTTTCAATCAATAATAAAAAAAAATATGGGTGTCCCATTTGAACCTCCATTAAATGAATTTATCCATTCAAAATAATCATTATCATATAAACAAGTGAGGATATTTCTGCAAATCATTTCTTAAATATCCAATATATTTTGTTATAAATGGTGGGCTCTCCAAAAAACAATGACCAGGTGAGCGGTCTTCATAGCACCCTGAACCGTTTATTCACCCATGTAGTTCTTTGACAGAGTGATACTGGCCTTTGGTGCACCTCCCCATACACCAAATTCTACTGAATATAAGTGAGGTTTTAAAGTGGTGATAGTAGGGAGACTATGCCATATGTTGATGAAAAAATAACATTCCATTAAAATATATACTATGAAGTAGAAAGGATGGAATAATCGACAGTGAACTAGTAACCAAACCATGGTGTATTTACAACTGATTCCCTAAAATAGTAAAAGCTTTACAAAAGTAGAAACAATAATAATAATAAAACCAGACATTATATTTATTCATAAACATGTATACATGAGACTTCATAAAAAATAAGTATAATTTTATCCCATGTATGACCATGAGAATGTACATATATTGTAACATGCTGATGCAGAAATGGAAATAAGGACAAAAATTGGACTAATCTAGGAACCTCAAGGTACATTTCATTCCATCCCTTGGAAAATAGATGGACAATAAGAACCATCTATAGTGCCTGAAGTGGTAAATTATTGAAAAGACATAAAATGTACATTCCTTTTAATGGTCACATGTACAGTGTGAGAAATAATCCTTGTAGGCCACCACCAATATGTGCATAACATTTATCATTTATTATGAAGGTTTAAATAAATTTCAAATAAAACAATTCCTTTAATTTAATAAATTAAATGATTCCCAATTGATCAATAACCACAAGGAAGAATTTAACTACATTGGATAATGCCTAAAAGAATTAATAGAGAGCTTCCTTTGCATAATGCTCAAGCCATGCCTTGATTCCTATAAATCAAGGTGGACACTGAAGTTCCACCTCCACTAATTTCACCCATAACCATGTTCCAAATGATACATCATGTCCATGTCATGTCACTAAATTTTTTAAAGGGTATTCCCAAAAATTATGAACCCAATCTATTGTAATCCTACAACAAATCACCCATCATCTAAAATCCTGACGTGCTGATGAACAATAATTATTTTCCTTCTAATGATAACATTGTTGGATCCATAGAAAAACTACTATGTAACGACAATATACGTCCTCCAAAATTATAATGGCTTACCAACCTCATGTACAGAAATCTTGGAACCCGAAAAATATTTCCTCATATCAATCATCTAATGGTTCATCACCATCCCCATGGCTTTATACAAAAATCACCTACAACTATCAAAAAATTCGAAAAAAACTAATTAAGGTATCTACCAATATTTGTTTCAATACCACCATAAATTGTGTGTCAAACTATAGTAATACCACTCCAAATGACACCATGGATGAAAAATTTGAGATTTAATTACCAAATAGTCCCTCAGTGATGCTAATGTGGAACCTTACATCCTACGACAGTCGAATTGATCTGATCCTCAACACCATTCAATCATAACATGTGGATTTCACATAACATTATGAATTTTTTACCATAATCAATTACCATGTCACCCCGCAAGTGATATTCATCATTAAATAGAAATTATCACATGACACACCTAGAATGATGATCATATCACCGTAGCCCATATGAAAAATTCAAGACCTATCATTCATCCTAGCCTTTCACATTCCTTTGGAACTCAAAATTTCAATATTTTCAAATTAAAGAATTCAAAATAAATATATAATCACCACATCCTACACATCCCAAGGTCCAAATCTACTAAATTGGATATAAAAAATTTTATACTAGAGGATTTTTTCTATAGGAAACTCTAATGTGTCCAATTAATTATTTAATGACAAATATTTAGGTATGTGGGCCTTGTTAGAACTACATAAAGATGTATGAAATGATGTACACCCAAAAAACTCATGAAATAAATATGAAATATGAGCACCACATAACACATTCTGGTATAAATACACTCATACAATGACAGATTCTAACTCCTAAAAATTTAGAAAAATTATGGTTTTAGAGGAATTCCCAAAAAATTGGTTAAACAACTCGCATGGAAAGAAATTTTTTTTATGGTGAGATAAAAGAATAATGGAAGAAAAAGAATTAAAGGTCTTAATGATACTAATCCAATTATACATACGGATTGATATATTGATATTGTAAGGAGTATTTGGCTCAATTCCTAGTGGAGAATTTGATGAAGGAGAACCTGTGAACTGTATATTGGTGATGGAGGATGAATGGAAGGAAAAAATTATTTCTATAAGAAGGTGAAAATCATAATTTTACACTATTAATTTAAAAAATTATAGTTAACTATGTTTGGATAATTTTTCTATAGTTGTAAGGATCCATCTACTTTAGAACCTATGTCCTACATGGTTATCTCACTTGGTTTGGCCAACCTGTGTTGAACCTGTGCATAGGGACAAGTTAAGTTTCACTATAAATAAAACATTAACATAATTTTCAAGGCCATGAAAAACTGTGAGGATACATTTTTTGAAAACATTAGAAGATCATGCATGATTGGGCACAAAATATTGAATATTTTACCAAACTATACTTTCTTCAGTTATAGGGTTCACAATATCTATTTGAATTTTGATTGGTTTGTCCAAACTGTGGGCTCTAGTCTACACACCACAAAAATATAGTTTTTAGCATCTAACACACCTAAAAACTAATGAAACCACATGTAAATTTTTAATCCATAATTCAAGAAAAAAATAAGGTATTGTTCCATAAAAACTATCATATTTACATTAAAATAATCAAGAAATGTTTTTTTATACCCACAAAACAAAAAAAATTAAAAATTGGTGCGGAATTTGACCTGCTCAAATAACTTAGGACATTACCATCTCCCAACCATAATATAAATCATATAAAAATATAAAACATAATTCTAAAATGGTTGCATATATAACAATATCATTAAAAATAAATAGGAATACCCCTATCCAATAGGAAAATCTCAACTACCTCATGGGGCTCCCCACATTAGAAGATATCCACCTCAAATGCAGCTAAACCCAAATCTCAAAAAAAAAACAATGTTCGACTTACCATCCCTAAACACAAAGTACTCCCTTGATTCATCATTACTCTTAAAACTTATGAGGTTCTCCCATGACATATATGACTACCAAAAATACAACATGACCTCATATTCCCTTTTTGATTCTATGTTGCACACAACAACTAGTAGGTCTCACATCTCATCATATGCTTAGATTAGTCCTTATATCAAACACATCATACTACTCCCTCATCTCGATGATCCCAAGATACCATCCCACATATTAGGCCACATGTGTAATTATTCTCATAAAAAATACCAATTCCATGAAAATAATATATATATATATATATATATATATATATACAAACACACACGCTCAAATCATTTGAATTGATTTAAACAATGTAACCAGTATTTTTCTTTTCCATAGATACATATCATGTACTGTGTGAATTCGACAAGGTTGTGACACTAAAGAGACCATGAAAAAAATTAACAAAATTAAACCTGGATAAACCAACAACATACCTCTAACCATTACTGTATCCCCATCCTACATTGAACTTGAGATCTCCAGTGCAACCACCTGAACTGATGGTCGACTACAAGATACCCGACCTCCCTATAGTGTTCCACCAGCAACTGGCCACTGAACCCAATTTTGGGTCCCATTATCTCTTCCATTAACAGCATGTGTAGTTCATGATGGGATACTATCACTTGGTTCCACTCCATGTCTTATCGTATAACCATGATTCTTCCCTTATAACTAAATAGTGGACATCGATGAAAGATTTATTCAGGAAATCTCAAGATGATCAAACTTTTTCTAGATTGATAATCCAACTTTGCTCGACCACGTAGAGTCTGAACATGAACTATAAGACCACAATAAATTCACACCATTGATGTCCCACTATAAGGTGTTATTTATAATTCATTGGCCCACCAGCCCTTATGGAAATCATCTCATCCTTGATTCCAGCTATCTGCCACATTGACATTAGAATTACAAGATGCCATAAATTAACTCATGTATGAACAACACTTCGAATTTACCTAGGATATGAGATCTTCATCCACTTTCATTATGAATTTATCTAACTGGGAGATGTTTACATGCACATGTATGGCATACATTATATCATCCTCGAAACACCTCATTCTTAAGGTCACATCTCCCACCATACTAGGTACGAAAGGAGATAACTCAGTGGATGTGGCCACATAGTACACGCATGATCATAAAAATGATCTATAAACCTAGTTTTATATACATCAAAATCTACAGTACACCCTATCCAAAATTAAAAGAACAAGTATGAAAAGGAAAACTATTGATATCATTAGTATCAATCCATACACTGCTACTAACTCCTACTGAAGAACTAATATGATACCATTTTTAGTGCCACAACCCATTTTTAAAGCATGAAAGTGATTCAAGATAAGTTATATATTCCTTAGTCGTGCCTCCCTATATATAAAGGCTATTTAATTTATTTGTGGTTTATAGGTTTGATTGTGGGGATTTTACACCCTATGGTGATGATAATACAGTAGTTGAAGTTAATATATACTATGAAGAAGAATGGATGGAACAATAGAACGTGGACCAGTAACCCAACCATGGATAAAACAAATAAAATATTATACCACAGATAATGTATAATTCAAGGATAAATAAAAGTAATATCAAAAAAATCTAACATTCCATTTGTAGATAATCATTAATATATAATAGTTCTCAAAAAATAATAAGATGAAGGGTTTACCATGGCCAATTTTTTTTTACATATATAATAATGTTTAGATACTAAAAAATAAATAAAATAAAAAACCACATAGATATTGGAACCACATGGAACCTTTCTATACATCCCTTTCTAAACATCCCAATAATAAGTACCACCTTCAAACCCTAATCCTTTACCATATCGCAAGGCCATAAAAACTACACATTTCCCAAATGGCTCATATATGGTCTCATAATGATTCTCATTAGGCCACAAACAACATGATATTATATTACAACTGTGATTAATCATGTGTGCACTTAAAATATATAATAAATAAATAATGCACATTTTAGAAATAAATAGTTTTAATTTTTCAAAATAACTATAAGAAATATTTCACCTACGTCATCCAAAACAAAAAATCCATGTATGAAATGATCTTTATCATAATGATCAAGAAATACCTTAATGTATATCAATCTACATGGACCCTCAGGTTCCACCTCCATCAATGAAACCCAAAATAATGTTTCATCCAATATGTTATGTCCATGTCAAGACACCAAAATCCAAAAAAAAACTTTTATTTAATATGAACCTCATCCCTTATACCCATAATCAAAATCATCTTTCATCTAAAATACCTAGATCCCAATCCACACTAATTTTTTTCATCCACGTGATGAAACCACTACCAAAATATGTGACATCCCATGGAATGGCTATGTATGTCATCTCCAATGATCTTGGTCCGAAGAACCCATATATGTTGAAGCACATAACATAAATTAATACCTCATAACTATAATCTTATGGATCCTCATAATACAATTGGATTTATATAAAAATAACCTCTAACCATCAACATAAATAGAAATTAATAGTGGTTGCTACCAACACAATTTGTCAATACCACATCATCATCAGAGTCCTAATGTATGTAGATGACTCCCAACAGATCATTGGACAACATTGGTGATCAAAAACCACCAAATAGTCCATAATACACATCAATCTGGCAGAATTTTCCCCTGTGATCACATTGCTCATATTATGGTAAAAATTATCCAATAATTTTGAGAGACTCTCCCATAACCTGATGACCTTGTTTCATCAATTGTTAAATATTTCACACAACGAGGGACTAAAATAACTCAATATACATATATAACATTACCCACACCCAGTATGATTATCATGTAACCTCAGTCCATAAGACCAATCAAACCTCTTTCCTCAAGACAAACCCATAACATTCCATTGGAACTCATCAAATAAATAAAATCAAATTAATCACTTAAATTTAAATAAAACACCACCTCATCCTATACTTCCCATGTTTCAAAGACACTATCATGGATCTAATATTTAGTACACTAGAATGTATTCCCATTGGAACATCCAATGGGTCTGATTAAGAACATAATGGAAAATATTAAATTATGAGGCCATCGCTCACATTATCCAATTGTGCACAAAAATATGCCGGCCTAAAACACTCATGAAATCATTAATAATGAATATATCCACATAAAAATTGTTGAATAAAATCCACTCATCTAATATTAAAACCTAAAATAGAATAATTTTGTACAAATATTTATTTTATAATAACATCCTGAAAATTGGGTAAAACGACTAGCATGAATTTATTGTTCTGTATTTTGAGAGAAAATTGGAATAAGAGTTGGAGGATTCGATGGCTTAGCCATACAGATCCAACTCCATAGATAGATAATGAAATGGAGCATAGACGGAGGAATTAGATCAATATATGGTGGAGGATAAATAAATGGAGAACCCTTCTGTTATACCTAAGTGAATGATGAATAAAAAGAGGGAAAATAGGTTAATAGAAGAAGGGGAAAATCATAATTTCCCACTTTTAAGGTTTCACATGTTTAGCTCACTGGGGTTTTGTAATTTGGTACTAAATATGTCCCTCCAACTCTTTAATATCTGTGCACTACAAAGGTAAATAACATGGTTTGAAAAAAACCATTTTGAGCTAATGTGTATCCACTAGTTATGTGTCACTAAACATGTGGCTTGAACATTATTTTTTCAAACCTTGTTCAAACTATTCAGATCCCTCTCTATAAAACAGCTTATTTTCATGAATATATTTGAGACCTCTCATTCACAGTTAACCAAACATGTCTTAGTAAACTGTTAGAGTGAAGAATTTTCTCTTAGAGGCTAAACACTTTTTCCAAATTGTGTACTCCATTCTACACACACTAAAAACTATGTTTTTTGGCATCTCATTCACCTGAAACCCAACCAATCCTCCATGAATCTCGTCAATCATTAAACAATGAATAAAATATAATTGGTTCTAGGAAAATCTTATAATTATATTTTGATAATTGAAAATCATGTTTTCCCAACCAAAAAACAATGAAATTTAAAAAACCGGTGAGGAATTTGTTCTTCTCTGACAACCAGGGCTGTTAGAATCACATTTTGATGAAATTTCACTATATGATCCACATTGTCAACAAACATTTCCTTATAATAGGGATATTACTACTATATAATTCCCATTGAGTTATGTATATTTGAATGATGATGTAAAATCCCGAATAAATGAAGAATATAAAATTTTCATATTTATTAAAATTTGTGAATTAAATATTAATTTTACTTTAAAAGGGTTTCTATGTTTGATAGCGTACTCGATACGCAACAACGAGTTTCTTTGAAATCTTATGTTGCACACTAATAATATAATATTATTATTTTAAATGGTAGTTAACTCCTAGTCATTGTATTGGAGGGAATGAACAACACTAACTACAATATGATTATACATTATTTTTAAATGTATTTACATTTATCCAATAAAAAGTTAGAGGCTTAAAATTTGAATGAATCTAATTTAAAGCATAATTTACATTTAAAGGCCGATTTATCGCCTTTTAATGGATAATCATTTTGAAATCTAGTTTGAGTCACTTTAATACATTCTATGTGACCAAATAAAATCCTTTCTCAAAATGGGGACATCAAAATTTACTTTGTGTAAATTTTTGGAATTTTTCCGATAAAGTTCATTTTTTAATGAATTGTGAAAAATATTTTATTTTAATTTAAAAGTTCCTTTTGATAAAATTTATTTATATGGTTATATTATCTTGTTAATTTATTTTAGAGTGAAATTAAAATATATTTTTACCATTTAATCCAATGTTGGTCATTGTAATTAATTTCACTTTGAAATTGGACATAAACAAGTATCAATCTTTTGATAGTTATTGTTTCTTAAAAACACGCTATTTGTTTTGATATCGGGAATTAATTTTAAAATTAATTAATTCCACTTATATGTTTTTAATTTTGAAAAATATACATCACTTTTTAATTCATAATATCAAATATAGATTAGGCTGAATTTTTGGTATTTTTCTGAAAAACATCAATTTTTGATGAATAGTGAAACCACTTAGTGGTATTTAAAAAACTGACTTTTTCATTTAAATGAAATTTTACCACTTCCGTGAATTGAATTTAAAAAATCAGACATAAATTGTTGTTATCAATTAGTAAAATGTGGTTCATTATGATGAAAATATTTTTTGGTGAATATTAACTTTTGTCTTTTATTTACCGTAGATGAAGGTAAATAGGGTAATTCAAGGTTAAACGAATATTATAATATTTCTAAATTATTTTAAAACCTATAATAACATTATTGGATGAGTCATTAACAACCATGGAAAACTTGGGGTTGATTTTGGGAACACATTTAGCCACTTGGGAGTGTTAATGACAATTTAGATTAATTAACTCAAAGTAAAGGCAAAAATGAAAAAAGAAAATATCTTTTTGTAAATTTATTTTTAGAAGGGGTTATATAAATTATATTTTCGACTATAAATATTAAATGGAAAGATAAAACTATTTCCTACATCCTATTATTTGTTTTATATTTTTTAGACATCAAATAAATTAAATTATTTATGACACAATAATGATGCAGTATTTATTTCATTAATAAATGATTTAAAAAAATAAGATTATAATGATAAAAATATTATCCAAAACCTATACAATTTTTATTGGGTGATTTTATTTATAATATTAGTAATATTATCTTTGACATTAATGTGTTTTTTACCTATTGAGACCGAATATAAGTTTATAATAAAATAATATTTTCTCACTTTCCTAAAGAGCCCCTCCTCCCCCTTATAAAAACAGACCACTTTATGCAATTCCTTACACCTCTAAATCCATTTGGATCTTCCAAAATATTCCACATTAGACTCCCAACATCCCTATCCTCCCCCTAATATCCTTAACTTAGGCATAAGGAACTTCAAGAAGTCCTTTGATTCAAACCAAAGGGAGTTACCCAAATTAAATGTAACGGTTTCTCTTAAATTGTTTTCTTTTATTTACTTCTCCAACCCCTAAACTCTTTTTATTTCATTTATTTTGTAACAACACCAGTATCCTCAATATAATAGGATTTTTTATAAGAAGTATTTGAACTACAGTAACACACACATCGATCTAATGGATAAAGAACATAATGTTTCTGTGGATGGAAAACTAACGCCTCACGAACCGATGATTGTTCAATTACATATTACCACCTCTCATGGTGGAAATTATTATGGAACTATATTTATATATGAAATATATTATGTTTATGAATTCCTTATGCTTCTGTACATCCAAATTATATCAAGCTTTTATGGTTTTCATAGTGGGTAAATACGATAATCTCATTTGAGAAAGTGCGGACTACCGCCCCCTCAAAGTGATGTGACTCGTTAATGCCTTATGTGGAATGTATAAAAAATAGGGTTAATTCTATTATATATGATATTATACTGGAATTATATTATACCTATGTATCATTATGTTTTATATTAATTAAAATAAGAAATCAAAATTAAAAGTAGTGTTCAAGCGTACGTACGACTTACCGTCTCCATGAACGGTGCATCTCATTTCTTACCTTCAAATGTTGTACTATTATAAATAAATATATTTACTGAATATATATGATATATATGATATTTAAATCATTTATATCATTCTGGATATAATGGACTATTGACCACATGGACAACTTTTAAATATAAGGTGTTCATTTTTTACTCAAGTACCAAATATCGACAAAATGAACGTTATTATCTTAAATGATTACATAATGTTTATAACATGGTAATAAGTTATATATAAGGAATAATAAACATGAAAAAGGTTATTAATCAAGTATGAATTATCTTTAGTTTATTATTCAGGAGATTAAAGAACGATCGAGTCAAGTCGGACGCAAGGTAAGGGATCCAACCTCTCTCTTTCTTTTAAGTAATCTTTTTATGTCACTTATTTTAAGCACCTCTTTCTTATGTTGGGGGACGTTATTTTATATTCCTAATACTATAATTTTTATGTTGATATGATGAGATTCCCTATTTGATCTCATCAATCCATTTTTTTAGGTTTTAAGTGGTGCTTTTAGGCTGCCGAAGTTTCATACGGGGTTTTCTTATCTCACTTTTAATTCTGTGAGATTTCCATTGTTTGCCACTTATTCATGGAATGTGGAGTATTGTGTATGGAAATTTGATATATATTATCATTATTATGATTATATTCATGGTATTCTGTGATTCATTTTGCGGTTATTAACTTTTGGTCATACGACTCAGTTGATTACAATGTGGTAAAGGGTTTCGTCTCACTTTTTATTCCCGTGAGATTCATGCTATATTTGACACTATTTCCTTTTTTGTGGTGTATTTAATGCCCATTATTGTAGTATTTATGTAATATAATTTCATTTATGAGTATTTACATCTTCATTGTATGATCCTTCTTTCATGTGGCGTATGTTTTGTATGTTACCAAATCGGTAAAGGAACCTTTCACCCTCCTTTATTTAAAAGACTTAATTTTGTTATGTCCTTTAATTCACATATTATTATGTTGGGATATTTTATTATATATCCTTATTGATGTAAATTATATTTCCAAGTGATGAGATTCCCTTTTCTCTCTTATCAGGTCAGTTTCTGAATTTTAAAGTGACGCCGTTAGGTTTTCGAATTTTTGCAAGAGAACTTCTGAAGCAAATTTTGATTTCATTGGGTTAAACTTGAGGTTATTGAATATGTCATCCTATAAATGTGTGTGAATGACCTCTGATTGTTTTAAACTTAATATCCACTTATATTTTGTGTATTTATATGTGTCACACATAATTATGAGATTGATTTATCCTTAATTTAAGGATACCATCTATATAATGGATTTCATCTCAATTTTCATTTCCATTGAGACTTCATTGTTGTTATACACCAATTTACTATTATATGGTGTATATACTGTCCTTCAACATATTATATCATGAATCCCTTTACTCTCCTGATATTATAAAGTTTTGATTAACTGATATTCTTCAATTATTTGTATTCAAGAGTCAATCATTTTTTTGAAAACTTTTTTAAAAAATATCATTTTTAAATGTTTAATGTTTTATTATTCAAATTATTTATCTTTAATGTCCATGTTTTAAAAATGGTTTTGAGTATTTATTTATATGAACATTAATGTTTTAAAATTATAATTCCTTTAAAAGAATCAAAGTGGTATGGGACACTTTGATTCAAAAATCTTTTTTTAAATGGTTTTGAAAATGCATTGATTATTTCAATATCTTGAAATTGCTTCTTGTGATTGAAAATGAAATGATATTAGTGAAATTTTTATATTTTCAATATTTTATGTGTTATGATGGAAGTTAGACATTTGACGACCGGTTACGTGATAAACCAAATGACGGGTGGTGTCGTGAATACCAGGACAGTTGGTTACGTTATAACCTCCAATGCATTGGGTATGGAAGTCGGCCGTATGGCTATTACATTTAGTGATATGTATGGAAGTCGACCGTATGGTTATTCCATTTAAGTGTGTTTATGTCCCAAGTTACCTTTATATGTTATGTGTTCTTTATATAGGTTTTTTGGAAATATTTTGGTTATAAAAGGGTATGTAATGATCTTTTATTCAGTGAAGAGTATTTACTACTTCATAACAGTGAAAAGTAATACTTATGTTAATGTATTCATGGTTTACTTGTTGTCTTTAAAAACAAACAGTTTTCCTGCTTTTTGTATCCCTTAGTGAGCTTTTTATGCTCACCCCATGTTTTTGAAATGTTTTTCACCGGACATAATGTGGAATAGGGTCAAGGATGGGATCAAGGAAAAGTCATGCTGTCTTAAATATGGAATTAGACATGACTCTTTTTTTTTCAAGAGTTCAGGTTTTGTAAAAAAATGGATATTTGGTAAAAGTGTCTACTTTGTAATCTTTTGAGATTTAATAGTTATGTCCTAATTCTCTAAAACTCTAAACCTGAAAATATCCTCAATGTGAATTATTCATTTAATTAAATAGTATGTAATGCTTAAGTCCATGTCCTTATAGTTGGTATTAGAGGTCGGTTTAGATAACTTTAGAGGTTAGGGAATTCTTAAAGCATAAATGACATTACCATAATGGTTAGGATTTCAGAAAGAGTTATATTTTTTTAGATAATGTTAATTATTTTAAGATAACATGAATAAGTATATCTTAGTGTTTAACCTCCTCATAAGATATTATATGATGATTTTACTGATATACTCACACTGACCATTTTGGTTTTAGTAAATGGATGGATGTAGCAGGTGCCAAAGTAATAGTGGATGTGAAGAAAAATGTGACGGTTTTTTGAACGAGCAGCTAAATGGTATGGGAGCTGCAATGAGAACACTTGTTGTTATTCTCAACCAACTATCTGGAGTCATGATTAACCACCTGAACCATAGTGATCTTTATAAGGCATCATATATGTGAGAAATAAATCCCTACAGAAGTTCAGGTAATAATCATAAAGGTATGTGTGTTCAAAAACCTATGTGTAAAGGATGTGGAATGAAACACCTAGGAAAATGTTTCAAAGGGACGAAAAGATGCTATAGATGTGGAAATGAAGGTCATAAAGCAAGAACCTTCCATGGAAAATGGAAGCATCCAGTTGAGACTATGAAAGGGAAATAAGTTATTTCTGAGGGATAAATTGAATGTTTTAAATGTAGTGTGCATGGACATTATACAAACAGGTGTCCTACGAAGAAGTTTCGGGAATGTGATCACTTGGAAAAGGGACAACACGCAAACCGTATGACAACCCATTGTGTTGGATGAAGCTGTGGGAATCAAACCCACAACCAAAGTGCGACTGGTATTTATCACCTACCACTGGACTACATAAAGTCCCTGGTTAGTATGACTAATTCTTTTTATTTATATGATCTTATGAATCAAGAATAATTGATTTTGGGTTATCTATGGAAATGATTAACCTATCGGGGAAGATATGTGAATAGGTTAATTACTTTTAAATATGAGTCATTAAGAGTAACTGATGATATTTGGAGATAAATGTTAAGATTTATCTTCGATGACTATGTGATTAAATCCTTCAGTGATTTGGGTTTAAATATAAGTTTGGATTAATTTGAAAAATTTTATGAATAGATATTTATTGAATGGTCTTTGATAAACTTTGGGTTTTATTGGACAAATATTAAAGATTAAGAGTAGTTTTTCTTTTCGTAAAAGATTATCCTTTAGGGGAATATCTGATCTCTCACAAACCATTGTGGTTTTGGTTAAGGCCTAAAGACATGGGAAATATATAGTTCATCTTTTTTGCATTATTTCATTCTCTTGAATTTGATTACAACACTCTTAATGTGAAAAAAAGTCATCATGGATATACATCGTTTGAATAAAATAAGAGTTTGTGTTAGAAATTTAGTAAAAAATGAATGTATACATGACAAGTAAGTAAATTTCCTAATTTTTTTGGTTAAGATCATAAATAAATTCCTCAACGAAAAGTAAATTTAAACAAAAACATTTTCCATTAACTTTTCTTACTGGGGAATCAAAGACTTTTTAACCTATTACAAGTTTGTGATTATCTAGTGGTTAACTTTCTTCTAAACATGTTTCCTATCACTCTCCATTAGATCTTGACCCTTTTTTTCTCATGCATATCCATGTTTTCATGGAATATTAGTATGGGTTAACTCAGGTGACCATTGTACTTTTCTTTATTTATTTAAAAGTGATAGATTTACTGACTCTTTTCTGATGTGGAAATTTTAATGAAGTTTACAATACCAGTTTTACAATTGAGAGGATGAAATTCCCAAAAGGGGGGAAGGGTGTAACATCCCGAATAAATGAAGAATATGGCATTTTCATATTTATTAATATTTGTGAATTAAATATAAATTTTACTTTAAAAGGGTTTCTATGTTTGATAGCATACTCGATATGCTACAACGAGTTTCTTTGAAATCTTATGTTGCACACTAATAATATAATATTATTATTTTAAATGGTAGTTAACTCCTAGACGTTGTATTGGAGGGAATGAACAAAAATAACTACAATATGATTATACATTATTGTTAAATGTATTTACATTTATCCAATAAAAAGTTAGAGGCTTAAAATACGAATGAATCTAATTTTAAGCATAATTTACATTTAAAGGCCGATTTATCGCCTTTTAATGGAGAACCCTTTTTAAATCTAGTTTTGGTCACATTAATATATTTTATATGACCAAATAAAATCCATTTTCAAAATGGGGAAATCAAAATTTACTTTGTGTAAATTTTTGGAATTTTTCCGATAAAGTTCAATTTTTTAATGAATAGTGAAAAATATTGTATTTTAATTCAAAAGTGCCTTTTGATAGAATTTATTTATATGGTTAGGTTATCTTTTTAATTGTTTTAAAGTTAAATTAAAATATATTTTAACTATTTAATACAATTTTGGTCATTGGAATTAATTTAACTTTGAAATTGAACATAAACAAGTATCAATATTTAGATAGTTATTGTTTCTAAAAAGCATGCTATTTGTTGTGATATCAGAAATTAATTTTAAAATTAATTAATTCCAATTCTATGTTTTGAATTTGTAAAAATAGAAATAATTTTTGAATTCAGAATATCAAATATATCTTAGGATGAATTTTTGGTATTTTTCTGAAAGACATCAATTTTTAATGAATAGTGAAACCATTTAGTGGTAGTTAAAAAAAACTGACTTTTTCATTTAAATGAAATATTACCATTTTTGTGAATTGAATTTAAAAAATCTAAAATACATGGTAGTTATAAAGATGTAAAATTTGGTTCATTAAGATGAAAATATGTTTTGGCGAGTAGTACCTTTTGACTTTTATATACCGCTGTTAAAGGTAAATAGGGTAATTCAAGGTTAAAAGAATATTATAATAATTCCATAATACCTTAACACTTGTCCTAACATTATTGTATGATTCATGGCCTAACATTGGCATCTTTGGGTCGATTTTGGTCTCCTTTTAGTCACTTGGGAGTGATAATGACAATTTAGATTAATTAACTTAAAGGAAAAAATGACAAAAGAAAATATCTTTTAGTAAATTAATTTTTAGATGGGGTTACATAAATTATATTTTAGACTATAAATATTCATTATAAAGATAAAAATATTTCCTATATCATATTATTTGTTTTATAATTTTTAGACATCAAATAAATTAAATTATTTATGACACAATAATGATGCAGTATTTACTTCATTAATAAATGATTTAAATAAATAAGATTATAATGATTAAAATATTATCCAAAACCTGTCAAATGACTATTGGATGATTTTATTTCGAATATGAATCATCTTATATTTGACATTAATGTCTTTTTGACCTCTTGAAACCGAATATAAGTTTATAACAAAATAATATTTTCACACATTCATAGAGAGCCCCTCCTCTCCCTTATAAAAGGAGACCACTTCTATGCAATTCCTCACACCTCTCAAGCCATTTGGCTCATCCAAAATCTTCCCAATTAGGATCCCTAAATCCCTCTCCTCCCCCTAAAAGCCTTAAATTAGGCATAAGTCACTTCAAGAAGTCTTTTGGGTAGATTTTGGGACCCTTTGAGCCACTAGGGAGTGATAATGACAATTTAGATTAATTAACTTAAAGGAAAAAATGACAAAAGCAAATATATTTTAGTAAATTAATTTTTAGATGGGGTTATATAAATTATATTTTAGAATATAAATATTAATTGTAAATATAGAAATATTTCCTACATCATGGTATTTGTTTTATAATTTTTAGACATCAACTAAATTAAATTATTTATGACACAATAATGATGCAGTATTTACTTCATTAATAAATGATTTAAATAAATATGATTATATTGATTAAAATATTACCCAAAACCTTTCAAATTCATATTGGATGATTTTATTTCGAATATTAGTCATCTTATCTTAGACATTAATGTGTTTTTGACCTCTTGATACTGAAGATAAGTTTATAATAAAATAATATTTTCACAGTTTCTTAAAGAGCCCCTCCTCTCCCGTTTAAAAAGAGACCACTTCGATGCAATTAATCACACCTCTCAAGCCATTTGGATCGTCAAAACTCTGTCCAATTAGGCTCCCTACATCCCTATACTCCCCCAGGAAGCCTTAACATAGGAAGAAGGCACTTCAAGAAGTCCTTTGGTTCAAACCAAAGGGAGATACCCAAATTAAAGGTAATAATTTCTCTTAAATTGTTTTCTTTTATTTACTTCTCCAACCCCTAATATATTTTTATTTCCTTTATTTTGTAACAAAAACAGTATCCTAAATATAATAATATATTTTTATAAGAATTATTCTAACTACACTTACACACACCTCCATCTAATGGATGAAGAACATAATGTTTCTGTGGATTGAAAACTTACACCTCATGAAATGATGATTGTTCAATTACATCTTACCACCTCTCATGGTGGCCATTATGATGGAACTATATTTATATATGATATATATTATGTTTATGATTTCCTTATGCTTTTTTACTTCCCAATTATATCAAATATTTATGGTTTCCATAATGGTTAAATACGATAATCTCATTTGAGGAAGTGCGGACTACCGTCCCCTCAAAGTGATGTCACTCGTTAATGCCTTATGTGGTATGAATAAAGGATATATTTAATGCTATTATATATGATATTATACTGGAATTATAATATACATATGTTTCATTATGTTTTATTTCCATTAAAATAATAAATAGAAATGAAAGTAGCGTTCATGCGTACATATGGCTTACCATTTCCATGAACGGTGCATTTCATTTCGTGCCTCCAAATGTTTTACTATTATAAATACATATATATACTGAATATATATGATATATATGATATTTAAATCTTGAATATCATTCTGTATATAATGGAATATTGACCACATCGACAACTTCTAAATATAAGGTGTTCATTTTTGACTCAAGTACCAAATATCGAAAAAATGAATGTTATTAACTTAAAGGATTACATTATGTTTATAACATAGTAATAAGCTATATAAAAGGAATAATAAACTTGAAAAGGGTTTTTAAGAATATATAAATTATCTTTAGTTTATTACTCAGGATATTGAAGAACGATCGAGTCAAGTCGGACGCAATGTAAGGGATCCTACCACTCTCTTTCTTTTAAGTAATCTCTTTTATGTCACTTCTTTAAAGCACCTATTTCTTATGTTCGGGGATGTTATTTTATTTTAATCTTACTGTAATTTTTATGTTGATATTATTACAGACCCTATTATATCTCATTAATCCATTTTTGGAGGTTTTAAGTTGCGTTGTTAGGCTGCAAAATTTTCATAAGGGATTTTCTTATCTCACTTTTAATTCTGTGATATTTCCATTGGTCACCACTTATTCATTGTAGTTTGTGTATTTTGTACTTAAATTTGGTATATATTTTCATTATTCTTATTATATTCATGGTATTTTGTGATTCATTTGGTGTTTATTAAATTTTGGCCATACGACTCAGTGGATTACAACGTGGTAAATCGTTTCGTCTCACTTTTTATTCCTGTGAGATTCATGCTATATTTGCCAGTATTTCCTTTTGTGTGGTGTATGTAATTCCCATGATTGTAGTATTTATCTAATATAATTTCATTTATGAGTATTTAAATCATTATTTTATGATCCTTCATTCATGTGGCGTATGTTTTGTACGTTACCAAATCGGTAAAGGAACCTTTCACCCTCCTCTATTTAAAAGACTTATTTTTATTATGTCCTTTAATTGACATCTTATTATGTTGGGATATGTTATTATATATACTTAATGATGTAAATTGTTTGTCCAAGTGATGATATGCCATTTTCTCTTTCATAAACTCAGTTTCTAAATTTTAAAGTGATGCCGTTAGGTTGTCAAATTTTCGCAAGAGAACTTCTTAACCCAATTTCGATTTCATTGGGTTCAAATTGTAGTTATTGAATATGTCATCCTGTGAATATGTCTGAATGACCACTGATTTTTTTACACTTAATATCCAGATATATTGGGTGTATTTATATTTGTCACACATAATTATGATATTGATTTATCCTTAATTTAAGGACACCATATTTATAATGGATTTCATCTCAATTTACATTTCCATTGAGGCTTCATTGCTGTTATGCACCAATTAAATCTTATATGGTGTATATATTGTCCTTTGAAATATTATATCATTAATACCTTTATTATCATGATATTATAATGTTTTTATTAAATGGTATTCCAAAATTATTTGAATTCAAGAGTCTCTCATTTTGTTAAAAACTCTTTAAAAAAATATCATTTTTAAATGTTTAATGATTTATTATTTTAAATATTTATAATTAATTTCCATGTTTTAAAAATGGTTTTGAATATTTATTTATATAGACATTAACGTTTTAAAATTATAATTCCATTAAATGCTTCAAAGTGGTATGGGACACTTTGATTCAAAATTCTTATTTAAATGGTTTCTGAAAATGGATTGATTATTTCAATATCATGAAATTACTTCGTGTAATTGAAAATGAAATGTTATTTGTGAAATGTTTATATTTGCAATATTTCATGTGATATGATGGTACTTGGACATTTGACGGGTGGTTACATGATAAACCAAATGACGGGTGGTGTCGTGAATACCAGGACGAGTGGTTACGTTATAACCTCAAATGCATTGGGTATGGAAGTCGGCCATATGACTATTCCATTTAGTGATATGTGTGGAAGTCGACCATATTGTTATTCCATTTAAGTGTGTTTATGTACCATGTTACCCTTATATGTTATGTGTTATTTATATGGGTTTTATGGTAATCTTTTGGTTATAAAAGGGTAATTAATGATCTTTTATTCAGTGAAGAGTATTTACTAAAAAGGTGAAAAGTATTACTTATGTTAATGTATTCATGGTTTACTTGTTGTTTGTAAAACTAACAGTTTTCCTTCTTTGTGTATCCCTTAATGAGATTTTTATGCTCACCGAATGTTTTTGAAATGTTTTTTACAGGACATAATGTGGAATACGGTCAAGGATGGGATCAAGGAAAAGTCATGTTGTCTTAAATATGGAACTAGACATGACTCTTTTTTTTCAAGAGTTCATGTTTTGTAAAAAAATAGATATTGGGTAAAATTTTCTACTTTGTAATATTTCGAGATTTAATAGTTATGTCCTTATTCTCTAAAACCCTAAACCTGAAAAGATCCTCAATGTGAATTATTCATTTAATTCAATATTATGTAATACTTAAGGTCGGGTCCTTATAGATGATGTATATAAATTATTATGAAAAATAAACAGGACAAATCTTGGACTTGGGAGAGGTTTGGCAGAATTTCAAAAGGATAAAATATAGTCCCTATATGACAAATAATTTTAGTGGGAATGATATACCTGGGGATCATTTTATATTTATTCCAAAATATCATAACATTATATGATGGGAAAATACATAGAAAAACATTTTCACCAACTACAAATTTGAAATCATAACATTAATTATTAGCATAACTTCCCTATTTACTCTAGGATTTCTTGATGTGTTTATAAAGAGATTTAACCTTCTATTCCATTTAATCAGTTATCTTATGTTGAAATTACATTATTTCATGAACATTATTATAGTATGGTGGATATATAAATTTCTCTCAATAGAGGACTTCATAAGGATTCATATGAATTCTTGTGTGAATGGAATTATAGTAGGAATCCTCAACGAGAGGAATTTATTTAGCCAAACCACAATTGAAATCCACAAAAACTAAAAATATCCTATAGGTTTTGAAGAATTCAATCAAACTAAACATCTATCTAAGTATGATACACTATAATGAAACATAACTTCACATCATGCACTTAATAAATTCTTTTCATGAACATTGAGGTAATTCATGAATCCTGATCAAACACAATGGAATCAAATAACCATGAAACTATAAGAATATCATAATTTATATCCAAGAATCCTTTTCTAGAGGGAAGAATTCTCTAATAATAATTATGTTTGATGAGTTTATAAGATAGTATACTATAACCCATATATAATTATGTTCACTAGATGTTTTTTAGAGTCCAATGAAAAAATTCAAGGTGATGTTTTCTAATTTTAATTTAATTATTGGTAATGGATGTTACATCCCCTTATTCTACAATAATTATTCATTAAATTAATGACATACCAATCATCGAGATACAAACATTGTAACATCTCTATTTATTCATTCCAACCTAAAATACTCATCCAATTTTTAAAACATCTACATACATACTAGATTTATAGATAATGAAGAACTATGGGATTCCTTTAACAAATCCCTCATAAAATATGGTCTGGAAAGAAGGTATTCAAAATTCCAAACCATTATCATTATACCATGATCAATTTTAAACTCTAAAAATTACTAGAATTCATTTACAGATCGATGATTTTAATTAATGACTCTTTTATCAACAATTGGATATACAGTTCAACATTCAAATGAAAACGATAATAGGTTTATCCCTCCATTAGTATTTCTTTACTCATCATTCGTAAGTCAAGAAATATTGAATCTTTTATAATCCTCATCATAGAAAATGTATCATGATCCTTGTAGTAAAATCATAGATCCCATTATTCTCCTTCTTATAGTGGAAATGTGTTGAGTATTTTAATCATTAATCAGCTTTGACAATCATATTTTTTTAATATTCATCTACTAATATGTGAGTATATACTCAATGATTTATGTATTGGTATACATATATCACAATGTTTTTAAAAGAAGATAATTCCTCTTTGTTAGTAATTCAAATGTTACTGCATCTAACTCAAATTCATTAGTGGTGCAATTTTTCTCAGGAAAATTCAATTTTCACAAGTTATAATTTATGACAACATCATTATAAAAAGTAACACCTCCCAATCCTTTCTTGGATGCATCAACAGAGATTAAAAACTCTTATCCTCTAGAGGGTAATGTAATCACAATTTTGATGAATAATTACTTATTTAGATGCTTGAAATTTTCCACACATTCAGCATTCTAGAGGTGCTTGGATCCCATCTTTGTTAACATGGTGATAACAATAGATTTTTGATAGAAATTATCCTATTAACACCCCATGATTTTGTGAATAAATATTAACTAATTTAATCTCATTATATTTTCAATTAACACAACATTGAGTAGAATTGTTTTGTTATATAATAGCACTATGTGTAGGATTATCATATAAGGAACCCCAAGGGATGCTTTCACTACACGCAACACCAACATGGCTTGGGTTACACACAACATCGAGCTTCTATGGAATAAACCTTTAAAATTACAATTATTTAAATCAGGTATTATAACCTAACCATTAAACATAGAACATGAATAGTAATAAGTACTTTTTAAGTATTATTTAAAAAACATTTGAAAATGACCAATATAATTTTTGGTAAAGTCATTATATGTATAAAAATATTGTTTTCTAAAATAAACTACTTATCTTTACCATCTATAAAAATTAATAAAATTTCAGTGATACACTCATAGAAATTGATCTTGATAAAATAAATATCATTTTTTTTATTCAGAATGTCAAAATATTTAGATGACAAATTTTTGTATTTTTCCAAAAAGTTTCAATTTTCAATTAATAGTAAAAAATACTTCTTTTTAATTAGAAATATTCATTTTCAATCATATAATTATTTTAAGTTATATTTATTTTAAAGAAATAGTAGATAAATGATATATATTAATCCAATTTAGGTCATTATATTTATTTTATAACATAATTAGATATAAAGAAGTTTTGATCTTTTGAACTTCTCTTTTACCTGCCTTTTAGCCATAGTTGCAGTATTTGAAAAAGACGTAATTTTTTTCTTCTGGAAATTGAGTATCAAAAAATGGACATACATGGTTGTAATTTTTTCTGAAAATTTTGTTGAATAAAGTAAAAAATAATTTTTTTTAATAATAACTTTTAAATTTTATTTACCACAGTTATATGTGAATATAGTGAGTGAAGGTAAAAATAATATTATAATAATAAAAAATTACCCTACCAATTATATAAATTTCATTGGATATGTGTTTTATTACCCAAATCAACCTTATATCTAAAATATAATCCTTTTAGGACACTTTTTTTAGATTAATATATTTATTTTTATTTTATTTATAGAAGAGTTTGATGTGTCATATTCAAATTTAAATAACTAAATTATTTTTAATATAGGGTAATAGATTAGAAAAAAATAATTCAATTATTCATTTTAAATATACAAAATTTATTTTCATCATGAAATTTTATTTTTAATATTTAGAGAAAAAGTAACTTAATTAATTTCATGTCTAATAATGATGAAGTAATTCATAAATTAATTGGGATATCAAATAAATAATATTAAAAATATTAGAGAAAATAAAATTTTATAGAAATAATTACATCCAAAAATATTATAAAAATCATAGATATTATAGAGACTTATTGTATGTATTGGTTAGAATATATCATGTTGGATTGATATATTTAAAATTCAAAATATTGAAAATATAAATTACATATTAAAATAGGTAATAATTTATTAAATGATATAAAAATTATAAAAATCTATAATTATACCACTAATATTTATATTTTCAATGATTTCATAAATTATCCAATTGGGGTTTTTTTCAGTTCATAGTAACTATATTAACCCTATAGTGTAAAAAAACAAGTTATCATGGTAAGAGTTAAATTGTTTAACTAATGTTTAATCCCAAAAGATAATGATAATAATATGACCTAATCATGAATGAATTTATTTTGTTGTGAAGCTATTGACTCATCCTTATCTCATCATCAAAACGAACCACTTTGGAGGTATTTGAAAACTAAAATCAGTTTACAATAAATTAATAGTTTTTTAGTTTCCTAAAGTGGCCCTCCTCGTTCTTATAAAATTTAACCACTATTTATCTTTTATTTACTCTAGTAAATCCTTTTGGAACATCCCACTAATGCCCATTTCTAAAAAAAAACATCCCCAAATTCATCTTAGAATCATTCCCTTAGAAAAAAGGTAACACAATGAATCCTTTTTGGCACAATCTAAAATGAGTTACAGGATGCAGAGGTAGCATCTTCCCTCAAACTCCTTTCATTTATTTTAATTCTTTACCGCTCCACTCTCTTTATTCCTTTATGTTATGTCAACACCAGTATCATAAATATACTTGTATTTTTGTATGAAAATGTTTTTAGCTACCCTTACACACACCCCCATCTAATAGATATTGAACATATTGTTTGTGTGTAAGGTGTACAACTACCTTACGAAACGAGAATTGTTCATTTCCCCCTTACCACTAATAATGGTGGCCATTCGGATGGAAAATATATCTATATATATTATATATATTATTTATTATTTATTTAATCATCTATATTTATTTTAAAAACACATGACTTTTTTTGCAGTCCATTTGGAGTTAGTACGATAATCTCATTTGAAGAATTGTGGACTATTGGCCCCTCAAACTGATGTGAATCATTCACACACCACATGGAATGTATTAACAATTGATTTTGTGGAATTATATGATATATAAGATATAATAATGATAATGGAATAATTATATTTATATACATACACATATATAAATATTTTATTTACATACTTTCTATCAATATGATAATTAAAACAGAAATAACATTCATGCGTACTTACGACATACCATCTCCAAGAACAATATATACCATTTCATACATATTTATGTTATAAATTTTTGTAATATAAACATAATAAATAAAAATGATATTGATATAAAGATTTAAATACTATAATTATGATATATGTATAAATACCAATGATATAGCATATTTATACACATGTGAAAAACAAAGTGAATATTACCTGAAGTGAAACCATAACATAGGATTGTTATCAAGAGGGTAATATATAGTAATAATAAAACCATATCTGGTATTAGATATAAAGTTATGATTTTATAAAATATGTTTAATAAAAATATATTTATTATATAGGAATCTTATTTCAGTACGCAGATAGTCAAGACGAAATGTAAGAGGATTTTGGTTTCACATTTTTTTCCGCGAGAAACAAGCCTCATACACTACTTGTTTCATCTATGTAGGGTATATATTTATAAAAAATGAAATTTATGATCCTTTTGGAGAAATTTATGATATATTCATATTCATATAACTTTATTTTTCATGGGTAATATGATTCTATTGATTATAATGTGATGCATGTTAATTTCACAATCTCTTCCATATTTGAGATTGTTTCATTTAATTATAAATTGGGTTATATTTATCATCCATGCCCATGTTTTTATAAAATATTTTCATAATTTATTTTGATTATTCTCCTATGGATTATTAATGTCTTTTTTACCCAATTTTTTACTTTTTACTACACAGTTTAAAAGGATTCTTTTTTTTCAATTTCAAATGATGTACTTTTTGAAATTTCCATCTAAAGTAAAAGAACAACGATTTCTCTAACATATAAACCACTAAAATGTTTTTACACTTTCATGAAACCTAATAACCATGAATATTCCCCAATAATTATACAAGGTTGTTTTAATATACAATGTTTTCTATTAAAATTGAACATTATTTTATAAAAATAAAATTATTTCAACAGAGAAAGGATAGTTTCCTCAAGAACTATTTTAATGATTTTTATAATTTATTTATATGTTTTCAAAGTGGTTTCCATAAAAAGTGTTTTGAAAATGTTTTATACATTAAAAGTGAATTTTAAAGAAAATTCATATTTTATTAAATTCATTCACCACCTATGATGTCATACTTTTTTATTATTCAATAATTCCATTCATATTATTTCATTGAATGATTTATGTTTTAGTAGAATTGTTTCTAAAATACCCCTTTCATTCCATGGGTAATGATTTTAATGAAATGATTATGAATCCAGTATTTTTTTCCAGGTTATTATATGATTACAAGTTTATGAAACCCATTCAAATTTATTGGTTATGATATGATTGTTTATGGTCTTGAAGTAGATGTATGTATGATTTCAATATGATATTAGTGGTACCTATATATACCTATGATTAATTGGTTAAAGATTTTAATCTCATGAGAATGATAGAGATGGTCATTGGAAGGAAAATTGACTACTAAGATGGCTATTGGAGTGAACCATGACTACAATGATGGTATGCGGGCAGAACATATTCTTGTAAGATGGCCCTAGAAGTGAACGATGAATACTAAGATAGTATGAAGAGTGAACTAATTCCACTAACATGGTCATTGGAGTTAACAATGACTAAAAAAGTGGTATGGGGAGGGTACCCAAACTACTAATATGGTCTTGTAAGTGATTCATTAGATACTATTGAAATCATTATATTCTTATGTGTCTACCACAATTCCATGTTTCATTCCCATGTTTGGGTTTATTAACCTATGATATTTTTTTCCAATATAATTCATGTCCTATGAAAATAGATTATTTATGCCATGTTTTATGTGTAGGATATTGTTTATGAAGGGTATGATCTTCAATTTTAATAAAAATATTCTTATACCCTTATTCTCATGATTATGCATATGAATATAATTTTTTTACCCTTTGGGTGCATTTTTGGTAACCACATTTTTTTATGTTTATATTCACCAAGTTAGGAAGCCTTATTTTAGTTTGAATTATTAAATTTGGAGATCATTAAGGGATATATTGAATATCTTTCTCTAGGATAGAATATTTTTTTCTATGAATCTAATGAACTTAAACTATTACCATTGTCGGGCATGTATTATTGTAATGTCCTGAATATTCTTCTAAAATGATGTAATATCCATGTATGTTAAGCCTAGGTCGCAATAGTTTGTATAAGAGTAAAGGCTTAGTCATCCTTTGGAAATTGGGATGAGAAAACCATAGTAAGATCACTATTTTTATTTCTATGGATATTTCTATATATTTCTCTACAGATAACTATAACGATGAGTAAATGTTTCGGAAAATTTCCTATAAAATTTGTAATTGGTAGAATTAGTGGTTTTCTAGAAATACATACTTTTTTGGACATAAAAAGTGGATGTGACTCTGACATAGATGTATTCAGCGGTAATAACTCTGAAAATATGTTTTGGGTTCGACTCAGGGTAATCTGGTACTCCAAAATGGTCCTTCCTACACACATGGTTTGACAATACTAGGGACATTCTTTGGAATTTCAAAAACACTTCACGAACCATAATAAATAAATTATATATAAGTGGAATGTGAATAACATATCATGAACCTTTGGTGTTGTATTTTAAAGAGGGTGTTATGATTTTGAAATACTAAAAGATAATCTTTTGATCAGTATATGGTTTTCTACTATGATATGTAATTCACACACAATAATTTTGGTTTTAGAAAATGAAGGAAAAAAGAAAGAACTAAATTAATTATGATTGTGTTGGACGATGTTATGATGACCGGTCAAGAGAGATGATCAGTTGGGTGAAATATGTTGTTATCATTCCTAAAGCTATCCTTAATCTTGTCATCTATTTATCTATAATTATATATTAAAATAGTACCATAACAAATAAAAATTACTCTTAAATATATAAATTAATGGAACTCATTTTCCACACATCACCACTATCTACATTTGGCGAAATCATATAATCTTCATGACATTAAATCAGGTCGTAATGTTACATGTATCTATAAAAGAGTTTCGTATTTCCATGAAACGTGTGTTCTAGTTTTTAAAATTGAAGCTTTTAAGAGGTTTCCATTAGATTTATTCACGTCACCAGAAACATCCAATAGTAATTTATCCAAAAAGGATATGCTTTCCAAATGCATGTTTTCATTATGTTTGAACTTTATGATACTTAGGAATGTGGATTGGTCAAGAGGATGGGAGGTCGAACTCATCATAACCTTTTGGGGTGAATTATTTTCAACTCCAGGACTCTATTTATAAATTTAAGAAACTTTAATGAATAGTAATTATTTCATCAAGTAAAACATATGTTTCCCTTGGAATTTGAAATCACTTATTAATATGTGTAAAATTTAGAATCATTAGTATGTATTCAAGGCTCTTCATTAATGGAGATATCTATATGTATCCACGGTTCTTCATCAATGGAACCCTCTTATATACTATTTAGAGATTCTTTTAATCATCATTATGATGATACTGGTTTTTAAACCACTCAGCGGGGCACTCTGGAATTTATTGTCATCCTGGGAGATGAAGGTTTGTTTTGATATTGGGATTGTACCCTTGAAATGGGATACCGAAATTTCCTTGTAAAAAGATTCAGAACCCTCATAGTTCGGTGCCACATAATAGGACACATCATACATTTTAATGTCATGTGATAAGGACCTATCCGTATAGTTTTATGTCATGTTGAATGGATATCTAAGTAAAATGTTCTTTGTAAAAGTTTGGTGTGGGACTTATGCCTAAGCCTCCTAAGAAAGATGGAAGATTATGGGATTCCATGTATGATTAGACCCTGTTTAGAATATGGCCCAAGGTGAAAAGGGTTGATTTGATGTGATGGATTTGAACCTCAAGGATGCTTCTTATGTATTCCTTGTGGATGAGAATCAAAGAAAACATAGTTAGATGAGTCTTATAAGAGAGTACAATCTTTTGATAGAAATGAGTTTGGGCTGACATCTATAAAATGATTTCATGATGATTTGGGGGATTAATTTGGGGATCATTCGTAAAGAGGATTCCCATATTAAAGAAATTTGGGATGTATTCTTGAATAGTATACCCAATGAGCACGGGCCCATAAAATGCTTCTTAGGTATCATGGTTTGTATATGAATCAAAGTTCTCGTAGTTCAGGTTTTGTGAAAATATTGTGACCATGAAAATTCTATAATCCCATGTGATTAATGTTCGGTGTGTGAAACTAGAGGATTTAAATGATTGAACAAAGGAACCCACACTTTTCCTCCTCCACTAGAGGAAGTTGATGCACCTGTGGCGGCTAGGGTGGATGCGGTCAAGGAAACCTGGGAAGAGGGTGATGCGATGATCCCACCCTTTGTTCTCTTTACATTAGACAGGAGTCCAATGAAAGGAAATAATGAATAAGGCTAAGGGATAACACCATAATGGCTTCCCTAAAATTGACCTTGGTAATGGAGGGAGACTTTTAATTTTCTTGAATGGAAAATAAATTGTAAACCGTACCTTCCCTACCAGAAATTTGAGGTTCTGACTCTTTGAGAAGGGATAGGTTAGAACCAAAACCCTTAATCTCAAAATCATGAACATCCCTTCAATATTCTTGGGATAATGGTCCATTTGATTGTGGATATACAAAACCAAAAAACATCATGAATCCTAACCCCATTTTCAAAAAAATGTGAGAAACCTATGACTATGTAAATAGAAACCCAAAATAGGAGACATGATGATGTTTCATTCCCAAGGGTTTGATTAGTTAGGAGGTTTTTTGGAGGCTTCGATTTAGTCCATTTTAGACAAGGTAACCCCATGAAAAGATAAGATTCCATGAATAGCCTTAAATAGGTTACATGAGTTGGTATATAGGCCATAAATCACGCTATGTCATGTAGGTACTTCGCGCAAGTGTGCCGTGTAGGGACCTCGTGAGGCTGCGTCGTGCTGGTATTCAACACAGGTGTGATACCTTGGTTTTTATGATGACTAAAGAATATGTGTCACATAGGGGATCCAAGCCTATTTATGGATTTTTAATTTCTTTCAAAACATTCTTTATCCCATTTAATTATCTCTTCTCTAGTGTTTTATATATCTACCTGAGACAATTTGAGGGTTTTGGGAGAATGAGCTACACGATGGGATCTTTAGGGAGTCATTAATATTTTTTATTCTTTGAAATGGGAAGTTGAAGGGTCTAATTTATAGGCATGGATGGGGCCTGGTAGAAGGTATGTTGTCCGCATAGGTCCACTACATAGGTCCACCATGTACGTCTGTCGTGTAGGGGTACAAAAAATTTACTATCATGCTGGTCCACCGCATAGGTCTTTCGTGCTGGTCTGCCACACAACTCTTTGGATGGTTTGAATTTCCTTTTAATTCGTCGAACCTCGCCTTGGGATTTTGAAATATCTTGGGCAATCTTCATAGTCTTTTTTTTATTCATAAGTAGTCTCAACCCCCCCCCCCCTCAGGATTGGATCCGATTAGAAAGATGGTCGTGTCTGAATGTAAAATTGTACGAAAAAGTCAATGGGTTAACTACTAGACCACGCAGGCTTTCCATGGTGCTACATCACATTGATATTCCATGAAGTGTTTTTACGTAGGCATGTCACAAAGATCAGTGGTTGGCTATAAATATGTTGGATCCTTTTCGATTTTCATCTTCCATGCTTCCAATTTTTCTAACTCTCGTTGCATATCTCTTTCATCTAGCCACAACATGTTGTGATATCACATAGTATACCTCAAATTTTTGATTTTGAAAAATAATTTAGTGATGGAGTAGAGAAAAAGGACTTCGTCGAAGGAGTTTTTCTAGGACCCCTGTCGAAGGACCTATGTGACGCACATTGTCAATAGACCTAAGCGAATAGTTTCATTTACCAAGTTTTTTATTTCCTTTTCATTTAAGTTGAAATTTTATTTTTCCCAAGTCAAAATTTCAACCTAATAGTGGGAGTTTGGTAAGTCACTTCCAACAAAACGGCTCATTTTATAACCTCTACTGAAGAACCAAAGGCTCGTGAAAATGATATGATGAATATTGTAAGATGAGATTATTATAAATTTGTTGAATGTAATCTTCCTGGACTGTGGAAGGTTTTATTCTGTATCAATTTGAATACACAATATTTCCTTACATTCCTCTATATGGGCACAAGATTTTAAAATATGCTCATGTTCCATATATTATATAGTAATTTCCAAAGAATTTGTTTCTTCAATTCTCCAACTGTAACTACATGAATCTTAGTGAAAGGGGCAAACCAGTATATGAAAGTACAATCCCTATTGGTTTCATCCTATATCACAGTGGTTGTAATCCTTATATGAAGGGTCATGTCATAGATCCAAGGAAACGTTGCTATGATTCAGCCTTTCTGGCTTCTCAGACAGATCAATCTAGTGGTTGGAAGGAAGAATAGGATCTTTATTTTCAAGGAGGTGTGAAACCTGAATAGATGTGGGATTTTTGGGTGTGCCGAACTTGTTATGAATTCATGAAAGAGCTATCAGATGTTTATATTTATGAAGCTATATGGATGGGACACACATATGTTTATAAATACGATTTCCTTCTAAAATTACTGATCCGATGGATTTCTCAATCAAATTATTTTCATTTGATGCACGTTAAATTTGTCATTAGATTGATGGATATCTACCAAATAGTTGGGGTTACCATTATTGGGGTAATGTATGATGAGTTTTTTCCACTGGATACAACATGGGTTGATGTTACTATAACACCACCATTGGCTCATAAACATTTCAAAATAGAAAATAAATCTCCCAAAGATAAGAAGGTTTTTCATTCTAGGGTGTGGATGGAAGCCTTTTAGAAACCAACAATGGAGTAAGGTCCCACATAGCGACGTCCTACTGTTTTTCCTTCTACAGATAATCAAGGTGGTTCAGGCACATATTGGACTATTTTGGAGAGAGGTGACTATATAAAATAGGGATGTTATGAAAAATCATATATTGATGTGAAGATACACTTATCTTCCATCCTTGACATGTGGCTAATCATCTACTTTCTTCCATTTCATGATTCTGGAGGTGGTGTAAGGCCATAGACTTATTTCATCGCAGCTAAATTGGTAGAGGGGAAGTATATTGGGTTAGAAACTCATGTATTGGAAAGAATTAACTATTCCATGCTGCATTTATATAATGTGAGGGATCCATTTAGAATTGAATGGTCATTCCATGTGTTGTGCAGCTAGATTGCGGAACACTTTTCTTCATATATTGTGTTGAATCTGGTTAGAATCCCAAATGGTCGATTCCATTCATTTTTTTTGAAAATTTTGGGTACTCAACCTCAAAATTTTAGACTTGATGTAGTACTAAGGGCATTGAATGTCTCAAGAGTATTCCGCTTCTTTCCTTTTGTTAACCCACCAACTGGAACATTTATTGATGTTGTAAAAGAAATGAATTATGAACAAAGGTATTATATGATAGAATATACTGATGGTGTATTATCATCCTATATTTATGGGGAGTTAATATGTGAGGCTTACATCCCTTATAGTTTTTCTCGTCAGTACAGAAGTCTACAACAATCAAACACATTTCAACCCATGTATGATAGACATGAGAAACACCAATTGGTAGCGAGACAATTAAGTATTGTAATGGCATTAGAGGCAACCAAATTGTTGATTATGTTACCTCCATCATATGTTTGAATCATATTTGAAGCTATATTATCCAACGCTTGGTCTTCTTTGTATCTTCAAGGGGCTTTTTCTAAAGGAATATATCGATTGGATACTACAAAGACTGTTGCGTGTGGATATCATGGTATAAATTACAATTCAATAGATGATGCAGAAGTTTCTGAGGATTCAGAGCCTTAAAAACATACTCACAAGACGTATACCAAGAAGAACAGGGCTAGAGAACTAATATCTCTAACACCATGGTAATCCAGTTTCCACCATCAGAAAGAGATTCGTATTTCATATGTTGAACTTTTTGAAGAAGAAGAGAGTCCTAAAGAGGATCCCTAGTCAGAAGGTTTGATTCTCCTCCACAACCAACCATACTGAGAACGTGTTATGTGCGAACTTCATCCATTCACCATTGGGAGAGTGTGAACCAATATCCTAGGGATTAATGGGCATTCCTCTAGCCTGGAATTCCAATATTGGACATGGGTTCCATTTTGGCACCTTCTAGTTTAAATCCAGATAATAACCAAGATGAATTACATGAGTATATTACGGATCTGGAGGCCTTTCATATATGAAACTGATTTAAAAATCCCGCCCTCTAAATGAGTATATCACATGATGGACTTAGGAATAAACTAAGGTGTAATTATTGACATTAAGGAGGAGTGGGATATTTATGTTAACACTAAGAACATGTTTTCCTTTTATTTTTCTCAATTATTATTCTCCATTCATCATCATTAATCTAGATGAAAATGCATTTTTTTCATCTTGAATGTTTTGATGGAAACTCCAGACCATTTTGTGAATCACCAAGGTATGGTCTTGTATGTTCTCCCATCAATGCATCAAATGATCCTCCCAGGTCTACAGAAATTTTTCCAGGAGAGAGAGTCACAACTGGGGTAATGGAAACAGATAATCCTCACCCATTACCTCTAGTTTCTCCTACTAAGAGGAGTGTTTTGATTTTTCCTCATGCTTATGAGAAGAAATGAAAGAGAAAAATGAGATTAGCCAATAGTGTTCATCAAAACAGTATGTATTTACACACTCTTTAGGGAATTATGACTTGTTTGATACACTCTGGTAATCAAATTTTCCTCCTTGTAGTATCTGTCTCTCTCTCCACTCTCAATGGACAAAGAGTTTATTCTTCAAGATGATAGAAGGAAGCCCCAGGAGAAACCCAGTATCATGTTGATGGATCTACTATCTTATCAGATAAATCATCAAAATATTTAGTCGTACAAGCTGTTGACTCTACTGAGAGAGAGAAATGTCAAGCTATGATCAAATACAATTCTAATAATTATTAAAATCTTTTATAATATTATTTTTTCAACATATCTCAGGTCGTTTTACTTTTAAAATGGGTCCTTTAATAACCAATGATAAAATTCCTTTTGCTCTAGAAGAATGAAATGAAGACCCCGGGTAGTCTAACATAAATATTGATGTTGACCCAAACCAGGAAAGATCTGATGATGCTGCACCAATTGAAGAACCAACATAACAAAATGACATCATAGACAATTTTTGAATTAACCAATATTTGTTGGATACCATAAATAGTGTGGAAACAATAACCTTCCAAGCCACATACACTGAATTGATGGAATCCCTGAATCCAAATATTAATATTCTAGGTTCCATCAAGAAGTTTGGGGATTTTCATGATGAATTGGAAGGATGTATATTCTCATTATTTCACTATCCATATGAAATTATTCTTATATTTCTTGATTCATCACATAAAATTTTACCTTACACGGATTTATTTATATAAAATGTAGTAAGGGATCTTCAGGAACTTGGCATTCCACTCTATACTTCTTCTATTGAAGATGAGGAAATACCTACTAAGAAACCCCTATCAAGAGATGTTCTAGAGCCTCCAATAATGACAACTGGGAAACTGGCAGAGAATTCCCCTTCTCACGAAACATCTACTCAAACTTATGAAGCTGAAAATACTATAGATGAATATAATCAAATGGATGAATTTTTATTGGGTAAATATTATCTACTGTATGGATCAAAATCTATTTCTATAATTTTTTCTAAAACTGATTGTGATCAAGATTTATCACTTAGGTTTATCAACTACCACAGTTAGATTGAAAGTTGAATCATCTGTGTTGGCTCAAGTATCAGCCGATGGTGAAGATTATACTATTCCAACAAAAGAAAAATAAGGATTCTCTTTAATTGATCTGTTTTCGGAGTACATTTTACCTCATGGTAGGGACACCGATTAATACATAAACATGAAATATGTTTTTTTTCATGGAACGTAAGAAGACATGGATATGTATAAGAAAAATAATTTCTAAAAATCGATTATATGAAATACTGTCCCATTTTTTATACTCCCAACATTATTCTGTGTATTGGGATTTGAAGGATTTATTTATTGACCAGTAAACGATGCAACGAAGGATACCATTCACTGAAGGGAGGAAAATCCTAATATGAAGAATGATTTTGAAAATACTAAATGGTTTATCAATATTGAGAGATTCCAAGCTATAGTAGCAGAGGCAGAGGCTGATCATAATAAAAAATTTATCAAAATCAGCCAAAAAATTTAACAATCCACGAAGGAGTTATTATATCTTCAACAAAAACTAGATTTTGTTCATAAAAAACTCCATAAATTGAACCAGACACTAGGAGAAACCCAATTGTAGGGGACAACCACCATTGATACTACTAAATAAGCACTTATTCAAGATGGGGAGGATAGAGTTTCTCAACTGTGTCAACATCAGCAGGTGGTTGATAGGGCTCATCAGGCCATTCAACAAATGAGAAGTCATATTAAGAGTTTATTTTAAAACATGAAAGAGATGCTCTTTTTTGTGGATGTCCCTCTAATTTCATATGAATGAATGAAATTGTTTCTTCAATCATATATACCTTTGTTCATGTCTTATTTTTATTGAAATATTAAAGGTAATGATGATGATATTTTTTTAAACAACAAATGTTTATGTTAGATTATCTTGATTACAATGACAATAATTGGGGTTTTTAGAATTTTCATATTATTCCAATGGGATTAATAAGCATAGATTGATGTTTACTAGTGTTATATAGAAACCCCCAAAAAATTTGTAAATTTTTATTTTCAATTTCTGAATAATACCTAAATCGTACAAAATGTAAGTTCAGTGAGGTGTGAATAGACTTTTGTTCAGAGTTCCCTTTATGGGTTATCAATCTAGTGAGTACCACGTCCCTTGTTGTTAGCAGTTTAGATTCATGTATGTTAGACGATAAAGAGCTAATGTTTTCGGTCGAATTGCTTTGACCATAAATTTTTAATGTAGATCCCAAACAAGACTCAGTGACTATGAATTTATTTAATATTCTTTAAATAGTTCCAAGTGGAATATGGAGCCATGAATTTTATTATCACCAAATATAAAACCTATATCAACATAAGTTATGTCTCTTAAATGAACGAAGTTAACATTATTTGAAAAATTTGTTATTGGATTTGTATTATGTAGTGTCAACTTGTGCTTATGATCCATAGTCAAATAGAATCATCTTTTAACTGATAGTCCCATTAAGTATGAAGCTTATATAAGGCCGCCTATGGACACTTAGTGCATAGTCAAGCAAAAGAGCTCTTATGAATTTAACATTTTACTATTAACAGACAAGGGAGAATAATATTTGGGTGACTGAAGACTATAATGGGTGGTTTTCCAAGGAAAAAGATTATTATAATAATGAGTCTTTTATGCCGAAATATGTCATGAATAGGAAAATTACTTCTAAAAATAAATTGGTGTATGACGAATGGTTAAAATTTATCACATTAGGGAATTTCAGATATCAGACTATGCAGTTTTAAGCTAGGAAGTGAGGACATTTTACTGTGTAGTTTTATGTCAAAGAGTGATGACATTGTACTGTGCGGTTTTAAGTCATGGAGTGAGTACATTGTACTATGATGTTTTATGTAATACAGTGAAAACATTGTGTGGAATTAATTTATGGTCTTAAGAATTGACGAGAGGTATGAGACTCTCTATATTTTATTATAATTTGTTTGGAAACATATTATCATATTCAGTTATGGAACAAAAAATTGTATAGTGTGATTTGGGAATTTTTGGGTCATAAGAATGATATGGAAAAAGGGATAAAGGCATTGGAGGAAGTATTTTCTAAGAACAAAGTTACCATTATTTGAAAAACCTTTTAGGGGGCTGAATTATGCAGGGCCAACTAGGGCATACGGTGCATAGCCAAATAGTGGTATCTTTTGACTGACATACAAGTTATGTAGGAAACTTATTTAAGGCCACCTAAGGGAACATACTACATAGTCAATCAAAAGTGCTATTAGATGTTTGAAATTCTATTTCTAAGAGGTGAAGAAATTTTATAGAGATTTGGATTTTACGAAGCATAGAGTTCAGTTTATGAAGAAAAGTACCTGAATATGGAGATAGTTTTTACAATCCTGATTTCCAATGAATTAGAGGAATAGTATTTCTATGATGGTCTAACCTAAATGTAGGAAGTATGGTGTTTTTAGTTATAGTTCATACAACTAGGACTAAAAATTGAAAAAATATATAATATGGGGTGAACTGATACAGGGTTATCCATATTTCTTTGAACACGTGGAGAGAGAGATGTGTAAACCATGGTCTTTATGAATTTTAGATCGAGATAATGATAATGGGACAAATATACATGAATGAGAATTTTTAAATATAGATTCATATATATTATCATCAATGATTGAATGGGACAAAGGAATTATAAACAAGAACAAAATTACCATCATTTTGAAATCCCATTATGTGGACAGTATTATGCAGGGAAAACTAGGGAATATGATACATATCAAAATAGTGGAATATCTTCACTAATAGGCCCATTATGTAGGCATCTCATCCAAGGCTGCCTAAGGACACATACTGCATAGTATGGAAAAATAATTCCCTAATATTAGAAACTGTATCACCGGAAACTGTAAGAATGATCATGATGATCTTAAAATATTCAAGATTAAGAGTGTAACATATGGAAGGGGGTTAAGATCAATGGACATGAGAAATATTTTGATCAATATTGGACATGAATATTAAGTCTATTTAACATATCTAACTCATATGTATTAAAATATACTTTCTTTGAATCTTTTGAATTAATATTTTTATGATGTTTAGAGTCATGTATTGAAGACATTGTACTATGCAGTTTTATGTCATGCAATGAATACCATTGTACTGTATAGTTTTTAGTCATGTGGTGAGGGAATTGATAATCTCATAAGAAATAGAGACATATTATTTATACATATAATCCTTTTAAAAGGTTACTAAGACCACATGATCTATTCTTGGTGTGAGAAACAAGGAGCAGTAAATACTTCTTCTGTAACTCAAAGGTGACACATGTGAAGAATAAGGGTATTATGATTAAGTGATGGCTATGCCTGAGCATAGGATTTGAGCTTAATACATACCCCGTTGATGTAAGAATAAATCCAAACATATTTCTTGTATTTATATGCAGTTTATCATCATGTGGTAAGGACGAAGATGAACCGATGTGAAAAGGAAGACATATTTAACTTGACAAAGTGATAAAATCCATGTGTCACTACATGTCTTGCTGGAGACAAGAATAACACCATAAGTAGTTCTTTAAACATTACCAATGCGGTTTTTTTATTCTTATATATGGAAAAAAATGGTTTTTTATCCTGGATTGGCCCATGATTGGAGATATTGGAATCTCTACGTATCTCATATAGTTGAAGATCTAGTCGTACGTAGTTATCAAAACATTCATTTCCCATACCAATCAAGATTTACATGGGATATGAAGAGCTTCAACACATTATAGAAGAATGATTAAATTCAAGACAAAATATGGAATGATAGTCAAACCATATATCTTAAAAGAGAACTATATATATATCTAGTTCATATATAAGAGAAGAAAATAGAAGTAAAAATTTTGTGGTTGTAGCTGGGCCAAAGATAAGAGATCCAGGTGTCTCTATGTAACTCAAATAGATGAGAATCAATCCACACATAGTTCATTAAGTAAGGTCCCTATACAGATCAGATTTAGACATAGGGAAGAAAATGACTCATGTGACACTAAGGAGTATCAATGATATAAAAGATGCTTGTATATGGAAGCTACTAACATAAAGAATAGAAGACATTAACCACGCCATTTTAATGTCCTATAACGAGGAAAAATGATTTCATGTGGTATAATGTCATGCTACAAGGAAAAATATGCTACCCATTTTATATCCATGTAGCATGGATGCTTATAGTTGTTATTAATTTTAACGTCTTGCAACATGGACCTTGTACTATGATGTTTAGAGTCTTTTAGTGAATACATATGGGATGTTCAATTTTTAGTCTTGCAGCAAGGATGATGTATGAAATTACACAAAGTATTTCTTCAAGAATCTCACATTGGTTGGAGTTTTAATAAGTTCTCCATCCATTGAGATTAAGGCATATGCTCCATTTTAGTATAATTTATATATGAAATATGTTCCTTTACACTTTATATCATGATTTGGATGTTTTTTTCATGTATAATTGGAGTCTTCAGGACCAATAACAATTATTATTAAAGGAATGAGTAGAGGAAAACTTTCTTGTTATAGGCTTGCACTATTCTATTCAGATAGACTTCTAAATGGTGCAATGTATGAAATTTTTTTTTTGATTAATGATACCAGCACTTCAAACCATTTCCTAGACCTCTCAACTATAGATAACTAATCACAGATCGTGACTCTGAGTGAAGGTAATTGAAATTCAATCGAAAAAACTACTTTTGTTCTGCACACTAATGAATTCGATGTTTCCTGGTAGGTAGTGTGGTAGTTTTCCGATAAGCCCATAAAGCATGAAAAAGTTTATCTGGCCAAGATTTCTTATCTTTGTCCACCATATTCTGTAGTATATTTGATATGGTCTTATTGAACACCTATATCTATCCATTGGCTTCTGCATGATAGTAAGGTAAATGATTGGGTGTGACATCGTGCTCTTGATATAACTTTTTTACTTCATACAAACCAAAATTGGTGCCATTATTCATCAATAAAGTACGTTGAACACCACATATGTTAATGATGTTTGTTCTAAAAAACAAAAAATGCTTCTATCTCATAATTTTTTGAGAGGAATTTCCTCATCCCATTTGTAGATGAAGTCATTATTAGTAATGATATACTTGAAATGCTTAGTCATAGCTCTAGGATAAAGTCCTACTATATCCAATACCCATGTGAAAAATGGCCATGAGTATTTAGTAGTATATAGCAGCTCCAGGGGTCGATGAATGAAGTTGACATACACATGTAAGTGATGAAAATTCATAGTGAATTTTGTGCAATCTGTCATAATTGATGTCCAAAAGTATCCATGCTTTTGTGTTTGATCAGAAAGTATATGCCAAGACTATTGAGTACAGGAGCTCTAGAATGTACTTCTCTAATGACAGGTGTAGTTTCATCTCCATCTAAACATCTGAAGATGATTTCATCAATCCTTGGTTGTTGAGGATCTTTAGGTGGTATGGACTATCATAAAGAGTAAAATTGGATGCTCTTCATCAGATCTATTCTTTTTCAGGACTATCTGGTGGAAGTACTCTATCATCATGATATTCCATGATGGGTGTTATCCATTCCATTGGTATGATCATATGGCATAGAAATAGGGCTAATTTCTTTAATTTACAACATTGTTTTGAACTAAAGGTGAGACCACCTGACATTGGGATATGCTGATGATTGTCTCATCCTGATATGGATCTTCAATGGTTGTAACTACATTAGCCAGTGAATTAACATGGGCATTTTTTGATCATGGGACACAAAACAATGTCATATCAGATGGAAAGTCAGCCATTAACCATATGCCATAATAACATAGTGGTATTATCTCTTCCTTCTTGAAATAATAATCTCCAATGATTTTTTTATTACCAATTCTAAATCACCATTTACTTTAATGTGATTCACTTGAACCTCATGTGCTAATTCCATGCTTGTGATGAGAGTTTGATATTCTACCACATTTTTAGTACCACCTTCTGAAAAAAGAAAGGAATATGATTACCCTTTCTTTTCTGGGGAGATAAGTAATACTCTTAACCCAACTTTGTTGAGTTTATAGTTTTCCATTCTCTTTCCTATTTAACTTCTGGAGGCACCATCAAAGGAAATATCCCATGTTTTGGAATTATCATGAATAGAGAATACCTATTCATCAGGAAGATCAGTATTAAATAATGGATCTTACACAAATGAATGTTCAGCCTGGAAATCGTGGAGAGCTTGGCCCTTTATTGCCTTTTGAGGCACAAACTGCATATCAAACTATTTCAAAATAACTACCCACTATGCCAGAAGTCCTGTAAGAATAAGAAAACTAAAGATATATTTGGTCGGGTTATCCAGAGACACAAATTGGACCTCATGATGTTTCAGGTAGTGCCTCAATTTAGGAACTGCAAAGATTAATGTCAATAAGCACTTTTCAATACTTGAATATCGAGTTTCTGCATCAAGCATAGTTCAACTTAGATTGTAAAGGGTTTTTTCAATCCCAGCATCGTTCTTCTGGGAAAGGAATCCACCCAGTGTTTTCTCATAAGCTGTCACATATAGAATAAGTGGTATTCCTTTAATAGATGGCATTAATAATAGTGGAATCAATAGATATTTCATGAGTGTATGAAATTCTTCCTGTCAATTCATTATTCCATTGATATGTGACTCCCTTCGTCATTAATTTGGTGAAGGACAAACTGTTTCCTTCCAAATTGGAAATAAACAGCCGAATATAAGATAAGTGTTCCTGGAGTCCTCTTAATTCATTCAAATTTTGAGGAGGTGACATGCCACAGATTGATATTCATTTTTCATGATCAACTTCGATACCACGATGGCGTGAAATAAAGATAAGGAACATTGCAGAGGTTATGTAACAACCCAAGATTTTATGAAAAATATACTTTTAATTTCACTAATGTCTTGTGTTGTACGCTACACCAAAAGGAGATTGCACAACATGCATCCTTGACTTTCCATGCATTACACGCAATCACGACCTTCCTCGATAGCGTGTGTAGTACGCAATACCGAGTTTCACTAAACAACGATATGCTATTAAAATATTATTAAAACTAGCCGTTATGAATAGTAATGACCACTTTTTGAAATTTTATAAATTTTATTTTTCAAAATGGACTTCATTTTTGGATTCGGAATATCGAAATTATCTTAGGGTGAAATTTTGGTAATTTTCGGATAACTTTCATATTTTGATGAATAGTGAAAATTACTAAATTTTAGTTAAAAACAACTTTTTAAATCGAAATAATTAATAGTGATAAATTATTAATTTGAGTGGTTTTAAAGTATATTTAGAATATATTTTTACAATTTAATACAATGTTGTTCATTTGATGTAATCTCACATTTAAACCAGACATAAACAAGTGGCAATCTTTTGATAGATATTGTTTCTTAAAAACACGCTATTTGTTTTAACAGCGGGATTTAATTATAAAATTAATTAATGAAACTTCTATGTTATGAATTTGGTAAAATAGGCTTCATTTTTGAATTCGGAATGTGAAATATAGTTTAGGATGAAATTTTGGAATTGTTCTGAAAAACATCAATTTTTGATGAATAGTGAAACTACTAAGTGGTAGTTAAAAAAACTGAATTTTTCATAAAACATAATTTTACCGCTTCTGTGAATGGAATTTCAAAAATCCGAGAGACATAGTTGATGTCAGTAAGTAAAATGTGTTTAATGAGATGAAAATAATTTTTGGTGAATAGTAACTTTTTACTTTTACTTACCACGGTTAAAAGTAAATAAGGTAATTAAGGGTAAAAATGATATTATTATTACCCTAACAAATGTCCTAATTCTATTGGATACGTGTAATTCGACCAAAAACAAACTTAGGAATAAAATATGACCATTTAGCCCCACTTCGATTAGATTAGGACATTTATTATTAATTTATTTAAAGAAGGGTTAAAATAGTTAAAATCAATGTTTAATAAGTAAATAATTATTAATATGGGGTTATACGTAAGATAAATTCGACTATAAATATTCATTAGAAAGATAAAATGATTTACTACATAATGGTATTTTATTTGTAATTTTTAGACATTAAATAATTTAATTTATTTATCACACAATGATGATGCAGTAATGATCTTATTAAGGAAATATTGACATAATTGATGTTATAAACACCAAAATAAATGTAATTTGAGACTTTTTATGAATTATACTAATTTTTTAGGTTACTATGATATATTATTGTTGATTTAATCAACTTGTTTTGAACATATAATTCTGTTATGACTTTCACAAAAATCATAAATCAAATAATGTCAAAATTGACACAAAATAGTTTTTAAATCAAATATTATATTATTAATTGTTATTTTATTCATAAAAATATAAGGTTCGGCCTAATGACTTAGATAAGGATATATATATTAATTATAAACAATTTGGGGTTCATTTGGCATGTTATAGTAAGTGTATTAACCATATAGTGTAAGATAACAAAAAGACACGGTAAAAGTTAAATTATTTAACTTAGAGTTAAATCTAATTGATAAGGTTAAAATAATAACCTAATCTTGTCTAAATACTATTGGTTGATAGGAGTTCGACCCATCCCCACTTTAGCTTCGATATAAGACCCTTTGGAACCATTATAAACCGATTTTGACTTTAATATAAAATAATATTTTGAGATATTCCTAAGGTGCCCCTCTCCTCCCTTATAAAAGGACACCTCCTCCCCCTCCTCCTCACACCAATTTGAGCACTCAAGCTCGGCCAACCCCTGCCAAAATCCCTTCTCCACTTCCCTATAATAATCCTAGAGGTCCTGGTATTCTTCAAAGACCAATCATAGTTCCCTAAGTGGAGGATTCAAAGAGGCGTTTCAAAGAAGAGGTAATATCCATTACCGATCTTTTCAATTTCATTCTTCTTCAAATTCTTCTTCTTTAGTTGTTTCATGATAAAGTAATAACATAATTATTACTTACATACTGATATGTTATTATAAATATGAAACAACCCTAATTCACCTTCTATCCATCCTACGGAAAAAGGAAATCACCGCGCGTGCGTACGTACGGAATACCGTCTCCACGCCGTGGTGTAATCTATTTTCCGCCACCGCCTTAATTGGATGGGTATAATGGTGTAATGAGTAACTATATTTGATTATTATAAAGTTATATTTATACTGAAATAGTATACATACACTTCAACACAATTCCACGACCATGGGAATGATATCATCGCTCGTGCGTACGTACGGACTACCGTCTCCACGACGCGATGAGATTCATTCTCAATGATTAACCATTCATGAATGATTATAAAGTATATATAATAAGTACTAATGAAATATATGACATAATAATTATACTGGATTTATGTATATTTATATGTATGTCATCTACTTAATTCCATTCAATTCAATAAGGAAACGAAAACAGCGTTCATGCGTACGTACGGACTACCGTCTCCATGAATGGTGTATTTCATTCCATTTATCGATATTATATATATATATATATTCTGAATATATATTATATATAAATAATGTTTTACATTCTGGATATAAGTAATCATGATCCAAGTAATCGTATTAATAATTACAAGTTAAAAACACGAACGTCAAATGAGACGATTTTACCCAAAATGCTACTTTAACATGAATTTACAAAAGAACGGGTAATATAAAGTCATAAGTGGACCATATATGATATAATAACAATGGATATGATTCTGGAATAAGTCAATAACATGATTTAAATCATTATACAGGAGGTTCGGACACTTACGAAGCAAATCGGACCTAAGGTAAGGGAAAATATCACAATCTCATTTTTATCCGAGATTGTTTTTACTTTGGAATTTACTGGGGTGTATTTTATCATCCACATACATGTTCCCTCAATATGTAATATTGTTTCCATACACTTAAAATAATTTAAATCCAATTTTACCCTTCGGTGAGTTTTTAGTAAAGAATATGAAAGGAATCTTTTGTCATTTTTTGTACGAGGTACTTTTTGACTTTTCCAACAAAAGTACGAGAAGAATGTTTTTTTAACTTATACGGCATGAATGGATTTTTAAAAAATTATTTCCTAGAATCTTCCTTTACAAGTTTTCAAGTTTATTTTTAATCAACTTCTTTTAGTTTAAAGTTGTATGACATGTTAAGAAAGGAAAAATGTTCTTGAAGAAGAAAGGATATTTTCCTCAAGAATGGAGTTCAAGTGTTTTATAAAAATTATTTTCCATCTTAGATAATAAAGTGTTCTATTTTTATCCCTATTATTACATTGATTTGATTATGTTGTGATGGAATTATTTTTATGAATTCCTTTATCTTATATGAATTGTTTCATGATGTCATGTTGTTTAAGAAACCCATTTTTATTACATGGGTTATGCAATGATGTATGATTTATGATTTTGTGGCACACATAAGAATGGTATCATTATGAGATGGGTGGGACCTATATCTCCCTCCAATGCATTGGGTAAAGATTTTATATCTCATGAGATAGACATGGCAGGAACGGTAGGTTATACCGGTTCAGTGAAACAGGACTTGAACGAGGGTGACTCGGTTCAGAAAGGGACTTTGTCCACTAAGATAGTCTTGGCAATGAGTATTGACTAACAAGAAATGATTCTCTATGATTATGTGTGTATGACACAAAGTTTCATGATTTAAGTTATGATTATTGTGATTACATTTCACTGCCATGATTTATCCCATGTTATGAAATTATGATCTCTTTTGTAGGTTAAGATTTCCAAAAGTTATGTGCTTGTGTATACGATGTGATTGATATTTCTTTTGTTTACCCTTACTGAGAATTTGAGCTCACCCTTTTATTTTTTCTTTTCCCTAGGATATAAAGAAAGGTTTTAGGTAAAAAACAGGAAGATCTTTATGGGAGATATTGAAGATATTTCACCACGATTAGAAGATTACGTTTCGAGTTTCCAAAGACACTAAACTATTAAGATCCTTGTGTGTGTGTTTTTGTTATGTACTAAGTATTCCGAAAATGTAATGTAATGTCCATGTACATTAAGTTTCGGTTCTCTACAGTTGGTATCAGAGGAATGGTTTAGTCAACCTTTGGAAACTAGGATGTGAGAACATTAGTGGGATCCCTAGAGATATTTCTAAGGTATGTCTAGGGATGTCCCTAAGGATAAGTATACATATAGGATATAGTCCTAGAACTATGGTAACGATCTTAGAATTTAACCTAAGATGTTAGATGTTAAAGTTACTCCCCCTTTATTATGATTTTTGCCTATAACACTATTCTTTTTGGGTTTTAGAAAATGGCTGGAAACAAGAGGACTCACGATAATGGAGAATATGATGGACAATGGAATGATATTCTTCATAATTAAATGGGATTTGGAAGTCCAAACATCATTATTATGTCGAATTAGCAATCTCATAATATGATCAATAAAGTAAAATTTGGTAAGTTTCCTGACTCGGCTAATAAGAGAAAGATGGAGTTTCATGATGATCATAGAGGAAAGAAAGTTCAATTTCCCCTATGTAAATCATGTGGGAAGAGGCATCGAGGAGAATGTTTCAAAGGAACTGGAAGATGCTTTGGGTGTGGAAAAGAAGTACACAAAGCAAGTAAGTGCAAAGGAAAAGGTTCAGTTAACACCATGGATGAGGATAATGGTATTCCTACGACATCAACAATGGTTAAACGTTTTAAATGTGGAATGTACGGGCATTATGCAAACCAATGCCCTAAGGGAAAGTCTCATGAAGAGAATCAGTATGGTCGTATGGGAAGTATTTATGTTGATGATGATGAAGAGACTACAAATGATATGTGAGATGAAAGAATTGTCGAAGCTCGGTCAATGGTTTAAGAATGTAGTGGAATGCTTACATGTTTATCATGTCTAATATTGTATAAGAAATCTCATGGTACTATGGAATAAAGAGACATCTAAGGATTGTTACACTGTTGCCTTTCCTTGAGTTCTGAAAGTGTATGACTAATGGTTCCACTATCCATGAAAGGTTATTCAGATATTTTTGGAATTTAGATGATATGTGCATAATGAAGGGATAAGGAGAAAATTAAATGTTTAACAGTATTCATGAGATCATGATTGATATAAGGACTAAGTGATATCATGGTTTGAGTATATATAATTTTGAGGATTTTTGTATGTGGAAAGTGTTAACGTTTAACTGCAATCATGTTTTCAATAAGTTTCAATGGGTATTCAAGAGAATACATGATTAAGGCCTCTGAATGTTTAGAATGTTACCAACAAGACATATCTTATGATATATGGGGATCAACGATGGTATTAAATCTCTGGTAATCATTTTCACTATATTATGAGAGTGGACTGAAGTATTATGGATAAGCCTAAGGATTGTTGGACATAAGTTAGTATTGTTTAAGGATGGAAGTTTTTTTCGATATTATTGATGGGATGTTATAGTAATATAGCTTTAGAAAAAAGGACAACCTGCAGGACGGGCGACAGCCCATCGCGTCGGACAAGGCTGTGGTAATCGAACCCACAACCGAAGTGCGACTGGCCTTTATCAACTACCACTGGCCTACAGGAAGTCCCTGTTTAGTAGAAGCTAGTTTTATTATATTAAGCAGTATGATATATGAAGTATAAGTCCATTTTAGGAACCATATATGATTAATCTCACTATAGAATGACTTATGTATATTTAATAACTTTTTCTTACCTTTTGTTTGAGACAGATGGAATGACCCGTCATTCTATCACATGATCTTCTAACACTTCATGAATAACAAATTCAACTTCAATTATTTAAGAGGTGAAGTGGAAATTGTTCAAGGCACGAACAACAGTGAGATTGTACCAAAATAAAGTAAGTATTTATTCTAATTCAAATTCTTCAACTTTAGGGAAACGATCTTGAAAACCAAAAATGTTGTCCTAGTGCTCTTATATCTGATTAATCAGATGGTACCTTAGATCGTCACAAATACATGGATTTGTGATTGTTGGCTTTTCCATAGCCATGTTCTCTACCACTCTCCATCAGAACATGATGGTTATATTTTTCTTCCATATCCATATTTTCACCTATGTGGAAACCCAGTGATTAGTTTATTTGGGTAACCGTTACATTTCATACTTTAAGTTTTTAAATATTGGTTTTGGTATTCCTTTTTACGATGTGGGTTTCTATTAAAGAAACTTTCGAATAGTAAACCATTTATAACCCCGATGAATTTCGAGGGAGAAATTCATTTTAAGGGGGGTAGAATGTAACAACCCAAGATTTTATGAAAAATATTCTTTTAATTTCACTAATGTCTTGTGTTGTACGCTACACCAAAAGGATCTTGCACAACACGCATCCTTGACTTGCCATGCATTACACTCAATCGCGACCTTCCTCGATAGCGTGTGTAGTACGCAATACCGAGTTTCACTAAACAACGATATGCTATTAAAATATTATTAAAACTACCCATTATGAATAGTAATAACCACTTTTTGAAATTTTATAAATTTTATTTTTCAAAATGGACTTCATTTTTGGATTCAGAATATCGAAATTATCTTAGGGTGAAATTTTTGTAATTTTCGGATAACTTTCATATTTTGATGAATAGTGAAAATTACTAAATTTTAGTTAAAAACAACTTTTTCAATCGAAATAATTAATAGTGATAAATTATTGATTTGAGTGGTTTTAAAGTATATTTATAATATATTTTTACAATTTAGTACAATTTTGGTCATTGGATGTAATCTCACATTTAAACCAGACATAAACAAGTGTCAATCTTTTGGTAGATATTGTTTCTTAAAAACACGCTATTTGTTTTAACAGCGGGATTTAATTATAAAATTAATTAATGCAACTTCTATGTTATGAATTTGGTAAAATAGACTTCATTTTTGAATTCGGAATATGAAATATAGTTTAGGATGAAATTTTGGCATTGTTCTGAAAAACATCAATTTTTGATGAATATTGAAACTACTAAGTGGTAGTTAAAAAAAACTGAATTTTTTATAAAACGTAATTTTACCGCTTCTGTGAATGGAATTTAAAAAATCCGAGAAACACGGTTGATTTCAGTATGTAAAATGTGTTCAATGAGATGAAAATAATTTTTGGTGAATAGTAACTTTTTACTTTTATTTACCACGGTTAAAAGTAAATCGGGTAATTAAGGGTAAAAATGATATTATTATTACCCTAACACATGTCCTAATTCTATTGGATAAGTGTAATTAGACCAAGAACAATCTTAGGAATAAAATATGACCATTTATCCCTACTTGGATTAGATTAGGACATTTATTATTAATTTATTTAAAGAAGGGTTAAAATAGTTAAAATCAAAGTTTAATAAGTAAATTATTTTTAATATGGGGTTATAAATAAGATAAAATCGACTATAAATATTCTTTAGAAATATAAAAATGTTTCCTACATAATGGTATTTTATTTGTAATTTTTAGACATTAAATAATTTAATTTATTTATGACACAATGATGATGCAGTAATTATCTTATTAATGAAATATTGACATAATTGATGTTATAAACACCAAAATAAATGTAATTTGAGACTTTTTATGAATTATACTAATTTTTTAGGTTACTATGATATATTATTGTTGATTTAATAAACTTGGTTCGAACATATAATTCTTTTATGACTTTCACAAAAATCATATATCAAATAGTGTCAAAATTGACACAAAATAGTTTTTAAATCAAATATTATATTATTAATTGTTATTTTATTCCTAAAAATATAAGGTTCGGCCGAATGACTTAGATAAGGATATATATATTAATAATAAACAATTTGGGGTTCTTTTGGCATGTTATAGTAAGTGTATTAACCATATAGTGTAAGATAACAAAAAGACACGGTAAAAGTTAAATTATTTAACTTAGAGTTAAATCAAATTGATAAGGTTAAAATAACAACCTAAACTTTTCTAAATACTATTGGTTGATATTATTTCGACCCATCCCCACGTTAGCTTCGAAATAATACCCTTTGGAACCATTATAAACCGATTTTTACTTTAATATAAAATAATATTTTGAGATATTCCTAAGGTGCCCCTCTCCTCCCTTATAAAAGGACACCTCCTCCCCCTCCTCCTCACACCAATTTGAGCACTCAAGCTCGGCCAACCCCTGCCAAAATACATTCTCCACTTACCTATAATAATCCTAGAGGTCCTGGTATTCTTCAAAGACCAATCTTAGTTCCCTAAGTGGAGGATTCAAAGAGGCGTTTCAAAGAAGAGGTAATATCCATTACCGATCTTTTCAATTTCTTTCTTCTTCAACTTCTTCTTCTTTAGTTTTTTCATGATAAAGTAATAACATAAGTATGACTTACATACTAATATGTTATTATAAATATGAAACAACCCTAATTCACCTTCTATCCATCCTATGGAAAAAGGAAATCACCGCGCGTGCGTACGTGCGGAATACCGTCTCCACGCCGTTGTGTAATCTATTTTCCGCCATCACCTTAATTGGATGGGTATAATGGTGTAATGAGTAACTATATATGATTATTATAAAGTTATATTGATACTGAAATAGTATACATACACTTCAACACAATTCCACGACCATGGGAACGATATCATCGCTCGTGCGTACGTACGGACTACCGTCTCCACGACGCGATAAGATTCATTCTCAATGATTAACCATTCATGAATGATTATAAAGTATATATAATAAGTACTAATGAAATATATGACATAATAATGATACTGGATTTATGTATATTTATATGTATGTCATCTACTTAATTCCATTCAATTCAATAAGGAAACGAAAACAGCGTTCATGCGTACGTACGGACTACCGTCTCCATGAACGGTGTATTTCATTCCATTTATCGATATATTATATATATATATATATATTCTGAATATATATTATATATAAATCATGTTTTAAATTCTGGATATAAGTAATCATGATCCAAGTAATCATATTAATAATTACAAGTTAAAAACACGAACGACAAATGAGAAGATTTTACCCAAAACGCTACTTTAACATGAATTTACAAAAGAACGGGTAATATAAGGTCATAAGTGGACCATATATGATATAATAACAATGGATATGATTTTGGAATAAGTCAATAACATGATTTAAATCATTATACAGGAGGTTCGGACACTTACGAAGCAAAACGGACCTAAGGTAAGGGAAAATATCACAATCTCATTTTTATCCGAGATTGTTTTTACTTTGGCATTTACTGGGGTGTATTTTATCATCCACATCCATTTTCACTCAATATGTAATATTGTTTCCATCCACATACAATAATTTAAATCCAATTTTACCCTTCGGTTAGTTTTTAGTAAAGAATATGAAAGGAATCTTTTGTCATTTTTTGTACGAGGTACTTTTTGACTTTTCCAACAAAAGTACGAGAAGACTGTTTTTTTTAACTTATACGGAATGAATGGATTTTGAAAAAATTATTTCCTAGAAGCTTCCTTTACAAGTTTTCAAGTTTATTTTTAATCAACTTCTTTTAGTTTAATGTTGTATGACATGTTAATAAAGGAAAAATGTTTTTGAAGAAGAAAGGATATTTTCCTCAAGAATGGAGTTCAAGTGTTTTATAAAAATTATTTTCCATCTAAGATAATAAAGGGTTCTGTTTTTATCCCTATTATTACATTTATTTGATTATGTTGTGATGGATTTATTTTTATGAATTCCTTTATCTTATATGAATTGTTTCATGATGTCACGTTGTTTAAGAAACCCATTTTTATTACATGGGTTATGCAATGATGTATGATTAATGATTTTGTGGCACACATAAGAATGGTATCATTATGAGATGGGTGGGACCTATATCTCCCTCCAATGAATTGGGTAAAGATTTTATATCTCATGAGATAGACATGGCTGGAACGGTAGGTTATACCGGTTCAGTGAAACAGGACTGGAACGAGGGTGACTCGGTTCAGAAAGGGACTTTGTCCACTAAGATAGTCTTGGAAATGATTATTGACTAACAAGAAATGATTCTCTATGATTATGTTTGTATGCCACAAAGTTTCATGATTTAATTTATGATTATTTTTATTACATTTCACTATCATGATTTATCCCATGTTATGAAATTATGATCTCTTTTGCAGGTTAAGATTTCCAAAAGTTATGTGCTGGTGTATACGATGTGATTGATATTTCTTTTGTTTACCCTTACTGAGCATTTGAGCTCACCCTTTTATGTTTTCTTTTCCCCCGGATATAAAGAAAGGTTTTAGGTAAAAAAAAAGGAAGATCTTTATGGGAGATATTGAAAATCTTTCACCACGATTAGAAGATTACGTTCCGAGTTTCCAAAGACACTAAACTATTATGATCCTTGTGTGTGTGTTTTTGTTATGTTCTAAGTGTTCCGAAAATGTAATGTAATGTCCATGTACGTTAAGCTTTGGGTCTCTACAGGTTACCCCAAAATCAAATTTCAAGGGGATCATCTTAAAAATTTGTTGCCAAAGTTTATTGAAATATGGCTTCCAGATCAACCAAGTTGCTAAAATGTTGTCTATATTTTACCCCAAAATCATCCACATAACATTCAAGAAATTTCTCTATGAAGGGTTTGATGTTATGGTTCATGGAACGTTGATACATTGGACCTGTATTCTTTAAGTCAAAAGGAATTACTTGATAGTAAAACACACATTGAGGGGATTTTAAGGATATATATTATTCATCCTATTTGTAATTATGTATTTGATTATACCCATAATATCCATCCATGAAGTGGTGGTCTTCATAGGCTGTTGTTTCATCGACTAAAAGCATTGTGATCGGAATAGGAAAGTCATATTTAAGACAATGCTGGTTGAGATATCTAAAATAAATGAAAACTCCAATTTTACCATTCTTTTTTTCACTAGGAAAATTTTGTCCCGCCATTTGGGATATTTAACTTCCCTGGCCAATTTATCAATTATAATCTTATCAACATAATCTTTAGTTTTAGTGGCATGATTTCGGTGTGTTATTCTTGTTGCGTGCTTGAATGCTCAATGTTCTTTTGTAAAACCCAAATGATGTGTAGAAACATCATGATTAATTCCTAGAATTTTTGTATAATTCCAATAAAATATATTTTGATGTTTTTTTAGAAATTATTTATACACATCATCTTCTTTGGAAGTCATGGCCACACTAATTAGAGTGGGGGTGTGGATATTCTTTTGAACAAAAATTTATTTCTCTAAGCTCATCCATAGTGGTAGAGACACCTTCCACAAATGTTACAGGAGCATCCCTGAGAACTTCCCCTTATTATTCCTTACCTATTACATTATCTGTTTCTACTTTATCAGTTGATGATGAAGAAAAACATCTAGAGTTAGGGGTGGAGTAAATATGTGAATATCCCTAAGAAGAGTCCACCATTCCTGATCTTACTGAGGATGAAGGGTACTCCTAGGGTAATAAAGAGTAGAATATGGTTTGCAAATAAACATTCTTTCCTTCCTCTAGAAATGTTATGTCTTCTTCTAATCTGATTGATGATTTTTAGATTTGTTGAAGTTGAATGGATGAAATAAACACATATCCATTTAACTCTTCAAAAATACTTAGTGAATCAAAAATTTCTCCCATGCTGTCAGGCTCGATTTCCTCAATTGACATTACGTAAGTTAATGGACAAATATTCACATTTGGGTTTACCCTTTCAATTTGATTGATAATGAAAAAATAATTTATACTCAATTGTATGACGCAAGACATAATGATGAAGTCTCCATAAGAGATCCTCAGAATCACTACTAATAATCCCATAATTTGATAATGAGAGGGTAGGATCTTGAGCTGCAATAGATAAATGTCTGAGGGCTTCAAGAACTCCAAAATTAAGAGGAGTGAAATTGCAACTTGAATCATGATTTTCCAACCGTGTTTTGACATACATCTTCTTGGATGTTATCTTACACTTAGTTGGGAACACTTTTTGGGAGAAGTGGTTGCCATGGGTAGGTGTATGTGTCTGTCTTAGAGTGGCACCAGAACAGACCGATTACCTTGAATTGGAAAGGGTGTATGTTCCCGGTCCTGTAGCCCATATGATATAGGGTAGCATGACCCATGAACCTCTAGGACTGGAATAGAGGTGTGTATAAATGCCGAGATGGAATTTCGATGTGTCATACCCGGTGTGGGGACATATTTATTTCTATGTTTCCCTGGTACTATTGAAGTAGTTGTTATATTATCCTACCATGATTTTAGAATAAAGGCAGGAATTTGTGTCTGCACTTTCACCATTAATAATATGTGTTGTTGACTTCAATGAGGGAAACTGGAATATACGTCCATTCCATATTTGGATTAAGTATTTGTGCCGGATCCTGTCCTCCTTTTATTATCAATGGGTATTTACAGTACTCTTGTATGGGGGAAAAGAGTTGAGTCTGTTCTAGATTTGTTGTCAGAGCTTTCTGACTGACTCCTTCGAGTGCTGCCCAATGGGAATGCTGGAAGGATTGATGAACGATGGTAGGTGTATGTGCATGCTAGATATTTACTGAAATTTATGGTTATCATACATCATTCAATACAGACAGACAAGACATATGGAAGAGTTGGTGATTGTATGCAGGTGTGGGTTCCTATATACCAGTTGTCACCACATTGGATTGGCATACTTCTTTAATTGCAGTTAGTCGAGCCAGCTGACTGGATGATAGTTTTAAAAAGGTGTATGTTCCTATTCATGGTACTCTACCAGATTTTTCTGGTGGGATTGGTGGGTTGCTTCCTGATGAGTCTGTTGGGAAGTAAAATTAATAAGGATGTGTGTATGTTCCCACTAATTTTTTACCATCATGTTAGGTTGATGGAATTATCCGAATGGGTAAGAGGTAAGATCCTACTACCTATTACTAGACGTTGTCCCTGGTGGATTTTCTTGTGTTTTTTGGTTAGATAGACCTGGTAAGAACATCTAGAGGCAACACCCCCATCATGTTGGGGGTTCACTACAGCATGATTTTACTGGTGACAATTGTTAGTGGGAGTCCACAAGAAGGACCAATTCATCCTTGAATTGAGGCCTTGTGTGAGCTCTTTATCCACCTACGAATAGCATGGGAGGAACTTGTTGTTGTGTTCTATGGATAATGACCTGAAACAGTTAAAGAAATTGGTGACACCGTATTCTTCTTGATCATCAGTCATTATTGGTCACACGATCGTGGATTGTTATTGACCCAGAGGGCCTGTTAGAAAGCCTCCAAAGTTGGGATTGTACTGTGACGATGGTACTCTGATACCATCTTGTTGATGACCCAACATTGACGATGGTGGGTGGGAAATGGTGTCCTTTCTGCTGATGAGGATCCAACCTAAGCAGTGGCCGGGAAGTTCACATATGTCTTCTTGAAGATAGACATTTTGGATTGAAGGGAGTTCTGAGTGAAAACCTGAATACAACAATAAAATTCCTTAAAGAAACATCTTTTATATGGATACATGCGTGATTGATTCCTTTTTCTGGCCTTCATTTGTCAAATTATAGGGGCCTGACCAGTGGGTAAAATTATTTACTTGGTTTAGAATTTATATTGGGTTCACCATTTTTTTCATAGTTCCTTCAAACATGTGTCCTATTTGTTAGAGTCACTTATTCTTGGAGGTTTCCATTGGATTTATTCATGGAATTGGAAACTTCAAATAGTTCTTTATCCAAAAGAGAGATCATTTCTAATAGAAGACAATCATTATGTTTGAACTTTATGATACATATGAACGTTCATTGGTTGAGAGGATGGGCGGTCAGACTCATCACACCATTTTGGGAGGAATTATTTTCTACTCCGGGACTCTATTTATAAATTTATGATATTTTCATGAATCCTAATTTATTCACCAAGTATACTATAAGTTTCCCTTGGAATATTCAATCACGTATTAACATGTGTAAATTTTAGAATCATCAGTAAGTATTTATTGTTCTCCATTAATGGAGATATCTATATGTATTTGAGGTTCTCCCTCAGTGGTGTCCTCTCATATACTATTTTGAGATTCTTTTAATCATCGTTATGATGATATTGGTTTATAAGCCACTTAGTAGGGCACTATAGAATTTACTGTCTTCGTGGGAGATGAAGGTTTGTTCTGATATTGGGATTTTACCTTTGAAATGGGATAACTATGTATCCTTGTAAAAGGATTTAGAACCCTCGTAGTTCGGTGCCACTTAATGGGACACATCATACCTTTTAAGGTCATGTCATAAGGACCTAGCCATACCATTTAATGTCTTGTGATATGTACATCTTAGAGAAGGGTGGATAGTGAATGTTTAGTGTGGAATTCAGGACTAATCATCACATAGAACATGGAATGAATATGGTTTTCCAAGTAAGATTAGAGTCTATTGGGAATTTGGTCCAAGAGAACATGGTTGATTTGATGTATTAGGATAGAACCTCAAGTAGGGTTCCTACATATCCCATGTAGATGGGAATCAACTCCCACATTGTGCAATGAGTCTCACACAAGAGTATAATCCTTTGAGAGAAATTATTTTTGGATTACTTATTGAGAAGGATTCCTGGATTATTTAGGGGGTTTAATTTGTGGCTTATTCCAAAGTAGGATTCCCAAATTATATGAATTCGGGTTTGATTTTTGAGGTGGATATGCAATGAGCTCGGGCCCTAAAAATGAATCCTATGAATCATGTATTGAACCATAAAAAGAGTTCTTGTAGTTTAGGTTTTGTGAAAATGTTGTGACCATGAAAATACTCTAATCCCACATAAGTCATGCTTGGTTTACGAAACATGATGATGTTAAAGATTCAACAAAGGAATCCAAACATTTCCTCCTCTGGTAGAGGTGGGTGCACCTACAACTACCTAGTTGTTCAAGGTTGAGGAAACCTAGGAAGAGGGCAAGGTGACGAGACCTCCCTTTATTCTCTTTACATTGGAAAAGGGTCCAGTGAATGGAAGGAATGATGAATGTTAGGGGCTCACATCATGATGGCTGCTCAAAAATTGTTCCTTGTACGGGAGGTAGTGTTTTCTTCTCTTGAATGGGAAAACAATTTTGAATTACACCATACCAACTAGAAATTCTAGGTTCTAGATCTTTGAGAATAGAGAGATCCGGAACCAAACCCTCATTCTCAATACCAGTAACATCCCAGAACTATTCATGGGAGAAAGATCCCATGTCACTGTGGATATAAAAACCCAAAAATGATCCATGAATCCTAACCCCATTTTGAAACAAATGTGGGAAACCTCTAACTACAGAAATACAAACCCAAAATTGGAGACACATTGATGTCTCTTTCCCAAGGGATTGATATGTCAACAGGTTTTGGTAGAGGCTTCAACTTAGATCCTTTTAGATACGGGAACCAAGGATGGAGATACCCTGCCATGAATGGAATCAAAGAGGGAACTGAAGTTCGTATATAGGCCTTACACCACGCTCTGTCACATTTTTACTTCACACAAGGGTGCTCTATAGGTACCCAACATTATTGCGCCTTGAAGGTATGCCACGTAGGTGTACCACACAGGTGTGCCGTGTAGGTTTGTATGATGATTGAAGAATATGTTTACAATTGGGTAACCAAGCCTATGTAAAAATTGTGAAATACATTCAAAACATGTCTTATCCATTTAATTATTTCTTCCATCATGTTTTTGTGAGATAACTATGAAAATTTGAGGGATCGGGGAAAGTGATCTATGCAATGGGAGCTTTAGGGAGTCCTTCAACATTTTAAGTCTTTGAAATTGGAAGCCATGGGTCTTATTTATGATCATGGATGTGGCATGGTCGAAGGGATGTTTTTTTCATAGGTCCACCGAGTAGGTCCTCCACATATGTCTCCTGTATAGGGGTAAAAAAATACACTTATACATAGGTCCGCCACATAGGTCTGCCGCATAGCTCTTTGGAGGGTTTGGATTTCCATTGAATTCTTCGAACCTCACCTTAGTATTTTGAAATATCTAAGTGTATCCTCATAGTCTTTTTGTGTTTTTAAGTAGTGTCAACATGGGGAATTGTCCTTCATTCCATGTCTATATCCAAATCTAACAATACTATAACATGGACCCTCTAATTCCTGGCATCACCATGGGGAAGTATTCCCACCAAAAGATCCTTCTAGATATGTACATAAAAAAAAGAAAACACAGAACATATGATCATGCTAGTACTCTAATGCTTGAATAGGGAGTCTTGATCAACATAACACTAGGGTGATCCCATTTCTGGAAACACAAAATGCGACCAAAAAATTGTTGAATCATAGGTTAGTTCATCTATAACTCAATTATTCTCAACATTATGGGGGTATATCAACTTGATCTTTAATAGGTGGGTTAAAATTATACTCAATGGGTGGAATCACCACTAGAAAGAAAACCATAGGAACTAAAACATATATAGTTTATTAAACTGAAGAATATCTTCTAATATAACCATAATCTCATTATTTCTATGGAATATGGGAAGGATATCATTATTTTAAAATATAGAAATAGTCAAGATTCACTATAAGAAAAGTAGAAAATCTAGGGTGTAGACTCATGATCTAAATAAAAACCACAACTAAATTATAGGTGATGTGACTAGTACCATTTTCCTATAAAATTTTCTGATATGTTCGGAATCAACAAGAAGGTTGTTAGTGTCGTAATTAATTCATACATATGTTTCTATAACATCATAGGGTTCCCTTTTATAAAATCCCAACTTGAGACAATTAAACAATATTACCCATGTTTCCAAAAATATCAATAAGGCTAGGATGTCTCCAAAAATTAGTCATAAGATAACCTCCCTTGATTACAATCTATCATTATCTAATATACCTGGTCCCGACATGAAATCGTTTTTCCAATAATGACACCCCAAGCCCAACTAGAATAATCCTGGTGTAGATAAAAATTGATACTATAGAATATTAACATATGGGAGGCATTGTCCTAATGTACCTACATCACACACATCTCTATATAGTAGTGTTATATTGGAAAAATAATTAGCTAACAAGTTAATTTCAGTCCTTAAAAATAATTCCAAAATAGAGTATGTAAATTTTAATTTAAGATAAGAAAGTTTCAATATATTTACACCAAAACTAAAAAATTCAACAATATTTTATCTTGAATTGGAATCCTATCAAGATGGAACTCCTGGAACAGTAAAATTTTATTTTAGAATAACAAAACTCAACATAATATTGGCCCTCCTAAGACTCTGATAAAAATCCAAACAAATCCATAAGGTAAAAAATGTGTTGTAAGATAGGATGTGTGGGTGTGTATCAATACACAAAATATAAATCCTGGAAATCGAGAAACACAAATCATCAAGTGGAAGAAATGTCTACATCACTAAAATAATGTAAAAAATATATAACCTAGATTTCCTCATTGGAAGACTCTATGTCCCAAGGTCAGATCATGTCCTCATAGCCATCCATGGATTCTACAAAAGGATTAATGGTAAAATTTGTATGATAGAACTCAATAATGTGGTTTCTATTATGAAATTTAACTCATCTTAGAGGACATACCAATTAGTTACCACTATTAATATGTATGAGAAAACAAATTGGGATATTACAAGACACATGCTTGAACAGAATTGACCTTTTTATAAGACAAAAAATGTTATTACACTGATATGAGATCATGAATAAGGCTTAATAGGGAAACCATAACCTATTTGAATGAATACACTATTAAGGAGATCACAGTATTTAGATGTTTGGAAATAAATATGTAACCCATAATAGGGAACATTGATGCATCATAACTCCCAAGAAAACAAAAAGGAATACCTAACACTATCCAAAACAATCCTATAAAGGGTATCTGTAATCCCATGTTTAGGTCGGGATACCTCACTATACCCACTTATGTAGCAACCATGGGAATGTATATGCATTTTCATAGATAAAGTGAACTCACCCAAGTGTATACTACAATCGATCTGAGGATATAAATGGATATATCCTTTCCCAAAATAAATATACGGTGTTTCCAAAGGGGTACATGTCATGTCTCAAACTGTTTCAAACTAATGATGTCCTTCTGTCTCATATGGAATATCCTTCCCCAAATACATGACGTTCTATCTAATAAAAAATTTGATGTGGAAGCCATTTCAGCACTCGACATGTGTCTCCTAATCAACCCCATGAAAATTATGAAGTACAATGTGTATTCCCTTTCACACATAGTTTGTGGGGTCACATATCCTATAGGGCATGTAGCCCATGTTCACTCTAAATTGGTTGTCTGTGGGTCAAATGGATTGTGCATATATGACATTGTATATGATATTTAACTCACTATGAAAATCCTACCCAACACATTGAGTGATTCACGTGGATTGTGTTCTTTTGAATTGAACACATTAAGAAGAATTATTTTGTAGAATCTATATCCAATTAACATGTACTACCCACAAAATCGTTTACTTCACTCCACCATGATTGTCAACCATAACTACATATATCCATGTTGACGAAAAATCCAATGTCACCAATGGATGGATTACAAAAACATTTCTATTGGAAAAGGTCCATAAACACGTTCATGAAGCCTCATCATAATGAAACAGATGGGATATATATTTTCTACAACAATATTGGATCTCCATCATTAATGGTGGCCAAAATATAGCCACCCATATCATAGAAACAGTCATCACCACACCTCTAGATATATAAAATCTATTTGAATCTCAATACAATCATCTCAAAAAAATATTTATATTCCAATTGATAGTGTTACACATACATAATTTTAGAGAATCCTAAATCATGACACATACCAATGATTTATTTCATGAAAAAAGACCTCACAATGATTAGTTTCCTCAATATCATCAAATCATCATCCAATCAGAATACTGATGATCAATGTTGACGAATGGTTGGAGAAAATAAAAAAATAGAATGAAATATTTGAATGAAGGTTGTGTTCATTAAGAAATCATTAATAGTTTCTAAAGATTAAGTTTGATATTAATATCATAAAATTCTATAAATAATATAACATAAATTCCGAAATCCCTCATGTGTAGGAAAAAATTTGGTTAGACCAATGAAGATATATCCATGAATTAATCTATAATTATTTATGCTTTTTTAATCTCAATAGATTTGAGTAGGGATATAATAAAAAAAATAAAATTCCCTAAATATGATAACTTATATTTTAAATGAAAAATTATTTCATGTAGTTCCCATTGGTGACATGAAATAATTATATTGAAGATAAAAAGACAAAGTTTCACTACAATTATACAACCATGATTCCATTATCATCTTCCCATTCATTCCCCTTCAATTTTCTCCCTCACAAAATCTCCATTATTTTATTTTATATATTTATCCCCCAAAAAATACACCTTATATAGGGTTATATATAGGATTTTATATATGGGTAGACAATAAAATGTTAATTGATTTTAATAATTAGTTTCATTATTTTAATCCTCCCAAGACTACACACAATCGAAGCATCAGATGCCAACAAGAATTATTTGGACCTTAGGGAAAAACCGGTATTCTAGATTTAATGGTGGTATCTTCACCATATGATAAACCATATTAGGGATATTCAATTATTTCTAGAAAATTATGATCATATGATTTATTATGTTTAAAATTAGAATTATATCAAAACATTGCATCCAATGGACTTAGAATCCCATGCCAAATCTATTCATTAATCAAATAATATTATATTATATATTCCAATGTGTGTAATGAAATTTTTTATAATCCATAAATTTTCACCCCAATCTCGTAATATTTTCTGAAAAAGTGAAATCCTACTCAAATATGCGAATAAACTAAGGTTGTGATTGGGTAAACCTCTCTCATGAGCTCTAATGGATTTTTTTCATGTAGTCTATATGCACAAATAAATGGTGGAGACACACACATAAATGATGGTGTCCAATGACTTCCTTGAACATCACTAATAAACCAAAATTGGGAACTACTTATTCGATTTCTATCACACCCTTGTTGATAATTTTCCATAAATTATGCAGTTATATCCTAACCAAAGAAAAGTTAGAAAAAATGTCAACCTATCTAAATAAAATGGTTGGTCTAAGATTTATTCCATACTCAACAAACATTATTTGTTAATATAAATGGGTCCATTAGAATCATAGAGGGCATGTTTCCTTATATAATTCCTTATATTCCATGACATGGAGATATCTCTCCGAACACATGTTCATAAAAACTAACCCAAAAAATCCATCATTAGTCCAAATGGATCTCCTAAAATCTATAGTAATTCCTCATCCACCCATGGATTAATCAAACATTCACTTTTACTGGTCACACAATATCTTGTCCCATAGGCAATATTCTCCTAGTTATGACCAATACTACTGTTACATGGAGGTTCTTCATATAAGGCCTAAAATTGATAAACAAATGATTGTAGAGTGACTAAGTTTTCAATACACAAATTCAACCAGTTATAGATTCTCCTATAAGCATAAATAAACATTCATTCAACCAAGAAACATGTTCTATAGAACATGAATAATCATGCCTATATGGAAATATTTACGTGGTTAAAACATCATAAATAACTATAATTGTGTCCCAATTTATGATTTATTCAACTACATAATATTAATATGAAACAAGAATCATGGTCTATGATGATAATGAAGGAAAATACATTAATCCTAACAACCAATTACATGTATGTGAATATCAAACATTCAATTATGATATACTACCATATGCTTAGGATGTGGTCCATCTTGGGGAGACAACATATTATATATGAGATAGAATCTAGAACAATCATTAATCATTGAGGAATAATTAGAAAACAAATGTAGAAAACATCCCACTTCCACTTCCATCCCAGCACCTCAATCATCACCTATATGAAGTTAAGTCATTAAGAGATAAAATTACAACATTATTAAAGGTTCCAGTACATCATCTATAAAATTGTATTGACATTTAAATGTAATATAATATAATTCATTAAAACTACCACTTGATCCTTGACTTGTTCGATCTTCTATATAAAACATGGTTTATATTCTCCCATACATTAGAAAATCCATTAGTAGAATGTATAATGAATATCATCACACAAAATATATCACTATTGAAAATTATATGTTGTTCCTACCTAAAATTTTACAGATGTGGAGGGGTGGAATAAAATCCCTTCTTGTATGATACACCATCATATTCCCCAAGGTTAAACTTTAAATTGTTTATTAGTCATATCAAATCACTCAACAAACACTAGTGCAGAAAACGTTTTTTACGTCACCATTTTTTACGTCGGTTATATAAAACCGACGTCAAAATATGTAAAACGAGGTTTTTTACGTCGGTTATTTCTTAACCGACGTAAAAACCTGTGTTCGGTACACATTTAACGTCGGTTATTTTTATAACCGACGTTATTAATCACGCGGCTTCGATTTTTACGTCAGTTATTTTTATAACCGACGTACAAAACGCGGTTTTCGAAGGCCCTTTGACGTCGGTTATTGAATAACCGACGTAACAAACGCGGTTTTTGAAGGCCTTTTTACGTCGGTTATGAAATAACCGACGTAACAAAAGAATCCGCAGATGTTTTTGACGTCGGTTATGGAATAACCGACGTAAAAAAACGCGGATTTTGAGCCCTTTATAACGTCGGTTATAAAATAACCGACATCAAAAATGAATCGGAGGAAGGTTTTTACGTCGGTTATTTCAATAACCGACGTTATAAATGTTTTTAAAACAATTATCACGTCGGTTATTGAATAACCGACGTGATAACTCATTTAAAAATTTACCCAGACCCGTGGATTGTCATTCGCGAGTTTACCTTCGACAGTCGCGACTCGTCTCTCTCGCACGTAAACCCGAATCGGCTCGTCCATTTCGTTGGTTTAGATTCATTTTGCGATCATCGTTTCTCATATTTAATCTCCTCGGATCAATCATCTAAACTCGCAGCACTCAGGTAATCCTCCCACTCGTTCGTTTTTTTTTCGCGGATAGTAAATATATATGTGTTGTGATTTTTTTGTTTAAACTAGCTAAGATTCTTCGATTGCGAACCCTTTTAACTCGTTTTGGCACCATAATCTTATTTATCATCCCTAGATCTATTTGTTCGACTTGCAATATTGAGTAATTTTATGATTTCACTAATTTTTCATCATTTTCTATAAATCCCCGAGAGGGTTGGGGCGTGTCCATTTGGATGGGTTGCCCTTTTACAGTTGTTACTACTTTATTCACACACAACCATGGCATAGGTGCATGGATTTGGGGTCGGGGGGTGTCCAGGGGGGTTTACAAGGGGGTGGGTGGGTGTGGGGGGCTGTCCAAGGGTGTGGGTGGGTGTTGGGGGGTGTCCAGGGGGGTGTCCAAGGGGGTAGGGGGTGGGGGGTGGTGTCCAGGAGGGACGGGGGGCTGTCCAGAGGGGTCGGGGGTGTCCAGGGGGGTTTACAAGGGGGTGGGTGGGTGTGGGGGCTGTCCAAGGGTGTGGGTGGGTGTTGGGGGGTGTCCAGGGGGGTGTCCAAGGGGGTAAAGGGTGGGTGGTGGTGTTTAGGAGGGGTGGGGGGGCTGTCCAGAGGGTTGGGGGGTGTCCAGGGGGGTGTCCAAGCAGGTCGGGGGTGGGGGGTTGTGTCCAGGAGGGGTGGGGGTGCTTTCTAGAGGGGTCGGGGGCTGTCCAGAGGGGTCGGGGGGTGTCCAGGGTGGTGTCCAAGGGGATGGGTGGGTGTGGGGGGCTGTCCAAGGGGGTGGCGGCCTGTCCAGAGGGGTCGGTGGGGTGTCCAGGGGGGTGTCCAAGGGGGTGGATGGGTGTGGGGGGCTGTCCAGGTGGGTGGCGGCCTCTCCAGAGGGTATTTGGGGTTGTCCGGGTGGGTGGGGGGGCTGTCCAGAGGGTTGGGGGATGTCCAGGGGGTGTCCAAGGGGGTAGGGGGTGGGGGGTGGTGTCCAGGAGGGTCGGGGGGTGTCCAGGGGGGTGTCCAAGGGGGTAGGGGGTGGGGGTGGTGTTTAGGAGGGGTGGGGGGGCTGTCCAGAGGGTTGGGGGGTGTCCAGGGGGGTGTCCAAGCAGGTCGGGGGTGGGGGTTGTGTCCAGGAGGGGTGGGGGTGCTTTCTAGAGGGGTCAGGGGCTGTCCAGAGGGGTCGGGGGGTGTCCAGGGTGGTGTCCAAGGGGATGGGTGGGTGTGGGGGCTGTCCAAGGGGGTGGCGGCCTGTCCAGAGGGGTCGGTGGGGTGTCCAGGGGGGGTGTCCAAGGGGGTGGATGGGTGTGGGGGGCTGTCCAGGTGGGTGGCGGCCTCTCCAGAGGGTATTTGGGGTTGTCCGGGTGGGTGGGGGGCTGTCCAGAGGGTTGGGGGATGTCCAGGGGGTGTCCAAGGGGGTAGGGGTGGGGGGTGGTGTCCAGGAGGGTCGGGGGGTGTCCAGGGGGGTGTCCAAGGGGGTAGGGGGTGGGGGTGGTGTTTAGGAGGGGTGGGGGGGGGGGCTGTCCAGAGGGTTGGGGGGTGTCCAGGGGGGTGTCCAAGCAGGTCGGGGGTGGGGGGTTGTGTCCAGGAGGGGTGGGGGGCTGTCCAGAGGGGTCGGGGGGTGTCCAGGGGGGTTTACACATCGATTTGTTTTATATTTCAAAATTGTTATATTCAAATTATGATTTTTTTCATATAAACATATATTTGTCTTATCTAAAAAATATATATATTTTTGCTATTTGTTATAGGTAATAATGATTCGAAGTTGGATTACGGCACATCGAATGAGAAATGAATATGAGGAAGGTGTTGATGCCTTTTTGGAATTTGCTAAACGAAATGTTCCAAGTAGTGACATTTTTTTCTGTCCATGCCTGAAATGTCTGAATATGAAGAAGTTGAAAAGTAGAGAGATAAAAGATCATCTGATTTGTCATGGTTTCAATCCGAGTTACAACCCTTGGATTTGGCATGGCGAAACTGGACAGAATGTCACTGATGATAATGAATCGCAAGATGGTAACTCTGATGGAATTGAAGAAATGATTCGCGATATTGTAGCAGAACAAATTGAGATAGAACCGAGAGTTGCACGTCTATATGGTGATGCCGAAAAACCATTATATCCTGGTTGTACAGATTTTACGGTTTTGTCGGCGGTGTTAAGATTGATTAACCTGAAGGCGAAACATGGATGGAGTGACAGAAGTTTTACAGAGCTGCTACAATTGATGAAAGACATTCTTCCAAAAGATAACGATCTTCCAGATTCACATTATAAGGCCAAAAAAATATTATGCCCGATGGGATTGGGATACAGGAAAATACATGCCTGTCCGAATGACTGCATTATATATAGGAAGGAATATGAATTTCTGAAAGAGTGTCCTAAATGTGGGACATCACGGTATAAGGTGAAAGAAAAATCACAAGCTGATGTAGAGATTACAAAGCTCCCTTCAAAGGTATTTTGGTATCTTTCTATATTTCCTCGTTTCAAACGTTTATTTGCTAATTCACATGATGAAAAAAGGTTAAGATGGCATGCTGATGAGCGGGTATGTGATGGAAAAATACGTCATCCAGCTGATTGTCCACAATGGAAGAAAATTGATGCCCAGTACCCTACATTTGGAAATGAAATTAGAAATCTGAGACTAGGCTTGTGCACAGATGGAATGAATCCATACCGAACCCTCAGTAGCACACATAGTTCATGGCCTGTTTTATTGGTAATTTACAACCTCTCTCCTGAAGTTTGTATGAAGCGCAAATATGTCATGTTGAGTATCATGATCTCTGGTCCAAAGCAACCCGGCAATGATATTGATGTATACTTGTCACCGCTGATTGATGATTTGAAACTGTTATGGGCTGATGGTATTAGGGTGTATGATTCTTATAAAATGGAATATTTTCAACTGCATGCAGTGCTTCTATTCACTATAAATGACTTCCCAGCATATGGAAATTTGTCTGGATACAGTGTTAAAGGGCATAAAGCATGTCCAATTTGCGAACAACAGACGTCATATTGTCAATTGAATCATGGGAGGAAAACAGTGTACATGGGTCATCGAAAGGTTTTGCCTATGGATCACCCTTATAGAAGACTAAAAAAGGCATTCAATGGCTCACAAGAATTTGATACTGCGCCTCAACCTTTATCCCCAGAATTGTATTTTGAGAGGGTGAAAAACCTTGATGTGACATTGGGAAAGACACAGAAATCTGGTAATGATAGACATATTTGGAAGAAAAGGTCAATATTTTTTGAGCTACCATATTGGAGGTATCATGAAGTCAAACATAATATTGATGTCATGCACGTGGAGAAGAATATTTGTGATTCTTTGATCGGAACATTTCTAGATATTAAAGGAAAGACAAAAGATGGGTTGAATGCAAGGTTAGACCTATTGTCAATGGGAATACGTTTGGAGTTAGCTCCCACTCCTAAAGGAAGACGAACATTTCTTCCCCCGGCTTGTCATACATTATCGAAGAGGGAGAAAAGTAGCTTCTGTCAGTGTCTTCATGATATCAAAGTGCCTCAAGGTTATTCTTCAAATGTAAAAAATTTTGTCTCACTGAAAGACTTGAAGTTGATAGGTATGAAATCACATGATTGTCATGTCATGATGCAACAAATTCTACCAGTTGCACTGCGTGGAATATTGCCCATCCGTGTCAGAAAGACTATAATGAGGTTGTGTTATTTTTTCAATTCAATTTGCAACAAGGCGATTGATGTGAATGCTTTGAACATTTTGGAAAAGGATGCAATTTTTATACTTTGTCATTTGGAAATGTATTTTCCTCCAACTTTTTTTGATATGATGGTGCATTTACTGATTCATCTGGTTCGAGAAATAAGGCTTTGTGGACCTGTATATCTTCGTTGGATATATCCTTTTGAAAGGTATATGAAAATATTAAAGGGATATGTTAAAAATCCATATTGACCTGAAGCCTCCATTATTGATAAGTATATTTCTGAGGAGGTAGCAGAGTTTTGTACGAGCTACTTGGCTACGGCGCAACACATTGGTTTGCCTCCATCTCGCCATGAACGGGTTAATAATGAGGGAAAGGGGATTCGTGGCTTGAAAGTCAAATCATTGTCAGCTGAACATATGAAGAAGTTAGAATCATACATCTTGAATAACATAGCTGATGTTCAACCGTATATCACATTGCATATTAATGAGTTGAAACAATGTCATCCAAAGAAGAAAGAAATGTGGATTTTGAATGAGCACAACAAAACTTTTTTGCCATGGTTTAAAAAGACCTTGCTTGGTAGATCAGATGTATCAGAGACATTAAAATGGATAGTGGGTGGTCCATCTTTAAATGTGATAACATGGTCCGCTTATGACATTAATGGCTATACATTTCATACGAAAGCTCAGGACAACAGAAGTGCAGTTCAGAATAGTGGTGTAATGGTGTTTGCAGAAGCAATGCATTTTTCGAGTGCTAAAGACAGAAACCCAATTTCGGCATCAAGTGCATATTATGGAGTGATTGAAGACATATGGGAGGCTGATTACTTTAAAATTAAAGTTCCCGTTTTTAACTGTAAATGGTTTATCGGTAACAACAGTGTCAGACACGATGAATTTGGAATGACACTTGTTAATCTGAATAGATTGGAAGACACAGCTGATTCTTTTATAATGGCAACACATGCCAAACAAATTTTCTATGTAGTAGATCAATCAGATATGCAGTGGGCTGTTGTTTTACAAGGGAAAAACCAATATGTTGGTGAGGATGAATTTGATGAAGATGCTGATTTATGTGAGATCCCTACTTCCATGGAAAGATTAACAGAACATAATGATGAGTATGTTGAAGACATGGTTTGTGCCATAAGGAACGATCACGACGAAGGAATTTGGGAAAACAATCCAACTGTACATTCCTAAAATTACAGGTAACACAAGTTTATTTCTTGTTTACATTTAGTTTTTTCATATAATGTTAGATACTGTAGATTTTTTACTTATTAAAATATGTATCAAACCAAAACGATAAAACAATAAAAACCGTAAAGAGGAGAAGTCCTGGGCGCACCAGCTGGCCGGTGGTGGATCACCGGTTGGCCGGGGGTCCAGAACAAAGCTGTCTGGTCCACCGGCCGGCCGGTGGTGATCCAGCGACCGGCCGGTGGTCCAGAAAGCTTTCCTCTCTGTCTGAACCACCGGACGGCCGCTGGCTCACCACCGGCCGGCCGGTGGACCAGACAGAGCCTTCCTCTCTGTCTGGATCACCAGCGGCCGGCCGGTGTTGAGCCAGCGGCCGGCCGGTGGTTCAGACAGAGAGGAAGGCTCTCTGTCTGGTCCACCGGCCGGCCGCTGGATCACCACCGGCCGCCCGGTGGACCAGACAGAGAGCCTTCCTCTCTGTCTGGATCACCAGCGGCCGGCCGGTGAGGAGCCAGCGGCCGGCCGGTGGTTTAGACAGAGAGGAAGGCTCTCTGTCTGGTCCACCGGCCGGCCGGTGGTGAGCCAGCGGCCGGCCGGTGGCATCAGTGAGTCCACTTTTCAGCTTTCTTGGGCCAACTCCTTGGCAACCTTTTGCCTGTGTTTACCATGTTTATCATTGTTTAACATGCTTACCATATTACCAATGTTTACTATTATGTAATTTAGTACACTTTTCTATTTGTGAACTAATGTTTGTTTTTTTGATTTGAAGGAAAATGACAGATCAATCAGTTGATCAGCCACATGATTCTGGAGATGAGCATATTGGTCATACATCTGGGGAGGAACATTCACATGCTCTTATTACGAAAAAGAGTTCAAAGGTTGGTAAGCGTGGGTGCACACGTTTACCAAAATTATCACTTGCCCGTACGAAGGAGGAGAGGATAGTCGTGGAGTTTGATGATGATGATCTTCCTAGAGGTCCAAATGGTAAAGATTTTAAGGGTTTTGTAGCAACTGAGGCTAAGAGCAAAGTAAGCATTCTCTATGATGATTGGAGAAGTGTGGATAAGGCGATAATTTCTCAGCTGTGGGAGACCATTTTGGTAAGATATTTTGCTATTGTTTGACTGTTCTTTAAATGTTTCTAGTATATATAATATTTTTAACCTCTTTTTTATCAGATGACATTTGATATTCCTGACACTGGAGGAGTCAGGAAGAAATGCTTATCGTTGGCTGCTAGGAGATGGAGGGATTTCAAATCAACCCTCTCATCTGATTTCATTTATGGTCATAGGAGTCGTGAGAATCCATGTCGTATATATCCTTTTATAGATGAAGACACATGGAGAGAATTTTTTGAAAGTAGAAGAAAAGATTCATTTTTGGTAAGGGCAATGTAAACTTTTATAAGCTTTCTTATATAAATGATCTTATTATTGTTTTGTTAATGATTACTTATTCTTAATTTACAGCAAACAAGGAAAGCTCATCAAGAGATCCAATCTAAAAATGTATACCCTCATAGTTTATCTCGGGGAGGGTATGCATTATTGGAAGAACAAATGATGGCAGAAAAATTTCAACAACTAAGAGCTAAGTCTTCAAGCTCTGGAGAGGTGGCCCCTCCATCCCCTCCATCTATACATGAGAAATGGAAAAGAGCTCGGAAGGGCAAAAAAGGACAATATCTTTCGGAAGAATCGAGACTCGTAGTTGAGAGGATTGTAAGATATCTATTTTATTTATTTAAGTTTACTATTTTCGTCATATATTTCCAATCATTATAGAAATGTTCAATAAATTATTACAGGACTCTCTTGAGGAGCAGAGTTCACAGGGGACATTTACACCATCTGGGAGGGAAGATATTTTATCTTTGGCATTGGGAAAGCCCGAACATCCTGGCCGTGTAAGAGGATATCCGGCAGGTGTATCGGTAAGAAAAGTGTTGCCACGTTCCTCAACTTCTAACGTTGAGGGAGTTTTTAAAAAAAATAGAATCCTTGGAGGCTGAAGTCCATAATATTAATGCGACAATGGAGGACAAGATTAGAGCATCGGTGCAGTTAATGTTTGCAGACTTGCAAAGACAATTTCAGGGTGCAGCTCCCACTCCACCTCTCCCAGTAGCTCCCACTCCCCCACCTCAGCCTGCGGACCCCATTTTTGATCCTCCTCCTCCGCCGCAGCTACCTACTTATTGTGAGTTGTATGTTGATGATCCTCAACATCATATAGTTGCATATGGGATGGTATATTGTATAGGAGATACAGTTCATCATCAACAGTTAGAGGTAGAGAATCAGAGGGTCACTGTACAAGATATTATAGATAGATCAGCTCGGATACCATTACCTACAGATGAGGTGACGACAGTTGGACATAGTATCGGCCATTTTTTACTTTGGCCATCCAGACTTCTTCGACTCATTACCATAGAGGTATGGATGTTATATCTTTTATTTTATATTTTTATTAATGTTTTATCATTTGAAAACTAATATATTTTTCAATTTATTTTTACAGGAATACTTCAAAGGTAAAGAAATACTGTATAGACAACAACAAAGACAGATAGCTATGACATCAGATGCAGATACTAGCAGTCTTGACAAATTGTCAAGATATTCAAATTTGTTGGCGGATCATTATGACTTTACAATGGAAGCTCATGTCTGTGGACGTGAACTATGTGTGGGGATTATGAAAACTGATATCATGGAGTTTGTCACTGGAGATAAGTTGGGCATCAACGTGGTGCAAATTTTTATCATGTAAGTCTTAACACCTTTTCCTTGCGTTATATTTATTAAAAATGTATACTTATGTCTGCTTTGTATTAGGTATATGTATAAAATTTGTGAGAGGAATGAGCTGACAGATGTATATGGATTCGTGGACCCACAATTGATTTCCCCTGAAGCATGTGCATTGGATGAGGAACAAAGAATGCTTTATATTGCTGATAGATTTGAAAAGAATGTAATCACACAGTGTTGGATGATGCCTTTTTGTGAGAGGTATGAAACACATCCCTCTCAAAGAGTTAATTATATTTTAACATAAAAAACCACTAACGTTAAATTTCCTTTTCTTAAATTTCCTTTTCTCAGGGATCATTGGATGTTAGGGGTTTTTTGCCCTAGGGAGAAAACACTTTATTGGATATGCTCTCTCCATGATGATGTGCGAGAAAGTTTTAAGAATATATTGGAAACGTAAGTTTCAATTTCACAATAGTTTTATATATTATAATGAATTTTAAATTTACCCCATTCGTATTATTTTCTAACAGGGCATGGGTCCACTTTCGAAAAAGCGCAAAGAAAAGGAATTACAAGATCAAATATGTACATGCGAAGGTAAATATCCATTTATAATTTGTACATTTTGATTTATTACATAAAAATAATATATTGAATTTACACTCATTCATACAGAAATGTCATGAGCAACAAGGCATCATCGAATGCAGATATTATATGTTAAGATTTATTTATGAAATAATAACAACTGGGACAGTTCTGAGTTTTGACCTGGTAAGATTTCCTCTTTCTCATAATATTTCAATTTGATTTATTCATTATACACATTGACTACTATCCTTTTCCTTTGTAGCTTTTTGATGACCCTCAACCCTTTACTGCTGAAGATATCAAACACTTACAAGTGGAGTGGTCAAATTATTTTACAGGTTTGATTGACTTTTAGTTGTTTGTAATGTAAAATGTAATTTTGAATATTGTCAATGTAATTGTGTATTTCGTTTTCGTTTAGGTTGGATTTAGTTTTTTTTGAAGTTGACAGTGTAAGTTTTGAATTTTATATAAGTGAATGTTTAATTTTTCTCTACTTCTTGTTTTGGTCTACTGTTGATGGTTTTTCTGGTCTGGATTTTGGTATGGGGGGAGAGGTTCCAAGGGGGTGGGTGGGTGTTTGGGGGGTGTCCAAGGGATATGGGAGGGGTGTCCAAGGTGTGTTTGGGGCTGTCCTAGGGGTCGGAGGGGTGTAAATGAGGGTGGGGGTGTCCAAGGGGTGGGGGGTGTCCAAGGGATATGGGAGGGGTGTCCAAGGTGTGTTTGGGGCTGTCCAAGGAGTCGGTTGGGTGTAAATGAGGGTGGGGGGGGGGGGTTGTCCAAGGGGTGGGGGGGTGTCCAAGTGGTGGGGGGTGTCCAAGGGATATAGGAGGGGTGTCCAAGGGGTGTTTGGGGCTGTCCAAGGGGATGGGGGGGTTTCCAAGGGGTAGGGGGGTTTCCAAGGGGTCGGGGGGGTGTCCAGGGGGTGGGGGGGTGTCCAAGGGGTGGGGGGTGTCCAAGGGATATGGGAGGGGTGTCCAAGGGGTGTTTGGGGCTGTCCTAGTGTTCGGGGGGTGTAAATGAGGGTGGGGGGCTGTCGAAGGGGTGGGGGGGTGTCCAAGGGGTGGGGGGTGTCCAAGGTGTCTGGGAGTTCTGTCCAAGGGGCCGGTTGGGTGTAAATGAGGGGGGGGGGGGTGTCCAATGGGTGTTTGCGGCTGTACTAGGGGTTGTGGGGGTGTAAATGAGGGTGGGGGGGCTGTCCAAGGGGTGGGGGGTGTCCAAGGGTTGTGGTGGGGCTCCAATGTGGTGGGGGAGGGCTGGCCAGGTTGTTAGGTGGGTATAGATGAGGGTGGGGTTCTGTTGGGGCTTGGGGGAGGGCTGGCATGGTTATTTTTGTTTGGTTTCTGGTTGCTTTTTGGTGAGAGCAGTGCAATTATTTAAAAAAAATAAATTTCTTTCACGTCGGTTATTTTATAACCGACGTGGTAAATAAATCGGGAGGGGTTTATCACGTCGGGTTTTTCTAGAACCGACGTGATAAACCGTTCCCGGGGATTTTATCACGTCGGTTCTTAATATAACCGACGTGCTAAAAGGCATGGGAATCGATTTACCACGTCGGTTATTGGATAACCGACGTGCTAAAACGTTTCCCAGGCCTTTTTATCACGTCGGGTTCCTAAATAACCGACGTTATAAAAGGCCAGGGGAAGGGTTTATCACGTCGGTTATGACATAACCGACGTGATAAACGATATCCCAGGCGTTTTATCACGTCGGTTTAGGGAATAACCGACGTGATAAATCCCCACGCGCATATTTATCACGTCGGTTATTATATGAACCGACGTGATAACCACCGTGATGTTAGGGATATTACGTCGGTTTTAAATAACCGACGTAAAAAACGTTATTTATAACGTCGTCCGTATTAACGTCGCCTAAAAACCGACGTAAATAATAAAAAATAACCGACGTAAAAAACGTTTTCTGCACTAGTGAAATCTTAATTTAAAATACTTAAATTTAGAACCTTTTACCAAATCACCCTTCATGGTATTAAAGACTATCCCAAATTCATATAATTATAGGAACTCCATCATCTAGATCATCATCTATTCATAAAAATCTCATAGACAATTATCTATAAAGAAAAACCGATTACCCTTTCAGGTCAAGTAGATAGATTTTCCTCAATATGGGAGAAATCAATTACAAATCCTCAAAAATAGATTTATTACCTCGGAAATCATCTCTTTAAAACCAAAAACCTTGTTGGATCCAGGTTTAGAACAACAATATCCATTTTTTAGTCCACAAAAAAACAATTTTCTTTGATAATATGTCTTAAAATGTGGATCTCATGATCCTAGATTTCAGACATTGTGAGAATCCCATAAATATGGTGATCATAGATTATGTTATAAACCATGATCAAAATATCTTTCATTCACAGCCTCTAATTCCAGTTAAATAAAGATTTATTTTATGTATACAAACATGAACTTGACTTTGATTGGTTAAAATATCTATTTCATAAGTCCAAAAAATAATTTTGGAACATTCAACATTCCAAAAGTCATCTCAAAGATAAGAACAAAATCATTGTTTTTTGTAATGATACATTCAGTATATCCTCCTCACAAATTTAGTGCTTGTGTTACCCTATCCCGATGTCAGTCTATATAAAAAACCTCTCTTTATAAACTGGCCATTGAATACATTGATTATTGAATGCGGATATATATTCCTTATAGAAAACTAGTTTTGGTGATATTAATCCACACATATCATTATCACATACTCCGACCAAGGAAAACATAATAGGGTTTCCCAGTAAAACATACTTAATCTAATGAATGTATTCTGCTGGAGGTCCTCATACTACATAAGCAACTCTTATACCTCTATGGCCTCATTCAATATTCTAGTGCATATACCACTTCATACATGGGTGTAGTTATATGACCAAAGTTGATCCATTAATGGATATGTATGATTAGAAAACCCTCAGGGAAGACACCTACATATCCCAAAATCATAAAAAGATGAATGTTAATAACATTTAATACTATGAGGATCATATAAGAAAAATACTATTAAATAAAATATATCCTCTTACATATGAGATCTTCAATCATTTCATAGTATTCCTTCATTATACAGAAGGAACATTTAATCCCAAAAACTCATATACAATATAACCATTGTTAGTTATTGTCAAACTTTTGATGTATAGTAGACATCATCCCCATACCATGTAGAACATTATATGGCCTCATTAGTGATTCAGTATGATCTCCTTCATGTATCCCACTTTCACCATTGTAATGTCACACTATTAATAGAAGTGTGCGATAACTAAATCATTCATATATGATTCTCTAAATGAAAGGGCTTAAAAATTTCCCTACTATAAAACCTTAGTATTGAAAACAGATGTGTGTAGGAAAAGTGTATTTTGACTATGAAATAATACTACAATTGGATAAGAGAAAACATGATTCATGCATCAAAACACATTTGGAGCCTCCTAGTCAGAAGCCCATACTACATAAATCTAGACTTCCCATTCCATACTTGTCCTTATATCAAGGGATCGCTCTGACACATTAGTACATCAAAACTATATCAGAACATACAAATAAAAGGAACTCATCAACCAAACCGTAACAATGACAACATTTTCCAAAACTGAATCTCTCAAATGAAATTAAATTATATCAGAAGATAAAAATATTCAATGGGGATTTACCCCACATATTCTCACATACAATTCTTATAATATAATTCCAACACATGGCTCCATAACTAACCTATGTTTCCTTGCTGATGACCCACATTAAGAATATCCATAACTAGGGGTCATAACCTAGTATAAATTTTATTCCAATGGATTGATATATTTTTATAGTGTCTGAGGAAGGGTTCTTGATCCCCATAAAACATGGTTGGTACCTATACCTAAAACGAAATAAGCACACATTCCACATATGAATTATCTATTATTGACACTACAACCAATTGTTACTCAACCTGACATGGATTATCCATCTAAACCATTATAGGTTATCCAACAAGATATTCAATAGGTGGAGAAAACACTCTTTATGATTTGATTGGAACCACCTCCTTCAAAAGTACATTGAATGGAAATTAATCACCAAATGTATCATAGTTTAGATCATACTAAAGAAGAAAGTCTATATTTAATTATGGAAGTATCTTTCGATATTCTAGACTCACCATAGTCAAAATAGAATATATACGTAACAAACTAAATATAGAAATAGAACCCATAAATAATTTTATTATGATGCATATAAATTGTTTTCTTTATAATGAGTGCCTTCATTTTTCAAGTCAACAAATAGGTTATCAGAGTTCTTGTGAAGGTATACTAGGACTACTACACCACAAATTGGTTTCCTAACATGATATATGATATTAGGAAACATTAATAAAGTTACCATGTTTCCTAAACAACCCCTTATATCTAGAATATATCCAATGTAAGATCAAAATAAAAAATCCATTGATACCAGTCTCTCAATACTAAACCCATTGGGTAATTTATAGGTGGTAGTATGATCAAAATTTCCACACAAGAAAACCGATAATATTTCAACATTTTGAAACATCCACTAAGTAGGAAGAATATTCATATGTATACACTTATATAGTGTATAAAATCTAATAACATGTAATAGTAAATTCACCATTAATCATTAATCTCATATATTAGTGTGAAAATGTGTTTGAAATAAAAAATGGGCAAATAAAAGCCTTCCAAATTTGTTAAATATTCCAAACTACAATAAAAATAAGCTTCTATCAAGAGGAAACTCATGGATCCTTCAGTTCTCCCTCTAGAAACACTAATATTAACATTTTTATATTCTTCATAGAATTTTGATGAATGTCATATCTTCTACCTAAGACATGACATGTGTGGTAAGAGTCCATGAAGTGGTGAGTAAAAATAATTCTAGTAGAACACCTAGAAATGGAAATATAGAAAGCATAAACTATATTTAAAATCTATATGAGAAAAGAAAATGGAAGAATCAAGATAACCTACAAATTCTCAAATATTTAATACAAATCTCGATGTTAGGTCATGAATTCACTACCAACCATGTATTATAATTAAATCTCAATGGATACATTTAAATAAGAGATATCGTTTATCAGGTCTCACAATCATGATTGATCCCCTCTTAGTGGACATACCAATGAGATCTTTCCATGAAGAATAAAAATTTATCTAACACTTATCATGAATGATATAAATATCATTAGATAAACCATACATTAAGACAACATATTTCAATACACATGTAGTGGATCATGACCAAGTCCTATAGTGGATACCTTCTCCAAACAAGATTAACCAAATATGAAATCAATCACACACCACAAATGTAGGAAATGGTATTACTATTACATAAATGTTATGAATCAGATATGGTCACTCAAGAAAACACATAGAGCAACATCTGAACCTATGCAAAACTAACCCCTAGATGGGATCGATGATCCTATCTTCAAGGTAGGATACCTCACTATACCATGTTAAGAAAGGACTATGGGAATACACATAAAATGGAACAGTTTGAGGGTACTCACCGAAGCTCACACCACAGATGTTATGAGGTGAAAAATGAATGTAACCTTCTTTAGATAAAGTATAATATTTCTCCCATGTGGTATTAAATATGTATCATTGACTCCTACAAAACAAGTGTCTTGATGTCTAACACTAAATAAAATTTTTAGTTATATGATTTGTTCTTTTATTGTAAAAAATGTGAATAGGTCAGGATGGGACTCTATGTGTGACACTTACCCAAGACAGTGCATTTTCCATACTACATGGTGGTGTTCCCCATCACACAATTTGAATGGGGTCGCATGGCCCCCAGGCTGTGTACTCCCTATATGTGCTAACCATTTTAGCTATGTGTCACGTTGTTTTGGGCATACCACATGTCATGTGATATTTAACTCACATTAAAACCCCTAATTGAAGAAAAATGTGTTACACATGACAGGATATCGTTTGATGTACACTTCATATAAAATTTACTTTAATAAAAACTTTTGGATGTTCTTGTGCCCCACACCTAACACCATTTCCTTCAGTTTTACCTTGATTATAATCCACAATAACCCACATACGATTTGACCAAGGCTCTAATGACATTAGTTTCTAAATTATGGAAAAAAATTTAGAAGAAAATGGTTATTAAATTTTACTAAGTCCCTCAAATGATCACATTGAAAGGATATACACTATCAGTGCCAACATCGAATAATCATTATCACTAGTGGTCACTATCCAACAACCCCTTTATAGAAACCCCCAATTATTACATACTGAGATATATCTATGGAATTATTATCTTATAATTACCATTATGAAAAATGTATTCAGATTCTTATCATCACTATCACACCTCATTCATGTCTCCAAATCCAAAAAACTGGAACTGCAAAACGGATCTTTTACACCAATGATATACTACCTAATTATTATTTACCCAGGTATCATTGAATCATTGATCAAATAGGAAAATAATTATGAACATTGAATAATAGGGGGAGAAAAGAACAAAACAAAAAGTTCTATTGAGGATTATGTTCAAATAAACTAATTCAATAATATATAATTCTAAAAATCTCAATTCTAGGATAGAAAATTTTAAATACTAAGGATTATAAATTCATTAACTAATTTTGAAGGAATTATTTCGCATTCATATTAATAATATTGAACATTAAAACAAACCAAAAAATCAGACTCCCTTCCTCTAGTTGGATAGAACATTTATGAAGAATGATTCAATATTGTATTCATTAGAGATATCCATGAACTCTTTCATGATGATAATATTTATGGATCTATGATTATCAATCGACAATTTCTTGATTACCTACTGTCGTGTTCACTAGTATATTCATCCACTCCATCCACCCCATTTAACAGAGTTATGTGGTTGAAACTGAGGAATTTTGTATAGTAGGAGTTAAATATAGGATTCTTTTTAGTTCTATAGAAATAAATATAAATTAAATTTAGTGGTTATTATTATTCATTTAATCTTCCAATGACTACATTTCTTCAAATAATCTCATGATATAAGGAATTATATCGCACATATGGTAAAATATCCTACGTAGATTTAATAGTCATCATGGTTTCCCAATTTGGGACATTGTCTTAGTGTAATTAAATTATTTAAAAAACGTAGTTCCCATGAAATATTATAATTTATATTTTTTATATATCAATATGAAGGATCAATATGCCTTGTAATCCTACCTTCACTCCACACCTCAAGAAAATTACTATTTGATATATTCCAAAGTGGAAAACAAATTTTTCGGTGTAGTGGCAAAGAAGATGTAAATGAATGAGAAGAATATATATAAAATAAAACTCTAACCTTGATATATGCCACCATTTACGTACCTTTTACTATTAATGGTCCTTCAAAAAATCAATCATCCCCATCCACATTAAATGTAACATTCTAGACCATAATTATAGATTTTGACTCAGAATCGCCTGACTCTATTTTATATATGACCATCAAGATATTCCTAATGAATCATTATCACACCCCAGAATTAACATGCCTTAAAAAATATGTGTATGGTGTTAATAATTTATTCTTACTCATTTTTTTATTTGATTTAGTAGAAGTATAATATTGTTTTACACCATTATGAGTCTACATTGAGAAAATTTTAAAAACTATATCCATTTTTTATAAGAATTATTATTATTTAGGTCACTATGTCAAAAAATTATTGTATATATTTTTTAGACATAATTATGACATTATAAATGGAACACAATAGGTATGTTAATTATATCATAAGTCATTTCCCAATTATAAACTCACACATTCCCATAGTGATAGTTATCATCATAAAAGGTGATCTTCGTGAATCATTTAAATAAATAACCTCAAATATCCTTTAAATTCCCTTTAACTATTATTTTCCACCATGATTCGTACTATAAAATCCAAAAAGAGAATGATATTGATCTTATATGACTTTAACCAATGATGTAAACATCAACAAAAAAATATATAATTTCCAACATATTATACATTAGGTTAAATAAAAATTATATAATATTACTCTCAATAAGAGTATCATGCTCTAATTAATTAAGATATTCATCTTCTATATATACAATCAAATAATTATATTGCTCATAATCTAAAAATTTATTAGGAGGCTTCTCTTTATAAAACATTAAATTAATTATTCTATAAAAAATTACCCTAATTAGTAATTAATGTTATCTTATTCAAATATAAAAATAAAATATCATTTCATGTATTGGTTCTCCACTTAATAAGTAGAACCAAACAAATAAACTTATATGATCAAATTATTTTTACTAATTTCATTCAAAATATTAACAATATCTAACCTATTATTGAATATATTAGTTAGATTATTAATAATTCAAAAATCATAAATAGAAAATCATAAATCAATGAAAGCATATGTGCACACATATACCCTATATATTTTTATGTTTAATTAATCATGAATAACATCACTACTATACCTTAATTAATGTTATTCTAATTTTCTAAAATAACTTTTTTAACTCAATAAAATTAAATCATATACTAGCAATGAAACTTCTACTTCTACTACTATTATTTTGGATCAGAAAATACACATTGATTCTATAATATTATCTAGCCTGTAATTTTTTTTATTTAATTTCCCCAAATATTTTTTATAATAATATAGACATTATTTTGGTAAGATTTTGTAATTTTTTCCCTAGAAATATTGGTCCCTCAATGTGAAATTACCCATTACCACAAATTGTTTCCCAAATCCACAGGGGATGATTACTTGAGTTATGTGTTTTGAATTATCTATTGGGATGTTATTTACCATATTTTACTATATCAAAATAAAAATACTATTTAAAAATGTCAATAATCATATATATATAATATAGGATATTATTTGAAAAAATAAATATAAATTGTAACACATAATTTCTCAATGAAAGTGTGAATCCAGATAAAAGAATAATGTATTTTGGAATAATAAATGTTATAAAGAACATTGAAATATTTAACAAAGAATTACATTTATAAAAAACTATACCTGTTACATAACTGTTGATACATAATCAAATTATCTACATGGGGTATCCTTAATTCTATTATCACATACATTGTTCCCATGACATTAGGCACACCATAAATCTCTAATTATACACACACACACACACACGAGGAATATATATATATCATTTGAGTAATATTTTCAATGGTAAGCACTGAAACACTATGAAACAGTTATATTTTAATATGATAAAATAAAAATTTTGTAAATATATTAAATGGTTTTAATCAATCATAAGTATTATACATTTTATTAATTTGGAATCTCATCTTGGAAATTAATTTTTTTATTTTAGGTAATATTCATGGAATCTCGGAATGAAAAATAAAGAATAGAATATTTGAACACATAACCCATTTAATTCATTAGAAAAATATGTAATAAATTATGTTCTATAGAAACACATGGAATATAATGTTTTCCTTTTCCTCACAATATGGATTTAAAAATTCAGGTCTCTAATTTCAACATATCACAACATAAAAAAGAACCAAGGTTATCTGTATGTTATCAAAACTCATATATATTCCATCAAAATGTGTCTTATATAATAATATTACAAAAATAAGATTAATATGAATCATTATAATATTAGTATTATTCTATTTTTATATTACATTAAAGGGTCACTTCTATTTCAAAATCTTTTTAGAATAATAAAATCCTATATACATTATTTTTAATTTAGTTTATAAAAATATTAAAACATATTCTTTTATAAATTACCACTATAAACAATTAGGTTACAATTTATCCTATTGAATAAATGATATATCGTATACCTATTATTAAATATTTATTTTAATATAAAATATTTTTTTTTGTAATTTAAAATAATTGTATAATTTATATGAAAAAAATTATAAAATTTTATAAACAGAATTTTTAAGTCATGTCAAAAAAATTTAAACCCAGTCACATATATTATGATGTAGAAAATATGATTTTTGGAAACTATTAGTGATCTAAATCTTTAATTTGTAACTATATTTTTCCAAAATATTTAACACGTTTTTTAAAAATATAATGTGAATTTATATAATATTAAAACATAAAAAAAATAGAGTTCCAAATACAACAATTTTAGATCTTAAAATTTCATTAGGAATTCCTTAAAAAATGATGAAATCATTTGAATTATTATATTTACATATTTTCCATATCATTTGACTATTCCATATTATTAATCTTTAATTTCCCACATGAACGATAAAAAAATACTTGTTCAAAACATAATAATTTAACTAAAATCATTATCATTAAATTAATATTAATTCCCAATAAATATAACTAATATATATTTAACATTAAGTTTAATAGTTCACTTTTAATATACAGAAACATGTTTAAAATCTATTAAATAAGAGATGATACCTACAAATTTTTTAATATTTGACCACACTAAGGAACGATTCTCAATTTCTACTCAAGATAGAAAATTTTAAAAATATATTAAATTGTACATATATTTTAATAATAATGTGTTATATCTTAATCCATTAAACATGTAATAAAATTATTTGGAAGTAAATTCCCACTCCTTTATGATAAAAAAAATTGATTAAAAACAAGTTATTCATTATTTGGTGGTGAAGTCACCCAATGAAGAGAAACAAATGGTGAAAGGTTGTAGAGAAACAATCCTATAGAAATAAAAACACTAAATATAAAAATAGTGGATTTTACACAAATTACACTAATTTTAAATTACATGAATACTATGGTATAAAAATATTCTCCAAGTTGAAAAAATTAAAAAAAAACACATAATTTTTCAATGGACTATGTGGTTTAATTATTAATGTTACAATTAGTCACATAACCCATTGACCAAATGTTTTAATGTCTTGAAAAATAGAGAAATAAAAATAGTTAGTACTTAATTTTTTACCATTTCTCCATAATCAGAATCTATTCATAGATATTTAATGACACATAATCCTCTTCAATTCATGGGGATGGAAAAAATTTAAAATGTCTTAGATCAAAGGAAAAGTAAGGGATAAAAAATCCATTACCATAAGTGTTCAATTATAAACTCATCCAATAGAAATTTTTAGAAAAATTATATACTTTAAAAAAGTATAAAAACATAAGTGTTATCCATGAGCTAGAAAAAATTGAAATAAATTCTGAAATGAAAAAACATTTACCATGTAATAGGGAAAAAAATAAATATATAACACTAGTAATTTTATATTTTAAATATAATATCAAAATAAATATCATAAAATTTTCTATCATTGTGAACCAGGCTACCCTCCAACCCATTCTCTCATAATATTAATACATGATGTTGTTCCCCCTAGAAATATTTTCTCCTATCTAGATCTAAAATCCCAAAACATAAAACACTGGCATTGATACACATCTATGATTAAAATTTCAATCATGGATTTGGACTCTAGGAAACTATTAGTATAATTCCCCGACCATAAAACATTACATAGTCATGAATTAAATGGATAATTTACATTGAGGATCTTTTCAGGTTTAGAGTTTTAGAGAATTTGGACATAATTATTACATCTCAATGATTACAAAGTAGACACATCTACTCAGTTTTTATTTTTTTCAAAAAATAAAAACTCTTGAACAAAATAGTCATGTCTAGATCCATGTTTTAGACATCATGAAATTTCATTGATCCCATCCTTGACCCTATTCCACTTTATGTCATGTGAAAAACATTTCAAAAACATGGGATGAGCATAAAAAGCTCAGTAAGGGATACACAATGAAAGAAAACATTAGATCATTAATATATACATAACATAAGATTTTTGACATACCTAATTAAATCATTAGATTTATGAATAACTCATATAAATCATAAGACAAAAATGTAACTTGAGGAATTCATAACATTCTTACATAGGGAGTAACCCTCATGGTTATGTTTGGAATACCCATCGTAGAATATTACCTAAATCTATTCAGATAAACATTAGTGTTTAACTCCTTTGTGTTACCCAATGCATTGGACAGATATCTTAGGCTCACCCACCCTTAGTTTTTCATGGAACCACCCAAATTCATAAACAGTTCCCAAGAACCATAACATAACTGTATCACATAAAACATGCAAAAAGGAAATATAACATTTAAACATTTCAATCACAAGATATCAATACAACACATTGATATAATCAAAAAATTATCAAAACCATCTTCAAAACAAAAATAAAATAAATTTAAAACTAGGTATTTATTTTTCATTTAAAAAAGTTATGGCTTCCAGAGGAAGCCAAAACTCAAATAATGGTCACAGAGGCAGAGAAGTCATTTTCCCCGCATATGTAAGACAAAAAAGAATCCTTTTTTCATTTAGTAAAATGCTACATGTAAAATGATTCTTTTTGAATGAAATTAAAAGTCAAAAGGGTTTATTATATAACTAATAAAAGAAGGTCATATAAAAATTTAAGTTTGCCTCAATGAAAGGAGATTGAGACGAAGTCCCTTACAAAGACGATATCTTTAGATTAAAGATAAATCAATTAAATAATTTTGTGTGACCAATATAAATACACTCAATATAAGTGGATATTAAGTGTAAAAAATCAGAGGTAATCCACACATATTCATATCACAACATAATCAAGAAGTAGAGGTTCGACCCAAAGAATTGAAATTGGGTTAAGAAGTTCCCTTACAAAAATTCGACAACCTAACATCGTCACATTAAAATTCAAAAAAAGAGTTGATGAGAGATAAAAAATGGTATCTCATCACATTGACATACAATTTACAGCATTATGAATATATAAGAACATATACAAACCTAAGAAGATTTAAATTAAAAGACCTAACAAAAAGAAGACTTTTAAAAAGAGGATGGTGAAAGGTTCCCTTACCGATTTGGGAAACTTTCGATACGTACACCTCATGAAATAAGGGCCATAAAATGAAGATTTAAATACCCATTAATTAATGTATATTACACATAGAATACAATAATGGGCAGTACATACACCACAATAAAGGAAATAGGGGATAACGTAGCATGAATATCATGAGAATAAAAAGTGAGATAAAAACCCCTTACCTCATTGTAATCAATTGAGTCGTATGACCAAAAGATAATAAACACCGAATGAATCAAATAAAACCATGAATATAAATAAAATCATGATAATATATATGAAATGTCAGTATACAATACACCACATGCAACAAATAAGTGGTGAACAATGGAAGTCTCACGGAATTAAAAGTGAGATAAGAAATCCACTTACCTCGTGTCTTACTTGACTTTCTTGTATGTTACTTTTTCATATTGAATGATAAACTTAAGTTAATTTATACTTAATTAAGAATATTTTTCAGTTTTATTATTACTTTTATATCACTTATTACCTTTCTATAAAAATTACTTAATTGTTCGAGTTCATAATGGACATTTTGTCGATGTTCGGAACTTGAGTCAAAAAATGGACTTCTTATAATTACATGATGTTCATGTGGTCCAAATTTCATTAAATACAGAACTATATTCATCATTTATATGTAATATATATCATATATATCCATTATATATATGTTCTTATAATAGTACATAAAATTTGGAGAAAATAAATGAAATTCCACATTCATGGAGACTTAAGCCGTACATACGCATAAATGCTACTTCCATTTCTATTTCATACATTAATGGAATGAAAATATAATGATACATAGGTGTATTATAATTAAATTATAATATATATGTTATATATGTTAAATAAGTTCATAAATTACATTCTTTATAAATTCCATGTTTGGCATGAACGAGTCACATCACTTGAGGGGGCGGTTGTCCACACTTCCCCATATGAAATTATCACATTTACATGACATTTAAAGCATAAAGTTATGTTTTAAATATAAAATACAAAAGCATATATATTATATAAATATAATATATATCATATATAAATATATTTCCATCATAATGGCCACCATGAGAGGTGTTACAAGGAGACTGAACAATCATCATTTCGTGAGGCTGTAATTCACCACCCACAGAAACAGTATGTTATTTAACCATTAGATAAAGGTGTGTGTATGTGTTGGTAGAATACTTATCATAACAAAATCCTAGTATATTTTGGATACTATTGTTTTTATTGGATCAAATAATAAGAATATAGTGGTGAGTGAAGAAGGAAAATAAAAGAAAGAAACTCGAGAGAAGACATTACCTCTAAATCGGGTAACTCCTTTTTATTTGTGCCAAAGGCTTCCTTGGAAAGACTTCTGCCCAATTTAAGGCTTCTAGGAGCAAGATAGGTAAGTGGGGAGATATTATGACATAGGTTGGACGATACAAGGGCTTGAGAGGTGTGGGTAAGGGGGTAGAGGTGGGGGAATTTTATAAGAGGGAGGAGGGTCACTTTTGGAAAGTCTTCAAATATTACTTTATTATAAAATTATTATCTAATTTTAAAGGTCCCACAATGATATATTTTGAGTATAATGTGATTAGGGTTCTATATAAACCCATAAATTAGGTTTTAGACAAGTTTAAGTCTTATATTTTACCTTATCTTTTCATTTTATTTAAACCATTCATTAATGAGGTAATCACTGCATCATGATGGTGTCATAAATAAATTAATTTATTTAATGTATGAATATTATAAATAAAATAACATGATTTAGGAAATATTATTATATTTACAATGACTATTTATATTCTAAGATATCATTTATGTAAGAAAAATTAAAATTGTTTTACTTAGGTGTTACATAGTTTGGTTATATTTTTACTTTCTTTAAAAATAATATGATAAAAGGTCACTATCACACAAAAGTGATTCCATGGGGTCCCTAAGTTGGCACAAGGAATACAATTTTCGTCCATGACACAACCATAAGGATTTAGACATTTTTGTGGTCATTTTATATTATTATGATATTATTTTATTACCCTTAACTACCCGATTAATAATTAATTATGATAATTAAAGATAATTTCCATCGTTACTATTCATAATGTCAAAAAACAATTCTTAATTACATAATTTGGACCTTATGATTCCAAATATGGAATAAATTTTACCAAATTCCAAACACAGAAATTTCAGTAATTAATTTAAAAATAATTCATGTTGTCAAAACCAAAGACGGGTTTTTATGAAGTAAAATTTATAAAAACATTGACTTGTTTTTACATCCAATAGAAAAGTGAAATTACTTCCAATGAACAACTTTGTTTTAAGTGATAAAAAAATAATTCAATTAAACTTTAAAACCAATTAAAAGTACAATTTAACTATATAATTAAATTTGATGAAAAGGCAGTTTTGAAGTAAAATGTAGTATTTTTCACTATTCATTAAAAATGAACATTTATCAGCAAAATACCATAAATATATCCAAAGAGAATATGATATTCCAAATTCAAAAATGATATCCATTTTACCAAATTAAAAAAATATAAGTTTCATTAATTATTTTTATAATTAATTCCCACTGTCAAGACAAATAGCATGTTTTTATGAAATAATATCTATCAATAGATTGACACTTTTATGTTCAATTTCAATGTGAAATTAATTCCAATGACCAACATTAGATGGAATGGTAAAAATATATTTTAACTACACTTTAAACCCAATTTAAAATATAATATAACCATATAAATAAACTATATTAAAAATAGGATTTCAATTAAAATACAGCATTTTCACTATTCGTTAAAAATGAACTTTATTGGAAAAATAACAAACACTTAATCAAAGTACATTTGGATGTCCCGATTATAGAAAAGGATTTTATTTTTTCAAATATAACATATAAAATTAACAAAAAGTAGTTTTAAAAATGGTTTTCTATAAAAAGGCGGTTAATCGACCTTTTAAATAATATTAGAATATTTATTTCTTAAAATTGGATTCATTTGAATTTTAAGATACTATCATTTATTGGGTAATAGTTAAAATATTTAACAAACATATATAATCATTTTATAGTTAGTTCTGTTCATTCCTGCCATTACAACGGTTATGCGTTAACTACCATTTAAAATAATATTATTAAATTATTAGTGTGCAACGTAAGATTTCAAAGAAACTCATTATTACGTTTTGGGTACGCCATATAACATAGCATTCCCATGAATGTAATTTTAACATTTTATTCCCAAATATTAATAAATATGAATATTTCTAATTCTTTATTTACTTGGGATGTTAAATCTTTCCCCCCTTTTGGGAATTCTGTCCTCTCAATTTTAAAATTGGGCTCAGAAACATCATTGAAAGCCCCCCATCAAACAAAAGTCAATAAAACTATCACATTAAAAGAATAAAAGATAAGTATAATGGTCACCTAAGACAAAAGATTATAGGATTCCATGAAAACATGGATATGTAGGAAAAACAAACCATAATTTTTTGACTGAGAGTGATAGAAAACTTTTTTAGGATAAATTTAACAATGAGAAAATCACAAACTTCTGATGGGTTAAACAGTATTTGATTCCCCAATAGGAAAAGTTAACAGACAATGTTTTTTATTTAAGATACTTTTCATTAATGAATTTATTTATGAGATTTACTAAAATATAAGGAAACATACTCATTGTCATGCAGACTTTCATCTTTTACTAGATTTCTAACAGAAACTCATATTTTCTCCAAACGATGAGTATTGAGGATGACTTTTTCACATTAAGAGCTCTATAGTCAACTTCTAGAGAATCACATAATCCACAAAAAACGAACCATATATTTCCCATGTTTTAGATCTTAATCAAAACAAAAATTGTTAGTACAAGATTAGATAATCCTCAAAAAGAATAATATTTTACAAGAAGAAAAGCTACTCTTAATCTCCAAAATGTTTCCAACAATACCCAAAGTTCAACAAAGATCATTCAATAAACAGTTATCCATAAAATTTTTCAAAGTAATATAAACTAAAATTGAAACCCAAATCCCTAAAGGATTTAATCAGATAGTATTCTATTGTAAATCTTAACATTTTCCTCAAAATAACATCAGTTACTCTTAAAGTATCATATTTAACACTAATTAACCTAATCACATATCCTCTATGATAGGTTAATCATTTCCATTGATAACCCAAAATAAACATATTACTGATTCATAAGATCATCTAACTAAAAATAATTAGTCATACTAACCAGGTAATTTACGTCGCCCAGTGGTAGGCAATAAATAAAAGTCGCACTATGGTTGTGGGTTTGATTCCTGTAGCTTCGTCCGACGTGATGGGTTGTCACACGGTCTACGTGTTGTCCAATTTAAAAAAACAATATTGTTTTATAACATTAAGGAAAATAGTTTAATTCATCAAAAATAACCATAACATATTTTAACCACAAAGGTTATTTAATAACTTTCTTTTTTCATCCCAAAATGTATTAACCGGCAATTGCATCAAATTCAAGGATCATATAAACCCAAATGGTTCATTATAAATATACCCACAAAAGAAAATATAATTATTCCTTGAATAAATTTTCATATTTCAAACATCAGGGTTACACATACTATAAAAAGTCTTCTAATGTAATCCCATCATTAAAATATCCTTAATACTTTTAAGAATTTCACCATCCTAAAATATACCATAACTCATGAATCCCTTATATTTTGACTTCTTACTCATTCAACATTCTTATTGATCCATTAACCATTCCTTTCCAACTTATTCTGAACTAATTCTGTCCTACAAACAAAATCATGAATCATATCCTAAGATTTCAATAATAGGAAAAAATATGTTAATAAATAATCCATACCTTTCATTGGTCATTGTTAGTTACTTCAACCTCAATCAGAATAGAATTAGGAATTGATAAACGAATATTTTTATGATCTTGGTGATCCCATTCCTGAAACTTCTTTGTAGGACATGTTTTTGTATAATGACAATGCACACCACATTTAAAACATTCAATTGATCCTTCATAAATAACTTCTTTCCCTTTCATAGAGTAAACTAGATGCTTCCTTTTTCCATGGTAGGTTATTGATTTGTGACCTTCATTTCCACATCTATAGTATCTTTCTGTCCCTTTGAAGCATTTACTATGTGTTTCTTTCCACATCTTTGACACATATGTTTTCGAACATACATACCTTTAGGATTATTACATGAACTTACATAGGGATTTGTTTCTCACATATATGATTCCTTATAAAAATCACTATGGTTCGGGTGGTCAATAAAGACTCTAGATAGTGGGTTAAGAATAACCACAAGAGTTCTCAATGCACCTCCCATATAATTCAGTAGCTCGTTCAGAAACTGTCATAGTTTTCTTCACATCCACTGTTATTTTGGTGCCTACTAGATCCAACCATTAACTAAAACTAAAAAGGTCAGTGTGAGTATATCGTTAAAATAATTATATTATACTAAGATATAATTATTCATGTTATCTTAAACTCATTCACTTTATCTAAAAAAAATATGACTCTTTCTGAAATCCTAACCATTATGGTAAGGCCACTTAAGCTTAAAGAATACCATAACCACTAAAGTTATCTAAACCTACCTTTGATACAAACTATAAGGCCCCGGACATAGTACATTACATAATAATGAATTAAATGAATAATTCACATTGATGATCTGTTTAGATTTATATTTTTAGATAATTAGGACATAACTATTAAATATAAATGATTAAAAAGTAGACACATCTACTCACTTTCTATTTTTTCCACAAAATAAAAACTCTTGAAAAAAAGAGTCATTTCTAGGTCGATGTTTTAGACAGCCTGACATTTCCTTGATCCCATCCTTGACCCTATTCCACTTTATGCCCTGTGAAAAACATTTCAAAAATTTAGGATGAGCATAAAAATATTAGTAAGGGTTACACAAAGAAAGAAAACATTAGATCATCAATATATACATATCATAAGCCTTTTAACATACCTCATGAAAAAAATAAGATTTAGGAATAAATCATAGAAATAATAATACATAAAGGTAACTTGAGACATTCATAACATTCTTACCTAGGGAGTAACCCTGATGGTTAAATTTGGAATACCCATCGCCGTATATTACATAAATCTCTTCAGAGAAACCTTTTCATTTAACTCCTTCAAATTACCCAATGAATTGAAGAGCTATCTCAGGATCACCCTCCCTGAGTTTATAACGGAACCACCCGACTTCATAAACAATTCCCAAGAACCATAACATAATCGTATCACATAAATCATGCATAAAGGAAACATAAAATTTCCACATTTCAATCACAAGATATCAATACAACACATTGATATAATAAAAACATTACCAAAACCATTTTCAAAAAAAAAAATAAAACATTGTATTTCTTTTTCATTTAAAAATGTTATGGCTTATAGAGGAAGTCGAAACTCAAATAATGGTCACGACGGAAGATAAGTCATTCTCGCCGCATACGTATGACAAAAACATTTCTTCCAGCATTTAGTAAAACGCTTCATGTGAAAATATTCCTTCTGAATGAAATTAAAAGTCAAAAGGTTTTATTATACAACTAATAAAATAAGGTCATATAAAAATTTAAGTATAACTCAACGAAAGGAGATTGAGGCGAAGGCCCTTACAAAGATGATATCCTTAGATTAATGACAAATCAATTATAGAATTACGTGGGAGAAATATAAATACACTCAATATAAGTGGATATTAAGTGTAAAACAATCATAGGTCATCCAAACATATTCATAGAAATAAATAATCAAGAAGAATAGGTTTAACCCAAATAATTGAAATTGGGTTAAGAAGTTCCCTTACAGAAATTCGACAGTCTAACAGTGTCACATTAAAATTCAGAAAAAGAGTTGATGAGAGATAAAAAGGGTATCTCATCACTTGGAAATAAAATTTACATAAATAAGGATATATAAGAACATATCCCATATAAGAATATGTAAATTAAAATACCTAACAAAAATATGTCTTTTAAAAATAGGAGGGTGAATGGTTCCCTTACCGATTTGGGTTACGTTAGAAACGTACACCCCATGAATGAAGGGTAAAAAAATGAAGATTTAAATACCCATAAATTATATTTTATTACACAAATAATACAATCATTGGAAGTACATACACCACTCAAAATGAAACAGTGTAAAATGTAGCATGAATCTCACGGGAATAAAAAGTGAGATAAAAACTCCTTACCTCGTTGTAATCAATCGAGTCGTATGACAAAAAGATAATAAACACCAAATGAATCACATAATTACATGAATATAAATATAATCAGGATAATATATATGAAATGGAACTACACAATACACCACATGAAACAAATAATTGGTGAATAATGGAAATCTCATGGAATTAAAAGTGAGATAAGAAATCCCCTTACCTCGTGTTCGACTTGACTTGCTTGCATGTTCCTTGTTCTTCCTGGATGATAAACTTAAATTAATTTCTACTTGATTATGAGAATTATAAAAGTTAATTATTTCATTTATATCACTTATTACCTTTCTATAACAATTATTTAATTGTTTGAGTTCATAATAGACATTTTGCCGATGTTTGGAACTTGAGTCAAAAAATGGACTTCTTATTATTACATGATGTTCATGTGGTCCAAAGTTCATTAAATAAATAATGATATTCATCATTTATATGTAATATATATAATAAATATCTATTATATATATTTCATTATAATAGTACATAACATTTGGAGATAAGAAATGAAATGCCCCGTTCATGGAGACGGTAAGCCGTACGTACGCATGAACGCTACTTTCATTTATATTTCATATTTTAATGGAATGAAAATATAATGATACATAGGTATATTATAATAAGATTATAATATATCTGTTATATATGTTATATAAGATTATAAATTAAATTCTTTATAAATTCCATGTTTGGCATGAACGAGTCACATCACTTGAGGGGGCGGTCGTCCACACTTCCTCATATGAAATTATCGCATTGGCACAACATGCAAAGCATAAAGGTATGTTTTAAATATTAAATACATAAGAATATAGAGGAAATAAATATAATAAATATAATATGTAAATATATATCCATCATAATGGCTACCATTAGATGTGTTACAAGAAGATTGAACAATCATCCTTTCGTGAGGCAGTAATTCGCCACCCACAGAAACAATATGTTCTTTAACCATTAGACGGAGGTTTGTGTAAGTGTAGGTATAATCCTTATCATAAAAACACCCTAGTATATTGATAATACTGTTGTTACTATGGGATCAAATAATAAGAAGATAGTGGTGAGTGATGAAGGAAAATGAAAGAAAGAAACTCGAGAGAAGACATTACCTCTAAATCGGGTAACTCTTTTTGATTTGAGCCAAAGGCTTCATTGGAAAGACTTATGCTCAATGTGAGGCTTCTAGGAGTGATAGAGGGATGTGGAGAGATAATATTAGTAGATTTTGGACGATCCAAGGTCTTGAGAGGTGTAGGTAAGGGGTAGATTTGGGGGCCTTTTATAAGAGGGAAAAGGTTCACATTTGAAAAGTCTTGAAATGTTACATTATTATAAAATGATTTTCAGATTTTAAAGGTCACACAATGATATATTTTAAGGATAAGGTGATTAGGGTTCTAAATACACCCATAAAATAGGTTTTATGGAAGTTTAAGTCTTATATTTTACCTTATATTTTCATTTTATTTAAATTGTTCATTAATGAGGTAATCACTGCATCATCATTGTGTCATAAATAAATTTATATATTTATTGTCAAAAAATTTTAAATAAAATACCATTTTGTAGAGAATATTTTTATTATTAAAATTACTATTTATATCTTAAGTTATAATTTATGTAAACAAAATTAAAATTGTTTTACTTTGGTGTTACATAGTTTGGTTATATTTTCGTTTCTTTAAAAATAATATGATAAAAGGCCACTATCAAACAAAAGTGATTCCATGGGGTCCCTAAGTTGGAAAAAAATACCATGGTAGGCAATGACACAAACAAGAGGATTTTGACACATGTTGGGGTCATTTTATATTATTATGATATTTTTTTATTACCCTTAACTCCCCGATTACTAATTAATCATGATAATTAAAGACAATTGCCATCGTTACTATTCATAATTTTAAAAAACAAAAGTGACTTAATTACATAATTTGAACCTTATTATTATAAATATGTAATCCATTTTACCAAATTACAAACAAAGAAGTTGCATTAATTAATTTGAAAATAATTTCCGTTCTTAAAACCAAAGACGATTTTTTAAGAAGTCAAATTTATGAAAAGATTAATTTGTTTTTACATCCAATTGTAAAGTGAAATTACATTCAATGAATAACATTTTATTAAGTGATAAAAACATAATTAAATTACACTTTAAAACCAATTAAATTGACAATAAAACTAAATAATTAAAGTATATGAAAAATTAGTGTTGAACTAAAGTGCTGTATTTTTCACTATTCATTAATAATGAACATTTGTCAGAAAAATAGCAAAAATTTATCCAAAGTAAATTTGATTTTAAAAATTTAAAAATTATTTCCATTTTTACATATTCAAAACATATAATTTTCATTAATTAATTTTATAATTAATTCCCACCATCAAGACAAATAGCCTATTTTTAATAAACAATATCTATCATAAGATTGGCACTTATTTATGTCCAATTTCAAAGTGAAATTAATTCCAATGACCACCATTGGATTAAATGGTAAAAATATATTTTAACTACACTTTAATCCCAATAAAAAAATAATCTATCCATATAAATAAATTAGATTACAACGAGGTTTGGAATTAAAATACAACAATTTCACTATCCATTAAAAATGATCTTTATAGGAAAAATAACTAAAATTTACACAAATTACATTTTGATGTCCCGATTATAAAGAAGGATTTTATTTTTTCAAACATATATAATGATTTTTTAGTTATTTCTTTTCATTCTCTCCATTACAATGGAAATGCATTTACTACCATTTAATATAATATTATTATATTATTAGTGTGCAACGTAAGATTTCAAAGAAACTCATTATTGCATATTGGGTCCGCCATATAACATAGCATTACCATTAATGTAATATTAACATTTTATTCACAAATATTAATAAATATAAAAATTCCCTACTCTTTATTTACCTGGTATATTACGATTAGTAACTAGTTTTTTATAATTTGTTAAAATTTATAAAAATTAAACCTCTTGTATTCTCAATAAATGGGATATTTTCCCAATATATAAGAATATAATAAATATAAAATGAGTCTAAAAAATATCACAGAATTTATCCACACAAAAATATTTTCTAGTTATATCATACAAAAATCTATCATTTATAACCAATGGAAATGAAAAAATAAAAAAAAGTGGGACCAAACGATGTATAAAAGATGACATAATAATAACTCTAGACATATGAGGCATGTGGAGTTTTATAATTTCATAATGATAATTCTTATAGTAAGAGTATTGAATACAGAGCTAATATCATTAAAAAATGGATAAAAAAAAATTAGAACATAAGTAAATGTAATTATTGGAATGAGGTAAAAACATAAAAACAACATCACATTTATATGTCAAGGATTCTCACCACATTACAAAATATTTTTACAATATTACCATTAATTCACCATTTATGGTTTTCCTCACTACCGACATATAATGATATCTCATGAGAACGAATAATTAAATGTTTCATTAGAGGGATACATAATTATAGGACCAATCATCAGATAAAATATCATATTTATGTGTGAAAAATTATTTCAAAAATCGTATTATAAAAACTGATAGATATAAAATAGGGTTTCTATTCTATTCAAGTGTCTCCTTAAGGAATTATTTTTGATTTCATCAATAAACTTTTCATGAAAACCCCAAGGAATATAAATTGACTAAAATGTATATTAAGTATCATTATTAGTAAATAAAAATATATATATTTGAATACACTTATCATATTTAAATTATATATGAAAGGTATATTCCATTTAGACAATAACTTCCTCAGTCAATTTATGTATTCAGAATCAAGGTGAATAACCACAAATCGTGTTAAAAGACATTGCGAACTAACAGATTAAAATCATTAGAACTAAATCGGAGTAATAAAAATGAATTACTCTACTAAAAAAATATATATGGTTCATTAAATATATATAAAATACAATTCATAATATATCATGATAAAAATTATGTTGAGTATTATTTCTAAAAAACCATGATCAGACATATGCCATAAATAATGAAATATTTAACGAATTTATAAAATCTTCCTAAAAATATGAATTCCTCTACTTTTTGGAAATCATTTAAAATGAATATATTAAAAAAATATGAAAATAGTACTTTCCATTTTGAAAACATAAAATTGTAAATAGGGAGGCCTTTAGAAAACAATAATTCATCATAAAGATAATTTGAAATAGAAACATGACCATGAGATTCCTTCTAATAAAAAGTTCCTATGTGTAACAAATAATTATGGTGTTCTTTTAGAATATTTTTTATGAAAGGAATTTTTGTATAAAATTACCTTAAAAATATTTAATGATTATATTTTGTTAAATATTAATAAAATACATCAAAATCTATCCTTTATGAAAATTAATCATGGAGAATATAGTGAATGTAACACCCCAGGTAAATAAAGAATATGAAATTTTCACATTTATCCATATTTTTGAATAAAATATTAATATTACTTTAAAGGGGACGCTATGATCAATGTCGTACCCAATACGCAACAACGAGTTTCTTATGAATCTTACATTACACTCTAATAATAAAATAATATTATTTTAAATGGTAGTTAACGCCTAGCCGTTGTAATGGCGGAAATGAACAGAACTAACTAAAAAATGATTATATATGTTTGTCAAATATTTTTACTTTTTACAATAAATGTTACAGGATTAAAAATGCGAATTAATCCAATTTTAAGCGTAAACATTCTAATATTCTTTAAAAGGTTGATTAACCGCCTTTTGAAAATGAACCTCTTTTAAATCCACTTTTTGAAACTTTTATGTGTTATATCCGACAAAATAAAATTCTTCTTTAGAATTGGGACATCAAAACTTACTATGTTTAAATTTTTTGGTATTTTTCCGATAAAGTTCATTTTTTAATGAATAGTGAAAAATGTTGTATTTTAATTCAAAACCACTTTTTAATATAATTTATTTATATGATTAGATTATCTTTTGAATTGTTTTTAATGTGAAATTAGAATATATTTTTACCATTTAATCCAATAGTGGTCATTGGAATTAATTTCATCTTGAAATTGGACTTAAACTAGTGTCAATCTTTTGATACTTATTGTTTCATAAAAACACACTTTTTTCTCTGACAGCGGAAATTAATTATTAAATTAATTAATGTGACTTATATGTTTTTAATTTTTTAAAATATACAACATTTTTGAATTCGTAATATCAAATATAGATTAGGGTGAATTTTTGGTATTTTTCTGGAAAACTTCAATTTTTGATGAATAGTGAAACCACTAAGTGGTACTTAAAAAATGGAATTTTTCTTTTAAATGAAAATTTACAACCTCTGTGTTTTTAATTTCAAAAATCCTACATACACGGTTTTCATTAGGATGTAAAATTTGGTTCAATGGTATTAAAATAATTTTTTGGTGAATAGTAACTTTTAAGTTTTTTATCGCGATTAGAGATAATTAGTGTTGTTTAAAATAAAAATAATGTTCTAATAATATTAAATGACCTAAATACATGTCCTACCCATATTGGATGTGTCATGGCCGACCAAGACAACCCATGGGTCGATTTTTGGGACCCGATAGAGCCACTTGGGTAAGATAATGACATTAATACCTTTTATTTAAAGTAAAAGTAAAAATGTCACAAACATGAGTTGTTTTACTAAAACAATATTTACATGATGTTATACAAGTAAGATATTTTACTATACATAGTACTTAGAAATCTAAAACTATTTACTACATCGTGATATTTTTTTATTATTTTTAGACATTAAATAAATTAAATTATTTACGACACCATGATGATGCCGCGACTACCTCATTATTTAACGATTTAAATAAAATGAAAATATAATGTAAAATCAAAGACCTACACTTGTCAAAAACCAATTTTATGGGTTTATTTCGAACACTTATAACCTTATCACTTAAATATATAATTTTGGGTCTTTTAAAATCTGAAAAATCATATTATAATAATGTATTCTTTTATAACTTTCCAAGAGTGCCCCTCCTCTCCTCTTATAAAAGGCCCCCACCTCTACCACCTTACCCACACTTCCAAAGCCTTTGGCTCGGCCAAAACCTTCCCATTTCATCTCTCCACACCCATCTCTTCATCATTGAAGCCTCACTTTGGGAGGAATCCTTTCCAAGGAATCCTTTGAGCATAAATCAAAGAGAGTTACCCGTTTTAAAGGTACTGTTTTCTCTTGTGTTCTTATGTTTTATTTTGCTTCTCCAACCCCCTAAACTCTTTTTATTATTTTCTTTTGTAACAACACCAGTATATTCAATATACTAGGATGTTTTTATGTGAATTATTCGAGATACACTTACACACACCATTGCCTAATGGTTAAAGAACATACTGTTTCTCTGGTTGGCGATTTTTTTCCCCACAAAACGATGATTGTTCAATATTCTTTTAACACCTTTAATGGTGTCCATTATGATGTCACTGTATTTTATATATGATATATATGTTATTTATGTTTACTATATTCTTCTTCATTTTATATTTAAAACATACCTTTATTTTTTCATGTTGTGCAAATGCGATAATTCTATATGAGGAAGTGTGGACTACCGCCCCCTCAAGTGATGTGACTCGTTAATGCAATACATGGAAAGTATAATGAATGAAATTAATGAACATATGTGACCTATATAATATATATATTATAATGGAATTATAATATATATATATATATATATATCTCATTTATTTTAAATTCCATTAATATGACAAAAAAATGAAAGTAGCGTTCATGCATACGTACGGCCTACCATCTCCATGAACAGTGCTTTTCATTTTTTATCTCCAAATGTTATGGAATAGTATAAAATAAATATGTACTGGATATATATGATATTTTAATCATTAATAATATTCTATAAAATATTTCCTTATAACTACATTGGCAATCATTTTCAAACAAGTTCATTTTTTTACTCATGTTCTAAACATTGGAAAAAAACATCTAATATGAACTAACATTATTAAATAATTATTATAACAGTATAATATGTTATATGAACCAAATAATAATATTTAAATGAGTTCTTTAATAAATTATAAATTTACCAAAGTTTATTATTCATGAATATAAAGAAACAAACAAGACAAGTCGGACTTGAGGTAAGGGATCTGACCTCTCGCTTTCTTTTCAAGTACCCTCTTTTATGTCATTTCATTTATGATCCATGTTCTTATGTTGGAGGATGTTCTTTTATATTAACCATACTGTAATTTATATTTTTATATGATGAGATACACCCTATTACTCTCATCAATTCTTTTTTTTAGAATTTTTAAGTGGCGACGTTAGGCTGCTGAGTTTTCGTAAGGGATTTTTCATCTCACTTTTATTCCCATGAGATTTATGCTACATTTTCCACCATTTCCTTTGAGTGGTATATGTACTTCCCATTATTCTACTCTTTGTGTAATATTATTTCTTTTATGAGTATTTACATCAATGTTGTATTGTACTTCTTTCATGGGGTGTATGTTTTGGAAGATACCCAAGTCGGTAAGGGAACCTTTCACCCTCATCTTTTTAAAAGACTTATTTTGTTATGTCTTTTAATTCACATACTATTAAGTTGAGATATGTTCTTATATATCCTTATTAATGTAAATTTTATGTCCAAGTGATGAGATACCCTTTTTATCTCTCATCAACTCATTTTCTAAATTTTGAAGTGACACGGTTAGGCTGTTGAATTTTTGCAAGGGAACTTTTTAACCCAATTTTGAATCTTTGGTATAAACTTGTACTCCTTGAATATGTCGTTCTATGAATATGTGTGAATGACCTGCGATTGTTTTACACTTAATGTCCACTTATATTTGGTGTATTCGTTTGTCACACATAATTATGTAATTGATTTATCCTTAATCCAAGGATACTGTCTTTGTAAGGGACTTCGTCTCAATCTCCATTCATTAAGGCATATTTTGTTTTATACACAAATTTCTTTTATACGGTGTATAAAACCCTTTGACTTTTAGGCTTATTCAAAAGGTATCTTTTTTTTATACTAAGAATTTTACTAAATGACAAAAGGAATGTTTGTTTGTCATACGTATGCGGAAACAATGACTTCTCTGCCACCGTGACCATTATTTGAGTTTCAGCTACCTCTACAAGCCATACCTTTTTTCTAAATGAAAAATAAATACCTTGTTTTACTTTTATTTTATTTTGGTATTGAAAATGGTTTTCACAATGTTTTTATATCAATGTGTTGTATTGATATCTTGTGATTGAAAAGTGGAAATGTTATGTTTCCTTTATACATGTTTTATGTGATACGGTTATGTTATGGTTCTTGGGAATTATTATGAATACGGGTGGTTTCATAATAAACTAAGGGCGGGTGAGCCCGATATAGCTCTCCAATGCATTGGGTAACGCGAAGGAGTTAAACGTTAAGGTTTCTCCGAAGAGATTTAGGGAATATACTGTGATGGGTATTACAAACGTAACCAAGAGGGTTACTCCCTATGTAAGAATGTTATGAATGCCTCAAGTTACCTTTATGCCTTATGATTTCTATGATTTATTCGTGATTTGATGAGGTATGTTTAAATGATTATGTTTTATGAGTAAATTATGATTTCATACATGGACTAATGTTTTATTTTTGTACTTTTATATCTCTTACTGAGCTTTTTATGCTCATCCCAAGTTTTTTAATGTTTTTAACAGGTCAAGGGAAAGGTGCATGATATGATGATAGTGTCAAGGATGTGTCAAGAAATAAACCATGTTTTATTTTAAATATGTTTCCGTTGATGGGGAAAAACCAATACTATCTTTTATGTAACAAATTTGTTTAAATGTGGAATGTAATTCATGATTTGTGTTCTAATTCTCTAAAACTATAAACCTGAAAAGATCCTCAATGTGAATTATTCATTTAATTCAACATTAAGTAAGTTTTAAGGCCAGGGCCTTATAGTTGGTATCAGAGGTCGGTTTAGACAACTTCAGGGATTAAGAGTTTTTTTTATACACATGATTAGTCCCTATATCTATTAGATCAGTTAAATCCCTGTTTTATTACTTTTTTCAGGTCAAGTAATGTCAGTTTCGAATGGAAGGAGAAGGATCTCAAATGACATTCCTATCTATTCCTGATGACATGCTTGCAATAATTATTGCAAAGTCATGTTCGGATGATTGTGAAACTTTTTCTAGCATACAACTCACTTGAAAGCAGTTGTTTGAGATATCAAACACCTCCACTATACCTAGTTATCATCATGGATCATGGGTTGTATTTAGACAAATACTATTTTCACAATATTCTCATATTTCCAAGAAAGGTAAATATTATCAAGTTATTTTCAAATAATTTACCTTATCACAAGAATTTGAAGCATATTATGATTTTAAAAATGGTGCTGAAGAAGGAGACCCTTGTGCAACATATTTATATTTTCTTTTAAAATATAGTCTCTCAGAACATACTTATGGTATTTTAAAAGGACCAATAATAGAAATTTTCAACTCAAATTTTGTCCGACTATTTTATAGAAATCATGTTTTATCATATGTTTTGGAATTATATGTCATAAATGATTATTTTCCAAAACTGTTTTTCTGTGAACACCCATATGACTCTTATTGTACAAGGTGTATTTGGATGGAGGAAGCAAATGATTTTGAAGGATACCTAAATCATTGTTGTAATGCATGGGACTTCTACCTACGTGAGCAAGATAACGATAAAACGGAGTGGACGCCATGATCAAGGTATGTTGTTATTAATTTTGGGAATCATTTTATTTTATCTAATGGTGGTGAAATAAGACTTCAAGAATTAAGATATTGAGATCATAAAAAATTTAGATAAAAATGAGTGGTATAAGGAAACTATTGAGGTTAAAACATGTTAGGGTTATTTTTAGAGTTTTATAAAAAGGACAACACGTAGACCTTGTGACAACCCGTCGCGTCAGAAAAAGATGTGGGAATCGAACTCACAACCAAAGTGCGACTGGTATTTATCGCCTACCACTAGACTACGTGAAGTCCCTGGTTAGTATGACTTATTCTTTTTAGTTAGATGATTTTATGAATTAAGAGTAAGTTGATTTTGGGTTATCTATAGAAATTATTAACCTATCATGGAGGACATGTGATTAGGTTAATTACTTCTCAATATGAGACTTTAAGAGCAACTGATGTTATTTGGAGATAAGTGTTAATTTGTAACTTGGAAGACTATGTGATTAAATCCTTCAAATATTTGGGTTTCAATCTTATTTTGGTTTACTTTGATGAATTTTATGGAAAAGTTTTTTATTGAATGGTCTTTTCTGAACATTGGGTATTGTTTAACAAATTTTGGAGATTACGAATAGATTTTTTATCCTTTTTGGGTATTATCTGATCTCATACTAACCTTTTAGGTTTTAGTTTTGGTTAAGGTCTAAATACATGGGAAGTATATAGTTCTCTTTTGTGGATTAGGTGATTCTCTAGTAGTTGATAATAGCTCACTTAATGTAAACAAGTCTTCCTAAATACTCATCATTTGGGGAAAGTACATGTTTGTGTAAGAAATCTAGTAAAATTTGAAAGTCAACATGACAAGTAAGTATGTTTACTTAAGATCAAAAATAAATTCCTCAATGAAAAGTAACTTAAAAAAATGGTGTCTATTAACTTTTCCTATGGGGGAATCGAATACCGTTTAACCCACCACAAGTATGTGATTTTCTTGTGGTTAACATTCTCCTAAACATATTTTCTATCACTCTACCTCAGAACATGACCCTTTGTTTTTTCCTCCATATCCATGTTTTCCTACATGGAATCCTAGTATGGGTTAACTCGGGTGACCTTTGTATTTCTCTTTATTTATTTTAAAGTGATTTTTTTACTGACCCTTGTTCCGATGTGAGATTTTCAATGAAGTTTCCAAGCCCAATTTTAAAATTGTGAGGACACAATTCCCAAAAGGGGGGAATGATGTAACACCCCAGTTAAATAAAGAATATGACATTTTCACATTTATCCATATTTTTGAATAATATATTAATATTACTTTAAAGGAGACGCTATGCTCAATGGCGTACCCAATACGCAACAACGAGTTTTTGGGAATCTTACGTTGCACTCTAATAATAGAATAATATTATTTTAAATGGTTGTTAATTCCTAGCCCTTGTAATGGCAGAAATGAACAGAACTAACTAAAAAATGATTATATATGTTTGTCAAATATTTTTACTTTTGACAATAAATGTTAGAGGATTAAAATTGTGAATGAATCCAATTTTAAGCGTAAACATTCTAATATTCTTTAAAAGGTCGATTAACCGCCTTTTGATGACGAACCTCTTTTAAATCCACTTTTTGACAATTTTATGTGTTATATTTGATAAAATAAAATTCTTCTTTAGAATCGGGACATCAAAATTTACTTTGTGTAATTTTTTGGTATTTTTCTGATAAAGTTCATTTTTTAATGAATAGTGAAAAATGTTGTATTTTAATTCAAAACCACTTTTTAATTAAATTTATTTATATGATTAGATTATATTTTTAATTTGTTTTAAAGTGAAATTAGAATATATTTTTACCATTTAATCCAATAGTGGTCGTTTGAATTAATTTCATCTTGAAATTGGACTTAAACTAGTGTCTATCTTTTGATACTTATTGTTTCATAAAAACACGCTATTTGCTCTGACAGTGGGAATTGATTATTAAATTAATTAATGTAACTTAGTTTTTTGGAATTTTTTAAAATAGAAATCATTTTTGAATTCAGAATATCAAATATAGCTTAGGGTGAATTTTTTGTATTTTTCTGGAAAACTTCAATTTTTGATGAATAGTGAAACCACTAAGTGGTACTTAAAAAACTGATTTTTCATTTAAATGAAAATTTACCACCTCTGTATTTTGAATTTAAAAAATCTGACATAAAGGGTTTTCATTAGGAAGTAAAATTTGTTTCAATGGGATTAAAATAATTTTTTGGTGAATAGTAACTTTTATGTTTTTAATCGCGATTAGAGATAATTAGTGTAGTTTAAGGTAAAAATAATATTTTAATAATATGAAATGACCTAGACACATGTACTAACATTATTGGATGTGTCATGGTCGACCGAGACAACCCATGGGTCGATTTTTGGGACCCCATGGAGCCACTTGGGTAAGATAATGACATTAATGCCTTTTATTTAAAGTAAAAGTAAAAATGTCACAAACATGAGTTGTTTTACTAAAACAATTTTTACATGGGGTTATACAAGTCAGATATTTGACTATAAATATTAATTAGAAAGCTAAATATATTTACTACATCATGATATTTTTTTATGATTTTTAGACATTAAATAAATTAAATTATTTATGACACCATGATGATGTAGCGATTACCTCATTATTTAACGATTTAAATAAAATGAAAATATAATGTAAAATCTAAGACCTAAACTTTTCAAAAACCTATTGTATGGGTGTATTTCTAACTCTTATAACCTTATACTATAAATATATAATTTTGGAACCTTTAAAATCCGAAAAAAGCATATTATAATAAAGTATTCTTTTATAACTTTCCAAGAGTGCCCCTCCTCACCTCTTATAAAAGGCCCGAACCTCTACCACCTTACCCACACTTCCAAAGCCTTTGGCTCGGCCAAAACCTGCCCATTTCATCTCTCCACATATCTCGCTTCATCATTGAAGCCTAACTTTTGGCAGAATCCTTTCCAAGGAAGCCTTTGAGCTTATATCAAAGAGAGTTACCCGTTTTAAAGGTACTGTTTTCTCTTGTGTTCTTATATTTTATTTTACTTCTACAACCCCCTAAACTCTTTTTATTCTTTTATTTTCTAACAAAACAAGTATCTTCAATATACTAGGATTTTTTTATGTGAATTATTCTAGCAACACTCACACACACCTTCATCTAATGGTTAAATAACATACTGTTTCTATGGTTGGAGATTTTCTTTTTCACGAAACGATGATTGTTCAATATTCTTTTAACACCTTTAAAGGTGGCCATTATGATGTAACTGTATTTTATATATGATATATGTGGTATTTATGTTTACTATATGCTTCTGTATTTTATATTTAAAACATACCTTTATTTTTTTCATGTTGTGGAAATGTGATAATTTCATGTGAGGAAGTGTAGACTACCGCCCCCTCAAGTGATGTGACTCGTTAATGCAATACATGAAAGGTATAAAGATTGAAATTAATGAACCTATGTGACCTATATAAAATTTATATTATAATGTAATTATAATATATATATATATATCTCTCTCATTTATTTTTATTTCCATTAATATGACAAAAAAATGAAAGTAGAGTCCATGCGTACATACGGCCTACCATCTCCATGAACGGTTCTTTTCATTTTTTATCTCCAAATGTTATGGAATAGTATAAAATTAATATGTAATAGATATATATGATATTTTAATAATTAATACTATTCTTTAAATTATTTACTTATAACTACATGGGAAATCATTTTCAAACAAGTTCATATTTTTTACTCATGTACCAAACATCGGCAAAAACATCTAATATGAACTAAAATTATTAAACAATTATTATAACATTATAATATGTGATATTAACTGAATAATAATATTTAAAGGAGTTCCTTGAAAAATTATAAATGGACCAATGTTTATTATTCAGAAATATAAAGAAACAAACAAGACAAGTCAGACTTGAGGTAAGGGATCCGACCTCTCGCTTTCTTTTCAAGTACCCTCTTTTATGTCATTTCATTTATGCTCCATGTTCTTATGTTGTAGGATGTTATTTTATATTAACCGTACTTTAATTTGTATTTTTATATTATGAGATTCCCCCTCTTACTCTCATCAATTCAGTTTTTAGAATTTTTATGTGGCTCCGTTAGGCTGCTAAGTTTTCGTAAGGGATTTTTCATCTCACTTTTATTCCCATGAGATTTATGCTAGATTTGCCACCATTTCCTTTGAGTGGTATATATACTGCCCATTATTCTACTCTTTGTGTAATATACTTTCATTTATGAGTATTTACATCAATGTTGTATTGTCCATCTTTCATGGGGTGTATGTTTTGAAAGATACCCAAGTCGGTAAGGGAACCTTTCACCCTCTTCTTTTTAAAAGACTTCTTTTGTTATGTCTTTTCATTCACATACTATTAAGTTTGGATATGTTCTTATATATCCTTATTAATGTAAATTTTATGTCCAATAGGTTTAATCCCCACGTAAGAATGTTATGACTTATGATTTCTATGATTTATTCGTGATTTGATGAGGTATGTTAAAATGATTATGTTTTATGAGTAAAGTATGACTTCATACATGGAGTAATGTTTTCTTTTCGTACTTTTATATCACTTACTGAGCTTTTTATGCTCATCCCATGTTTTTGAAATGTTTTTCACAGGTCAAGGGAAAGGTGCATGATATGATGATAGTGTCAAGGATGTGTCAAGAAAGAAACTATGTTTTATTTTAAATATGTTTCTGTTGATGGGGAAAAACCAATAATATCTTTTATGTAACCACTTTGTTTAAATGTGGAATTTAATTCATGATTTATGATCTAATTCTATAAAACTATAAACCTGAAAAGATCCTCAATGTGAATTATTCATTTAATTCAACATTATGTAAGGTTTAAGGTCGGGGCATTATAGTGAATCTCTATTAAAATATTTATCTGAATCCCCCATCATAAAAAGGATGAAAAGACAAAGACAAAAAATAGTTGAAGATATTTATGATATTTAGATGAAAATTTATGGAAAATACATACATTATGAAATTTGGATATAGAAGAAAACAATACTCACGAAGAGGATGGGGATCATTCTATGGAGTCATGCATTTTTAAAGGAATCATGATATGCCAACTAGAATCCTTGTAATTAAATATAATAATTTTATATAATATAATATAAATAAAACATATTTAATTAAAATTTTAGAATAAATGAGACTACTTATGTATATTTGAACATGAAAATCCTTGACTAATTGAAATAGAACATTAGTCATGTCCCTTGAAACATGGTATCAAGGGCCCTTTATAAAGAAATATACTAAAAATAAATCTAATACACTATGACTAGAATATATTTCACGGTAAAATAACTATTGGGAATCATTTAGAAAATAGAAAAGTAAATTTTTAAATAATGTAAAACCTGTGTTAATAGAGGGTTTTTTATAGAGAGATTCCATTAATTTATTTCCCCTCTTAGTCAGTCAAAAACTAAAAATCTTTAAAATAACTATCCATCAATCCGATGGTGATATATTTTATTTCATAGAAAGGGGTGAGGGAAAAATATTTCATAGATGTCCAAAATATTTCATCCCATGGGAATAATCATTAAATAAACTAACAAACATGGGAGGAGTCTTGTTACCATAAAAGTAGTACACAAGTTAACTAGAATGGCTTAATAAATAAGAAAATTAGTAACCTCATTACCTTTTTTCAATGTATGAGAGAGATCTATGTTGATTTTGAAAATACTTTGGCATATAAAGAAAAAATAATTAATTGACCATGGGAAAGAAATAGCCTTCAAAATGGACATTATAAAATTAAATGATTCATTTTCTATCTGGTTTAGCAAAAAAACCTTCAGATAGACATAAATCCAACCACATTACCATGAAAAAATCATCAATAATGAGAGAATCATCCTGAATGAAGAAAGAACTAATATAAAATAGTATAGAGCTAGGATAATCCTGAAAAAAAGCTCCCCCATGAATGTTAGGGAATGAATCTTGAAGGTTATCTTTGATATCAATCACTAGATGTATATGTGTACCGATTTACAATATATCTTGAATATAAAATGGTTGTATTGATAAAGATGAAACAAGAAATTAAACAATGTAGTGATGGTGAGTGAGAATACTATTTGAGAAAGAGAATCAACACAAAAATCAGATATCTAGTGAGGACTGCCACATTTATATTTGAGAAGGCAATACAATCATGCAAGATAGTTTTACTTGAATAAGATGTAATCTAGAAATTTGAGCACCAAAATCAAAATATTTTGCTTGTGATCATATGAATTTCTTTGGGATCCCTGATACTAGGATGGGATAAAATGTTTCTAGAAGCTACCTAAACCTCCATTACAATCAGAGAACATACAACACACCAAATTGAAGCCTCCCAATAACCTTCAAATAAAATATGCGTAGAAACGTTTTCCTTCAAATTGTCACAATTATGTCAATTAGATATGATGGTGATCCTCTTTCCTCGCATCCCCTAAACTTTAGGGAGATCCCATTATTGAATATTTATAAAAATGAAGTCATTTCTAGTAGGAATATCACGGCCCCAAATAATAATCCCCCATTCTTCATGATCTTAACCTAAAAAACATTTTCTTTGATTTATAAAAAATAAACACATAGTAAATTTTGTAAAAACTAGTGTATCCAATTTTTTCATGGATGAAATGTTTCTAAACATCACATTTCATTGAGAAATAATATTGTAATATATGAAAAATTATTATTTTTTGGGATAATAAAATGAAATATCTAGGAAAAGAAATCCAGATAAGCCTGATACATTCCCCACATAGTTGTCCTCTAAGAAATTGATTGATCCTCACCCCAAAATAGATATCGAGTTAGGTTGAATGGAATGAAGATGTATTCTGAAAGAGTATATATAATGATTTTTTTCCAATAACCTATACATAATAGATTAATAAAATCATTTACAATTAATATAGTGGTTCAATTTAGCTCAATTTTCACATCGGGTGTGGACCCTTTTAATTATCTTACACATGATTTTTAATATTATCGTTGATAAGTGATCCTTGATACCAAGTAAATCATTAATAGATTACCAATGGTTGTATTATATATATCCCATTATTATTTTTAATGTTTCACTATCATCCCATGGAATTTTAAATTATGACTCTTAAAGATGATGTTTGAGACAAAATTATTTCCAACATTTTTAATGAAAACTGATGTTAAATTATTAATTTTTTAGATATTATTAAAATACCCATAAATATTTTGAAAGTAATTAATTCAGTATTATTACTTTTAATTAATATTATTTAAATTCCTTAGTCATTCACATTACACACATCGAGTCATTTCTTGAGTATGTGGTAAACCAACCAAAACAAAAGTGTGAAATAATTATCAAATTTGATTAAAATCTAAATTAAAGGGTGTTAACATAATGTTTATATAAGAATATTAATTTTATGTTTACCAAATTAATATCCTTAAAACCCATTCATAAAATCATTATTTGTGTGTAGTGTTTTCAAATGAAATTCTTCATTTGCAGAGCCAGTAGTCCCCACATACGTACAATTAGCAAACCCATTTCCCATGGAATAGGTAGACTCATGATATATGAAAATTAATTATTTTAAAATTATTATAAAATTATAGAAATAATATATCTTAATGACTTATATTTTTTTCCCATCTATATTATGTGTTTTTTTTAAATAATAGATACCAATCACAATGATAGTAGTATGCATATAGACTTGATCGATTGTATCATTCATTAAAGAATAAATTAAAATAAGGTAAATTTAAATTTTTATCATTTTATAAGTGAAATAAAAAATATTCATAAACACCATCCTTGATATAATAAATAATTTTCATTGATGTAATACGATCCATATTGTGTTATTGAAGTGGTAGTCCATATGAATGCTTGATTAATGAATTTAACAATAGTAGGAAATTTTATTATAAAATAATATAATGAAATTTCTTATATATATGATACTCTATTCCTTTAATTAACAAGTATAGTTAATATTAATTAGAATCAATGTAATAATGAAAAACTATGAGGAGAGTAATATATACATCAGGTTTTTTTATTTTCCTTGGAATTATCCACTAAAATGTTGCAAATAATTTTAATAATGGTAGATAAAAGATATCATTTTATGAATAGGGTTATACAAAGAAATAATTTATATAATATCACTAAGGAATTACAGTGGGAATTGATTTATTGATGATGTGGAAGTGTGGTCCTTTTGAAATGAACGAATGGAACTCTCTATGGAAATTATTGAAACGTAAGGTAAAACAATTTCATGACATTAATGTAAGGTGAGTTATTTGCGGGAAGGTATGAAATAATTATATTAAATAAATTAAAACCAATAATTTTTCATGCATACAGTCTATGGATCATGTAATCTTATTAAAATTAACTCCAAATTATATTACTCCCTTAAACCCATATTACTTTTAATTAAATATTAATCATCATAATTAATTTTTCTAATAATTTTATTGTACCATTACCACAAAAATGACACATTTTGAATCCACATATTTCTTCAATTTAATATATTTTATGTTTTTAAAATGTGAAAATTTAATTTTAAATTTAAAAACAAAATATATTGAAAAATATCTTTTTAATAAAATAATGCTTAAGTTAAAAAATATAATCATGGGTATGTTGTCATGATATATTAAATTTTTTAAATGTACACACACACATATATAATATCTTATATATAATGTTTTTTAGAATTATTTCATTCATTATAATGTAATTTTAATATTAAAAATTAGAAATCAAATTAGTCAGGATTATTACTTTTCACTATTCCAATAACAATGAAATATTTCAAAAAAACCAAATAGGAATACTAATCAGATTTTGGGTATTTTAAAATTAAAATTAATTTATATTTTATCTAATTATAATTATAAAATTATTATATTTTAATTTTATTATATTATAATGTGTAATGATAAACTGGTTTTTTTAAAGATCTTTCTAAACCATAAGTGTTGCTAATATGATTTTAGACATTTTTTATAAAATAATTAATCTTAATATTTTATATAATATATAGATATTTTATATAATATAATTTTGATATTTTATTATAGATTAACTTTGTTTATTATTTTACCTCAAACATCATTTTTCTATTTCTGAATAATGATATCAAACACTTTATAAATAAATGGAAATATAGATAAACTGAAATTCTAGGATATTACAATCTCTCCACCTGAAATAAATTTTATCCTATAAATGTCTTACCAAAATGTTCATAAAGGATTTAAAATAATTAGAAATTACATGAGAAAAAATTTCATGGGGAATTTATACTATAATAACTTTTTTGAAATTGGAAGACTAATTTTATTATTCAATCAGGTTAATTAATGTTTTATTTTATCTTGTAATCTTGATTATTTGTGTCATATTTTTTAAAAAATATTTTATTTCTTGTTATTTAGATAATTCTCAATGTTTTTGTCTTAAAAATTTACATAAAGGATATCAAACCTTTCATATTTATGATATTTATTTCTTAAATTCTCAAAAGACTCCATCATAATCTTCTTTCATGTGATAAGTAATTTAATAATTTTCACTCATTTAATCCTAATTGATGACAGTTTATATGGAATATGAATTATATATTAACTCTAATTCCTAATACCAAAAAATTATTTTTTGGGAAAATCATGAAATTGTAAACTCTATCTATTATTGGCTTAGATCACTTTTTCACCAGTTTTGACCTATTGTTTGTTTTTTAGGGGACAAAAAACCAAATGGAATTTGAATATCTAGTTTGTGTATAGTCCAAAATTGGGTTTAATAAACAATATTCATTTCTAATAGTTGGGAGGATGTTTGATATTGTTTTTTTTTGGATAAATTCCTAGTGAGTGTTTAATCAGTACTATTTAGTATTAGGTTCTTTAGGAATTGAAAACAAAAATCCAAATGATGGTGATCTAAGAGTAAGATTAGTGAATATTTATTAAATTCTTTTCATCAAAATCAGTGTTCCCAATTTGTTATGAGGAATAGTTAGATATAACTATGAAAGTGGACACACGACTGTGTGATCTAACTAAATTGTATTACTATGTTGACTGAAATGATTGCGCATGGATTTCCAAACAATGTGCCTAGATATGCGTGGTGTATGGAACATTGTACGAGTTGTGCACATGGATTTCAGATGATTTGAAATATCATGTAGACTAACTATGAACCTCATTATAATGTTAGAAATTATAGTTTCCCACAAAATTATATAGACTATCATCTCTTATTATTCCTCATCATTCAAATGTATGGTAATGGTTTCTCAATGGTCTTATATGAAACATGGATGTGAGGATTATCCCTCATTGGGAATATTATTTGAGAACTTTAGTAGTGTTGGAATACTACATGCAAAGATTCTAGATCTCCTATGTGCACTATTATTTTACCTCAATGTTCATATTTTTATTTACATCTAAACTATTATTCCCTTTCCCTAGGTGTTTATAATAATTTTCATTATTTTTCAATTTTTCTAAAATTAGAGTTTAATCCTAAAAAAGTGAGAAAATACAATTATACTATAAGAAGTTCCTAGATTTCTCATATTATATCTGTTTGTTTATGTGATTTAAAATTATATGTGAGAAATTGTTTTTCTAAATTTATTTTTCATAATGTGATGGTTTTTAATTTAATTTAAATTATTCCTTTGCATAAATGAGCTCCATGGGGTTGTGTTGACATGACTTAAGATGATTGTGTTGATGTTCAACAAATGTTTTAGGATCATGTGGTTCATCAGATTTAGGTTGATGGTGATGATACATTTTGTGTTTTTGTTATGAGTTAATTGTTGTGATAGTTTCTAACTGGATGGTGTGGCTTTAGATATTTGGTGAATCTCAACCCACCGTTGATGTCAAATACCACTATTGGGGTCATATTCACATAGTAAAAGGGCATAATGAAATGGTATTGATCACATTATGTGGTAGGAAACCTCAATATATCTATTATCTTAGTGTATGTGGATGAACAATAGTTTTGTAGAAAGTTCTCATGATATTATTCAACAACTGAGGATCTGTGAGACCATGAGATAGGGGATGAGGATCATGATGATTTTGAGGCCATATAACAAGTTTATGGAATGATCGATATCATCATTTAATGGTATAATTGTATTATAATATGATGATTATTTTTTTACATGAAATCCCATGGGGATTGTGCTTTATTTATTGTGTATGATAATGTGATTTTGGATTTAATTGAAATTTTAAATGTTGTATAGGTTAGTATGAGGTTAAAGATTACATTTTTATAGATAGGAGAATGAGTGTACTCATGTAGTTGTGATAGTGGATATATTGTTTAATAATGATGTTCGTTGTTGCATGTAAATGATCCCCTGTGTTTGTTGATCATATGTGGTGGGGGGTAAATTATCTGTGAGGTGAAATTATTCATTTAAATTGAAATACACTGGTCAAAATAGACATGTAATATACAAACAAGTTGGTTGTGGATTCCTATGTTAATACTCACACAATTCACTTTCCCCTCAGAATGTATGTATAAATCATGGATTTGAGATCAGTTAGGGGACCATACTCTTAGGATAGAACCTGGTTAGAAATTACACACCATGAGTATATAGGATGGGTAGATGATGGACATGGGGTTTCTAGTAGGTTGTGTTTGAGTTATATTATAAAATTTCATTATCTAGAGGTGATTCTGTATTTTTTTATTATCATGAAATGTATACATTAGATGATTTGATTATATAGTATGATTTTTGTATTATTATTTTCATTTCAAATTATTTATTAATCTTTATTTTATAACTAGATTCTAAAATTAAATATTTCCAAAAAAAAAATATTATTATTATGTATTAATAATGGATATAGTCTCCCCAAAATCACTTAATTAGACCCTTGATGCAAGTAAGATGCCTTGGAAATATGGAGAAGTTTTCCAAAGGCCAAGTGAACCTCCATCCCAGAGAATTTTTTAATTGGCTTCAAGGAAGGGGTGTTATTTGTGGTATTAATGACACATGTTGAATAAAATTAGCAGCAATATATTATTGGTTTCTAAGTGGTAATGAGGTATTGTTATAATGCTGGTTTGAAATTTGAAAAATGGTAGACATGAGACTAGGATCTAGTCCGAACTAGTTATAGAGAACATGATTGTAACGACCCAAAATTTTGAATAAATCTTGTTTCCTAATTTTGTGTGTTATTTTGTTTTATTTTTATACGCAACAAAAATGTTTCATTTGATAACATGAGTATAATTAAAATGATACCGTTGGGTTTTGACTGTTATATGACCATTGGTCAATATGACCGCTGTAAACTAAATGTTTCGATTATTGTCTCTAAATACATGTAATCTTGGTTAATTAATATAGAAAGAAGTTTCGATGGCCTCACCTAGTAGTCTTGGACTGATCGAAGCCCATCTAACAGAACTTGGGAAGGAGGTAGAACCACTGGGCTTTGCTCTAGACCAAACCCAAGCCGAACTTCATCGTGTGAAGCTAGAATGGAATCTCCTTTGCGAGAAGTTCAAAATGATATAAATTACTACTCGTGTGATGTTGGCCGAGCCTCCCTTGGATTCTCTCACCTTAGCACACCTTACACTTAGGTCCTATGCTGGTGTGATAAGGGGCTATATAAGGAGACCGTAACTACCTTGTGTAATCCTTTGTTTTAAATAAAAATTGGGATTTCTTCTTATGATGAAGTTTATGAATTTTCAAATGACCGGATAAATATAGTATGCATATTTTTGATAAATTTTAGAAAAAAAGATATTTTAAAATTGTTTATGTAAAACTTAAATAATTAAAAACGTGTAATGATATTCAAAAAATGATCTTCTAAAATTTTGTCCAGTACGAAATTTAGAGTCTAATAAAATCAACTTGATTTTTGATGAATAGTAAATTATGATTAGTGATTTTATGCTTAGGATTAGTAATGTGACCAAATGGATTAGTAATCTCACTTAAAGAAAGTATTAATATAATTTAGGCAACTTGATTAATTAATGTGATTCAATAAAATGGTTAAATAATGGTTTCATGAATTATTATTCAAGTATTAGTTTTTTCAGGTGAATAGTGTTTTTAATTAAAAATTAAATTAAAAATATTTAGAAAATAAATTTTATAAAATGGATTTCATTTTTGAACTCAGAGCAGCGACATTATGTTAAGGTAATTTTTGGGGTTTTTTCTGAAAAAATGAATTTTCGGTGAATAGTGTATTTATTTAAAAATTAAATTAAATATATTTAGAAAATTATTATTATAAAATGGAGTTCATTTTTGAAATCAGATCATTGATATTAGGTTATTGTGAAATTTTGGCATTTTTTTGAGAAAGTTAAATTTTTAGTGAATAGTACAAATGCAGTTTTAGGGTTTCAGTATGTTTAATGACATCATAACTGTGTCATGATGATGCCATGAGATATTTTAAGGTATGGTCGACTAAAGAGGATGAATTTTCTTATGTGGTGTCCCAAGTGGCCAATACCATGGGCAAATACCATGGGTAGGCCCATGGTTTTGCCAAAACCACCAATCAGGTGTCCCTTGGCCATTAATGCCTTGTCCCCTCACTTTGCCTATAAATACCAAGCAATCCTCTCATCCATTCGCCTCCTCAATCTCCCCCAACGATGTTCTGGTCTCATTACCTCCCAAGTAGTCCTCCCAAGGTGCCCCCAAGCCCCCAAGGTCCCAACCTTTGAGTTTTAAGAGTTGCGTTTTAAGGTAAGGGATCTGACCTCTCTCTTTTTTTCAAGTAATCTCTTTTATGTCATTTCTTTTATGCTCCATTCTATTATGTTGAAGGATATTCTTTTATATTCATCTTACTTACCTTTTCATGTTAATATGATGAGATACCCCCTCTTTCTCTCATCATTTTATTTTAATAAAGTTTAAGTGGCACCGTTAGGCTGCCGAATTTTTAAAAGATTCTTTCACTCTTCTCATTTTCAAGATCTATTTTCATGTCAAGTCTTTCATGTTCCTTTTTATTATTTTGGGGTATGATATCTAAACCTATAATACTGATATTTTATGTTCATATTATGAGAGAACCTATTTTATCTATTCAATTCATTTTTGTTGAATTTTAAGTGGCGTCATTAGGCTGCCGATTTTTTAAGGGATTCTTTCACCCTTCTCGTTTTCAAGATCTATCTTTCATTTAAAGTGTTTTTATTATGTTGGGGTATGATATCTATATCTATAATACTGATATTATATGTTCATATGATGAGAGAACCTATTTTATCTTGTCAATTCATTTTTTTTGAAGTTTAAGTGGCGCCGTTAGGCTGCCGAATTTTTAAGGGATTCTTTCACCCTTCTCGTTTTCAAGATCTATCTTTCATGTAAAGTCTTTCAAGCTCCTTATTATTAGGTTGGGGTATGATCTCTATATCTATCATACTGATCTTATATATTCATATGATTAGTGACCCTATTTTATCTCATGAATTCATTTTTGTTGAAGTTTAAGTGGCGTCGTTAGGCTGTCGAATTTTCATAAGAGAAATATTATTTTTGTCTTCCTTTCATGTTCTTCATTTTATATGGTATATCTTTAAAATTTCATTACCATATTCTGAACTCCTTTATATTCATTCCCTCTACTATTTTATGGGCCATTTATTATTGTTTGACCCATTTCCCCTCTCTTTTCAATGTTTTCTAAAACCCCAAAACATAGTTGTTATGCTGCAGAATTTTCGACTCAAAATGCCTCTCTCTTTTCTCAAAATTATTTTATGTTATTAATTGAATACTCAAAGCTCTTATTTTTACAGGTGTATTCACATATATATAAAAATTTTCTTTTTCAAATTCTGGGATTTACATACCTGAAACCCACTTTCCCTTTCTGTGGGTTTAAAGTGACATAAATATCATGTCTTTAAAGCAGTTTTTAAAACGTTATGATTATGTAATGAACCCCATTTCTTTTATGCTATATGGGTTGTTTATGAAATGATTTATGATGATATATGTGGATCACATGATAATAAAGACAATTCAAGGGTGCGCCTAGATAGCGCTCCAATGCATTGGCTAAAGACTTAATCTCTAGAGATGACCATTTAGACTGATACCTTGGTGAATAACCTTGGTAATTTTTAATGACACCTTGGTGATGGACCTTGGTGAAATGAAATGATTCTCAATGTTAAATGTTGTAGCCACATCTTAAAGTTATGAAAATTTTATTTTTATTATGATATATCTCATTATTTCTTTCTCATGCCTTAAAGTTCTTTTCAAGACCTCATTGAAGTATCTCATGTTCACATGTAAAATGTTTCTATTGTTTCCTATACTGGGCCTTCTTCTCACCCTTTATTTTGATGTATGACCCCAAGTTATGAGATGCAGTAATGAACCTAGTATGGACATGAGAATAACCCTTTAATGTTTTTAAGAGGAGTGTTTTATGTTTTCATGTTTTAAGTTCCTAGTTTCCAAGACAATAAACCTTAAAGATCCTCGGTTTTGTAAAATGTAATAAAAGTTTATGTGATAAAAAGGCGGGATGCTATAGTTGGTATCAAAGGATGGTTTAGTTATTTGTGGAAATTAGGGTATGAAAACTTTAGGAATAAACCTATAGAAAATTTTATATATACGAAATATTCCTGGTATTTTGGTGAGTATTGAGTAATGGGTTTCCAAGAAAATACATCCATGTCTGGATACGAGCAGGTAGAGGTGTCTCTGGCACAGATGTACTTAGGGGTAAAACCCGAAAACACCACTTTGAGCTAGACTCAAACTGGAATTGGTACACGAAAACGGGCCATGCTGCCCTCTTGGTTACAACACTCCTGGGGGATATACTTTGGTAAATTAATAAGCTTAGTATGAACCATTGTTAAAGGAACAAAGATAAAATAAAATAAAGATTCACATAAGAATATATGATCATGGATAACCTAGATGGGAACCTAGGGGATCACAAGTTAGGGTATACTTTTCTTCTACAAGTTACCCTTATATGCTTTAAGTTCCTTTTCATGATTATTGGCTAAGTATTTAAGCCCCTAATTATAATTTGTCTTCTTAGTTAATGGTTGGAAATGGAAGAACATGTCCTAACAACCAATGTGATAGGAAATGCGACGATTGCCGTATTAATATGACAGAGATTATTAGGGTATTAAAAGATGATTATTATTTTTGAAGATTTTCACTATTTTGGGGAACCTATATGATTGAGTTAAATAGATTACTACGGTATTTTCAATGAGGAGTAAGGTTGAGTTATATTTTGAAGAGTCGATGAAATTAAGGTGGAATTATAGTAATTTAGGTTACTTATGGGAATGATTAACCTATCTTGGGTAAAATATGCTTAGGTTAGCTACTTTTGTTATAAGATGTTAGGAGTGGTTGATATTTTTTGGAGATGAACAATGAAGTTTATTTTCGAAGACTATGTTATCAAATCCTTATTGTATTTGGGTTTCAATATTAGTTTGTTTTATTTTGAGGAATTTTAAGGACCATTATTTATGGAATGGTCTATGATGAACTTTGGGTAGTACCATGGAACTTTGAAGATTTAAAAGTAGTGTCCCTTCCTATGGGATTCTTTCTTTTTGAAGAGTTGTTTTACCTTAGCCTTTCTGTTTTTGGGATAATGTTTAATGTTAGAAGAAATAGATAGTAAATCTTTTGTGGATTATGTGATTCTCTAGAAGATGATTCTTGTTCTTTTATGAGACCAAGTGTTTTTGAATTCTCATCGTTTGGAGAAAATATTAGGTTTGGTAGAGACTTATTAAAGGATGAAACTCTACTTGAAGGTAGGTATATTTTCTTATGTTTTTGTTCTATGCAGTAAATTAATTCCCCAAAATTATGAAAAGGAACGTAAAACAAAAACGTTGTTGGTTTATGTTTACTACTAGGTAATCAAATACCATTTACACACATCATATGTTTGGGATTTTCTTATGGTTAACATTCTCCTAAACATGTTTTCTATCACTCTCCCTAAGAACTTGACCCTTTGTTTTCTCCTCCATGTTTATGTTTTCCTACATGGAATCCTAGTGTGGGTTAACTCGGGTGACCTTTTTACTTCCCTTTCTTTCTTTTAAAGTAATAGTTTTACTAAATCCTTTTCCGATGTGGGACATTCAATGAAATTTCAAAAACCAATTTTAAAAATTGAGAGGACGCAATTTCTTAATGGGGGAAGATTGTAATGACCCAAAATTTTGAATAAATCTTGTTTCTTAATTTTGTGTGTTATTTTATTTTATTTTTATACCCAAAAAAAATGCTTCATTTAATAACATGAGTATAATTAAAATGAGACTGTTGGGTTTTGATTGTTATATGACCATTGGTCAATATGACCACTGTAAACTAAATGTTTCTATTATTGTCTCTAAATTCAAGTAATCTTGGTTAATTAATATAGAAAGAATATTTGATGGCCTCACCCAGTTGTCTTGGACCGATCGAAGCCCATCTAACAGAACATGGGAAGGAGGTAGCAGCACTGGGCTTTGCTCTGGACCAAACCCAAGCCGAACTTCATCGTTTGAAGCTAGAACGAAATCGCCTTTGCGAGAAGTTCAAAATGATAGAAATTACTACTCGTGTGATGTGGGCCGGGACTCCCTCGAATTCTCACACCTCAGGACACCTTACTCTTAGGTCCTATGCTGGTGTGATAAGGGGCTATGTAAGGAGACCGTAACTGCCTTGTGTAATCCTTTATTTTAAATAAAAATTGGGATCTCTTCTTATGATGAAGTTTATGAATTTTCAAATGACCGTATAAATATAGTATGCATATTTTTGATTAATTTTAGAAAAAGGATATTTTAAAAATGTTTATGTAAACCTTAAATAATTAAAAACATGTAATGTTATTCAAAAAATGGTCTTCTAAAATTATGCCCAGTAGGAAATTTAGAGTCTAATAAGATCAACTTGATTTTTGATTAATAGTAAATTATGAATAGTGATTTTATGCTTAGGATTAGTAATTTGACTAAATGGATTAGTAATTTCACTTAAAGAAAGTATTAATATAATCTAGGCACCTTGATTAAGTAATGTGATTCAATAGAATGGTTAAATAACGGTTTCATAAATTATTATTCAAGTATTACTTTTTTCGGGTGAATAGTGCTTTTTAATTAAAAATTAAATTAAAAATATTTAGAAAATTATTTTTATAAAATGGATTTCATTTTTGAACTCAGAGCATCGATATTATGTTAAGGTAATTTTTGGGGTTTTTTCTGAAAAAATGAATTTTCGGTGAATAGTGTATTTTATTAAAAATTAAATTAAAAATATTTAGAAAATTATTTTTATAAAATGAAGTTCATTTTTGAAATCAGACCATTTATGTTTGGTTGATGTAAAATTTTAGGATTTTTCTGAGAAAGTTGAATTTTTAGTGAATAGTAAAAATACAGTTTTAGGGTTTCAGTATGTTTAATGACATCATAACTGTGTCATGATGATGCAATGAGATATTTTAAGGGATGGTAGACTAAAGGGGATGAGTTATTGTATGAGGTGTCCCAAGTGGGAAATACCATGGGCAAATACCATGGGCAAGCCCATGGTTTTGCCAAAACCACCAATGAGGTGTCCCTTGGCCATTAATGCCATGTCCCCTCACTTTCCCTATAAATACCAAGAAATCCTCTCATCCATTCGACTCCCCACTCTCCCCCAAAGAAGTTCTGGTCTCATTACCTCCCAAGGAGTCATCCCAAGGTGCCCCCAAGCCCTCAAGGTCCCAATCTTTTAGTTTTAAGAGCTGTGTTTTAAGGTAAGGGATCCAACCTCTCTCTTTCTTTTCAAGTAATCTCTTTTATGTCATTTATTTTATGCTCCATTATCTTATGTTGAAGGATGTTATTTTATATTCATCTTACTTCCCATTTCATGTTCATATTATGAGAGACCCCCACTTGCTCTCATCATTTCATTTTAAGAATGTTTCAGTGGCCCCGTTAGGCTGTCAAATTTTTAAGGGATTCTTTCACCCTTCTCGTTTTCAAGATCTATTTTCATGTCAAGTCTTCCATTATGGGTGTTATCCATTCCATTGGTATGATCATATGGCATAGAAATAGGGCTAATTTCTTTAATTTACATCATTGTTTTGAACTAAAGGTGAGACCACCTGACATTGGGATATGCTGATGATTGTCTCATCCTGATATGGATCTTCAATGGTTGTAGCTACATTAGCCAGTGAATTAGCTTGGGCATTTTTTGATCATGGGACACTAAACAATGTCATATCAGATGGAAATTCAGCCATTAACCATATGACATAATAACATAGTGGTATTATCTCTTCCTTCTTGTAATAATAATCTCCAATGATTTTTTTATTACCAATTCTAAATCACCATTTACTTTAATGTGATTCACTTGAACCTCATGTGCTAATTTCATGCCTGTGATGAGAGTTTGATATTCTACCACATTTTTAGTACCACCTTCTGAAAAAAGAAAGGAATATGGTTACCCTTTCTTTTATAGGGAGATAAGTACTACTCCTAACCCAAATTTGTTGAGTTTATAGTTTTCCATTCTCTTTCCTATTTAACTTCTGGAGGCACTATCAAAGGAAATTTCCCATGTTTTGGAATTATCATGAATAGAGAATACCTATTCATCAGGAAGATCAGTATTAAATAATGGATCTTACACAAATGAATGTTCATCCTGGAAATCGGTGAGATCTTGTCCCTTTATTTCCTTTTGAATCACAAACTGCATATCAAACTATTTCAAAATAACTACCCACTATGCGAGAAGTCCTGTAAGAATAAGAAAACTAAAGATATATTTGGTCGGGTTATCATGAGACACAAATTGGACCTCATGATGTTTCAGGTAGTGCCTCAATTTAGGAACTGCAAAGATTAATGTTAAGAAGCACTTTTCAATACTTGAATATCGAGTTTCTCCGTCAAGCATAGTTCAACTTAGATTGTAAAGGGTTTTTTCAATCCCAACATCGTTCTTCTGGGAAAGGAATCCACCCAGTGTTTTCTCATAAGCTGTCACATATAGAATAAGTGGTATTCCTTTAATAGGTGGCATTAATAATAGTGTAATCAACAGATATTTCATGAGGGTATGAAATTCTTCCTGTCAATTCATTAGTCCATTGATATGTGACTCCCTTCGTCGTTAATTTGGTGAAGGACAAACAGTTTCCTTCCAAATTGGAAATAAATAGCCGAATATAAGAAAAGTGTTCTTGGAGTCCTCTTAATTCATTCAAATTTTGAGGAGGTGACATGCCACAGATTGATTTTCATTTTTCATGATCAACTTCGATACCACGATGGCGTGCAATGAAGATAAAGAACATTGCAGAGGTTACCCCAAAATCACATTTCAAGGTGTTCATCTTAAAAATTTGGTCGCCAATGTTTATTGAAATATGGCTTCCAGATCAATCAAGTTACTAAAATGTTGTCTATATTTTACCACAAAATCATCCACATAACATTCATGAAATTTCTTTATGAAGGGTTTGATGTTATGGTTCATGGAACGTTGATACATTGGACCTGTATTCTTTAAGTCAAAGGGAATTACTTGATAGTAAAACACACATTGAGGGGATTTTAAGGATATATATTATTCATCCTCTTTGTAATTATGTATTTGATTATACCCATAATATCCATCCATGAAGGGGTGGTCTTCATAGGCTGTTGTTTCATCGATTAAAAGCATTGTGATCGGAATAGGAAAGTCATATTTAAGACAATTCTGGTTGAGATATCTAAAATAAATGAAAACTCCAATTTTCCCATTCTTTTATTCACTTGGAAAATTTTGCCCCGCCATTTGGGATATTTAACCTCCCTAACCAATTTATCCATTATAATCTTATCAAAATAATCTTTAGTTTTAGTGGCATGATTTTGGTGTGTTATTCTTGTTGAGTGCTTGAATGCTCAATGTTCTTCTGTAAAACCCAAATGATGTGTAGAAACATCATGATTAAGTCCTAGAATTTTTGTATAATTCCAATAAAATATATTTTTATTCTTTTTTAGAAATTATTTATACACATCGTCTTCTTTAGAAGTCATGTCCACACTAATTAGAGTGGGGGTGTGGATATTCTTTTAAACAAAAATTTATTTCTCTAAGCTCATCCATAGTGGTAGAGACACCTTCCACAAATGTTGCTGGAGGATCCCTGAGAACTTCCCCTTCTTATTCCTTACGTGTTACATTATCTGTTTCCACTTTCTCAGTTGATGATGAAGAAAAACATCTAGAGTTAGGGGTGGAGTAAATATGTGAATATCCCTAAGAAGAGTCCACCATTCCTAATCTTACTGATGATGAAGGGTATTCCTAGGGTAATAAAGAGTAGAAGATGGATTGAAAATCAACATTCTCGCCTTCCTCTAGAAATGTTATGTCTTATTCTAATCTGATTGATGATTTTGAGATTTGTTGAAGTTCAATGGATGAAATAAACACATATCCATTTAACTCTTCAAAAATACTTGATGAATCAAAAATTTCTCCCATGCTTTCAGTCTCGATTTCCTCAATTGACATTACGTAAGTTACTGGAAAAATATTCACGTTTGGGTTTACCGTTTCAATTTTATTGATAACGAAAGAATAATCTATACTAAATTGTATGACGCATGACATCATGATGAAGTCTCTATAAGAGATCCTCAGAATCACTACTAATACTCCCATAATTTGATAATGAGAGGGTAGGATCTTGAGATGCAATAAATAAATGTCTGAGGGCTTCAAGAACTCCAGAATTAAGAGGAGTGAAATTGCAACTTGAATCATGATTTTCCAACCGTGTTTTGAGATAAATCTTCTTGAATGTTATCTTACAATTAGTTGGGAACACTTTTTGGGAGAAGTGGTTGCCATGGGTAGGTGTATGTGTCTGTCTTAGAGTGGCACCAGAACAGACTGATTACCTTGAATTGGAAAGGGTGTATGTTCCCGGTCCTATAGCCCATATGATATAGGGTAGCATGACCCATGAACCTCTAGGACTGGAATAGAGGTGTGTATCAATGCCGAGATGGAATTTCGATGTGTCATACCCGGTGTGGGGACATATTTATGTCTATGTTTCCCTGGTACTACTAAAGTAGTTGTAATATTATCCTACCATGCTTCTAGAATAAAGGCAAGAATTTGTGTCTGCCCTTTCACCATTAATAAGATGTGTTGTTGACATCAATGAGGGAAACTGGAATATACGTCCATTCCATATTTGGAGTAGGTATTTGTGCCAGATCCTGTCCTCCTTTTATTATCAATGTGTATTTACAGTACTCATGTATGGGGGAAAAGAGTTGAGTATGCTACAGATTTGTTGTCAGAGCTTTCTGACTGACTCCTTCGAGTGTTGTCCAATGGGAATACTGGAAGGATTGATGAACGATGGTATGAGTATGTGCATGCTAGATATTTAGTGAAATGTGTGGTTATCATACATCATTCAATACAGATATACAAGAAATATGGAAGAGTTGGTGATTGTATGCAGGTGTAGGTTCCTATTTACCAGTTGCCACCACATTGGATTGGCAGACTTCTTTAATTGTAGTCAGTTGAGCCTGCTAACTGGATGATAGGTTTTAAAAAGGTGTATGTACCTATTCATGGTACTCTACCAGATTTTTCTGGTGGGATTGGTGGGTTGCTTTCAGATGAGTCTGTTGGGAAGTAAAATTAATAAGGATGGGTGTATGTTCCCACTCATTTTTTACCATCATGTTAGGTTTATAGACTTCTCCGAATGGGTAAGAGGTATGATCCTACTTCCTATTACTAGACGTTGTCCCTGTTGGATTTTCTTGTGTTTTTTGGTCTGATAGACCTGGGAAGAACGTCTAGAGGCAACACCCCCATCATGTTGGGGGTCCACTACAACATGATTTTACTGGTGATAATTGTTAGTGGGGGTCCACAAGAAGGACCGATTCATCCTTGAATTGAGGCCATGAGTGAGCTCTTGATACACCTACGAATAGCACGGGAGGAACTGGTTGTTATGTTCTAGGGATAATGACCTGAAATAGTTAAAGAAAGTGGTGACATCGTATTCTTCTTGATCATCAGTCATTATTGGTCACACGATCATGGATTGTTATTGACCCGGAGGGCCTGTTAGAAAGCCTCCAAAGTTGGGACTGTACTGTGACGATGGTACTCCGATACCAGCTTGTTGACGACCCAGCATTGACGATGGTGGGTGGGCAATGGTGTCCTTTCTGCTGATGAGGATCCAACCTAAGTAGTGGCTGGGAAGTTCACATATGTATTCTTGAAGATAGACATTTTGTATTGAAGGGAGTTCTGAGAGAAAACCTGAATACAACAATAAAATTCCTTAAAGAAACATATTTTATATGGATACATGCGTGATTGATTCCTTTTTTTGGCCTTCATTTGTCAAATGATAGGGGCCTGACCAGTGGGTAAAATTATTTACTTGGTTTAGAATTTATATTGGGTTCACCATTTTTTTTCATAGTTCCTTCCAACATGTGTCCTAGTTGCTAGAGTCACTTATTCTAGGAGGTTTCCATTGGATTTATTCAAGGAATTGGAAACATCAAATAGTTCTTTATCAAAAAGGGAGATGATTTCTAATAGAAGACAATCATTATGTTTGAACTTTATGATACATATGAACGTTCATTGGTTGAGAGGATGGGAGGTCAGACTCATCACACCATTTTGGGGGGAATTATTTTCTACTACTCCGGGACTCTATTTATAAATTTATGATATTTTCATGAATCCTAATTTATTCACCATGTATACTATAAGTTTCCCTCGGAATTTTCAATCACGTATTAACATGTGTAAATTTTAGAATCATCAGTAAGTATTTATTGTTCTCCATTAATAGAGATGTCTATATGTATTTGAGGTTCTCCCTCAGTGGTGTCCTCTCATATACTATTTTGAGATTCTTTTAATCATCATTATGATGATATTGGTTTATAAGCCACTTAGTAGGGCACTATAGAATTTACTGTCTTCGTGGGAGATGAAGGTTTGTTCTGATATTGGGATTTTACCTTTGAAATGGGATACCTATGTATCCTTGTAAAAGGATTTATAACCCTCATAGTTCGGTGCCACTTAATGGGACACATCATACCTTTTAAGGTCATGTCATAAGGACCTAGCCATACCATTTAATGTCTTGTGATATGTACATCTTAGAGAAGGGTGGATAGTGAATGTTTAGTGTGGAATTCAGGACTAATCATCACATGGAACATGGAATGAATATGGTTTTCCAATTATGATTAGAGTCTTTTGAGAATTTGGTCCAAGATAACATGGTTGATTTGATGTATTAGGATAGAACCTCAAGTAGGGTTCCTACATATCCCATGTAGATGGGAATCAACTCCCACATTGTACAATGAGTCTCACACAAGAGTATAATCCTTTGAGAGAAATTATTTTTGGATTATTTATTGATAAGGATGCCTGGATTATTTAGGGGGTTTAATTTGTGGCTTATTTCAAAGTAGGATTCCCAGATTATATGAATTCAGGTTTGATTTTTGAGGTGGTTATGCAATGAGCTCGGGCCCTGAAAAGGAATCCTAGGAATCATGGATTGAACCATAAAAAGAGTTCTTGTATTTTAGGTTTTGTGAAAATGTTGTGACCATGAAAATACTCTAATCCCACATAAGTCATGCTTGGTTTAAGAAACATGATGATGTTAAAGATTCAACAAAGGTATCCAAACATTTCCTCCTCTGGTAGAGGTGGGTGCACCTACAACTGCCTAGTTGTCCAAGGTTGAGAAAACCTGGGAAGAGGGCAAGGTGAAGGGACCTCCCTCTATTCTCTTTACATTGGACAAGGGTCCAGTGAATGGAAGGAATGATTAATGTTAGTGGCTCACATCAAGATGTCTACTCAAATATTTTTCCTTGTACGGGAAGTAGTGTTTTCTTCTCTTGAATGGAAAAAAAAATTTGAATTACACCATACCAACTAGAAATTCTAGGTTCTATCTCTTGGAGAAGAGAGAGATCTGGAACCAAACCCTCATTCTCAATACCGGTAACATCCCAAAACTATTCATGGAAGACAGATCCCATGTCACTGTGGATATACAATCCCAAAAATGATCCATGAATCCTAACCCCATTTTGAAACAAATGTGGGAAACCTCTAACTACAGAAATACAAACCCAAAATTGTAGAGACATTGATGTCTCTTTCCCAAGGGATTGATATGTCAACAGGTTTTGGTGGAGGATTCAATTTAGATCCTTTTAGATACGGGAACCAAGGATGGAGATACCCTACCATGAATGGAATTAAAGAGGGAACTCAAGTTCGTATGTAGGCCTTACAACACGCTCTGTCACATTGTTACTTCACGCAAGGGTGCTCTATAGGTACCCAACATTATTGCGCCTTGAAGGTATGCCACGCAGGTGTACCAAACAGGTGTGCCGTGTAGGTTTGTATGATGATTGAAGAATATGTTTAAAATAGGGTAACCAAGCCTATGTAAAAATTTTGAAATATATTCAAAACATGCCTTATCCATTTAATTATTTCTTCTATCATGTTTTTGTGAGATAACTATGAAAATTTGAGGGATCGGGGAAAGTGATCTATGCAATGGGAGATTTAGGGGGTCCTTCAACATTTTAAGTCTTTGAAATTGGAAGCCAGTGGTCTTATTTATTGTCATGGATGTGGCATGGTCGAAGGGATGTTTTTGGCATAGGTCCACCAAGTAGGTCCTCCACATAGGTCTCCTTCATAGGGATTAAAAAAATACTTATACACAGGTCCACCACATAGGTCTACCGCATAGCTCTTTGGAGGGTTTGGATTTCTATTGAATTCTTCGAACCTCACCTTGGTATTTTGAAATATCTAAGCGTATCCTCATAGTCTTTTTGTGTTTTGAAGTAGTGTAAACATGGGGAATTGTCCTTCATTCCATGTCTATATCCAAATCTAACAATACTATAACATGGACCCTCTAATTCCTAGAATCACCATGGGTAAGTATTCCCACCAAAACATCCTTCTAGATATGTACATAAAAAAAAGAAAACACATAACATATGATCATTATAGTACTCTAATGCTTGAATAGGGAGTCTTGATCAACATAACACTAGGGTGATCCCATTTCTGGAAACACAAAATGCGACCAAAAAATTGTTGAATCATAGGTTAGTTCATCTATAACTCAATTATTCTCAACATTATGGGGGTATATCAACTTGATCTTTAATAGGTGGGTTAAAATTATACTCAATGGGTGGAATCACCACTAGAAATAAAACCATAGGAACTAAAACATATATATTTTATTAAACTGAAGAATATCTTCTAATATAACCATAATCTCATTATTTCTATGGAATCTGGGAAGGATATCATTATTTTAAAATATAGAAATAGTCAAGATGCTCTATAAGAAAAGTAGAAAATCTAGGGTGCAGGCTCATGATCTAAATAGAATCCACAACTAAATTATAGGTGATGTGTCTAGTACCATTTTCCTATAAAATTTTCTGATATGTTCGGAATCAACAAGAAGGTTGTTAGTGTCGTAATTAATTCATACATCTGTTTCTATAACATCATGAGGTTCCCTTTTATAAAATCCCAACTTGAGACAATTAAACAATATTACCCATGTTTCCAAAAATATCAATAAGTCTAGGATGTATCCAAAAATTAGTCATAAGATAACCTCCCTTGATTACAATCTATCATTATCTAATATACCTGGTCCCGACATGAAATCGTTATTCCAATAATGACACCCCAAGCCCAACTCGAATAATCTTGGTGCTAGATAAAAATTGATACTATCGAATATAAAAATATAGGAGGCATTATCCTAATGTACCTACATCACACACATCTCTATATAGTAGTGTTATATTGGAAAAATAATCAGCTAACAAGTTAATTTCAGTCCTTAAAAATAATTCCAAAATAGAGTATGTAAATTTTAATTTAAGATAAGAAAGTTTCAATATATTTACACCAAAACTAAAAATTTTGACAATATACTATCTTGAATTGGAATCCTATCAAGATGGAACTCCTGGAACAGTAAAATTTTATTTTAGAATAACAAAACTCAACATAATATTGGCCCTCCTAAGACTCTGATAAAAATCGAAACAAATACATAAGGTAAAAAATGTGTTGGAAGATAGGATGTGTGGGTGAGTATCAATACACAAAATATAAATCCTAGAAATCGAGAAACACACAGCATCAAGTGGAAGAAATATCTACATCACTAAAATAATGTAAAATATATATAACCTAGATTTCCTCATTGGAAGACTCTATGTCCCAAGGTCAGATCATGTCCTCATAGCCATCCATGGATTCTACAAAAGGATTAATGGTAAATTTTGTATGATAGAACTCAATAATGTGGTTTCTATTATGAAATTTAACTCATCTTAGAGGACATACCAATTAGTTACCACTATGAATATGTATGAAAAAACTAATTGGGATATTACAAGACACATGCTTGAACATAATTGACCTTTTTATAAGACAAAAAATGTTATTACAATGATATGAGATCATGAATAAGGCTTACTAGGGAAACCATAACCTATTTGAATGAATAGACTATAAAGGAGATCACATTATTTAGATGTTGGGAAATAAATATGTAACCCATAATAGGGAACATTGATGCATCATAACTCCCAAGCAAACAAAAAGGAATACCTAACACTATCCAAAACAATCCTATAAAGGGTATCTGTAATCCTATGTTTAGGTCGGGATACCTCACTATACCCACTTATGTAACAACCATGGGAATGTATATGCATTTTCATAGATAAAGTGAACTCACCCAAGTGTATACCACAATCGATCTGAGGATATAAATGGATATATCCTTTCCCAAAATAAATATATGGTGTTTCCAAAGGGGTACTTGTCATGTCTCAAACTGTATCAAACTAATCATGTCCTTATGTCTCATATGTCATATCCTTACCCAAATATATGATGTTCTATCTAATAAAAAATTTAATGTGGAAGCCATTTCAGCACTCGACATGTGTCTCCTAATCAAACCCATGAAAATTATGAAGTACAATGTGTATTCCATTTCACACATAGTTTGTGGGGTCACATATCCTGTAGGGAATGTATCCCATGTTCACTCTAAATTGGTTGTCTAGGGGTCAAATGGATTGTGAATATATGACATTATATATGATATTTAACTCACTATGAAAATCCTACCCAACACAGTGAGTGATTCACGTGGATTGTGTTCTTTTGAATTGAACACATTAAGAAGAATTATTTTGTAGAATCTATATCCAATTAACATGTACTACCCACAAAATCGTTTACTTCACTCCACCATGATTGTCAACCATAACTACATATATCCATGTTGACGAAAAATCCAATGTCACCAATGGATGGATTACAAAAACATTTCTATTTGAAAAGGTCCATAAACACGTTCATGAAGCCTCATAATAATGAAACATATGGGATATATATTTTCTACAACAATATTGGATCTCCATCATTAATGGTGTCCAAAATATATCCACCCATATCATAGAAACAGTCATCACCACACCTCCAGATATATAAAATCTATTCGAATCTCAATACAATCATCTCAAAAAAATATTTATATTCCAATTGATAGTGTTACACATACATAATTATAGAGAATCCTAAATCATGACCCATAACATTGATTTATTTCATGAAAAAAGACCCCACAGTGATTAGTTTCATCAGTATCGTCAAATCATCATCCAATCAGAATACTGGTGATCAATGTTGACGAATGGTTAGAGAAAATAAAAAAAAACAGAATGAAATCTTTGAATGAAGGTTGTGTTCATTAAGAAATCATTGATAGTTTCTAAAGATTAAGTTTGATATTAATATCATAAAATTATATAAATAATATAACATAAATTCCGAAATCCCTCATGTGTAGGAAAAAATTTGGTTAGACCGATGAAGATATATCCATGAATTAATCTATAATTATTTATGATTTTTTAATCTCAATAGATTTGAGTAGGGATATAATAAACAAAATAAAATTCCCTAAATATGATAACTTATATTTTAAATGAAAAATTATTTCATGTAGTTCCCATTGGTGACATGAAATGATTCTATTGAAGATAAAAAACAGTGTTTCACTACAATTATACAACCACGATTCCATTATCATCTTCCCATTTATTCCCCTTCAATTTTCTCCCTCACAAAATCACCACTATTTTATTTTATATATTTATCCCCAAAAAATACACCTTAGATAGGGTTATATATAGGATTTTATATATGGGTAGACAATAAAATTTTAATTGATTTTAATAATTAGTTTCATTATTTTAATCCTCCCAAGACTACACACAATCGAAGCATCAGATGCCAACAAGACTTATTTGGACCTTAGGAAAATACCTGTATTCTAGATTTAAGGGTGGTATCTTCCCCATATGATAATCCATATTAGGGATATTCAATTATTTCTAGAAAATTATGATCATATGATATATTATGTTTAAAATTATAATTATATCAAAAGATTGCATCCAATGGACTTAGAATCCCATGCCAAATATATTCATTAATTAAATAATATTATATTATATATTCCAATGTGTGTAATTAAATTTTTTATAATCCATAAATTTTCACCCCAATCTTGTAATATTTTACGAAAAAGTGAAATCCTACTCAAATATGTGAATAAACTAAGGTTGTGATTGGGTAAACCTCTCTCATGAGCTCTAATGGATTTTTTTCATGTAGTCTATATGCACAAATAAATGGTGGAGACACACACATAAATGATGGTGTCCAACGACTTCCTTGAACATCACTAATAAACCAAAATTGGGAACTACTTCTTCAATTTCTATCACACCCTTCTTGATAATTTTCCATAAATTATGCAGTTACATCCTAACCAAAGAAAAGTTAGAAAAAATGTCAACCAATCTAAATAAAATGGTTGGTCTAAGAATTATTCCATACTCAACAAACATTATTTGTTAATATAAATGGGTCCATCAGAATCATAGAGGGCGTGTTTCCTTATATAATTCCTTATATTCCATGACATGGAGATATCTCTTCGAACACATGTTCACAAAAACTAACCCAAAAAATCCATCATTAGTTCAAATGGATATCCGGAAATCTATAGTAATTCCTCATCCACCCATGGATTAATCAAACATTCACTTTTACTGGTCACACAATATCCTGTCCCATAGGCAATATTCTCCTAGTTATGACCAATACTACTGTTACATGGAGGGTCTCCATATAAGGCCTAAAATTGATAAACAAATGATTGTGGAGTGACTAAGTTTTCAATACACAAATTCAACCAGTTATAGATTCTCCTATAAGAATAATTAAACATTCATTCAACCAAGAAACATGTTCTATAGAACATGAATAATCATGCCTATATGGAAATCTTTATGTGGGTAAAACATCATAAATAACTATAATTGTGTCCCAATTTATGATTTATTCAACTACATAATATTAATATGAAACAAGAATCATGGTCTATGATGATAATGAAGGAAAATCCATTAATCCTAACAACCAATTACTTGTATGTGAATATAAAACATTCAATTATGATATACTACCATATGCTTATGATGTGGTCCATCTTGGGGAGACAACATATTATATATGAGATAGAATCCAGAACAATCAATAATCATTGAGGAATAATTAGAAAACCAATGTAGAAAACATCCCACTTCCACTACCATCCCATCACCTCAATCATCACCTATATGAAGTTAAGTCATTAAGAGATAAAATCACAACATTATTAAAGGTTCCAGTACATCATCTATAAAATTGTATTGACATTTAAATGTAATATAATATAATTCATTAAAACCACCACTTGATCCTTGAATTGTTTGATCTTCTATATAAAACATGGTTTATATTCTCCCATAAATTAGAAAATCCTTTAGTAGAATGTATAGTAAATATCATCACACAAAATATATCACTATTGAAAATTATATGTTGTTCCTACCTAAAATTTTACAGATGTGGGGGGTGAAATAAAATCACTGCTTGTATGATACACCATCATATTCCCCAAGGTTAAACTTTAAATTGTTTAATAGTGATATCAAATCACTCAACAAATCTTAATTTAAAATACTTAAATTTAGAACCTTTTACCAAATCACCCTTCATGGTATTAAAGACTATCCCAAATTCATATACTTATAGGAACTCCATCATCCAGATCATCATCTGTTCATAAAAATCTCATAGACACTTCTCTATAAAGAAAAACTGATTACCCTTTCAGGTCAAGTAGATAGATTTTCCACAATATGGGAGAAATCAAGTACAAATCCTCAAAAATATATTTATTACATCGGAAATCATCTCTTTAAAACCAAAAACCTTGTTGGGTCCAAGTTTAGAACAACAGTATCCATTTTCTAGTCCACAAAAAAAAACAATTTTCTTTGATAAGATGTCTTAAAATGTGGATCTCATGATCCTAGATTTCAGGCATTGTGAGAATCCCATAAATATGGTGATCATAGATTATGTTATGAACCATGATCAAAATATCTTTCATTCACAGCCTCTAATTCCAGTTAAATAAATATTTATTTAATGTATACAAACATGAACATGACTTTGATTGGTTAAAATATCTATTTCATAAGTCCAAAAAATAATTTTGGAACATTCAACATTCCAAAAGTCATCACAAAGATAAGAACAAAATCATTGTTTTTTTGTAATGATACATTCAGTATATCCTCCTCAAAAATTTAGTGCTGGTGTTACCCTATCCCGAGGTCAGTCTATATAAACAACCTCTCTCTATCCACTGGCCATTGAATACATTGATTATTGAATGTGGATACATATTCCTTATAGAAAACTAGTTTTGGTGATATTAATCCACACATATCATTATCACATACTCCGACCAAGGAAAACTTAATAGGGTTTCCCAGTAAAACATACTTAATCTAATGAATGTATTCTGCTGTAGGTCCTCATACTACATACGCAACTCTTATACCTCTATGGCCTCATTCAATATTCTAGTGCATATATCACTTCATACATGGGTGTAGTTATATGACCAAAGTTGATCCATTAATGGATATGTATGACTAGAAAACCCTCAGGGAAGACACCTACATATCCCAAAATCATAAAAAGATGAATGTTAAAAACATTTAATACTATGAGGATCATATAAGAAAAATACTATTAAATAAAATATATCCTCTTACATATGATATCTTCAATCATTTCATAGTATTCCTTCATTATACAGAAGGAACATTTCATCCCAAAAACTCATATACAATATAACCATTATTGGTTATAGTCAAACTTTTGATGTATAGTAGACATCATCCCCATACCATGTAGAACATTATATGGCCTCATTAATGATTCTGTATGATCTCCTTCATGTATCCCACTTTCACCATTGTGATTTCACACTATTAATAGAAGTGTGCGATAAATAAATCATTCATAGTATGATTCTCTAAATTAAAGGGCTTAAAATTTTCCCTACTATAATACCTTAGTATTGAAAAAAGATGTGTGTATGAAAAGTGTATTTTGACTATGCAATAATACTACAATTGGATAAGAGAAAACATGATGCATGCATCAAAACACATTTGAAGCCTCCTAGTCAGAAGCCCATACTACATAAATCTAGACTTCCCATTCCATACTTGTCCTTATATCAAGGGATCGCTCTAACACATTAGTACATCAAAACTATATCAGAACATACAAATAAAAGGAACTCATCAACAAAACCCTAACAATGACAACATTTTCCAAAACTGAATCTCTCAAATGACATTAAATTATATCACAAGATAAAAATATTTAATGGGGATTTACCCCACATATTCTCACATACAATTCTTATAATATAATTCCAACACATGGCTCCATAAATAACCTATGTTTCCTTGCTGATGACCCACATTAAGAATATCCATGACTAGGGGTCATAACCTAGTCTAAATTTTATTCCAATGGATTGATATATTTGTATAGTGTCTGAGGAAGGGTTCTTGATCCCCATAAAACATGGTTGGTCCCTATACCTAAAACACAATAAGCACACATTCCACAGATGAATTATCTATTATTGACACTACAACCATTTTTTACTCAACCTGACATGGATTATCCATCTAAAACATTATAGGTTATCCAACAAGATATTCAATAGGTGGAGAAAACACTCTTTATGATTTGATTGGAACCACCTCCTTCAAAAGTACATTGAATTAAAATTAATCACCAAATGTATCATAGTTTAGATCATACTAAAGAAGAATGTCTATATTTAATTATGGAGGTATCTTTCGATATTCTAGACTCACCATAGTAAAAATAGAATATATAGGTAACAAACTAAATATATAAATAGAACCCATAAATCATTTTATTATGATGCATCTAAATTGTTTTCTTTATAATGAGCGCCTTCATTTTTCAGGTCAACAAAGAGGTTGTCAGAGTTCTTGTGAAGGTATACTAGGACTACTACACCACAAATTGGTTTCCTAACATGATATATGATATTAGGAAACATTAATAAAGTTACCATATTTCCTAAACAACCCCTTATAGATAGAATATATCCAATGTAAGATCAAAATAAAAAATCCATTGATACCAGTCTCTCAATACTAAACCCATCGGGTAATTTATAGGCGGTAGTATGATCAAAATTTCCACACAAGAAAACCGATAATATTTCAACATTTTAAAACATCCACTAATTAGGAAGAATATTCATATGTATACACTTATATAGTGTATAAAATATAATAACATGTAATAGTAAATTCACCATTAATCATTAATCTCATATCTTAGTGTGCAAATGTGTTTGAAATGAAAAATGGGCAAATAAAAGCCTTACAAATTTGTTAAATATTCCAAACTACTATAAAAAGGAGATTCTATCAAGAGGAAACTCATGGATCCTTCAGTTGTCCCTCTAGAAACACTAATCTTAACATTTTTATGTTCTTCATAGAATTTTGATGAATGACATATCTTCTACCTAAGACATGACATGTGTGGTAAGAGTCCATGAAGTGGTGAGTAAAAATAATTCTAGTAGAACACCTAGAAATGGAAATATAGAAAGAATAAACTAGATTTCAAATCTATATGAGAAAAGAAAATGGAAGAATCAAGATAACCTACAAATTCCCAAATATTTAATACAAATATCGATGTTAGGTCATCAAGTCAGTACCAAACATGTATTATAATTAAATCTCAATGGATACATTTAAATAAGAGATATCGTTTATCATGTCTCACAATCATGATTGATCCCCTCTGAGAGGACATACCAATGAGATCTTTCCATCAAGAATAAAAATTTATCTAACATTTATCATGAATGATAGAAATATCATTAGAAAAACCATACATTAAGACAACATATTTCAATACACATGTAGTGGATCATGACCAAGTCCTATAGTGGAAACCTTCTCCAAACAATATTAACCAAATATGAAATCAATCACACACCACAAATGTAGGAAATGGTATTACTATTACATAAATGTTATGAATCAGATATGGTCACTCAAGAAAACACACAGAGCAATATCTGAACCTATCCAAAACTAGCCCCTAGATGGGATCGATGATCCTATCTTCAAGGTAGGATACCTCACTATACCAAGTTAAGAAAGGACTATGGGAATACACATAAAATGGAATAGTTTGAGGGTACTCACCGAAGCTCACACCACAGATGTTATGAGGTGAAAAATGAATGTAACCTTCTTTAGATAAAGTACAATATTTCTCCCATGTGGTATTCAATATGTATCATTGACTCCTACAAAACAAGTGTCTTGATGTCTAACACTAAATAAAATTATTAGTTATATGATTTGTTCTTTTATTGTAAAAAATGTGAATAGGTCAGGATGGGACTCTGTGTGTGACACTTACCCAAGACAGTGCATTTTCCATACTACGTGGTGGTGTTCCCCATCACAAAATTTGAATGGGGTCGCATGGCCCCCAGGCTATGTACTCCCTATACGTGCTAACCATTTTAGCTATGTGTCACGTTGTTTTGGGCGTACCACAAGTCATGTGATATTTAACTCGCATTAAAACCCCTAATTGAAGAAAAATGTGTTACACATGACATGATATCATTTGATGTACACTTCATATAAAATTTACTTTAATAAAAACTTTTGGATGTTCTTGTGCCCCACACCTAACACCATTTCCTTCAATTTTACCTTGATTATAATCCACAATAACCCACATACGATTTGAACAAGGCTCTAATGACATTAGTTTCTAAATTATGGAAAAACATTAGAAGAAAATGGTTATTAAATGTTTACTAAGGCCCTCAAATGATCAAATTGAAAGGATATACACTATCAGTGCCAACATCGAAAAATCATTATCACTAGTGGTCACTATCCAACAACCCCTTTATAGAAACCCCCAATTATTACATACTGAGATATATCTATGGAATTGTTATCTTAGAATTACCATTATGAAAAATGTATTCAGATTCTTATCATCACTATCACACCTCATTCATGTCTCCAAATCCAAAAAACTGGAACTGCAAAACTGATCTTTTACACCAATGATAGACTACCTAATTATTATTTACCCAGGTATCATTGAATCATCGATCAAATAGGAAAATAATTATGAACATTGAATAATAGGGGGAGAAAAGAACAAAAAAAGTTCTATTGAGGATTATGTTCAAATCAACTAATTCAATAATATATAATTCTAAAAATCTCAATTCTAGGATAAAAAATTTTAAATACTAAGGATTACAAATTCATTAACTAATTTTAAAGGAATTATTTCACATTCATATTAATAATATTGAATGTTAAAACAAACCAAAAAATCAGACTCCCTTCCTCTAGTTGGATAGAACATTTATGAAGAATGATTCAATATTGTATTCATTAGAGATATCCATGAACTCTTTCATGATGATAAAATTTATAGTTCTATGATTATCAATCGACAATTTCTTGATTACCTACTGTCGTGTTCACTAGTATATTCATCCACTCCATCCACCCCATTTAATAGAGTTATGTGGTTGAAACTGAGGAATTTTATATAGTAGGAGTTAAATATAGGATTCTTTTTAGTTCTATAGAAATAAATATAAATTAAATTTAGTGATTATTATTATTCATTTAATCCTAAAATGACTACATTTCTTCAAATAAACTCATGATATAAGGAATTATATCGCACGTATGGTAAAATATCCTACGAAGATTTAATAGTCATCATGGTTTCCCAATTTGGGACACTGTCTTAGTGTTATTAAATTATTTAAGAAATGTAGTTCCCATGAAATATTATAATTTATATTTTTTATATATCAATATGCAGGATCAATAGGCCTTGTTATCCTACCTTCACACCACACCTCAAAAAAAATTATTATTTGATATATTCCAAAGTGGAAAACACATTTTTGGGTGTAGTGGAAAAGAATATGTAAATGAATGAGAAGAATATATATAAACTAAAACTCAAACCTTGATATATGAAGTGCCCAGATCAGTGTGATCACTGAGAGGGGGAGGGGGTGAATCAGTGATCCTTTAAATCTTTTTACTAATTGATTCTTTACCAATTAAACCTCTATGGCTTGTTAAGGCCTCGATCCACTCTTCTTGTATCTCTCAGCCATTCCTCGAGTGATGTAGTAAATGTAAAGGCATAGGACACAAGGATTTACAAGGATCGGCACCAAAGGCCTACCTCATTGCCATGTTTGTTATTTTCCCCAACATGGTTTCTCCCATTATAATCTGTTAGTATTACAATGGTCGATACAGAGTCCCACTGTATCTCTCCTAAGTCCCACAGGAGGGTCTTTATACTGCGTCCCACAGTGTTACCAGAGTCCCACTGGCCTGCTTTAGAATCCCACTGAAGAATTCTTCCACCCTGAGTCTCACAGGGGGCTTCTCCTGGCTCCTCGATTCACACGAGTAGCTCTTCTTCTCTTTAAGTTCTTCAAGTATCTTCAGCAGTCTGGGATAAAGAATGATGGCCTTGCTCTTCACTTCTGATCACTTGATCAGGTCTTCTCATCTTGCTCAGGATTTATCTCCTTCTTCTCAGGATGACCCGGCCTCTCTCCTCAAGAATCTTCAACAGCCTCTGATAAGTTCTGTTGGTCTTGCTCAAAACTTCTGATCACTTCTGTTGATCAGGGTCTTCTCAATTACTGAAAACTCAGGAAGCTGATGTCTTTAACTTCAGTCTGGCTTCAGTCTCACTTCACATCAACTTCATGCACTGAGTGCATGACAACTCTTCTTCCTCGTGCACTGACTGCATGGCTTCTTAAAATCTTCTTCAAGAACTTTCAGTCTTGGACAACTCAAAATGCACACAAGCAGATTCAACTTGTTCACGTGTGAACGTGCATGCATGTAAGCATGCACTCCCCTTTCATTCTTCTTGGTGCAATAAACCCACAAAGGGTGTAATCCTTTTTAGCACACACCTTCTCACTTCCTTCACACACTTTTTTATTATTCTTTACACACTTGAATGTGTGTTATACTTTAGTGTGGGGGTCTCCTCTTCTTCTAAGTGTATACACACTTCTTAGTTCACACACTAGGTTCGGCCTCTTCACTTTGTTTAGCACACACAATTTGTTCTTCGTTTTGCACACACTTAAGCTTGGCCTCTTTACTCTTCTTGCACACAATTGTCTATGGCCTCTTTGGTCCTTTGTTTTCACACACACTTCCTTTGTTCAATTAGCAAACACAAGGCTTGGCCTTCTTCTTCCTCTTGCACACACAACTTGGATTTAGTTGTGGTCTTACTCTCCTCCTTGCACACACACGGCTAGGGTGTAGTCTCTATAAAGCACACACACACAAGGTGTGTAATTCATACTACCTGAACCTCCTGCCAATGTGAAGGGCGCTCAAGGGGTGCGGCCACTTCCACTTCTTCTTCAAAGAGCACAAGGTATGAGCCGCGCAAGGGTGCGGACACTTCTGTCGCGCAAGCTCCAAGGGTGCAAGAAGTCTTCTTCCGCGCAAGCCTCAAAAAACACAAGGTGATGAAATGGGTAGCCGCGGGCGCGCAGGGTATAACACCGCAGGTGCACAAGTGTGTCAAGGACACCTTGGCTGCACTAGTGCAAACCGCGCAGGAGGCGCGGTGCATAGAGGGGGCGCGCAACTTTGTGTTGCCCAACCTCCACTTATTGTCGCGCAAAGGGGATACGCGCAAGGGACTCCAGCCGCGCAAGGTACTTGTGTGGGGCTTCTACTTCGCGAGGCAGAGGCACACGCGGGACTCCAAGTTTTCAATAAAAACTTTATCAAGCAAAAAACAAGTTCCTCGAGTGCTCCTTTTATAGGCGAGGCTACCTCGTATCATCCGCGTGTGATATCTTTAAATTCCAGAAGTTTTTGGTTATTTCAAGATTCTTAAAATCTTGATATTTCCTCTGTTTCACCACGGGTTATTTATTTTTTATCTTCTTCACGTGCATGCGACTCAGAAACGCATGCACGGCCTCGTTTAAGCACAATCCATGCAATGAATAATCCACATGGCCTCGGTACGTTGCTTGCCTCGGCTTCGACCGAAATATCTCCTTTGTTGCATGCAAGCCCTTTTTTATGCATGGATGGATTAAATAGGGCCAGATGAGATCGAATATGTCTTCGGCTTGATCACCAGTGGTCGAGAGCTTCATTTCTTCGTTCGGGAGGCTCCTGGTTCGCCGAAGGCGTCGGGGGAGGCGTCAGCTGAGCTCGAGGAGGAAAACACCTCCAGCGCTGTTGGATTGATCATTTAAATGATCTCCAACAGCCACAATTATAACGTGGCTCCGCGGATGCATTGGATGGCTGAGATCTGTCACGAGATCTCTTGGACGGCTCATATTAGATCCCACTTATTTTTCCGCGTCCCACATCGAATCGCTTCGCGGTTTATCCGTGGTTTAACAAACAATGCATGCCATCCACAGCTCAGTTGTATCTTCTACCTCCACGGTGCTGACATGCACCGTGTTCTTCTACGGGCGCACTCTAGCGCCCACTCTGCACACACGGGCGCGCTATGCGCCCACCATGCGCTCCTCTGGGCGTGCCCCTGGCGTCTACGCTGCGTGCTGCGGGTGCCCCCCTGCCTCAGGGTTGCTGCCTTGGCCTTGAGGGTTCCCCACGGGCGTGGTGACCTTGAGTCCCACAAGAGCCTTGGGTGATGACCCTCGGCTGGCCTCCTTCGTGGCCCATATTTTTTCTAAGGGGAAATCTTAGGACTTTGTATAACAAAGTAACCATGTTTCCAATGCCAAATGCCACTTCTACCTCTAAGACATTTCTTCTTCTATATTTCTTCTCTTCTTTTCTCTTCTTCTTCATTAGAATTCCTCCAATCTTCTTCATCATAATTCCTCATCTCCTCATCAATTTGTATTCTTCACTTAGGAGGGACTTCTTCTTCAACCGATTCACTTAAGTCAATTAATTATTCAATATGCTTTTTTGACCTAATCAGAGATAAAATTGGATCATCTTCAAATTCACATGCACTAAGTGATAGTGCATGGACTTCATTAGCACCACTTCATCCACTTAGGAGTTGTGGATGGTTCTCCTCATCTCCTCATGCATTTTCAATACAATGCATGGTCTTCTAACATTGTTGTGACATTGTATCCAGTTGATACAAGTTATTTGAAACTAAGAACAGCTCAACAATTGTCTGATATGCATGGAGAATGTTTCAACCACAATATCCTATGCCACTTAGTGATTATCTTAAGTAACATGCATCTTAGTACCATGGCCATTCTCCATTCATCACCATCACCATCACAACCTTTGTCATTCACATCTTGACATTCCTTGACATCCATTCATTCCATGAAAACATCATGCCTCATTGACAACAAATGCAACACAATGCACTTCAATATATGTCACCATTTTCAAACATTTTACTATTAATGGTCCTTCAAAAAAGCAAGCATCCCCATCCACATTAAATGTAACATTCTAGACCATAATTCTAGATTTTGACTCAGAATCGCCTAACTCTATTTTATATATGACCATCAAGATATTCCTAATGAATCCTTATCACACCCCAGAATTAACATACCTTACCAGATATGTGTCTGGAGTTAATAAGTTATACTTAATCATTTTTTATATGATTTAGTAGAAGTATAATCTTGTTTTACACCATTATGAGTCTACATTGAGAAACTTTTAAAAACTATATCCAATTTTTTATAAGAATTATTATTATTTAGGTCACTATGTCAAAAAATTATTGTATATATTTTTTAGACATAATTATGACATTCTCAATGGAACACAATAGGTATGTGAATTATATCATAAGACATTTCCCAATTATAAACTCACTCATTCCCATAGTGATAGTTATCATCATAAAAGGTGATCTTCGTGAATCATTTAAATAAATAACCTCAAATATCCTTTAAATTCCCTTTAACTATTATTTTCCACCATGATTCATAATATAAAATCCAAAAAGAGAATGATATTGATCTTATATGAATTTAACTAATGATGTAAACATCAACAAAAATATATATAATTTCCAACAAATTATACATTAGGTTAAATAAAAATTATATAATATTACTCTCAATAAGAGTATCATTCTCTAATTAATTAAGATATTCATCTTCTATATATACAATCAACTAATTATATTGCTCATAATCTGCAAATTTATTAGGAGGCTTCTCTTTATAAAACATTACATTAATTATTCTATAAAAAATTACCCTAATTAGTAGTTAATGTTATCTTATTCAAATATAAAAATAAAATATCATTTCATTTATTGGTTCTCCACTTAATAAGTAGAACCAAACAAATAAACTTATATGATCAAATTATTTTTACTAATTTCTTTCAAAATATTAACAATATCTAACCTATTATTGAATATATTAGTTAGATTATTAATAATTTAAAAATAATAAATAGAAAATCATAAATCAATGAAAGTATATGTGCACACATATACCATATATATTTTTATGTTTAATTAATCATGAATAACATCACTACTATACCTTAATTAATGTTTTTCTAATTTTCTAAAATAACTTTTTTAACTCAATAAAATTAAATCATATACTAGCAATAAAACTTTTACTTCTACTACTATTATTTTGGATCAGAAAATACACATAGATTCTATAGTATTTATAGCCTATAATTTTTTTAATTTAATTTCCCCAAATATTTTTGATAATAATAAAGACATTATTTTGGTAAGATTTTGTAATTTTTTCCCTCGAAATATTGGTCCCTCATTGTGAAATTACCCATTACCACAAATTTTTTCCCAAATCCACAGGGGATGATTACTTGAGTTATGTGTTTTAAATTATCTATTGGGATGTTATTTACCATATTTTACTATATCAAAATAAAAATACTATTTAAAAATGTCAATAATCATATATAAATGATATAGGAGATTATTTGAAAAAATAAATATAAATTGTAACACATAATTTCTCAATGAAAGTGTGAATCCAGATAAAAGAATAATGTATTTTGGAATAATAAATGTTATAAAGAACATTGAAATATTTAACAAAGAATTACATTTATTAAAAACTATACCTGCTACATAAATATTGATACATAATCAAATTATCTACATGGGGTATCCTTAATTCTATTATCACATACATTGTTCCCATTACATTAGGCACACCATAAATCTCGAAGTAGACACACACACACACACACACGAGGAATATATATATAACATTTGAGTAATATTTTCAATGGTAAGCACTGAAACACTATAAAACAGTTATATTTTAATATGAAAAAATAAAAAATGTGTAAATATATTAAATGGTTTCAATCAATCATAAGTATTATACATTTTATTAATTTGGAAACTCATCTAGGAAATTAATTTTTTTTATTTTAGGTAATATTCATGGAATCTCAGAATTCCAAATAATGAATAGAATATTTGAACACATAACCCATTTAATGCTTTAAAAAAATATGTAATGAAGTTTGTTCTATAGAAACGCATGGAATATAATGTTTTCCTTTTCCTCACAATATGGATTTAAAAATTCAGGTCTCCAATTTCAACATATCACAACATAAAAAAGAACCAAGGTTATCTGTATGTTATCAAAACTCATCTATATTCCATCAAAATATGTCTTATGTCATAATATTACAAAAATAAGATTAATATGCATCATTATAATATTATTATTATTCTATTTTTATATTACATTAATGGGTCACTTCTATTTCAAAATCTTTTTAGAATAATAAAATCCTATATACATTATTTTTAATTCAGTTTATAAAAATATTAAAACATATTCTTTTATAAATTACCACTATAAACAATTAGGTTACAATTTATCCTATTGAAGAAATGATATATTGTATACCTATTATGCAATATTTATTTTAATATAAAATATATTTTTCTAGTAATTTAAAATAATTGTATAATTTATAAGAAAAAAATTATAAAATATTATAAACAGAATTTTTAACTCATGTCAAAACATTTTAAACCCATTCACTTATATTATGATGTAGAAAATTTGATTTTTGGAAACTATTAGTGATCTAAATCTTTAATTTTTAACTATATTTTTCCAAAATATTTAACACGTTTTTTAAAAATATAATGTGAATTTATATAATATTAAAACATAAAAAAATAGAGTTCCAAATACAAAAATTTTAGATCTTAAAATTTCATTATGAATTCCTTAAAAAATGATGAAATCATTTGAATTATTATATTTACATATTTTCCATATCATTTGACTATTCCATGTTATTAATCTTTAATTTCCCACATGAACGATAAAAAAATACTTGTTCAAAACATAATAATTTAACTAAAATCATTATCATTAAATTAATATTAATTACCAATAAAAATAACTTATATATATTTAACATTAAGATTCATAGTTCACTTTTAATATACAGAAACATGTTTAAAATCTATTAAATAAGAGATGATACCTACAAATGTTTTAATATTTGACCACACTAAGGAACGATTCTCAATTTCTACTCAAGATAGAAAATTTTAAAAATATATTAAATTGTACATATATTTTAATAATAATGTGTTATATCTTAATCCATTAAACATGTAATAAAATTATTTGGAAGTAAATTCCCACTCATTTATGATAAAAAAATTGATGAAAAACAAGTTATTCATTATTTGGTGGTGAAGTCACCCAATGAAGAGAAACAAATGGTGAAAGGTTGTAGAGAAACAATCCTATAGAAATAACAACACTAAATATAAAAATAGTATATTTTACACAAATTACACTAATTTTAAATTACATGAATACTATGGTATAAAAATATTCTCCAAGTTGAAAAAAGTAAAAAACACATAATTTTTCAATGGACTATTTGGTTTAATTATTCATTTTACAAGTAGTCACACAACCCATTGACCAAATGTTTTACTGTCTTGATAAATAGAGAAATAAAAATAGTTAGTACTTAATTTTTTACCATTTCTCCATAATCAGAATCTATTCATAGATATTTAATGACACATAATCCTCTTCAACTCATGGGGATGGAAAAAAAATAAAAATGTTTTAGATCAAATGACAAGTAAGGGATAAAAAATCCATTACCATAAGTGTTCAATTATAAACTCATCCAATAGAAATTTTTATAAAAATTATATACTTTAAAAATGTATAAAAACATAAGTGTTATCCATGAGCTAGAAAAAATGAAATAAATTCTGAAATGAAAAAACATTTACCATGTAATAGGGAAACAAAAAAAAGAAATATATAACACTAGTAATTTGATATTTTAAATATAATATCAAAATAAATATCATAAAATTTTCTATCATTGTGAACTTGGCTACCCTCCAACCCATTCTCTCATAATATTAATACATGATGTTGTTCCCCCTAGAAATATTTTCTCTTATCTAGATCTAAAATCCCAAAACATAAAACACTGGAATTGATACACATCTATGATTAAAATTTCAATCATGGATTTGGACTCTATGAAACTATTAGTATAATTCCCCGACCATATAAAATTACATAGTCATGAATTAAATAAATAATTTACATTGAGGATCTTTTCAGGTTTAGAGTTTTAGAGAATTTGGACATAACTATTACATCTCAATGATTACAAAGTAGACACATCTACTCAGTTTGCATTTTTTTCACAAAATAAAAACTCTTGAACCAAATAGTCATGTATATATCCATGTTTTCGACATCATGAAATTTCATTGATCCCATCCTTGACCCTATTCCACTTTATGTCCTGTGAAAAACATTTCAAAAACATGGGATGAGCATAAAAAGCTCAGTAAGGGATACACAATGAATGAAAACATTAGATGATCAATATATACATAACATAAGATATTTGAGATACATAATTAAATCATTAGATTTATGTATAACTCATATAAATCATAAGACAAAAATGTAACTTGAGGAATTCATAACATTCTTACATAGGGAGTAACCCTCATGGTTATGTTTGGAATACCAATCGTAGAATATTACCTAAATCTATTCAGAGAAACCTTAGTGTTTAACTCCTTTGTGTTACCCAATTCATTGGATAGATATCTCAGGCTCACCCACCCTTAGTTTTTCATGGAACCACCCGACATCATTAACAATTCCCAAGAACCATAACATAAATTTATCACATAAAACATGCAAAAAGGAAATATAACATTTAAACATTTCAATCACAAGATATCAATACAACACATTGATATAATCAAAAAATTATCAAAACCATCATCAAAACAAAAATAAAATAAATTTAAAACTATGTATTTATTTTTCATTTAAAAAAGTTATGGCTTCCAGAGGAAGCCGAAACTCAAATAATGGTCACGGAGGCAGAGAAGTCATTTTCGCCGCATACGTAAGACAAAAAAGATTCCTTTTTTCATTTAGTAAAATGATACATGTAAAATGATTCCTTTTGAATGAAATTAAAAGTCAAAAGGGTTTATTATACAACTAATAAAAGAAGGTCGTATATAAATTTAAGTATGCCTCAATGAAAGGAGATTGAGACGAAGTCCCTTACAAAGACGTTATCTTTAGATTAAAGATAAATCAATTAAATAATTTTGTGTGACCAATATAAATACAATCAATATAATTGGATATTAAGTGTAAAAAATCAGAGGTAATCCACACATATTCATATCACAACATAATCAATAAGTAGATGTTTGACCCAAAGAATTGAAATTGGGTTAAGAATTTCCCTTACAGAAATTCGACAGCCTTACGTCGTCACATTAAAATTTAAAAAAAGAGTTGATGAGAGATAAAAAAGGGTATCTCATCACTTTGACGTACAATTTACAGAAATATGAATATATAAGAACATATACAAACCTAAGAAGATGTAAATTAAATGACCTAACAAAAAGAAGACTTTTAAAAAGAGGATGGTGAAAGGTTCCCTTACCGATTTGGGTAACTTTCGATACGTACACCTCATGAAATAAGGGACATAAAATGAAGATGTAAATACCCATTAATTAATGAATATTACACATATAATACAATCATGGGAAGTACATACACCACAATAAAGGAAATAGGGGATAATGTATCATGAATATCATGAGAATAAAAAGTGAGATAAAAACCCCTTACCTCATTGTAATCAATTGAGTCGTATGACCAAAAGATAATAAACACCAAATGAATTAAATAAAACCAATAATATAAATAAAATCATGATAATATATACGAAATGTCAGTATACAATACACCACATGCAACAAATAAGTTGTGAACAATGGAAGTCTCACGGAATTAAAAGTGAGATAAGAAATCCACTTACCTCGTGTCTTACTTGACTTTCTTGTATGTTCCTTATTCATATTGAATGATAAACTTAAGTTCATTTATACTTAATTAAGAATATTTTTCTGTTTTATTATTAATTTTATATCGCTTATTACCTTTCTATAAAAATTATTTAATTGTTCGAGTTCATAATGGACATTTTGTCGATGTTCGGAACTTTAGTCAAAAAATGGACTTCTTATAATTACATGATGTTCATGTGGTCCAAATTTCATTAAATACAGAAATATATTAATCATTTATATGTACTATATATCATATATATCCATTATATATATGTTCTTATAATAGTACATAAAATTTGGAGAAAATAAATGAAATTCCACATTCATGGAGACTTAAGCCGTACATACGCATAAATGCTACTTTCATTTCTATTTCATACATTAATGAAATGAAAATATAATGATACATAGCTGTATTATAATTAAAGTATAATATATATGTTATATATGTTAAATAAGTTCATAAATTACATTCTTTATAAATTCCATGTTTGGCATGAACGAGTCACATCACTTGAGGGGGCGGTTGTCCACACTTCCCCGTCTGAAATTATCACATTTACACAAAATTTAAAGCATAAAGTTATGTTTTAAATATAAAATACAAAAGCATATATATTATATAAATATAATATATATCATATATAAATATATTTCTATCATAATGGCCACCATGAGAGGTGTTACAAGGAGACTGAACAATCATCATTTCGTGAGGCTGTAATTCACCACCCACAGAAATAGTATATTATATAACCATTAGACGGAGGTGTGTGTATGTGTTGGTAGAATCCTTATCATAACAAAATCCTAGTATATTTAGGATACTATTGTTTTTATTGGATCAAATAATAAGAAGATAGTGGTGAGTGAATAAGGAAAATAAAAGAAAGAAACTCGAGAGAAGACATTGCCTCTAAATCGGGTAACTCTTTTTTATTTGTGCCAAAGGCTTCCTTGGAAAGACTTCTTCCCAATTTAAGCCTTCTAGGAGAAAGAGAGGTAAGTGGAGAGATATTATGAGCATAGTTTGGATGATACAAGGGCTTGAGAGGTGTGGGTAAGGGGGTAGAGGTGGGGGCCTTTTATAAGAGGGAGGAGGGTCACTTTTGGAATGTCTTCAAATATTACTTTATTATAAAATTATTATCTAATTTTAAAGATCCCAGAATGATATATTTTGAGTATAAGGTGATTAGGGTTCTAAATACACCCATACATTAGGTTTTAGACAAGTGTAAGTCTTATATTTTACCATAACTTTTCATTTTATTTAAACCATTCATTAATGAGGTAATCACTGCATCATCATGGTGTCATAAATAAATTAATTTATTTAATGTCTTAATATTATAAATAAAATAACATGATTTATGAAATATTATTATATTTCAAATGACTATTTATATTCTAAGATATCATTTATGTAAGAAAAATTAAAATTTTTTACTTAGGTGTTACATAGTTTGGTTATATTTTTGCTTTCTTTAAAAATAATATGATAAAAGATCACTATCACACAAAAGTGATTCCATGGGGTCCCTAAGTTTGTACAAGGAATAAAATTTTCGGCCATGACACAACCATGAGGATTTAGACATATTTTGGGGTCATTTTATATTATTATGATATTATTTTATTACCCTTAACTACCCAATTAATAATTAATTATGATAATTAAAGATAATTTCCATCGTTACTATTCATAATGTCAAAAAAAAGAATCTTAATTACATAATTTGGACCTTATGATTCCAAATATGGAATAAATTTTACCAAATTCCAAACACAGAAATTTCAGTAATTAATTTAAAAATAATTCATGTTGTCAAAACCAAAGATGGGTTTTTATGAAGTAAAATTTATAAAAACATTGACTTGTTTTTACATCCAATAGAAAAGTGAAATTACTTCCAATGAACAACATTGTTTTAAGTGATAAAACAATAATTCAATTAAACTTTAAAACCAATTAAAATTACAATTTAACTATATAATTAAATTTGATGAAAAGGCAGTTTTGAAGTAAAATGTAGTATTTTTCACTATTCATTAAAAATGAACATTTATCAGCAAAATACCATAAATATATCCAAAGAGAATATGATATTCCAAATTCAAAAATTATATACATTTTACCAAATTAAAAAAAATAGAAGTTTCATTATTTATTTTTATAATTAATTCCCACTGTCAAGACAAATAGCATGTTTTTATGAAATAATATCTATCAATAGATTGACACTTGTTTATGTCAAATTTCAATGTGAAATTAATTCCAATGACCACCATTGGATGAAATGGTAAAAATATATTTTAACTACACTTTAAACCCAATTTAAAATATAATATAACCATATAAATAAATTATATTAAAAATAGGATTTCAATTAAAATACATCATTTTCACAATTCGTTAAAAATGAACTTTATTCGAAAAATAACAAACACTTAATCAAAGTACATTTGGATGTCCCAATTCTAGAAAAGGATTTTATTTTTTCAAATACAACATATAAAATTAACAAAAAGTAGTTTTAAAAATGTTTTTCTATAAAAACGCAGTTAATCGACCTTTTAAAGAATATTAGAATATTTATTTCTTAAAATTGGATTCATTTGAATTTTAAGATACTATCATTTATTGGGTAATAGTTAAAATATTTAACAAACATATATAATAATTTTATAGTTAGTTCTGTTCATTCCTTCCATTACAACGGCTATGCGTTAACTGCCATTTAAAATAATATTATTAAATTATTAGTGTGCAACGTAAGATTTCAAAGAAACTCATTATTACGTTTTGGGTACGCCATATAACATAGCATTCCCATGAATGTAATTTTAACATTTTATTCCCAAATATTAATAAATATGAAAATTTCTAATTCTTTATTTACATGGGATGTTAAATCCTTCCCCCCCTTTTGGAATTCTCTCCTCTCAATTTTAAAATTGGGCTCCGAAACATCATTAAAAGCCCCCCATCGAACAAAATTCAATAAAACTATCACATTAAAAGAATAAAAGTGAAGTATAATGGTCACCTAAGACGAAAGATTATATGATTCCATGAAAACATGGATATGTAGGAGAAACAAACCATAATGTTCTGACGGAGAGTGATAGAAAACTTTTTTAGGAGAAATTTAACCACGAGAAAATCACAAACTTGTGATGGATTAAACAGTATTGGATTCCCCAATAGGAAAAGTTAACATACAATGTTTTTTATTTATGTTACTTTTCATTAATGAATTTATTTATGAGCTTTACTAAAATATGAGGAAACATACTCATTTTCATGAAGACTTTCATCTTTTACTAGATTCCTAACACAAACTCATATTTTCTCCAAACGATGAGTATTGAGGATGACTTGTTCACATTGAGATCACTATAGTCAACTTCTAGAGAATCACATAATCCACAAAAAATGAACTATATATTTCCCATGTTTTATAACTTAATCAAAACCAAAATGGTTAGTACAAGATTAGATAATCCTCAAAAAGAATAATCTTTTACAGGAAGAAAAGCTACTCTTAATCTCCAAAATTTTTCCAACAACACCCAAAGTTCAACAAAGATCATTCAATAAACAGCTATCCATAAAATTTTTCAATGTAATCTAAACTAATATTGAAACCCAAATCCCTAAAGGATTTAATCAAATTGTATTCCACTGTAAATCTTAACATTTGCCTCAAAATAACATCAGTTACTCTTAAAGTATCATATTGAACACTAATTAACCTAATCACATATCCTCTATGATAGGTTAATCATTTCCATAGATAACCCAAAATCAACTTATTACTGATTCATATGATCATCTAACTAAAAATAATTAGTCATACTAACCAGGGACTTTACGTAGCCCAGTGGTAGGTGATAAATACAAGTCGCACTATGGTTGTGGGTTTGATTCCTATAGCATCGTCCAACGTGATGGGTTGTCACACGGTCTACGTGTTGTCTCATTTAAAAAACAATATTGTTTTATAACATTAAGAAAAATAGATTAATTCATCAAAAATAAACATAACATATTTTAACCACAAAGGTTATCTAATAACTTTCTTTTTGCATCCCAAAATGTATTAACCGGAAATTGAATAAAATTCAAGGATCATATAATCCCAAATGGTTCATTATAACTATACCCACAAAAGAAAATATAATTATTCCTTGAATAAATTTTCATATTTCAAACATTAGGGTTACACATACTATAAAAAGTCTTCTAATGTAATCCCATCATTAAAAGATCCTTAATACTTTTAAGAATTTCACTATCCTAAAATATACCATAACTCAGGAATCCCTTATATTTTTACTTCTTACTCATTCAACATTCTTATTGATCCATTAACCATTCCTTTCCAACTTATTCTGAACTAATTCTATCCTACAAACAAAATCATGAATAATATCCTAAGATTTCAATAATAGGAACACATCTGTTAATAAATCATCCATACCTTTAGTTAGTCATTGTTAGTTACTTCAACCTCAATCAGAATGGAATTAGGTATTGATAAACGAATATTTTTATGATCTTGGTGATCCCATTCCAGAAACTTCTTTGTAGGACATGTTTTTGTATAATGACCATGCACACCACATTTAAAACATTCAATTGATCCTTCCGAAATAACTTCTTTCCCTTTCATAGAGTAAACTAGATGCTTCCTTTTTCTATGGTAGGTTCTTGATTTGTGACCTTCATTTCCACATCTATAGTATCTTTTTATCCCTTTGAAACATTTACTATGTGTTTCTTTCCACATATTTGACACATATGTTTTCGAACATACATACCTTTAGGATTATTACATGAACTTCCGTAGGGATTTGTTTCTCACATATAGGATTCCTTATAAAAATCACTATGGTTCAGGTGGTCAATAACGACTCTAGATAGTGGGTTAAGAATAACCACAAGAGTTCTCAATGCACCTCTCATATCATTCAGTAGCTCGTTCAGAAACTTTCATAGTTTTCTTCACATCCACTGTTATTTTGGTGCCTACTAAATCCAACCATTTACTAAAACCAAAAAGGTCAGTGTGAGTATATCTGTAAAATAATTATTATATACTAAGATATAATTATTCATGTTATCTTAAACTCATTCACTTTATCTAAAAAAACTATGAATCTTTCTGAAATCCTAACCATTGTGGTAATGTCACTTAAGCTTAAAGAATACTATAACCACTAAAGTTATCTAAACCTACCCTTGATACAAACTATAAGGCCCAGGCCTTAGGACATTACATAATAATGAATTAAATGAATAATTCACATTGATGATCTTTTTAGATTTATATTTTTAGATAATTAGGACATAACTATTAAATATCAATGATTAAAAAGTAGACACATCTACTCACTTTCAATTTTTTTCAAAAAATAAAAACTCTTTAAAAAAAGAGTCATGTCTAGTTCGATGTTTTAGACAGCCTGACATTTCCTTGATCCCATCCTTGACCCTATTCCTCTTAATGCCCTGTGAAAAACATTTCAAAAATTTAGGATGATCATAAAAAGCTTAGTAAGGGTTACACAAATAAAGAAAACATTAGATCATCAATATATACATAACATAATCCTTTTAACATAACTCATAAAAAAATATGATTTAGGAATAACTCATAGATATAATAATACATAAAGGTAACTTGAGACATTCATAACATTCTTACCTAGGGAGTAACCCTGATGGTTACATTTGGAATACCCATCGCAGTATGTTACATAAATTTCTTTAGAGAAACCTTAGCATTTAACTCCTTCAAATTACCCAATTAATTGAAGAGCTATCTCAGGATCACCCTCCCTGAGTTTATAACGGAACCCCCCGACTTCATAAACAATGCCCAAGAACCATAACATAATTGTATAACATAAATCATGCATAAAGGAAACATAAAATTTCCACATTTCAATCACAAGATATTAATACAACACATTGATATAATCAAAACATTATCAAACCCATTTTCAAAAAAAAATAAAACATGGTATTTATTTTTCAATTAAAAATGGTATGGCTTGTAGAGGAAGTCGAAACTCAAATAATGGTCATGACGGCAGATAAGTCATTCTCGCCGCAGACGTATGACAAAAACATTTCTTCCATCATTTAGTAAAATGCTTCGTGGGAAAATATTCCTTCTGAATGAAATTAAAAGTCGAAAGGTTTTATTATATAACTAATAAAATAATGTCATATAAAAATTTAAGTATGCCTCAAGGAAAGGAGATTGAGGCGAAGTCCCTTACAAAGATGATATCCTTAGATTAATGATAAATCAATTATATAATTATGTGGGAGAAATATAAATACACTCAATATAAGTGGATATTAAGTGTAAAAAATCATAGGTCATCCAAACATATTAATAGCACGAAATAATCAATAAGTAGAGGTTTAACCCAAATAATTGAAATTGGGTTAAGAAGTTCCCTTACAGAAATTCGACAGCCTAACAGTGTCACATTAAAATTCAGAAAAAGAGTTGATGAGAGATAAAAAGGGTATCTCATCACTTAGAAATAAAATTTACATAAATAAGGATATATAAGAAGATATCCCAATATAAGAATATGTAAATTAAAATACCTAACAAAAAGATGTCTTTTAAAAATAGGAGGGTGAATGGTTCCCTTACCGATTTGGGTTACGTTAGAAACGTACACCCAATGAATGAAGGGTCAAACAATGAAGATTTAAATACCCATAAATTACATTTAATTACACAAATAATAGAATAATTGGAAGTACATACACCACTCAAAATTAAATAGTGGAAAATGTAGCATGAATCTCACGGGAATAAAAAGTGAGATAAAAACTCCTTACCTCGTTGTAATCAATCGAGTCGTATGACAAAAAGATAATAAACCCCAAATGAATCACATAATTACATGAATATAAATATAATCAGGATAATATATATTAAATGGAACTACACAATACACCGCACGAAACAAATAATTGGTGAATAATGGAAATCTCACGGAATTAAAAGTGAGATAAGAAATCCCCTTACCTCGTGTTCGAATTGACTTGCTTGCATGTTCCTTGTTCTTCCTGAATGATAAACTTAAATTAATTTCTACTTTATTATGATAATTATAAAAGTTTATTATTTCATTTATATCACTTATTACCTTTCTATAACAATTATTTAATTGTTTGAGTTCATAATAGACATTTTCTCGATGTTTGGAACTTAAGTCAAAAAATGGACTTCTTATTATTACATGATGTTCATGTGGTCCAAAGTTAATTAAATAAATAATTATATTCATAATTTATATGTAATATATATAATAAATATCTATTATATATATTTCATTATAATAGTACATAACATTTGGAGATCAGAAATGAAATGCCCCGTTCATGGAGACGGTAAGCCGTACGTACGCATGAACGCTACTTTCATTTCTATTTCATATTTTAATGGAATGAAAATATAATGATACATAGGTATATTACAATAAGAGTATAATATATCTGTTATATATGTTACATAAGATTATAAATTAAATTCTTTATAAATTCCATGTTTGGCCTGAACAAGTCACATCACTCGAGGGGGCGGTCGTCCACACTTCCTCATATGAAATTATCGCATTGGCACAACATGAAAAGAATAAAGGTATGTTTTAAATATTAAATACATAAGAATATAGAGGAAATAAATATAATAAATATAATATGTAAATATATATCCATCATAATGGCTACCATTATATGTGTTACAAGAAGATTAAACAATCATCCTTTCATGAGGCAGTAATTCGCCACCCACAGAAACAATATGTTCTTTAACCATTAAGCAGAGGTTTGTGTAAGTGTAGGTATAATCCTTATCATAAAAACACCCTAGTATATTTAGGATACTGTTGTTATTATGGGATCAAATAATAAGAAGATAGTGGTGAGTGAAGAAGGAAAATGAAAGAAAGAAACTCGAGAGAAGACATTACCTCTAAATCGGGTAACTCTTTTCGATTTGAGCCAAAGGCTTCTTTGGAAAGACTTATGCTCAATGTGAGGCTTCTAGGAGTGATAGAGGGATGTGGAGAGATAATATGAGTATAGGTTGGACGATCCAAGGGCTTGAGAGGTGTAGGTAAGTGGTAGATTTGGGGGGCCTTTTATAAGAGGGAAAAGGTTCACATTTGAAAAGTCTTGAAATGTTACATTATTATAAAATGATTTTCAGATTTTAAAGGTCACAAAATGATATATTTTAAGAATAAAAATATTAGGGTTCTAAATACACCCATAAAATAGGTTTTAGGGAAGTTTAAGTCTTAGATTTTACCTTATATTTTCATTTTATTTAAATTGTTCATTAATGAGGTAATCAATGCATCATCATTGTGTCCTAAATAAATTTATATATTTATTGGCAAAAATTTTTAAATAAAATACCAATATGTAGAGAATCTTATTATTATTAAAATTACTATATATATCTTAAGTTATAATTTATGTAAACAAAATTAAAATTTTTTTACTTTGGTGTTACATAGTTTGGTTATATTTTCGTTTCTTTAAAAATAATATGATAAAAGGCCACTATCAAACAAAAGTGATTACATGGGGTCCCTAAGATGGAAAAAAATACCATGGTCGTCCATGACACAAACAAGAGGATTTTGACACATTTTGGGGTCATTTTATATTATTATTATATTTTTTATTACCCTTAACTCCCCGATTACTAATTAATCATGATAATTAAAGATAATTGCCATTGTTACTATTCATAATTTTCAAAAACAAAATAGAATTAATTACATAATTTGAACCTTATTATTCTAAATATGTAATCCATTTTACCAAATTACAAACAAAGAAGTTTCATTAATTAATTTAAAAATAATTTCCGTTGTTAAAACCAAAGACGATTTTTTAAGAAGTAAAATTTATCAAAAGATTAATTTGTTTTTACATCCAATTGTAAAGTGAAATTACATTAAATGAATAACATTGTATTAATTGATAAAAACATAATTAAATTACACTTTAAAACCAATTAAATTGACAATAAAACTAAATAATTAAATTATATGAAAAATCAGTGTTGAACTAAAGTGTTGTATTTTTCACTATTCATTAATAATGAACATTTGTCAGAAAAATATCAAAAATTTATCCAAAGTAAATTTGATATTAAAAAGTTAAAAATTATTTCTATTTTACCAAATTCAAAACATATAATTTTCATTAATTAATTTTATAATTAATTCCCACCATCAAGACAAATAGCCTATTTTTAAGAAACAATATCTATCATAAGATTGGCACTTATTTATGTCCAATTTCAAAGTGAAATTAATTCCAATGACCACCATTGGATTAAATGGTAAAAATATATTTTAACTACACTTTAATCCCAATAAAAAAATAATCTATCCATATAAATATATTAGATTACAACGAGGTTTGGAATTAAAATACAACATTTTCATTATCCATTAAAAATGAACTTTATAGGAAAAATATCTAAAATTTACACAAATTACATTTTTATGTCCCGATTATAAAGAAGGATTTTATTTTGTCAAACATATATAATAATTTTTTAGTTAGTTCTATTCATTCTCTCCATTACAATGGAAATGCATTTACTACCATTTAAAATAATATAATTATATTATTAGTGTGCAACGTAAGATTTCAAAGAAACTCATTGTTGCGTATTGGGTCCGCCATATTACATAGCATTACCATTAATGTAATATTAACATTTTATTCACAAATATTAATAAATATAAAAATTCCCTTCTCTTTATTTACCTGGTATGTTACGATTAGTAACTAGTTTTTTAGAATTTGTTAAAATTTATAAAAATTAAACCTCTTGTATTCTCATTAAATGAGATATTTTCCCAATATATAAAAATATAATAAATATAAAATGAGTCTAAAAAATATCACAGAATTTATCAACACAAAAATATTTTCTAGTTAGATCATACAAAAATATATCATTTATAACCAATGGAAATGAAAAAATAAAAAAAGTGGGACCAAACGATGTATAAAAGATGACTTAATAATAACTCTAGACATATGAGGCATGTGGAGTTTTATAATTTCATAATGATAATTCTTATAGTAAGAGTATTGAATACAGAGCTAATATCATTAAAACATGGATAAAACGAAAATTAGAACATAAGTAAATTTAATTATAGGAATGAGGTAAAAACATAAAAACAACATCACATTTATATGTCAAGGCTTCTCACCACATTACAAATTATTTTTAAAATATTACTATTAATTCACCATTTATGGTTGTGCTCACTACCGACATATAATGATATCTCATGAGAACGAATAATTAAAAGTTTCATTAGAGGGATACATAATTATATGACCAATCATCAGCTAAAATATCATATTTATGTCGAAAAAAGTATTTCAAAAATCTTATTATAAAAACTGATAGATATAAAATAGGGTTTCTATTATATTCGAGTGTCTCCTTAAGGAATTATTTTTGATTTCATCAATAAACATGTCATGAAAAACCCAAGGAATATAAATTGACTAAAATGTATATTGAGTATCATTATTAGTAAATAAAAATATATATATTTGAATACACTTATCATATTTAATTTATATATGAAAGGTATATTCCATTTAGAAAATAACTTCCTCAGTCAATTTATGTATTCAGAATCAAGGTGAATATCCACAAATCATGTTAAAAGACATTCCGAACTAATAGATTAAAATCATTAGAACTAAATCAGATTAATAAAAATGAATTATTCTACTAAAAAAATACATATGGTTCATTAAATATATATAAAATACAATTCATAATATATCATGATAAAAATTATGTAGAGTATTATTTCTGAAAAAACCATGATCAGACATATGCCATAAATAATGAAATAATTAACGAATTTATAAAATCTTCCTAAAAATATGAATTCCTCTACTTTTTGGAAATCATTTAAAATTTATATATTAAAAAAAATATGAAAATAGTACTTTCCATTTTGAAAACATAAAATTGTAAATAGGGAGGCCTTTAGAAAACAATAATTCATCATAAAGATAATTTGAAATAGAAACATGACCATGAGATTCCTTCAAATAAAAAGTTCCCATGTGTAACAAATAATTATGGTGTTGTTTTAGAATATTTTTTATGAAAGGAATTTTTGTATAAAATTACCTTAAAAATATTTAATGATTATATTTTGTTAAATATTAATAAAATACTTCAAAATATATCATTTATGAACATTAATCATGGAGAATATAGTGAATGTAACACCCTAGGAAAATAAAGAATATGACATTTTCACATTTATCCATATTTGTGAATAAAATATTAATATTACATTAAATGGGACTCTATGCTCAATGGCGTACCCAATACAGAACAACGAGTTTCTTGTGAATCTTACGTTGCACTCTAATAATAAAATAATATTATTTTAAATGTTAGTTAACGCCTAGCCATTGTAATGGCGGAAATGAACAGAACTAACTACAAAATGATTATATATGTTTGTCAAATATTTTTACTTTTTACAATAAATGTTAGAGGATTAAAAATGCGAATTAATCCAATTTTAAGCGTAAACATTCTAATATTCTTTAAAAGGTCGATTAACCGCCTTTTGATGATGAACCTCTTTTAAATCCACTTTTTAAAAATTTTATGTGTTATATCCGACAAAATAAAATTCTTCTTTAAAATTGGGACATCAAAATTTACTTTGTGTAAATTTTTTGGTATTTTTCCGATAAAGTTCATTTTTTAATGAATAGTGAAAAATGTTGTATTTTAATTCAAAACCACTTTTTAATATAATTTATTTATATGATTGGATTATCTTTTGAATTGGTTTTAAAGTGAAATTAGAATATATTTTTACCATTTAATCCAATAGTAGTCGTTGGAATTAATTTCATATTGAAATTGGACTTAAACTAGTGTCAATCTTTTGATACTTATTGTTTCATAAAAACACACTATTTGCTCTAACAGTGGAAATTAATTATTAAATTAATTAATGTAACTTATATGTTTTTAATTTTTTAAAATAGACATCATTTTTTAATTTGTAATATCAAATATAGCTTAGGGTGAATTTTTGGTATTTTTCTGGAAAACATGAATTTTTGATGAATAGTGAAACCACTAAGTGGTACTTAAAAAATGGATTTTTCGTTTAAATGAAAATTTACCACCTCTGTGTTTTGAATTTCAAAAATCCGACATACACGGTTTTCATTAGGAATTAAAATGTGGTTCAATGGTATTAAAATAATTTTTTGGTGAATAGTAACTTTTAAGTTTTTAATCGTGATTAGAGATAATTAGTGTAGTTTAAGGTAAAAATAATGTTTTAATAATATTAAATGACCTAGACACATGTCCTACCCATATTGGATGTGTCATGACCGACCAAGACAACCCATGGGTCGATTTTTGGGACCTGATAGAGCCACTTGGGTAAGATAATGACATTAATACCTTTTATTTAAAGTAAAAGTAAAAATGTCACAAACATGAGTTGTTTTACTAAAACAATATTTAAATGAGGTTATACAAGTCAGATATTTTACTATAAATCGTAATTATAAATCTAAAAAGATTTACTACATCGTGATATTTTTTTATTATTTTTAGACATTAAATAAATTAAATTATTTATGACACCATGATGATGCCGCGATTACCTCATTATTTAACGATTTAAATAAAATGAAAATATAATGTAAAATCTAAGACCTACACTTGTCAAAAACCTATTGGATGGGTGTATTTCGAACTCTTATAAGCTTATACCTTAAATATATAATTTTGGGTCTTTAAAAATCCGAAAAATCATATTATAATAATGTATTCTTTTATAACTTTCCAAGAGTGCCCCTCCTCTCCTCTTATAAAAGGCCCCCACCTCTACCACCTTACCCACACTTTCAAAGCCTTTTTCTTGGCCAAAACCTACCCATTTCATCTCTCCACATCCCTCTATTCATCATTGAAGCCTCACTTTGGGCAGAATCCTTTCCAAGGAAGCCTTTGAGCATAAATCAAAGAGATTTACCCATTTTAAAGGTACTGTTTTCTCTTGTGTTCTTATGTTTTATTTTGCTTCTCCAACCCCCTAAACTCTTTTTTTTATTTTCATTTGTAACAACACCAGTATATTAAATATACTTGGATGTTTTTATGTGAATTATTCGAGATACACTTACACACACCTTTGTCTAATGATTAAAGAACATACTATTTCTCTGGTTGGCGATTTTTTGCCCCACGAAATGATGATTGTTCAATATTCATTTAACACCTTTAAAGGTGGCCATTATGATGTCATTGTATTTTATATATGATATATATGTTATTTAAGTTTACTATATTCTTCTTCATTTTATATTTAAAACATAACTTTATTTTTTTCATGTTGTGCAAATGCGATAATTCCATATGAGGAAGTGTGGACTACAGCCCCCTCAAGTGATGTGACTCGTTAATGCAATACATGGAATGTATAAAGAATGAAATTAATGAACATATGTGACCTATATAATATATATATTATAATGGAATTATAATATATATATATATCTCTCATTTATTTTTAATTCCATTAATATGACAAAAAAATGAAAGTAGCGTTCATGCATACGTACGGCCTACCATCTCCATGAACAGTGCTTTTCATTTTTTATCTCCAAATGGTAAGGAATAGTATAAAATGAATATGTACTGGATATATATGATATTTTAATCATTAATAATATTCTGTAAATTATTTACTTATAACTACATGGGCAATCATTTTCAAACAAGTTCATTTTTTTACTCATGTTCTAAACATCGGCAAAAAACATCTAATATGAACTAACATTATTAAACAATTATTATAACATTATAATATGTGATATGAACTGAATAATAATATTTAAATGAGTTCCTTAATAAATTATAAATTTACCAAAGTTTATTATTCAGTAATATAAAGAAACAAACAAGACAACTCGGACTTGAGGTAAGGGATCCGACCTCTCTCTTTCTTTTCAAGTACCCTCTTTTGTGTCATTTCATTTATGATCCATGTTATTATGTTGGAGGATGTTATTTTATATTAACCATACTGTAATTTAAATTTTTATATGATGAGATACACCCTCTTACTCTCATCAATTCTTTTTTTTAAAATTTTTAAGTGGCGACGTTAGGCTGCTGAGTTTTCGTAAGGGATTTTTCATCTCACTTTTATTCCCGTGAGATTTATGCTACATTTTCCACCATTTCCTTTGAGTGGTATATGTACTTCCCATTATTCTACTCTTTGTGTAATATTATTTCGTTTATGAGTATTTACATCAATGTTGTATTGTACTTCTTTCATGGGGTGTATGTTTTGAAAGATACCCAAGTCGGTAAGGGAACCTTTCACCCTCGTCTTTTTAAAAGACTTATTTTGTTATGTCTTTTAATTCACATACTATTAAGTTGAGATATGTTCTTATATATCCTTATTAATGTAAATTTTATGTCCAAGTGATGATATACCCTTTTTATCTCTCATCAACTCATTTTCTAAATTTTGAAGTTACACGGTTAGGCTGTCGAATTTTTGTAAAGGAACTTTTTAACCCAATTTTGAATCTTTGGTATAAACTAGTACTCCTTGAATATTTCATTCTATGAATATGTGTGAATAAACTGCGATTGTTTTACACTTAATGTCCACTTATATTTGGTGTATTCATTTGTCACACATAATTATGTAATTGATTTATCCTTAATCCAAGGATATTGTCTTTGTAAGGGACTTCGTCTCAATCTCCATTCATTAAGGCATATTTTGTTTTATACGCAAATTTCTTTTATACAGTGTATAAAACCCTTTGACTTTTAGGCTTATTGAAAAGGTATCTTTTTTTTATACTAAGCATTTTACTAAACGACAAAAGGAATGTTTTTTTGTCGTACGTATGCGGTGACAATGACTTCTCCGCCACCGTGACCATTATTTGAGTTTCAGCTTCCTCTACAAGCCATACCTTTTTTCTAAATGAAAAATAAATACCTTGTTTTACTATTCTTTTATTTTGGTATTGAAAATGGTTTCCACAATGTTTTTATATCAATGTGTTGTATTGATATTTTGTGATTGAAAAGTGGAAATGTTATGTTTCCTTTATGCATGTTTTATGTGATACGATTATGTTATGGTTCTTGGGAATTATTATGAAAACGGGTGGTTTCATGATAAACTAAGGGCGGGTGAGCCCGATATAGCTTTCCAATGCATTGGGTAACGCGAAGGAGTTAAACGTTAAGGTTTCTCCGAAGAGATTTATGGAATATACTGTGATGGGTATTCCAAACGTAACCAAGAGGGTTACTCCCTATGTAAGAATGTTATGAATTCCACAAGTTACCTTTATGCCTTATGATTTCTATGACTTATTCGTGATTTGATGAGGTATGTTAAAATGATTATGTTTTATGAGTAAATTATGATTTCATACATGGACTAATGTTTTCTTTTTGTACTTTTATAACTCTTACTAAGCTTTTTATGCTCATCCCATGTTTTTGAAATGTTTTTCACAGGTCAAGGGAAAGGTGCATGATATGATGATAGTGTCAAGGATGTGTCAAGAAATAAACCATGTTTTTTTAAATATGTTTCCGTTTATGGGGAAAAACCAATACTATCATTTATGTAACCAATTTGTTTAAATGTGGAATGCAATTCATGATTTTTGTTCTAATTCTCTAAAACTCTAAACCTGAAAACATCCTCAATGTAAATTATTCATTTAATTCAACATTATGTAAGGTTTAAGTCCAGGGCCTTATAGTTGGTATCAGAGGTCGGTTTAGACAACTTTAGGGATTAAGAGTTTTTGTAAGACACATGATTAGTCCCTAAATCTATTACATCAGTTAAATCCCTATTTTATTACTTTTTCAGGTCAAGTAAATTTGGTTACAAATGGAAGGAGAAGGATCTCAAATGACATTCCTATCTCTTCCTGATGACATTCTTGCAATAATTATTGCAAAGTCATGTTCAGATGATTGTGAAACTTTTTCTAGCATACAACTCACTTGCAAGCAGTTGTTTGATATATCAAACACCTCCACTATACCTCGTTATCATCATGGATCATGGGTTGTATTTAGACAAATACTATTTTCACAATATTCTCATATTTCCAAGAAAGGTAAATATTATCAAGTTATTTTCAAATAATTTACCTTATCACAAGAATTTGAAGCATATTATGATTTTAAAAATGGTGTTGAGGAAGGAGACCCTTGTGCAACCTATTTATATTTTCTTTTAAAATATAGTCTCTCAGCACATACTTATGGTATTTTAAAAGTACCAATAATAGAAATTTTCAACTCAAATTTTGTCCGAGTATTTTATAGAAATCATGTTTTATCAGATGTTTTGGAATTATATGTCATACATGATTATTTTCCAAAACTGTTTTTCTATGAACACCCATATGACTCATGTTGTACAAGGGTATTTGAATGGAGGAAGAAAATGATTTTGAAGGATACCTAAATCATTGTTGTAATGCATGTGACTTATACCTACGTGAGCAAGATAACGATAAAACCGAGTGGACGCCATGATCAAGGTATGCTGTTATTCATTTTGGGAATCATTTTATTTTATCTTATGGTGGTGAAATAAGACTTCAAGAATTAAGATGTTGAGATCGTAACAAATTTGGATAAAAATGAGAGGTATAAGGAAACTATTGATTTTAAAACATGTTAGGGTTATTTTTAGAGTTTTATAAAACGGACAACACGTAGACCGTGTGACAACCCGTCGCGTCAAAAAAAGCTGTGGGAATCGAACCCACAACCAAAGTGCGACTGGTATTTATCGCCTACCACTAGACTACGTGAAGTCCCTGGTTAGTATGATTTATTATTTTTAGTTAGATGATTTTATGAATTAAGAGTAAGTTGATTTTGGGTTATCTATGGAAATTATTAACCTATCATGGAGGATATGTGATTAGGTTAATTACTTCTCAATATGAGACTTTAAGAGAAACTGATGTTATTTGGAGATAAGTGTTAATTTGTACCTTGGAAGACTATGTGATTAAATCCTTCAAATATTTGGGTTTCAATCTTATTTTGGTTTACTTTGATGAATTTTATGGACAAATTTTTTATTGAATGGTCTTTGTTGAACTTTGGGTATTGTTTAACAAATTTTGGAGATTAAGAATAGATTTTTTTTATCCTTTTTGGGTGTTATCTAATCTCATACTAACCTTTTAGGTTTTAGTTTTGGTTAAGGTCTAAATACATGGGAAGTATATTTGTCTCTTTTGTGGATTAGGTGATTCTCTAGTAGTTGATTATAGCTCACTTAATGTAAACAAGTCTTCCTAAATACTCATCATTTGGGGAAAGTACGTGTTTGTGTAAGAAATATAGTAAAATTTGAGAGTCAACATGACAAGTAAGTATGTTTACTTAAGATCAAAAATAAATTCCTCAATGAAAAGTAACTTAACAAAATGGTGTCTATTAACTTTTCCTATGGGGGAATCGAATACCGTTTAACCCACCACAAGTATGTGATTTTCTTGTGGTTAACATTCTCCTAAACATATTTTCTGTCACTCTCCCTCAGAACATGACCCATTATTTTTTCCTCCATATCCATGTTTTCCTACATGGAATCCTAGTATGGGTTAACTCGGGTGACCTTTGTACTTCTCTTTATTTATTTTAAAGTGATTGTTTTACTGACTCTGGTTCTGATGTGGGATTTTCAATGAAGTTTCCAAGCCCAATTTTAAAATTGTGAGGACGCAATTCCAAATAGGGGGGAAGGATGCAACACCCCAGGTAAATAAATAATATGACATTTTCACATTTATCCATATTTTTGAATAATATAATAATATTACTTTAAAGGGGACGCTATGCTCAATGGCGTACCCAATATGCAACAACGAGTTTCTTGGGAATCTTACGTTGCACTCTAATAATAAAATAATATTATTTTAAGTGGTAGTTAATGCCTAGCCCTTGTAATGGCAGGAATGAACAGAACTAACTAAAAAATGATTATATATGTTTGTCAAATATTTTTACTTTTTACAATAAATGTTAGAGGATTACAATTGTGAATGAATCCAATTTTAAGCGTAAACATTCTAATATTATTTAAAAGGTCGATTAACCACCTTTTGATGAAGAACCTCTTTTAAATCCACTTTTTGAAAATTTAATGTGTTATATTCGATAAAATAAAATTCTTCTTTAGAATCGGGACATCAAAATTTACTTTGTGTTAATTTTTGGTATTTTTCCGATAAAGTTCATTTTTTAATGAATAGTGAAAAATGTTGTATTTTAATTCAAAACCACTATTTAATTCAATTTATTTATATGATTAAATTATCTTTTGATTTTTTTAAAGTTAAATTAGAATATATTTTTACCATTTAATCCAATAGTGGTCGTTTGAAATAATTTCATCTTGAAATTGGACTTAAACTAGTGTCAATCTTTTGATACTTATTGTTTCATAAAAACACGCTATTTGCTCTGACAGAGGGAATTGATTATTAAATTAATTAATGTAACTTAGATGTTTGGAATTTTTTAAAATATACATCATTTTTGAATTCGGAATATCAAATATAGCTTAGGGTGAATTTTTGGTATTTTTCTGGAAAACTTCAATTTTTGATGAACAGTGAAACCACTAAGTGGTACTTAAAAAACTGATTTTTCATTTAAATGAAAATTTACCACCTCTGTATTTTGAATTTCAAAAATCTGACATAAACGGTTTTCATTAGGAAGTAAAATTTGTTTCAATGGGATTAAAATAATTTTTTGGTGAATAGTAACATTTATGTTTTTAATCGCGATTAGAGATAATTAGTGTAGTTTAAGGTAAAAATAATGTTTTCATAATATAAAATGACCTAGACACATGTACTACCCTTATTGGATGTGTCATGGTCGACCAAGACAACCCATGGGTCGATTTTTGGGACCCCATGGAGACACTTGGGTAAGATAATGACATTAATGCCTTTTATTTAAAGTAAAAGTAAAAATGTCACAAACATGAGTTGTTTTACTAAAACAATTTCTACATGGGGTTATACAAGTCAGATATTTGACTATAAATATTCATTAGAAAGATAAAAATATTTAATACATCATGATATTTTTTTAGTATTTTTAGACATTAAATAAATTAAATTATTTATGACACCATGATGATGCAGCTATTACCTCATTATTTAAAGATTTAAATAAAATGAAAATATAATGTAAAATCTAAGACCTAAACTTGTCAAAAACCTATTTTATGGGTGGATTTCGAACTCTTATAAGCTTATCCTAGAAATATATAATTTTGGGACCTTTAAAATCCGAAAAAAGCATATTATAATAAAGTATTCTTTTATAACTTTCCAAGAGTGCCCCTCCTCTCCTCTTATAAAAGGCCCACACCTCTACCACCTTACCCACACTTCCAAAGCCTTTGGCTCTACCAACACCTGTCCATTTCATATCTCCACATATCTCTATTCATCATTGAAGCCTCACTTTGGGCAGAATCCTTTCCAAGGAAGCCTTTGAGCTTATATCAAAAAGAGTTACCCGTTTCAAAGGTACTATTTTCTCTTGTGTTCTTATGTTTTATTTTACTTCTCCAACCCCCTAAACTCTTTTTATTCTTTTATTTTGTAACAAAACAAGTATATTCAATATACTAGGATTTTGTTAGGTGAAGGATTCTAGCAACACTTACACACACCTTCGTCTAATGGTTAAAGAACATACTATTTCTATGGTTGGAGATTTTCTTTTTCACGAAACGATGATTGTTCAATATTATTTTAACACCTTTAAAGGTGGCCATTATGATGTCACTGTATTTTATATATTATATATATGGTATTTATGTTTACTATATGCTTCTTTATTTTATATTTAAAACATACCTTTATTTTTTTCATGTTGTGCAAATGCGATAATTTCATGTGAGGAAGTGTGGACTACCGCCCCCTCAAGTGATGTGACTCGTTAATGCAATACATGAAATGTATAAAGAATGAAATTAATGAACATATGTGACCTATATAAAATATATATTATAATGTAATTATAATATATATATCGCTCTCATTTATTTTTAATTCCATTAATATTACAAAAAAAATGAAAGTAGCGTCCATGCGTACATACGGCCTATCGTCTCCATGAACGGTGCTTTTCATTTTTTATCTCCAAATGTTATGGAATAGTATAAAATTAATATGTAATAGATATATATGATATTTTAATAATTAATACTATTCTGTAAATTAGTTACTTATAACTACATGGGCAATCATTTTCAAACAAGTTCATTTCTTTTACTCATGTACCAAACATCGGTAAAAACATATGATATGAACTAACATTATTAAACAATTATTATAACATTATAATATGTGATATGAACTGGATAATAATATTTAAAGGAGTTCCTTGAGCAAATATAAATGGACCAAAGTTTATTATTCAGAAATATAAAGAAACAAACAAGACAAGTCAGACTTGAGGTAAGAGATCCGACCTCTCGCTTTCTTTTCAAGTACCATCTTTTATGTCATTTAATTTATGATCCATGTTATTATGTTGTAGGATGTTATTTTATATTAACCATACTTTAATTTGTATTTTTATATTATGATATTCCCCCTCTTACTCTCATCAATTCGTTTTTTAGAATTTTTAAGTAGCACTGTTAGGCTGCCAAGTTTTCGTAAGGGATTTTTCATCTCACTTTTATTCCCATGAGATTTATGCTACATTTGCCACCATTTCCATTGAGTGGTATATATACTGCCCATTATTCTACTCTTTGTGTAATATACTTTCATTTATGAGTATTTACATCAATGTTGTATTGTCCTTATTTCATGGGGTGTATGTTTTGAAAGATACCCAAGTTGGTAAGGGAACCTTTCACCCTCCTCTTTTTAAAAGACTTCTTTTGTTATGTCTTTTAATTCACATACTATTAAGTTGGTATTTGTTATTATATATCCTTATTAATGTAAAATTTATGTCCAAGTGATGAGATACCCTTTTTATCTCTCATCAACTCTTTTTCTGAATTTTTAAGTGACGCTGTTAGGCTGTCGAATTTTTGCAAGGGAACTTCTTAACCCAATTTGTATTCCTTGGGATAAACTTGTACTCCATGAATATGTCGTTCTATGAATATGTTTGAATAACCTGCAATTGTTTTACACTTAATATCCACTTATATTTGGTGTATTTGTTTGTCACACATAATTATGTAATTGATTTATCCTTAATCCAAGGATACCATCTTTGTAAGGGACTTCGTCTCAATCTCCATTCCTTAAGGCATATTTTGTTTTATACAAAAATTTATTTTATACCGTTTATAAACCCCTTTTAATTTTATGCTTATTCAAAAGGAATATTTTTTTTATACGAAGCGTTTTACAAAACGACAAAAGGAATGTTTCTTTTTCGTACGTATGTGGCGACAATGACTTCCCCGCCACCGTGACCATTATTTGAGTTTCGGCTTCCTCTACAAGCCATACCTTTTTTTTAATGAAAAATAAATACCATGTTTTACTTTTCTTTTATTTTGGTATTGAAAATGGTTTTCATAATGTTTTTATATCAATGTGTTGTATTGATATCTTGTGATTGAAAAGTGGAAATGTTATATTTCCTTTATGCATGTTTTATGTGATACGATTATGTTATGGTTCTTGGGAATTATTATGAAGACGGGTGGTTCTGTGATAAACTAAGGGAGGGTGAGCCCGATATAGCTCTCCAATGCATTGGGTAATGCGAAGGAGTTAAATGTTAAGGTTTCTCCGAAGATATTTAGGGAATATACTTTGATGGGTATTCCAAACGTAACCAAGAGCATTACTCCCCACGTAAGAATGTTATGAATGCCTCAAGTTACCTTTATGACTTATGATTTCTATGATTTATTCGTGATTTGATGAGGTATGTAAAAATGATTATGTTTTATGAGTAAAGTATGATTTCATACATGGACTATTGTTTTCTTTTCGTACTTTTATATCCCTTATTGAGATTTTTATGCTCATCCCATGTTTTTGAAATGTTTTTCACAGGTCAAGGGAAAGGTGCATGATATGATGATAGTGTCAAGGATGTGTCAAGAAAGAAACCTTGATTTATTTTAAATATGTTTATATTGATGAGGAAAAACCAATACTATCTTTTATGTGACCACTTTGTTTAAATGTGGAATATAATTCATGATTTATGATCCAATTCTCTAAAACTATAAACCTGAAACGATCCTCAATGTGAATTATTCATTTAATTCGACATTAAGTAAGGTTTAAGGTCGGGGTATTATAGTGAATCTCTATTTAAATATTTATCTGAATCCCCCATCATAAAAAGGATGAAAAGACAAAGACAAAAAATAGTTGAAGATATTTATGATATTTAGATGAAAATTTATGGAAAATACATACATTATGAAATTTGGATATAGAAGAAAATAATACTCACGAACAGGATGGGGATCATTCTACTCAGTCATGCATTTTTAAAGGAATCGTGATATGCCAACTAGGATCCTTGTAATTAAATATAATAATTTTATAAAATATAATAGAAATAAAACATATTTAATTAAAATTTTAGAAAAAATGAGACTACTTATGTATATTTGAACATGAAAATCCTTGACTAATTGAAATAGAACATTAGTCATGTCCCTTGAAACATGGTATCAAGGTCCCTTTATATAGAAATATACTAAAAATAAATCTAATACACTATGACTAGAATATATTTCATGGTAAAATAACTATTGGGAATCATTTAGAAAATAGAAAAGTAAATTTTTAAATAATGTAAAACATGTGTTAATAGAGGGTTTTTTATAGAGAGATTCCATTAATTTATTTCCCCTCTTAGTCAATCAAAAACTAAAAATCTTTAAAATAACCATCCATCAATCCGATGGTGATATATTTTATTTCATAGAAAGGGGTGAGGGAAAAATATTTTATAGAGGTCCAAAATATTTCATCCCATGGGAATAATCATTAAATAAACTAACAAACATGGGAGGAGTCTTGTTCCCATAAATGTAGTACATGAGTTAACTAGAATGGCCTGATAAATCAGAAAATTAGTAACCTAATTACCTTCTTCCAATGTATGAGAGAGATATATGTTGATTTTGAAAATACTTTGGCATATAAAGAAAAAATAATTGACTGACCATGGGATAGAAATAGCCTTCAAAATGGACATTATAAAATTAAATGATTCATTTTCTATCTGGTTTAGCAAAAAAACCTTCAGATAGACATAAATCCAACCACATTACCTTGAAAAAATCATAAATAATGAGAGAATCATCCTGAATGAAGAAATAAGTAATATAAAATAGTACAGAGCTAGGCTAATCCTGAAAAAAAGCTCCCCCATGAATGTTAGGGAAAGAATCTTGAAGGTTATCTTTGATATCACTCACTAGATGTATATGTGCACCGATTTACAATATATATTGAATATAAAATGGATGTATTGATAAAGATGAAACAAGAAATTAAAAAATGTAGTGATGGTGAGTGGGAATACTATTTCAGAAAGAGAATCAACACAAAAATCAGATATCTAGTGAGGACTTCCACATTTATATTTGAGAAGGCAATACAATCATGCAAGATAGTTTTACTTGAATAAGATGTAATCTAGAAATCTGAGCACCAAAATCAAAATATTTTGCTTGTGATCATATGAATTTCTTCATGATCCCTCATACTAGGATGGGATAAAATGTTTCTAGAAGCTACCTAAACCTCCATTACAATCAGAGAACATACAACACACCAAATCAAAGCCTCCCAATAACCTTCAAATAAAATATGCATAGAAACATTTTCCTTCGAATTGTAACAATTATGTCAATTAGATATGATGGTGATCCTCTTTCCTCGCATCCCCTAAACTTTAGGGAGATCCCATTATTGAATATTTAAAAAAATGGAGTCATTTTTAGTAGGAATATCATGGCCCCAAATAATAATCCCCCATTCTTCATGATCTTAACCTAAAAAAAACTTTTTATTTGCTTTATAAAAAATAAATACATAGTAAATTTTGTAAAAACTAGTGTATCCTATTTTTTCATGAATTAAATGTTTCTAAACATCACATTTAATTGAGAAATAATATTGTAATATATAAAAAATTAGTATTTTTTTGGATAATAAAATGAAATATCTAGGAAAAGAAATCCAGATAAGCCTGATACATTCCCCACATAGTTTTCCTCTAAGAAATTTATTGATCCTCACCCCAAAATAGATATCGAGTTAGGTTGAATGGAATAAAGATGTATTCTGAAAGAGTATATATAATGATTTTTTTTTTCAATAACCTATACATAATAGATTAATAAAATCATTTACAATTAATATAGTTGTTCAATTTAGCTCAATTTTCACATCGGGTGTGGACCCTTTTAATTATCTTACACATGATTTTTAATATTATCGTTGATAAGTGATCCTTGATACCAAGTAAATCATTAATATATTACCAATGGTTGTATTATATATATCCCATTATTATTTTTAATGTTTCACTATCATCCCATGGAATTTTAAATTATGACTCTTAAAGATGATGTTTGAGACAAAATTATTTCCAACATTTTTAATGAAAACTGATGTTAGATTATTAATTTTTTAGATATTATTAAAATACCCATAAAAATTTTCAAAGTAATTAATTCAATATTATTACATGTAATTAACATTATTTAAATTCCATAGTCATTCACATTACACACATCGAGTCATTTCTTGAGTATGTGGTAAACCAACCCAAACAAAAGTGTGAAATAATTATCAAATTTGATTAAAATCTAAATTAAAGGGTGTTAAAATAATGTTTATATAAGAATATTAATTTTATGTTTACCAAATAAATATCCTTAAAACCCATTCATAAAATCATTAATTGTGTGTCGTGTTTTCAAATGAAATTCTTCATTTGCAGAGCCAGTAGTCCCCACATACGCACAATTAGCAAACCCATTTCCCAAGAAATAGGTAGATTCATGATATATGAAAATTAATTATTTTAAAATTATTATAAAATTAAAGAAATAAGATTTCTTAATGACTTATATTTTTATTCCCATCCATATTATGTGTTTTTTTTCAAATAATAGATACCAATTACAATGATAGTAGAATGCATATAGACTTGATTGATTGTATCATTCATTAAAGAATAAATTTAAATAAGCTAAATTTAAATTTTTATCATTTTATAAGTGAAATAAAAAATATTCATAAACACCATCCTTGATATAATAAATAATTTTCATTGACGTAACACGAACCATATTGTGTTATTGAAGTGGTAGTCCATATGAATGCTTGATTAATGCATTTAACAATAATAGGAAATTTTATTATAAAATAATATAATGAAATTTCTTATATATATGATACTCTATTCCTTTAATTAACAAGTATATTTAATATTAATTAGATTCAATATAATAAAGAAAAACTATGAGGAGAGTAATACATACATCAGGTTTTTTTATTTTCCTTGGAATTATCCACTAAAATGTTGCAAATAATTTTAATAATGGTAGATAAAAGATATCATTTTATGAATAGGGTTATACAAAGAAATAATTTATATAATATCACAAAGGAATTATAATGGGAATTGATTTATTGATGATGTGGAAGTGTGGTCCTTTTGAAATGAAAGAATGGAACTCTCTATGGGAATTATTGAAACTTAAGGTAAAAAAATGTCATGACATTAATGTAAGGTGAGTTATTTGTGAGAAGGTATGAAATAATTATATTAAATAAATTAAAACATATAATTTTTCATGCATACAGTCTATGGATCATGTAATCTTATTAAAATTAAATCCAAATTATATTACTCCCTTAAACCCATATTACTTTTAATTAAATATTAATCATCATAATTAATTATTCTAATAATTTTATAGTACCATTACCACAAAAAAGACACATATTGAATCCACATATTTCTTCAATTTAATATATTTTATGTTTTTAAAATGTGTAAATTTAATTTTAAATTTAAAAACAAAATATCTTGAAAAATATATTTTTAATAAAATAATGCTTAAGTTAAAAAATATAATCATGGGTATGTAGTCATGATATATTAAATTTGTTAAATATACACACACACATATATAATATCTTATATAAAATGTTTTCCAGAATTATTTCATTCATTATAATGTTATGTTAATATTAAAAATTAGAAATAAAATTAGTCATGATCATTACTTTTCACTATTCCAATAAAAATGAAATATTTCAAAAAATACAAATAGGAATAATAATCATATTTTGGGTATTTTAAAATTAAAATTAATTTATATTTTATCTAATTATAATTATAAAATAATTATATTTTACTTTTATTATATTATATTGTGTAATGATAAACTGGTTTTTTAAAAGATCTTTCTAAACCATAAGTGTTGCTAATATGATTTTAGACTTTTTTTTATAAAATAATTAATCTTAATAATTTATATAATATATAGATATTTTATATAATATAATTTTGATATTTTATTATAGATTTACTTAGTTTATTATTTTACCACAAACATCATTTTTCTATTTCTGAATAATGATATCAAACACTTTATAAATAAATGGAAGTATAGATAAACTGAAATACTAGGATATTACAATCTCTCCACCTAAAATAAATTTTATCCTATAAATGTCTTACCAAAATGTTCATAAAGGATTTAAAAAAATTAGAAATTACGTGAGAAAAAATTTCATGAGGAATTTATACTATAATAACTTTTTTGAAATTAGAAGACTAAATTTATTATTCAATCATGTTAATTAATGTTTTATTTTATCTTGTAATCTTGATTATTTATGTCATAATTTTTTAGAAATATTTAATTTCTTGTTATTTAGATAATTCTCATTGTTTTTGTCTTAAAATTTTACATAAAGGATATCAAACCTTTCATATTTATGATATTTATTTCTTAAATTCTCAAAAGACTCCATCATAATCTTCTTTCATGTGATAGGTAATTTAATAATTTTCACTTATTTAATCCTAATTGATGACAGCTTATATGGAATATGAATTATATATTAACTCTAATTCCTAATACCAAAAAATTATTTTTTGGGAAAATCATGGAATTGTAAACTCTATCTATTATTGGCTTAGATCACTTTTTCACCAGTTTGACCTATTGTTGGTTTTTTAGGGGACACAAACCCAAATGGAAAGTGAATATCTAGTTTGTGTACAGTCCAAAATTGGGTTTAATAAACAATATTCATTTCTAACAGTTGGGAGGATGTTTGATATTGTTTTTTTTGGATAAATTCGTAGTGAGTGTTTAATCAGTACTATTTAGTATTAGGTTCTTTAGGAATTGAAAACAAAAATCCAAATGATGGTGATCTAAGAGTAAGATTAGTGAATATTTATTAAATTCTTTTCATCAAAATCAGTGTTCCCAATTTTTTATGAGGAATAGTTAGAGATAACTATGAAAGTGGACACACGACTCTGTGATCTACCTAAATTGTATTACTATGTTGACTGAAATGATTGCGGATGGATTTCCAAACAATGTGCCTAGATATGCGTGGTGTATGGAACATTTTACGAGTTGTGCACATGGATTCCAGATGATTTGAAATATCATGTAGACTAACTATGAACCTCATTATAATGTTAGAAATTATAGTTTCCCAGAAAATTATATAGACTATCATCTCTTATTATTCCTCATCATTCAAATGTATGATAATGGTTTCTCAATGGTCTTATATGAAACATGGATGTGAGTATTATCCCTCATTGGGAATATTATTTGAGAACTTTAGTATTCTTGGAATACTACATGCAATGATTCTAGAGCTCCTATGTGCAATATTATTTTACCTCAATGTTCATATTTTTATTTACATCTAAACTATTATTCCCTTTCCCTAGGTGTTTATAATAATTTTCATTATTTTTCAATTTGTCTAAAATTAGAGTTTAATCCTAAAAAGTGATAAAATACAATTATACTATAAGAAGTTCCTAGATTTCACATATTATATCTGTTTGTTTATGTGATTTAAAAGTATATGTGAGAAATTGTTTTTCTAAATTTATTTTTCATAATGTGATGGTTTTTAATTTAATTTAAATTATTCCTTTGCATCAATGAGCTTCATGGGGTTGTGTTGACATGACTTAAGATGATTGAGTTGATGTTCAACAAATTTTTTAGGATCAAGTGGTTCATCAGATTTAGGTTGATGGTGATGATACATTTTGTGTTTTTTTTATGAGTTAATTATTGTGATAGTGTTTAACTGGATGGTGTGGCTTTAGATATTTAGTGAATCTCAACTCACCATTGATGTCAAATACCACTATTGGGGTCGTTTTCACATAGTAAAAGGGAATAATGAAATGGTATTGATCACATTATGTGGTAGGAAACCTCAATATATCTATTATCTTAGTTTATGTGGATGAACAATAGTTTTGTAGAAAGTTCTCATGATATTATTCAACAACTGAGGATATGTGAGACCCTGAGATAGGGGATGAGGATCACGATGATTTTGAGGCCATGTAACAAGTTTATGGAATGATCGATATCATCATTTAATGGTATAATTGTATTATAATATGATGATTATTTTTTTACTTTAAATCCCATGGGGATTGTGATTTATTTATTATGTATGCTAATGTGATTTTGTATTTAATTGAAATTTTAAATGTGGTATAGGTTAGTATGAGGTTAAAGATGACCTTTTTATAGATAGGAGAATGAGTGTGCTCATGTAGTGGTGATAGTGGATATATTGTTTCATAATGATGTTGGTTGTTGCATGTAAATGATCCCCTGTGTTTGTTGATCATATGTGGTGGGGGGGGGTAAATTATCTGTGAGGTGAAATTATTCATTTAAATAGAAATACACTGGTCAAAATAGATATGTAATATACAAACAAGTTGGTTGTGGATTCTTATGTTAATACTCACACAATTCACTTTCCCCTCAGAATGTATGTATAAATTATGGCTTTGAGATCAGTTAGGGGACCATACTCTTAGGATCGAACTTGGTTAGAAATTACACACCGTGAGTATATAGGATGGGTAGATGATGGACATGGGGTTTCTAGTAGGTTGTGTTTGAGTTATATTATAGAATTTCATTATCTAGAGGAGATCCTATATTTTTTTATTATCATGAAATGTATACATTAGATGATTTGATTATCTAGTATGATTTTTGTATTATTATTTTCATTTCATATTATTTCCTAATCTATATTTTATAACTAGATTTTAAAATTAAATATTAAAAAATGATTATATTATTATTATGTATTAATAGAGGATATAGTCTCCCCAAAATCACTTAATTAGACCCTTGATGCAAGTAAGATGCCTTGGAAATATGGAGAAGTTTTCCAAAGGCCTAGTGAACCTCCATCCCAGAGAATTTTTTAATTGGCTTCAAGGAAGGGGTGTTATTTGTGGTATTAATGACACATGTTGAATAAAATTAGCAACAATATATTATTGGTTTCTAAGTGGTAATGAGGTATTGTTATAATGCTGGTTTGAAATTTGAAAAATGGTAGACATGAGACTAGGATCTAGTCCGAACTAGTTATAGAGAACATGATTGTAACGACCCGAAATTTTGAATAAATCTTTTTTCCTAATGTTGTGTGTTATTTTATTTTATTTTTATACTCAACAAAATTTTTTCATTTGATAACATGAGTATAATTAAAATGATACCATTGGGTTTTGACTATTATATGACCATTGGTCAATATGACCGCTGTAAACTAAACGTTTCGATTATTGTCTCTAAATACATGTAATCTTGGTTAATTAATATAGAAAGAAGTTTCGATGGCCTCACCCAGTAGTCTTGGACCGATCGAAGCCCATCTAACAGAACTTGGGAAGGAAGTAGCACCACTGGGATTTGCTCTAGACCAAACCCAAGCCGAACTTCATCGTGTGAAGCTAGAATGGAATCTCCTTTATGAGAAGTTCAAACTGATATAAATTACTACTCGTGTGATGTTGGTCGAGCCTCCCTTGGATTATCTCACCTTAGCACACCTTACACTTAGGTCATATGCTGGTGTGATAAGGGGCTATGTAAGGAGACTGTAACTGCCTTGTGTAATCCTTTGTTTTAAATAAAAATTGTGATTTCTTCTTATGATGAAGTTTATGAATTTTCAAATGACCGGATAAATATAGTATGAATATTTTTGATGAATTTTAGAAAAAATGATATTTTAAAATTGTTTATGTAGACCTTAAATAATTAAAAACGTGTAATGATATTCAAAAAATGATCTTTTAAAATTTTGTCCAGTACGAAATTTAGAGTCTAATAAAATCAACTAGATTTTTGATGAATAGTAAATTATGAATAGTGATTTTATGCTTAGTATTAGTAATGTAACCAAATGGATTAGTAATCTCACTTAAAGAAAGTATTAATATAATCTAGGCACCTTGATTAATTAATGTGATTCAATAAAATGGTTAAATAACGGTTTCATGAATTATTATTCAAGTATTAGTTTTTTCAGGTGAATAGTGTTTTTAATTAAAAATTAAATTAAAAATATTTAGAAAATAAATTTTATAAAATGGATTTCATTTTTGAACTCAGAGCATCGATATTATGTTAAGGTAATTTTTGGGGTTTTTTCTGAAAAAATGAATTTTCAGTGAATAGTGTATTTATTTAAAAATTAAATTAAAAATATTAAGAAAATTATTTTTATAAAATGGATTTCGGTTTTGAAATCAGAGCATTGATATTAGTTTAATGTGAAATTTTGGCATTTTTCAGAGAAAGTTGAATTTTTAGTGAATAGTAAAAATGCAGTTTTAGGGTTTCAGTATGTTTAATGACATCATAACTGTGTCATGATGATGCCATGAGATATTTTAAGGGATGGTATACTAAAGGGGATGAATTATTTTATATGGTGTCCCAAGTGGCCAATACCATGGGCAAATACCATGGGCAGGCCCATGGTTTTGCCAAAACCACCAATGAGGTGTCCCTTGGCCATTAATGCCTTGTCCCCTCACTTTGCCTATAAATACCAAGAAATCCTCTCATCCATTCGCCTCATCAATCTCCCCCAATAAAGTTCTGGTCTCAATACCTCCCAAGTAGTCCTCCCAAGGTGCCCCCAATCCCTCAAGGTCCCAACCTTTGAGTTTTAAGAGTTACGTTTTAAGGTAAGGGATCTGACCTCTCTCTTTCTTTTCATGTAATCTGTTTTATGTCATTTCTCTTATGCTCCATTATATTATGTTGAAGGATATTCTTTTATATTAATATTACTTAACTTTTCATGTTAATATGGTGAGAGACCCCCTCTTGCTCTCATCATTTCATTTTAATAATGTTTAAGTGGCACCGTTAGGCTGCCGAATTTTTAAGGGTTTCTTTCACTCTTCTCGTTTTCAAGATCTATTTTCATGTCAAGTATTTCATGTTCCTTTTTATTATTTTGGGGTATGATATCTAAATATATCATACTGATATTTTATTTTCATATTATGAGAGACCCTATTTTATCTCTTCAATTCATTTTTGTTGAAGTTTAAGTGGCGCCGTTAGGCTGCCGAATTTTTAAGGGATTCTTCCACCCTTCTCGTTTTCAAGATCTATCTTTCATATAAAGTCTTTAAAGTTCTTTTTTATTATTTTAGGGTATGATATCTATGTCTATAATACTGATATTATATGTTCATATGATGAGAGAACCTATTTTATCTTGTCAATTCATTTTTGTTGAAGTTTAAGTGGCGCCGTTAGGCTGCCGAATTTTTAAGGGATTCTTCCACCCTTCTCGTTTTCAAGATCTATCTTTCATGTAAAGTCTTTCAAGATCCTTATTATTATGTTGGGGTATGATCTCTATATCTATAATACTGATCTTATATATTCATGTGATTAGAGACCCTATTTTATCTCATCAATTCATTTTTGTTGAAGTTTAAGTGGCGTCGTTAGGCTGTCGAATTTTCATAAGAGAAATCTTATTTTTGTCTTCCTTTCATGTTCTTCATTTCATATGGTATATCTTTCAAATTTCATTACCATATTCTGAAATCCTTTATATTCATTCCCTCTTCAATTTTATGGGTCATTTATTATTGTTTGACCCATTTCCCCTCTCTTTTCAATGTTTTCTAAAACCCCAAAACGTAGCCGTTATGCTGCAGAATTTTCGACTCAAAATGCCTCTCTCTTTTCTCAAAATTATTTTATATTATTAAGTGAATACTCAAAGATCTTATTTTTACAGGTGTATTCACATATATATCAAAATTTTCTTTTTCAAATTCTGGGATTTACATACCTGAAACCCACTTTCCCTTTCCATGGGTTTAAAGGGACATAAATATCATGTCATTAAAGCAGTTTTTAAAACGTTATGATTATGAAATGAAACCCATTTCTTTTATGCTATATGGGTTTTTTATGAAATGATTTATGATGATATATGTGGATCACATGATAATAAAGACATTTCAATGGTGCGCCTAGATAGCACTCCAATTCATTGGGTAAAGACTTAATCTCTAGAGATGACCATTTAGACTGATACCTTGGTAAATAACCTTGGTAATTTTTAATGACACCTTGGCGATGGACCTTGGTGAAATGAAATTATTCTCAGTATTAAATGTTGTATCCACATATTCAAGTTATGAAAATGTTATTTTATTATGATATATCTCATTTTTTCTTTCTCATGCCTTAAAGTTCTTTTCAAGACCTCAATGAAGTATCTCATGTTCACATGTAAAATGTTTCTCTTGTTTCCCATACTGGGCCTTCTTCTCACCCTTTATTTTGATGTATGACCCGAAGTTATGAGATGCAGTAATGAACTAGTATGAACATGAGAATAACCCTTTCAAGTTTTTAAGAAGAATGCTTTATGTTTTCATCTTTTAAGTTCCTGGTTTCCAAGACAATAAACCTTAAAGATCCTCGGTTTTGTAAAATGTAATAAAAGTTTATGTGATAAAAAGGTGGGATGCTATAGTCGGTATCAAAGGATGTTTTAGTTATTTTTGGAAATTAGGATATGAAAACTTTAGGAATAAACCTATAGAAAATTTTATATATAGGAAATATTCCTGGTATTTTGGTGAGTATTGAGTAATGGGTTGCCAAGAAAATACATCCATGTCTGGATACGAGCAGGTAGAGGTGTCTCTGGCACAGATGTACATAGGGGTAAAACCCGAAAACACCGCTTTGAGCTAGACTCAAACTGGAACTGGTACACGACAATGTTCCATGCTGCACTCTTGGTTACAACACTCATGGAGGATATGCTTTGGTAAATTAATAAGCTTAGTATGAACCATTGTTAAAGGAACCAAGATAAAATAAAATAAAGATTCACATAAGAATATATGATCATGGATAACCAAGATGGGAACCTAGGGGATCACAAGTTAGGGTATACTTTTCTTCTACAAGTTATCCTTATATGCTTTAAGTTCCTTTTCATGATTATTAGCTAAGTATTTAAGCCCCTAATTATACTTTGTCTTCTTAGTTAATGGTTGGAAATGGAAGAACATGTCCTAACAACCAATGTGATAGGAAATGCGACGATTGCCGTATTAATATGATAGAGATGATTAGGGGATTAAAAGATGATTATTATTTTGGAAGATGTTCACTATTTTGGGGAACCTATATGATCGAGGTAAATAGATTACTACGGTATTTTCATTGAGGAATAAGGTTGACTTATATTTTGAAGAGTCGATGAATTTAAGGTGGATTTATAGTAATTTAGGTTACTTATGGGAATGATTAACCTATCTTGGGTAAAATATGTTTAGGTTAGCTACTTTTGTTATAATATGTTAGGAGTGGTTGATATTGTTTGGAGATGAACAATGAAGTTTATTTTCGAAGACTATGTTATCAAATCCTTCTTGTATTTGGGTTTCAATCTTAGTTTGTTTTATTTTGAGGAATTTTAAGGACCATTATTTATGGAGTGGCCTATGATGAACTTTGGGTAGTACCACGGAACTTTTAATATTTAAAAGTTGTTTCCATTCCTATGGGATTATTTGTTTTTGAAGAGTTGTTTACCTTACCCTTTCTATTTTTGGGATAATGTTTAAAGTTAGAAGAAATATATAGTAAATATTTTTTGGATTATGTGATTCTCCAGAAGATGATTCTTCTGCTTTTATGAGACCAAGTGTTTTTGAATTCTCATCGTTTGGAGAAAATATTAGTTTTGGTAGAGACATATTAAAGGATGAAACTCTACTTGAAGGTAGGTATATTTTCTTATGTTTTTGTTCTATGCAGTAAATGAATTCCTCAAAATTATGAAAAGGAACATAAAATAAAAACTTTGTTGGTTTATGTTTCCTACTAGGTAATCAAAGACCGTTTACACACATCATATGTTTGGGATTTTCTTATTGTTAACTTTCTCCTAAACATGTTTTCTATCACTCTCCCTCAGAACTTGACCCTTTGTTTTCTCCTTCATGTTTATGTTTTCCTACATGGAATCCTAGTGTGGGTTAACTCGGGTGACCTTTGTACTTCCCTTTATTTCTTTTAAAGTAATAGTTTTACTAACTCCATTTCCGATGTGGGACATTCAATGAAATTTCAAAACCCAATTTTAAAGATTTAGAGGACACAATTTCTTAAGGGGGAAGATTGTAATGACCCAAAATTTTGAATATATCTTGTTTCTTAATTTTGTGTGTTATTTTATTTTATTTTTATACCCAACAAAAATGCTTCATTTGATAACATGAGTATAATTAAAATGAGACTGTTGGGTTTTGAATGTTATATGACCATTGGTCAATATGACTGCTATAAACTAAATTTTTCTATTATTGTCTCTAAATTCATGTAATCTTGGTTAATTAATATAGAAAGAAGATTCGATGGCCTCCCCCAGTAGTCTTGGACCGATCGAAGCCCATCTAGCAGAACATGGGAAGGCGGTTGCAGCACTGGGCTTTTCTCTGGACCAAACCCAAGCCAAACTTCATCGTTTGAAGCTAGAGCGGAATCGCCTTTGCAAGAAGTTCAAAATGATATAAATTACTACTCGTGTGATGTGGGACGGGCCTCCCTCAAATTCTCTCACCTTAGGACACCTTACTCTTAGGTCCTATGCTGGTGTGATAAGGGGATATGTAAGGAGACCGTAACTGCCTTGTGTAATCCTTTGTTCTAAATAAAAATTGGGATTTCTTCTTATGATGAAGTTTATGAATTTTCAAATGACCGTATAAATATAGTATGCATATTTTTGATTAATTTTAGAAAAATGATATTTTAAAAATGTTTACGTAAACCATAAATAATTAAAAACGTGTAATGTTATTCAAAAAATGGTCTTCTAAAATTATGTCCAGTATGAAATTTAGAGTCTAATAAGATCAACTTGATTTTTGATTAATAGTAAATTATGAATAGTGATTTTATGCTTAGGAGTAGTGATTTGACCAAATCGATTAGTAATTTCACTTAAAGAAAGTATTAATATTATATAGGCACCTTGATTAAGTAATGTGATTCAATAGAATGGTTAAATAACGGTGTCATAAATTATTATTCAAGTATTACTTTTTTCAAGTGAATAGTGTTTTTTAATTAAAAATTAAATTAAAAATATTTAGAAAATTATTTTTATATAATGGATTTTATTTTTGAACTCAGAGCATTGACCCACGCCTGTTGTAGGGCATGGAAAAACAATTATTTCCTAAGTTAAAATGTAGTAATGTGGTTGACCTAGGATGTCTCTCGAAGAGGAGTGCACACAAAACGGTTTGTCACTTTAAAACGGGGAAAAATATGTTGTGAAAGGAAATTTGAAATTCAAATGATTGAAAAAATATGAAATTAAGAGGGTGATTAGGTCGGGGTCGGTTTCCTAATTATAATGTTGTCCTTGTTCAATTTAATTCAAACCTCTTCTTCTTAGTTGATTAAAGTGAGTTTCCACAATCGTTTCCTCTCACTTTCTTGGTGAAATTGTTATTGTGAGAGAAAACCTTACCAAGATCTCGGTTTGGTCAACTCTCCTTCCATGTGTAAAATAGTTGTATTGAATATCCTTAATTGAAATGGGCAATACCTGACCAGGTTTTGTTTATCCCAAACAATCAAGAACATTCACTACACCTTTTACACGTACTGACGATCGTCGATTACTTCACCACTAATTCCTGGTTTATTCCATCGTATATAACCCAGAAATTAGTGGAGGGAGATATTGATTATTTTACCAAGGAAAAAATAAATAACGTAATTAATATTCAAGAACGATCGCACTTGATTATAAAATCCTCTATAAGAAATTGGAAACAACTTTGTAGAAGAAAGAAATTTATTCAATTGCGTCCAAGAACTCAAGCATTACAATGTAGAAAACCAACCCTTCCCCAATCACTCCAAAAGTATACCACACCATGGTAAGGGTAATCGAGTTGAATGTGAAAGAAGAAGGCATTAAAAAACTATTAAAAAGCAAATAAATAAAAGAGAAAGCTGAAATGTTCTCCTTCTTGGTGTCCCGGAAGGAATGGGGTGGAGAATTGGATGCTTTGAGAGGGTGGAGCTCTCCTCCTTTTATAGCCAGAATGCTTCCCCAGAATGTATACGCGTTTTATCCCCATTAAATGACATCTTCACGCATTTATCCCTTCTTGAATGTTGTTCATAATTCGCTTGGCCGTGTTCCCTAAAAATTCCAGAGGATGTGGACATGTATTCCGAGAGTTATGACCGTTTTACTATGAGCATTTATTCTGTCCAGTCAGACTCTCCAAAACGAAATCATCCGGATTAGGGTGCTTTAATGGACCCATAAACGGCCAATTAACTCGGTTCGTCCTTCATAAAAGATTTTCCAAAACTCCTTGCGCGTCCACCCACCGAATTTCACAAGCTTTGAGCCCACAGGGGATGAGTTATGGATCCCACATAAAAACTAGGCAGAACTGAAAACAGTTTTCTTGAGCCAACTTGTGAGCTTCTTTTGAGCTTCCATATGGCCGATTCAGATTTTAGTCCAAATATATTAAATGAAGACCTGGATGTGTAGAATCTGTAAAAGATAGAATTTTTCAATTTGGATCAGTGTAGATAATGTTATGTCCAAACTACCGAAATAATTTAAAACCGTTAAAAATCCAAAATGGCCAATTTTTACTATTCAGCTCAAAATAACACCATTATCAAAAAAATGAAACAATTCATCTTAGAGGAACGATTTTGTGGGTTTAAAATAATGATATTAAATATAAATTAATTGAAAATATTTGCTCTATCAATTCTCCCACACTTAGCACTTGGACTCCTGGACAAGTAAAAATCAAATCAAATCAAATCCAAAACACATATCAATGAGATCAATCAAATCAATTTCAAGAAACAAAAAGATATCATACCTCATAAAAAACTATTATTTCAAGTTCTCCATTTAAGATTTTAATATATTTTCACTTCATTTCTTATCCCATGCACACAAAACACCTACCTCACATGAATTTTCTCTCATCTCACAAATGTAAAGGCTGAACAAGGCTTTTCTCATCCAAACTCACACAAGAGTCACCATTGGTTTGATAAATTCCTACTTATCCACCCGATGTGAGTCAAGAACATGTGTTTATCATTAGGACTTTTCAGGGTTGTTCTGTGGATTCTGGTTGGTAGGATTTAGATGTTAAAAGTTCTGAGGCCGAAAAAGGAAGGCTTGGCTCTTATTGAAGCAAAATTGCAAGATTCTAGTTTTCACTCAAATATGGTCTCCTTCACTTCCCCTTTGTTGAAAAAAGGCTCCATCATCATTCAATCAGCTCAGCAGCAAACATTTCAATCTTTTCAAACATAATTTTTTTAAAGCTCCAGATAGGCACAACTTTCTTTTTATATTGGAAGCTCCAGAAAGGCACAGCTTCTCTTTTCATAAAAGCTCCAGAAAAGGCACAGCTTTCAACAGAATAATTTTTTTGCATCACACACATCTCTTCCATAATTTATTTTCCACCCAAAGTATAACCAAATGAGGTAGTACACCACAAGACATCTTCCCCCACACTTAAGTTCAACTAGATCATGCAATTTTACTTCAAGAGTAGGTATGATAGGGAAAATTAGCTTGTAATGTGGCTAACCTAACAGGAAATTCATGGCTACTAGGGGCTACAATGAAGGATAAATGTAAAGGTGGGCCATAATGAAAAGGATTATTTTGAAAATGGGGCTTCAAACAAAATAAATGCCTCAATCATTTAAAACACACGTACCCCAACCCTCAAGTTTTGAAAGGAAGAAATCAAATTCTGGTTAAAGCAAGCATGGTCTGGTTCTCTCAAGAAATGAGGTGAATGAAAAGAATATGACAAAAATGGTTTAGAAGCCTCACAGGAAAGTTATTTCAAAGATATAGACAGTGAAATATGGCATGAGATTCAAAAATCAGTGTACTTTTCCTGAATTTCCAAAAGATTTGAACTTGAAACAAAGTTATTTCAACATTCATTTAAGATCAGTTTCATGAAATAGACTGGTTCACTCAATGACATGGGTTTCAAAAATGGTATTGATTATCATTTCAGCTCAAAAGTTACACCAAAAATTGAAAAATAAACATACAAAAATTTGAAAACACACAATTTCTTTATTTTTTTTATTTTTGAAAACAAACATCAAATAAAAATCCTATACTACAAAGGTTCTCTCCCCCACACTTAAATGATGCAGTGTCCTCAATGCATTTAAGTGGATTTAACATGTAAGCCAATTTTCAAATGAATCACATCATCAAGCAAGTGTGAAAGAGAGGTACAACCTGACTTATTGGCAATGCAACGTTGAGTTTGGCTCCAAAGTGTTTCTCTTTGAAAACCTAAAAAAGTAAAAACATAACATAAGAAATTTATTAAAAGAAATGAAAATAGAAATTGAATAAGAAAAAAAAAGATAAATCTTGGTTTAATCCCCCAAGTGGGCCCTGGGTTTTGACTACCTCCAGAGGGGCAGTTCTAATAAGTTATCCCCAATCTGAAGGTGGGTGAGGTTTTTTTGATTTGAACCACCACATGTGGCACTTCCCAGCTTTCATTTCTTTGTTCTTGTTGAGGAGTACTCCATAGATAGAGTACCCCAGATCCACCCCCATCTCAATGTGGTACACCGTGCATGGTGGGGGTAGGATGAAGTACAGAGCCTCCTCCTTCTTGGGTTCCGCATGAACAACATCATCTTTACTCTCCATTGGTTGATGAAGGTATGATACATCTGGGGAAAAATCAAAGGGAATGTAAGAGTTTAATTCTATTTGAAAAAAAATTAAAGCATGAAGAATCAATATCAAATTCTTCCCTTTCAAAGTAAGTATCTTGTGTCTTATTTTCCACCAGAAAATCCACTTTGATCTTCTCTTGTACTCCCTCCATTAAATGTTCAACAGTTTTGGGGAGCTCTAGATGTTCCTCTTCAGATGCATATTCTCCCTCCAAGGAAATACAAGTGTTGGATGAATCTGAAAAATTAAAACAAGGGGAGGTAATACTCAATTTAGTTTCAACAAAATAAAAAGATAATGAGTTTATGAAAAGATTAACTCCCTGATCTTGTTTGGATTCAATTTCTTCTTCAAAATGAGGTGGATCTTGGAGTTTAATTTCCTTAGATAGAGGTAGGTAGTCAGACTCCTCTATCTTCTCTTCAAATTCCACTGCTTGGTTGGTTTTTTCCTTCAATGTTTCTGAATCATCTACATTATCAGTAATAGTTTGATCAAGAATTTCCTCACACTCATTCCAAAAGTTATCCAGATCTTTTTGATCTCCCATATGTATTTCAATTGCTAAATCTTCTTCATCAATCTCATCCAACAATGATTGAGATGGGTTCAGTGGATCTTCTTTTAATTTCATCACGGCTTCCATGGGTTCTTCAACTTGAAGGATTTGTGGGGATACTTCTTTCATCGATTTTTCTGGTTCTGGTTCATGTTCGGACTCCATTTGTTGTTGATCATGGGATGCATTTACTTGTTCCACAATCCACTGTATTGAGGTCTATAGGTTTTGAACTGTTTGACTAATTCTTTCAAATTGGGATTCAATATCTTTGTGAAAATTCTTCTTCTTGGTGTTGTACTTTGATTATGTCTTGATAAAATTCCAGAAAATACTCCTGAAGTTCAATTAATTCTCTAGACAATCCCTCCAACACTGGGTATTCGAGGTTCTATTTAAGGTTTTCAATGAGATCCTTGAATTCATCCTCGGTTACGATTTGGATTAGAGCTCCGCGAATTTGTTTAGCCAAGAAATAAACTTTATACTCTATAGACCAAGGTGATTCAATAATTGGATCTCTCACTGGTGGGTAATTTTTCTATGAATTAAAGAAATAATCATTTGAAAACAACTTGGAAAAAGTTTTTTTTAATTGAAAAAGTCAAATATTTACAATTAGTTTGTGGCACTACCTCCCCGGCAATGGCACCAAGTTTGACGCATGCCTGTCATAGGGTGTGGCAAAACAATTATTTCTTAAGTTAAAATGTAGTAATGTGGTTGACCTGGGATGTCTCCCGAAGAGGAGTGCACACAAAATGGTTTGTCACTTTAAAACGGGGAAAAAAATGTTGTGAAAGGAAATTTGAAATTCAAATGATTGAAAAACTATGAAATTAAGAGGGTGATTAGGTCGGGGTCCGTTTCCTAATTATAATGCTATCCTTGTTCAATTTAATTCAAACCTCTTCTTATTAGTTGATTATAGTGAGTTTCCATAATCGTTTCCTCTCACTTCCTTGGTGAAATTGTTATTGTGAGAGAAAACCTTACCAAGATCTCGGTTTGGTCAACTCTCCTTCCATGTGTAAAATAGTTGTATTGAATATCCTTAATTGAAATGGGCAATACCCGATCGGGTTTTGTTTATCCCAAACAATCAAAAACATTCACTACACCTTTTACACGTACTGACGATCGTCGAGTACTTCACCACTAATTCCTGGTTTATTCCATCGTATATAAATCAGAAATTAGTGGAGGGAGATATTGATTATTTTACCAAGGTAAAAATCAATAACGTAATTAATATTCAAGAATGATCTCACTTGATTATAAAATCCTCTATAAGAAATTGAAAACAACTTTGTAGAAGAAATAAATTTATTCAATTGCGTCCAAGAACTCAAGCATTACAATGTAGAAAACCAACCCTTCCCCAATCACTCCAAAAGTTTACCCCACCATGGTAAGGGTAATCGAGTTGAATGGGGAAGAAGAAGGCGTTAAAAACTATGAAAAAGAAAATAAATAAAATAGAAAGCTGAAATGTTCTCCTTCTTGGTGTCCCGTAAGGAATGGGGTGGAGAATTGGATGCTTTGAGAGGGTGGAGCTCTCCTCCTTTTATAGCCAGAATGTTTCCACAGAATGTCTACGCATTTTATCCCCATTAAATGACATCTTCACGCGTTGATCCCTTCTTGAATGTTGTTCATAATTCTCTTGGCCGTGTCCCCTAAAAATTAAAACGGACTTGGACATGTATTCCGAGAGTTATGTCTGTTTTACTATGAGAATTTATTCTGTCCAGTCAGACTCTCCAAAACGAAATCCTCCGGATTAGGGTGATTTAATGGCCCCATAAAAGGCCCATTAACTCGGTTCTTCCTTCATAAAAGATGCTCCAAAACTCCTTGTGCGTCCACCCACCGAATTTCACATGCTTTGGGCACACAGGGGATGAGTTATGGATCCCACATCAAAACTAGGCAGAACTGAAAACAGTTTTCTTGAGCCAACTTGTGAGCTTCTTTTGAGCTTCTATATGGCCGATTCAGATTTTAGTCCAAATATATTAAATGAAGACCTGGATGTGTAGAATCTGGAAAATATATAATTTTTCAATTTGGATCAGTTTATATAATGTTATGGCCAAACTACCGAAATAATGTAAAACCGTTAAAAATTCAAAATGGCCAATTTTTACTATTCAGCTCAAAATAACACCATTATCAAAAAAATGAAACAATTCATCTTAGAGGAACAATTTTGTTGGTTTAAAACAATGATATTCAATATAAATTAATTTAAAATATTTTCTCTATCAATTCCCCCACACTTAGAACTTGGACTCTTGGACAAGTAAAAATCAAATCAAATCAAATCCAAAACACATATCAATGAGATCAATTAAATCAATTTCAAGAAACAAAAAGATATCATGCCTCATAAAAACTATTATTTAAAGTTCTCCATTTAATATTTTAATATATTTCAACTTCATTTCTTATCCCATGCCCACAAAACACCTACCTCACATGAATTTTCTCTCATCTCACAAATGTAAAGGCTGAACAAGGATTTTCTCATCCAAACTCACACAAGAGTCACCATAGGTTTGATAAATTCCTACTTCTCCACCCGATGTGAGTCAAGAACATGTGTTTATCATGAGGACTTTTCAGGGTTGTTCTGTGGCTTCCGGTTGGTAGGATTTAGATGTTAAAAGTTCCGAGGCCGAAAAAGGAAGGCTTGGCTCTTATTGAAGCAAAATTGCAAGATTCTAGTTTTCACTCAAATATGGTCTCCTTCACTTCCCCTTTGTTGAAAAAAGGCTCCATCATCATTAAATCAGCTCAGAAGCAAACATTTCAACTTTTTCAAACATAATTTTTTTAAAGCTCCAGATAGGCACAACTTTCTTTTTATATTGGAAGCTCCAGAAAGGCACAGCTTCTCTTTTCATAAAAGCTCCAGAAAAGGAACAGCTTTCAACAGAATAATTTTTTTGCATCACACACATCTCTTACACAATTTATTTTCCACCCAAAGTATAACCAAATGAGGTAGTACACCACAAGACATCTTCCCCCACACATAAGTTCAACTAGATCATGCAATTTTACTTCAAGAGCAGGTATGATAGGGAAAATTGGCTTGTAATGTGGCTATCCTAACAGGAAATTCATGGCTACTAGGGGCTACAATGAAGGATTAATGTAAAGGTGGGCCATAATGAAAAGGATTATTTTGAAAAGGGGGCTTCAAACAAAATAAATGCCTCAATCATTTAAAACACACGTACCCCAACCCTCAAGTTTTGAAAGGAAGAAATCAAATTCTGGTTAAAGAAATCATGGTCTGGTTCTCTCAAGAAATGAGGTGAATGAAAAGAATATGACAAAAATGGTTCAGAAGCCTCATAGGAAAGTTATTTCAAAGATATAGACAGTGAAATATGGCATGAGATTCAAAAATCAGTGTACTTTTCATGAATTTCCAAAAGATTTGAACTTGAAACAAAGTTATTTCATCATTCATTTAAGATCAGTTTCATGAAAAATATTGGTTCACTCATTGACATGGGTTTCAAAAATGGTATTGATTATCATTTCAGCTCAAAAGTTACACCAAAAATTGAAAAATAAACACTAAAAATTTTGAAAACACACAATTTTTTTTTTTTGAAAACAAACATCAAATAAAAATCCTATACTACAAAGGTTCCCTCCCCCACACTTAAATGATACAGTGTCCTCGATGCATTTAAGTGGATTTAACATGTAAGCCAATTTTCAAATGAATCACATCATCAAGCAAGTGTGAAAGAGAGGTACAACCTGACTTATTGGCAATGCAACGTTGAGTTTGGCTCCAAAGTGTTTCTCTTTGAAAACCTAAAAAAGTAAAAACATAACATAAGAAATTTATTAAAAGAAATGAAAATAGAAATTGACTAAGAAAAAAAAAGATAAAGCTTGGTTTAATCCCCCAAGTGGGCCCTGGTTTTTGACTGCCTCCAGAGGGGAATTTCTAATAAGTTATCCCGAATATGATGGTGGGTGAGGTTTTTTTGATTTGAACCACCACATGTGGCTCTTCCCAGCTTTCATTTCATTGTTCTTGTTTAGGAGGACTCCATAGATAGAGTACCCCAGATCCACCCCCTTCTCAATGTGGTACACCGTGCATGGTGGGGGTAGGATGAAGTACATAGCCTCCTCCTTCTTGGGTTCCGCATGAACAACATCATCTTTACTCTCCAGTGGTTGATGAAGGTATGATATATCTGGGGAAAAATCAAAGAGAATATAAGAGTTTAATTCTATTTGAAAAAAATTAAAGCATCAAGAATCAATATCAAATTATTCCCTTTCAAAGTAAGTATCTTGTGTCTCATTTTCCACCAGAAAATCCACTTTGATCTTCTCTTGTACTCCCTCCATTAAATGTTCAACAGGTTTGGGGAGATCTAGATGTTCCTCTTCAGATGCATATTCTCCGTCCAAGGTAATACAAGTGTTGGATGAATCTGAAAAATTAAAACAAGGGGAGGTAATACTCAATATAGTTTCAACAAAATCAAAATATAATGTGTTTATGAAAATATTAACTCCCTGATCTTGTTTGGATTCAATTTCTTCTTCAAAATGAGGTGGATCTTGGAGTTCAATTTCCTTAGATAGAGGTAGTTAGTCAGACTCCTCTATCTTCTCTTCAAATTCCACTGCTTGGTTGGTTTTTTCCTTCAATGTTTCTGAATCATCTACATTATCAGGAATAGTTTGATCAAGAATTTCCTCACACTCATTCCAAAAGTTATTCAGATCTTTTTGATCTTCCATATGTATTTCAATTGCTAAATCTTCTTCATCAATCTCATCCAACATTGATTGAGATGGGTTCAATGGATCTTCTTCTAATTTCATCAATGCTTCCATGGGTTCTTCAACTTGAAGGATTTGTGGGGATACTTCTTCCATTAATTTTTCTGGTTCTGGTTCATGTTCGGACTCCATTTTTTGTTGATCCTGGGATGCATGTACTTGTTCCACAATCCACTGTATTGAGGTCTCTAGGTTTTGAACTGTTTGACTAATTCTTTCAAATTGGGATTCAATATCTTTGTGAACTTCTTATTCTTGGTGTTGTACTTTGATTATGTCATGATAAAATTCCGGAAAATACTCATGAAGTTCAATTAATTCTCTGGTAAATCCCTCCAACACTGGGTATTCGAGGTTCTCTTTAAGGTTTTCAATGAGATCCTTGAATTCATCCTCAGTTACGATTTGTATTAGAGCTCCCCGAATTTGTTTAGCTAAGAAATAAACTTTATACTCTATAGACCAAGGTGATTCAATAATTGGCTCTCTCACTGGTGGGTAATTGTTCCATGAATTAAAGAAATAATCATTTGAAAACAACATGGAAAAAAGTTTTTTTTAATTGAAAAAGTCAAATATTTACAATTAGTTTGTGGCACTACCTCCCCGGAAACGGCGCCAAGTTTGAAGCATGCCTATCGTAGGGAGTGGCAAAAAAAATTATTTCCTAAGTTAAAATGTAGTAATGTGGTTGACCTAGGATGTCTCCCGAAGAGGAGTGCACACAAAACGGTTTGTCACTTTATAACGGGGAAAAAATGTTGTGAAAGGAAATTTGAAATTCAAATGATTGAAAAACTATGAAATTAAGAGGGTGATTAGGTCGGGGTCGGTTTCCTAATTATAATTCTATCCTTGTTCAATTTAATTCAAACCTCTTCTTCTTAGTTGATTAAAGTGAGTTTCCACAATCTTTTCCTCTCACTTCCTTGGTGAAATTGTTATTGTGAGAGAAAACCTTACCAAGATCTCGGTTTGGTAAACTCTCCTTCCATGTGTAAAATAGTTTTATTGAATAACCTTAATTGAAATGGGAAATACCCGATCGGGTTTTGTTTATCCCAAACAATCAAGAACATTCACTACACCTTTTACACGTACTGACGATCGTCGTGTACTTCACCACTAATTCCTGGTTTATTCCATCGTATATAAACCAGAAATTAGTGGAGGGAGATATTGATTATTTTACCAAGGCAAAAATCAATAACATAATTAATATTCAAGAACGACCGCACTTGATTATAAAATCTGCTATAAGAAATTGAAAACAACTTTTTAGAAGAAATAAATTTATTCAACTGCGTCCAAGAACTCAAGCATTACAATGTAGAAAACCAACCCTTCCCCAATCACTCCAAAAGTTTACCCCACCATGGTAAGGGTAATTGAGTTGAATGGGGAAGAAGAAGGCATTAACAAACTATGAAAAATAAAATAAATAAAAGAGAAATCTGAAATGTTCTCCTTCATGGTGTCCCGGAAGGAATGGGGTGGAGAATTGGATGCTTTGAGAGGGTGAAACTCTCCTCCTTTTATAGCCATAATGCTTCCCCAGAATGTCGACGCTTTTTATCCCCATTAAATGACATCTTCACGCTTGGATCCCTTATTTAATGTTGTTCATAATTCTCTTGGTCGTGGCCCCTCAAAATTCCAGCGTATTTGGACATGTATTCCGAATGTTATGGCCGTTTTACTATGAGCATTTATTCTGTCCAGTCAGACTCTCCAAAACGAAATCCTCCAGATTAGAGTGCTTTAATGGCACCATAAATGGCCAATTAATTCGGTGATTCCTTCATAAAAGATTCTCCAAAACCTTTTGCGCGTCCACCCACCGAATTTCACAAGCCTTGGGACCACAGGGGATGAGTTATGGATCCCACATCAAAACTAGGCAGAACTGAAAACAGTTTTCTTGAGCCAACTTGTGAGCTTCTTTTGAGCTTCCATATGGCCGATTCAGATTTTAGTCCAAATATATTAAATGAAGACCTGGATGTGTAGAATCTGTAAAAGATAGAATTTTGCAATTTTGATCAGTGTAGATAATGTTATGGCCAAACTACCGAAATAATTTAAAACCGTTAAAAATACAAAATGACCAATTTTTACTATTCAGCTCAAAATAACACCATTATCAAAAAAATGAAACAATTCATCTTAGAGGGACAATTTTGTGGGTTTAAAACAATGATATTCAATATAAATTAATTTAAAATATTTTCTCTATCAATTCCCCCACACTTAGCACTTGGACTCCTGGACAAGTAAAAATAAAATCAAATCAAATCCAAAACGCATATCAATGAGATCAATCAAATCAATTTCAAGAAACAAAAAGATATCATGCCTCATAAAAAAATATTATTTCAAGTTCTCCATTTAAGATTTTAATATATTTCCACTTCATTTTTTATCCCATGCACACAAAACACCTACCTCACATGAATTTTCTCTAATCTCACAAATGTAAAGGTTGAACAAGGCTTTTCTCATCCGAACTCACACAAGAGTCACCATAGGTTTGATAAATTCCTACTTCTCCACCCGATGTGAGTCAAGAACATGTGTTTATCATGAGGAATTTTCAGGGTTGTTCTGTGGCTTCCGGTTGGTAGGATTTAGATGTTAAAAGTTCTGAGGCCGAAAAAGGAAGGCTTGGCTCTTATTGAAGCAAAATTGAAAGATTCTAGTTTTCACTCAAATATGGTCTCATTCACTTCCTCTTTGTTGAAAAAAGGCTCAATCATCATTCAATCAGCTCGGCAGAAAACATTTCAATCTTTTCAAACATAATTTTTTTAAATCTCTAGATAGGAACAACTTTCTTTTTATATTGGAAGCTCCAGAAAGGCACAGCTTCTCTTTTCATAAAAGCTCCAGAAAAGGCACAGCTTTCAACAGAATAATTTTTTTGCATCACACACATCTCTTCCACAATTTATTTTCCACCCAAAGTATAACCAAATGAGGTAGTACAATACAATACATCTTCCCCCACACTTAAGTTCAACTAGATCATGCAATTTTACTTCAAGAGCAGGTATGATAGGGAAAATTGGCTTATAATGTGGCTAGCCTAACAGGCAATTCATGGCTACTTGGGGTTACAATGAAGGATAAATGTAAAGGTGGGCCATAATGAAAAGGATTATTTTGAAAAGGGGGCTTCAAACAAAATAAATGCCTCAATCATTTAAAACACACGTACCCCAACCCTGAAGTTTTGAAAGGAATAAATCAAATTCTGGTTAAAGCAAGCATGGTCTGGTTCTCTAAAGAAATGAGGTGAATGAAAAGAATATGACAAAAATGGTTCAGAAGCCTCACAGGAAAGTTATTTCAAAGATATAGACAGTGAAATATGGCATGAGATTCAAAAATTAGTGTACTTTTCATGAATTTCCAAAAGATTTGAACTTGAAACAAAGTTATTTCAGTATTCATTTAAGATCAGTTTCATGAAATAGACTGGTTCACTCATTGACATGGGTTTCAAAAATGGTATTGATTATCATTTCAGCTCAAAAGTTACACCAAAAATTGAAAAATAAACACAAAAAAATTTGAAAACACACAATTTTTTTATTTTTTTTTATTTTTGAAAACAAACATCAAATAAAAATCCTATACTACAAAGGTTCCCTCCCCCACACTTAAATGATGCAGTGTCCTCGATACATTTAAGTGGATTTAACATGTAAGCCAATTTTCAAATGAATCAAATCATCAAGCAAGTGTGAAAGAGAGGTACAACATGACTTATTGGCAATGCAACGTTGAGTTTGGCTCTAAAGTGTTTCTCTTTGAAAACCTAAAAAAAGTAAAAACATAACATAAAAAATTTATTAAAAGAAATTAAAATAGAAATTGAATAAGAAAAAAAAGATAATGCTTCGGTTAATCCCCCAAGTGGGCCCTGGGTTTTAAATGCCTCCAGAGGGGAAGTTCTAATAAGTTATCCCCAATATGATGGTGGGTAAGGTTTTTTTGATTTGAACCACCACATGTGGCTCTTACCAGCTTTCATTTCATTGTTCTTGTTGAGGAGGACTCCATAGATAGAGTACCCCAGATCCACCCCCTTCTCAATTTGGTACACTGTGCATGGTGGGGGTAGGATGAAGTACATAGCCTCCTCCTTCTTGGGTTCTGCATGAACAACATCATCTTTACTCTCCAGTGGTTGATGAAGGTATGATACATCTGGGGAAAAATCAAAGAGAATGTAAGAGTTTAATTCTATTTGAAAAAAATTAAAGCATGAAGAATCAATATCAAATTCATCCCTTTCAAAGTCAGTATCTTGTGTCTCATTTTCCACCAGAAAATCCACTTTGATCTTCTCTTGTACTCCCTCCATTGAATGTTCAATAGGTTTGGGGAGCTCTAGATGTTCCTCTTCAGATGCATATTCTCCCTCCAAGGAAATACAAGTGTTGGATGAATCTGAAAAATTAAAACAAGGGGAGGTAATACTCAATTTAGTTTCAAAAAAATCAAAAGATAATGAGTTTATGAAAAGATTAACTCCCTGATCTTGTTTGGATTCAATTTCTTCTTCAAAATGAGGTGGATCTTGGAGTTGAATTTCCTTAGATAGATGTAGGTAATCAGACTGTAACACCCCGAGATTTTATGAAAAATATTCTTTTTAATTTCATTAATGTCTTGTGTTGTACGCTACACCAAAAGGAGCTTGCACAACACGCATCCTTGACTTGCCTTGCATTACACGCAATCACGACCTTCCTCGATAGCGTGTGTAATACGCAATACCGAGTTTCACTAAACAACGGTATGCTATTAAAATATTATTAAAACTAGCCGTTATGAATAGTAATAACCACTTTTTAAAACTCCGTAAATCTTATTTTTCAAAATGAACTTCATTTTTGGATTCGGAGTATCGAATTATAGCCTAAGGTGAAATTTTGGTACTTTTCGGATAACTTTCATATTCTGAGGAATAGTGAAAAATTACTAAATTATAATTAAAAACAACTTTTTTAATCGAAATAATTAATAGTGATAAATTATTAATTTGAGTGGTTTTAAAGTATATTTAGAATATATTTTTACAATTTAATACAATGTCGATCATTGGACGTAATTTCACATTTAAACCAGACATAAACAAGTGTCAATCTTTTGATAGATATTGTTTCTTAAAAACACGCTATTTGTTTTAATAGCGGGATTTAATTATAAAATTAATTAATTCAACTTCTATGTTATGAATTTGGTAAAATAGACTTCATTTTTGAATTCGGAATATGAAATATAGCTTAGGATGAAATTTTGGCATTTTTCTGAAAACCTTCATTTTTTGATGAATAGTGAAACTACTAAGTGGTAGGTTAAAAACTGAATTTTGCATAAAACTTAATTTTACCGCTTCTGTGAATGGAATTTCGAAAATCCGACAGACACGGTTAATATCAAGGACTAAAATGTGGTTCAATGAGATGAAAATAATTTTTGGTGAATAGTAACTTTTTACTTTTTTTTTACCACGGTTAAAAGTAAATAGGGTAACTAAGGGTAAATATGATATTACTATTACCCTAACACATGTCCTAATTCTATTGGATAAGTGTAATTCGACCAAAAACAAACTTAGGAATAAAATATGACCATTTAGGCCCACTTGGATTAGATTAGGACATTTATTATTAATTTATTTAAAGAAGGGTTAAAATAGTTAAAATCAAAGTTTAATAAGTAAATCATTTTTAATATGGGGTTATACATAAGATAAATTCGATTTTAAATATTCATTGGAAAGATAAAAAGATTTACTACATGATGGTATTTTATTTGTAATTTTTAGAAATCAAATAATTTAATTTATTTATGACACAAAGATGATGCAGTAATTATCTTGTTAATGAAATATTGACATAATTGATGTTATAAACACCAAAATAAATGTAATTTGAGACTTTTTATGAATTCCACTAATTTTCTAGGTTACTATGATATATTAATGTTGATTTAATCAACTTGGTTCGAACATTTAATTCTGTTATGACTTTCACAAAAATCATATATCAAATATTGTCAAAATTGACACAAAATAGTTTTTAAATCAAATATTATATTATTAATTGTTATTTTATTCCTAAAAATATATGGTTCGGCCAAATGACTTAGATAAGGATATATTTATTAATAATATACAATTTTGGGTTCGTTTGGCATGTTATAGTAAGTGTATTAACCATATAGTGAAAGAAAACAAAAAGACACGGTAAAAGTTAAATTATTTATCTTAGAGTTAAATCTAATTGATAAGGTTACAATAATATCCTAAACTTGTCTAAATTCTATTGGTTGATAGGATTTCGAACCATCCCCACTTTAGCTTCTAAATAAGACCCTTTGCAACCATTATAAACCGATTTTTACTTTAATATAAAATAATATTTTGAGATATTCCTAAGGTGCCCCTCTCCTCCCTTATAAAAGGACACCTCCTCCCCATCCTCCTCACACCAATTTGAGCACTAAATCTCGGCAAACCCCTGCCAAAATATCTTCTCCACTTCCCTAGAAACATCCTAGAGGTTCTGGTTATCCTCAAAGACCAATTTTAGTTCCCTAAGAGGAGGTCTCCAAAAGGCGCTTCAAAGAAGAGGTAATTACCGTTACCAATTCTTTCATCTTTATTTCTTCTTCCACTTCTTCTTCTTAGGTTGTTTCATTATGAAGTAATAACATCAGTATCAATCATATACTGATATGTTATTATATGTATGAAACAACCCTATTTCACCATCTATCCATCCTACGGAAAAAGAAATCACCGCGCGTGCGTACGTACGGAATACCGTCTCCACGATGTGATGCGACTCGTTCTACATGATCTTCATTTCATAATGATTATATAAATGAATTGAATGAATGAATATGGTATATACTACACTAATACCATTCTTGAAATGAATTATCTATAACCTAAAGATAATAATAAGAATTTATTCAACAAAACACGCATAAGAACAAAAAGTTATAAAGACCCGAGTAACAAGTAACAATGAAATATTACTAACAAGAAGCTAATAATATGACCATATATGATATCATATCAATATGTATGATTATGGAATAAGTCAATAACATTATTTAAACCATTATACAGGAGCTTCGGACATGAACAAAGCAAATCGGACCTAAGGTAAGGGAAATATCACAATCTCATTTTTATCCGAGATTGTTTATTCGTAAGTATTTACTGGGGTGTATTTTATCATCCACATCCATGTTCCCTCAATATGTAATATTGTTTCCATCCACTTACAATAGTTTAAATCCAAATTTACCCTTCGGTGAGTTTTTAGTAAAAGATACGAAAGGAATCTTTTGTCGTTTTCGTACGAGGTACTTTTTGACTTTTCCGACAAAAGTACGAAGAATGTTTTTTTAACTTATACGGCATGAATGGATTTTTAAAACATTATTTCCAAGAAGCTTCCTTTATAAGTTTTCAAGTTTATTTTTAATCAACTTCTTTTATTTTAAAGTTGTATGACATGTTATGAAAGGAAAAATGTTTTTGACGAAGAAAGGATATTTTCCTCAAGAATGGAGTTCAAGTGTTTTATCAAAATTATTTTCCATCTAAGATAATAAAGGGTTCTGTTTTTATACCTATTATTACATTGATTTGATCATGTTGTGATGGAATTATGTTTATGAATTCCTTTATCTTATATGAATTGATTTATGATGTCATGATGTTTCAAGAATCCCATTTTTACATGTGTTATGCGATGATGTATGTTTTATGATTATGTGGCACACATAAGAAAGGATTCATTATAAGATGGGTGGGACCTATATCTCCCTCCAATGCATTGGGTAATGATTTTATATCTCATGAGATAGACATGGCTGGAACGGAAGGTTATTTCGGTTCAGTGATACAGGACTGAAACGAGGAGTGAACTCGGTTCAGAAAGGGACTTTGTCCACTAAGATAGTCTTGGCAATGAGTCATGACTAACAAGAAATGATTTTCCATGATTATGTGTGCATGCCAAAAAGTTTCAAGTTTTATGTTATGATTATGGGGATCTCATTTTCACTTCTATGATTTATCCCATGTTATTATATTATGAGCTCTTTTGCAGGTTAAGATTTCCAAAAGCTATGTTCTTATGTATATGATGTGATTGATATTTCTTTTGTTTACCCTTACTGAGCATTTGAGCTCATCCTTTTATGTTTTCTTTTCCCCAGGATATAAAGAAAGGTTTTAGGTAAAAAAAAAAGGAAGATCTTTATGGGAGATGTTGAAGATCTTTCACCACGATTAGAATATTTTATTCCGAGTTTCCAAAGACACTAAACTATTACGATCCTTATGTGTGTGTTTTTGTTATGTACTAAGTATTCTGCAAAAGTAATGTAATGTAAATGTACGATAAGCTACGGGTCTCTACAGTTGGTATCAGAGGCAAAGGAGGTAGGAATGTATCCGATCCTTGGGTACTCTCACATGTGAGCGTTGGACGAAGCATGGCTCTCCGCCCAAGGGCTTCATGAGGAAATGGCTGCCAATGGGGATGGTGGTGTGTCCCGCCCAGGGGGTGTAGCCGCCCATGGAGTGCCCTGATAGGTATCAATTGTAGTCCACTGGAAGTAATTCTAGACCGCTACAGTTGGTATCAGAGGAAAGGTTTAGTCAACCTTTGGAAACTAGGATGCGAAAACGTTAGTGAGATCCCTAGAGATATTTCTATGGTATGTCTAGGGATGCCCCTAAGGATAAGTATACGTATAGGATATAGTCCTAGAACTATGGTAACGATATTAGATTAAACCAAAGATGATAGATATTTAAGTTACTCCCCCATTATTATGATTTTTTCATCTAACACTTTTCTGTTTGGGTTTTAGAAAATGGCTGGAAACAAGATGATTCACAATAATGGAGGATATGACGGACAATGGAATGATATTCTTCATGAGCAACCAAATGAAATGGGATTTGGATGTCCAAACATCATTATTATGCCGAATCAGCAATCTCACAACATGATCAATAAAGTAAAATTTGGTAAGTTTCCTGACTCGACTAATAAGAGAAAGATGGAGTTCCATGATGATCATAGAGGAAAGAAAGTTAAATTTCCCCTATTTAAATCATGTGGGAAGAGGAATCAAGGAGAATGTTTCAAGGGAACTGGAAGATGCTTTGGGTGTGGAAAAGAAGGACACAAAGCAAGTAAGTGCAAAGGAAAAGGGTTGGTTAACACCATGGATGAGGATAATGGTATTGCTACGACATCAAAAATGGTTAAGTGTTTTAAATGTGGAATGTACGGACATTATGCAAACAAATGCCCTAAGGGAAAGACTCATGAAGAGAATCAGTATGGTCATATGGGTAGTATTTATGTGGATGATGATGAAGAGACTACAAATGATATGTGAGATGAAAAAATTTTTGAAGCTCGGTCAATGGTTTGAGAATGTAGTGGAATGATTACATGTTTATCATGTGTAATTTTGGAATAAAGAGACATCTATGGATTGTCACACTGTTGTCTTTCCTTGTGTTTTGAAAGTGTATGATTAATGTTACCAGTATCCATTAAAGGTTATTCAGATATTTTTGGAATGTAGATGATATGCGCATAATGAAGGGATAAGGAGAAAATTAAATGTTTGATAGTATTCATGAGCTCATGATTGATATAAGGACTAAGTGATATCATGGTTTGAGTATAAATAATTTTGAGGATTTTGGTATGTGGAAAGAGTTAACTTTTAACAGCACTCATGTTTTCAATAAGGTTCAATGGGCATTCAAGAGAATACATGATTAAGGACTTTGAATTTTTGGAATGTGACCAACAAAACATATCTTATGATATATGGGGATCAACGATAGTATTAAATCCCTGGCAATCGTTTTCACTATGTTATGAGAGTGTACTAAAGTATTGTGGATGAGCCTAAATATTGTAATGGATTATGTTGGACATAAGTTAGGATAAAATGTTTTTCGATATTATTGATGAGATGTTATAGTAATATAGCTTTAGAAAAAGGACAACCTGGAGGACGGGCGACAGCCCATCGCGTCGGACAAGGCTGTGGGAATCGAACCCACAACCGAAATGCGACTGGCCTTTATCGCCTACCACTGGCCTACAGGAAGTCCCTGTTTAGTCGAAACTAGTTTTATTATAGTAAGCAGTATGATATATAAAGTATAATTCCATTTTAGGAACCATATATGATTAATCTCACTATAGATCGACTTATGTATATAATTTTTCTAACCTTTTGTTTCAGACAGATGGAATGACCCGTCATTCTATCACATGATCTGCTAACACTTCACGAATAACAAATTGAACTTCATTTATTTAATAGATGAAGTGGAAATTGTTAAAGGCACGAACAATAGTGAGATTGTACCAAAATAAAGTAAGTATTTATTCTAAGCAAATTTTCAACTTTAGGGAAATGATCTTGAAAACCAAAAATGTTGTCCTAGTGATCTTATACCTGATGAATCAGATGATACCTTATATCATCACAAATCTATGGATTTGTGATTACTGGCTTTTCCATAGCCATGTTCTCTACCACTCTCCATCAGAACATGATGGTTAGATTTTTCTTCCATATCCATATTTTCACCTATGTGGAAACCCAGTGATTAGTTTATTTGGGTAATCGTTACATTTCATACTTTAGTTTTTAAAGCCATGTTTTGGTATTCCTTTTTAAGATGTGGGTTTCTATCAAAGAAAATTTTGAATAGTAAACCATTTATAACCCCGACGAATTTCGAGGGCAAAATTCATTTTAAGGGGGGTAGAATGTAACACCCCGAGATTTTATGAAAAATATTCTTTTTAATTTCATTAATGTCTTGTGTTGTACGCTACACCAAAAGGAGCTTGCACAACACGCATCCTTGACTTGCCTTGCATTACACGCAATCACGACCTTCCTCGATAGCGTGTGTAATACACAATACCGAGTTTCACTAAACAACGGTATGCTATTAAAATATTATTAAAACTAGCCTTTATGAATAGTAATAACCACTTTTTAAAACTCCGTAAATCTTATTTTTCAAAATGAACTTCATTTTTGGATTCGGAGTATCGAATTATAGCCTAAGGTGAAATTTTGGTACTTTTCGGATAACTTTCATATTCTGAGGAATAGTGAAAAATTACTAAATTATAATTAAAAACAACTTTTTTAATCGAAATAATTAATAGTGATAAATTATTAATTTGAGTGGTTTTAAAGTATATTTAAAATATATTTTTACAATTTAATACAATGTCGGTCATTGGACGTAATTTCACATTTAAACCAGACATAAACAAGTGTCAATCTTTTGATAGATATTGTTTCTTAAAAACACGCTATTTGTTTTAATAGCGGGATTTAATTATAAAATTAATTAATTCAACTTCTATGTTATGAATTTGGTAAAATAGACTTCATTTTTGAATTCGGAATATGAAATATAGCTTAGGATGAAATTTTGGCATTTTTCTGAAAACCTTCATTTTTTGATGAATAGTGAAACTACTAAGTGGTAGGTTAAAAACTGAATTTTGCATAAAACTTAATTTTACCGCTTCTGTGAATGGAATTTCGAAAATCCGACAGACACGGTTAATATCAAGGACTAAAATGTGGTTCAATGAGATGAAAATAATTTTTGGTGAATAGTAACTTTTTACTTTTTTTTACCACGGTTAAAAGTAAATAGGGTAACTAAGGGTAAATATGATATTACTATTACCCTAACACATGTCCTAATTCTATTGGATAAGTGTAATTCGACCAAAAACAAACTTAGGAATAAAATATGACCATTTAGGCCCACTTGGATTAGATTAGGACATTTATTATTAATTTATTTAAAGAAGGGTTAAAATAGTTAAAATCAAAGTTTAATAAGTAAATCATTTTTAATATGGGGTTATACATAAGATATATTCGATTGTAAATATTCATTGGAAAGATAAAAAGATTTACTACATGATGGTATTTTATTTGTAATTTTTAGAAATCAAATAATTTAATTTATTTATGACACAAAGATGATGCAGTAATTATCTTGTTAATGAAATATTGACATAATTGATGTTATAAACACCAAAATAAATGTAATTTGAGACTTTTTATGAATTCCACTAATTTTCTAGGTTACTATGATATATTAATGTTGATTTAATCAACTTGGTTCGAACATTTAATTCTGTTATGACTTTCACAAAAATCATATATCAAATAGTGTCAAAATTGACACAAAATAGTTTTTAAATCAAATATTATATTATTAATTGTTATTTTATTCCTAAAAATCTAAGGTTCGGCCAAATGACTTAGATAAGGATATATTTATTAATAATATACAATTTTGGGTTCGTTTGGCATGTTATAGTAAGTGTATTAACCATATAGTGAAAGAAAACAAAAAGACACGGTAAAAGTTAAATTATTTATCTTAGAGTTAAATCTAATTGATAAGGTTACAATAATATCCTAAACTTGTCTAAATTCTATTGGTTGATAGGATTTCGACCCATACCCACTTTAGCTTCGAAATAAGACCATTTGGAACCATTATAAACCGATTTTTACTTTAATATAAAATAATATTTTGAGATATTCCTAAGGTGCCCCTCTCCTCCCTTATAAAAGGACACCTCCTCCCCATCCTCCTCACACCAATTTGAGCACTCAATCTCGGCAAACCCCTGTCAAAATATCTTCTCCACTTCCCTAGAAACATCCTAGAGGTTCTGGTTATCCTCAAAGACCAATTTTAGTTCCCTAAGAGGAGGTCTCCAAAAGGCGCTTCAAAGAAGAGGTAATTACCGTTACCAATTCTTTCATCTTTATTTCTTCTTCCACTTCTTCTTCTTAGGTTGTTTCATTATGAAGTAATAACATCAGTATCACTCATATACTGATATTTAATTATAAGTATGAAACAACCCTATTTCACCATCTATCTATCCTACGGAAAAAGAAATCACCGCGCGTGCGTACGTACGGAATACCGTCTCCACGATGTGATGCGACTCGTTCTACATGATCTTCATTTCATAATGATTATATAAATGAATTGAATGAATGAATATGGTATATACTACACTAATACCATTCTGGAAATGAATTATCTATATCCTAAAGATAAGAATAAGAATTTATTCAACAAAACACGCATAAGAACAAAAAGTTATAAAGACCCGAGTAACAAGTAACAATGAAATATTACTAACAAGAAGCTAATAATATGACAATATATGATATCATATCAATATGTATGATTATGGAATAAGTCAATAACATTATTTAAACCATTATACAGAAGCTTCAGACACGAACAAAGCAAATCGGACCTAAGGTAAGGGAAATATCACAATCTCATTTTTATCCGAGATTGTTTATTCGTAAGTATTTACTGGGGTGTATTTTATCATCCACATCCATGTTACCTCAATATGTAATATTGTTTCCATCCACTTACAATATTTTAAATCCAATTTTACCCTTCGGTGAGTTTTTAGTAAAATATATGAAAGGAATCTTTTGTCGTTTTCGTACGAGGTACTTTTTGACTTTTCCGACAAAAGTACGAAGAATGTTTTTTTAACTTATACGGCATGAATGGATTTTTAAAAAATTATTTCCAAGAAGCTTCCTTTACAAGTTTTCAAGTTTATTTTTAATCAACTTCTTTTATTTTAAAGTTGTACGACATGTTATGAAAGGAAAAATGTTTTTGACGAAGAAAGGATATTTTCCTCAAGAATGGAGTTCAAGTGTTTTATCAAAATTATTTTCCATCTAAGATAATAAAGGGTTCTGTTTTTATCCCTATTATTACATTGATTTGATCATGTTGTGATGGAATTATGTTTATGAATTCCTTTATCTTATATGAATTGATTTATGATGTCATGATGTTTCAAGAATCCCATTTTTACATGTGTTATGCGATGATGTATGTTTTATGATTATGTGGCACACATAAGAAAGGATTCATTATAAGATGGGTGGGACCTATATCTCCCTCCAATGCATTGGGTAATGACTTTATATCTCATGAGATAGACATGGCTGGAATGGAAGGTTATTTCGGTTCAGTGATACAGGACTGAAACGAGGAGTGAACTCAGTTCAGAAAGGGACTTTGTCCACTAAGATAGTCTTGGCAATGAGTCATGACTAACAAGAAATGATTTTCCATGATTATGTGTGCATGCCACAATGTTTCAAGTTTTATGTTATGATTATGGGGATCTCATTTTCACTTCTATGATTTATCCCATGTTATGATATTATGAGCTCTTTTGCAGGTTAAGATTTCCAAAAGCTATGTTCTTATGTATATGATGTGATTGATATTTCTTTTGTTTACCCTTACTGAGCATTTGAGCTCACCCTTTTATGTTTTCTTTTCCCCAGGATATAAAGAAAGGTTTTAGGTAAAAAAAAGGAAGATCTTTATGGGAGATGTTGAAGATCTTTCACCACGATTAGAAGATTTTATTCCGAGTTTCCAAAGACACTAAACTATTACGATCCTTGTGTGTGTGTTTTTGTTATGTACTAAGTATTCCGCAAAAGTAATGTAATGTATATTTACGATAAGCTACGGGTCTCTACACAGACTCCTCTATCTTATCTTCAAATTCCAGTGCTTGGTTGGTTTTTTCCTTCAATGTTTCTGAATCATCTACATTATCAGGAATAGTTTGATCAAGAATTTCCTCACACTCATTCCAAAAGTTATCCCGATCTTTTTTATCTTCCATATGTATTTAAATTGATAAATATTCTTCATCAATCTCATCCAACATTTATTGAGATGGGTTCAATGGATCTTCTTTCAATTTCATCAATACTTCCATGGGTTCTTCAACTTGAAGGATTTTTGGGGATACTTCTTCCATCGATTTTTCTGGTTCTGGTTCATGTTCGGACTCCATTTGTTGTTGATGCTGGGATGCATGTACTTGTTCCACAATCCACTGTATTGAGGTCTCTAGGTTTTGAACTGTTTGACTAATTCTTTCAAATTGGGATTCAATATCTTTGTGAACTTCTTCTTCTTGGTGTTATACTTTGATTATGTCTTGATAAAATTCCGGAAAATACTCCTGAAGTTCAATTAATTCTCTGTCCAATCCCTCCAACACTGGGTATTTGAGGTTCTCTTTAAGGTTTTCAATGAGATCCTTGAATTCATCCTCGGTTACGATTTGGATTAGAGCTCCCCGAATTTGTTTAGCCAAGAAATAAACTTTATACTCTATAGACCAAGGTGATTAAATAATTGGCTCTCTCACTGGTGGGTAATTGTTCTATGAATTAAAGAAATAATCATTTGAAAACAACATGGAAAAAGTTTTTTTAATTGAAAAAGTAAAATATTTACAATTAGTTTGTGGCACTACCTCCCCGGCAACGGCGCCAAGTTTGACGCACGCCTGTCGTAGGGCATGGCAAAACAATTATTTCCTAAGTTAAAATGTAGTAATGTGGTTGACCTAGGATGTCTCCCGAAGAGGAGTGCACACAAAATGGTTTGTCACTTTAAAACGGGGAAATAAATGTTGTGAAAGGAAATTTGAAATTCAAATGATTGAAAAACTATAAAATTAAGAGGGTGATTAGGTCGGGGTCGGTTTCCTAATTATAATCCTATCCTTGTTCAATTTAATTCAAACCTCTTCTTCTTAGTTGATTAAAGTGAGTTTCCAAAATCATTTCCTCTCACTTCCTTGGTGAAATTGTTATTGTGAGATAAAACCTTACCAAGATCTCAGTTTGGTCAACTCTCCTTCCATGTGTAAAATAGTTTTTTTGAATATCCTTAATTGAAATGGGAAATACCTGATCGGGTTTTGTTTATCCCAAACAATCAATAACATTCACTACACCTTTTACACGTACTGACGATCTTCGTGTACTTCACCACTAATTCCTGGTTTATTCCATCATATATAAACCAGAAATTAGTGGAGGGAGATATTGATTATTTTACCAAGGAAAAAATCAATAACATAATTAATATTCAAGAACGATCTCACTTGATTATAAAATCCTCTATAAGAAATTGAAAACAACTTTGTAGAAGAAATAAATTTATTCAATTGCGTCCAAGAACTCAAGCATTACAATGTAGAAAACCAACCCTTCCCCAATCACTCCAAAAGTTTACCCCACCATGGAAAGGGAAATTGAGTTGAATGGGGAAGAAGAAGGAATTAAAAAACTATGAAAAAGAAAATAAAAAAAAGAGAAAGCTGAAATGTTCTCCTTCTTGGTGTCCCGGAAGGAATGGGGTGGAGAATTGGATGTTTTGAGAGGGTGAAGCTCTCTTCCTTTTATAGCCAGAATGCTTCCCCAGAATGTCAACGCTTTTTATCCCCATTACATGACATCTTCACGCTTGGATCTCTTCTTGAATGTTGTTAAAAATTCTCTTGGTCGTGTCCTCTCAAAATTCCAGCGGATTTGGACATGTATTCCGAGAGTTATAGCCGTTTTACTATGAGCATTTATTCCGTCCAGTCAGACTCTCCAAAACGAAATCCTCCGGGTTAGGGTTCTTTAATGGCCCCATAAACGGCCAATTCACTCGGTGCTTCCTTCATAAAACATTCTCCAAAACACCTTGCGCGTCCACCCACAGAATCTCACAAGCCTTGGGCCGACAGGGGATGAGTTATGGATCCCACATCAAAACTAGGCAGAACTGAAAACAGTTTTCTTGAGCCAACTTGTGAGCTTCTTTTGAGCTTCCATATGGCCGATTCAGATTTTAGTCCAAATATATTAAATGACGACCTGGATGTGTAGAATCTGGAAAATATAGAATTTTTAAATTTGGATCAGTGTAGATAATGTTATGGTCAAACTACCAAAATAATTTAAAACCGTTAAAAATCCAAAATGGCCAATTTTTACTATTCAGCTCAAAATAACACCATTATCAAAAAAATGAAACAATTCATCTTAGAGGAACAATTTTGTGGTTTTAAAACAATGATATTAAATATAAATTAATTTAAAATATTTTCTCTATCAAGCATCGATATTATGTTAAGGTAATTTTTGGGGTTTTTTCTGAAAAAATGAATTTTCGGTGAATAGTGTATTTTATTAAAAATTAAATTAAAAATATTTAGAAAATTATTTTTATAAAATGGAGTTCATTTTTTAAATCATACCATTGATATTTGGTTAATGTAAAATTTTACGATTTTTCTGAGAAAGTTGAATTTTTAGTGAATAGTACAAATACAGTTTTAGGGTTTCAGTATGTTTATTGACATCATAACTGTGTCATGATGATGCGATGAGATATTTTAAGGGATGGTCGACTAAAGGGGATGCGTTATTTTATGCGGTGTCCCAAGTGGGAAATACCATGGGCAAATACCATGGGCAAGCCCATGGCTTTGCCAAAACCACCAATGAGGTGTCCCTTGGCCATTAATGCCTTGTCCCCTCACTTTCCCTATAAATACCAAGAAATCAACTCATCCATTCGACTCCCCACTCTCTCACAACAAATTTCTGGTCTCATTACCTCCCAAAGAGTCATCCCAAGGTGACCCCAAGCCCTCAAGGTCCCAATCATTGAGTTTTAAGATCTACGTTTTAAGGTAAGGGATCCAACCTCTCTCTTTCTTTTCAAGTAATCTATTTTATGTCATTTCTTTTATGATCCATGCTCTTATATTGAAGGATGTTATTTTATATTCATCTTACTTCCCATTTCATGTTCATATGATGAGATACCCCCACTTTCTCTCATCATTTCATTTTAAGAATGTTTCAGTGGCCCCGTTAGGCTGCCGAATTTTTAAGGGATTCTTTCACCCTTCTCGTTTTCAAGATCTATTTTCATGTCAAGTCTTTCATGTTCCTTTTTATTAGGTTGTGGTATGATCATTAAATCTATCATACAGATCTTTTATGTTCATATGATGAGAGACCCTATTTGATCTCTTCAATTCATTTTTGTTGAAGTTTAAGTGGCGCCGTTAGGCTGCCGAATTTTTAAGGTATTCTTTAACCCTTCTCGTTTTCAAGATCTATATTTCATGTAATGCCTTTCAAGTTACTTTTTACTATGTTGGGGTATGATCTCTATATCTATCATACTTATCTTTTATGTTTATATTATGAGAGACCCTATTTGATTTCGTCAATTAATTTTGTTGAAGTTTAAGTGGCGCCGTTAGGCTGCTGAATTTTTAAGGGATTCTTTCACCCTTCTCATTTTCAAGATCTATCTTTCATGTAATGTCTTTAAAGTTCCTTTTTATTATATTGTGGTATGATCTCTATATCTATCATACTGATCTTTTATGTTCATATTATGAGGGACCCTATTTGATCTCGTCAATTCATTTTTGTTGAAGTTTAAGTGGCATCGTTAGGCTGCCGAATTTTCATAAGAGAAATCTTATTTTTGTCTTCCTTTCATGTTCTTCATTTCATATGATATATCTTTCAAATTCCATTACCATATTCTGAAATACTTTATATTATGGCCCTCTAATATTTTATGTGTCGTTTATTATTGTTTGAACCATGTCCCCTCTCTTTTCAATGTTTTCTAAAACCCCGAAACGTAGCCATTATGCTGTAGAATTTTCATCTCAAAATGCCTCTCTCTTTTCTAAATTTTTTTTATGTTATTAAGTGAATACACAAAGCTCTTATTTCTATAGGGGTATTCACATATATATCAAAATGTTCTATTTTAAATTCTGTTATTTACATACATGAAACCTGCTTTCCCTTTCTGTGGGTTTAAAGTGACATAAAGATCATGTCTTTAAAGCAGTTTTTAAAACGTTATGATTATGAAATGAAACCAATTTATTTTATGCTATATGGGTTGTTTATGAAATGATTTATGATGATATATGTTTCTCACATTATAATAAAGACATTTCAAGGGTATGACTAGATAGCGCTCCAATGCATTGGGTAAAGACTTAATCTCTAGAGATGACCATTTAGACTGATACCTTGGTGAATAACCTTGGTAATTTTTAATGACACCTTGGGGATGGACCTTGGTGAAACGAAATGATTGTCAATATTAAATGTTGTAGCCATATTTTCATGTTATGAAAAATGTTATTTTTATTATGATATATCTCATGATTTCTTTCTAATTCCTTAAATTTCTTTTCATGTCCTAATTGAAGTATCTAAACTTCACATGTAAAATGTTTCTCTTGTTTCCCTTACTGGGCCTTCTGCTCACCCTGTCTTTTGATGTATGTACCCAGGTTATGAGATGCAGTAATGAACCTAGGATGAACATGAGGAGAAGCCTTTAAATTATTTAAGAAGAATGTTTTATGTTTTCATGTTTTAAGTTCCTGGTTTCCATGACACTAAACCTTAAAGATCTTTAGTTTTGTAAAATGTAATTAAAGTTTATGAGATAAAAAGGCGGGATGCTATAATGATAGGGTGACTAAAGCCCTATAAATGGGGGTTATAATTATATTACACGGTTGAAGAATTTTTTTATTCATTCACATTTAATAAAAATAGATTTCTATCATGAATGGATCACTTGGGTGTAATGTGGTTATTGTATATAGCTATCACCATTTTCTCGTGATGTAATAGGAAGATTTTTTATGCTTCATTTGGGGAATTATTTTAAAAATAAATATGTATGTGCTTCTGATTCATGTATGGAACCTAGAATAAGAGAAAATGGGTTGGTCTATTTACTGAGCTTGCAACAAGATAAACAATATTTTCTTTCTCAACATTATAGTGGAATTCTACTCAGCCATAACAGTCTACTGATTACTTGTTCTCATGGTATGTGATACCTAACTTTTATATTGGTGATAAAGGGGCCATGATTCTGGATGAAATGTGAGGTCTATGTTGTGTTGATGTGTAAGTGTGTTTAGATGCACTCAGTAATAATTCATTCACTGTTTGTGATAAACATATAGTTATTGTTGTGATTGATATTGAAATTTGGAATTTAGAATAATTCAACTTAGATGAGATCTAGGGAAGCATCATCAGGGTAGAGATTTGGTATTTCTATAGAATGAATGAGATGATTCCCCTATGTGTAAGGATGAGAATGATCAATTACTATAATCATTTTGATTTTAAAGTCACCCTCAATTGTTTTTTTATTTTGGGTGATCCTTAGATGAGAATCCCATGATTTTCATCATGTAGGTGATGTTGATCATTGACAATGGAGCTGAGGGAACCGAATTGTCAAATGGAATTCCTGATATAAGAGATCTAGTAATAGAACCCATATTCATTTTAGGGAACATTTGGATATTGTAAAACAAAAATTGGGGTGATTATATGAATATTTTATTAGATCGATACAACCACTGGGTGGAGGGTATTATTAGAAACTTATATAAAAATGGGGCCAAAAAAACATGGGTGTTATATAGATGGAATTCTAGAAGGGAGGGGGGATAACATTGAGTGGTATTGAGAATAAGATTATTAATCAGTTCTTCCAATATATTTTAAGGGTGTATCAATATAAAAAGTGTACAAAATTCAAATAGTGGGATACATTTATCATGAATTATGTAGGGAGGATCATGGAAATGTCATAGTTCTCAATGTCTCCAGTAGGTGATGAAATATCAAGTGGGAGGTGAATAAATTATGGACTAAAAAATATTATCTAAGAGTTGGTGTGTATCTTTAAGTATAACTCATTATTTGAGGTCCTGACACATAATTTTATTTCATTGTAGAATATAACCAACCTGACCTTTTCAATATGCGATATTAAATATGATAACCATCGTAGTGGTTATTTATGTAGTCATAAGAAGGGAGGTGTGGAAATTGAGCATGTTAGTTAATTCTGTGACTCAAGTAGAACACAATGGGCAGTATCATCGATTGTGTTCATATAGTATGGGCAGTTAGATGATGTTGTGATCTTGTTTGATTCAGATCAATGTATTGTATGGTGTGTAGAATAATGGTACATCTGGAGGGGAATGTTTTTTTGTATTATTATCCTATTGGGTGTTTAGGACTATGTCCGACATATGGATTTTTGGAATGAATCAGAGTTGTAGTAAGAGTTGGTAGCACGGATTTTAATATGCACACTAGTTATGGTACGAAGAAAGAATCATAGTAGTGGGTCTATGTTCAGTAGTAGGCACACCTCTCAGTATCAGGTCTGATGTAGGATCTTCTAGTGATCAGTTGTGATGCATGACCTTTTCAAAATCATGAGAGATGCATGAATGAAATGAGAATCTAATTTGTATTAGGTATAATGATATGTTACTCAAGGATTTTCATGTGTAGTGGATAGTGAAATGAACCATCGTAATATCTTAATTGGTTTAGTAAGAGACCAAGTAGGTTATTACCAGGGGAAAATGTGGAATTGGACTTAAATAAGTGACTGAGGTTTTCTTGGGTGATTCATATGAGATGTGTATATTTTGTATCATCTCAATGTTTGACCACATAGATCATTGATTAGATATCATACTTTAATTATTTTGTAACTTTATGTGTTTCTATAATGGGATTGAAACACCAAGGGGATTTTAACTCTTAGTTAGACGATGATACAAAATAAGTTTGATCATTAATAGTTAATTTAAATAGTTGGATGAGGTTTTTTATGGAGATTAATTCATTGTATCTTTTTATGAAGTATGTTTTAGTTTTAGGTGAGTCAGATTTTAAAAAAAATTACTGGAAGTAACAACACTAAGAGAATGGTTGGATCTTGGTTAATGATATCCATGTAGCCCAAAATCTACCACTCATTTGTATTCAAGCACTATTATTAATAAAAGATAAATTGGTTAAAATATAAATATGAACAATATATGTTAAATTTTAAGGGTAACTATAATGATTTTAATTTTTTAGCATACTATACTCCATGCTATGTGAGGGTTTGGCTCTTTGGATAGTAGCTGCACACCATGTAGACTGACCTAGAACCAATTTAAATAGTGGGAAATTATAGTTTTCCCCCTACATTTTTTTAATATTATTCTCCTCATTCACTACCTCATTCTCAAGAAAAATAGTGGGGATTTATCTTTTTACCTCAAGATAAGAATTGTTGATTCTCAATCATTCTGGAACCAATTCAATCACTATCTGCTACACTGTATAGCTAGCAGTACATTATGTTTTTCTCATGAATCATTTATTCTGTTATCTGTTTTTCAAGACAACTATTTCCATCAAATCTAATATTCCATGTTTTATAATATTTTTTCAAATTATTAATTTTCAACTGATACAGCTCAAAATAAAGTGAGAACTTGGGTGAGTGAGATCATAAAAATATAGGGTAGGTGGTTTATAGCACTATCTTATTTTATATTTCTGTTAATTTTAGAGAATAAATAAATATTATTGGGTATTATGTGTATAAAAATTTATAAGAATTTTCTTTTAATCATATGAAGATGATGGAGTCTCCATGCCTCTTTTTAGAATATTGGGCAATGTATGGCTAGATATGTGTAAATGGGGGTTCCCAGTTTTTTTGGAATTATGTGCCTATTGTTAATTTAATTTAAATTCTTCCTTAGGATATGGGTGTTCTCTGGGGTGTTTTTGGGAGATCCCAAGGATTATAGAGGTGATACTGGTGAGTGGGATTAAGTCATCTAGGTTCATTAGGTTGATGCCTATGCTATTTATGAATGTTGTTTTTGGGAAATGGGGATGAATTTGGATTTAAAGCTTACCAATCTAGGAAGGATTGGGATTATTTTTAATTAGAACTCATTAAAATTGGATGAGGTTGTTTTTTTAGTCATGTGTACATGTGATAAGGGGTATGTGAGGTGTTGTTAACCACTCAATATGGTTGGAGGCATATATATTATCACCATCTTTGGGGGGCTCTAGATGATATGTTCTGGGTGAGGTTCTCACCATAATAATTCATGGGTGTTAGAGTATTAGACCATCATATGGGGATGAGATATCTATCTTATTGAGGATGATAGTTTAGTTTTCTAGAAGGATGGATATCATTGACCTATGGTACGTCATGCTATTGAGATGAAAATAATTATTCATGTTGTTTTCTAAGGTGTATGTGACTTATTTATTATGTATTCTCATAGGTTTTATACTTCTATATTACTTTCCATATATGATATTTACTAGAATAACTTACTATGTGAATAGTATGTTGATGTGTAATTGAAGGTTCCACGATAATAGATATAGTTTAAACATTTTCCAAAACATGGATTGGACTGAGTATGTAAATGCTACCTTGGAGATATTTAGAACAAGTGAAGAGAGTGAAATTATTTATGATTTAATGCTATTAATTTTCATATTCATAATATAATATGAACATGGATATAATATTGACTCATTTTTCTGGTGGCTAACTATGTTCATCCTCTCAGCTTACATGGGATTCATGAGATTTGTGAATACTTTTTTCTTTTAGATCAGATTATGGATAAGACTCATGGGATGAGTCATATTGAGCAAGGATGCGTTGTGAGTGCATCAGAGGGATGGATGATGGAAAAGGTATATATATTCTTTCATCGATCTGGATTTATTTTTGAGTTTTCTCATGTGTAATTTTATGATCGACTAAGGGGACATACTACATGTTTTTTAATTACACTCATAACTTATATACATTATATAATATGTCTAGATAAGTCTATTTTTGGATCATTATTATCATTTCTTAGTTATTCACCCCTTGGGATAGATTAAATACTTAAGTATTGGCTCCATTATAAAAATTTAGTTTATATTATTATCATTATTATCATTATCAGTATAGGGTATTATATTCTAAATATCACCTTATTAGACTCTTACTACCATTTAGTAGACTATAGAATATGGGAGGGAAGTATAAGGCCTAGTTTCCCTCAAACTAGTGCATATGTTAGGTTGTTTCCAGGTAATAGCGATACATCATGTAGTAGAAATAAAATTTAGGGATGGGAATAATAAATATATTTATTTTGAAATGGTTAAATAAAAATCATAAAAAATAATTCCAAAATGATGTCTATACAATATCTTAGGATCATTTAAATTCAATATAGAATAATTATGGTCAATTGAATATCTGTTTTTATAATATAGTTATCTTAAATAAATTAATACATTCAAATACTTAATAATGGTTTGTAAAGATCATGTGAATTAATCTAATATTATCCCCTTGGTTCTTCTAGAATGGTGTGTAGTTAGGGCCAATAAACTATGCACCATAATGATGAACAATATATACCTGAACAAGTCAATTTGGTGTTGTAACCCATAGAATCATTTTTACCAATACTACATCTAGATACCAACATCCAAAAATGAATAAAATTTCTTATGAAACCATAAAATCTATAATATAAAAAATTTAGGAGGTTCACGTAAACTTAGCATTGTGTATAGGTTTTTCAATAATGATCACTTATCACAGTTGAAAAAAAAAGTTATAAAACAAATTCAATCTAAAGGCACATCTATTAAATGGTACAAAAGAAAATCCTTAACTCTCATAACCCTAATATCATTATTAATTCATAAATAAACATCAAAAAATAGAATCCTTGAAACATAATTTTATGAAAAAACATATTTGATATCATGTGTAATGCCACACGGACCCACAATCACACATCTAGTTTTCGAAAAACATTACATATGACATTGTATTTGGTAAAAATCAATTATTGCAGTGTCATTTTATAATTTAAATTCTAGGGTACATTTATATTACTTTTTAATTGAATTATATAAAATTTCAAAACAATACATCTTTTTTCTAATTATCAAATAAACAGAATTTCCAATATATAAGTGTCTTGTAAATCCATAATGAGTTTATAAAATCACCCATAAAATCTACATGAATGATACTTTTCTAATATTTATATACATAGTTTTTTAATTAATAACATTGTAAATGGAACTATAAACATGGGTTAATGTAAATGATTATCAATGGTAACCATAATAGTAAGGTACAACATTAATGATGTGAATAATATCATGTTATCACAATGATAATGGTAATTGGAATGTGAATATGTAATAAAGGGATGATAAAATTTAAAATTCATTCAAAAAATAACTATAACACATAATAATGATTTCATAGGATTGTATCAAAAATATAAACAATAAATTAAAAACAAAAGTCAGGGATTCCTTTATCAATAAAAAAATATCGTTGGATGAAAAAACTATTAACAACCCATTTTTGGCTAGGATTAGTACCCACATAACATGATATATCATGACATGTAATAAATTCCCAGTTCATCAAAGGGATATGAAATCTCATTCCCACCCTCCAGACATAGAAAATCATACATAGAATTATTAGTTTTATTAAAAAATATTATAATAATCCACTGTAATGAAATTAGTTTTATATTGTTTTCATATAGGTTCCTAATGATTATTTCATGGTTACATAAATTAACATGACAAGATAAAACAATAGAAAATAAGTGGAAATATAATAAACTAAATAATCATTATATGCAAATACCATTCAATAAAGTTTTTGAAAATATTTTATATTCACTATATATGAGATTTATATATGTTATATTAAAATTTTCACCAATAAATTGATATATAGAGAGTCTAGGTAATCACTGTTAAATCATGTAATGGAACAAAGGAAATTTATAAAATAAATTTTTTTATTTTAATCAACCCTTTAAAAGGGAAATATTAAAAAATAAAAAATAAGTTATATATTACTGAAAATATATTATAGTTAATTTTATAATCATTAATGATAGAGAATTTGAATGGTATCCTATTAATAACAGCCATGATCAAACATACGACATAGATGAATAAAAATCATAGTCAAATTATAAAAATGTCTTCCAAAATAATAATTTCACTTTTCCGTTGAAATAATATAAAAACAATGATTTTATTATTCATGTTAAAAATCTATATTTTAATATTTAAAACATTTATAGGAAGTGTCTTAGAATTTAAAAAAATTTGAAAGGTAAATTCAAATAAAAGAAGGTAAAAAATAAAGGCTCTATAAAAAATTAACCACTTGGAAATTTGTAAAAATATTTTCATCTTAATTTTTTTCAAAAAAATCAATTTAGTTTAGTATAACATTTAAAAATTAGAATTAATTAATTTTGAATCATTTTCAATCATTACATTATAAGAAAAATAATTTAAAAAATAATATTGTGTAAAATGATTAAATTATGTTAAATCTTTTTATATAATCACACAATGATTTTAGAATGAACAAAAGTCACTGATACCAAGTGAATAGTGGTATAAATAATAAATTTAATAATATAATAAAAACATCAGATATGAAAAAAATGATTTGAAATAAAAAGATCAGTATTCTTAGGTTGATTACCATTCTTTTCAATGATAAATTTTAAATGATAACGAGATTCCCAATGAAAAAAAAATATTAAAGGGACTAATTTTTTCAATTAGAATGAATTAAATCATATCTAATATGAAATTTTAGGATATTGGCGACCAATTTTATCAATGTTAACAAAAAAATGCACTACTCATGGAAAAAGAAATTTGTCAATAAAAGCCTATTTTCTTAACAAAAAACATTAAAAATGTTGATAAAAAATGAACCTCAAATAATATGAATGTAATATATTTAATGATTACATAAAAATGGGTTGGAATTTACATTTATTAAACGAAATATGGTGCATATTTTAAAATTTATCACAAAAAAGGTCATTTGAGACAAAAAATAAAATTCTTTATTTGAATGAATAGTTGATTGCACATTAACATCATATAAAAATACAATAACTATCTCAATATTATATTTTAATATATTTTTCATCTCTAAAATCTATTTATATATTTATTTTATAATTAACTAATTTATATAGAGTGGTTCATTATCTATTAATTTTTAAATATGGTGTTAACACTCTTAATTATCACCAAGATACATTGTGACAATAATGTTGATTCTTTATAATTAGTATAAATTTTGTAACTCCTAGATCACTTATCGGTTTTTTTTAATATATACCCCATTATTATTTATAATATTCCTTTTTATTTCAGGATATTTTTAATTACTACTCTTGAATATGATATTAGAGAAAAACATTTTTCAAAATAATTAATGAAGGACAATGATGCATTATCAAATACATTAAATATTAATATAATTACACTATAAAAATTAACAAATCTGAAATAAATTATTGTTTCATCAATGTAATATTTTCAAAAATTATATATTAATAATTTATGATATAATAAATACAACAACACTCATGTTAGTAGTAAACCGACCAAAAAAGTGTGTCACAATGACTAAATGATTAAGAAAATTTGATAACATTATATTATTATAACACTTATAGATTTTTTCGATGAAAAATTTAACATATTTCTCTATAAAATTCATTCATAGAAAAATTAATTATGGGTTTTATTGAAAATTAATATTCCCCATATTTGGAGGTGGTAGTCCACCCAATTGTATGATTAATGAACCCATTTCTATATTATTAAATATATTAGTGGTATATGAAAATTTATCATTTAATAACTATATTATTTTTAAATCATTATATTAATTCAACAATTACACTTTTATGTTTATCTATGCTATATGTTTTTTTGTGATGGAAGACACCTCATCCATGGAGGCTGTAGTTCGCACATATACATTATTAATGATCTAATTCCTTAATGACAAATATAATTATGTAAATTGTTAATGATGATAATTTATAAATTATATAAGTGAAATTAAAAAACAATATTATTCATCTATATAATCATTTATTCAAATCATAAGAGGTGGTGATGAAAAATTAACCACATTGTATCAAGAATGCAGTAAAACATAAGTATGCACAATCCATATAAAAGTTTTCCTAATAGGATTATATGGGATGGATTAATAATTGATGATAAATTAATATAATGACATTTATGTATAATTATTATGTTGAATACATTATATTAATAAATTTAGGGATGATTGTTTTGATGATAATTAAAAATAATGTCAATGTACAGCGTAATACTCTTGTAGGGATGTTTAATTTTTATTCGATTTATCCTTAAAAAAGGGATAAAAATAATTATCATTTTATAATGGATTTGGATCATGTTATAGTGTTCTAGAATGAAAATTTATTAAATTTTTTACCAAAAAATTAGAATTGGAGGTGATTTGTGGAAGAGGTAGTTGTTGTCTCTTTTTATAAGTGATGAAGATAGATCTTTCATTCGAAAATAATATTTTGTATGGGGATAATGGGAGGACAAGAAATTTAGGTGAGGATGGTTAGCTATTTTTTAAATTAAATTTATGTAATAACTTAAAAACTAAACAATGACATCTAGATGGACTATATGTTATGTAATCATAGAAAAATTCATGCCACATTATATTACATTGTTATACCCTACTAACTATAAATTAAATATTAAATATGGAAACTAATTTTATTCTAGTAATATAATAGGGAAATTCCCACTGAAAGAAAATCTAATAAATATTAATATATCAAAAATTTATCCTTATTCAACTAATTAGTATTAAATATGATAAATTTAAATAAAAACATATAATTAAACAAAAAAAATTTATAACAAAAAAATAATTCTGTTTAATAATGTTAATTATGGGATTTTAATCATGATATATTAAATATATTAAATACTTGTATATAAAATTTTAGAGACAAATGGTTTCATAAATTATTAATTTTTTCTTATGTTATGATAATGTTGTAATTGATGGAATAGTTATTCCAAACCTGTATTTTTCACTATTAACCATGAAATTAAATATTATGTAAAAATTCAGAAAAATAATAATAAGTTTATTGTTTTTCAATAAATTTAATAATAAATTAATTTTTTTAAATATATTTTTCAAAATTATATATTTTTATCATTGAATAAAATTGTAAACTAATTTTATATGAAATTGGCGAACTTAAACATTAAGTGTTAATTTTAAAATTTCAATCCAATTTTCGAATTATAATAATTATAATATATTATATCATATAGAGTTATATTATATATTATAAATATGTTTTTATAAATATGATTATTTGATTTCAATAATGTATCATGGAAATTATTTGGGAATATATAATTAATGTTATTGTATATCATATCATTTAAATGGAATATATAAATACTAAAAATCTAAACGTTACAACATAGATAAATACCATCACACTAACTATTTTTTGAACCTATAAACTTGATAATGAATTTAATTAAAATTTCAATCTCATGAGATATAATCCTTTAAATGGAGACCAAGGATTTTCATATATAGATATCACATATTAAAATGTGAATATTCATTATCTAACCAATTGATTTATTATAGAATTTTATATCAGTAATTCCTTTGGAATCATGGATACATAACCCACTCAATAATATATGAACAAAATCACCTCCTACTGTTATCTTAATTACAAGAACCACTCATAGAAATATCGTACATAATACCTTTCTTCACAACTAAGTGGAAAAACAAACTAATGAAAAGGTGATCTGAGATTATCTATAATAAAATAAAAGGGAGGTATCATCCTAAATTGAGAAAAATGGTATGATAATTTAGAATAGAACATTAAAACCATACTACACATAACTAAAATCATAAATATGAAACATGGATAAAATTATGTCAATTGATAAGCTGTGAATAATAATATAATCAACTAAAATACTTTTATTGAGATGAACATTTAAATAAAACATTGATTGTTTGGATTTATAATTTTTAATGAAAATATATTTTCATATTTAGCCACCAAATAATTTATAAAAATAATTTCTTTTCTAAATACCCATACACTAAATTCGTTATTAGAACACCATCCACAACACCATCATTTAGGGATCAGATAACCTATTTTGTGCCAGTTATTGGGCTTGGGATTACCTCCCATTTACTATTTTATGTCATAAAAAATAATAAATATCAAATGAATTTGTGGGATATATAATTATGGCCCACCCCTAACATAATTAAAATCATTTATATTTTTGACTCAAGTTCATAAAACATTCTTCATTCCATAACCCAAAAAAAGGAAATGAGATTCATAAATATTTCATCATAGAGTATAACATTAAGATGAAATGGGTTTCCAAAATAAAGATAACAATAAACTACTAGTGAAACTATAAGGGAGATATCCTTGGTTAATATTCCTAATAATGAGTTTAATTTATCGAAAGATTCTATCTTATACAGAAAATAATTCCAATGATCACATAGAACATCTCACGATTAAAATTATATTTTCACATTGAAATTACCTATATCAAAATCTATCTAATTTTAAAATATAAAATATAAAAAATTATTTTAAAACAAAAATTCGGAATTTAATATTATTATTTAAATTATTTAGTGGTCTTTATGGTTGTAATTACAATTCAATTCATGCAGGTTAACAAAACAATTGTCCCATTTTTTTTAAAAAAGTAAAAGTCTCCTGATTTGGTAAAAAACATTATTACAATTCAAAAAAAATTTAAATAATTAAAATAGGGGTACAAATGGACATAAAATATAATATGGTTAAATTAAAATCATTCATTAAAACATTTTTATAAAATATGGTTATGTAATTCGGAATGATTTTTGATAGAAAATTAAAATAATTACTATTTTCCTTAAAAATATTTTCTCAGTATTGAATATAAATAAAAACGTAAAATGCAAGGAAAATTTTTATTACATAGAGATAACCCTATGAGAAAACAATTCATAATTTTTTTGAGAGATATATCATAAAATCTTATTATAAAAAACAAGAACATAATCAAACCGGATAAAAATTATATTGTAATATAAAACATTTACCACTTTAGTGATATTCGAATCATATGCCCCATGAAATAAATAAAATTAATATTATTTTTTAATCCAAAAAATTTTAATAATATTAATAAAAAAAAAATATATTCATGGGTATTATATAAACCAAATAATATCATTAGTCTCATAGAAATAAAAGTGAGATGAGAATCCCTTAACAAATTAGAATATTTTAAATCACAAGACCCATTATATAATAGATTAAAATGAAACCTTAAATCCCATAAAATAATTATAATAATGATAAAAATATTTTCAAAAAACAATATAAATCACACAAAAAAAATTGGTGAATATTACACATGTTTTGTAGAAAAATAGTGTTAAAATATCATTACCTCAAGTATCAGCTTTCTTAATACATGTAAAATCCCCATGTTACATAAATATATCAATATTATAAATATATTTAATAAAAATACCCCAATATATGTTAATATATTAAATTTATTTAAGACCTTCGATAATGATTGTATTAATAATTTCTTGTTATAATCACATTTTATTTAATAACTGATTCATTCAACATGTCTATTTTGGTTTGGTAGTTTTTGTCTATTTACATGGAAATAAGTTATATAATATAACTAATTTTAATCAATTTATAAATATAATATTTATTAATTAAAATTTTATATAAATTAGTTTATTAATGTTATTAATAAGAAATGAATTAAAACATTCATGGATGTGGTGGGTTGTACGTATGCAGGAAGCATGATTTCATTTTCTTGAGGGATGAAATTAATGTAAGGTAAATAATATTTCAAATATATATATAATAATATATTTGTCTTATGTATTATTTAAAATTTTTAAATCTATCATTAATATATTCCATGTCGAAATAATTTGAAAACCTAGTCACATTACATCATGCATGTGATTGTCCATAGGTTCACAAAAGACACCATATCAATTTTTAAAGGATTGGGAGGTAAGAAGATAGATATGATATTAAAAATTAATTATTAAAAATATTTAATATATAACATATAATTATGTTAAAAAAATTATTTCCATTCATGAAAGGAGTTTATAAAATATAAATTATATCAGTTTATGTGGTGGTAGTCTATTGTACATATGATCAATGATTTTTTCTCAAAATTGATGGAGGAGGACGTTGATATATGTTATATAATAAAAATAATAAAATTTTAATATATGTGATATGAATATGTTTTAATATAATCACATTAGATAATTTTTTAATGATTTTTTTATAAATAAAAAAAATGATCAGTTAAAGATAATGACACTTTTTTTGACAACGTCCCTAGTTCAGGCCCAAAATCCTTCATAGGTTTTTTTCATCACTAAAATAACAGATCTATTATTTTTTATGGAATTAATTACTCTAAATGGGTATATATTTACTAAACCAATCATATTATTGTGTGAAATAACAGATTAGAGTGGGTTTTCTTTCATATTTTGGAGAGAGGACACACTTAATATTTTTAAAATGAAAAAATTGTACCCTTGTTCTAGACATGAAAAAATGAAAAAAAAAGTAATCATAATGTAAAATTATATTATATAAGGTAAATATATTCCCATATGAAAGATTATGGTTATTTTTTAGGACACCATTACCATTTTATATTTTTAACCCCTAAAAACTCATTTTATCAGTAACTGAGATAATAAATATATATTATTTTTACTATTCATTAATAAAAAAATAATATTTTCATTTATTATATAATATTAAAAATGATCATTCAAAATATGGAATTCATTTTATAATATACAATTCATATATATGGAAAATGTTCACTGAAAATTAATCCCATAGTTGTGATAAAAAAGTGTTTTTTTCCTAAGAAAAAAAGTATTCTATAAGTATAGAAATTTTTATTATGAAAATGGATCATGAATTTGGGTAAAATAAACTAAATATTATTAATAATAATGTAATTTAATTAAATTAAATTTTATAACAATAAAAAATAATGTTTTCTCATTATAAATTAATTAAATAGAAATTCAAATTTCAACTAATTTCATTATTTTCCCATATTCATCAAAAAATAAATATTTTCTAATAAATTAAAAAAAGTCATCATAAAACAATTTTTGTGCATAATTTAATAAAAAGAGGATCATTTTAAAGAAAATTAATTTTTTAGTAATTTTTTTGTCCACAAAACTTAATGAAATTTAGTTTTTAAGAAAAATAGTACTTTCAAGGAAAATGATGACATAAAAAATTAGTACTTATAATCAATATTATTTTTTATACAAATCCATTACATGTACTTTTAAAAATGCAATTATTCCTTTAAATAACATGAATTATATTTTCTAGTTTATAGCCATTATGTTAAAAAATAATATTAGATTAATATTGTGGTTTGAATATAACTCAGTGTTGCGTGAAATAGTCGTTATTGAAATATTTAGTTTATTTATAAAAAATTTCATAAATTCTCAGGGTGGTACATTTACCCCCCAATGTTTATTCCCCCCACCTAAAATACTATCAAATTGATGTAAAAAACTATGAAATATTTTTCCACATCATATCATCAGGGTCCCCTATTTCTTCATTATGTTGGTGATTTGATCAAAATATATTGTCCATGTGAGTGGTCTTGTTAACTTGATCATTCAATCTATGATCCAAAAAAATCACAAGATATTCATTTTAGTATTGATCATGATCTGGTGGTATGAATTTAGAGTTTAGTGTGTTGATTTTTTATCTACTTCCATATAAGAGAAACATGGAACACACAATGGACATGATAGTGGTTTAGTGGAAGATCCAAGATATAAAAAACCATCCATGCTTAATATAGAATCCAGAAAGGGAAAATATGAATTTGGGACGATATTCTATTCATCAATAATCTCATAAATATATATCCTTGATAAAGTAAAAACGAAAAAATTCTCATAAACTCAAACATTATATTATGTCGATAATTCTAAGAAAAAAATAATATATCAACTATGATATTCCATAATGTGATATTAAATAAACATGAAATTCTATGTCATTTCATAAGCTAGCTCAAATCCCAATATATTTCATTCTGTAACCTAATTAAAACTCATTAGAGTTCAACACTAATTTCATTATAGGGCATCATAAGATTAAATCTATATACATGAGTGACAATTATTTTTGTATCAATACTAAATAACTGGAAGGTGTTGAACTCATTTACCCTTAATATATGTAGAATAATATCCCAGTATATCCTATTTTTTAGTGATTCTCTCAAAAAATTTATTTTTTAAAATATTATACATAGTGTTGAAGACCAACACTATATACAAATCTGGTATAAGAAGTATCAGAATATATAGGTAAAATAAAAATCATGATCATATATAGAATAATTATGTAACCAATATTTCATTAAAAATTCCTTAAATTAAATCCTAAAATATGATCTAGGAAGAAATAGTCTCTAATAGAAATTAGGTTTCCTTGATACTTTTTGTGATCATCTACATCCTATAGATCATGTCACTATGAAGAAGTTTCGGGGGGGGGGGGTATGATGACCAAATCAATGGTCTTTTGCCATTTTAATTTTGTAGTGGGTAATTGTTATAGCATCCCCTTATATTGTTTTCTCTTTTCCATAACCTGATGAGATACCAGTCATTGAGATATAAACTCTATAACATCTATCATCATGTTGTTCCACAAAAATACTCTTTCAAATCACTATATATTATTATACTTCTAGGATTAATTAATAATGTAGAACTATGTGATTCCGTTAAAATCACCATCATAGATTATGGTCTTGATGGAATATATCCATGGCTATTGATCCTTATCATTCTATCATAATAAATGAATAATATGGTAAATTTTCTCACCATATTCTATAGTTTTACATATTGCATTGGTATATATTAAATATTCACATGGATAGATGGTTAAATAGTAATTTGAGAAAGGTAATATTTTCTATCATTATTTATTATTTATATGTACATCCTAGTTATATAAAAAATGGATATTTTGAGATCCTAATCATGAATAGGCTAATATGATCATTTTAATTCAATGGATTTTCCTCCTTGTTTGCTTCAATAGGGTTTTAATGTTTTGGGAAATTATTATCTTCCATCATATCCAACCATAACCTATTGTGAATATTCACCTTTTTATGTTTTAATGATTAAAATTTATGATAAAAATATATTTAAAACATTCACTATAATTATAATCACTATTTACCTCTGATACTAACATTATTTTTGGAACCTATAAATACAGATTTTGGTAATTTCTCAAATGGAACTACAATTGGCGTCAAGAATATAAAATTGAAATATTGATTTGAAATTCAATGTTAATATCAAAATGTTTTTATATATTCTGAAATATATCTTAAATTTTACATATCACATCATTTCAAAAATGTATTAAAAACTATGAAATCATATAGGCTAGTTGTAGAGATTTCATCATTTTTTCAATTTAGTTATGGGATAAATCCATATTTCATTTCATGATGTGTCAAGTTATCTTTTATACTATGAATTTATTAATTTAATTCTTATAACCTCCCCAAAAATATGTTGAACTCCCTTACAAAAAACATAAATAATTAATGTACATATTTTCCATGGGTTTTTATCAATACCATTAATATTCTGAAAATATCAATCTTTTTCAAGTAATACTCAATGTTGAAATTTATATTTATATATATCAAATAAAATAAGGCATCTCCCAAAATTTTAATAATCGCATTAAAATCCCATTACATGTAAACAAAAAATGGATCTTCATGAAATTTAATTTTTGATGAATATTAAACTCATAAAATCTTGATTTTGTCTATAACATTAACGTTAGTCATTCATTATGATATATATACTTCCAAAATTAACATAATATTTATAAAATTTTAATTATTATAATAATAATACCACCTGTTAAAAATAAATTAAAACCATATTCTTGAATCCTGATACATATGTACTTCTACCTCGTTACATATATGATTTCATATAACATACATCCTCTCTTGGCCTAGGGGAAAACCTCTATTTATAGTATTTAATTGGAAAATTCTAAATTTCCACACATATTAGACATCTAATTGCTTATAAATTTAATAACCCAGGATATTTATTTCCATTTAGAAATATCTTCCAATATATTTGAGTTAATAGTGTATGCACATCATCTTTCATTCATGACCTATATAAAGTATAATATTATATCCTCCATGTTTATTGGCACATGATATTTCAAAAAATTCCATCATAACCATATTTAATGCAATTAGAACCGCATCAATTTTCAGGTTGTTAATCATATATAATTATAGCTGATTTAGAATGATAATAATGACTATCTCTACAATAATCATAAAGTTTTGTATCCTATAATGACCAAAAGTTTCTTCACATTCGGCATTAACATGACTCCTCCCAGTTCCATCCATTGACTTAACCCACAAATCAAAAGTTAATAAAAAAGTAATCATAGTGGAAACCAAAAAATCATTAAAACTCATTTCTAATATGTCTAAATCATGTGTCCTTTTTTTAATCTAGGTAAGATTTAGCTTTTCTTATTATATTCCTTGTAATAATCTATTGAAATAATTCATGATGGACTGTAAATATTTTTAGAATTTACAAAAAAATAAACCACGAGAGTATAAAAATACAAGTATAGAAAGACATGTGGTCATGTACTAGATCATGATCCAATGAAATCCATATGAATCCTTTTTGGAGTCATTACCCACAAATAAATTTATCCTATACACATACCCAATTTTTTTACTCATAAATAAATGAAATTTCCTGGAATCATCCCACTACATAGTTCACAAAAATTTCAAAATATGTTCCCATGCATTGAAATATCATTATAGTTGTCAATATATTTTTATCATACTAGTTTCCAATGGTTAACAAAACCATTCTCCAATAATAATGATAAAAATATATGCGTATAATACAAAGATATCAAATAAAAATAAATTAATATTTCATTCCAAAAATATTATTAGATTCTATAATCTAGTAGTTCTATTGATAATCATGTATATATAAATAACATGTTCATTGGTGAACTATATCATCTATCACTATTATATTGATTACTATCACAATTCCAAGAAGTATCATATATAATATATTTATTAATAAAATATAGTATAAAAACCTAATAAAGTATTATATCATATTCTGGGTAATGGTAAAAAAGGATATATGAACATAAAATGAGACTATGTTTCTATGAACATGAAAATAAAAATTTGAAAACCATAACCTCAATATCATAGATCGCAAACATGGGTCATGGAATAATTCATGACAGTTCATAAGACATGAATAATAATGGAATCAAATAACCAAATTTATAATATAATAACATTATAATATGACATATTTTTTGTATATTTACATGAATTGGAAATATCGTGTCATAGATACCCACTAAAAAATTCAGAACATAGTAGTTATTGGTTAACCACAGATTTACATACTCTAATATTGGGATATCCTCTAATGTACCCAATTTTTTTAGGATATCCTCCAGCACACAAACTATTGGGATTTTTAAAACCTTTTTTGCAGCCTTTGAGATCATATATTGTTAAACATTACCCAATTAATTACAACAAACTTAAATTATAGTCCTTCCAATCACATAATAAAATTCCTATATATATATAGGGAACATGATCAAAAAATATTCATCATATCATAACCTGTGAAATGGAAATGTGGTTCATAATAACTTTATATTTGAATAAAATTTGGAAATGTAACAGTATTCATAAAAATATCTTTATGATAATCATAGTCTACCAGAGAAACAATTATGGTGGCATAATTGTATCAAATACTAGAATAAAGATAGAAGTCATTAATGGATTTTAACATTGACGTAAATTTATTATAAAATATCACATGGAACACTTCATGATGAAGATACCCATTCCAAATTACAATTACATATTTAAAATATAATAATTTCCCGTATATTCCTGAAAATTAATTATCTTTAAAATATCATTTTAAAATTATAATGGAATATTTTATTAATTCATAATGGATGATGGTGGGAAATAGTATTCATTATATGTATGTTAAAATAATGATTCTATTCAATGTATTTATAAAAAATAAAAATTAACATGTTTGGAAAATGACATAATGATTCTATTTATAATTTTTTTTTGTAAAAATTAAAACAATGGAATAATTGAATTTAGGAAATAATTTGAGAAATTTAAAAAAACATTGAAGACAATTTTTTATAAAATATGGATATGGAAGAAAAATTATATTCTACTGAAAAGAGAAATAATTTTATTATTCATTAAAAATAATCAGACTATATATCAAGTACATTAATAAGTGATATTGAAATGAAAATTAGTATTTTATAGAAATAATAAAAGTAGATTAAAATTAATAAGTATCATGGGCGTTTAATTAGATGATTTCATCATCCAAAACATAATCATAAAAAATCCTAATAAATAATGATATCATAATATAAAACCATTATTATAAGGGTAACATTTAAATAATAATCCCAATGAATGAAATAATCATATATGTATATGTATATATCCATAATATTAATAATAATTATCAACAATATATAGAAATGTTTACTATATACATCATGTAAAAGAAAAAATTGGTCTATATGATATCTGTGTCACATTAATAAAAGTTATATGAAAATACTTTCCCATATTAGAATCTTTTTATTCATAATTACTATTAAATAATTAAATTAAATGAATCATTTAATGCACTTAAATTAATGAGATTTGTAATATAAAATTTAATCATAATTTATATAAACCATAGATATATATGAGAGATAAATATGGCATGTGACTGGAAGAAATAAATTAGATAATATAAATCACTTAACTCAAGTCTCAGATTTATTCATACACATGTAAACATAATATATAATTAATATTGGTTTATTCTACACATTTTATAGAAATATAATCCTTTATATTATACCATATGTTATATAATAAAGACTTTTTGTCTTATGTCATTGTTCATATTCTAGGGGATTGTTTTCTGTTGATGTTCATCACTTGAATTTGTATGGTGGGAGTGATGAATCGTCATGGTGTGCTTCGTTGGATATGATAAATTCATTAATTTGGTTTTTTAACATAAATTAGTGGTGTATGGGAGTACCTTTTCACTCTCTATGAAGCTCTTCTTATGCTGTTAATGACTTTCATGATGTGATTCAGATGATTTTAAAAGGGTGGTTGTGATAGTTCTATGAAATTGTTTTTCTTTCTACAGGAGAATGGGAAGAGGCCATTTGAATTTTCAATGTTTAAATTTTAAATGTTGGTTGATTCAGTCCTTTTGATCTTTTATATGGATCATATTGTTGGGAATTTTTAGGTTCCCACATTCCCCCTAAAAGTTTATTAAAAGAAATTCTTTTTTTAGAGTTCTTAAAATCTTTCCGTTGTTAATAAAAGATTCATTTAAATATATGTTTTTGTTTTCTAGAATTGACCAATTTAAAATTATCATTATTCCATCATCTCCAAAATTATAATGATAATTTAAATACTATATATATTCATTATAAATTTCTTAATAGAAAAAAAATAATGTTATAGAAAAAAATAAATTACACTATTCATGAAGAGGGTAGGTCGTACATACACTTGACCTCATTTTCCATTTTGTTAATTGATAAAAAGAAAATATTAAATAACATATCACCCTTAAAGAAATATTTTTTTGTCATAGATATATTTCATATTCAATAAATCTATATTTAGAATTATCCATGAAATAAAAAAATGAAAGACGAGTTACATCAAATCATAGATGTGGTTGTCCACACATACAGATGATCGATATTAGCCATTACCAACAGAGTGGGTGGTAATAATTTATATGTGATATTATATTTCAAGGAGTATAAATATTTCAAAAATATCATATAAATTTGTTAAATCTATTATCATATCCATCTGTGATATGATGTTATAGAAAATGAATTTCATCAGTTCATTAGGTGGTAGTTAATCATACATAAGATCAACGATTTCATTCCCCATTTGATGGAGGATGATTTGGATATTATTACATCATGTTACACACACTACGATATTTCCTTCTATTTTATTTTCTTCCTCTTTAATTTGGTGCATCATTGTAATCATGAGGATGGGGAAATCTGTTAAGAAAAATAACCTAATGTTTGTGGATGTAAGTTATTTTTAATTAATGGAATTTGGGTGTAAAAGTGTAGAGGTTTTCAAGGGTTATCCCTGTGTTTGAGGATAGTAAAATATTTTTAGGTGTTTTTATGTAATTATCTATATTTTTATAGTGTGTGGTGGGACATTACGGTACATTTAAGGGAATTACATTAAATTTAATTATTCTCTAGACATAATTCATGAAACATATACAATGCGTGAAATGAATATATCATGTGTAATTGTTATAGGATATGTGTTGTTAAAATATTACACCCCATGTTTAATGCTAAATGATTAATTTTTATATAAACATGCAATGTTTTTTCCACATATGAAATCCTCATGGATTATAATACATGTAAATTGATTGTACCCCATGAATATTTCTAAAACATGGATTTTAGGGTTCTATATCGAGTGATTTGTCATTCATTCATTTAAATAAATCCATTATCTAGACGATGGGAACCTCTGTAGTGATTAATATAGTCTTTATTCAATTCATATTGATTTTTTTAGAGATTGATTGATATTTCAGTTGGATTTCATTTCTCTGGTTGATTAATCCTTTCAATTTCTTCATTTTAATTGATCATAGTAGAGTTGTTGCATTGTGATACTAGATTAATTGGTCCATTTTTATGTTTCTTATTGTTTTCTTTGATATCATTTTTTTACCATGTTCTGAGGGACAATTAATGTTTTTGGGTATTGTGTGTGTGAGTTCAAGAGGGATGTGTTGTTTCCTCTTCCAAACTGACCATTTTGTTGAATTCGATCAATTATATGATTTGTATACTTTTTCAAAGTCCATTGTTGTTGTTCTGGGTTCTTCTAATATAGTGGATTCTATTATGGGTGTGCACCTCTTGAGTTTTGAGGTAAGTAATTTCATATTTCTCATATGGTGGTTAACTACATTTATTATGTATTTTATTAAATTCAATCTAATGATATGACTGATTTATTGAATGTCAGTTTATATAATACATGAATTTCCCTTTTTTGGTAAATGGAAATGGGATCAATGAATTTTGAAAGTTTTCAATCTAATGGTTTTTAATGATTGAAATTATGAAATAATTTTGAGGAATTAGTTTGTAAACAAAGAAATATGAAGCCTTGTGTACTTATGCGGAAGTTATAAAAATAGGTCACGTCCACTATTGATGGTTTTTCTCATTGGGATTTCTATGTTCTCCATCATCTAGTTACTATATGGTCTTGTTTAACCTATTGGGGAGTCCTGTTTTTAGGGTGTTCCACTAATCTCAATATTTGATTCATTTGTATAGTAGATTGAAGACTACATGATTGCGAATGTTAAACACAACTAACGTAGCTAACCTAACCTAATGTGATCCATAAAACACTGTTACATATTATTCTACTTTTACATTCTATTTTCTATAATACTTTCAAAAACAATTTATATGTGATGAAGGTTTTTCAATTAAATTATATATATTCAATAAATATAATTATGAAATGCATTGAAAATTATTTACTAACTATATTTGGGATGGAGAATAAAGGGTAAACTAAAATTTTTTCCCATGATTTTGATATAAATACTCTTAAACTATCATTGTTACTTTTTTCATTAAAATTGAGCATCATTGTATTATTATTCATATAAATGATATGGAACACCTAGGTGGTACCCTTATGAGACTCTTGTTTTACACCACGTTTACCTATTCAGTGGTTCATAAACAAGGTTATATCTTTCAATGTAGGGAAAGGAAATGAAATTCTGTGAGGTATCGAGGTTCTTGGTCAGGTGAATTGGGTAAATGAAGTTGAGATGTTAGGATTCTTCTCATTCTACCACATTTTGTAGTTGGTTCATCCATTTTTTTAGTTAATGTTTGTTAGACTTGCACATAGAGATTCTTTCTACTCTGGGTTTATTTGGTTTTATTCGGTTGTTCCCTATTATGGAATATATCTCTATCTTACACTATTTCCTTCTATTATTTTTATATATATTAAAAGTTGTTATCAATAAATCATTGTATAAGTAGTTCTCTAGGATTATTTTTTTAGGAATAGTTATTAGTTTTCAACCCATGAGGATCGATAATGCTATTAGGATATGTAGAAAATTGGTTTAGATACCAGTTTTAGAGGTTATTTGGGTCGAATCATCTTAGTTTGCAATCAAAGCCCCAATATTTGTTGATTTTTCATGTCTTTGGATTTTTTAAATATTAGACATATGATTATTGAGAAATGGGATGTAGATTGTGGTGTGTGTATATCTATATCATTTTGTTATGAGACACATGTTACAATGGAATTTTTGGATATGTTTCTCACATTATTAATTTTGATGTTAATAGTGTTTTTCTTAGGGGTTTTATAGTTTAATGTTAGATTACTATGTGTATCATAAATTTTTTCAGTATGTAGATTTATTCCAAAAATATTTGTTTCATGGGTTCCTCAGGTGGGTGTAGGACTGATCCTCAAGGATTTACTCCCCAACGATCATAAATTTGACAAGGATATTGTGTGGGAAGTTTGAGCTATTGACCAAAATGTGCCAGAATTTTAGAACACAAATTTTGAGGTATACCAAGATACCTGAATGAGAAAGATATCAATGATAGTATTTGTGGCAATAAAATCCACCATTGTTTAGTGGTTGAATGAATATCAAAAACTGAATTACTATATATAAATGATATGTTATAATTTTGACATTCTTGGTACACATGTGAGTATCAAACTAACGTGTTCCATGTTTAGAAATAAGCATTCTAGAATTCATTGGCAAGATTCTATGGTGATGGGGTATAACAATATGGGATTGGATTAGAAGTGTTTCATGAATATATTCTCCAAATATTTTGTTCCAAATTCACTCATGATGGTTTCATCTATAGAGATCCTATATTTAGAGATAGAATGGTGTTCGTTGTTAGTGTACCCAAACCTGTTTGCTAACCTGAACCATTTTGCATCAGTGGTTGTAAAAAATGACCAAAAGAAGGGTCATAATGAAATGTTGGTTTTGAGACTAGATTTTAGATCCCATATATTTATGATAGAAATTTGACTTTTGTAAAGAGAGTGGATATAGATATGACTGATAAAATGAACATAGAAGACAAGGTTTGATATTCTACCACTTATATTTCTCCTAGTAGTAGCTTCAATGGTGCACCAAGGAAGAAGAGAATGTGGAAATATCATTATAGGAATAGTGGATTTGGTTCTCACTAGTGTTCCTCTTCATATCTTCCAGTTATGGGATGTTTTCTGCCTCTGGATTTCTATCTGTTTTTTAATGTCATACACACACACAACTATTTTATTTCACATTATAAGAAGTGTTACAGTTATGGATAATATGGTTATATACATGGTTTTATTTAGGGTACTTCAACGAACAATATAGTCAGGGATCATTGGTTCTAAATGATACTACAACCAATCATATTTATCAATGACTATAGGGCTCCAACCATTGGCCTCGAATTTTAATCACCTTCACACAGTTGAAGAGTTTCTAGTGAAGGTAGACATGGGTCCAACAACAATGTGATGTAGCAGCATTATGTCATCCAAAATAGAAATTAATTTAATATATATTGGTGCTTCATAGTTATTTGATTTTTTTGATATGATTGACCATCTAAAAAAAGTCATTTCCTTTTTTATAGAGTTAACAACAACTCCATGGTAGAGGAAATAGTTGGGGTTTATGTGTCCGTATTGTTTTCTATTAATAGCTAACGATGAGTTGGTCTGGGATTTTTTAGTTCTCAATTTATATCAATTTGAGGCCATAATTGGGATGGATTGCCTTTTTTTACAATGAGGTTGATTTTTTTCTTTGTTATGTATTTATTCTTGTTGCTATTGGGAGAACGCATTTGATTCATGGAGAGTGGTATCTAATGTATTGTTCTATGGGACCTTCCCACCCATAGATCATTAGTTTTTTCTACTATAGTGGTTGTTCTTGTTGAAATATAATACATTTATTGATATTCCCATGGTATTTTAAGAATTTTATGATGTTTCCACAGATTATTTCCAAGGGATTCCTCTTGAGAGTGAGGCTGAGTTTACAATTGGATGCATGTGTGACTAGTTTCATGTTGGTCGATTAGGATTAGACTATTCCTTACAGTGTGGTCACATATACAACCTTAGGTGTATTTGGGTTCTCATGGTTAATGATTTCATGCCAGTAGAAACAATGGAATGCTTAGTGGATTGATTTGTAAGGAAATTCGGATGGGGGAGCTATTGTGGTTTGGAATTGGCCCCATTTTATGATAAAACCAATGGTGGGGAGACTCGTAGGCTAGAAATTTAAGGTGACTAGGATGTGTTCATGTATCTTGAAAGGAAGGTTTGCTTGTATTGGTGGACTATAACGAAAAAAATGTACATGGTTTTTTCATGATATATTATTCCTCTCAGTAGGTGAACGCAAAACACAAGCAATTACCTGAACTTTTACAGTATTTACCATTTTGAGGGGAAACAGGATGATGTCACGATGGATTTCATGACCAGTTTTCTGAGTTAACCTAGAGGTAATGATGTTGTATGGGTTTTTTTTATAGGTTAAAGAGGGTTTATCATTTATTTCTAGTTAAGGATACCTTCGGTTTAGATGATCATGGGAGGTTGTATATCCATGAGATTGTATGAATTCATAGGGTTTAATGTGCCATTATTTTAAAAAAGATACCTGGGTTTTAACTCATATATGTAATAGATTAAATAGAAGACTAGGTATGTAGGTTCATCTTAGAACAACAAACCATCCTTTTATAGATGTCTAGTAAGACGATATAATACTGCAGCTTGAGAAGAATCTAGGAGATCTGTCCTAGAATTTGGAGACTCATGGGAGAAGCATATTCCCATTGTTGAGTTCACCTACAATAATAACTCTCATGTGATGATATAGATGGAACCTAATTAGGAATCATAATTATGGACTTGTCGATCACCATAGTCATGGTTTGAGGAATGTGAAGAAAATTTATTAGGACCGCATATCATGTAAGAAAATCATGATTAGGACCAGCTGATTTTGAGGCTGATGGATACTACACAATCTCATCATAAGTCATACAGTTATCAATATAGATACACACTAGTGTAATAGGTGGAGGATCAGTCCCTTCTACATGTTTCCACTAGGCCGTGACACAGATTTATTTTGAGACATGGTAATATTTCAAGGAGATGTATCAGGCAACTAGAGATTCTTGAGAGATTCAAGTAGGTATCCAATTAGTTACAGTTAACATAGATGTACAGAGAAATGCAATATGTATTCAAATTATCCCAATTGTACCATCATCATTTGGACCCATCTCCTTATCTTCACCCCAAGGTGGTTGAGTTATAGGTTGTGTATCCATTTAAGATCATATGATTTATATCATTGTTATGGGAATGAAGGTTCTCTGAGGCTGGCCAGTTCCTCTACTATGGTCATGATGGAAACATGGCCATTTATAGGATGATATACAAGAGTATGAGTCTAACATAGGTTCTATGTGGTTGGAGTTCTTATCAGATGAAAATTAACCACACATTAGATGGTAATTTAGGGACCAATTAATTTTAGTGGGAATATTGTAAGAACTCATGTTTTCTTAAGATTTATTTGTCCATTCTATTTCATCTTAAATTATAAAATATTTAATAATGTGAATATTCATTGAGTTCACATGTGTATTAAGGATTTATGAATTTTATTTGGATCCTGGAACCCATGTTGTGTGATGAAAATGACCCGGTTCATGGTTTATTTAAATCGTGAAAGGCAAGCCGTGTAGTCCGATAAATCATGTTAGGTTTGGTAAGAGAGAATGAGGAGGGATAATTTTGTTAAAAAACATTAAATTTAGGTCGTACGTCTGTGAGACCATGTATACAATTTCAAAAGTAGGGTTTTTTCTTGGTTTCTTCACAGTTAGTTATAACGTGTGGGGAAACCATGCATGTTCCCTTTCTTATATCTAATCCTATATAGTTGGATCCCATTTTCTCAAACCATGTTCCTAAAACATGAAACCATTTTAATTTTGGTTATTTATTATTTTGAATTTTGTTTAATCTTTTTTAAAACAATGTTTTCAGTTCTTCTTCCTTTGGATTGTATTGACATATTTGGAGCTCCCTTGATTGAAATTCTTTTTTTTTATCTCGATTATACCTATAGCCTCTGTATTAGGCGACACTCATGTCATTGGATCCACATAATAATGTTTTAAATTTATTTTATGTTGTTATAAATTCTTATACTTGTTGAAAATATTATTTATATGCAAGGAAATATGCAATAATTTCATTTTCTCCATCTGTTCTTTGATTTTCTCCCAATCTGAGCCAAATAATGAGGAGATATTGGATGAGAACTGCACTACCAAGATACTATATATAGTACATACTTTTCTTATATGTTTGGTTATTTGTATACTTATCCTTAATTGTGTAGACCACATAAATTTTTGGTATGACCCCAAAATTAAATTTATTAATTGAATTATGTGAGTCACGACTTGTTAGGGAAGACCTTTGGTACCCTTCATACTTGAATCGGGGTTTTCCCCAACCAAGGCCATCCATGGGGTAAACCCTATAAATATACCTTGGCTAGCCCATGTTAAACATATAGTAACCTATTATTTACAAAAATTTCATTTGGATGATTATTGGAATTATTTTGAGACCAAGCACTGATATGGCATGTGATTCCAAGGACCTCTGTTAGTAAAATGTAATTTTGAACATATTTTAATTTCACTTAAGTGAAGGTGTGAGTAAGGATTCCTATCATTTAAACCGGTGGTCATATCATATATCTGAGGGAACTGTTATAATTGCAGCATTGAGATTCTCTTAGGCGTGGTCTAACATCGACCGGTGCGGATCAACCAGAAAAGTTATTTTTTTCTGAACTTAATGATGAAAAATAATAAACATGATATTATTATTATTTTTTTATTTCATTTGTGTGAAAATTCATCAACGTTGTGATGTAGCGATGAGGGGATGCATCATTATTTAATGAAACTCATTAATGGAACAACGTTAAGACACTACATCGCTAAACATTTTTTCTTTATTAGATAATCAAGGATTTAGGGTTAAGAAACAACCCTAGAATTTCTCTGATTAAAAGCCAAAGGAAACCTCTGGCGTTGATGAATGTCAGAGATTAGAAATTCGGCAACATCACACCAAGATAACGCATCAAATCCAATGATAGAATATTGATGAAGAACAAAATGATTCACAAATTGGCGATGATGATTCAGATCTCATACCCCGTCAGCCACGGATCCAAGAATACAGGTGTGGGTTTATTCTTATCCTATGAATGATGTTTCGTTCCCCGTTCCTAAGGTTAACGATGAACACATACAAACCTACAAATTGGTTGATACATGTAACAGCCCAAGATTTTATGAAAAATATTCTTTTTAATTTCACTAATGTCTTGTGTTGTACACTACACCAAAAGAAGCTTTCACAACACGCATCCTTGACTTGCCTTGTATTACACGCAATTGGGACCTTCCTCAATAGCGTGTGTAGTATGCAATACCGAGTTTCACTAAACAACGATGTGCTATTAAAACATTATTAAAACTATCCGTTATGAATAGTAATAACAACCTTTTGAAATTTTGTAAATTTTATTTTTCAAAATGGAATTCATTTTTGGATTCGGAGTATTGAATTTATCCTAAGGTGAAATTTTGGTACTTTTCAGATAACTTTCATATTTTGATGAATAGTGAAAATTACTAAATTATAATTAAAAACAACTTTTTTAATCGAAATAATTAGTGATAAATTATTAATTTGAGTGGTTTTAAAGTATATTTAGAATATATTTTAACAATTCAATACAATGTTGGTCATTGGATGTAATTTCACATTTACACCAGACATAAACAAGTGTTAATCTTTTGATAGTTATTATCTCTTAAAAAACGTTATTTGTTGTGACAGCGGAAATTAATTATAAAATTACTTAATGAAACTTATATGTTGGGAATTTTGTAAAATAGAAATCATTTTTGAATTCGGAATATCAATTATATCTTAGGGTGAAATTTTGGCATTTTTCTGAAAAACTTCAATCTTTGATGAATAGTGAAACTACTAAGTGGTAGTTAAAAAAATTAATTTTTTCATAAATCTTAATTTTACCGCTTCTGTGAATGGAATTTCAAAAATCCGAGATAGACGGTTGATGTTAGTAAGTAAAATGTCGTTCAATGAGATGAAAATAATTTTTGGTGAATAGTAACTTTTTACTTTTATTTACCACGGTTAAAAGTAAATAGGGTAATTAAGGGTAAAAATGATATTAATATTACCCTAACACATGTCCTAATTCTATTGTACAAGTGTATCTCGACCAAAAACAACTTTAAGTGTAAAATATTATCATTTAGGCCCACTTGGATTAGATTAGGACATTTATTATTATTTAATTCAAAGAAGAGTTAAAAGAGTTAAAATCAAAGTTTAATTACTAAAACATTTTTAATATAGGGTTATATATAATATAAATTCGATTATAAATATTTATTATAAAGATAAAAAGATTTCCTACATAATGATATTTTATTTATAATTCTTAGACTTTAAATAAATTAATTTATTTATGACACAACGATGATGCAGTAATTACCCTTTGAAGGAAATGTTAACATAATTGATGTTATAAATGCCAAAATAAATGTAATTTGAGACTTTTTATGATTTAAACTAATTTTCTAGGTTACTATGATATATTAGTGATGATTTAATCAACTTGGTTTGAACATATAATTCTTTTATGACTTTCAAAAAAATCATATATCAAATAGTGTCGAAATTGACACAAAATAGTTTTTAAATCAAATATTATATTATTAATTGTTATTTTATTCCTAAAAATCAAAGGTTCGGCCAAATGACTTAGATAAAAATATATATATTAATAATAAACAACTTGGGGTTCGTTTTGCATGTTATAGTAAGTGTATTAACCTTATAGTGTAAGAACATAAGAAGACACGGTAAAAGTAAAATTATTTAACTTAATGTTAAATCTAAATGATAAGGTTAAAATAGGAACCTAAACTTGTCTAAATTATATTTTATGAGAGTATTTCGACCCATACCCACCTTATCCTAGAAATAAATCAATTTGGAGCTATTTAAAACCGAACATGACTTTATAATAAAATAATATTTTTAGTTATTCCAAAGGTGCCTCTCTTCTCCCTTATAAAAGGGAACCTCCTCCCCCTCCTCCTCACACAAATTTGAGAACTCAAGCTCGGACAACCCCTACCAAAATCCCTTCTCCACATCCCTAGAATAATCCTAGAGTTCCTGGTCTTCTTCAAAGACCAATCTTAGTTCCCTAAGTGGAGGATTCAAAGAGGCATTTCAAAGAAGAGGTAATATCCATTACCAATCTTTTCAATTTCTTTCTTCTTAAACTTCTTCTTATTTAGTTGTTTCATGATAAAGTAATAACATCAGTATTACATACATACTGATATGTTATTATAAATATGAAACAACCCTAATTCACCTTCTATCCATCCTACGGAAAAATGAAATCACCGCGCGTGCGTACGTACGAAATACCGTCTCCACGCCGTGGTGTAGTATATTTTCCACCATCACCATACAAGGATGGGTATAATGGTGTAATGAGTAACTATATATGATTATTATAAAGTCATATTGAGACTGAAATAGTATAAATACACTTAAATACAATTCCACGATCATGGGAACAATATCATAGCTCGTGCATACGTACGGAATACCGTCTCCACGATGTGATGCGACTCATAGTAATTATATAAATGAATTGAATGAATAAATATGATATATGTTACACTAATACCATTCTGGATATAAGGTATCTATAGCCTTAAAAGAATAATAAGAATTTATTTGGCAAAACACGCATAAGAACAAAAGGCAAAAAAGACCCGAGTAACAAGTAACAATGAAATATTACTACTAAGAAGCTAAGAATATGACCATATATGATATCATATCAATATGTATGATTCTGGAATAAGTCAATAACATTATTTAAACCATTATACAGGAGCTTCGGACACGTAGAAAGAAAATCGGACCTAAGGTAAGGAAAATATCACAATCTCATTTTTCTCCGAGATTGTTTATACTTTGAAATTTAATGGGGTGTATTTTATCATCCAAATCCATATTTCCTCAATATTTAATATTATTTCCATCCACCTACAATGGTTTAAATCCAATTTTACCCTCCGATGAATTTTTAGTAAAGAATATGAAAGGAATCTTTTGTCGTTTTTCGTACGAGGTACTTTTTGACTTTTCGGACAAAAGTACGAAGAATGTTTTTTTTAACTTATACGGCAAGAATGGGTTTTTAAAACATTATTTCCAAGAATATTCCTTTATAAGTTTTCAAGTTTATTTTTAATCAACTTATTTTAGTTTATAATTGTATGACATTTTAAGAAAAGAAAAGTTTTTTTGAAGTAGAAAGGATATTTTCCTCAAGAATGGAGTTCAAATGTTTTATCAAAATTATTTTCCATCTAAGATAATAAAGGGTTCTGTTTTTATCCCTATTATTACATTGATTTGATTATGTTGTGAGGGAATTATTTTTATGATGTCATTTACCTTATATGATTTATTTTATGATTTCATGATGTTTCAAGAATCCCATTTTTGTTACATGTGTAATGCCATGATGTATGATTTATGATTATGTGGCACACATAAGAAAGGATTCATTATAAGATGGGTGGGACCTATATCTCCCTCCAATGCATTGGCTAAAGATTTTATATCTCATGAGATAGACATGGCTGGAATGGTAGGTTATACCGGTTCAGTGAAACAGGACTGAAACGAGGGTGACTCAGTTCAGAAAGGGACTTTGTCCACTAAGATAGTCTTGGAAATGAGTCTTGACTAACAAGAAATGATTCTCTATGATTATGTGTGTATGCCACAAAGTTTAATGTTTTAAGTTATGATTTTTGTGATTACATTTCACTGCCATGATTTATCCCATGTTATGAAATTATGATCTCTTTTGCAGGTTATGATTTCCAAAAGTTATGTGCTTGATGTGATTTATATTTCTTTTGTTTACCCTTACTGAGCGTTTGAGCTCACCCTTTTATGTTTTCTTTTCCCGAGGATATAAAGAAATGTTTTAGGTATAAAAAAAGAAGAAGAAGATCTTTATGGGAGATGTTGAAGATCTTTCACCAGGATTAGAATATTATGTTCCGAGTTTCCAAAGACACTATACTATTACGATCCTTGTGTGTGTGTTTTTGTTATGTACTAAGTATTCCACAAATGTAACGTAATGTCCATGTACGTCAGGCTACGGGTCTCTACAGTTGGTATCAGAGGAAAGGTTTAGTCAACCTTTGGAAACTAGGATGCGAAAATGTTAGTGAGATCCCTAGAGATATTTCTAAGGTATGTCTACGGATGTCTCTAAGGATAATTATACGTATAGGTTATAGTCCTAGAATTGCGCTAACGATCTTAGAATTTAACCTAATATGTTAGATATTGAGGGTACACCCCCTTAACTATGTTGTTTTCTCTAGCATGATTTTTTCCTCTCACAGAATTCTTTTTGGTGTTTTAGTAAATGGAGGGAACCAGAAAAAATTCGGTTAACATTGAATCCAATGAACAAATTGGTGACTATGAGCAACAAAATTGTGTAATTCCTAGAAAGAAAGATATTGTGATTATGCCGAATCAGTCATCGCGATATATGATTAACAAGGTGAAATTTAGTGGTATGCCTAATTCATCAAAGAAGAGGAAGATAAACTATTATTCATGTTCGCATGTTGAGGAGCATGAAGAAAGGAAGATTGATATTTCTAAAGAAGGGAAGAAGAACCTTGAGGAATACCTCAAATGGAGGGACCGATGTTATCTGTGTGGAGAAAAGGGTCATAGGGTGACAGACTGTTATAGAGTTCAATGTCTTATTTGTGGAGAATATGGGCATTACCCAACTCAATGCCCTGACCTAAAAAGTTACTTCTAAATCAAGGAAGGACTTATTCCAGGACAATCATTGAAGTGGATGGACTGAAGTGTTTATGTATTGGTATTCGAGAATAATGTTGTTGAGGTACTTTTATGGTGTATAGGAATATTTATGTATTGGTATGTTGTGGTTTTCAATAATTTTAAGGTACCAGTAACCATGAAAAGTGATTCAAATATTTTGGAAAGTAGATGATATGCGCATAATGAAGGGATAAAGAGAAAATGAAATGTTTGACAGTATTCATGAACTCATGATTGCTATAAGGACTAAGTGATATCATGGTTTGAGTATATAGAATTTTGAGGATTTTGGTATGTGGAAGGTGTTAACTTTTAACTGCATTCATGTTTTCAATAAGTTTCATTGGGTATTCAAGAGAGTACATGATTAAGGCCTTTGAATGTTTGGAATGTGACCAACAAGATATATCTTATGATATATGGGGATCAACGATGGTATTAAATCTCTGGTAATCATTTTCACTATATTATGAGAATGGACTGCAGTATTATGGATAAGCCTAAAGATTGGAATGGATTATGTTGGACATAAGTTAGTATTGTTTTCGATATTATTGATGAGATGTTATAGTAATATAGTTTTAGAAAAAGGACACCCTACAGGACGGGCGACAACCCATCGCGTCAGACAAGGCTATGGGAATCGAACCCACAACCGAAGTGTGACTGGCCTTTATCGCCTACCACTGACCTACAGGAAGTCCCTGTTTAGTACAAACTAGTTTTATTATATTAAGCAGTATGATATATGATGTATAAGTCCATTTTAGGAACCATATATAATTAATCTCACTATATAATGACTTATGTATATTTAATAACTTTTTCTAACCTTTTGTTTGAGACAGATTGAATGACCCGTCATTCTATCACATGATCTGCTAACACTTCACGAATAACAAATTCAACTTAATTTATTTAAGAGATGAAGTGGAAATTGTTCAAGGCACGAACAACAGTGAGATTGTACCAAAATAAAGTAAGTATTTATTCTAATTCAAATTTTCAACATTAGGGAAATGATCTTGAAAACCAAAAATGTTGTCCTAGTGCCCTTATATCTGATGAATCAGATGGTACCCTAGATCGTCACAAATTTATGGATTTGTGATTGTTGGCTTTTCCATAGCCATGTTCTCTACCACTCTTCATCAGAACATGATGGTTAGATTTTTCTTCCATATCCATATTTTCACCTATGTGTAAACCTAGTGATTAGTTTATTTGGGTAACCATTACGTTTCATACATTCTTTTTTAAAGATTGGTTTTGGTATTCCTTTTTACGATGTGGGTTTCTATTAAAGAAACTTTCGAATTGTAAACTATTTATAACCCCGACGAATTTCGAGGGCGAAATTCATTTTAAGGGGGGTAGAATGTAACAACCCAAGATTTTATGAAAAATATTCTTTTTAATTTCACTAATGTCTTGTGTTGTACGCTACACCAAAAGAAGCTTTCACAACACGCATCCTTGACTTTCCTTGTATTACACGCAATCATGACCTTCCTCGATAGCGTGTGTAGTATGCAATATAGAGTTTCACTAAACAACGATGTGCTATTAAAACATTATCAAAACTAGCCGTTATGAATAGTAATAACCACTTTTTGAAATTTTGTAAATTTTATTTTTCAAAATGGAATTCATTTTTGGATTCGGAGTATCGAATTTAGCCTAAGGTGAAATTTTGGTACTTTTCTGATGGCATTCATATTTTGATGAATAGTGAAAATTACTAAATTATATTTAAAAACAAATTTTTTAATAGAAATAATTAATAGTGATAAATTATTAATTTGAGTGGTTTTAAAGTATATTTAGAATATATTTTAACAATTCAATACAATGTTGGTCATTGGATGTAATTTCACATTTACACCAGACATAAACAAGTGTTAATCTTTTGATAGTTATTATCTCTTAAAAAACGCTATTTGTTGTGACAACGGAAATTAATTATAAAATTAATTAATGAAACTTATATGTTAGGAATTTTGTAAAATAGAAATCATTTTTGAATTCGTAATATCAATTATAGCTTTGGGTGAAATTTTGGCATTTTTCTGAAAAACTTCAATTTTTGATGAATAGTGAAATTACTAAGTGGTAGTTAAAAAAATGAATTTTTTCCTAAATCTTAATTTTACCGCTTCTGTGAATGGAATTTCAAAAATCCGAGAGACACGGTTGATGTCAGTAAGTAAAATGTGGTTCAATGAGATGAAAATAATTTTTGGTGAATAGTAACTTTTTACTTTTATTTACCACGGTTAAAAGTAAATAGGGTAATTAAGGGTAAAAATGATATTAATATTACCCTAACACATGTCCTAATTCTATTGTACAAGTGTATCTCGACCATAAACAACCTTAAGTGTAAACTATTATCATTTAGGCCCACTTGGATTAGATTAGGACATTTATTATTATTTAATTCAAAGAAGAGTTGAAAGAGTTAAAATAAATGTTTATTTACTAAAACATTTTTAATATAGGGTTATCTATAATATAAATTCGATTATAAATATTCATTATAAATCTAAAAAGATTTCCTACATAATGATATTTTATTTATAATTTTTAGACTTTAAATAAATTAATTTATTTATGACACAACGATGATGCAGTAATTACCCTTTTAAGGAAATGTTAACATAATTGATGTTATAAATGCCAAAATAAATGTAATTTGAGACTTTTTATGAATTCCACTAATTTTATAGGTTACTATGATATATTATTGTTGATTTAATCAACTTGGTTCGAACATATAATTCTGTTATTACTTTCACAAAAATCATATATCAAATAGTGTCAAAATTGACACAAAATAGTTTTTAAATCAAATATTATATTATTAACTGTTATTTGATTCCTAAAAATCTAAGGTTAGGCCAAATGACTTAGATAAGGATATATATATTAATAATAAAAAACTTGGGGTTCGTTTGGCATGTTATAGTAAGTATATTAACCTTATAGTGTAAGAACACAAGAAGACACGGTAAAAGTAAAATTATTTAACTTAATGTTAAATCTAAATGATAAGGTTAAAATAGGAACCTAAACTTGTCTAAATTCTATTGGATGAGAGGATTTCGACCCATCCCCACCTTAGCCTAGAAATAAATCAATTTGGAGCTATTTAAAACCGAACATGACTTTATAATAAAATAATATTTTTAGTTATTCCAAAGGTGCCCCTCTCCTCCCTTATAAAAGGGAACCTCCTCCCCCTCCTCCTCACACCAATTTGAGCACTCATGCTCGGCCAACCCCTGACAAAATCCCTTCTCCACTTCCCTAGAATAATCCTAGAGGTTCTGGTCTTATTCAAAGACCAATCTTAGTTCCCTAAGTGGAGGATTCAAAGAGGCGTTTCAAAGAAGAGGGAATATCCATTACCAATCTTTTCAATTTCTTTCTTCTTCAACTTCTTCTTCTTTAGTTGTTTCATGATAAAGTAATAAAATCAGTATTACTTAAATAATGATATGTTATTATAAATATGAAACAACCCTAATTCACCTTCTATCCATCCTACGGAAAAATGAAATCACCGCGCGTGCGTACGTACGGAATACCGTCTCCACGCCGTGGTGTAATCTATTTTCCACCATCACCTTACAAGGATGGGTATAATGGTGTAATGAGTAACTATATATGATTATTATAAAGTTATATTGATACTGAAATAGTATAAATACACTTAAATACAATTCCACGATCATGGGAACAATATCCTCACTCGTGCGTACGTACGGAATACCGTCTCCACGATGTGATGCGACTCAAAGTAATTATATAACTGAATTGAATGAATAAATATGATATATGTTACACTAATACCATTCTGGATATAAGGTATCTATAACCTTAAAAGAAGAATAAGAATTTATTCGGCAAAACACGCATAATAACAAAAGGCAATAAAGACCCGAGTAACAAGTAACAATGAAATATTACTAATAAAAAGCTAAGAATATGGCCATATATGATATCATATCAATATGTATGATTCTGGAATAAGTCAATAACATTATTTAAACCATTATACAGGAGATTCGGACACGTAGAAAGCAAATCGGACCTAAGGTAAGGGAAATATCACAATCTCATTTTTATCCGAGATTGTTTATACTTTGAAATTTACTGGGGTGTATTTTATCATCCAAATCCATGTTTCCTCAATATGTAATATTATTTCCATCCACCTACAATGGTTTAAATCCAATTTTACCCTTCGATGAATTTTTAGTAAAGAATATGAAAGGAATCGTTTGTCGTTTTTCGTACGAGGTACTTTTTGACTTTTCCGACAAAAGTACGAAGAATGTTTTTTTTAACTTATACGGAAAGAATGGATTTTTAAAACATTATTTCTAAGAATATTCCTTTATAAGTTTTCAAGATTATTTTTAATCAACTTCTTTTAGTTTATAATTGTATGACATGTTAAGAAAAGAAAAGTGTTTTTGAAGTAGAAAGGATATTTTCCTCAAGAATGGAGTTCAAATGTTTTATCAAAAATTTTTTCCATCTAAGATAATATAGGGTTCTATTTTTATCCCTATTATTACATTGATTTGATTATGTTGTGAGGGTATTATTTTTATGAAGTCATTTACCTTATATGATTTATTTTATGATGTCATGATGCTTCAAGAATCCCATTTGTGTTACATGTGTTATGCGGTGATGTATGATTTATGATTATGTGGCACACATAAGAAAGGATTCATTATAAGATGGGTGGGACCTATATCTCCCTCCAATGCATTGGGTAAAGATTTTATATCTCATGAGATAGACATGGCTGGAATGGTAGGTTATACCGGTTCAGTGAAACAGGACTGAAACGAGGGTGACTCGGTTCAGAAAGGGACTTTGTCCACTAAGATAGTCTTGGCAATGAGTCTTGACTAACAAGAAATGATTCTCTATGATTATGTGTGTATGCCACAGTGTTTCACGTTTTAAGTTATGATTATTGTGATTACATTTCACTGCCATGATTTATCCCATGTTATGAAATTATGATCTCTTTTTCAACTTAAGATTTCCAAAAGTTATGTGCTTGATGTGATTTATATTTATTTTGTTTACCCTTACTGAGCGTTTGAGCTCACCCTTTTATGTTTTCTTTTCCCCAGGATATAAAGAAAGGTTTTAGGTATAAAAAAAAGAAGAAGATATTTATGGGAGATGTTGAAGTTCTTTCACCAGGATTAGAATATTATATTCCAAGTTTCCAAAGACATTGTACTATTACGATCCTTGTGTGTGTGTTTTTGTTATGTACTAAGTATTTCGCAAATGTAATGTAATGTCCATGTACATCAGGCTACGGGTCTCTACAGTTGATATCAGAGGAAAGGATTAGTCAACCTTTGGAAACATGGATGCGGAAACGTTAGTGAGATCCCTAGAGATATTTCTAAGGTATGTCTAGGGATGTCTATAAGGATAAGTATACGTATAGGTTATAGTCCTAGAATTGCGCTAACTATCTTAGAATTTATCCTAAGATGTTAGATATTGAGGGTACACCCCCTTAACTATGTTGTTTTCTCTAGAATGATTTTTGCCTCTCACGGAATTCTTTTTGGTGTTTTAGTAAATGGAGGGAACCAGAAGGAATTCGGTTAGCATTGAATCCAATGAACAAATTGGTGACTATGAGCAACAAAATTGTGTAATTCCTAGAAAGAATGATATTGTGATTATGCCGAATCAGTCATCGCAATATATGATTAACAAGGTGAAATTTAGTGGTATTCCTAATTCATCAAAGAAGAGGAAGATAAACTATTATGCATGTTTGCATGTTGAGGAGCATAAAGAAATGAAGATTGAGATTTCTAAAGAAGGGAAGAAGAACCTTGAGGAATACCTCAAATGGAGGGACCGATGTTATCTGTGTGAAGAAAAGGGTCATAGGATGATAGACTGTTATAGAGTTCAATGTCTTATTTGTGGAGAACATGGGCATTACCCAACTCAATGCTTTGACCTAAAAAGTTACTTCTAAATCAAGGAAGGACTTATTCCAGGACAATCATTTAAGTGGATGGACTGAAGTGTTTATGTTTTGGTATTCAAGAATAATGTTGTTGAGGTACTTTTATGGTGTATAGGAATATTTATGCATTGGTCTATTGTGGTTTTCAATAATTTTAAGGTATCAGTAACCATGAAAAGTGATTAAAATATTTTGGAAAGTAGATGATATGCGCATAATGAAGGGATAAGGAGAAAATGAAATGTTTGACAGTACTCATGAGCTCATGATTGCTACAAGGACTAAGTGATATCATCGTTTGAGTATATAGAATTTTTAGGATTTTGGTAGGTGGAAGGTGTTAACTTTTAACTGCATTCATGTTTTCAATAAGTTTCAATGGGTATTCAAGAGAGTACATGATTAAGGCCTTTGAATGTTTGGAATGTGACCAACAAGATAAATCTTATGATATATGGGGATCAACGATGGTATTAAATCTCTGGTAATCATTTTCACTATATTATGAGAATGGACTGCAGTATTATGGATAAGCCTAAAGATTGGAATGGATTATGTTGGACATAAGTTAGTATTGTTTTTGATATTATTGATGAGATGTTATAGTAATATAGTTTTAGAAAAAGGACACCCTGCAGGACGGGCGACAGCCCATCGCGTCGGAAAAGGCTGTGGGAATCGAACCCACAACCGAAGTGCGACTGGCCTTTATCGCCTACCACTGGCCTACAGGAAGTCCCTGTTTAGTAAAAACTAGTTTTATTATATTAATCAGTATGATATATGATGTATAAGTCCATTTTAGGAACCATATATAATTAATCTCACTATAGAATGACTTATGTATATATAATTACTTTTGCTAACCTTTTGTTTGAGACAGATGGAATGACCCGTCATTCTATCACATGATCTGCTAACACTTCACGAATAAAAAATTCAACATCATTTATTTAAGAGATGAAGTGGAAATTGTTCAAGGCACGAACAACAGTGAGATTGTACCAAAATAAAGTAAGTATTTATTCTAATTCAAATTTTCAACTTTAGGGAAATGATCTTGAAAACCAAAAATGTTGTCCTAGTGCCCTTATATCCGATAAATCAGATGGTACCCTAGATCGTTAAAAATTTATGGATTTGTGATTGTTGGATTTTCCATAGCCATGTTCTCTACCACTCTTCATCAAAACATGATGGTTATATTTTTCTTCCATATCCATATTTTCACCTATGTGGAAACCCAGTGATTAGTTTATTTGGGTAACCGTTACGTTTCATACGTTCGTTTTTAAAGATTGGTTTTTGTATTCCTTTTGATGATGTGGGTTTCTATTAAAGAAACTTTCGAATAGTAAACCATTTATAACCCCGACGAATTTCGAGGGAGAAATTCATTTTAAGGGGGGTAGAATGTAACAACCCAAGATTTTATGAAAAATATTCTTTTTAATTTCACTAATGTCTTGTGTTGTACGCTATAGCAAAAGAAGCTTTCACAACACGCATCCTTGACTTTCCTTGTATTACACGCAATCACGACCTTCCTCGATAGCGTGTGTAGTATGCAATACCGAGTTTCACTAAACAACGATGTGCTATTAAAACATTATTAAAACTAGCCGTTATGAATAGTAATAACAACTTTTTGAAATTCTGTAAATTTTATTTTTCAAAATGGAATTCATTTTTGGATTCGGAGTATCGAATTTAGCCTAAGGTGAAATTTTGGTACTTTTCGGATTACTTTCATATTTTGATGAATAGTGAAAATTACTAAATTATAATTAAAAACAACTTTTTTAATCAAAATAATTAATAGTGATAAATTATTAATTTGAGTGGTTTTAAAGTATATTTAGAATATATTTTAACAATTCAATACAATGTTGGTCATTGGATGTAATTTCACATTTACACCAGACATAAACAAGTGTTAATCTTTTGATAGTTATTATCTCTTAAAAACGCTATTTGTTGTGACAGCGGAAATTAATTATAAAATTAATTAATGAAACATATATGTTGGGAATTTTGTAAAATATAAATCATTTTTGAATTCGGAATATCAATTATTGCTTAGGGTGAAATTTTGGCATTTTTCTGAAAAACATCAATTTTTGATGAATAGTGAAACTACTAAGTGGTAGTTAAAAAAATTAATTTTTTCATAAATCTTAATTTTACCTCTTCTGTGAATGGAATTTCAAAAATCCAAGAGACACGGTTGATTTCAGTAAGTAAAATGTGGTTCAATGAGATGAAAATAATTTTTGGTGAATAGTAACTTTTTACTTTTATTTACCACGGTTAAAAGTAAATAGGGTAATTAAGGGTAAAAATGATATTAATATTACCCTAACACATGTCCTAATTCTATTGGACAAGTGTATCTCGACCAAAATAAACCTTAAGTGTAAACTATTATCATTTAGGCCCACTTGGATTAGATTAGGACATTTATTATTATTTAATTCAAAGAAGAGTTAAAAGAGTTAAAATCAAATTTTATTAACTAAAACATTTTTAATATACGGTTATATATAATATAAATTAGATTATAAATATTCATTATAAATATAAAAATATTTCCTACATAATGATATTTTATTTATAATTTTTATACTTTAAATAAATTAATTTATTTATGACATAACGATGATGCAGTAATTACCCTTTTAAGGAAATGTTTACATAATTGATGTTATAAATGCCCAAATAAATGTAATTTGAGACTTTTTATGAATTCCACTAATTTTATAGGTTACTATGATATATTAGTGTTGATTTAATCAACTTGGATCGAACATATAATTCTACTATGACTTTCACAAAAATCATATATCAAATAGTGTCAAAATTGACACAAAATAGTATTTAAATCAAATATTATATTATTAATTGTTATTTTATTCCTAAAAATCTATGGTTCGGCCAAATGACTTATATAATGATATATATATTAATAATAAACAACTTGGGGTTCGTTTGGCATGTTATAGTAAGTGTATTAACCTTATAGTGTAAGAACACAAGAAGACAAGGTAAAAGTAAAATTATTTAACTTAATGTTAAATATAAATGATAAGGTTAAAATAGGAACCTAAACTTGTCTAAATTCTATTAGATGAGAGTATTTCGCACCATCCCCAACTTAGACTAGAAATAAATCAATTTGGAGCTATTTAAAACCGATCATGACTTTATAATAAAATAATAGTTTTAGTTATTCCAAAGGTGCCCCTCTCCTCCCTTATAAAAGGGCACCTCCTCCCCCTCCTCCTCACACCAATTTGAGCACTCATGCTCGGCCAACCCCTGCCAAAATCCCTTCTCCACTTCCCTAGAATAATCCTAGAGGTCCTGGTCTTCTTAAAAGACCAATCTTAGTTCCCTAAGTGGAGGATTCAAAGAGGCGTTTCAAGGAAGAGGTAATATCCATTACCAATCTTTTCAATTTCTTTCTTCTTCAACTTCTTCTTCTTTAGTTGTTTCATGATAAAGTAATAACATCAGTATTACTTACATACTGATATGTTATTATAAATATGAAACAACCCTAATTCACCATCTATCCATCCTACAGATAAATGAAATCGCCGCGCGTGCGTACGTACGGAATACCGTCTCCACGCCGTGGTGTAATCTATTTTCCCCCATCACCTTACAAGGATGGTTATAATGGTGTAATGAGTAACTATATATGATTATTATAAATTGATATTGATACTGAAATAGTATAAATACACTTATATACAATTCCACGATCATGGGAACAATATCATCGCTCGTGCGTACGTACGGAATACCATATCCACGATGTGATGCGACTCATAGTAATTATATAAATTAATTGAATGAATAAATATGATATATGTTACACTAATACCATTATGGATATGAGGTATCTATAACCTTAAAATAATAATAAGAATTTATTCGGCAAAACACGCATAAGAACAAAAGGCAATAAAGACCTGAGTAACAAATAACAATGAAATATTACTAATAAGAAGCTAAGAATATTACCATATATGATATCATATCAATATGCATGATTCTGGAATAATTCAATAACATTATTTAAACCATTATACAGGAGCTTCGGACACGTACAAAGAAAATCTGACCTAAGGTAAGGGAAATATCAAAATCTCATTTTTATCTGAGATTGTTTATACTTTGAAATTTACTGGGGTGTATTTTATCATCCAAATCCATGTTTCCTCAATATGTAATATTATTTCCATCCACATACAATGGTTTAAATCCAATTTTACCCTCCGATGAATTTTTAGTAAAGAATATGAAAGGAATCTTTTGTCGTTTTTCGTACGAGGTACTTTTTGACTTTTCTGACAAAAGTACGAAGAATGTTTTTTTAACTTATACGGCAAGAATGGATTTTTAAAACATTATTTCCAAGAATCTTCCTTTATAAGTTTTCAAGTTTATTTTTAATCAACTTCTTTTAGTTTATAATTTTATGACATGTTAAGAAAAGAAAAGTGTTTTTGAAGTAGAAAGGTTATTTTCCTCAAGAATGGAGTTCAAATGTTTTATCAAAATTATTTTCCATCTAAGATAATATAGGGTTCTGTTTTTATCCCTATTATTACGTTGATTTGATTATGTTGTGAGAGAATTATTTTTATGAAGTCATTTACCTTATATGATTTATTTTATGATGTCATGATGTTTCAAAAATCCCATTTTTGTTACATGTGTTATGCGGTGATGTATGATTTATGATTATGTGGCACACATAAGAAAGGATTCATTATAAGATGGGTGGGACCTATATATCCCTCCAATGCATTGGGTAAAGATTTTATATCTCATGAGATAGACATGGCTAGAATGGTAGGTTATACCGGTTCAGTTAAACAGGACTGAAACGAGGGTGACTCGGTTCAGAAAGGGACTTTGTCCACTAAGATAGTCTTTGCAATGAGTCTTGACTAACAAGAAATGATTCTCTATGATTATGTGTGTATGCCAAAAAGTTTCATGTTTTAAGTTATGATTATTGTGATTACATTTCACTGTCATGATTTATCCCATGTTATGAAATTATGATCTCTTTTTCAGGTTACGATTTCCAAAAGTTATGTGCTTGATGTGATTTATATTTCTTGTGTTTACCCTTATTGAGCGTTTGAGCTCACCCTTTTATGTTTTCTTTTCCCCAGGATATAAAGAAAGGTTTTAGGTATAAAAAAAAGAAGAAGATCTTTACGGGAGATGTTGAAGATCTTTCACCAGGATTAGAAGATTATATTCCGAGTTTCCAAAGACACTATACTATTACGATCCTTGTGTGTGTGTTTTTGTTATGTACTAAGTATTCCGCAAATGTAATGTAATGTCCATGTACGTCAGGCTACGGGTATCTACAATACATGATTCAATATTGTTAGGTCGGAAGAATACCCCAAGGAGGGAAAGATGGCAAGAGGGGGGTGAATTGCCTTTTAAAAAATTGATTAAGAAATTTAAATCAAAGTATAAATGCAGCGGAAAATAAAAGAGGCAATCACACAAGAACTTGATAACGGAGTTCGGCCAAAACCCGGCCTACGTCTCCGCTCCCAACTCAACCGTTGAGAGATTCCTACCGCTTGCTTTTCAATGGTTTTAGCAAGAAACCCACTAGGCTTTAAGGTAGCACTAGGACCTATTACAGCTTGCTTTTATTGGTTTAGCAAGAACCCACTTGCTTTTAATGGTTTAGCAAGAACCCACTAGTCTTTTTACGGGTGAAGACTAGCTCACCGAGACACAAGCCTTTTAAAGGAAAAGCTTGAGAAAACCTCTTCACACCTTAGTGGTGGTGTGAGAACCCAAAGAAGGGGAGATGAGAAAAGAGTTGGGGTTTGTAGGCACAAACCCAATTTTAAAGCTCAAAAAGAGACAAACAATAAAACCCGTAATGGAGAAGCCTTGGGCGCCTTTGATTGATTGATGATGTTTGAGGGCCGCTTCCAAGCTTCTATGGAGGTGCTCTTGGATGTGGAAGTTGTTGGAGCACTTTGGGTTCCCTTGGAACAATCCGTCGGAGCTTCGCCAAAGATGTAAAAATGTGTCCGGTGGCTTGTATGTTGTTCCGGGGCTTCCTAGGCCTTTATTTATAGGCTAGGAACCTTCAAGTATCCGTTGGAGGGCTTTGGAGCCGTTGGAAAAGGCCTCGGAGCCGTTGGGAGGCTTTTGGAGTTGACTGGTCAAAGCCAACGGCTAGTTTGACCAGTGCTACCGGCTGGCCGGTACAGCTCCACCGGCTGGCCGGTGCCTTGGCAGTGGAGGAGAAGTCTGGTCCAGGGGCCACCGGTCGACCGGTACATCTCCACCGGCTGGCCGGTGCCTTGGTAGAGAAGAAGAGTCTTGATCCAGGCTCCACCGGTCGACCGGTGAGGAGCCACCGGCTGGCCGGTGGAAAGACAGTAGATTGCACTATTTGGGCTGGATGCCACAGGTCGACCGGTGGCAGAGCCACCGGTCGACCGGTGGGGAGGCAGTAGCTACCCCTTGAGTCTGGGTGCCACCGGCTGGCCGGTGGTGAAGCCACCGGTCGGCCGGTGGACTGAATTTCAGTCCATTTCTGCCTCTTCCTTGGTCAACTTCTTGGCAATCAAATGCCTATCAACACAAACACTTAAAACACAATGTTAGATAAAAATGAAAGTGATTGTGATCATGAAAATCAAACAACGAGAGGTTCGAGATGTACAACAATCTCCCCCTATTTTGATGATCACAATCACTTAAACAATTAAAGTAAAAACATGAATTGAAAGGAATGCTTAAATAAAATGAAATGTAAAGCAAAGCATGATCAAAAAAGTTTCTCCCCCAATCAATCAAGAAATTATCCCCCTTTGTGATTATCAAAATAGAGTGGGGCATAAAACTTGATTGAGGGAAATTTTGAAAAACAAGGGATGAGATTTGAAAATCAATTGAAATTTTGGAAATTGAATGATTTGAAACAAAAATTGAATAACAGTTTGAATTGAGAGTTTTGAATCAAAAACCAATTGAAAAATTGAAATTTGAAACCAAAAGTTGAAATTGAAAGTTTGAATAAAACAAAAATTCTTAAACAAACCTAACTCCCCCTAAATAAAAACAATAAATCACCGGGGAGAGGAAATAAATTTTGGCCCGGAGAGACTCGCAAGAAGGGATTTTTCAATCCACACTTGTCTCATAGCGGGTCTTCTCCTATAGAATTCGTCCGAAAAGTAAAAAGATTTGGGTTGACCGTACCGGGCATTTTTACAATTACATTCATAAATGAGATGCCCGGGTTTTTTGCAATAGTTACAAAATTTAAAGCTAGAGCTCCCCCTTACAAAAACAGTGGGTGCATGGGAGGAGGAGGCTTGGTTGGTATAGCCAAGTCCATTGGTGGTTCGGGAAACCCTTTGGGAACCAAGTATATTGTTCAAATTTTGTTCCCCTTGGGTGAACTTGGCTAGGGTCTCTCTAAGGTCTTTGATGGTTGATTCCATGGAATCAACATTTGGAAAATTTTGGATTTTTAGGGTCAACTCCTCCTTCTCTTTGAGAAGTTGTTCTTTTTCGGAGGAGAGTTTTTTGAAAGACTTTTTTAAAGCAACAAATTTTGAAGAGAGTTCGTGAAAACCATTTTCAAGTTGATCTCTAGCAAATTGGAGATCCTCATAAGACAAATGATTCAAAGAATTTGAATTTGAAGAGCAAGAAGAGGAGGAGTCGGAAGATGTTACCTCATTACATGCCATTAGGCATTTTGTGCCTTGGTTGCTCGAGGAGGAGGAGGAGGATGATGAAGAGGAGGTGTCACTCCATGTCGCCTTGAGGACCTTCTTCTTTCCTTTTTCCTTTGGCGTGGCCCGTTTTTTGTTGAGTGGGCAATCGGGCTTGTAATGGCCCTTTTCACCGCACCCGTAGCATTTCATCTTGGGCTCGGATCTTGCGGTGGGTTCTTGCTTTCGTGCCTTGCGAGATTTCTTCTTCTTCTTGTGCTTCTTCATGAATTTTTGCATTTGGCGGGCGAGATTCTCCATTTCCGAGTCGCCGCTTGATGATGAAGAGGATGAGGAGGAAGAGGATGATGAGGAGGAGCTTACTTCTTTTTGTACCTTGAGGGAGATGTTCTTTGGTGTCTTGATTGGTGTGCCCTCCTTTTGAGCTTGCCTCCTCATCGTGATCTCGTACGTCATAAGAGATCCAATGAGCTCCTCTACCGGCATATTTTTGACGTCCTTAGCTTCTTGGATCGCCGTCACTTTTGGTGCCCATGAGCTCGGAAGGACCCATAGGATCTTTTTGACCATCGTTTCTGCAGAAATGTCATCTCCAAGAGATTTTCTACCATTGCACACATCAGTAAACCGTGTAAACATTTCAGAAATAGATTCGGATGGATGCATGGAAAAAGACTCGAAATCTTGACGGTACATGTCCAATCGAGTGTCCTTGACTTTGTTGGTCCCCTCATGGGTAACCTCCAAAAGTTTCCAGATTTCATGTGAGGAGGTGCAAGTGGACACTCGATTGAATTCATTTCGGTCTAGGCCGCAATGAAGAGCATTCATGGCTTTGCCATCAAGCTCAAAATTTCTAATGTCGGCTTGGGTCCATTTGGATTCGTCGGGAGTAGACAAAGTGTAACCTTGCATGACAATTTTGTAAATGGGATATCCTATACTCCTAAGAAAGGTAGTCATGCGGGTTTTCCAATAATTATAGTCGGTCCCATCAAAAAATGGAGCCCGACCCAAAGAGTAGCCCTCGGGGGCGAAAGAGGTAGATGCCATCAAAAAAAATAAAAAAGATCTTAACTTTGAAACCGGGTTAAGGAATTACTCAAAGGTCCCTCTGATACCAATTGTTAGGTCGGAAGAATACCCCAAGGAGGGAAAGATGGCAAGAGGGGGTGAATTGCCTTTTAAAAAATTGATTAAGAAATTTAAATCAAAGTATAAATGCAGCGGAAAATAAAAGAGGCAATCACACAAGAACTTGATAACGGAGTTCGGCCAAAACCCGGCCTACGTCTCCGCTCCCAACTCAACCGTTGAGAGATTCCTACCGCTTGCTTTTCAATGGTTTTAGCAAGAAACCCACTAGGCTTTAAGGTAGCACTAGGACCTATTACAGCTTGCTTTTATTGGTTTAGCAAGAACCCACTTGCTTTTAATGGTTTAGCAAGAACCCACTAGTCTTTTTACGGGTGAAGACTAGCTCACCGAGACACAAGCCTTTTAAAGGAAAAGCTTGAGAAAACCTCTTCACACCTTAGTGGTGGTGTGAGAACCCAAAGAAGGGGAGATGAGAAAAGAGTTGGGGTTTGTAGGCACAAACCCAATTTTAAAGCTCAAAAAGAGACAAACAATAAAACCCGTAATGGAGAAGCCTTGGGCGCCTTTGATTGATTGATGATGTTTGAGGGCCGCTTCCAAGCTTCTATGGAGGTGCTCTTGGATGTGGAAGTTGTTGGAGCACTTTGGGTTCCCTTGGAACAATCCGTCGGAGCTTCGCCAAAGATGTAAAAATGTGTCCGGTGGCTTGTATGTTGTTCCGGGGCTTCCTAGGCCTTTATTTATAGGCTAGGAACCTTCAAGTATCCGTTGGAGGGCTTTGGAGCCGTTGGAAAAGGCCTCGGAGCCGTTGGGAGGCTTTTGGAGTTGACTGGTCAAAGCCAACGGCTAGTTTGACCAGTGCTACCGGCTGGCCGGTACAGCTCCACCGGCTGGCCGGTGCCTTGGCAGTGGAGGAGAAGTCTGGTCCAGGGGCCACCGGTCGACCGGTACATCTCCACCGGCTGGCCGGTGCCTTGGTAGAGAAGAAGAGTCTTGATCCAGGCTCCACCGGTCGACCGGTGAGGAGCCACCGGCTGGCCGGTGGAAAGACAGTAGATTGCACTATTTGGGCTGGATGCCACAGGTCGACCGGTGGCAGAGCCACCGGTCGACCGGTGGGGAGGCAGTAGCTACCCCTTGAGTCTGGGTGCCACCGGCTGGCCGGTGGTGAAGCCACCGGTCGGCCGGTGGACTGAATTTCAGTCCATTTCTGCCTCTTCCTTGGTCAACTTCTTGGCAATCAAATGCCTATCAACACAAACACTTAAAACACAATGTTAGATAAAAATGAAAGTGATTGTGATCATGAAAATCAAACAACGAGAGGTTCGAGATGTACAACAAATATTTCTGGTAAGAGATATATAATGAAGGATTAAAATGGGGATTTAATATTCCACGTGGTTATTATTAGTTTACCTTATGTTTAAACTATTTCTCAGAGGGCACGGGCCAACAAAAACATGAAACGAGTCCCTTCGCAGTGGAAGTTTTTTATGTGTATTACATGGATGAATGATCCTGTTTGTAGCAATGATATTTTTAGTGATTCTATGTAATAGTGACACACTATAGAGCTCATAGGAATAAAAGGTTCGTGAAATGAACCCCAATACTTACTATGGTGACCTGATGAAAAACTTATGGAAGACTTGAGGTGGCAGCGGGCAATGATGGACGGCGACAGTGATGGTGGGTAGAGGGAGGATGTGTACCCATCGGTGCTCCATGGAGGAAGAAGGCCATGTCTAGATGTCTATAGTGGCATTGAGGTGCAGCGCCGACTGGCACTGTGTGGAGGAGGCAGCCCATGTTAGGGCCTCTAGAATGAGATGGTGTCCCACGGTCCGTCAACTGCATGCGGGAGGACAGGTCAACCATTCAGCCATCCACTCTGAATGAAACTGATGTGGAAGAGAGACTACATAGTATATGAAGTTGTTTTACTATGCTGATAAGGTCAAATTGGGAGGTGGTTCTATCTAGCGCTACTGGGTGATGAGATGGATGTGGCAAATTTACGTCTGGGTTGGAGAAGTTAGCCCACATAAGCACTACCGGTTTCCATGGGTGGTCTACGTCCCACTAGGCGGGTTGGTCCACTTCCTAAAATGCAGGCTAGTCCATGTAAAGACCCGTAAAATTTAAGGAAATTTTTTTCTTAATTTTCCTTGGAATTTTACATGAACGCAGTTTCTAACGGCACCTGATTCCGAGGCCCAGTGTGCCCAAAATCATTTTCCGATGTTTGGCTCGGGTACGTTCAGTGAACGGACGAGCGGGTTTTTCTAACTTTTGAACTGGTGCCCGGAATCAAATTCTGAGGGCACCGATGAAATCACAGCGCCGGTATTTTCTTAGAAACTCCTCTTCCGGAGTTGCATTTTCTCGGGTGTGGTTTTTAATTTTCAGGCTTAAAGTTAAGAAAAAAAATAATTGTTCGACAAACTTTATTTTATTTCACTTAAGACACTTGAATCCACTTGAAAGCCACTTAAATTGAGTTGAAACGGATAGGGTGCTATCCAGAAATATCCTACCCTCTTGGTAGAATATTTGTGAGGTGGGGCCCGCACGATCCCCACCGTTTCTTTCTGCTAAGTAACGCACCCGAGAAAACCCGTCTTTATGAAATTCAACTGACGCGTTTTCTTATTTTCTTAACGCACCATTTAATTGGGCATTTTTGTTCGTAAATTAAATGGGCAGTTTCTTTCATTAATTTAATTCTATGAATTAAATTGGTCGTTACTCACCTCTTTTCGTTTGTTGGCGTAATAATAAAATAAGACCAATACCAACATTTGGAATATTACTCGTTGAGAGGTTTTGTCAGAGTTCTTGAGCCTTAATCCTCCTTCGTGAAGAACTCGAAGAACGCGAAGAACGCGAAGAACACGAAGAACGCCGGCCTCCGACGAAGAACTCCGAACCCACCGAAATCGAAGACGCGACGCCGGATACCGCGATGCCGACGTTTCCTCTCCCGCGACGTTCTTCGGAGACGTTCCATCCTCCACGACAAGATCCTTCGATCTTCCGTGGAAGTGAGTGTTTGTGATTCTTTAAATATCCTTTGTGTTTTTTAACAAAACACGGATTTAATTATTTATAAGTAAATCTTTTGTTTCTTGGTCCGTTGAGTTCGTCGACGCAACGCCGGATTCCGCGACGACGCGACGCCTTTCCGTGACGACGTGACGATCCCCTCCTTCCGCGACAAGCAAACCCGCAAAGAACGTGCGTACGACGACGACTACGAGGTAGGGATTTTTGTTTTTGAAATGCCCTTTTTCCCATGAAAGTTTCTTTAAAATTAAAGAATCGGATGCAAATGAACAATTTTCAATTTATTAAAATTGTTGTATCATGTGTTGATTTATTTTCTCCCGTTGTTTTTATTTAACGTGGAGGGTGCGGGCCAAACGAACACGGCCCGACAACCCTCCGTCGTTCTTCGTGGTTGTGAAGATTTGGTGGGTGATGGGTAATCATGAAGCAAGGGCAGTTTCTTGATTCCGTAGTGAAGAATAGAACCCGGGAGGAGCAACGGCGCAGACGGGAAGGAAAACGGACCACCGAAGCGACTTCAGTGGCCCGCGGAAGCCGGCGGCGGCGCCTGCTGACCCGCGGCCGCGCGGGTCGGCGCGCGCGGGACGCGGCTGAAGCCGTGTCCGGCTGTCTAGGGAGACACCCCGCGGGTGCCGCGGGGGTGCCGCGCGGGGGCGGCGGCTCCGCCCCGCGTCACTCGGGTTGTCCAGGGTGACACCCAGCGGGTGCCGCGGGGGTGTCACGCAGGGGCGGCGGCTCCCCCCCGCGTTGCTCGGTTTGTCCAGGGCGACACCCCGCGGGTGCCGCAAGGGTGTCACGCAGGGGAGGCGCCCCCCCCCCCCCCCCCGCATCGCTCGGGTCGTTCAGGGCGACACCCCGCGGGTGCCGCGGGGGTGTCCCGCGAGGGCGGCGGCTCCCCCCCCCCTCCCCCCCCCCTCCCCCCCTCCCCCCCCCCCCCCTCCCCCCCTCCCCCCCCTCCCCCCCCCCCCCCCCCCCCCCGCGTCGCTCGGCCGCTCGGCCGAGCGGGGCCGGGCTGGCTGAGCCAGGCCGGTCCGACCGGCCGGACCACGCCCTGGCCGGGCCGGACCGGGTTCGGCCGACCCAGGGGGGGTCGGGCCGGGTCGGCCCGGGCCCGGACCCCCCGTCTTCGGACTGTTTTCAGTCAAATACCCGTGACTTGAGCTACGGGCCTCTGAACAACGTGTCATCAGTGGAAACGCGATCCTTGGATCGAGACGGTCGATTTGGTATATCGCACTTAAGGTTTCGGATTTCTTTGGGTTCGGCCGGGTTGGTTCGTACATGAAACCAACGGGGCCCTCGGAGCGGAAACACTCATATCTTGAGTCATGGACATCCGATTGACGTGCCGTCGGCTTTGGTGAATTCCACTAAGTGAGACGGATCTTTTGGAATACTCCGCCCGAGGTTTGGACGTAGGTGGATTACGGTCGGGTTGGTATTGCTTTAAAAACCAACCGGGCCCCTGGGACGAAAAAGCCAATAACTCTCAGACCGGGTGTCGGATTGACGCGCCGTCTGCGACGTTGAGTTCCTGTTGGCGATACGGAACTTTTTGATACATCAACCTTGGAATTTGTGTCAGTTGATGTATCAGCCTCCCGGCTCGTGGAGCGGACCCTCCCAAACGAGCTTGCTGTGTGCGGGAACCCTAGTGTTGGTTGCGACTTTGACGACGACGACTGTGCAGAGATCCTCGGTGGACTGCGACGATGAAGAGTGATGGTCTTGTATCCTATGTGGGTCCCAGCTATGCTGGTCTTGTATCCTATGTGGGTCCCAGCTTAGACGATTCAATACTGGTCTTGTATCCTATGTGGGTCCCAGTATAGATGAATCAATGAAGAGTGCTGGTCTTGTATCCTATGTGTGTCCCAGCCGTGCTGGTCTTGTATCCTATGTGGGTCCCAGCTTAGACGATTCAATACTGGTCTTGTATCCTATGTGGGTCCCAGTATAGATGAATCAATGAAGAGTGCTGGTCTTGTATCCTATGTGGGTCCCAACCATGCTGGTCCTGTATCCTATGTGGGTCCCATCTTAGACGATTCAATACTGGTCTTGTATCCTATGTGGGTCCCAGTATAGATGAATCAATGAAGAGTGCTGGTCTTGTATCCTATGTGGGTCCCAGCTGTGCTGGTCTTGTATCCTATGTGGGTCCCAGCTTAGATGATTCAATACTGGTCTTGTATCCTATGTGGGTCCCAGTATAGATGAATCAATGAAGAGTGCTGGTCTTGTATCCTATGTGGGTCCCAGCTGTGCTGGTCTTGTATCCTATATGGGTCTCAGCTTAGATGATTTAGTGCTGGTCTTGTATCCTATGTGGGTCCCAACATAGATGAATCAATGAAGACAGCTGGTCTTGTATCCTATGTGGGTCCCAGCTTAGATGATTCAGTATCTATATCTGATCATCCCTTTCACCCTTTTCGACGAAGTATACTTGTGTGAGCTATCCTGTGTGGATTTACTGTTTACTCTCCTTTGTGGATTGCGTTGAGCTATCCTGTGTGGATTTACTGTTTACTCTCCCTTGTGGATTGTGGTGAACTATCCTATGTGGATTTACTGTTTCCTCTCCTTTGTGGATTGTGCTGAAATATCCTGTGTGGATTTACTGTTTACTCTCCTTTTTGGATTGTGTTGAGCTATCCTATATGGATTACTTTGCTCTCCTTCGTGGATTGTGTTATGCTATCCTGGGTGGGTATACGTTTTGCTTTCCTGTGTGGACTGGGTTGTGCATGGGCTCGGATGTTGGATCCGAACGGGAATTGATGACTTGGGTATATGTATGGGCATATACCTAAGCAGTGTCGGATGTTACTTTGTGATTGTCTCTTTCCTTGTGGTTTATCCTTCGTGGATTTCGGGAGACCTTCGGGGTCTCGGGGTCCCTACTGAGTAGCTTGTACTCACCCCTGCACGGGCAATGCCCGCACTACGTTGTGTTGGTTGCAGACAATGGATAGCGCTTATCGTGGTGGAGGTGTGCGGAGCAGGATGGTACCTGGAGGAGGACCACTGGGCGGACGTGCTCGGAGCGGACGACGGGATCCGAGGAGCAGTGGAGCTATCTGTACCCACCCTTCAGGTGGGATTCCCAGTGGAAAGCTCGGTGTAGCGGCTTTTACCTTTCAGTTGCTGTTTTTCCCTTCAGTTGTACTTTACAGTTGAGCTTGTATTTCTGGCCCCTTTTACTTTCAGCACATCTTGTTACAGTTTTTACTTAGTGTTTACTTTCCCGCTATCTTACTCTGTGGTGCTTGTTTACTTTTCAAAGGCAATGCCTTCCCTTTTTTTGGGATTTACCCCTTGGTGCTAGTCGCCAGCCCCTGGCCTATGGAAGGCGGGCTTGGGGTAGTCACGACACTGGCCCCGAGGACGGGTTGTGACAAATTGGTAACAGAGGTGGTCGGTTCTACCGCAGACTCTGATCTTTCTTCTATGTGAAGCAATAGTGTATAGCATATTGGGTGTGGTTGTCAGTCTAGGGAGCCTAGTGTTGGTGCGGTGGCTGATGTATCCGTACACCAGGACCCTGAATTCTGATTTCCGACTTAATGCATGAAAACATTGATTGCATGTGTGTTCAAGTTTTCTTTGTGATTACTTGTGTCAGCTCACCAGGTATACAGTTCTGACCGTGGCGCACCTGCTTCTTTTCAGGATGACCCCACGACGGCAGCCAGCTAGGGTTCTGAGAGTGGAGCGTGATGATAGCCCACCGAGCGACGAGGCCTTGGTGCAGGGATCCTTGTCAGCAGAGGCACCAGCGGTACCTTTACCCGCCGAGCCACCGATGCTACTAGCCCCAGCCGCTGACGATGCACGTCGCCTCAGTGCACTGCATGAGTTCCAACGCCAGCGACCGCCTAGGATCCGCGGGGAGACGAACCCTCAGGCCACAGAGGACTGGCTGGAGGCAGTTGTACGGGTTTTCAGATTATTGAGGACACAAGAAGACCTCATGGTGATCCTCGCAGCGAGCCTCCTGCACGCGGCAGCAGGCAGATGATGGAGCTTGATGCTCCAGGTGCACGACAAGGCATCTCTCCTCTGGACGGACTTTGAGAGCATCTTCCGCTCTGAGTTCGTCCTAGCCACCCTCCTTGCAGTATGCATATAGGAACTTCTTCAGCTGTGGCAGGGTAGCTTGACAGTGGCCCAGTACTCGGCGAGATTTACTGATCTCTCGCGCTACTCCACATATATGGTATGGGACCCATTCTTCCGGGCCCGAACCTTCGAGCAGGGACTAAGGCACGAGATCAGGGCTTCGATGATCTCCCTCAACATTCCGACACAGGGAGAGGTGTTGGGTAGAACCCTTATGGTGGAGAGTTTTCTTGCCGAGCAGGTTCTAGGGACAGGACCCCCCGCAGGACGGCCCATTGCAGGGTCTTCTGCAGCTGGCAGTAGACAGGTGACGCAGAGGTTCAAACGGTCCAGACCATCAGATGGGAAGTCTCAAGATGAAGATTCGGTTGTGCGGGGCAACCGATGGAGATCCAGCTACACGAGGGGAAAGCGTTGCTATGAATGTAGTGGGCGAGGTCACATGGCTCGAGACTGCCCGACTCCTCTTACAGATGAGCAGCAGGTGGTAGAGGGACCTCCCAGACAGAGGTTCGGCCACGGTGGTCCGCAGGGTGTAGGCGGACGAGGCAGAGGAGCTGACCGAGTAGCCGATGGTGGGAGACACTTTGAGGTGTTGCCACCACCACCACCAGGAGGTCCACCCCAACCGCAGGGAGTTGGTGGACATGGGAGAGCTCATCTTCAGGCAGCTGAGGCCTTCAATCATGAAGCTCTGGGAGCAAATGGACAGGAGCGGAACTAGTGGATACGTCCTTTGTACTTCTAGTTCCTTGTTGCTATGGTGTAGTGTCTTTGTATTATGAGCTGCAATAGTAAAAGACGCTTACCTTTGTGGTGTTATCATTCCTATCCTCTTTTGTGTTGTTACTAAGAGGTTCCAGTTAGACTGTTGACTTGACCCTCACTTATGAGACATCTACTGGAGGAGACCCAGTTACCACACACTGATGCCGACAGTGTGACTCAACCCTTGGAGGCAAGAGTAACGGTTGGATCTCTTGGTAGTGGCGTTGAGGCCTTACGACTTCATCATTGGTATGGATTAGTAACATCCATACCGGGATTGACTGTATTAGGAAAAATAAGGTGGTTCATCCAGGGGATGAGACTAGATTTCTCTTATCGGAAAAGGAGAAATCACAGCAGCTCTTATAGGACCAGAGAAGGTCCAGGTCATCCAGGAGCAGATGGAGATAGCTCAGAGCCGGCAGAAGTCTTTTGCTGACAGGAGGCGGAGGCCACTTGAGTTCAAGGATGGAGACCACGTCTTCTTGTGTGTCTCACCTCGACGTAGATTACGGAGATTTGGCCAAGGCCACAAGTTTTCCCTACGCTTCATCGGGCCTTTCCAGGTTCTCAGCAGGATTGGCGAGGTGGCTTATCGTCTGGATCTGCCACCTCAGTTGCACCGGGTGCACGATGTCTTCCACGTATCTCAGCTGAGGAGATACGTGCACGACCCGACGCAAATCTTGACCATGGAGATCTGGTCTTTGTTGATGGGGTGACTTTTGCAGAGGTCCCAATGTAGATCGAGGATCGACAGGAGCGGGTCCTACGTGGATGATCGATTCCTCTAGTGCGCTTCAGTTAGCTGCACAGGAACCTCCAGGAGAGCACTTTGGAGCGGGAGGCTCAGATGCGTGCTCAGCACCGCCTTTGTATCCCTAAGTTTGTGGTGAAGCTTTACGGGGACGTAAATCCCTGTGGTGGGAGTAATGTAAAGACCCTTAAAATTCAAGGAAATTTTTTTCTTAATTTTTCTTGAAATTTTACATGAACACATTTTCTGACGGCACCTGATTCCAAGGCCCGGTGTGCCCAGAATCATTTTCCGAAGTTTGGCTCTGGTACGTTCAGTGAACGGACGAGCGGGTTTTTCTAACTTCTGAACCGGTGCCTGAAATCGAATTCTGAGGGCACCGATGAAATCGCAGCACCGGTATTTTCTTATAAACGCCTCTTCCAGAGTTGCGTTTGCTCGTGTGTGGTTTTTAATTTTTAGGCTTAAAGTTAAGAAATAATATAATTGTTCGACAGACTTTATTTTATTTCACTTAAGCCACTTGAAGCCACTTGAAAGCCACTTAAACTGAGTTGAAACGGATAGAGTGCTATCCAGAAATATCCTACCCTCTTGGTAGGATATTTGTGAGGTGGGGCCCGCACGAGCCCCGCCATTTCATTCCGCTAAGTAACGCACCCGCGGAAACGTTTCTTTATGATAGTCAACTGACGCGTTTTCTTATTTTCTTAACGCACCATTTAATTGGGCAGTTTTGTTCGTAAATTAAATGGGCATTTTCTTTCATTAATTTAATTATACAAATTAAATGGGTCGTTACTCACCTCTTTTCGTTTGTTGGCGTAATAATAAAATAAGACCAATACCAACATTTGGAGGATTACTCGTTGAGAGGTTTTGTCAGAGTTCTTGAGCCTTCATCCTCCTTTGCGAAGAACGCGAAGAACACGAAGAACGCGAAGAACACTGGCCTCCGACAAAGAACGCCGAACCCGCAGAAATCGACGACGTGATGCCAGATACCGCGACGCTGACGTTTCCTCTCCCGTGACGTTCTTCGGCGAAGTTCCATCCTCCACGACAAGATACTTCGATCTTCCGTTGAAGTGAGTGTTTGTGATTCTTTAAATCTCCTTTGTGTTTTTTTAACAAAACACGGATTTAATTATTTATAATTAAATCTTTTGTTTCTTGGTCCGTTGAGTTCGTCGACGCAACGCCGGATTCTGCGACGACGCGACGCCTTTCCGCGACGACGCGACGATCCCCTCCTTCCGTGACGAGCAAACCCGCAAAGAACGTGCGTACGACGACGACTACGATGTAGGGAATTTTGTTTTGGAAATGCCCTTTTTCTTGTGAACGTTTCTTTAAAATTAAAGAACCGGATGCAAATGAACAATTTTATATTTATTAAAATTGTTGTATCATGTGTTGATTTATTTTCTCCCTTTGTTTTTATCTAAAGCGGAGGGTGCGGGCCAAACGAACACGGCCCGAAAACCCTCGGTCGTTCTTCGTGGTTGTCCAGATTTTGCAGCCGACAGAAAATCGCGATGCAAGGGCAGTTTGTTGATTCCGCAGTGAAGAACAGAACTCGGGAGGAGGAACGGCACAGACGGAAAGGAAAACGAACCACCGGAGCGACTCTTGTGGCCCGCGGAAGCCAGCGGTGGCGCGGGTCGCCGGCAGCGCCTGCTGACCCGCAGCCGCGCGGGTCGGCGCGCGCGGGACGTGGCTGAAGCCGCCTCCGACTGTCCAGGGTGACACCCCGCGGGTGTCGCGGGGGTGTCAGCGGGGGCGGCTGCTCCCCCCGCGTCGCTCGGGTTGTCCAGGGTGATACCCCGCGGGTGCCATAGGGGTGTCACGCGGGGGCGGTGGCTCCCCCGCCCGCGTCGCTCGGGTTGTCCAGGGCGACACCCCGCGGGTGCCGCAGGGGTGTCACGTGGGGGCGGCGGCTCCCCCCCGCGTCGCTCGGTTTGTCCAGGCCGACACCCCGCGGGTGCCGCGGGGGTGTCACGCGGGGGCGGCGCCCCCCCCCCCCCCCCCCGCGTCGCTCGGGTCGTCTAGGGCGACACCTCGCTGGTGCCGCGGGGGTGGCACGCGGGGGCGGCGGCTCCCCCCCCCCCCCCGCGTCGTTCGGGTCGTCTAGGGCGACACCCCGATGGTGTCGCGGGGGTGTCACGCGGGGGAGCCCCCCCCCCCCCCCCCCCGCGCGTCGCTCGGCCGCTTGGCCGAGCCGGTTCGGGCTTGCCGAGCCAGGCCGGTCCGACCGGCCGGGCCGGACTGGGTTCGGCCGACCCAGGGGGGGGGGTCGGCCCGGGCCCGGACCCCCGTCTTCAGACCGTTTTCAGTCAAATACTCGTGACTTGAGCTACGGGCCTCTGAACGACATGCCTTCAGCGGCAACGCGATCCTTGGATCGAGACGGTCGATTTGGTATATCGCACTAAAGGTTTCGGATTACTTTGGGTTCGGCCAGGTTGGTTTGTACACGAAACCAACCGGGCCCTCGGAACGGAAACGCTCATATCTTAAGCCACGGACGTCCGATTGACGTGTCGTCAGCTTTGGTGAATTCCTCTAAGTGAGATGGATCTTTTGGCATACTCCGCCCTAGGTTTGGAAGCAGGTGGATTACGGTCGGGTTGGTTTTTCTTTAAAAACCAACCGGGCCCCTGGGACGAAAAAGCCAATAACTCTCAGACCGGGCGTCTGATTGACGCGCCGTCTGCGACATTGAGTTTCTGTTGGTGATACGGAACTTTTGGATACATCTACCTCGGACTTTGTGTCAGTTGATGTATCAGCCTCTCGGCTCGTGGAGCGGACCCTCCCGAATGAGCTTGCTATGTGCGGGAACCCTAGTGATGGTTGCGACTTCGACGATGACGACTGTGCAGAGATCCTCTGTGGACTGCGACGATGAAGAGTGTTGGTCTTGTATCCTATGTGGGTCACAGCCGTGCTGGTCTTGTATTCTATGTGGGTCCCAGCTTAGACGATTCAGTACTGGTCTTGTATCCTATGTGGGTCCCAATATAGATGAATCAATGAAGAGTGTTGGTCTTGTATCCTATGTGGGTCCCAACCGTGCTGGTCTTGTATCCTATGTGGGTCCCAGCTCAGACGATTCAATACTGGTCTTGTATCCTATGTGGGTCCCAGTATAGATGAATCAATGAAGAGTGTTGGTCTTGTATCCTATGTGGGTCCCAGTCGTGCTGGTCTTTTATCCTATATGGGTCCCAGTATAGATGAATCAATGAAGAGTGATGGTCTTGTATCCTATGTGGGTCCCAGCTGTGCTGGTCTTGTATCCTATGTGGGTCCCAGCTTAGATGATTCAATACTGGTCATGTATCCTATGTGGGTCCCAGTATAGATGAATCAATGAAGAGTGCTAGTCTTGTATCCTATGTGGGTCCCAGCTGTGCTGGTCTTGTATCCTATGTGGGTCCCAGCTTAGATGATTCAGTGCTGGTCTTGTATCATATGTGGGTCCCAGCATAGATGAATCAATGAAGACAGTTGGTCTTGTATCCTATGTGGGTCCCAGCTTATATGATTCAGTATCTATATCTGATCACCCCTTTCACCCTTTTCGACGAAGTATACTTGTGTGAGCTATCCTGTGTGGATTTACTGTGTACTCTCCTTTGTGGATTGCGTTGAGCTATCCTGTGTGGATTTACTGTTTACTCTCCCTTGTGGATTGTAGTGAACTATCCTGTATGGATTTACTGTTTCATATCCTTTGTGGATTGTGAGGAACTATCCTGTGTGGATTTACTGTTTACTCTCCTTTGTGGATTGTGTTGAGCTATCCTATGTGGATTAGTTTTCTCTCCTTCATGGATTGTGTTGTGCTATCCTGAGTGGGTATACATTTTGCTTTCCTGTGTGGACTGGGTTCTTCATGGGCTCGAATGTTGGAGCCGAACGGGAATTGATGACATAGGTATATGTATGGGCATATACCTAAGCAGTGTCGGATGTTACTTCGTGATTGTCTCTTTCCTTGTGGTTTATCCTTCGTGGATTTCAGGAGACCTTCGGGGTCTCGGGGTCCCTACTGAGTAGCTTGTACTCACCCCTGCACGGGCTATGCCCGCACTACGTTGTGTTGGTTGCAGACGACGGACAGCGCTGATCGTGGTGGAGGTGGGCGGACCAGGACAGTACCTGGAGGAGGACCCCTGGGCGGACGTGCTCGGAGCGGACGGTGGGATCCGAGGAGTAGTGGAGCTATCTGTACCCACCCTTCAGGTGGGATTCCCAGTGGACAGCTCAGTGTAGCAGCTTTTACCTTTCAGTTGCTGTTTTCCCTTCAGTTGTACTTTACATTTGGGCTTGTATTTCCAGCCCCTTTTACTTTCAGCACAGCTTGTTACAGTTATTACTTAGTGTTTACTTTTCCGCTTGCTTACTCTGTAGTGCTTGTTTACTTTTCAAAGGCAATGCCTTCCCTTTTGTTGGGATTTATGCCTTGGTGCTAGTCGCCAGCCCCTGGCCTATGGAAGGCGATATTGGGGTAGTCACGGCACGGGCCCCGAGGACGGGTCGTGACAAGTCCACCTGCAGGCTAGACTCACGACCCAGTGAGTAGTGCTTGGCCCAGTCGGGTCAGGCCCTGGTTTGACCGGGCCCAGACGCAACCATCCCATGTTTCACTGAAACACTTGTAACTAACAGACCGAGCATTGGATTGATGCGCCGTCTACGAAACGAGGACCATTGAGATGAAGAGGTCCCTATGATATACTCTTTGTGATTTTTGTAAGAGATATTAATATGGATAGGTTTTATTAGAGTCAAATGCAACCATGTCCTTTTTTCAAAAATAAAAATATCATACAGATCGAGTGTCCCTTCGACCTATCTTCTATTGAATTGGAAACTTATGATGAGATAGTCCATTGGATTATGCTATAAGTTACATTCTGGATGTTAAGGTACAACCTATTGATTGAGTACCTGATCCTTCCAGAATAACACATGCCATATTCAAGAATCCATTGGCTGGCTGTGACGTGAATAATGAAGAGAAACCATTCGTCGATCAGCAACAGAGCAACCATTCGTGGTTATGAAATAGAGAGACCGTTGGTGGATCAACAATGGAGAGACCCATCATGGATCAGCATGATCGAGACCCTCAATGGATCCACATGATAGAGACATTCCGTGGATCATCAGTTTCACAACCCTTCATTGATTAGCTGCATGGTGACCTGTCGTTGATCAACAGTAGAGCGACCCTTCGTGGATCAGTAGTAGAGCGACCCATTTTAGATTATTAGCAGATATAACCTTCATGGATCAGCAGCAGAGCCTCTCAAAAGAGTAATATGATCTATCCTTACAACTAATCATCCTTACTAACGTACTTTTGTTTTACCTGGTGTGGGTTGTCTTTTACTTAGATATATGTATTTGATATCTTGCTTATTGTAAGTTACTTTTTGGTATTTCACATTGTGAATTTATAGAAAGACATTTAGGGATATCAGGGTCCCTACTAAGTTGTTATACTCACCCATGAATGGGATTCCTCTCCATGTGTTGTTTCATGTGTAGATGACTGATGCTACGACACAGACTATGGTGGTCTGGGCTCGGTGGATCTCAGTGAGGCAGCAACAGACGAGGTGTAATTCTACAGCTTCAAGCTTTACTACCACATTCCAACACGTAGTGACTTCAGGGCGGACATCGATAGTACTATTTACTTTGAGGGACCTTGGGCTTGTATTCTTTCCCCATTAAATATATTTTACACCTTTTAATCTTAGTGGTGGTACTTTGTGGTGGTCGTACATTTTTTTCTTTTGTGGTTTTTATTGTGAAGTATGTCATGTTTGTGTCTATACATGTTTAAAGGATATGCCTTCCCATTTTGGGATATTCCTTTTTGGTGCTAGTCACCAGCCCCTAGCCTATGGAAGGTGAGATTAGGATAGTGACGCCATAGGCCCTGGGGACGAGTCGAGACAAAGTGGAATCATAGGGCGGTCAGTTATTCCAGAATAACTGAGAGTCTATATTTTCGATGTGGGAAATAATGTTAAGTGTCTTGAGTTTGGATTCCAGTCTGGGGAGTCCAGTGTCGGTACATCATCCGACGTATCCATAAACCAAGACCCTAAATTATGTTTTCCAAATCGGTACATAAAAGCACTGGTTTTCATGTGTTATGGAAATGTTTTTCTATTGATCTATTTTGACTCAGCTTACCAGGTATACCTTATTGATTGGGGAACATATGTTTCCCTATAAGATTCCTCCATGAAGAAAAACATCTCGGATTCTAGTGAGGGATCATGTGGATGACCCACTGAGGGATGAGATGTCGGTGCACGGACCCCGTACAATGATATCACCTTTGGGTGGTGTACCTGCAGCACCACCACACTTAGAGAATCTATAGATACCAGCCCCAGTAGTGAATAATGAACAATGATTAAGTGTGTTGCACTAGTTACAAAGACAATTTCCTCTAAGGATTCATGGCGAGGCTAATCCTTAGGCACCTGAGGAATGTCTAGAGGTATTTGTGTGGGTTTTCTCCTAGTAGAGACACCTATATACCATATGGTGGTCCTAAAAGCTAGAATTTATCAGGAAACTGTAGGGAGATGATGAATCTTGATTCTCCAAACACACCATGATGCAACCATTAGCTGGTTGGACATTGATAGGTTCTTGATAGAAGAGTTCATACCAGTGAAACAATGCTCAGTTCATATTCAGGATATACTACACCTATAGCAGGGCAGCCTAAATAGGGCCCAGTACTCGGTGAGATTTAATGGACACCCCCAATACTCCACTGAAATGATACAAGACCCTTTATTCAGGTCCCAGGCCATTTAGATTGACTCTTATGGTTGATCAGGGAATCATTGATTTTCTCAACATCCTGACACAGGCTGGAGTGCTAGAGAAAGATCTACTGGAGGAGAGATTCCAAGCCGAGCAGGCACTGAAGGTGAGAGCCATAACAAGATGACAGTTGGATGAGTCATCTATAGAAGGCTATAGGTAGATGAAAGAGATTCCCAAACAGGTTACACCATTTAGAGTATAACCCATGGATGTAGGGTTAGAGGTGCAGAGCACGTGTGGCAAAGGAGGTCAACAAATAGCTAGAGTTCCTTACTCTTGTGATGTATAGGGGCACATAGCTCACAACCGTCTGATTCCCCACATGGATGATCGGAATACAGTCGAGGGACCGCTGACAGAAAGATAGATGTTGTAGTAGGGAGGACAGATAGGTGATGGATTTGTAAAGTTATTGGGACAAGCGACAAGAGGTAGAAGCAGGAATGAGGCACTACCACCCCAACCCCCAGGCGGTCCACCATAGGCTCCGGGAGCTGGTGGATGAGGGAATTCCCAAATTTAGTCTGTAGAGGCCTACGATACTGTCATTCCTGAGATAATATAAGGTATTATCTATACCTTATACAAATTATCTAAAGTGATTATAGACACATGTGCTAGTAACTTTTTACTTCCTGCGGATCATGTTTGGAACTCAAAGATCCAGATTGAGTCGTTGGGTCGATATTCATGATTGGAGACTCCCAAAGGAGGATATTCAACAGTCACATTCTTGTTCCAACAATATGACCTTACTCTCTAAGGAGAGAGTTTTAGAAGGGAACACCTTCTAGGGGCTTTGAAGCCCTAAGATATCATTTTGGTAATAGACTATATTTCAGCAGTTCACACTCTAATCGAATGTTTGAGACGTATAGCGCGGTGTACATGCATTGTGGAGACCACTATTCCTTTTTAGGTGAGAAATAAAATAGGGCAACATGAGATGAAATTACACTTATGAGTGTTTCGTTGTTCACTCATCAATTATCTTTAATAAACTTTGATACGGTGGATAAAGCGAGTCCACCATTTTATACAGTGGTGGATGAGTATGTGGACGCCTTTATAGAATATGTCATAGGACTACATCCTCATAGAGAGGTAGACTTTTTCATTTAATTTTACCTAGGAATGACAAAAATATCTACACTTTCATATCGTATGTATCATGCGGAGCTCCGGGAGATGAGAGTACAGTTGGAGAACTTCAGGACGAAGGGATTCATGAGTCCTATTTTTTCACTAGGGGAAGCCCCGGTTTTGTTGGAACATAATGAAGACAGGAGCTTGAGGATATGTGTGGACTTCTGGGGCCTAAAGTAGGTGATAGTGTATAACATGTATCCAATGTCGAGGATAAATGACCTGTTTGATCATTTGAATAGAGCGAAGTGGTCCTCAGTGATAGACCTCATATCAAGGTATGACAAGCTTCATGTACGAGAAGTGGAAATCAGGGAGAAGGCCTTCAGATTTCGATACAGACACAATGAGAACATAGTGATTAAATTTTTCATGAAAAATGACCTAGTAGTCTTCATGTGACTCGTGAACCGGATATTCCAGTCATATTTTGCCCCGTTTTCATTAGTCTTCATTGATGATATCATTGTGTACCTAGTGTTTGAGGAGGAGGAGCACATTTTACACTTGAGGATAGTTCTATACACACTCCAAGAGCTCAATCTTCCCAGAAATATCTTAAAGTTTTTCTTCATGATATGGAAGGTCCATTTCATGGGACATTTCATCTCAGAGGCTGGTTTTGTGGTGGATCCTGTGAAGATTTAGGTGGTTCTTGGTTGGGATCCACCCAAGAGTGTACAGACTTACGAGGCTTCCATATGAAGGAAGGCCAATATTAGAGATTTATAACTGACATCTACACTGAAATGACAGTAGAGCTTCATATAGCTTAGGCGATCCTGGCCAACACTCCAATATTGAGGTTTCTAGAGGAGGGAATCAATTACATGGTATATGGTAATGCATCATGAACCGGAATAGTTTTTGTTCTGATGTAGGGTTATATAGTGATTTCTTTTGGCTCACGACAGTTGAGACCACATGAGAAGAACTATGTGACTCATGACCTGGTGTTAGAATCATTTTTCCCCGCACAGTGGCTGTGGTGACACTACCTGAGTGGTGATCAGTTCATCATCTACTAGGAACCCAAGAGCGTCAAGTATATCTTTTCACAAAAGGATCTAAACTTGAGATAGAGGTGTTAGCTAGAGTTCCTCCAAGACTTTGATTTCAGGATAATCAATACTCATTGGAAGGGGAATGTAGTGGTGAATGATCTCAGCCATAGATCAATTTCACAGTTACTAAACGAGGACTCAGAGCTATTGGCCTCACATCAGATATCCTTAATTGATAGAGATGATACTTTTTTCCTTCAGTTGATGGTAGTTGCCACTCCACTCTTATAGTGATTTTGGGAGATTAATCTCAATGATATAAGATACAATTCTACATGTTCCTAGATATCCACTAGACTTGCACATGATGGATATTATGAAGTTGTGATTCACATCATTCTTTTTAGAGGGCGCACCATTTTACCAGTGGTGCTGTAAGAGGAGGATATGAGAGTGTAACATAAATACCACTTCGTGCTATATCTTTTAGTGATGTTGATGTACTAGTACCTCTGACATCGGTACTGGTGGCCAGGGATGAAGAAGACAGTGGACGTGTTTGTTTCTAGGTGCCTCATTTGGCAGTATGTGAAGGCTGAAAATCAAATACCAATGGGGTTGACCTTTCCCCTTGAGATACTAAAGTGGATGTGGTATGTGATATCAATGTCCTTTGTGAAGGGATTACAACATAAATCTAGAGGACATGATACCATATGGTTGATTGTCTATTGACTCACCATGTCATCCCACTTCCTCGCTATTTGAGAGAAGGGTTCCATAGAGAGCTTGTGAAGCTTCTATGTTCTAGAGATTATGTGACTTCAACGGGTGTCTTTGATGATAGTATCATGTCGTGATACATGATGTACATCTTGATTTTTGAAGGGATTTTAGGAGTCATTCGATAATCATCTACGCTTTAGCACAACCTTTCACCCATAGAAGGATGGTCAGATGGAGTGGAAAATAAACACAATGGAGGACATGATTCATGCTTGTGTCCATGATTTTTGTTGCATTTGGGAGGAACACCTATCATTGGTAGAGTTTGCATAAAACAATAGCTAAAACTCTACCATTGGTATGGAACCATTTGAGTCATTGTACGAATGACTATTCAAATCACCATTGTGCTGAACAGACCCCGAGGAGTTAGAACTCATAGGTCTAAAGTTGGTATGGGATACAATAGAGATTGTGTGGGTTAACTAGGAGTGGATAAAGAGTGCTCAGAGCTAGCATAAGTCCTATAAAGATAGGTGATGGTGGCATTTGGAGTTTTAGGAGGGGTAAAAGTACTCATATGGGTCTTCCCTTGATGAGGAATATAGATATTTGGCTGAGGAGGCAAGCTATCACCGAGTTTTATTAAACCATTTTTGGTTTTTTGGAGAGTGGGTGAGGTGGAAAACCGCTTAGCTCTACAAACAAATTTAAGGAAGGTGAATGATATCTTCCACGTATCCTAGATGAGGTGATACATGCACAAACCTTCTCACATCATCGACCACAATGATATGGAGATTGATAATGAGGAGACATTCATGGAGTACCTGGTGTAGATAGAGTGTCGATAGGAGAGGGTCCTTCATGGAATGTTGATTCCTTTTTGTGAACGTTCGGCGGCAGTATGGAAATTTCTAGGATACAACATGGTAGAGGGGGGGTCAAATTAGTGTATAGTGCCCCAATATATTTGTTTAGCCCTTGTTTTAGCCTATGAGGGTTCCATCATCGATGGGAATTGGTTCACTGGACAAAATAATTTTTTCAGACATAAAGAAGGAAAATAATGAACATTATATTATTAATTTTTTTTCTTTTCTTTCTGTTCAGTGACTATGCGTCAGCGCTTTGACGCATCGATGAGGCAACACGAAATTCAATAATGACCTTCATTAATAAAATAGTTTGGTGATGATGCAACACTCAGTGTGTTTTATTTATTAGTTAGTCAAGGATTCATGTTTGAGAAACAAACCTATATTTTCTCGAATTAAAAGTCGAAGGAAACCTTCATCATTGACTAACGATGAAGATTAAAAATGTTGCGACGACACACCTAGAGAAATGATCAAATCCAACGAATGGAGAATGATGAGGATTTCCAATGTTTCATGCATTGATGACAATTATGTGGATCTCACCCATCATCAAAAGAAGATCCAAAAATTTTGGAAGGCTTTTATGCTTTCTTTTGGATTGATGTTTATTTCCCCATTCTTGACGTTAAATACAAACACAGACTAACCAAAAAATTCGTTGATCCACAATCTGATTGTTATTATAGGATGGTTATAATGTGGGATTTAAAATGGGTATTTAATATTCCATGTGGTTATTATTTTTCCCACTTGATTAAACTCTAACGTGGAAGGTGAGGGTCGACACGTCCAATGCTCGGGTCCCTCCACCGTGGATGTTTCTTGTTCATTCTTAATGTCCAAATGATCATGTTGGTGAAAATGAAGTTTTCAGGGCTTTATTTTAATGTGTAAACCCAATGTGACCCATAGGCATATGACGTTAGAGAAACAGACCACTAGAGAAATAGCAGTGGCACGTAGAAGAAACTGTCAGAGCTCCAGCGGTGGCGGCGGCCAGCAGCGGCCGACGACGACAGTCGCAGGCGGAGGGAGGCAGCGCGGACATCGGCCCACTGCAGCAGAAGAGGGCCAAGGATTGCTGGCCACAATAGGGGGAGACATGGATCTGATCAGAGTTGTGTAGAGGAGGCCGCTTGGACGTGTTAGAGGTATGCAATCCATCGACCTTGTGTGGGAGGACTAGACTGTTATTTGTCTAACTGTACTGGACAAAACATACAGAGCCGAGCCGCATCATTCATGAACAATTCGTTCTACTATGCAGACTGGTCACAGGGGGAGGTAGCACCAGCTAGCACCACTAGATGACTATTCAGACGCGGCTAAGTCACATCCAAGCCACATCCAACCGACCCTCGTTTCACTAAAACGCTTGTAACTTATAGACCGATCATCCGATTGGTGCACTATCTGCAACATAAGGACCCTTGCAACAAGGCAGTCCTTTGGATATACTCTACCTAATTTTTTAAATAGGTTGGAATATGTCTGGTTTGGATTAGACTCAAATACAACCGGGCCATTTAAAAAACCCACATCTTACATACCAGGCATCTGTTCAACGCACCGCCAATTGCATTAGGACCCCTACAAAAAAATTTCCTTTTGGGTCACACTATGTTTTACTTCTTGGTGGTAAAGGTATGGACAATTTTTTGGGATGAAGATCCTAGGAATCAAGCATTCTATGTGTGGGAATCCAATTGTTGGTTGTTACATGAAGAATGTAGAGCAACCTATCATAGATCAACAATGGGGCGAACCATTGTGGATTATCAATGGAATAACCCTTAGTGGATCAATAATGGAGTGACCCTTTGTGGACAACATGAGAGGGACCCTATATGGATCTGTAAGAGATAAACCCTTCGTGGATTAGTTGTAGCGTGACCCATCATGAATCAACTATAGAGTGACCCGTCGTGGATCTACAGTAGAGTGACCCATAGTGGATCAGCCGCATAGTCACCCTTCATGGATCAGCTGCAGATCATCTTAATAGAATAAGATGATCTAGCCTTACGACTAATCATCATTTCTTCTGTACTTATGTTATACCTGGTGTGATCGGTATTTTACTTTTTTATTTTTATTTGAGATCATTCTTTGTGGTATTTCCTATGTTTAATTTACCTTGTAGTATTTTACCTTGTGAATTTAGTAGAGAACTACCAGGGTCCTGGGGGTATCTACTGAGTTGTTATAATCACCCTTTCATGGTCTTCCCTTGCACGTGATGTCTCTTTTGTAGATGACTGATGCTATGATGTAGACCTTGGTTGTCCAGAAATCAGGGGAGCTCAGTGAGGCAATAACATACAAGGAATACTTCTACAACTTTAGGCATTACTGTCACTACCTTATAGGTAGAGACTTTATGTAAGGCATTGATAATACTATTTTCATTCTGGGTTGTTGGGCTTATATTTTGGTCCCTTTACTTTCAGTTTACACCTTTTACTCTATGTGGTCGTACTTTTTGGTGGTTGTAATTTTTTTCCTTTTTTGTATTCTTTGTGCAGTATGCTATGTCATTGTGTGTATAGGTTTAAAGGAAATGACTATAGTTTTTAGGATACACCCTTTTAGTGCTAGTCACAATCCCTTGGCTGATAGACAGTGGGCTTTGGGTAGACAACACACAGGCCCCGAGAACAAGTCGTGAAAAATCCATCAATGGGTTGATTTAATGATTTAATAGTTAGTAGAATCTTATTAATAAGGTAATTTAATTTAATGTGATGATTATGAGATGGGTTTCCTTCTTTTCCATGTGATATAATGTTGATATTGAATTGTTGGGGGGTTAAAATGTAATGGGTTGAGTTAAATGAGTTAGTATACTCATTGTTTCCTCTTGAATGTAAATTTTAATATATCAGTGTGTATAATCATGCGATTTAATTGAATGTTAATGGATATTTGGGTGGTTATAATCATATTTTACAAAATTGTAAATGGTATGAAATGTTCAACAGTATGAAATGGTGGATGAATGAATAGATGCATTGGATGAGGATCCATGGATCATGAATGTGGTAATCGATAAATTGGATTGATTATGCTCCTTAGAAATTTAATTGTGGGGTTTTTTAGGCCTTTTTACACCATGGATATGGATTTCAATTAATAATGTATGATGTGCTTAGTATGAAAACATTCTTGGACTCCAACCAGTGCTTAACTTAGTTTTCAATGAGATATTCCGAGATATTGAGGAGGATTACTTATTCTTATACACCTTATATCTATCCCTTCATGGTTTGACACATCATTATATGACACAAATGTTGTTAATGTGATATTTTAATTTTACGGCATAGCCATGGGACATAATGTTATGCATTGTTGGATGGATCGGTCGTGATTACTATTATACTTCACTATATGTCATGTCCGTGGTTGACATGATATGTATCAATGCACAGAGAGGCCATGTTTATTATTTCTATTCTATTATATTTTTCTTCTTATGATCCTGAAACTTATTTTCCCAGTATCAAGGAAAGGCTATTTAGAATTACATTCACAGCAGTAGATATATCATCTAAGCTTTGTGTTTAAATACTAGTTTTCAATTTTACTTGAACATTCCTATATAGTTATATTTCATAAATTGTATTTCGTATAATTTGGGTTGATACCTACTGAGATAGAATCTCACACCATGTTTGGGCCACCCTTGGGTACCTAAAAAAATGTTTTGGATGAAGATAAAGAGAGGTGGAAGTGACCACAATTTAGGGATTGATTTTGAATCATTCTTAGTATTAGGCTTGAATGTGACTGACCTCGGGCTTGCTATGCTATTCAAAGATATAATGTTTTTAATTTTGGTATTTTGGATATATGTGTTGTATAATTCTTATATGTACCTCTTTTGGTGAATTTCATTGATACATGACATATATTATCATCATTTTGAATGAGATACCTTATTGCATTGTAATCTATTCATACTTAGAAGATAATAATTATATGATATTTTACTTATTCTATTAACTATTATTTATATTCCAATATGATACACAATAAAAATGAGGTAATAATCTCCCCACATACACAACTATGCCCCCAATTCTAGCAGACAACCTATAAAATTTGGGGAGATGCGCATGAGGAAAAGTAGCCTACCAGGCTTGGGGAACCATTTATTGGAATCTAAGTCCAGGACAATACATTAATGTTCTCTATTATCATCATAATCGACTATATTAGTACACAAGCTCACAATGTTACCTTAATCAAAATATATGAAACATGGAATTTTTAATAGATCCTTAATAATAATAAAATCTATCACTATAAATTTAACTAGAATCTCAATTTCCCTTCAACATTTTGAGTCTCAATTACCTCCTTTAACAAAAGTAAAACATCATCCATTCCCATAATGAAATTTATTCTTCTTCACCTTTCCAAATTTTTAACATATAAATATTGACCATTTTTTCTTCAACATCTTCATCCGCTTCTCTGTTAACAAACTCCATATGTCTCTAATTTTTTGTGTTTGGATCATCAATTATAATAACCATGTTAATATTCAAATATAATTGATGGTTTAGTGTAATCACATGGTTTCTCATTAACTAATAAACTTAAGGACTATATCCATGAATCAGTAAAAATGATTTTCTGGAATAATTATCATAGAGTTATTGTTAACACTATATACCAATAGTCTATATGAACTGCTGATATAGAGAATCCTATACAAATGGGATTTACATAATTACTGCTACTGTGTTGAAAAATTAGTGTAACGACCTCCCTTGGTCCCCACATGAACTCTAATTATCCCTACCTTCTGAGACATCATCCCCTCTATTATCCCTAGAAGATATCCTCTCATTCATTGATTTTTTGATTATGTTAATCCTTAATATCAAATATGTTAGTAAAAAATATGTCATCTCTTACAAAGATCATCAATTTATTTTTTATCTATGTATCAGAACATAACTATGATCTAATTAGGACATTATTCATCCCGATTGAAGGAAAAATAAATTGTTTAATTTTTTTTACAATATTGATTTTTAATTGGGAATATAATGTATATATAGTTTTTAAAATTAGGTTTTCACTACATTTAAATAAATAAAATATAATTTTACTTAATTTTTTAATAGATGTTATCTATTTAGGTTGTTAATTATTGTAGTAGTATTTTTGATTTTTTAATGAATTAGGGGTTATAAAATTATTCCTTCAATTAATTATTTTTAACAATATAATAACTAGGATTTATTTATAATTAATATCAATTAAATATTATGGATTAGTTGTCATATATTCTATGAATTATATTTTATTTTCTTCATTAATAATATTATTCGATATAGAATATTTCGTCTCTTGGTAATTGATTTGATTCCAACTAGTTTGGTTTGACGACCTTCGTATTATAATAGGGATTTGAATTATGTTGTGGGAAATGTACTATAGAAATGTAGAACTAAATCTTATGATGATGTTATTATAAATATTTCAATGATAAAAAGACAAGTATCAAATATAATAGTTTAGATGTTGGGTGATACATTATTGATATTCTAGAGTAAATTTTTTCTATTATAAAGACATCAGTATTAAATTGGTTTTATATTATATTAATAATGAGGTACTTAGTTTATAAATAATTTCATTATAAATACATATGTATCTAATTATATTAGGTAATAGTTTATTCTAATTCAATGTATTGTTTTTGTCTACATTGTTTTATGAATCATACAATCCTTATGGAATCAGTCATATTTTTTTGTTAGCTAATTTTATGCTTGGATGTATTTCATATTAGAAAATGTATTGGTATTATCACATTGGAAATGTTATGTGTACATGTGATAGTAAATTATGTCTTGATGTTATTATGAATTATTCCAAGATGAAAACATATAAATAAATTAGAAGACTTTTCATTTTTTGGGGGAAATTTATATATTATTCTATAAGTGAGATGAAAATGGCTATGATTGTCAAGTGGTAGTAAACGTTCTGGTATTAAAGGTAATTGGATTTAAATTAATGGTATTATTTTATTCATACATATTTGGTAAAATATTAATTAAATATTCTATTTTATTTTAGTTTAATTAATGTAATTAAGGGTTATAAATTTATTAATTTTAATGTTTTTATTTGTAAAATATCTTTAAATAAGAGTATTTTAATGATTTTATAGGAAAAAGTTATTTAATTGTAATAAAAAGTTATGTATGGGAAAAAAATATTATGTAATGGTAAATACAATAAAAAAATATTAAAAAATTAGGCATATTTGAATTAAAAAGTTAAAATTTTATGTAAGGGTAAACTAAAATTATATAAGGGTGAATATGTTAATTAAGGGTAAAATATGTTATGTTTGTGTAAAAATAATATATATAAGGTTAAAATAAAGTTGTGTAACTATAATATGAAACTCAACCAAGTTATTCGATGGTAAGATAATTTTACAATACAGTGAACAAAATTTTAAGGGTAAATATATGTTATATAATGGTAAATAGAATCTATATAAGGGATAAATAATGTTATGTAATTATAATATGATGATATAAAAGTTTAAATAGATGTTATGTATCAGTAAAATAATGTTATTTATTTGGAAATAGAATGATATACCAGTTGTGTAAGGGTAAATTAATGTTATGTAAGGGGGAAAAGTTATGTAATAGAAAACTAAATTTATTCAAGGGTGAAATGATGTTATATAAGTGTAATGTAATATAATGTAAACAAATACTTAAGTAATTTATTGGTTAATTGAAGTTATGTATATTTATAAACATTCATGTATTGGTTAATAAAAAATTCATACAATGGGTTTTATGGAAACAAATATGTGGAGGGAAAAAAGTTATCTAAGGGTATACTACTACTATTTAATGATAAAATGAATGTAATTATGGGTAAATAAATGTTATGTAAGAATAACATAAATATATATATGGTTAAAGAGAGGTTATATAATGGTAAAAAGAGTCATGTAATGGTAACTAAAAAACAGTATATGTTATGTTAGTGTATGATAAAGTCATTTCATGATGAAACAATGTAATGTAAGGGCAAAATAATGTAATTTATGTTTAAACAGAAGTTATATAAGTGTAAAACCAATGTCAATAATGGATAATTTATAGATTTTAAATGGAAAACATATGTTATTTAAGGGCTAAAAATTGTGTTAAATGGTAATGTTATATTATATAAGTGTAAAAATATGTTACATAAGGATGAAAAAGTTATTTAATAGAATGATAATTTTTTGTAAGGATAAAAAAATATTAAGTTAGGGTCAAAAAAAGATATATAAGAGTAAATTAATATTTAATAAAGTTAAATAATGGTAAAAAAAAGTTATTTAAGGGTAATAATGCACATTTTAAAGTAATCTAATGGTAATATTATGATATTTAAGGGTAAATAAATATTATTTCGGGTAAAAACGTTATATAAAGATACAGATGAGTTAAAAGAGGTTTAATTTTTTTTTTATGGTTAATATAATGTTATGATTGTTTAAATAGATTTTATATAAGGGTAATAAAAAATTAATATTGGGTAAATAAAATTATAAAATGGAATACTAGAATAGATTCATATGACATTAACCTATAAAAATTTATTATTCTGGTATATATTAACATAAATACTCAAATATCCATTAAAATGTACATAGTTTCAAATAATATTAAATTATAAATATGTAAATATGTTCATTTAATATTAATATAAACACTTGTAAACTATAAGGTCTGAATAATCCTTAAACTCATATGATATTAATGATTAAAATAAAATGTATGAACTATTTTAGATTGAAAATAAAATCAAGATAAGGATTATGTTAAGGATGATATTCTTCTGATATTTACGATTGAGATGCTACTTTTCCAATGGTTAGATTGTGAATGTAATTACTATTAAGTTGTGATAAGGATGAGGTGCATCCAATGATGAATTTCAAGATAAAAGCCATCCCAAATTTTTGAATATGGATTAATTCATGATATGTGTTTGATATTGTTTAAAAATTATGATATTATTATTATTATAAACATTGATTATATATTTTTCCTTATAAATTTTTTTATAAAAATTTAATTACAAATATTTAAAAATGGTTAATGAAAATAATTATTATTATGCATTTTATTTAATTATTTATATTTTTTAAAATATGATGAAGATAGATTATTTTTCACTTTTAATTAATAATTATAAAATTTATGAAAAAAAATAAACAAATGTAAACATTATAATATATAATATTATTTCTATTAATAATTAGATAATTAAAAAAGGAAAAAATTTTGTGGATTCTATGAAACACAACAGTTGGGGTCGGACTATATATAAAATTAAATTCTTCTCATGTATTGTTCACACATGAGTTAAATATCATGAAAAATTCGATTTTTATTACAAAATTGAGTGGTTTGGATATGGTCATATGATAAATTGATATTTAATAGGCACTAAAGAAATATATAAAGAAAAATATTTAATTCATTGAATTTAATCAAACTAGAGGGAATTGAATCAAAACATACCTAGTCGATAAAAAAACATATAACGAATAGGATAATATATACAAAATCATAATTATATCAATCCTAATGAAACATAATTACCATTAGATAATCAATAACTATCCAATCATTTATAGGGAAATACATTGCGAAATGAATTGGGTCAAACTATATAAAATAAATCAAAAATATATTGGAAAAAAACAAATGGATAATATTAAATTAAAATATGATAAAATATGATATAAAAAAGTATATGATAATTTTCAGAATAGAACAATAAACACATAAACCCAATAGAAAAAAAACAATTTTACCAACAAATCACTAAATTATGTTGAAGTGAAATGAAAAAACCACTATTTAACAACAAAATGATTCAAATTCACTAAATATATTTTTATTTAAGTTAAATTAAAGGAAATAATTTACACTATATTGATTAAAACTAAACTGTACAAAATTTAGTTGAATGGATTCATCCTGAAATGAAAAAAATAAAAAAAATGAATAAAATCATATTCTATAGAATTCATGAAAAATATATTGAATTGATCATGTCAATACGAACCTAAATTGAATTACATGAAAATATTAAACATGAACCATAAAATTATACAAAAAATCCAATTAGAGTTGAACAAAATAAAATGTATTACAATTAAATCAAATTTAATTCAATCAATGTGAATATAACTATAACAGAAAAAATGAGCCAAATAAAAAAACTTAAATTTAATTGAAATGAATTTTGATGAAAAAAAACAAAAATGAACAATATTTAACAAAAAAAATTGATTTTGACTATACATAAGTCATTTATATATAAAAGTATAAAATGATACTAAAAATGTTTCATTGAATCGAACTATCTAAAAATGTGCCCAATTTTTATAAACTGACTAAAAATGATTAAATAAAATTTTAAAATCCAATTCACCAACTCTCAGTCATTTATTTATTAAATCTAATATTTATATAACTTTATCAATTTATTCAATGTTCATTGAAATTTCATTGATTTTTTTTGACCAATCCAATATATGAATGAATTTGTTAATTTTTTCTATAATTATCATATAACAGAATAATATAGTATTACAATAATTGAGTTCATTTAGACTATGAAATAAAGATAATTTATTGTCTTGTTCTATGTGTTTAATTATGTTTCATGTGTAGGAAGAAAAAATATTGATGCACTAAAAATGAATAAAATCTTGAAATTATTAGATGTTTTATTTTTGTTATTTCAAATCGCAATTCCAAATTTAAAATTAAATATCTTATTTTTATTTTCAATCGTGTTGTTTGTAAGCCTATGATGAGAATAAATAAAAAAAATGGGGTCAATTATAATTTGAGAAATATATATTTCATGGAAAAATTGGGGAAGGTATAAGGTCAAAACATGAAGAGAATCATCTATATTATGTATTGTCCCTCTATGAGAATCTCTCAAATCTCTACTACAAAGAAGATAAAAAACTATCTATATAAGTATTTGCGGTAAAAAATTTCAGTATAGATGCATGAAAGAGGTTAAATAACCATTGGAATGTTTGTGAAATCTATGATAACCTAATTTATATCACATCTATCAGTGTATACTATGGTTTTGATACATTTATGTCAACAATGTGATATTTAAATGATTCAACACATGATGGAAACATAGATTCTATAGGTGTTTGAGGTAATGAGACTCATCATGATGATAATTATTATAAAGATGATGATACTAGTGAGGATGTCCATAATGTGAATTAATAATATGATGGTTGTGGTTGTGATATGGTAAAAAATCTACCCTTATAGTGTTTTCCTAAATGATAAAATTGTCTGGATGGGTTTTAATTCCTAAAATTGAATTTTTGGGTAATGTATCAATGTATTAGTATTGTAAATATTAATAAAATATATATATATTAATTTTTTGGTTAAATTTTAAATATATATTATATATGTTGTGTCAAATTTGTACTATGATTTCCATGTTTTATAGGATATGATATTGATTGTGGTGAGTTTTTGGGTGTGTTTGTGGTTCTAGTTCATGTAAGTACCCAATACCAATAATTATATTGAATAATTAGTATAAATTTATAAAAATGGTTCTCAAAATACCATTAGTATGCATATACCTCATGGTCTATAACAATGGTTTCTATGAAATCCATTAGGATATCTCTATATTGATTGAATATGATAGAATTTTTCAGGAAATTATCAGCTTATTACAATGGGTTAAAACCATTAGTGTAGTGTATTTTTTGTAATAATTTGAAGTATTATTTCATTGGGTTGGTCATTGAGATAATCATATTATTTTTCTTCACAAAATACATTATCCCAATTTCTTATGGTTCCAACGATCACTAACACCAAAAGGATTATCATGAGTGATAAATAATTATCAACATGGGTGACTTATAAGAATCAAAAATGGAATTCAAAATTATAATATATTTCCCACTCAAATCATCAAATCAATATATTGTTCCTCTAGTTAAACCCATACAAATGTTAGATTGAGCTAGGATTCATTATTTTTTGTTATCTTATTCTTCTTAACATAATCCCTAAACATAACATTTAAAACATTATAATATCATAATTTTTTAAGAAATATTATTTTTAAATAAATGATTTTTCTCTGAAAACATGGGTTAAACATGACATTGGGTTGTGAAGAACCACAAGCTACAATTAAAAATATTTTTATATAAACTCAACCATTATAACCAGGTAGTTAAAATGGGTGTTATGGATAGAAATATCCACATTTTAAAAAATAATTGTTATGAATTTATATAAAGATTTTAAATTTATAAATATGTTTCTAATTTTTTGTTAAGTCGTTTTGTTATTTTAAAATAATTTATTCCAAAAAAAATTATTTATTTTTTGACTAAATAAAAATAATAATTTTAACAAATTTTATAAAATATATTTGAGAAAATGAAATAAATTTTTGGAATGAAAAATTAAAAATTAACATAGAGATATTTTTTAAATATTATATGAAAAAATTAATTTCATAATGAATGGTAATAGAATATGATTTTTTTTAATAAATGCATATTAATTTGGAAATAAATAATTTACATTAAATTAATTATGTTAATTGAAGAAAATTAGTTAAATTTTATTGTAAATTATACAAAATAAGTCATTTGAATTAAATTAATTTTTAATTATGATAAAAAAATTTATACTGATGAAACCATTTTCATTGGAAAACAATTTTTTTATCGAGGTAGTGAGTTTAATATTAAATTAAATTTTACCACTTCTATATATTGAATTTCTATAAATGTAATACATTTTCTTAATTAGAATAATTAATAATATATAATATTGGAAACATTTTTTTTAATAATTAATAGTAAAAAAGTATGATTTAATTATTGTGGATAAGGTTAAAAAATGTTTACCAGTTAGATAGACCAAAATATAAGGGTACTGGTTCTAAAAAACCTATCTATATCCTATTTCAGGGCCATTTATAGGTTTTATAATACTGAAAATATTCATATATGGGCATTTAGAAGAAATCTTCATATTTTTGAAATTATAATTTTTTATTTTCTTTGCGAAATTTCAATTTATTTTCTATGTGGATTGTTATTTTAGCATATATAAGGTAAACTCACCTCTTCTCTTTACCAAGTTCCTTGATTAATTTTCCATCCATGAGCTCTAAAATCCATTCATTACTTACAACCCAATTTCCAATATAATGTTTTTATTATGAAACACTCATAAGCAGACTTTGATTGTAAACTAAAATAGGTTCTCTCAAAAAACGTTGTATAATTCTAAACCATGTGTTTCTAGTTTATTTTTTCTTCATCTTCCTTGAAGTATCATATAAATATTATGATATAACTACCTCATTGTATTTCATATACATATATTTTATTATTTAAGTGGAATATCATCTATCTATATCTTCTTACATCAAATGGGATCAAAATTGTCCATCATGTGTATTGTCGACTACTACCCTAGGAACCTTTGCAATTCATTTTCCATCACCAAAACACAAATCTTGATATATGATGGATTTTTCATATTTATATGTCTATATATATAAATATACTTTTATATTTATAATAAAATTTCTACCTTATTTCATTCCATTTTTTTACGATCTAATAGGGGTCGACTATGAACTAATCACCAGAGCTGGCTACCGACATCCTCATGGCACATTAACCATAACCCGGGGGTGTTGACATGAATCAACGAAATAAATTATATGAATTAAGAATAAATTTTTGAAAAGTAAATTAATAAAATCAGGGGGAAAATAAATTATTATCACAATAGAAATAAAATTATAAAAAATGACAAAAAAAAAACTGAAAAAAGACGTTTAAAAAGACTACCATGTGACCATACATGTCACACAAAAATCACCAAACCTAGAATCATCCCAAATTTATTATAGCATTGATCAAAACTACACCAATACATAAAAAATACATTGGTTTATGTGTTATTATTAAAAAACATTACGTATTCATAAGTATAGCTGTTCATTATTCATTTCATTCAAATAAAAGATTAATTTAATACTATTTGAAATTATTTGGACTAAACATTGGTTACTCACCCATTCAATTTTATAACAATTCATAGTCCATTTCCTCCCATTATTTTACATTTATTATTCTTAAAATGGGAGGTATCATTATTTTAGAGACAGATTATGAAAAAACTATTTCTATATATGGTCAACAAGAGTATGATATATTTTTTAATTTATTAGTAATGAAATATTTCAGTAGACAATAATTTCCTTTTTCCAAAATATATAAAATTAAAGAGTGATTATAAGAAAAAAAAGAGTCCAATGTGTAAAATATACTCATGTAAAAAATATAACGAATCTTAAATTATTCATTGTAGATAAAAATGAGATGATGAACCTGTGAATAATTATGATATTTTGGTATGATCAGAATCAAATTGTAAAATGATAAATCTGATTTGCATGCCTAATGCAATCAACATTCTCTAATGCTCATCCATACTATACATTTTATAACTGAGGGGGGATCATCCTGAATGAAGAGTTTGATCATAGTAAGGGTCCACCAGCTATAGAAAAATCCTAAACTAGTGTTATAAGATTCTTCCTATAATCCATAATATATGATAGCATCCCAGGTTATATCTAAAATTGGGGTGAGAATAGGAGTATCAAATAGTAAAAAAAGATGAATAATCACAATCCATACTAAATCCAAAAACGAAATCATCAAACCTGAACTCCTCTCAGGGAAGTCCCAGTTATCCTATGTAATAAATGCACAGGGAGAGACCCATACTGTGGATGTTCCCATTAATCAAACCACAGTAAGGTAAGGGACACATCCCAAAGAGATTATTCAAAATGGGAAACATTTCTGAAAATTACAACAATGCGTAATAGGTTTTCTGGTTTACAACCCATTTGAATGATTTCCAACCATATAACAAAGAAATTCTTGATATTCTTGAGACACATTTGGAATGAAAAAAAACACATTAATAACTAAAAAACAAATATAATGTTCAACCATATAACTCATTAAACACTTGGTGTGTGTGGAAATATAATATAGTTTTAGAAAAATCATTTCATAGTAGGAGAAGACTATATTTAATTCCCAAAAACTCTTCAACATATTTTATATTACTAATTATTATAAAAATGGTATAAATCTCACAAATAAATTATTCCTAAATTTAATGTCTGATTCATAGGGGTACCTATCTCAATAACCGACTTCTTTGACTATGACCAACTCACACATACATTCACATAATCCGGTTTACATTTATGCACCCCTTGACTAAATACATATATCCATTTCACAATGTTGGAATATATAGAAGGATGGTATATATACACATATGTAATTACCTGTAATACACCATAAATTGGCCAAATGTTATCAACATAATTTTTTGCTGAAAATTTTAAATTTTTGGATCTCTAGCAGGTGGTGTGAGGTTGGCACACTATTAGGGAAAAACACGGGACCTTATATATGAAAATGTGAGACTAGGGTCCAACCTGAAAGAGTTGATCACATGGTTGTCATAGTGTTTATAAAAACCATGAGGGGTAATAATGGGACATGCTATTATAGGACAGTGAGGGATAACATGTGGCTGCATGGTTTGGAAAACATTGAGGTGAATCCTCGAGACTTATTAAGGTTACTAAAAAGTGCAAAATTACCTCTTTGTGCCATCAAATTTAACCCCTAATCTACCCTTAATTTTCCTCATTCATGATATACCTCTATAAGATCTCCCTAATCTCATCCTTGTACCTATTTACCTATTATATTTGGGTTGTTTTAGCGTTTGAAATTCATGGAATCATTATGTAAGTATCTTGTCCCTAGAATTATCCATACATATAGGGGATATCTTCCCTCCATCTTGATTTAATCTTTTCAAGTGTGTTTTTTTGACATAATAAGGTTCTTGATATTGTGATGCAGAGTGAATTTGTTTTGTTTTTTGTTATATATTATCCTTATAGGGTTTTGTAATAGATTATTTTTTGTTTTACACCAAAACATGGAATTTTAAAGGAATGAGGTATGAGGTTCCATGATTTTAAATTATCAGCTTATTTTTTTCATTCTTTCATAACATTATAAATGGTTTCTATTGACATTGAGTGTGATGATAAATTTGTTTTTATAACGTCTTGAGAATCATATTTGATGGAAGTTTATTTCTGAAATGAAATTGATTACACTTCTTTTGTTCTTCATTTTGTAAATTCTAGAATGTGTTTCATTCAAGGTGCACAAAGTTTAAAATGTGTTTTTGAAAGGCACACAAAGTCAAAATGTATTGCAGTTTTGGTTTTCAAAAATAAAAGTACTTCTATTTCATATTGGATATTTTTTTTGAACCTAAAATGTGTTTTTGAATTGAGAATGTAATGTGATGCTTGTTATAAAATGGATTTTATGTCTGTTGATTTAGAAAAGTGTTTACCCAATAAAATGGTTGGTTTTCATATGTTCTCTTATAGTTGTGCTACAACATGGGTTTCATGAGTTGTGGAAGTTTGATTTTTTTTCTAAATTGTTTTGGTGTGTATGTAAAATGGATGGTGGTTTTGATTTTGGAAAACAGTGGTTTCTTTGTGAGCATGATCGTTAGATAAGAGTAAAATGTGAATATTTTTATTTCCTTACATGATAAATATGTTTGTAATATGTTTGTAAAATAATGGTTTATTTAAAATTTTAAATCATATTTGAAAAAACTGTAATCTCAGGTATCTATATTGGTGAAGTTGAAATAGTATGGTAGTTGATTTGGATGTGATCGAGGATAATATTCTTATAAAGGTAAGGGAAATATAAACCCTTAATAAACATTTGATTTGATTGAAGACCATTAGACCTTTCTATGGGGTCCCCTTTAGTTGATCATTCATGGGAGGACTGTTTTTTTATTACGATATAAATAACTTTATAAATTTTTTTGGTATCCCCTCTAATGGAAAGTGCAAGAAAATGCTGTTGGAGTTAGTTGTGGTATTTTTTTACCAAGGTATGATGTTTCTGGGGTCTCATTTGTGCTTGTCACCCATTGGGATTTCCTATTATCTTCTCCTTATGATACAATTATTAGGTGATATGGTGCTAGCTAATTATATATGATGGAAATTGTGTACGTGTTAGATAAATAATGTTTCTTTGGTAAAATAGTTTTCCATAGAACTTTTTTTTATAATGGTTTCCTAAAATTGATTTCATGAAAGTGTTTCAAATTGGTCTTATGAATATTTGAATGTTAATTTATCTTATAATTTTATGACATGGAATTTTTTTTAGTGTAAATAAAATTGGATTGGGATACCACCTTATATAAATCATTGTGTGTATGTAGAATCAGTTATGTGTGACCCAGGTAATGGAAAAGGAGGTCATAGTGGTGATGGTTTATTCTGTTGATAGTGTTAAACATCTTGTAGGAGATAGTGGTCATGGATTAACGGTGACAAACTATATGTTACAATGTGTTTTTGGGATGTTTTAGTGGTTCCATTTATATAGAGTTTTTTTTTGGATTTGTTATAGTTGTAAATATTTGAATTCGAATTTTTTTTACCTTGATTGGTTATGATTATAAGTTATGTGATTTTTGTTCTTATTGATAGTATATGGATATATAATGTGGTTAAATCCTTACCAATTTGTATTATTGATAACAAAATATTACATTCCAACACTTGGGGATTGAGAATTCCCTTCAGGCCATGCCATGGTGTTGGCCAGGTGTCGAGTTGGAGGGAACTAAAGAATAGTTCATGGAAAAATTGTATCAAATAAGGTCATAGTATTTTTAGGTCATGTTAGTTTGGGTGATTATAGATATAACAAATCTTGAATATTCAGCATTTTAGGTTATGGTATAAAGTGGGATGTTTGGACAATATACCTCATGACAGAACTCTGTTCACCATGGATTGTTGGGATTTGGTTTGACATCTCCTCCAAGTGAGACGTACTAGTTATAGAATGTATATTTCCATAGGGTATGGGTAGTTTGGTTTATGTTTTCTTATTATTTCTAAGTATTTTATATTTTTTTGATTTACGGAGATTCTTGATATTTTTTTATTCTCGAAAATTTTCAAAACGTTAATTGAACGTTCTATTTATCATTTTCCATGAGGTAATTTCATTTTGTACAATGATGACTCACCTGATACATCCTATGAGACCAATAAAAGATGAAGAAGAAATTCCCCACTTAATAATTGATCAGAGGTTAGTGTAACCATAGGTTCATGCAATCCTTGAATTTGGTAAAGGGGTGGGCTATAGTCTTACATATGTTAGAGAAGCCAAACCTTGTCCTGGAAGGGAAAAAGTTCATGATTATCTCAAGAGAATTCCTCCTTATTTCGAGGGTGGCATGGAACATCAATAAGAAGAGGAGTGGATTGAGTTAATATGTAGGGTATTCATGTTTTTGATACTCTGAGGATAGTTAGAGTGAAATGTTCATTGTTCATGTTGAAAGGTCCATATTGAAAGTGGTGGGACTCTGCAGTGTAATCTTAGAAGAATGAAAATATGGGTTGGATGGATTAACAGGTTTTATTTAATTATCATTATTGACCAATGATTTTGTCCTCTTCTAGATCCTAGGTTTTTTTGGAATCAAGGGAGACTATATCGTTATTGATTATGCCAGAAACACTACAGAGTTAGTCTAGTTTGAACCAAATATCATTTCTAATGAGAAGATAGGGGTTCAAAAGTTAGAGATGTTGTTGCTGACATAAATATGATCTATTGTATTTTTGTTCATGATTAAGAATAATACTAAGTTATTATATCACTACATGATGGAAAACATTAATCGGTGTGGTATGTATGGTTTCTATATAACCATGTCAGTAGTGGAAAGTGTCAGTTCACTCGAAATGAAGAGGAAGAATGAAGTGAACGTGAAGAATGTAGGAATAAATTCAAGATATCCTTTCTGATTTTCATTATATGTGGCTTTGGGTGTAGTGTCATTATTATTACATCATTTTGGGAAGGTAGGACATATGTGGTCTTCATGTTCATCACCACCCATAACTTTCCATCAGTGTAGAGAAATGACACACATGCCTGCGCTTTTCAATGTGGGAATCCTATATTAGAGTCCAAAATGATTTTTAGATTTTAGTGGGATCTAATATAAATTGGGACCATCCTCAATAGTGGTTTCTTGATTCATAGTTTGTGTCGGTTAGTATTAGTAATATTCTATGAAATGATAGTTCAAGTAGGAGTTGTATCTCAGTGGTCATTCTCAGGTCTATGTAGAGATGAAGAAACTAAATTCATTGGATTGAGAAACAGGACAACCAAATGCAGGGAATGAGATCATTCAAGGTACCACTATTATTTCAACATCTATAACATTCGTTATTTATTATATGGGTTCCTTAGTTTCTTTGATTTTTTCTCATGTTGTGAATGAGTTATGTTTTTGACCAACCGTATGGCTTATACGATAGATCTTGTAATACCGATTGGTAAGAAGTGAAATCATAGTTTTATGTTTTCATAATGTTCACTGACCATGTTAGGTTCCAATCTAGAATGGTGTTTTATTTTTTAGATATAGACCTTTTCATCATGATCCTTTATATTGGTTGGACTATGAGTTTTAAGTTGCACAATGATTGTAATATGTGGTGCCTGATTTTTGTGGCATTTGATGGAAGTTCCCATGTTTATTAATGTTAATGGGATCCTCTATCAAGACTTACTAGACCTCAACATCTATAATTAGGAACCCTTATTAATTGAAAATATTCACTCATGTTGGATAATAGTGATATTATTCCTAAAATTTGATTACCTCATGTGGTGGATGATTTCCCAAGGGTATTTCAATATGATTTCTTGGGTTTTCCTATAGAGTAGGTTGTGGTTTTCTCTGTTTATAGGGTTTCTAAAATGAAACTAAATTATATTTCCACATTTTATATGACCCTTATGAGGTTATATAATTATTTATTTTCGTGTAAAATTTAGAATCCAATGGATTCATTAACTTAAGAATCTCACCTTGGGCTACCCCAGTTCTATTTTTAAAAAATTCCAATGGTTCTCTCAAGTTGTTTTTTATAGGATGATTAATAAGTTGGTGATCATGAATAATTATCATTCTCCCATACCAATGACATTTTTGATCTACTTATTGTGGAAAGGATGTTCTCTTAGATGGAATTGGATTTAGGGTATCACAATGTATGAGTTAGATTGATAGCTATTTTGATAACACCCCGCTAAGTCATGTATCCCCATTTGAAGTACATATTCATGCTTTTCGGGTTATAAATTCAGTAATGGTATTTACAGAAATCATCAAAAGTGTGTTCCACTAGAATCTCAGTTACATTATCATGTTATTCATTAATAAAATATTGGTATAATCTGAGACTGAGGATGAGCTTTAGTAGAATCTGAATATTTTTCTGGCACTCTTTATGATAAACGTATTTATGAAATTTTTTCTATGTGAACCTTTCGGATTAGTGAAGTGATGTTATTGGGTCTTTTAATCTCAGAACTAGGGGTTTTAGTAACCCTAGAGAAGAATGGTGTAGGGATTTCACGGGAATGTATGAAGAATGTTTGTAAAAGTACATTTTTTGGCAATGGAAGGGTATTAAAGGTGTTTTTTTCTTTATTTCTCATTTAATTATTTGCCTATGTAAGTGATTACTCAGATGGGTTAGAAGCCTAAATGGATCCCAGACTATCAAGAATATTTTGATGAGCTTATGTGGGGGTTAACCATAGACATATTTTTTCATCATTACAAGATCTGGAATGGGATATGTGGTTAACTGTGATGATTCTAGTATGTGAATTGGGAGTTTTTTGATGTATGATAACCTTGTAGTGGAATATGATTATCGCCAACTCTACCCACATGAAAAATATTTTCAAACCCATAACAAATTGTTATCATAAGTGATGCATGAATTAATGTCATGGATCAATTAACTCTTTGGGGATAAATTTGAACTTTATTCTGATCATAACAACATAGACAACATGTTCACCTAGATTAATTTTAATTTGAGGAAACTTCTTTAGGTTGAGTTTCTTCAGGGGATCAAATTTTTATATTCTATATCCAAGGAAAATAAAATGTGGTTATAGAATCCTTGAGTAGAAATATTCTAGTGTAGGATATAAAAGTGTCCAGTAAATAGTGGATGTTGATTGGTATATTTTCTTAAATACCTATTATGACCAAGAAACATAGTGGATGTGTGTTCATGGTATATTTTCAATAGACACCTTCGTATATAGAGTTTATTCAGAAATAACAGTCGAGGGATGAGTTATTCCTGGAATATATGATGTTTCTAAATGGTAAGGTTCCTTCTAAGTGGTTGTTCTTCTAATATGAGATTTTTTTATTCAATGATTTATTTATGGTGAATTTGTTGTTTCGGAGGGTGGTACTATAGAATATCCAATAGTCTAAGTGGGATGTTCACCATCATTCCACTACAAGATTTTTGAATGCATGTTGTCATTTATTATGGCATAGAATGAGGTGGTAGATATATGACATCGTATCCTGGTGTTATACATGTCATCATGTGAAAACAGCCCACCAAAGGCCCTCCAATATTCTCTAGCCACTACATATTCCTAACTAGAAAAAGGATATGATCACTATGGATTTTATTGTTGTGTAACCTCATACCCCTCCCCTTGAATATGGGATTCTTGTTTGTTAGTGGTTGATCATTTGACCAAATCATCCCATTTCATTATAATTTAGGATTCATACAATGTGAATGATTTGATTTAGTCAAATTTACCGGAGGTTGGAGCATTTATTATGTACCATTGAAAAATGTTATAGATAGGGACCCCTATTTTAACTCGTTTTTTTTGGAAGGCCATTAAAAAGATATGTGCTCGATGTTCATGTTGAGTATGGTATACCATCCACAAAATGGATGGTCAGACAGACTAAGAAATTAATATCATAGAAAACATGCATTGTGCATGTGTGTTGGGTTTTAGAGGATCGTGGGATATCCATTCGAGAATGGATTAGATTGTATATAAAACTAGTTAATAATAAATAATTTAAATGGATCCTTTTATGTTGCTTTATGGTAAGTCATGTCAACCCACGTTATCTTTGGGGTAAGGTATGTGAGACCACATTGTTAGGAATGATCCTTGTATAAGAAACATATGACAATGTTACTTTGATCAGACAACATATTTTGATAGCATTGTGTCACTATATGTCATATTTAGATCAAATGAACCACGATTTTGATTACTATGTGGGTTAACTAGTTTTCCTAATAGTGGAACCACTAGAGGGTCCTTGTAGTTTGGGGAGGAAAGTGAAGCATGCCCTGAGGAATATCAGGTCCTTTTAGATTAATGATAGAGTTCATATGTGGGAATAATTTTTCAATTTTACCTCTCAATTGAAATCCTTACATGAAGTTTTTAATGTCTCTCAACTAAAAAAATATAGTCTGGATTTGCCCATGTGATGAATTGGGTGGAGCTGGAGTTGGAGCCTGGATTGTCATTTTTTTGAGAGGCCAACATAGATTGTGCACTCTCAATAGAATGTGACTTATAAGAAGTATATTCTGTTTGATTGAGTTAATTATAATTATGGTAGTGATGACTATGATTATTTGGAGAAAAAAACATGGGTTGTAGTGGAATATCCTATTTTTTTCTATTATCATACATCTAGTAGAATTTATATGGGAGGAAAGTTTTCATGTTGGGGATAAATGTCACATCTATTAATATTTTAGATAATCATTTTTTATTTTAGATTTTTGTTCTTATATGTACACTTGGTTTTCCCGGTGAGGTTTTAGATAAAAGAGGATTTTTTCTTCTTAGCAGGAGGCACATGATTGGCACACAATTAGGGTAAACTGTGTTCCCTTTTTTAGGTAAACATTCATTTAGGTTTCTCTTGGATAAAAGAGACCACATGGTTGATGCATGGATTTTCAAACCATGCAGTCTAACAGTGTGGAATTATCCTCTTATTCCATGAGGGATGCACAATTCACACACCATTTAGAAAAATATGTGGGATAATAGTGTGACCTATCTAGGTAATTAAAAAAAATATCACCATTATTCACTAATTGTATTAAACAAAAAAACCACACATAATCCACCACATTTTAGAATTTTCAGCGCTATGATCACCCTCTTCTTCTCCATGGACCTAATGAACTCTAATAATTAGGTTGTTTTGGGGTTGCTACATTATTGAATCATCAAGTATATATTTTTTTGTCAATTTATCACTTTTTCTAGGGTTCATCTTTCCCACATGACTTATTAATTTATAGTGGGCTATTTGATCTAATGGTTGTCCTATCATGAGATGTTTGGTGAAATATGTATATTTTTTGTTCTATAATTTCATTATATGGTCTTGTTGCATTTCAATTTTTATTTTTCACTGGGACCCTTATGTATACAAGCATGATGTAGATGGTTCTATGATTTTACATTACTGTATGGTTTTGTATTTCATTCATGACATTATAAATTATTTTATTGGATTTTCTAGTGGTGTGAAATATGTTATTAAATTTTTTTGAGATGAATACATGATAAAGTTTTTTTTTAAATTAAATTGGTTATATTTTTTCTGTCCATAGTTGTGGTAGTTCATTTATGTGCATCATGACTTGTGTGAAATGTGAAAATGTGTTTTGAAAATGAACTAGAGCTGAGAATGTGTTCAATTCTTTTTTTAAAAATTAAATATAGTTTTTTTTAGGGTGGATAATTTTTTTATAGCTCAAACGTTTTTGTGAATTGTAAATGTAAGGTGAAGCATGATTTAAAATGGATTTGAAGTGAGTGTTAATTTGAAAGGGGTTTTTCCCAATGATATGGTTATATTTAATACTTTCTATTCTTATTGTTTTTATGAATTTGTTTAATTAGTTTATCAAGTGGTATGAAATGTATTTCAAAATTTTTATTGCGTACAAGGAAAATGTAATGTTGTTTTTATCGAAAATGGTGGATTCCATGGGTGATTTATTATTGGGTCAAGGTTATATTTGATGATTGTGATTTCCTTTTCTCTTCTTAATTCTTGGCATGTGTATAAGAAAGTGATTATTGATGTGAAATGTGAAATAAAATTCAAGGAAAAAGGGCATCATGGGTATCTAGGAGGAAAAGTGTAACGACCCATACTTTAAATACATTGTTAGTACTTCAAAATTGAAGTACACTTATTACAACATATAAAAAAACCATTAAAGGACCGTATAGGTATAGTGTCTTTAGAAACTGGGAAACATAAACAACTGGTTTATAAAGCGTCTACACTGTCTCCCATTTATTTCATCATATCTATAGTCCCTTTTGGCATATCTTACTTAATAACCTTCTTCCTGACCTGGGGAAAGAAAACGTACAAAAGGGTGAGCTCAAATTCTCAGTAAGGGTAATCAAAATAAATATCAATCACATCATATTCATAAGAACATAACATTTTGGAAATCTTAACCTGCAAAAGAGATCATAATTTCATAACATGGGATAAATCATGGTAGTGAAATGTAATCAAAATAATAATAACATAAAACATTAATCTTTTTGTAATACACACATAATAATATAGAATCATTTCTTATTAGTCAAGACTCATTTCCAAGACTATCTTACTGGACAAAGTCTATTTCTGAACCAAGTTCATTCCTCGTTTCAGTCCTGTTTCACTGAAACGGTTTAACATGCCGTTCCAACCATGTCTATCTGATGAGATATAAAATCTTTACCCAATGAATTGTAGGGAGATATAGGTCCCACTCATCTCATAATGATACCATTCTTTTGTGTTCCACAAAATCATAAACCATACATCATAGCATAACCAATGTAATAAAAATGGGATTCTTAAAAATTGTGACATCATAAAAAAATTCATATAAGATAAAGGAATTTATAAAAATAATTCCATCACAACATAATCAAATCAATGTAATAATAGGTATAGAAACGGAACCCTTTATTATCATAGATGGAAAATAATTTTGATAAAACACTTGAACTCCATTCTTGAGGAAAATATCCTTTCTACTTCAAAAACACTTTTCCTTTCTTAACATGTCAAACAATTCTAAACTAAAAGACATTGATTAAAAATAAACTTGAAAACTTGTAAAGGAAGCTTCTTGGAAATAATGTTTTAAAAATCCATTAATGCCGTATAAGTTAAAAAAACATTATTCTCGTACTTTTGTTGGAAAAGTCAAAAAGTACCTCGTATGAAAAACGACAAAAGATTCCTTTCATATCTTTAACTAAAAACTCATCGAGGGGTAAAATTGGATTTAAACAATTGTAGGTGGATGGAAATAATTTTACATATTGGGGAAACATGGATGTGGATGATAAAATACCCCCCAGTAAATTCCAAAGTATAAACAATCTCGGATAAAAATGAGATTGTGATATTTCCCTTACCTTAGGTCTAATTTGCTTCGTAAGCATCCAAACCTCCTGTATAATGATTTAAATAATGTCATTGACTTATTCTTGAATCATACTCATTGTTATGATATCATATATGGGCATATTCTTAGCTTATTATTAGTAATATTTCATTGCAACTTGTTATTCGGGTGTTTATTACTTTTTGTTCTTATGCGTGTTTTGTAGAATAAATTCTTATTATTATTTTTAGGTTATAGATCCCTCATTTCCAGAATAGTATTAGTGTAATATATATCATATTTATTTACTCAATTCATTTATGTAATCATTATGCAATGAAAATCATGTAGAACGAGTCACATCACATCGTGGAGACGGTATTCCATATGTACGCACGAGCGATGATATCATTCCCATTATCATGGAATTGTATTGGAGTGTATTTATACTATTTAAGAATAAATATCACTTTACAATAATCATATATATTCATTATTTACACCATTATACCAATCCAATTAATGTGGTGGTGGAAAATAGATTACACCACGGCGTGGAGACGGTATTCCATACGTACGCATGCACGGTGATTTTGTTTTCCGTAGGATGGATAGATGGTGAAAAAGGGTTGTTTCATACTTATAATAACATATCAGTATATTAGTGATACTGATGTTATTAATTCATAATGATACAACTAAATAAGAAGAAATGGAAGAAGAAATAAAGTTGAAAGAATCGGTAACGGACATTACCTCTTCTTTGAAGCGCTTCTTTGAGACCTCCTTTTAGGGCACTAAAATTGGTCTTTGAAGAATAACAGGACCTATAAGATGTTTCTAGGGATGTTTAGAAGAGAATTTGGAAGGGTTTGGCCGAGCTTGAAGGCTCAACGTGGTGGGAGGAAGAGAGGGAGGAGGTGCCCTTTTATAAGGGAGGAGAGGGGCACCTTTGAAAAAACTAAAAATATTATTTTATTATAAAGCCATATTCGGTTTTAAATATCTACAAATTGATTTATTTAGAAGATAAGGTTGGTATGGGTCGAAATCCTCTCATTAAATAGAATTTAGACAAGTTTTGGTTCCTATTTTAACCTTATCATTTAGATTTAACTTTAAGTTAAATATTTTTTCTTTTACCATGTCTTCTTGTATTCTTACACTATAAGGTAAATAAACTTACTATAACAAGCCAAACGAACCCCAAGTTGTTTATTATTAATATATATAACCTTATCTAAGTCATTTTTCCGAACCTTAGATTTTTAGAAATAAAATAACAATTAATAATATAATATTTTTTTTAAAAACTCTTTTATGTCAATTTTGACACTATTTAGTAATTTATTTTTTGTGAAAATCATAAAAGAATGATTAGTTAGAAAGTATTTAATTAAACCAATACTAACATGTCATATTAACCTATAAAATTATTGGAATTCATAAAAAGTCTCAAATTACATTTATTTGGGTATTTATAACATCAATTATGTCAATATTTCATTAATAAGATAATTACTGCAGCATCTTTGTGTCATAAATAAATTAAATTATTTAATGTCTAAAAATTACCAATAAAATACCATTATTTAGGAAATCTTTTTTTCTTTCTAATTAATATTTATAGCCAAATTTATCGCATGTATAACTATATATTAAAAATTATTTACTTATTAAAATTTGATTTTAAATATTTTAACCCTTCTTTAAATAAATTAATAATAAATGTCCTAATCTAATCCAAGTGGGCCTAAATGGTCATATTTTATTACTAAGGTTGTTTTTGGTCGAATTAAACTTATCAAATAGAATTTGGACATGTGTTAGGGTAATAATAATATCATTTTTACCCTTAATTACCCTATTTACTTTTAACCGTGGTAAATAAAAGTAAAAAGTTACTATTCAACAAAAATTATTTTCATCTCATTGAACCACATTTTACTTACTGACATCAACCGTGTCTCTTGGATTTTTGAAATTCCACTCACAGAAGTGGTAAAATTAAGTTTTATGTGAATTTGCAAAGTCTCCTAGGTGGTGGGTAAAAGACGGTGAAAAGTTCAATAAAATTTTTATATATCTAAAATTATTATAAAATTACTCCAACTAATTACATTGAACTTATATAGGTATTATGTATAAATTTTGACCTAAAATAATTTTAAATAAAATAAATAATTATTTAAATAAAAATTCAGTTTTTAAATAGTAACCTAGTGTTTTCACTAATCATCAAAAATTGAAAGTTTCCAGAAAAATATCAAAATTTCACCCTAGGCTAATTTCGATATTCCGAATCCAAAAACGAAGTCCATTTTGAAAAATAAAATTTACAAAATTTCAAAAAGTGGTTATTACTATTTATAACGGCTAGTTTTAATAATATTTTAATAGCATATCGTTGTTTAGTGAAACTCGGTATTGCGTACGACGCAAGCTATCAAGGAAGGTCACGATTGCGTCTAAAGAAATCCAAGATAGTGTTGTGTGTAGTGAAAGATTCCTTTGATTATTTATATAAAATAAAAAAAAAAATTCTTATAAAAGTCTCGGGTGTTACATTCTACCCCCCTTAAAATGAATTTCACCCTCGAAATTTGTCACTTGTAACAAACAGATGAGGATACCTCTCCCTCATCATATCCTCAAGCTCCCATGTAGCTTCTTCTAATTGGTGGTTCCTCCATAAAACTTTCACCAAGTGAGTGGTCGTGTTCCTTAGGACTTTTTCACTACGATCCAGAATCTCTATCGGCTGTTCTTCATAAGAAAGATCTTGTTCCAGTGGTACAACTTCTGAGCTGAGTACATGTGAAGGATCAGGTATGTACTTTCTCAGGAGAGATACATGGAACACATCGTGAACTTGAGAGAGATTCAGTGGAAGCACAAATCAGTAAGCTACCTTCCCAACATGATCCAGTATTTCGAAAGGACCGATATACATAGGGCTCAGCTTTCCCTTCTTTCCAAATCTCATTACTCTCTTCCTAAGAGATATTAGTAAGAACACTTTATCACCCACTTCAAACTCTAAGTCTTTTCTTCGGTTGTCAGCATAACGTTTTTCTCGACTCTGAGCTGCTCTTATGTGTTGTTGAATAGATCTGACCTTTTCTGCCATCTCATCAACATGATCAGGTCCTAATAGCTTTCTTTCCCCAACTTCATCCCAGCAAGTTGGATTCCTGCATTTCTTTCCATAGATAGCTTCATAAAGAGCCATATGAATACTCGAGTGAAAGCTATTATTAGAAGAAAATTCCACCAAAGGTAGGTGTTGATCCCAATCACCTTTGAAATCCATAGAGCAAGCTCTCAACAAATCTTCTAGAGTTTGAATTGTCCTATCAGACTGGTCATCTGTCTGAGGATGATAAGAAGTGCTGAAACTCAACTCTGTATCCATAGTATGCTGAAGACTTCGCCAGAACTTTGAGGTAAACCTCGGATCCCAATCAGATATAATAGAAAGTGGTACTTTGTGCAATCTTACCACTTCCTTTACATATATCCTGGCAAGCTGATCCAGAGAGAAATTCTCTCTAATAGAAATGAAGTGTGCAGACTTTGTAAGACGATCAACTATGACCCAGATAGCATTATTGCCTTTGGATGTTTTAGGAAGTCCTGTGACAAAGTCCATAGTGATGTTTTCCCATTTCCATTCGGGTATGGGTAATGGTTGTAACATCCCCTTAGACTTATGTCTCTCAGTTTTAACTTGCTGACAAACCAAGCATCGAGAGACATATTCTGCAACATCTCTTTTCATGCCATCCAACCAGAAGTACTCTTTCAGGTCCATATACATCTTCGTGCTTCCAGGATGAATAGAGAATGAAGAACTATGAGCCTCATCCAGTAGCTCCTTCTTTAATTCGGGGATGGGAGGAACACAAACCAGATTCCTGAACTTTATTATCCCATCACAATCAAGGTTTAATTCAGGAACATTTCTCACCTTATTTTGTAACTCTACATCTTCTTCCTATGCCTCTTTAATCTTAACCTGTATAGATGGTTGAACATTCATTTGAGAAAGATAATATTTTTCCCATTTCATTATAATTCCAAGATCAATCCTTTGTAAATCCATAAATATTGGATCTTTTGTGATCCTCATCATGGATAAACTAGCATGGTCTTGTCGACTTAATGCATCTGACACCTTGTTTGCTTTCCTAGGGTGGTAATGAATTGAGCAGTCGTAATCCTTAATCAGCTCCAACCATCTTCTTTAGCACATATTCAGATCTTTTTGTGTGAAAATATACTTTAAACTTTTATGATCAGTATAAATGTCACACCTTTCTCCATAAAGATAATTCCACCCAATCTTTAATGCAATGATTACCACAGCTAACTCCAAATCATGAGTTGGGTAATTTTGCTCATGGATTTTCAACTGTCGAGAGGCATAGGCTATAACCATATCATTTTTCATAATAACACACGCCAATCCCTTCTTGGATTCAACACTGTAGATCACAAACCTTTCTCCACTACAAGGCAGTGTGATTATAGGTTCATTGGATAACCTTTTTTTCAACTCCTTGAAATTCTTTTCACATTCCTCCATCCAAACAAACTTAACTCCTTTTTTAGTCAACCTGGTGATTGGATTAGATAATCGTGAAAAATCTTTCACAAAACGTCGGTAATATCCAGCCAAACCAAGAAAACTTCGGATCTCAGTTACTGTTGTTGGTCTTGGCCATCTTTCGATAACCTTTTTTTTTCTGGATCCACAGATATCCCCTCTTTTAAGATTATGTGACCCAAAAATGAATCTTTTTGAAGCCAAAATTCACCCTTGGTAAATTTGGCATAAATCTTCTCTTTTATCAGGGTCTTCAATATAATTCTCAAGTGATCTTTATGTTCTTCCTTGATCTTTGAATAAACAAGAATATCATCTATAATGACTACCACAAACTGATCAAGATAGTCTATAAAGACTCTATTCATCAGATCCACGAATATAGCAGGGGAATTAGTAAGACCAAATGGCATCACTATAAATTCATAGTGTCCATACCTTGTACTGAAAGCCATCTTTGGTATATCATCCCTTTTGACCCTTAATTGATGATACCCTAAACGAAGATCAATCTTGGAAAAGTATTGAGCTCCGCGTAGTTGGTCAAATAAGTCATCAATGCGCGGGAGAGAATATTTGTTCTTAATAGTGATCTTGTTAAGATCTTGATAATCAATGCAGAGTCTCATTGGTCCATCTTTCTTCTTAACAAACAGAATAGGTGCTCCCCAAGATGACGCACTAGGGCATATGAACCCCTTATTAAGATTCTCTTGGAGTATATTCTTCAATTCGTGCAACTCAATTGGGGCCATTCTATAAGGTGTCTTTGAAATAGGTAAAGCACCCAGTACGAGTTCTATTGAAAACTCAACTTCACGATTTGGTGGAAGACCTGGTAATTCCTCCGAAAAGACATCATCAAACTCCCATACAATGGGCATATTCTTAATCATTAGTTTCTCACCAACCATTTGATATAAATAACCTTCATTTAGTGGAATCAAGACACATAAGATGGAAGAAATTTCCACTGGAAGGTTATGTTAATCCTTGCATCGATAGAAGATCATAGATTGATCTGGAATATGAAATGTGACTTCCCTTCTTTGGCAATTGATATGATCTCCATATAGAGAAAGCCAATCCATGCCAAGAATCACATAAAATTCCACTATAGGGAGGATCACAAGATTTGCAGGAAGCACTTTCCCACAAAATTCATTCGGAGAATAATTATGAACTTTTGATGCGACTGCTGTGCCATTATGGGTTGTCACAGCTAACTCAATATCTAATTGTTGAGGTAATACGGTGATACCCTTAGAAAATTCTTCAGAAATAAAAGAGTGGGTGGATCCAGAATCAAATAAAACATTTTCTACTTTTGAGTGGATGGTAAGTGTACCATTTACCACATCGTTATCGTACTCCACATCACTGATAGAAATTGCATGTGACTTTCCTTTGTCTTTGGCCTTAAGAGTTTTTTTATGCCGACCGTCATCATCAACCCTTGGATTTGGGAATTGATTGGCATAATGCCCCATCTCCTTACACTTGAAACATTGAAGTGTAGTAGGTTCATTTTGTGTATCCCTTCCTTTGTTTTCATCATTAGACATCTTCTTCCCATCATTGTGGCATTAAAATGCCCGATTACCTTCCTTTCCACATTTGAAACATTTACTTGTCCCTTTAAGACAACTCCCTCCATGTTTCTTTCCACACTTTGAGCATAAGGGAAATCTTATCTTCTTTTCAGTGTGCTCTTTAGATTTTCCTTTGAATTCCATTTTCCTCTTCTTATCAAACTCATATGACTGATGGGTTACCCCAATCTCCATCTCAACTTTGAGAGCACATCGAACAATTTCCTCATAGCTATTGAAGTCCCTTATGGCTAACGCCCTTTGAAGACTTGGTTTTAAGCCACTAAAGAATCGATCGATCTTACTCTCAGGTTGGATAATAATACCAGAAGCGTACCTTCCAAGTCTTGTAAAATTTTCTTTGTAGGTACCAATAGATTCATCATCCTTTTTCTTCAGTCCATGAAACTCTTTATCCATCTTTGTTTGGAGAATACGAGGGAAGTAATTATTGAAAAATACGTTCTTTAACTAATCCCATTCCATAGACTCAATTTCATCCCTTTTCCTCGTATTATTAATAATATTCCACCATTGATCAGCATCTTCTTCCAAATTATACATTGCTAAGATGAATTTTTCATGTTCAGAATATTGAAGAACTAATAATATATTTTCAGTAGTACTAATCCATTTTTCAGCAACTAATGGATCAGTAGACCCGCTGAATGAAGGTGGACGCTTCCTCATGAAGGATTCAACAGAATGTTGCTCTTTCCATTGCTCGTTTGGAAGTCATGCATGATTCATAGCTTAAGAAAGTTGTGTGAGCATGGCTACAAGATTTTCCATTCCAGCTCCCATAACGTTTGGTTGCTCAGGGGGAAAATCGTTGCATTGCCCGTCGCATTCCGCATTAACATGGTCCCTTCGGGTTCCATCCATTGACTAAAACCAAGAAGAATATTGTGACCAACACTAATTAAATTAGGAAAACCACATAATCAAGAATAAAATTTCACACTTAAGGTTATATCATAGGTTATTCATAGCCATTTCTAAAACACTAAGATTGTGTTCTATGCTTAGACTTCTCCTTAGGATTCTTACTAAGGATTTCACATTCTAGTTTCCAAAGGTTGACTATAACTTTCCTCTGATACCAACTATAACAACCCATACATTACATATATTTTTAGTACTTAAAAATTGTAGTACACTTATTACAACATATAAAAAACCCATTAATGGACCGTATAGGTATAGCATCTTTAGAAACTGGGAAACATAAACAACTGGTTCATAAAGCTTCTATACTGTCTCCCATTTATTTCATCATATCTATAGTCCCTTTTTGTATATATTACTTAATAACATTCTTCCTGACATGGGGAAAGAGAACATACAAAAGGGTGAGCTCAAATGCTCAGTAAGGGTAAACAAAAGAAATATCAGTTACATCATATTTATAAGAACATAACATTTTGGAAATCTTACCCTGCAAAAGAGATCATAATTTCATAACATGGGATAAATCATGGTAGTGAAATATAATAAAAAAAATTAATAACTTAAAACATGAAGCTTTGTGGTGTACACACATAATCATAGACAATCATTTCTTATTAGTCAAGACTCGTTTCCAAGACTATCTTAGTGGACAAAGTCCATTTCTGAACCAAGTTCATTCCTCGTTTCAGTCCTGTTTCACTGAACCGGTTTAACCTGTCGTTCTAGCCATGTATATCTAATGAGATATAAAATCTTTACCCTATGCATTGGAGGGAGATACAGGTCCCACCCATCTCATAATGATATCATTCTTATGTGTGCCACAAAATCATAAACCATACATCATAGCATTACCCATGTAATAAAAATGGGATTCTTAAACATCGTGACATCATAAAACAATTAATATAAGACAAAGGAATTCATAAAAATAATTCCATCACAACATAATCAAATCAATTTAATAGTAGGGATAGAAACAGAACCCGTTATTATCTTAGATGGAAAATAATTTTGATAAAACACTTGAACTCCATTCTTGAGGAAAATATCCTTTCTACTTCAAAAACACTTTTCCTTTCTTAACATGTAATACAATTCTAAAATAAAAGAATTTGATTAAAAATAAAATTGAAAACTTGTAAAGGAAGCTTCTTGTAAATTATGTTTTAAAAATCCATTCATGTCGTCTAAGTTAAAAAAACATTCTTCTCGTACTTTTGTCGGAAAAGTCAAAAAGTACCTCGCACGAAAAATGACAAAATATTCCTTTCATATATTTTACTAAAAACTCATCGAAGGGTAAAATTGGATTTAAACAATTGTAGGTGGATGGAAATAATATTAAATATTGAGGAAACATGGATGTGGATGATAAAATACACCCCAGTAAATTCCAAAGTATAAACAATCTCGGATAAAAATGAGATTGTGATATTTCCCTTTCCTTATGTCTGATTTTCTTCGTAAGTGTCCGAACCTCCTGTATAATGATTTAAATAATTTCATTGACTTATTCTAGAATCATACTCATTTTTATGATATCATATATGGTCATATTCTTAGCTAATTGTTAGTAATATTTCATTGCTACTTGTTATTCAGGTCTTTATTACTTTTTGTTATTATGCGTGTTTTGTAGAATAAATTCTTATTATTCTTTTTAGGTTATAGATACCTCATTTCAAGAATGGTATTAGTGTAATATATATCATATTTATTTACTCAATTCATTTATTTAATCATTATGCAATTAAAATCATGTCGAACGAGTCACATCACATTGTGGAGACGGTATTCCATACGTACGCACGAGCGATGATATCATTCTCATGATCATGGAATTGTATTGGAGTGTATGTATACTATTTCAGAATAAATATAACTTTAAAATAATCATATATATTTATTATTTACACCATTATATCCATCCAAGTAAGGTGGTGGTGGAGAATAGATTACACCACGGCGTGGAGACGGTATTCCGTACGTACGCACGCGCGGTGATTTCATTTTCCGTAGGATGGATAGATGGTGAAATAGGGTTGTTTCATAATTATAATAACATATAATTATATGAGTTATACTAATTTTATTAATTCATAATGACAAAACTAAAGAAGAAGAAATGGAGGAAGAAATAAAGTTGAAAGAATCGGTAACAGACATTACCTCTTCTTTGAAGCGCTTCTTTGAGACTTCCTTTTAGGGCACTAAAATTGGTCTTTGAAGAAAACCAGGACCTCTAGGATGTTTTTAGGGAATTGGAGAAGGGAATTTTTCAGGGTTTGTTCGAGATTTAGGGCTCAAAGTGGTGTGAGGAAGAGAGGGAGGAGGTTCCCTTTAATAAGGGAGGAGAGGGGCACCTTTGGAAAAACTAAAAATATTATTTTATTATAAGGCCATATTCTGTTTTAAATAGATCCAAATTGATAATTTCGAAGCTAAGGTGGGGATGGGTCGAAATACTCTCATCCAAAAGAATTTAGAAAAGTTTAGGTTCCTATTTTAACCTTATAGTTTAGATTTAACTTTAAGTTAAATAATTTTACTTTTATTGTGTCTTCTTGTGTTCTTACACTATAAGGTTAATAAACATACTATAACAAGCCAAAAGAAACCCAAGTTGTTTATTATTAATATATATAACCTTATATAACTCATTTGGCTGAACCTTATATTTTTAAGAATAAAATAACAATTAATAATATAATATTTGTTTTAAAAACTATTTTATGTCAATTTTGACACTATTTAGTAATTGATTTTTGTGAAAATCATAAAAAAATGATCAGTTAGAAAAAAGTTAATTAAATCAATAATAACATGTCATATTAACCTATAAAATTATTTTAATTCATAGAAGTCTCAAATTACATTTATTTGGGTATTTATAACATCAATTATGTCAATATTTCATTAATAAGATAATTACTGCATCATCTTTGTGTCATAAATAAATTAAATTATTTAATGTCTAAAAATTACAATTAAAATACCATTATGTATTAAATTTTTTTATCTTTCTAATTAATATTTATAGACTAATTTATCTCATGTAAACCCCTATATTAAAAATTATTTACTTATTAATATTTGATTTTAACTATTTTAACCCTTCTTTAAATAAATTAATAATAAATGTCCTAATCTAATCCAAGTGGGCCTAAATTGTCATATTTTATTCCTAAGGTTTTTTCTGGTCGAATTAAACTTATCAAATAGAATTAGGTCATGTGTTAGGGTTATAATAATATCATTTTTATCCTTAATTACCCTATTTACTTTTTACCGTGGTAAATAAAAGTAAAAAGTTACTATTCACCAACAATTATTTTCATCTCATTGAACCACATTTTACTTACTAACATCAACCGTGTCTCTATAATTTTTGAAATTCCACTCACAGAAGTGTTAAAATTATGTTTTATGTAAATTTGCAAATTCTCCTAGGTGGTGGGTAAAAGACGGTGAAAAGTTCAATAAAATTTTTATATATCTAAAATTATTATAAAATTACTCCAATGTATTAAATTGAACTTATATAGGTATTATGTATCAATTTTTACCTAAAATAAATTTAAATAAAATAAATAATTATTTAAATAAAAAGTCGGTTTTCAAATAGTAACCCAGTGTTTTCACTATTCATAAAAAATTGAAAGTTTCCAGAAAAATACCAAAATTTCACCCTAGGCTAATTTAGATATTCTGAATCCAAAAAATAAGTCCATTTTGAAAAATAAAATTTCAAAAATTTAAAAAAAAATTATAACAATTCATAACGGTTAGTTTTAATAATATATTAATAGCATATCGTTGTTTAGTGAAACTCGGTATTGCGTACGATGCAATCTATCATGGAAGGTTGTGATTGCGTGTAAAGAAAGCCAAGATAGTGTTGTGTGTAATGAAAGATTCCTTTGATAAATTATATAAAATAAAAACAAAATATTTCTTATAAAAGTATCGGGTGTTACAAAAAGTAGAAGAATTTTTCATGTTTATTTGGAAGTTATTGTAGCTTGAATTAATCTACCATGATATATGGTCATAATTCTAACTAAACATGTGATATGATTGTTGAAAACTAGACCAAGTAATGAGATCCAATCTAGTGGAACATGAATTGGAACACTATTTGTTTAAGATTATGATATGGATATTATTAACCCTTGACATGGGATCCCTTATAATGGCTCATGCACAATGATGAAATTGGTTTTAGTTGGAGGATTTGATCACCATGTTATAAGGTTTCTAGGGTCAAATTTTCACATGTTATAGTTATGAATTTTTCATGGTTATTTCATTGTGACATTATTGTTATGAAATTTGGTTCTAATGTCAATTATATTGTGGAACTTTTGTATGTTTTAGCTAAATCTTGATTCTTATGAGAAATTTATTTCATTAAATGTTTTTTCTTCAGAAATTTTTGATCAAATTTTTTTTACTTAAAATGTTTCAATGTGTTATTAAGAAAATTTTCATGTTAATTTTTCTTCAATTATTATATAAAGAAAACTTTTATTTTGGTTGGAATCCTACTATTCCTTGGATGACACCCTATATATACCATTTTTTGTATGTATACATTTTTATATGTGAACTAGTTAAAAGAATGATGTGTCATGGTGGTGATGGGGGATCCAGTTTATAGTGTTCCACTTCTTATAGGTGTTGTCGCGAGTGCACTAAGGCTGATGATCCCCTTATTACATTACAGTTTTTTTATGTTTCAATTTTTCCAATTCTGTTGTGGTATTGTTGGAATTGGATAATGTTTTAAAACATCAATAATGATGATGTTATACCTCAATTGCTTATGACTTTTTATTATATGATGTTTTTTCTTATTTATTTTTTTTGATATAATATTTGGTGAATTAATTCCCAATGTTTATTGGTGATAACAAAGGTCTAGTTTCTATATTGTGGGGGTTAGAATTTCCATATGGTCCATGGCACAAATTTTTTAGGGTGTTGGTTTGGTTGGATGTTCTCTTTGGTTTGTGAAACCCTTGAACCCTTGGGACCATGAAACAAGAAAATAAACCATGAATGTGGATTATATTTAGGACATGGTTCATGAAATACCTGATAGAGAGTTAGGAAACTAATAAAATATAATATAATAATGAAGAAGATTATAATATAGGCTTACAAGATCTGATTACAATAAAAACCAGAGAGACAATGACCCACTGAAGAGAGAGGTGTGGATGTGGTTTCATGATTGGAGACCCTGGTTGGTTATAGTTTGAGTGAGAGTGGGAGGGGGTGATGAGAAAGGGGGAAGAAATACCCCCTTTATTGTGTGAAATTATTACCTTTATTATTAAATAAATTTTTCAAAGATGACATTCCACATGGTTTGGTTAGAATAGTTTAGAAGAATATTTTCTAACTATACACCCCATTATTCACTCAAAAAGCCCCCCCAATTGGTTGTACAAATTATTTGGAGAATCATGAACAAAATGTGTAGTTCGTATTATCACAATTTAATGTAGCTATCACATGATCAACCCATTGTTGGGAAAACCATTCTCCCAAACTGTGTAACATTCAATGCATGAAAAAAACTAAAAATAGAAAAAACCCAAAAGAGAATTGAAATAAACAGAGAAAATAAATAAAATAAATTATTGAATATTATTGAGCTGGTGTGTGAAAATCCCCTTTACATGACACCATTCCCCCCAAATTACCTAGGAGAAACGGTTGATAATGTCCAATAGAGGGATTCACTATAACTCGAGGAGAGAATTTACGAAATTTACTAACGAAGAAACAAAACTCAATTGTTTTCAAAAACAATAACTCATAATTATAAAATTAAAGTATGAAAACATCCTCAGAATAATCCAACCATCTAATGAAGAAAATTATAGTAATAAATTACTAAAACCAACATAAATAGTTTAAGGAAAAAATTCACTATTTACCAAAGAAAACCCAACTTGGAAAACCCAAACTGATAATGTTGAAATAAATATAGAATCATGTTTTGTTCTATTCAGGATCTACAAGGGAATCCATAACATGACCCATTATATAGGCCAACCAGCTACAATAATATGTTTTGGGAAGGGTAGAAACAACAAAATTCTTTTTCTAGAACACCTAAAAGTGTCAGTCATTATGAACTAATTTCATGGTGGCCTCCCCAAAATATTTAGATTCTAGAAAAATATTCATTTAATAATAAATAACTAATATCAAATCATAAAGAATAAAAAATGATATAAATGATTCATGGTACAAATAATTCCATCATTTTCCATTAATAAGGATTATGTTTTACCAAAAAGGAACTTTAATTAAGAATAGAATTTCAAAAAATTTTACCCAACTTCATTCTCCATTTCCAAATAAATATGTAATAACTAAACAAAATACAACACCCAAAACAATTTAGAAAAATAAAGATTAATCCATGAATAGATTATCACACTTATCGTCCAAACCGGGTGTGGTATATAGATAAAAAGACCTAGATCCACTCAAATTTCTATAAATACAGTAGAAAAATCATTCAAAAAAACCAAAGTGAAGATAAATAGGGAATGACAATAGTTACTCTATATAATAAAAAAAAATTTCCTTAACATTCTACAAATTTTTCACTCCATATACTAACCCTAGATGAGTCTACATAGAATAAATAAGATGAGCTCTTAATTCAACCCCTAATATGAATCAAATATCTCATTTTTTTCCTTTAATGGAATGTCCACAAATTTTTTTTGGGAGATATAAAATATAACAATAATTTGATTCACTTACTAGACCACTCTTGACCCAAAAAACATTTTTAACCTCTGAATCATAGGTGATGGAAGAAGATGACACAACCTAGAAGATTTATATTTTAATAACGTTTTCAAATAATAGAGACATCAAGGAATCATTTTTGGTATGTTCTAGGAGAAATGGTACCATCTCCATAGTTTTCATTGAATATTTCAGAATTGTTGAATCGCATTTCTTGACATTGTATAACCCCATCTTCTTTTCTTTCTTCATAACCTCAGCGAAACAAATCTTGATGATATAGGGCTTGATGATTTTCCATAAATTCCATAATTTTTGTTTTTAATATAAAACCATTACACACTGTTTCCATTTTGGGCCTTATTGTATAAAGGTCTCATACTTGAACTGATGTTTCCTCAAAAGCTGTAGTCAAATAAAAATATTTAAGATAGTTTTAAACAAGTCCTCATCCTTTCTCTGTTATAAGTACATTATGAACATTAATTTGTTCACATATGTGAAATTAATGATGAATTAACCATACTATGTACCACATGGAACCATATCAAGAATAGATGAACTATTAGAATGAGTAAAGGAAGGATCATCTGAAATAATATGGAGGAAAAGGTAGTTGTAAATATTAATCAATTTTAATTAGAAATTAATTTCAGGATACACTATATAAAAATGAGAAAAAATATCAAAAAAATATCAAAAATGACTCAACATATTTAGAAACTAAAAATAAAAACCAACAACAAATTCTTAAAAATATTTCAACAATATATATAACAACAACATTAAAACCATGTTTTTTACCTGCACACTCATATCTAGTTCATCTAAAAAATCCATTGAATTTTAAATGATATCAATCCCATTTTCTATTAAATATCATTCTCATTTTGATACAGTACAAATTTTATAAAATGTCGTAAAATTTAAAATTTATTTACTAAAATTTCATTAAAATAACTTATAAAAAATCTTTATTCTCATTTCAGAGTCTAATACATCAATATTTGTTATAAGGTTTTATAATTTAATATGAGGGTTTGATAAAAATATTTATAGGTAAATATAAATAAATATAAATCAAATTTAAATGTTGATTAGTGAGTATATATAGTTTGTACACATGATTTTTTGGCCATGTTTCAATCACACTGCTTCTAGGGAGTGTTATTCCCAACCACACATTATGGGGTCCACATGGCCTGTAAGGCCCTACGAGCTAACCTAAAACCATTTACCCAACTAATTTTTGTTTAAAAATAAAAAAATCAATAAACATTACACAATATGTAATAAAATGAATAACCATAAACAAAAAAACAAAGTACAATTGTTTGAGAAAAAAATAAATAAAACAGAAAACTTAATATCCCATGGTAACCCTTGGTTAGACATTGAAATTGTGGGGAATACACCTAATTATAGTTGAAAACCACAACTAGAATATTCTACACTATCTAATCTGACATGAAATATATAAAGAAAAATATGGATATCATGATCCAATAAAAAACCCAACATATATGTCATAATATGTTTTTAAAAAAAATAACTCTGGTGGACCCCTAATAGGTCCCACAAGCCAGCCCATCACATCTTCATGTTATTTTCTAGATCACATTTGGGTGGTGACAATTAATAAGGGAATAAATTAGAGTAAGTGAGAATTATTTCTCCATAAATAAGTATTATAATAGAATAAAAAATGATCATCCCTATAGAGATAAAAGGAACTACAATAACATCCAAAAAACTAAATGTATAACCAATACGGAAGACTAAACATATCTCTTTGGAGCCCAATAGGTCACTATCATTTACGAAAACCTAAAATCATTCCATGGAAATAATTAAAATTCTATAAACTATATATGATTCTAAAAATAAATAAATATATATATATATATGAAATAGAATTAAAAATCAGTAGGTAAGACCATGTAAACCAATTATTTATTCATTTCCAAAAAATAAAAGATTTATTTTCTCGCAGTTTCAAATATATATGTATAAATAATTATTTTCCATATATTCAACCTCAAAATAAATCATGGTTCAGTTATATATTTTTTTTAAATTCATTTTCCATAGAATGGTAGGATTGGGTATTTTATTGAAGGATATATAGAGATAGATAGTTTGAAAAATGTCTGTGAAAATGTTGAAAGGGGTTATAAATCATTTTAAAAAATTGTCTTCATGGAAACATTTAAAAACAAAATATTAAAATTCTACCTAGAGAAACACCTAATAAATGTTTAAAAGGAAAAAATGATATGGGAAATAGTTATGTAGTACTCAATTAACCAATCTAGATGGGATAATTAGTTTATCAGCCACAAATAAAAAAAATTCATAGAACATGGTAATTCATTGATCATAGGGTAGGATCTATAACATGCTATAATATGATCAATCCTTTTGGTGAGACTGATGAAATAACCCCACCTTAACACTCATTCATAACCCTCCTTGCCTAACTTAGTGGCATCATCTCCAAATTAGAACATGATCGTACTATGAGGATACTTTCCAATCCATAAGAAAAAAACATGGGTAACTAGTTTTATTAGATAATACACTATCTATTCATAGGTCCCATGCTTCATGTAAAATATAATTTAATTAAAAATTATTAATAAGTCAACAATTTTTAAATATAAAAAAACCAAAAAAATCCACAAAAACAAGAATCGCCTCTAAACACAACTCCATTGAAGGCCTATTGCCCTTATGTAATCGATTCAAATGGGATGTACCATAAAAAGGAATTTCCCATTAATATGACCATGTTATGTAATGGGACACATCCCATGGATAATTTTCCAAAGAATATGAATTTTTAAAAGTTAAAACTATTTATTGCATATTATTGGGTTGAAAACCCATTTAAGATAAAGAAAAACACACCACATTGAATTTCATGAAATATTTGAATCATATTTGGAAATATATAACATAACATAAAATACACAATCAATTTATAATGTTCACCTATGTATTTTATAAGACACTTGTAGTGTGAGGAAAATATTAAACAATTTTTTACAAAATATTTCGAAGTAAGAAAAACTCGATTTCCTTCCATTTAAATAATTTCAATAGTTACAAATTTGTATCAAGAAATGGTATAAAAATCATGTAATTAATGATTTTTAATTTTAGAGTTCAACAGATAAAAAACTACATCAACCAAAAAATTATTTAATGGTAACCACCTCAGAATTTCATTCACATGTACATCTATATTAATATTTACCACTTGAACCAATACCTAGATTTCCTTTACCATAATTGAATAACTAGATACGGTCAAAATATATACTTACAGGTGTATATGAATGATTGACTTATTTATGGGTCCCATACCCATTATTTTCATCAAACTCCACAATAATTAACCACAAATAGATTACCAAAAATCCTAAGGACTACGAAAAAATCCAAAAAAACATCCTATTTAGTTATTAGTTTTCCAGGGAATGCACACCACATGGGAGAGAGTGGAATTAATAAAAATAGAAATGAATAAGTAGAAGGATGAATAATATTGGATAATTGGAGTTCATGACACCCAAAAATGGATATGAAATAGACCTAATATATGTAGGGGAGAGGGGGTGTGACATGATTGGATCCCCATTATGGGTATGGTTTGAGTGATTGGGGGATATAAGAGAGGGTGATAATTAGTCAGGTAAAATCCCATTTTAGCCGTTAAATTTTTAAAATTATTATTAATTAATTAATTTTTCATTGAAATAGTACATGTTGTATAGTTTGGGTCACTCCATTCAGAAGACCATGAACAAATTATATGACCTATTCTAGGATCTTGGAGAACCATACAAGCTATACCAATATGGTTTGGAAAATAATTCACCAACTATATGGTTGGTTCTATCAAAAATTTTAAAATCTATCACACATTTATTTCATTGTTTGGAAAACCATGTTCCATTATTTTATGAAATATTGATAATGAAAAATTAATCCAAATTTAACGGGATAAATACCTTAAAATACAGATAAATAAATTGGGATTCAATAATAACTAAAATAATATAATAGTATTTGGTCATGGTGTGACACAATTTGATGGAATATTCTAATGTTTCTCAGGCATACTTGTGAACTACCATCTCCATAAAGTGATATGATATATTTTTTATTTTAAATTGACATGGATGGTAATAGGGAAAAATATAATTAATGTATATTATATATTTTATATAATAATTATTCTATAATTTTTAATTAATATTTTCCATCCTTTACTTCTATCAACAAAAAAATAAAAACATTGTTCATGAATATTCTAGACCTATCCTCTCCATGAATGGTGTAGTTAATTTTCATATATCTATATTTTATTTATGAATATAAACATGTATATAATGAGTATATTTTATATTAATTTAATTATTATATTTTTACATATTATGTAACCATAATCAATGTGTATGCAAAATCTACCTAACCAAAAAATATAAGAAAAAATGAAGTAGTCATTATAAGGAACACTGATTTCAATAAAGAATTACTGATAAATAGTTGATAAAAAATCATAAGTAATCTTATATTTTATGAAATATAAGATTATGGTTATTAATATTATTAAAATAATACTATAATTAATATAGTTAATTTTTTAATGTGTATCATGAACTTTGATACATGAGGTAAGGAATTTTCGTCTCACATTTATTACTATAGGATATATGTCATACTCTAAACTTATTTCATTTTTTTGGTGTATATACACAATAAGATATTATTTTATTACTATTTTTATAATTATAGACAATATATGTATTTATATATACATATATGGTTTCTTCTTTAATGTGTATTATAATTAAATATATAATAATGTGGTAAATGTTTTCTATTATAATCTACTTGTTTATTTGGATTATTTATGAATTTTCATCCAATGATGAAATCATATAATATATATTCCAAGAAACACATTACCTTTATTCACCACTATTTATACTATAAAACTAAAATTTTACTTTTCATTTTACTCTCATTATGAATTCACATTTCTTATTTTTTTTTTAAAAATCCACTCTATTTATCACTTCGGCCAAAAAACATTTTTCTTCCATGACCACCATATAAAAAAAATTTAATGAAAATATTTATTTATGTAATATGGGGTTTTAAATAGTATTATATCCATTTAATAATTTATATAATGTTTTCTAAAATGAATAATGCTTTCATTTTTTGACAAAATCACTTTTGAATATTTATTGAGAATGTCAATGAAATCATTATTTTAACAATTACAAACTGAATAGTACTTCACATGATAATAATGCCCAAAAATTTAATGAATTAATTAAATTTTGGTGTTTTTTACAAAAATAAATATTTATTATTTAATATTTGGGTAATTTTAAATTTTAAAAAAATATTTCCAAATTGGAAAAAGGTAATAACATCAATATTGTAGTTTTAATAATTATATAAAATTTATATTAATCATAGAAAACAAAATTTAGTGTTTTATATATTTAATTGGGCGTGATCCCATGATACCATAATTATACAAAATAAATATTTTTTATCATTATAATTTATTTTATTTTTAAAATCCTTTTATTTTCTATGGGTAATTCTGTGATGAAAAGTTTATGAAATATATTTTTTCAAGGATTATGTTGTGTGAAGAATGATTTGTAATCCTATGGTAGGAAGATGAATTGACTATGAAATTTTAATCAGTGTTTCTAGAATTATATGTCCACCTAATGCGTTGGGTAATTATGGATTACTCAAGATAATATATGTTAAGATTTTAGATGATTTAATGTTTAAAATTTCACTTGTGGATAGGGGATTCATGTCCAAAATCCCATGTGTGAACCGAGAATTTGTGTTCGTATGTTTATTTATAGTAGTGGAATTTATGTCTATAATAATATTCAAGGAAAATGTTTTCATGATGATAGGTTTATGAGAGGGATCTATTTCATCACCATAACATTATTATTTATCCCATTTTTATTTTTACATGTTCAAAATGTTATAAGATTAGTTCTTTGACAAATATAAGTTGTATTAAATAGTTATTTTCTCATAGAACACATTCAGGTATTACATTTTGATCAATATATTATAATATACATTTATTTATTCTATAAATCAATACTATGATATTTTACATGAAGGGTATGGTATTCATAAATTAATCTCATGTTATCATAACATTATGCTCATTTTATTCTTATCTGATCATTGATTCAACCCTTGAATACCCATACATCTCATCTAAGATGACCCTTTATTATGTATACATTTATATGGTGAAAAAGAATGGTATTAGGTGAGATATTTCTTTGAAGGTATCTTATTAATAAGAACGTTGTGGGATATAATAAATTTCAATTATGAATAAATTTTTTATTTATCCATGTGTCCAAAGGTAAAATACCTATGAAATTCTTCAAAGGATAATTATATTATGAAATTAATATTTCTATAATAAGTATCAATATCTTTGTATAAAAAGATTTTTATGTAATAGTTGGTATCATATCAAGGTTGGGATAACATTACTATATGTGTTGATGAAACAATAGTGAGAACCATATGAATTATTCAAATTATAAGAAAATTTCTTTAAATTTGATCAAGGATAAAGCATGTGGTTTTCATTATATTTAATCAGTATATAGATATTATAAGGGTATATGGTTTTGTAATAATGGAAACTATTGATACTAACACTTGAATTTGGGAATTGGGCTTTGAATGAATCTCCACTTTGTACAAAAAAATAGGTCTTGCATTATAACTAGTCTGATTCTCTCAAGGGAGATGTTTTTGAAATTCACGAAAAATTTAGTAACCATCATGAAGTATTTGAATGTATATTGACCATGAATGATGTAGTTAAAATAAATTTTTCATTGATTAAATTAACATGAGTTCTTTTTAAATCATACAAAAACAATTTTCTATATTAATCACTTAGATTAATTATGTATGTTGGTTATGTTAACCATTTATTTTTTGGAATTGTATTTAAAATAGAACATATAGTTTGTTCAGTGATAATTATTCCAAAATATTAAATTTTCTTTTTTTGAGAACAATTATATAAATAAACTTATATCAAGAAAAGAATTTAAGAATGGCAATTCCTATCCCAAACAATTATATTCTGATTATGAAGTGAAAATACCATATTGTATGATGATCGTATCCCATGTATATGATTCTTATCATGTAGATATTATAGGTTAATTGATTCGATAAATCCTCATTATTCTCCCTCTGGTTGAAAATTATTTTATCCTTGGAATGTTTTTCATTTATTTAAATATATCCAAAATCAATTATAGAGGACGAAAAGTAATGTATGGTATTTCATAAAAAATATATGATCATTTATATCTATGATAAAATATATGAACATATTTTGAAATAACATCTATAGTATGGGTCTTCAATTTTATTAAAAATGGATTATTATATCAAATGGTTTGATGAACTAAACATTACTAATTTTCACTTTTTTGGGGGGACTTTTTTGATGTTTTTATAGAGTGTCTCTTAGTATCACATAGAATCATGATGTTGATTTATCAAAATAAATAAATAATTGTTATACATCTATTTAAAAGACTCCATATAGACTGAAACTGATTGAGTTTATGGAATTGAGGAATTAACTCTTGGATAATGTTGATAAGGGAATCATTTTGTCAAGTGTGTAATCATTCGGTACACCTATTCTTTTTTTAATTATAAGGTTGTGTTGAGATAAAAATTCATTGCTTAATGGTAATTGAAGAAGATAAAAAAGAAGTCAAGTGTCCTCTACCACATATTTATTACATGTTTATGCAAATCCATTGGCTAAAATACATTTCTATGATTACGAATAACTATAGACAACATATATTTATGGAAATATTAGAGGATATAGACAATAGAATAATCTGAACAAGGATTAGACACTGGGAATATATATTGATTACATTTAATCTTATTAATTCTACCTCTAAAATCATATATTTAATGAATAATGTCTTTAGAGATTACCAAGAATATTATTTGGTGTTGTTTATATAAATTATTCATATATATAAAGACAATGGAATATCATGATGATTACCGGTAAAGACCTTCCCATAAGAAGCTCTAAGATAGTGGTTACATTTTTTACATTGTAATAAGATAGAATTTTTCGAGTCTGATGGGACTAAATTGTATAGTATTCTGAGTATACCATATTTAATTTATATTCACATAGTAATTAAAAACCTAAAAACACGATTTGTTTAATTTCTGAACTCAAATATTTATTATAGTATATCTTATCAAATCAATTATAAAATATATCATGGTATCTTTCATAAAATAAATCCTAAGAAAGAGGTGAGCTCTAATGCTCAATTATGGTAATAATATAGTGGAAGATATCATAAAAATAATAAGAATATATAATTTTTGATGGAAAATATTTAATCAATATGCTGAGAATAATTTGTTATAATTAAATTATTATGAAATAAATCAATACCAATAGACCTTAGATCTTGAAACATGATCATGGATATTATAACATAATAAATAAGCATATGGATATTAGTACATTCTCACATAATAAGGTAATTAATAATTTCAATCATATTAATCATACTATGAACACCTTTAAAAAGATAATTCAATTCTATGTGTAGAAATCCTTATAATCTGGACAACTAATTTGTATCATGTGATATTTAAAATAATCGAGGGAAAATTTATATGAGGATCCCAGTGTATTGTAACAATTCAACTTCATTCATCATCTGAAATGTGTACAATATCATCAACAAAACCATTCATATTGGAAAAAATTATAATAAATGTTTATACGTACATCATTGAAATAAAAATAATCACAAACCATCTAGAGAAATATATTGAATGGAAATGAATTTATTTATCCTTAATCAAAATGATCATGGTATATCCAAATACAAATAATAAGGATATAAATATTTAATTCCCATTTTCATTATAAGTAATATAATGTGATGATTTTATTGATGAATAGAAATACATAAAAGGATTATTAATAATATTTTCTAGATAAATAACATTATAACATTGATTTATTTCTGAACAAGTTAAAAAATATATTTATAAAATACATTTCTTTGAAAATAAACTTTTAAAACTTGTAACATAAGATTTAAACCATTGAACAGTTAGGAAAGTGGAAGAATATATATATTCCATACATAATGAAACAAATATTTCTTAATTTTTTTATTAATAAAGTATAATAATTATCTGGATAAGAAATGATTATTCCTTTATATTTGATTCCAAAATTAAAAAATGGGTAATAATTTAAAGTTTAAAAAAATTGGAATTGGTTAAAAAAATAATAACATTATTGAAAACATGACTTTTTATGAAAAGTTATCTCTATTTGATAGTAAAAATATGGTTTGATAATATAGAAAAAATTTAAACAAAATTTAATAAACCAAGAGTGGAAAAATTAAAATATAAATTGAAATTGATAATGAATTACCAAAGTGTATAAATAGATTTATTTCCAAAGATATTATCAAAAAAATTCTCCCATTGAATACTTTGACCAAAATAATCTATAATAATAATGAGAATGTGAAATAAACATTTACCACGTTGGTAACATTTTAATTATAAACCCATTAAATATTAATAATAAAATGAATCAAAAAAATAACATAAATATAAATATTTCAAGGACATAATTTTTAAATAGTTTTTGTATATACTTTACATAAATAATAAGTAGTGCATATATAATTTTTCTCATTGATGTAAATGTTAGATGAGAAACCCTTACCTTCGGATCACATTTCATCATATGTATCAGAAAATCATGTATATCAAATATTAGTTCACTATTCCTTTATTATAGAATAATAATCATATATCTCATACCATATATTATTTATATAGAGTCATTTTTTCACCCATTTATTAACAATTCTTTTTTAGAATCACTATCGCTAGTGATAAGTTCATCGTTTTTTAAGAAATTTATATTTTGGTTATTTTGGTCCATTTAATTTGAATATGGTTATATCTTATAAATAACATAATAAATGATATTAATATAATATATATTCATTATATGTGAATTTATAGTAATGTATTGATGATATATATTGAAAATGGATTATGTGAGTCATAGTGACGGTAAGCCATACCAATACAAAGATATGGTTTCTATTTTTATCAATGGTTGGAAAAAAACATATTAATTAATCATTATAAAATTAATATAATTTAAAATATTTAATTCATTTTTATAAAATTCATCCTTTTTACCATCCATGAAAAAACTGAAAGGATAATATTTCGTATAGCTAAGAGAGGCGATAGTCTACACTTACCAGGAGTGACATTATTATTTTCCATCAAATATGAAGGTAAGAAGTTAGATGTTATTTTATAACCATAAAAGTGTTTTCATATTATAAAAATAACATAAATTAACTAAAATTAACCATAAAATTTATAATGTAATATGTAAGGTAATGATGAATCATATCATGCGACAAGGTGTTAGTGTGTTATTCACATGACTGACTTTATCATATCTTAAATTAATTGGAAAGTAATTAGATATATGTGATTTAATAATTAAATATGTATAATAATTCCATAAATATCATATAAATATTTTAAATATGTCATTATATCATGAATATAATGTTTTTTATGGAAAACAATTAACATCAGTTTGTTATGTTTTAGTCTTCCATAAATGCAAGCGATGATTTTGATTCCTAGTTTCTAGATTGGAATATGGATGTAGTATTTTATATTAACATAATAAAACCAAATTATATAGGATATAATGATGTGTTTATATTAAAATATATTAATAATTTATTATTTAGGTGGATAATGAAAAAGAAAAAAATATTCATGTTTAAGAATTTAACCTCTTATTTGGCAAGCCTCATTGGGATTATTTGTAAAGACTTCATATGTGGTATTAGAAATCAAAATATGTAGTATATACTGAGGGTATGGAATTTAAGAAGGTATTTTGGTAGGTATTGTCCCCATAAAAGGGTTTTGAAACTGTTATGTGGGGAGAAGAGGGGTGGGGTTTTGTAATTATTGGAGAATATAGAATATTTTTTTGAAATATGAGGTGATAAAAACGTTTTTCTTAGGAAAAAAACTAAAAATGATTAATTTAAGTAATTAAGATGTTATGAGGTCTATATATTTCTATATAATGAGGTTTAGAAAAAAAAATCATTTTTAAGCCCTATCATAATAGTTTAACCCGTAATTAAATACATTTTTTACCTTAACTATTGTAAGTTTTTCTACTACTTTCAATATCCAAATGGTTAAAATAAGTCCTACCATAGTTTATAATATAAATTATTATTAATCATATAATGGAATCCATTTTTCTGAAATCAATTTACTAATATGGAAAATTTAAATTTAAAATTAATCTATAGACATAACGATAAAGTCCTTTTCCAAAGTGAAAATCCACATCACTGTAGATTGATTCAATACAAACATAAATATTTAATTATTAAAAAAGAACTAAATTAGTTAAATTTTAAAATAATCTAAATTGGTAAATTTTAAAAAAAAAATCTAAAATGTAATTTGTTATCCTATAACATATATTAAACATGTTTTTCATAAACAATACAACCGTGAATATATCATGATACTAATGGAAATCCAGTTAAATCAATGAAATAATGTAAGAAATATCATTTTTTAAAAAATTTGTATTAAATTTTACTCATAATTTATATAACTGATCCAAAGGGTGGTTTTCTAAGAGTCAATTATTTTACCGCATCTGATGGTATCCATTATGTTGTTCAATCTTCAAGAACCACATAACCCCTTTAAACTAGTAAAAAAGATCATTAACACAGGTAAATAGATATTTGATTTTTATAGTGACTCTATTAAGTTTTTTATTATCAATAAATAGAATGAGGAACCATCAAATTTCATAGCAATTGGAATCAGTTACACCCATGGTGAAACACTCAGGATCATAAATCATTTCTTTAGAAGATCATCAAACTGAGACTTTGACTATTTAATTTTAAATGCTTCCATGAGAGAAGAGGGAATAAAAACCGGTTAAGTATCATGAACTAAATAAATATAATACTCTACATTGTATACTGGTGGAAAACCAAATAATTTAGAATGAAACATGTTTGGAAACTCTATGACATCTATATGAGACACATATCTGCGATGAATAAGTGTAATCTATCTTAATATCCCATGGCATTTCATACTATTAGAAAATTAAAGGTCATCTTTGGGGAACTCTATGAGGTTCAGAAAAACCCTTCTATCATAAAACACCATTAAAATTATCATGTTTCTACTTTATATTAGAAGAAAACACACTTCTACTAGGAGAAAAAGAAACTGTAATCTACCCTGACTCTCTAGATAGTTCCATTTCAACCATAAATTCTTTATCTCACACATGAAAATAAGAGGGGTTCTTTACCATGAAATCTTGAGAGAAAATATTCGTTCAAATTCTAAACTAGATCCTTCAAGATTTCATATTATAATTCGATACTATCTTAGTTAATAACTACACAACCACGGTAAAAAAATTGATAATCTATCATGGATTAGTCATCCTACTCTGGATTGGAAAACTCTATATCCTTGGCCATTAGTGTAGACTCTTTATATAACTTTTCATTTAAAATAACATTGAATTCATTCCACGTTGATCCTTCATGCTTCTACATATCCAACATCATTTCACACCATCTCATGCTCGGTCCATCAAGTCTGAAGATGGATCACATCACATTGAATTCCTCATGGGTCTCCATAAAGTTGGAAAAAATACTCAATCCTACTCAACCATTCCTTAGATTCTTTTGGATCATCGGAGACTTGTAATTCTAGAGGATTATAGAAAAATAATTATTTTGAAATATTCTTGATATCATCCCATCGAGGATCCAATGTTGGAGCGTGAACATGATCTTGTGGTGGTGCCCCTCTATGATATCAAACTGAACACACGATCAACTCAACTAGATTCGGGTCCATAAAGGGGATTTTCTCACTAATGTTCACCAAAAGCATCATCCTTGAATTTATTTTCATTCCTTCTCAGGGTCTTGATGTAACAAAACATTTGTGGACATCATAGGAGACAACAGATTGACACTCAAATAGGGAAATGATAGATATTAATACCAATAGATAGAAAAATGTTATAGGTATTTTAAAATATCAAAATAAAAATTAGAGAGAAGTCTATATATAATCCTAATTATTATCTTCCATAATTAACTCTAGTGAATTAATGTTTGTTGTAATGATGTCTATCTAGGCACTCAATTATATCTCTCTTTTTTTCAAAAAGAATAGTCAAATGCATAATGACATTACGTAAAGATATAAAACATTCTAAAATGATACCATTTTTCACATACTATCCCATGTACATTGGTAACTAGATAATTTTTCTGGTCCTAATATGGCCAGAAGGTTTTTCCTGATCACCTCAGGTTATAGAATACCACCAAGAATCAAAAAAAATAAATATGGGGAATAATTTTTAAAAATTATTTCAATATAATAATAACAAAATTAGTATGAATAAAAAATAAAATATATAGGGAGAAGGTTACTAGAAGTCAAATAAGAATAAACAACCCAAATTAATAAACTTCATTACTAGAAATAATATGACAAATAACCAACATCCTAATAGATGCAACACACTATGTCCATAGATCAATGACTATAACTACCTTAAATTAGTTATTTAACACTACTCCAACCTGAAAGGATATAAATTACAAACACCTAAAGGCAAAAATAGGGTGTGAGATGAAATATAGTAGGGTCTCACCAAATATTTCAAAATAAGATTCCATTATTTAATTTGCTGAATAAATAGATTTCAATTTTTAATTAACATATTTGGAATTTTAAAACTTGTTTTTTAAAAATCATGATATACATTTCAAATGATGAAAATAGTTCAAAAAATTCATCACAATTAAATTGATGGAGTATTTATAACAAATTTCTTAATAATAAATTTTCTATTAAACTATTAATATAAATTCACTAGGAATTTAAAATAGTTTACAACAATGGAATATATTCAATTAAAAATTAAAAAGTGAGAGAGACAATCATATTCCTAACATTACATTAGTTCCAATATAAATGATTCCAAACACTCAAGGTGACATGAGATATGTTTACACACACATCCCTTTGGTATAGCCAAATGACACTTCATCACCATAAAATATGGGATGTGACATGATGAATTTCTACATTACAATGCTTAAGATATTATTGTGTTATCCAATAACTCAGTAAATACCTATGGATTTCATGTTATATAATAAAAACACATCAATGAGAAATTTACATTACGAATGGTAAAAACATAAATTCATCCAATTATCCATTTATAATATTCCAATTTTTTGTATAAAATTAAAAATGGGTTTTTAATCATAAACCTCCATTTTCCCTGGTTAAAACCCAAATTGTTTCTATCAAAACCAATTAATTCAATTTTTTCACAAGTAATAGTTTTAAATCAATTCCATATTAAATTAAAAAATTCAGTATCACAATTTAAATAAATCAATTTTATTATCCACATTATTCCAATAATTTCACAATCACACACCAATTAAACAGAATTGGTTTTTCCCAATATCATGCCAAAAATAAATTTAAAAATTTAAATTCAATTGAATTATTATTTTTATCAATAAATTGAAAAACATTATTTATACCATATATTTATTTTCAATCATAAAATTTAGGTTTTACAGAAATTGGGCATCATGACGGAACTACCTACCACGATATCAAGATATCTCGAAACACCAAACCCAAATCCGGATTCATCAATGAATAAAGAAAAATCAGAAACTTTAGATAAAATCTCATTTTAAGACAAAAAATATATGGAATTAGACCCTTAAAACAACACAAGGGTCTAAAAAACTGTAGGTAGGAAAATCGAGAGAGAGAGAGAGAGATAGATAATAACAAGTGGAAACTGGCCCGATGAGGATCTACTGCCATTTTCAAAACATTGGCCTTCTTCCAAATGGGATAAAAGGGACCAAAACAGCTCATAGTATCTCTCTTAGAAATGGAAATCTCATATGGGTAATACATTTCCATTTTAGACCTAAAGGAGTGGTTTTGGAAGTTCTAAAAATAATAAGCAGAGAAAAAACGCTTTTATGAATGGTTAGGTTGGCAGGGCCTCACAGTTAGATTAACCTGTGTGCCTCATTAATGCTCCACTATTGATAAACGTGAATGGTTTCTAATTAGTGGGAACACAGTTTGTAAAACCATTTTACAATAATGAAGAACACCACTACAATGGTTTACATTGTTCGCTCAATGAGAGCACACAGTTTGGGAAAAAAGAACCACATGTGCAGTAGCATAGACACATCCAAATTTTAAAAAATTTATCATAAAACAAACCCAAAAAACCCCAGAAAAACATACATAAAATAGGGAATTACAAATACAAAGAAATTTTAAATTTACATTACATGTCACATTAAATAACCATTTTATTTAGGTGTATAAGTGTATTTTGACATTGATATTCATCACTAAAATTTATAATTGGGTATTGGTTAAAATAATTTCCATACTCATTATATTTAAAATATTAGAGTGTGGGTGTTGCATTCTGTGGTGCTTTCTCACTATTCACATCAATAGAAAACTTCACCCTAAAACTTCATCATTAAATTCCCGAATGATAATACATTTTATGCATGATGTATTTAATAGTTCCATTAATAAAATTTCTACTATTTTTCTTTCCTATCATTGATGGTAAATGATGCCCAATATACTTCTCTCTATATGTTTTAGAATTTCTATTGAATTCCAAAAAAATATTCTCTTGAAAACCTCATATTGATGGATAAATCTAATCTTTATCCACTCCTTGATGTCACACCAAATGATTTAATCATTTACACTGAGGTAACTTATTAATAAATCTTATCATAGGTATAGTTTTAAGACACTAAAGATTCAATCTACCTTACTTTTATGTTGGATGTTAATACCAAAAGCGTACCTCAAAAATCATGTATTGGTTTATATATATATATATATAATAACGAATTCATTATCCTTCAATTTTAGATCATATAATTATTTATCAATTTTAGAATAAAGAATTAGTGGGAGTAAATTTCTGATAAATAGTCTCTTAAAATCATCCCACTACATATATTTAATTTATTTATACTACATTCTCTTATAGATATGATCCCCCCATTGATCTAATTTGTCATCTTGATGAAAAATATCCATAGAAAATTCTCATATAATGATCAATTAATATTGGAAAATATAACATTTATGGTAATAATTAATTACATAGAAACTATAGGATCAGTATACCAACAAAATGATGGTAGATGTTACTTCCTAAAGACCATAAGAAAACATTATTCCCTCTACTAATTTGGAATATATTTATGAATCATTTCTTGATAAAGTTGTGCAGGCATAATGAAATTAATTTTCACTCCATAAACTATAACTTTAGTTTTATTAGGAGTAGAATTATTTCATTATCAATCTCATTTATAATTGACATTATTCTTCCTCTTCCATCCCCTAATAAAAACCAAAAATCATTTTGTTAGAAACAATAATTGTAGTGGGGATCAAATAATCAAGAAATTCATTTATTGAATATCTAAAACATGACCCCTTTTACATTAAATCCTTATGTATAACCTAGGACCGTCAAAATTATTAATAATTCCTTAATATTTTATCCTCTATATAATTTTATATCTAAGGATCTCAATAATTTTTTATTATCTTTGTTTTAAAAGAAGTTCTAGACCTTTTTCAGATACCAACTATATTGAACAATAAATTTAATACAGAGATATAACATCTTAATATATAAATGTTCATTAAATAATGTAATTATACATGCTAGAATTATATTGGTCTATTATCAATGGAAAGATTGATATATTGAAAACAACATTATAAAATTATCCTAGTAATTACATCATAAATAGAATAATTCTTACAAACATCTTTCCTAAAACCATATTCATATCTTATAGAATATAAAGATATGATAGGAAAAGATTAAATACTTTGTGAGGTTATAAAAGGGTCATACCATTGATCAAATAAGAATAAAATGATCATAAGGATATAAGAACCCGAGTAAAACCTTTTGAATCCATACAAATCATAACATAGATCATAATCAAGATTCATAAAATAAATAATGACATTTCACATTAAATTATTCATATTCAAAAATTTGAATATGAACCATTAGAGCATAAAATTATCATAATGCATTGATTTTTGGAATAAAAACATTTATATAAAATCCTTTCCTTTCCTATCAAATCTCATTGATAAGACTATTATTGTTGGATGGGTTCACTACCCAACACATATTAGTAGTGAATGTTAAATATAATTAATATCACAATGGATTGGGTTCACTCCAAAAAAAGATCATTGTAGTCATTATTCACTCCCATAACTTACATAGTGGAAAGAGTAACTTGCTGAAGTGGGTTAACTCCCCATTCATCTACTATTTATCTTATAAGATTTCAATATTTAACCAATTCACTTGAGGGAGATATGGATCCCACCAATCACATAGTAAATATTATACCTATGTGTTACACAATGTCATAAAATAGTCCTCATATTAATATAAATTAAAATAAACATGTTTCAATACCATTACATCATTTCATTTCCCATGGAGAAATGAGTTTCATAAACATTACATTATTTCATAATAGAAAAACCCTTGGAAATGAAAATAAATTATTATTAATCATTTCATAATTAACAAACACCTTCAAAATAAACAATAAGGATGGTATCCTTGAAATATATCTATAGTAAATTATCTTTACCATCACTATAAGTTATCCTTAATGAAAATTATTTTAAATGAGAACATTTATATTTCATGAGGAAAATAACCCTTTTTACATTTAAATAACATTTTAGAAACATAAAAATTTCAATATATTAAATAAAATATTTCCTTATAAAATAAATTTCAAATCACGTAATGGATTATTAAAATAATTTTTTAGCCATAATGAATGCGAATTTTAATCATTGAAAATATTTTGAAACCGAAAATCCCATTCAAATATACTATTATAAAAATATACAAAAAAGAACCTAATTTGGAATGATAATAGATTATACTTTTTAACAACTATGTATGAATTTATAAATGTGTAAAAATGAAATTATAAAATTATATGAGAATCATAAAAATTTTCATTAAAGAATTTTTACAATTCCTTCATAAGTAAGAAATTGTCTTTTAACCAAAAGAGTCAATTAAATATAATTTTACCCAATAAATATATTTTTTATATAATGTATTTATGGTGAGGAAAATTAAATGAATGCATATTTTTTCTGAAATAATTATAGGATAATAATTATCATATGATTCATGATAGGTGGACAAAAATATTCATCCTTAGAAATATAATCATCAACAATCATGGTGAACAATGGGATTTAAACATAAAACACTTACTTCTTTGAGGAAATATGAATCGTAAGCCCCATGAAAGAAATAATCTTAGATGGATATGTAAATACCAATAAAATTAGTTATAGGAATATTAAATGACATTTAATTGTATTATATACAATAAAAAATAAATAAGTTAGTGAATATGGCTTGGGTACTAACTAAATAAAAAAGAGATGAAAAGCAGTTATCTTACATCCAAATTCCTATGTACAAGTTTACACATCATTTATAATAATTATATTTTTATTATTATATTTTTATAAATAATGAAAAAAAAAATTATCTTATAATATATTTTCTACATTTATCCTTTTGTCCCCCATTGATAAAAATTAATTATTAAAATCGTTGCCCTCAGTGTTATCATCTACTTTTTTGAAGTATGCTTTTGTCTAATAGATTTTTCAGTTTAATTTGATCATTGTTTCCTAATTTATCCAATTATAATCATCTTATAAATATAATATATTGTAATATTTTATAAATATTTTTATATTAATCCATAATAGTTGAGATATAAAAATTTCTTACATCATTTATGGTGATGGTAGACCCAACGTACACATGAACATTGTCTTCCCGTTCTAAAGGAATGAATGAAATAATGTAAAATAATAATAAACATTTTAGGAATAATATTTTACAAATATATATATATAATATTTATCCTTATTAAAATTGATGTAAAATAGATATAAAAAAGTAGTAACATTGCATTGTTCTTAAGGTAGTCGACACATACACATAAATAAAGTTATCATTTTCAAATGGATTGCATTGTAAGAATGTATATGAAATATTATTACTTCATAAGTATAATTATATCAAAATTATGTTATAAAGATATCAAATCCATAAAAATATACACCCATAAAATATGTTTATGAAAAATGAATAGTATCTTTAAGGGGAGATGGTAAGCCATACAAATGAACAACTGGCCTATTAACATCCCATTTGACATAAAAGTGTTGAATAAAGTTGGTTTCATAATCATAATAAAAATTAAATATAATGTGTTTAATGATTTAGTAATTTTATTTTTAATATAATATAAATATTGTATGTAAAATAATAATGAAAATGAAAGTGATCTGTTAAGCCGGCTAACTCACTTTAGAAAGAACAATTATAGATCTGTAGTTAATATAGCGAACAACGATGAGGATGCGCCCGTAAAGGTCTCTCGTTCTAGGGATTCCTCTCGCCGTGACCAGCTCCTTTGCGGTGGACGGCGCGATGCTTCCTTCTCGAGCTTGGTGGTGGTGGTGGTTCTCCACCGCTATGGTGTCTGAGTGGACTTCTCCCCGGCTGCGGAGATTCTCTTCAGGCCTTGGTGGTTTCTGGTTTAGAGTCGTGGGTGTAAGACCGGTCTGGTTGACGGCATACTCTTCGGAGCGCTTATGGCTCTGATATCGGTAGTTCACTGTTTTCCTGAGGTGTTTTTGCGTTGGAGGGTCATGATCTTGCGTCAGCGGTTTGTTGGGTTCTATCTCCTCTCGGGTGAGTTTCACTAGGGTTTGTTATGCTGGATGCGGTCGGTTTGTCTGGTGGTGGCGGGATTTTCTGTTTTGTGGTCTGGTTTTTTCTTCTGTCGCGTGGTGATTTGGTTGATGCGGGTTGAAGGAGGTGCCGTGATGGAATGACGATGATGGTGTTATCTTCTGGTTTTGTTTTTTGCGGGGCTTTGAACCGCAGTGAGCTATTTAGGGTTGAATTTGTTCCCCAATGGTTCGAGGATGATTTGATTCGATGTTGCGATTCCTTTTAGATGAATGGTTCGAAGTTGGTTGTGATACATTTTTTTCCGGTGACGTCGAGGTGAAGTGAAGAACGGTTCCGTCGACGGTTCCACAGTCAGGTGGCGCGTGGTGATCCAGCATTTGGAGGAGTGGTTGGTTTGTCATGCTTCTCAAGGTGTGCTGATCGAGGTGATCACATGGATTGGTCTGAATTTGTATTATGAAGCCCGAGGTGGTGCGTGGCTCGAGGCATCGAAGGCAGTGCTTTTTAAAATTTTGAAGCATGTCGTTTGAATTTTTAATTTCAAGTTGTGTTGTTGTGGAATTGAAGTGAATCTGTAAGGGGTACCGGGAACCCTTAAACTGGTCTCATGGGAACCGGCTACCCTCAAACCGGCCATTAGAAAATTAAAAAAATGATTTGTAGGCCGTAGTTAAAATAGCAACCCCTACATTACATAAATTTTTAATAATTCAAAATTGAAGTACACTTGTTACAAAATATAAAAAAATCATAAAAGGACCGTATAGGTATAGTGTCTTTAGAAACTGTGAAACATAAACAACTGGTTCATAAAGAATCTACATTGTCTCCTATTTATTTCATCATATCTAGAGTCCATATTTGGCATATCTTACTTAATAACCTTCTTCCTGACCTGGGGAAAGAAAACATACAAAATTGTGAGCTCGAATGATCAGTAAGGGTAAACAAAAGAAATATCAATCACATCATATTCATAAGAACATAACATTTTGGAAATCCTAACCTGCAAAAGAGATCATAATTTCATAACATGGGATAAATCATAGTAGTGAAATGTAATCCCATTAATAATAACTTAAAACATGAAGCTTTTTTGTCATACACACATAATCATAGAAAATAATTTCTTAGTAGTCAAGACTCATTGCCCATACTATCTTAGTGGACAATGTCCATTTTTGAACCGAGTTCACTCCTCATTTCGGTCCTGTTTCACTGAATCAGTTTAACCTGCCATTCCAGCCATGTATATCTCATGTGATATATATCTTTAGCCAATGCATTGGAGGGAGATATAGGTCCCACCCATCTCATAATTATACCATTATTATGTGTGTCACAAAATCATAAATCATACATAATTGCATAACCCATGTAATAAAAATGGGATTCTTAAACATCGTGACATCATAAAACAATTCATATAAGACAAAGGAATTCATAAAAATAATTCCATCACAACATAATCAAATCAATGTAATAATAGGTATAGAAACAAAACCCTATATTATCTTAGATGGAAATTTTTTTTGATAAAACACTTGAACTCTATTCTTGAGGAAAATATCCTTTCTTATTCAAAAACATTTTTCCTTTCTTAACATGTCATACAATTTTAAACTAAAAGAAGTTGATTAAAAATAAACTTGAAAACTATTAAAGTATGCTTCTTGGAAATAATGTTTTAAAAACCCATTCATGCCTTATAAGTTAAAAAAACATTCTTCTTGTACTTATGTAGGAAAAGTCAAAAAGTACCTCATACGAAAAACGGCAAAAGATTCCTTTCATATCTTTTACTAAAAACACACCGGAGGGTAAAATTTGATTTAAACAATTGTAGAAGGATATAAATATTAAATATTGAGGAAAAATGGATGTGGGTGATAAATATTCCCCAGTAAATTCTGAAGTATAAACAATCTCGGATAAAAAATGAGATTTGCGACATTTTCTCTTACCTTAGGTCCGATTTTATTTGTAAGTGTCCAAAACTCCTGTATAATAATTTAAATAATGTCATTAGAGAATCATACTCATTGTTATGATATCATATATGGTCATATTCTTAGCTTCTTATTACTAATATTTCATTGCTACTTGTTATTTGGGTGTTTATTACTTTTTGTTCTTATGCGTGTTTTGTCGAATAAATTCTTATTCTCCTTTTTAGGTTATAGATACCTCATTTCCAGAATGTTATTAGTGTAATATATATCATATGTATTCACTCAATTCATTTATGTAGTCATTATGGAATAAATGTCATGTAGAACGACTCGCATCACATAGTGGAGACGGTATGCCGTACGTACGCACGAGCGATGATATCGTTCCCATGATCATGGAATTGTATTGGAGTGTATGTATACTATTTAATAATCAATATCACTTTACAATAATCATATATAGTTATTATTTACACCATTATACCCATCCAAGTAAAGTGGTGGTGGAAAATAGATTACACCACGGCGTGGAGACAGTATTCCTTACGTACGCATGCGTGGGGATTTCATTTTCCATAGGATGGATAGATGGTGAAATAGGGTTGTTTCATACTTATAATAACATATCATTATATGATTGATACTGTTGTTATTACTTCATAATGAAACAACTAATGAAAAATAAGTGTAAGAAGAAATAATGTTGAAAGAATCGGTAACGGACATTACCTCTTCTTTGAAGCGCCTCTTTGAGACCTCCTCTTAGGGAAATAAACTTTTTATTTGAAGAATACCAGGTCCTCTAGGATGTTTCTAGGGAAGTGGAGAATAGAATTTTTCAGGGGATGTCCGATTTTGAAGGCTCAAAGTGGTGTGACGAAGAGAGGGATGAGGTTCCCTTTTATAAGGGAGGAGAGGGGCACCTTTGGAAAAACTAAAAATATTATTTAATTATAAAGTCATATTCAGTTTTTAATAGATTTAAATGGATATATTTCGAAACTAAGGTATTTATGGGTCGAAATAATCTCATACAATAGAATTTAGATAAGTTTAGGTCATTATATGAACCTTATCTTTTAGTTTTAACTCTTTGTTAATTAGATTCACATTTACCATGTCACTTTGTATGTTTATATTATATAGTTAATAAACATACCATATACATCCAATCCATCCACAAGTAGTTTATTAATGATAAACCTATAATGATATAAGTATCTTGGCCGAACCTTAGATTTTTAGGAATATAATAACAATTAATAATATAATATTTGTTTTAAAAACTATATTATGTCAATTTTGACACTATTTGGTAATTGATTTTTTTTGAAAATCATAACAGAATTATTAGTTCAAATAAAGTTAATTAAATCTATAATAACATGTCATATTAACATATAAAATTATTTTAATTCATAAAAAGTCTCAAATTACATTTATTTGGGTATTTATAACATGAATTATGTCAATATTTCATTAATAAGATAATTATTGCATCATCATTGTGACATAAATAAATTAAATTATTTTTAGTCTAAAATTTACAAATAAAATACCATTATATAGGAAATTGTTTTATATTTATAATTAATATTTATAGTCTAATTTATCATATGTATAACCCTATATTAAAAATGATTTAGTTATTAAACATTGATTTTAACTATTTTAACCCTTCTTTAAATAAATTAATAATAAATGTCTTAATCTAATCCAAGAGAGCATAAATGGTCATATTTCATTCCTAAGGTTGTTTTTGGTCGAATTACACTTATCCAATAGAATTATGACATGTGGTAGGATAATAATAATAACACTTTTACCCTTAATTACCCTATTTACTTTTAACTGTGGTAAAAAAAGTAAAAAGTTACTATTCACCAAAAATTATTTTCATCTCATTAAACCACATTTTAATCCTTCATATTGACCGTGTCTCTCGGATTTTCTAAATTCCACTCACAGAAGCAGTAAAATTATGTTTTATGTGAATTTCAAAATTCTCCTAGGAGGTGGGTAAAAGATGGCGAAAAGTTCAACAAAATTTTTACATATCTAAAATTATTATAAAATGACTCCAATTAATTGAATTGAACTTATATAGGTATTATGTATCAATTTTGACCTAAAATAAATTTAAATAAAATAAATTATTATTTAAATAAAAAGTTGGTTTTTTAAATAGTAACCCAGTGTTTTCACTATTCATCAAAAATTGAAAGTTTTCAGAAAAATACCAAAATTTCACCCTAGGATAATTTCGATATTCTGAATCCAAAAATGAAGTCTATTTTGAAAAATAAAATTTACAAAATTTCAAAAAGTGGGTAATACTATTCATAATGGCTAGTTTTAATAATATTTTAATATCATATCGTTGTTTAGTGAAACTTGGTATTGCGTACGATGCATGCTATCGAGGAAGGTCGCGATTGCGTGTAAAGCAAGACAATATATTGTTGTCTGTAGTGAAAGATTCCTTTGATGATTTATATAACATAAATATAAAATATTTCTCATAAAAGTCGCGGGTGTTACATTCTACCCCCCTTAAAATGAATTTCGCCCTCGAAATTTGTCACTTTGTAACAAACAGATGAGGATACCTCTCCCTAATTATATCCTCAAGCTCCCATGTAGCTTCTTCTAATTGGTGGTTCTTCCATAAAAGTTTCACCATGCGAGTGGTCTTGTTCCGTAGGAATTTTTCGCTGCGATCCAGAATCTCTATTGGCTGTTCTTCATAAGAAAGATCGTTCTCCAGCGGTACAACTTCTGAGCTGAGTACATGTGAAGGATCAGTTATGTACTTTCTCAGGAGAGATACATGGAACACATCGTGAACTTTTGAGCGATTTGGTGGAAGCACCAATCAGTAAGCTACCTTCCCAACACGATCCAGTATTTCTAAAGGACCGATATATCTAGGGCTCAACTTTCCCTTCTTTCCAAATCTCATTACTCTCTTCCAAGGAGATATTCGTAAGAACACTTTATCACACACTTCAAACTCTAGGTCTTTTCTTCAGTTGTCGGCATAACTTTTTTGTCGAATCAGATATGTTCTTATGTGTTGTTGAATAGATATAACCTTTTCTTCCATCTCATCAACAATATCAGGTCCTAATAGCTTTCTTTCCCCAACTTCATCCCAACAAGTTGGAGTCCTGCATTTCTTTCCATAGATATCTTCATAAGGAGCCATCTGAATACTATAGTGAAAGATATTATTATAAGAAAATTCCACCAAAGGTAGGTGTTGATCCCAACCACCTTTGAAATCCATAGAGCAAGCTCTCAACATATCTTCTAGAGTTTGAATTGTCCTCTCAGACTGACCGTCTGTCTGAGGATGATAAGCAGTGCTAAAACTCAACTCTGTATCTAGAGTATGATGAAGACTTTTCCAGAACTTTGAGTTAAACCTTGGATCCTGATCAGATATAATAGAAAGTGGTACTCCATGCAATCTTACCACTTCCTTCACATATATCCTAGCAAGCTGATCCAGAGAGAAATCTTCTCTAATAGCAATGAAGTGTGCAGACTTTGTAAGAAGATCAACTATGACCCAAATAGCATTATTGCCTTTGGATGTTTAAGGAAGTTTGGTGACAATGTTCATAGTGATGTTTTCTCATTTCCATTCGGGTATGGGTAATGGTTGTAACATCCCCTTATACATCTATCTCTTAGCCTTAACTTTCTAACAAACCAAGAATCAAGAGACATATTCAGCAACATCCCTTTTCATGCCATCTCACCAGAAGTACTCTTTCAGGTCCCAATACATCTTCGTGCTTCTAGGATGAATAGATAATGAAGAACTGTGAGCCTCATCCAGTAGCTCCTTCTTTAATTCTGGGATGGGAGGAACACAAACACGATTTCTGAACTTTATTATCCCATCACAATCAAGGTTGAATTCAGGAACATTTCTCACCTTCTTTTGTAACTCTACATCTTCTTTTTGTGCCTCTTTAATCTTCACATATATAGATGGTTGAACATTCATTTATGAAAGATATGATTTTTCCCCTTCCATTATAATCCCAAGATCCATCCTTTGTAAATCCATAAATATTGGATCTTTTGTGATCCTCATCATGGATAAACTAGTATAGTCTTGTCGACTTAATGCATCTGCCACCTTGATTGCTTTCCCATGGTGGTAATGAATTGAGCTTTCGTAATCCATAATCAGCTCCAACCATCTTCTTTGGCGCATATTCAGCTCCTTTTGTGTGAAAATATACTTTAAACTTATATGATCAGTATAAATATCACACCTTTATCCATAAAGACAATGCCTCCAAATCTTTAATGCAAATATTACCGCAGCTAACTTCAAATCATGTGTTGGGTAATTTTGCTCAGGGATTTTCAACTGTCGTGAGGCATAAGCTATCACCATATCATTTTGCATGAGAACACACCCCAATCCCTTCTTGGATGCATCACTGTAGATCACAAACATTTCTCCACTACAAGGCATTATGAGCATAGGTGCACTGGATAACCTTCTTTTTAACTCCTTGAAATTCTCTTCACATTCCTCCCTCGAAACAAACCTAACTCCTTTCCGAGTCAACTTGGTGAGTGGATTAGATAATCTTGAAAAATATTTCACAAAACGTTGATAATATCCATCCAAACCAAGAAAACATTGGATCTCAGTTACTGTTGTTGGTCTCGACCATCTTTCGATAACCTCTGTTTTTGTTGGATCCATAGATATCCCCTCTTTTGAGATTATGTGACCCAAAAATGAAAATTTTTTAAGCCAAAATTCACACTTGGTAAATTTGGAATAAAGCTTCTCCTTTCTCAGGGTCTTCAATATAATTCTCATATGATCTTCATGTTCTTCCTTGCCCTTTGAATAGTCAAGAATATCATCTATAAAGACTACCACAAACTGATCAAGATATTCTCTAAAGACTCTATTCATCATATCCATGAAGATAGAAGGGGCATTAGTAAGACCAAATGGCATCACTATAAATTCATAGTGTCCATACCTTGTACGGAAAGCTGTATTTGGTATATCCTCCCTTTTGACCCTTAATTGATGATATCCTGAATGAAGATCAATCTTGGAAAAGTATTGAGCTCTGCGTAGTTGGTCAAATAAGTCATCAACGCACGGGAGAGGATATTTTTTCATGATAGTGATCTTGGTAAGTTCCCGATAATCAATACAGAGTTTCATTGATCCATATTTCTTCTTAACAAATAGAACAGGTGCTCCCCAGGGTGATGCACTAGGGAGTATGAATCCCTTATTAAGATTCTCTTGGAGTTTCTTCTTCAATTCCTGCAACTCAATTGGGGTCATTCTATAATGTGTCTTTGAAATAGGCAAAACACCTGGTGCGAGTTCTTTTGAAAACTTGACTTCAAGATTTGGTGGTAGACTCAGAAATTCCTCTGGAAAGACATCATAAAACTCTCAGACAATGGGAATATTCTAAATCGTGAGTTTCTCACCAACCATTTGAGATAAATAACCTTCATTTAGTGGAATCAAGACCCATAAGATGGAAGAAATTTCCACTTGAAGGTTATGTTCATCCTTGCATCGATAAACAGTCATAGATTGATCTGGAATATAAAATTTGACTTCCATTCTTTGGTAATTGACATGAGATCCATATAAAGAATGTCAATCCATGCCAAGAATCACATCAAATTCCACTATAGGAAGGACCACATGATTTTCAAGAATCACTTTCCCACAAACATTAATCAGAGAAGAATTATAAACTTTTGATGCGACTGTTGTGCCATTAGGGGTTGTCACAGCTAACTCAACATCTAATTGTTGAGGTAATATGGTGATAACCTTAGAAAATTCTTCAGAAATAAAAGAGTGGGTGGATCTAGAATCAAATAAAACATTTTCTACTTTAGAGTGGATGGTAAGTGTACCTTTCACCACTTCTTTATCGTACTCTACATCGCTGATAGAAATTACATGTGGATTTCCTTTGTCTTTAGCCTTAAGAGTTTGTTGACATCGATCATCATCAACAACCCTTGAATTAGGGCATTGATTGGAATAATTACCCATTTCCTTGCACTTGTAACATTGACCTGTAGGAGGTGCACTCTGTGTAGCCTTTTCTTTGTTCGCATCACTAGACATCTTATTTCCATCATTGCGGCATTCAAATGCCCGATGACCTTCCTTTCCACATTTGAAACATTTTCTTGTCCCTTTAAGACAAATCCCTCCATGTTTCTTTCCACACATTGAGCATAAGGGAAAACTCATCTTCTTTTCAGTGTGCTCTTTAGATTTTCGATTGAATTCCATTTTCCTCTTCTTATCAAACCCATATGACTGATGGGTTACTCCAATATACATATCATCTTTGAGAGCACATCGAATGATTTCCTCATAGCTATTGAAGTCCCTTATGGCTAACTCCCTTCGAAGACTTGGCTTTAAGCCACTAAAGAATCGATCGATCTTACTCTCAGGTTGGATAATAATACCATAAGCATACCTTTAAAGTCTTGTAAAATTTGCTTCGTAGGTACCAACAGATTCATCATCCTTTTGTTTTATTTCAAGAAACTCCTTCTCCATCTTTGTTAGGAGAATACGAGGGAAGTACTTATTGAGAAATAAGTTCTTGAACTCGTCCCACTCCATGGATTCAATTTCATCCCTTTGCCTTGTATTTTTCATAAGATTACACCATTGATCAGCTTCACCTTCCAAGAAATAAACTTCTAAGATGACTTTATCATGTTCAAAACATTGAAGAACTGAAAATATCTTTTTAGTGGTACTGATCCATTTTTCAGCCACTAATGGATCAGAAGACATGCTGAATGAAGGTGGACGCTGCGTCATGAAGGATTCAACAGAATGTTGCTTCTTACTTTGCTCATTTGGAAGTCCTGCATGATTCATAGCTTGAGAAATTTGTGTGAGCATGGCTACAAGATTTTTCATTCCAGCTCCAATAACATTTGGTTTCTCAGGGGGACAATCATTGCATTTCCCATCGCATTCCGCATTAACACGGTTCCTTCGGGTTCCAGCCATTGACTAAAACCAAGAAGAATAGTGTGAGAAACACTAATTATAATAGTAAAAACACATAATCAAGAATAAAATTTTACACTTAAGGTCTTATCATAGGTTGTTCATGGTCATTTTTAAAATACTAAGATTGTGTTCTATGATTAGACTTATCCTTAGGGTTCTTACTAAGTCTTTCACATCCTAGTTTCCAAAGGTCGACTATACCTTTCCTTTCATACCAACTATAGCGGTCTGGAATTACTTTCAATGGACTATAATTGATACATATTAGGTCACTCCATGGGTGGATACACCCCCTGGGTGCGACACACCACCATCCCCATTGGCATCCATTTCCTCATGAAGCCCTTGGACGGAGAGCCATGCTTCGTCCAACACTCACATGTGAGAGTTCCCAAGGATCGGATTTATTCCTACCTCCTTTGCCTATGATACCAACTATAGCAAACCATACATTACATACATTGTTAATACTTCAAAATTGAAGTACGCCTATTACAACATATAAAAAAACCATGAAAGGACCGTATAGGTATAGTGTCTTTAGAAACTGGGAAACATAAACAACTGGTTCATAAAGCATCTACATTGTCTCCCATTTATTTCATCATATCTAGAGTCCCTTTTTGGCATATCTTAATTAATAACATTCTTCCTGACCTGGGGAAAGAAAACATACAAAAGGGTGAGCTCAAATGCTCAGTAAGGGCAAATAAAAGAAATATCAATCACATCATATTCATAAGAACATAACATTTTGGAAATCTTAACCTGCAAAAGAGATCATAATTTCATAAAATGGGATAAATCATAGTAGTGAAATGTAATCCCAATAATCATAAATTAAAACATGAAGCTTTTTGGAATACACACATAATAATAGAAAATAATTTTTTAGTAGTCAAGACTCATTTCCAAGACTATCTTAGTGGACAATGTCCATTTCGGAACCGAGTACACTCCTCGTTTCAGTCCTGTTTCATTGAACTGGTTTAACCTGTTGTTCCAACCATGTCTATATCATGAGATATAAATCTTTACCCAATATAGTGGATGGAGATATAGGTCCCACCCATCTCATAATGATACCATTCTTATGTGTTCCACAAAATCATAAATCATACATCATTTCATAACCCATGTAATAAAAATGGGATTCTTAAACATCGTGACATCATAAAACAATTCATATAAGACAAAGGAATTCATAAAAATAATTCCATTACAACATAATCAAATCAATGTAATAATAGGGATAGAAACAGAACCCTATATTATCTTATATGGAAAATAATTTTGATAAAACACTTGAACTCCATTCTTGGGGAAAATATCCTTTCTACTTCAAAAACATTTTTCCTTTCTTAACATGTCATAAAATTTTAAACTAAAAGAAGTTGATTAAAAATAAACTTGAAAACTTGTAAAGGAATATTCTTGGAAATTTCTTTTTAAAAAACCATTCATTCTGTATAAGTTAAAAAAACATTCTTCTCCTACTTATGTCAGAAAAGTCAAAAAGTACCTCATGCGAGAAACGACAAAAGTTTCCTTTCATATATTTTACTAAAAACTCACCGAAGGGTAATATTGGATTTAAACAATTGTATAAGGATATAAATATTACATATTTAGGAAACATGGATGTGGATGACAAATATTCCCCAGTAAATTCTAAAGTATAAACAATCTCGGATAAAAAATGATATTTGCGAGATTTTCCCTTACCTTAGGTCCGATTTTCTTTATAAGTGTCTGGACCTCCTGTATAATAATTAAAATAATGTCATTGACTTATTATAGAATCATACTCATTTTTATGATATCATATATGGTCATATTCTTAGCTTCTTATTAGTAATATTTCATTGCTACTTGTTATTCGGGTGTTTATTACTTTTTGTTCTTATGCGTGTTTTGTTGAATAAATTATTAATCTCCTTTTTAGGTTATAGATACCTCATTTCTATAATGTTATTAGTGTAATATATATCAAATTTATTCACTAAATTCATTTATGTAATCATTATGCAATGAAAATCATGTAGAACGAGTCGCATCACATCGTGGAGACAGTATTCCGTACGTACGCACGAGCGAGGATATCGTTCCCATGATCGTGGAATTGTATTTGAGTGTATGTATACTATTTCAGAATCAATATCACTTTACAATAATTATATATAGTCCTTATTTACACCATTATACCTATCCAAGTATGGTGGTGGTGGAAAATAGGTTACACCACGTCATGGAGACAGTATTCCGTACGTACGCACACGCAGTGATTTCGTTTTCCGTAGGATGGATAGATGATGAAATAGGGTTGTTTCATACTTATAATAACATATCAATATATTATTGATACTAATTTTATTACTTCATAATGAAACAACTAAAGAAGAAGAAGTGGAAGAATAAATAAAGTTGAAAGAATCAGTAACAGATATTACCTCTTCTTTGAAGCGCCTCTTTGAGACCTCCTCTTAGGGCACTAAATTGGTCATTGAAGAAGACCAGGACCTCTAGGATGTTTCTAGGGAAGTGGAGAATATAATTTGGCATGGGTTTTCTGAGCTTGAAGGCTCAATGTGGTGTGAGGAACAGAGGGAGGAGGTGTCCTTTTATAAGGGAGGAGAGGGGCACCTTTGAAAAAACTAAAAATATTATTTCATTATAAAGTCATATTCGGTTTATAATAGCTCCAAAATTATATATTTCGAAGCTAAGGTGGGGATGGGTCGAAATCCTCTCATCCAAGAACATTTATACAATTTTAGGTCATTATATTAACCTTATCTTTTAGTTTTAACTCTTAGTTAATTAGATTGACATTTACCATGTCACTTTGTATTTTTATATTATATAGTTAATAAACTTACCATATACATCCAAGTGACCCCCAATTGGTCCATTAATGATACACCTATCATGATATAAGTATCGTGGCCAAACCTTAGATTTTTAGGAATATAATAACAATTAATAATATAATATTTGTTTTAAAAACTATTTTATGTCAATTTTGATAGTATTTGGTAATTGATTTTTGTAAAACTTATAACAGAATGATTAGTTCGAAAAAAATTAATTAAATCAATAATAACATGTCATGTTAACATATAAAATTATTGTAATTCATAAAAAGTCTCAAATTACATTTATTTGGGTATTTATAACATCAATTATGTCAATATTTCATTAATAAGATAATTACTGCATCATCATTCTGTCAAAAATAAATTAAATTATTTTAAGTCTAAAAATTAAAAATAAAATACAATTATGTATGAAATAGTTTTATATTTATAATTAATATTTATAGTTGAATTTATCTTATGTATAACCCTATATTAAAAATGACTTAGTTATTAAACTTTGATGTTAACTATTTTAACCCTTCTTTAAATAAATTAATAATAAATGTCCTAATCTAATCCAAGTGGGCCTAAATGGTAATATTTTCTTCCTAAGGTTGTTTGTTGTTGAATTAAACTTATCCAATAGAATTAGGACATGTGTTAGTGTAATAATAATAATACTTTTACACTGAATTACCCTATTTACTTTTAACCGTGGTAAAAAAAGTAAAAAGTTACTATTCACCAAAAATTATTATCATCTCATTGAACCACATTTTAGTTCTTGATATTAACTGTGTCTCTCAGATTTTTGAAATTCCACTCACAGAAGCGGTTAAATTATGTTTTATGTGAATTTGAAAATTCTCCTAGGAGGTGGGTAAAAGACAGTGAAAAGTTCAATAAAATTTTTACATATCTAAAATTATTATAAAATGACTCCAATGAATTGCATTGAACTTATATAGGTATTATGTATCAATTTTGACCTAAATTAAATTTAAATAAAATAAATAATTATTTGAATAAAAAGTCGGTTTTTTAAATAGTAACCTAGTGTTTTCACTATTAATCAAAAATTGAAAGTTTTCAGAAAAATACCAAAATTTTACCCTAGGCTAATTTCGATATTCCGAATCCAAAAATGAAGTCTATTTTGAAAAATAATATTTTCAAAATTTCAAAAAGTGGGTATTTCTATTCATAATGGCTAGTTTTAATAATATTTTAATAGCATATCGTTGTTTAGTGAAACTCGGTATTGCGTACGACGCAAGCTATTGAGGACGGTCGCGATTGTGTGTAAAGCAAGCCAAGCTAGTGTTGTGTGTAGTGAAAGATTCATTTGATGATTTATATAACATAAAAAAAATATTTCCCATAATAGTCTCAGGTGTTACAGTTAAGGATCATAGGTATTATTATTCTAAATGAATAGATTCACTAAGATATAGATATTGATATTTATAAAGGTTTTTTATTCTAGGGATGGTTAACATAGAATATCATTATTTTGCGAAGAAGGGAAAAGGAGGGGTTTCTATTACATACCGAGTGATATTACACAATTGTAATTAAATAAAATATCAATTATAATAAATAAAATATGATTAAAATTATATAATATTGGACATATTGTAATGACCTAGATTTTCCATGTAATTTGTTTTAATTATATGAAATTATTACAAGTCTTTGAAAATTGATGACGGTTGATTCAGAAGCCCAGAGTTCCCGTAATTGATTTCTGATTTTTTTAAGGTACGTTCAATAAACGCGTGAGTTGTGTTATCTATCAATTAAACCAGTGCTAAGACTGGAAATCTAATGCACTGTTGAATCTGCAGTGCCGAGAATCTCTTAAGAGAAGCTTCACTTCGACTGCAGTAGGTCTGATGAAAAACTTATGTTTTGGTACTTTTTTAAAAAATAAATTAAAATATCTTTATTATTTTATTTTCATTATTATCCTCCAACAGAAAAGCGGCATGTGGGACAAGTGATGTGTCGAACCATAAAATGGATTGACCCTTCATTCCTATGTAACAGCAATATTGGGAAATTAGGAAGCTTCTTAATTAATGATCCCCATTATTTCCCAACATCGTTGGACACCCTCCCCCTCTTCTATTTATATGGAGATTGGGTGGAGTTGTCGGCACAGCATCATCAAGAAACAAAGTTCTGAAGGATTACTAAGACACCAAACGCTTGGAGGATGGAGTCGGTTCCGGTGAGCGGTGAAGAGTGACACCGAAACCCCAAACCAAATGATGATGTGAAAGCGTCGTCGTTCAATGCCTCTAGTAGGAACTAAGAACCCCGATCCAACTTCTTGTGTATACTCTCTCCAACATTATACGAGGTAGGGGTTTGATTTTTGTTTAATTCAATGAATATTGAACCATTTATCCTGCCTCGTGATTATGAGCTAGCGTAGAGGGAGAAGGCCTAATGAACCCATCCTGAATCCTCCGCTACATTTTCTAACCCTTTTGTTCTCTATAGATGACCTTCGGCCTAGCCGAACCAATGAACGGCGCCGACAGTGAGCCCAAGGGTGGTCGGCACCGGCCGACCACGAATGAGGAGGTGGCTCACCCCTGCCGCTGGAGGCACAGTCCATGACTCATCAGCTGCGACAGTCGGAGGGGGCCGCACGAGTGGCATGCCACCAGAGGACTCGGGCCACGGCTCGTCAGCCGTGGTGGACGGGAAGAAAGGCGGACAACATAGTGGTCAGCTACGATAGATTGGCAGCACCCTCTCTAACAGGTCCCGCATACCATCTGGTGTCCCCACAAGGTGCTTCCACTGGGGAGGAGCCAAGAGGCCTCCAAATAATTCCAAATACTGGGGGTCTCACACATAGGTGTCTTCTAGGGCGGGCCCCCTAACTTCCGGCCACCGCCCAGTGGGCCGCCTGCCCAGTGGCCCACCTGCCTTGTGCGCTAAGCCGCGCCCCTCCATGTTCTAGGCTACCCTCTTGCAGGCCGGGCCATAATGTGGCCCCTAGGGCCTAGCCCTCCGCCACCTAGCCCAGCCGGGCCGGACCAATACTGGGTCGGTCCGGGTCGGTCTGACTGGGTATGACCGGACCCGGGACCCACCAGGCCCAGAAACACAAATGGGGCCATGTCATAAAATCTGAGCGTCTATATGAGGAACCGTTTATAGTACGGGGAGCTCAGAGTGAGACATGATTTTTGGTAAACTCCACTAGAGTTTAGGAGACTATTAGAGTATGGTCGGGATGGATTGAACCTGAATACAATTGGGCCCCTGGAATTAAAACACTTATAACTCAAAGACTGGGCATCTGATTGACGGATTTTCTATCACTTTAGAACCCTTACTAAATGGTGGTCCATTGGGTTACTCCTTTTTTAATCTTAGTGTCTTTCGAGGTAAAAACGATTTATTGAGGGTTAGATTTTATGGAACTCGAGTGCACTGGGTGCGAGGAATCTTGTGGCTCATTGTATCGTGAAGAAAGAACAATGATTATATGTGGGTCAGAATCTATCAGATATTATGTGGGATAGTTCTCAACGATCCTATGTGGGTCAGCGCATACTGATCCTTTGTGGGTCAGATCCTGTGTAGGTCATTTCTCAGCAATTCTATGTGGGTCAGCGCATACCGATCTTGTGTGGGTCAGATCTGCTTTCGGTCAGTGATCATCAATCCTCTGTGGGTCAGCGCATATAGATCCTGTGAGGGTCATATCTTGTGTGGGTAAGTGTGGGTTAGTTACCTATCAATCTTGTGTGGGTCATAAGCAGTGCTACTTAACAGAATAAGATGATCTAGCCTTACAACTTATCATCTGTACTTCTATACTTTATACTTGAGTGTGAGATGAGTCTTTTACCAGTTTGGTACTCCAATCTTCATGGTTTTACCTGTGTGGTTCTTCAGGATTCCTGGTGTTATCTATGTGGTACTTCATCCTTTGTGGTGTTGTCTTCTTGTTGTTACCTATGTGGTACTTCTATGTTCAAGGTGTTACCTTTGTGGTACTTCTACCTTTGTGTTGTTGTCTTCGTGGTGTTACCTGTGTGGTGCTTCTAAATTTGTGGTGTTACATGTGTTGTATTTCTACTTTCGTGAATTTACCTTTGTGGTATTATTTCCTCATGTTTGAGATGATTATATCTTCATAAATTAGGTATATGTATGGGAATATATATATATGTGGGGTTGATGTCCTGCTTTGTGGTATTTTCCTTTTTGGAACTTTAGGAGACCAAAGGGGTCTTGGGGTCCCTACTGAGTATTCTTATACTCACCCCTACATGGGATTCACCCACACCTTGTTGTGTCTTCTTTAGATGACGGATAGCATTGATCGATGCTAAGAGTGCCAGGACTAGATGGTACTCAGAGGGGGATTATCTCACGTGACGTGACGCAGGGAATGAAGATCGTGAGTTGTACTTACCCGTGAGGTAGGATCCTAGTTGGATGATCTAGAAGTTGTTTTCCCTTTTCAGTTGTATCATACTTTTCAGTTGTACTTGAACTTTTTAGTTGTACTTGTACTTCTCATTTCAGCTTGTTTTCCCGTCCCTTTTAATTTCAGTACTCCTTTTTTATTACTACAGTTTGCATAGTGGTTGCTTCTTGTGATTTTCTTGGATGGTGTGTCTATACAGGTTAAAAATAAATGCCTCGCTATTTTATAGATATTCCTTTCTGGTGCTAGTTTCCAGCCCCTGGCCTATGGAAGGTGGGCTTAGTGTAGTCATGGCATGGGCCCCGAGGGACAAGTCATGACAAAGTGGAATCAAAGGAGTTGATTCTACCGAAGAACATGGACTCTAATATTTTTGGTGAGGAAACATTGTTAATTGTTATGAGTGTGGTTTTCAGTTTGGGAAATATAGTGTCGGTTCGACGGACGACGTATCCATACACCAGGGGCCTGAATTCTTATTTCTGACTCAGTGCACATAAACACTGATTGCGTGTGTTTTTGAAAATCTTTTCTTGTGTTCCCTTTGATCCAGATCACCATGTATAAATTATTGAGCATGGAACCCATGTCTCCTTTTAGGATGTCACTATGTAGATAGCTATCCAGGATTCTTGAGAGATTACGTGCTGATGGCCCACAGAGGGATGAGGCCCTGGTGTAGGGCCCTCTTACGGGGGTTTTCACCTTCGGGTGGTGTACCTGCAGCCCCACTACCCGTTGGGCAGCCGTTGCTACTATCCCCACCAGTAGAGGATTCATTCCAGCTGAGCACATTGCATGATTTCATGCGACATAGACCTTTGAGGTATCGAGGTGAGATAGACCTGCATGCGTCTGAGGATTGGTTTGAGGCTATGGCCCAAATTTTTCATTTTTTTGGGACACCCGCTGACCTTTGTGTTATCCTAGTAGCTATTATTTTTCAGGTTGTAGTAGGGAGATGGTGGGGCTTGATGATCTAGGTACACAATGAGGTGAGCCTCATCTAGGAAGAATTCGAAATCCTTTTCAGTGCAAATTTCATTCCTATGACCATATGTTGGGTACGTATATAGGAGCTGCTACACCTATAGTAGGGCTACATAACTATGGCCTATTACTCGTCGAGGTTCACTGGTCTCTCCCACTACTCCACCGATATGGAACAAGAACCTTTATTCCGGGCCTGAACATTTGAGCAGGGTCTCCGGTTGGAGATCAGAGCATCAATGATATCACTATGCATTCTAACGCAGGCTAGGGTGCTAGAGTGAGAACTATTGGGGGAGAGATTTCTAGCTAAGAAGGAATCATCAATGAGAGCCACCACCAGACATCAGGTAGTAGAGTCATCTGCAGCAATTAGTAGGTGGATGACACGGGGGCCCATGTGGGCTCGGCCTTCTAGTGGAAGACCTTAGGATACTGGGTCGGTGGTGTGGGGCACACAAGACAGAGAAAGGCAGCTGAGGGGTAGACATTATTACACGTGTTGTGGGCAGGGTCACATGGATCGTGATTTCCCTATTAGCTATACGGACGACTAGTAGATGGTCGAGGGACTTCCAAGGCAGAGGAAAAGATTAAATTGAGGAGGTTTACAGGCAGCATATAGACGTGGCAGAGGAGCTATCTGTTCAACAGCAAGTAGGTAGTTATTCGAGGATATACCATCACCACCTCCAGGTGGTCCACCCTGATCACAGGGGGCTAGTTGATAGGGACAAGCTCTGCTCTAGGCAGCTAAGGGCTACGACCACGACGCTTCAGAGATGATTAGAGGTATGGTCTTTATCTACTCCTCTTTAGTTGTAGTACTTATAGACACATGTATTAGTCACTCTTTAATTACCATGACCCTCGTTCAGAGCTCTAAGATTCTAGTGGAGACGTTGGCATGATCCTTATGGCTAGAGACTCCTACGGGAGTGGATTCAATGATTACACACTGGTGCTGATAGTGTGAGCTTACTCTAGGAGGCAAGAGATTTGACTACGATCTTCTTGTAGCGGCATTGAGGAAATATGACATCGACTTGGGTATGGACTAGTTATCAATATTCCATGATCGAATTGGATTTATTAGGAGCACAGTACGATGTGTCCGTGAGGATGAGACCTGCTTTTCATTCATTGGTGAGAAGGGAACCTTTGCATTACAGGATGTACTTACCCAGTGGATGGTGAAGTCAATCACACATTAGTTGGATAGTCTTACCCTTAGAGCAGCTGATGTTGAGAGTCCAAGCTATCCAATAGTGGTGGACTAGTTTGCTGATGTCTTTCTTGATGATGTCCTGGGACTACCCCCACATAGAGAAGTAGACTTTTATATCGATCAGTACCCTAGGATGAAGTTGATGTCTATGCCAACATATCAGATGGCTCTCACAGATAATCATGAGTATGGGTATGGTTGGAGGAATTATAAAGAATGGGGTTCATAAGGACCAACGTTTCTCCATGTGTAGCCACGATTTTTATTTCTAAGAAGGTAGATGGGAGATTGAGACTCTATGAGGACTATCAGTTCCTGAACCATGTGAACATGAAGAAGAATTATCCACTTTCGAGGATTGATGATCTTTTCGATCAGTTGAATAGAGCTCGTTGGTTGTCGAAGACAGACCTCAGATCAGGATATCATCAGCTAAGGGAACTATATGAGTATGTGCAGAAGAAGGACATCAGATGTTGACATGGCCAAAATGTGTTTTTGGTTATTCCATTCGTCATGACCAATGCCCTAGCAGTGTTCTTGGGACTCACGAACAGAATCATCTAGACATTCCTTGATCTTGTAATTTTGGTCTTCATTGAAGACATCTTATTATCCTATGTGATGGAGGAGGATCATACCTATTATCTGCAAATAGTTATGGATAAACTCTAAAAGAACCAAATTTATGGTAAGCTCTCAAAGATCCAATTCTGGATACGAGATATCCACTTTCGGAGACACCTTATCTCAGAGGCTAGAGTTGTGGTGGATCCAGAAATGATAAAATCTGTACTTTCTTGGGATCCACCAAAGAGTATGACCGAGGTTCAGTACTTCTTGGGATTGGCTGGATACTCCCGGAGATTCATGTAGGAATTTTCAAGAGTTGTGTCACCCTTGGCAGCATTGAAAAATAAAGGACATCCTTTTGAATGTACGGAGAGAGGTCAGTAGTGTTTTTGAATGCTGAGCAGTGACTGAAAAGTGTCCCATTCGTGAGGCTACTAGAAGTTCTCATTGGGTATGTAGTCTACTGTGATGCATCAGATACTGGAATTGGGTGTGTCTTGATGCAGGGGCGAGCAGTGATCGCCTACGGCGGACAATAGCTACGGTAACATGAGTAGAACTATGCTACCCACAACCTATAGATAACATCCTTCTCCTTCTTCCTGATAATTTAGCGACATTACTAGATGGGAAAATGTTTTATAGTCTACATTGATCACAAGAGTCTCAAATATATCATCTCTCAGAAGGACCTGAACCTGAGATATTGGTAATGGTTAGAGTTCCTCCATGACATTGAATTTGAGATAGTATATACTATTGGGATAAGGAACATGGTAGATAAAGCACTCAGTATGATGTCTAAACTTTTGCTGCTGAGTGATGGGACTGAGAAGCTAGATGTGTAGCATATATCTTTCATGGATAGAGATAGAGAGGCTTACCTCTAGTCTCTGACAGTCACTCCCCCACTACTTCAGCGAGTCTGGGAGACACAACATGGGTATACTGACTATGTGGATTGATGTGCACATATATCCTTAAGACAGGCACCTGATGGATTTTATATAGGTGGAGAGGATTTCATCCTTTTTAGAAGACATACCATGGTATCGGTGGGGCTACAGGAGGAGGTGTTGATGGATTTCTATACGTCCCCTCTGGCGGTACATCTGGGTGTGGAGAAGATATACCCGGACCTTTGGTGCCATCCTTGGTGTCCCGGGATGAATAAAGCATTGGTAGAGTCTGTTTCATGATGCCTCACTTTTCAGCAAGTGAAATCCAAGAATCATGTTCTAGAAGGCTTAGCACAACCACTAGAGGTGTCAGAGTAGAAGTAAAATGTAATCTCCATGTAATTTTTGTTAGGGCATCCATGTATGTCTAGGGGACAAGATTCAATTTGGGTGATTGATGATCGAATCCCCAAGTAGGCCCACTTCCTACATATCTAATAGTAGGGATCAGTATAGGTCTTGGGATGCCTCTACATACAATAGATTGTGTGACTCCATGGGATGCCATCGAAGATCATCTCTGATTGTGATGCAAGTTTCACAACCCTGTTGTGGAAGGGATTACAGGAGGCATTTGAGAATCATCTATGTTTGAGAACTGCCTTTCATCCCCAAATGGATGGTCAGATAGAGAGAACCATTCAGATGCTAGAGGATATGCTTCGTGCATGCATCCTATCTTGTTTCCATAGTTGGGAGGGTCACTTTTCTTTGGTGGAGTTCGCATTCAATAACAATTATCACTCGACCATCGGTATGACACCATTCAAGGAATTGTACGGTCGACCATGTAGATCACCTCTATGTTGGACAAACCAAGGGGAGTCAGTATTTATGGGTCCAGAGATGGTACGGGCTACCACAGAGAAAGTGCAGATCATACAGGAGTGGAAGAAGACTGTACAGACAAGACATATGTTTTATGCGGACTTGAGATGGAGACCTATGGATTTCTAGGAGGGGGAAACGTACTCTTGCGAGTGTCACCTCAGTGTGGACTACAGATATTTGGCTGAGGCCACAAGTTACCACCTTGGTTTATCAGACCATTTCTGATACTTTTGAGGATAGGTGAGGTGGAATACCTCTTGGAACTTCCACCACAACTGGATCGGGTGCACGATGTCTTCCATGTATCCTAGCTAAGGAGATACATTCAGGACCCATCACCCATCATATACCACACAGAGATGGACTTCGATGATGGGGCGATGTTTATGGAGGTTCTAGTAGATATAGAGGGTCGACATGAGTGGGTCCTTTGTGGGAAGATGATAACTCTGGTGCGAGTTTGTCGGCAGATTGGGAACCTGAAAGAGAGCTCATGGGAGAGGGAGGCTCAGATTCATGCTCAGTACCTCCATTTATTTATTTAGTCAATGTTGTAGATTTTGGGGATGATAATCCCTAAGGTGGAATGAATATAAAGACATTGATTTTTCCGTGTAAACTTATTTAAATTATATAGAAATATTACGAGTCTATGAAAATTGAAAGCGCGTGATTTTGAGGGCAGGAGTGCCCGAAATGAATTTTTGAACCTTTTTTCTATTGTAAGTTCAGTAAACATGTGACCGGTGTTTTCTAACTTTTTAACTGATGCTTGGATTCAAAATACAAGTGCATTGTTGAATCCACAGTGTCAGGATTTTTTTAAAGGAACATCATTTCGACCGTAGTAGGTCTGGAGAAAATGTTATGGTTTGGGACTTTTTAATTAAAATATAATAACATTATTATTTTATTTTCATTCTTTTCCTCCAATGGACAAGTGGAGTGTGGGACCAGTGATGTATCATGCCATTAAATGGATGGACCCTTAATTAAAATTTAACAACAAAGTTGGGGAATAAGGAAGCTTCCTAATTAATGAGCCCCATTAATTCCCAACACCGTTGCACACTCTCCCCCTCTCTTATTTATATGGAGATTGGGGAGAGGTTTCAGCACAGATTCACCATGAAATGAAGTTCTAAAGGGGTACCAACATACCAAACCCTTGGGGAATGGAGCTGGTTCTGGTGAGGGGTGATGAGTGACAGCGAAACCCCAAATCGAAGGACGATGTACAAGCAGCATTGTTGGAAGCCTGTGGTGGGAACAAATATCACCGATAAACCATCCGGTGTGGACTTTCGCCAACCTTTTATGAGGTAGCGGTATGATTCTTTTTTAATTCAAAGAATATTGAACCCTTTATCCTCCCTCGTGATTATGAGATAAAATGGAGGGTGTGTGCCTATCGAACCTGGCCCAAACCCTAAACTACTTTTTCTACCCCTTTCGATCTCAGTTGAAGTCTATCGGTGTGGCAGTGCTAGCGACCGGCACCTGCAGCGACCAATGTGGCAGATGGCACCAATCATCTGCGATAAAGGATGTGGCTCACCCATGCCACCGGAGGAACCAGTTTTGGCTTGTTAGCCGTGCTGGTCGGAGGAGGCAGACAGCATGTCAGACGGCTATAGAAGGAGGAGGAAATGCGAGAAGCGCATCACCGGAGGACTCAGGCCACATCTCGTTAGATGTGGTAAACTGGAGGAAAGGTGGAAACCCCACCAGCCAACTGTGGGTGGCGGAGAGGCACGCATATGTGCCCTGCTATAGAAGACGGACGACACACCGGCTAGTCATGATGGATCGATTGGACCCGCTCCAGTGTGTCCCATATACCACCTAGCTGCGTCACATGTCTCCACTTCTGTAGTGGATCCAAACAACCTTCTGGTTGTTTGGAAAACCAAGGGTCTCACCTCCCAGTGTCATCTAGGGTGGGACGCACCTCATGTGGCATGGCCGCTTTCCCAGTGGGATGTCACCTTGTGGGCCGCCCACCCATTGAGTCGCCTGCCGTGCATACCACCCCCTTACAGGCCGATCCGTGCCCCTCCACGGGCCATGTCGCCCTCTTGCGGGTCAGGCCGGACTGTGGCCCAGTGGACCGAGCCTACCATGGCCTAGCCTGGCCGGGCCGGACCTAGACCGGGTTGGGCCAGGTCAGTCCAGACCCGTGCCTAACAAGGCCTAGAAACCCTAAAGGGTCCATATCGTGAAATTTAGGCATATGTTTCATGAACCGTATATAAAGATGTGGCCTATTGTGTGAGAAAGTTCTTTTTTATACACCACTTGAGTTTCAGAAATTGTTGGAGTATGGCTAGAAAGTATCTAACCAGAATCCAACTAGTTCCCCAGAGCTAAAATGCTTATAACTCATAGACAGGGCATTTGATTGACGCATTGTCTGTCATGTTAGAACCTATACGACATGGAGGTCCTTTGGCTAACTCCTTTTTGGATCTTATTGGCATTCTAGGTATGACTGATATCTCGAGGGGAAGATTCTAAGGAACTTGAGTGTGCTAGGTGTGATGAATCATGTGGTTGGCTGTAATGTGAAGAAAGAACAATGATCCAGTATGGGTTAGCATCTATCAGATCTTATGTGGATCAGTGCTAAGTGATCATGTGTGGGTCAGTGCTTAGAAATCCTATGCGGGTCAGCAAATACCGATCCTATGTTGGTTAGATTCTATATGGGTTACCAGGGGTTAGTTACCTTTTGATACTACGTTTTTCGAATCCTGTGTGGGTCAGCGGGGTGGGGAGGGGGAGTTACCTTTCGATATTTTGCAGTTTATATCCTGTGTGGGTCAGCGGGGATTAGTAACCTATCGATAATATGTGGGTCAGAGGCTATTCTACTTAACAGAATAACATAATATAGACTTAAGACTAATCTTCTGTACTTTTGTACTTAAGTTATACCTGAGTGTGACCTGAGTCTTTTGCCTATGTGGTACACCAATCTTTATAGTGTTATATGTGTGTTAATTTTTGTTGTGTGATGTATCATGTGTGATACTTCCACCTTCGTGGTTTTGTCTTCGCGGTGTTACCTATATACTACTTCTAGCTTCATGATTTAACCTATGCGATACTTCTACCATTGTGGTGTTTTCTTCGTTGTGTTACTTGTGTGTTACTTCTAAATTAGTGGTGTTACATGTATGGTATTTATACCTTCGTGGTGTTAGCTTAGTGGTATTCATCCCTCTTGTAATAGATGATTTTATCTTGATAACCTAGGTATATGTATGGGAATATACCTAAGTGGAGTTCAAGTCTTGTTTTTTTGTATTTTCTTCTGTGGAACTCTAGGAGACCTAAGTGGTCCTGGGGTTCCTAATGTGTGTTGTTATACTCACCCCGGCACAGGATTCTCTCGTACCTTGTAGTGTTATGTGAACACGAAAGACAACATTGATCAAGACTGAGGGATCTAGGACCTGATGGTACTCGGAGGTGGACAATCTCGCGTGACGTGAAGTAGGGAATACTAATCGTGAGTTGTACCTACCCTTTAGGTAGGATCCTTGGTGGATGATCCAAGAGTTGTTTTCCCCTTTTCAGTTGTATTTTACTTTTCACTTGTACATGTACATATCATTTGGGCTTGTATTACGACCTATTTTACTTTTAATGCACTTTTTTACTACGGTAGTTTACTCAGTGGTTGCTTCTTGTTATGTTCTTGGACTATGTGTCCATACAGGTTTAAAGGAAATGTCTTCCCATATTAGGGATACGCCTTCCTGGTGCTAGTCGCCAGCCCCTGGCCTCTGGATGGTGGGCTTCGGGTATTCATGACATGGTCCCCAAGGGATGGGTCATGACACAAATATTCTATAATAATATTTTATTTAATGTAATATCATATTCTATTATCATTTTAATAGGTTGTTGTCGTCTTTTAAAACTTATCTTTGGGTTTATCTTGATAGTTAACCTATTTTTATGTTATCCCCTATAAAAACATAATCAATCTCAAAGGATTATAACATAACTTTTAAGAAATATAATGATTCATAATTGATAATTTGATGAAATTTTAGACTATAACATATCCTAATTTTTCTCTTAAATGATTTTTGAAATTTTCAATAATTTAATTAAATATTATTTTGATAAATTATCATCATTCTCGGTTTGGAAACTATTTATGTGAAATGACTTAAAATTTCATAATAAAATGTTAGAATTAATTTATTAGACCATAAAACAAGACTAATATGAATTAATAATCTTTTAAATTTTCATAACACTATAATTCATTCAAATTATTATTACTTTAATCATCTCAAAATCAATTATTATTAATTGAATAAATACTATAATAGATTTTAGAATGAATTTAAGGATAAATTTTAATCAATAATAATTATAAATATAATATCCTCCAAAATAAAATTTCATTATAAATAAATAGAAATCTAGACCCATTGACCACATGAAATTTTTTATATGTTAACATATAAATAATATAAAAACTAATTGGGTAAAATTTTAAATTTTTCTTCACATTAAATATCATATTGGTTAATTTAATGGAAAAGTTCCCATTAAACAAATAATCATCCAAAATAATAATTAATTTTTCAAATTATCTTAATCCAATGATAATTAAGAGGTAAAGGTATTTTCTTATAAACTAGTTTTAATATAGATTTGCACAATTTACACATTATTGATGTCATTAATTTTACCAGTTACTATTCATATCGACCAAAAATAAAAGTAGACTATATTCCTTATTTCTACCATATGATTTGAAACATTTAATCCATTTTCATGATTATAGATCAATATGTAATGGAAATTAATTTAAATAAAATAGTAGAAAAAACACGATAAATACCAATTTGTAAAAAATTACTATTTTTACCATAAAATATAGTATATTATAATAACTTTATAATTTAAGTATTAAATGAGAGTAAAAACATAATATTTAATATTTAATATATAAATTTCATTAAAATAATTCATCAATAGTGATTAATATAATTTGTTAAATTAAAAATACAATGTGCTCAGATAAAAGGTTTTTCTGAAAATTATTTCATTTCATTAAAATTAAATTTTATATTAATTTATAACCAATGTATAACAATAGAATTTATTTCATTATTATTTAATCCATATTTTTTCATAATCTTGTTTTTCAATTCTGTTCGGTCAATCCACCAGATATGTAATTATTATGACATAATAATATTTAAATAATATATCATTGTTTTATTAAAACTTGTGTTTCCTGTAATGGATCGAGTCAAATAAAAATTACATTTAAAAATTAATAAAATATCAAGGTTTTAAACATAACCTACATCATTATCTACATCCATAAAAGGATAAATGAAACCATCGATCAAGTGTACGGTGAAATACATCCTATCGAACCAATGTTATTATTTTCCATCAATGCCACCAATGACTAGACATAGTGATGGATTTGAAATTTTTATATGATATTTTCAACATTATTATACATACATAATTAAAATATAACATCTAATTTCTTATCATCCAGTCCATTTGAAAACGATAATGTCACTTGTGTGTGAATGTGGACTATCACCACCACGTAGCGATGTGATACGTTTTTGTTTTCACATTTACATGGATAGTATTAAATATATATATAATGAACATAAATTATATATAATATATGAATATAAGTCTCTAAATTTGTATTAATTTCATCATTTCTCTGTTCCAATAGTTGAAAAACGAAAACAATTTTCATGTATACATATGACCTACGGTCTACATAACAAATTTAATTGTTTTCAATGTATCTTACTTTTATGAATTACTATATAAATCTATATAATTATATTATATGATATCTATATCATTTTTAACATTATTTATATTATGAAACAACATATACTTTTCATGAAAAAATACAATAATACCCAAACATATATGAATTAAGAACGATTTCTAACAAAGAGATGTGATTTTATTAATTATTTATTGTTAAAAAGTTGACAAAATGGTTAAAATTAATTCTATAATGTATAATATATGATTATGTATGTGGAATACAAGTTCAATAAACCTATATTTATTATACATGAGGTTTTTACATGTACTAATAATGTCAATACATGAGGTATGCGATTTTGTTCTAACTTTTATTACCATGTGACACATTCCAATACACATATAGATTATATGATTTGGCGTACAAAAATTCTATTATTATATTTTATTTTGATTGATAACAAAATGTGGTTTATTTATATATCAATCTATAGATCCTTCATTCTTGAGGATTCTGATTCAAAATTTACTAAATTTGTAAATGTTATATGTTACAATGTCGTTGTTTATATATATTTATTATGATTGAGTTGCCAATGATGAAATATAAATATTTTTATCCCATTAAACAAGTGAATTATTTTTTAAATTGGATATATAATGAGAATAAATATTTTGTTTTAATATCCATCTCTTTATGTACTAAAGATACTAAATGACTATTTTTTATGAAAAATATTCTTTAATTATCTCTTCAACTAAAAAATATTTTTATTCCACGTCTATTTGTTTAGAACTTTTTTAAAATAATTTTTTTACTCCACTAAAATTATTTTTCATGGAATTGTTAACAATTTAAGAGATTTTTTTAAAAAATAAAATAAATTTCATTATTATTTTCTAAATAATTCCCTATTGTATTTTTATTGAAAATGAAAAATAAATAATCATATTAACATGTATGATATAAATTTTTTTCTACTTTCATGACTTATAAATGATTTAAAAAGTCATATAAAGTTTACAAATTTAATTTTAAATAATATTTTATGATTAATAATTAGGAATTTTAGGATATTGAAAAGTCATTTTCAAATTGGAAAGGTAGTTTTCTAAAAGAATATTTTAATGATTTTTGTGAAATTTATGACCTCAAACGAGAAACCTAGTGGTGTTTATGTTTTAATAGGGATACGATCCAGTGATACCATACTAATACTTAATTTAGATGGTTTATGATTTTGATGAAATTTTTGTAATAAAACCCATTTATTTTCAATGGGTTATACTATGAAGATTTTTTTATGACAACTACTTTTTTACATCAGTTCTAGTATTTAATGGATAGAACCAATATTTTTTATTCCTGCAATGAATTGGGTAATGATGGATATCTCTTGAATAAATAAGTTATTCTTCAGCCTAGTTTCGTTTTAATAATTTCAAATCCGGACATAGTTTTCAAGTCCGTAAGATTTATCATGAACTCATATTTAATGTCCATATGTTTATGCATGTATGTAGCTTTTATACCATACTTTTATGTGTGGACCGAATCTTCATGTGCATAAATTTATGCAGGATCCTAATTTTAGGTCCTGAACATAATTATTTTACATGTTATAATTTATAAATGTTCACAATGTTATAATATTTTATATTTAGATATATATATGTATTATGCTATTTTAATTCTCTAATAAATCATATTATTTTATTCCACATTGATTCATGTATTAAAAACTCAAAATCCTCATCCCATAACTCATGATCTAAATAATTGACATGTAGGGTATTGTTTTTATATGTTAATATCATTGGTCTCTTACCCTTATACTCATGTTTTTTTATGTGACCATTGAAACCTACCTCATTTACCCTTACTAAAAATATATTCTCGCCCTTTAATACGTTTCCATTCTACATATTATTGAGAAATGTATTAACTATGATATGTTAGTGAAGGATTATAGTTATCATGAACTTAGTGGGAGATGATTTAGTTCAATGATGATGTTTTTTATATATGTATAAATAATTATAATGGAATATAACATAAATGTTCATGTATGGATCATTATGTTATGTGATTACTTATAATTTAGTGTGATTCTTTGATTTTTTTTCCTCTTTTTTTGAAGGAATTTTTTTATTGATGTATTTCATTACATAATGTAAAATATTCCTTTCACATGGAATCGACTTGTATTGTGCTACATTCAACACCGTCCGGGCATGCGTTATGCAAAACACCGAATTAGCATGCGTTATAGGCACCAATAAGTTTCTATAAAACATTATTTTATTATTGAAATTATATAATTATAACCTAGTGGATAAACATATTGATATAAATATAAATAAATAGTTTTTAAATAGTTATTATAATTTTTTATAGAAATAAAAAATATGGATAATGAAAGATATAATTTCTTGTAATGTCCTTATATGTTTAAAAATACAATGATCTACACTTCACATCCTTCTATAAAAAATAATAAAATGAATTTTATAAACATATAAAAATTTAATATCAAAAAATAAACTTCATTTTTTATTTTAATATTCTGAAATTATATTAGCATGAATTTTGGGGATTTTTAAGAGAAACATTATTTTTTATGAATAGTGAAAATTGATGATTCTTTATTAAAAAAAACATTTTTTATTAAATAATTATTAATCTTAAATTATATTTTATGTTTCTGTCCAGGTATAATTAAATCAATTATTCATCTATTAAAAAAATTTATGTAATTAAAATAAATTTAACTTTGAGATTTAGTATTAAAAATTAATAATATTTTGATCATATTCCTACGTCAAAACCCATAATGTTTTCCCCTATATAGGATAAGAATTATTCACAATTTTTCGTCTTTTGCGAAATAAATTTCAAAAAAATTGTCAAAAACACTAGTATTAATTATACTATATATATTCTAATTATATCATGTTGAATTTTGAGAGAACAGATTAATAAAAATTATTAAAATTAATCATATTGGTTATGGTCTAATTAAGCATAATTGTGGAAAAAACATAATCTTAGGATCCAAAATGTCCTAAAAACGTGTCCAAAATCCATTGGATTTACATATGTTGTCAATAAAAATTCTATTATAGTGTTTTTTTGGATTGGTATGGAATTTTATGTAGTAACATTTCTACACGTAACTTGTTTTAAAAAATTTCAAGTGAGTCATTTTCCTTGACTATAAAAGGCCACCACATCTCCCCCCTCTTCAATCCTATCAAAATTATTTTGATCAGATGAGATATTCCAAATACTCCACTAAATTTACCTTCCTTCCTCCTAGAATCCTTTCCTTGCTCTGAATGTAATTATAGGGACCCTTTTGGTACAAACCAAAATGAGTTACTTGATTAAAAGGTAACCTCTTCTCTCAAGATCCTTCATTTTATTTTTTTCTCAACCACCTCCACTTTTTTATTTCCATGACTGTAACATAAAAAAATTATGATCAATATACTAGGATTATTTATTCAATGTTTTCAACCTACACTTACCGAAAACATCATATAGTGGGAAACAAACGTACTATTTACATTGAACTACCACATCATTAAATTTTTATTGTTTGTTTTTCTATTACAACCTATCATGATAGAAATTATGATGGAAAATATTTTTATATGTGTCATAAATTATATGTATTATGTATTTATGATTTTTTATACCTGTTAAAACACATATATTTTTTCTTTTCTTTTATTGATAATATAATAATTTCATTTCTGGAAGTGTTGGCGACCGCCCCCTCAAAGCGATATGAGTCATTCACACACTACATAGAATGTATTAAGGAATGGTTTAATGAAAATATATGATATACATGATATAATAACTATAAATTAGTAATGATATATATATATATATATTATACCTTATTTCATTCAATACGACTGTAAACTTAGAAACAATGTTCATGTGTACATACAGCTTACCATATCCATGAACAGTGTATAACATCTAGTCCATCTATATTATATAGAAATTATAATAAAAAATACATAATATATATAGTTTTTATATCATTTCATAGATTATATAATCATCATATAATTGTAAAAATCAATGGTATAACATATTAAGACACATTAGAAGAAGATAGTGAATATTACCCAAAGGGAAACCTTAATATAAGATTGTCAACAAGTGGGTCATGTACGGAAATTATCAAAACATATATTGTATGATATTTAAGAATATGATTCATTATTTAAAATAAATTTTTATTTGCTATACATGTGTTTTGAATGAGTACTATGAGATTCTAGACATACAGTAAGGGGATTTCAACTCAAATTTTATTTCCATTAGATACATGATTTATTCACCCCAAATACCTTTTTTTTTTGTGTATGATGACCATGGATGCGTTAAATTATTATTAAAATTTTATTTATGTGTATTTACATATCCATCATGATATTTATATCATTGGTTTTAAATTTCAAAACATACCAAATCGATAAAATTGTTTTGTCCTAATTTTCTATCTATGAGATTCATGTTTCGTTAAGAACCTAAATTATATTTCAATAGATATATACATATATTTTACATATTATTTCATGAAAAAAAATAATTGATATTTTAATCTTCATGTAATTTTACTTTCTTAAACTTGGATTATGGTTCAATGTTTCAATGTTATAATAGTTTATTAGTATAATCTCATAACATTATGTTATTCTTTATGTTCATGATTTATTTGGATAAATCATATGATACAACTCTCAAGAACACTCACGAGTTTCCTTATCCTATTTTTACTAAAGATATATTAATTTATTTGTACCATTTCTCTACTCTATGGTACCTATGGTAGTTATGAATTTTTTTAAGAACGCTCGACTTTACCCTCTCATCGGTCAGATATCTTTGTTCCATCCAAACCATGTTATCTTAAATGGGTTTCTAAGAATATTTTTAAATTATCCTATAATCATTAAAATACATTTTTACCCTTTTTTCACTTACCAATATCTTTATAGGAATATTCTTTTCATTTTAGGAATAATGTATTTTCCAAAACATTTTACTATTAGTAAATAATATTCTTTTAACATCATATGGAATGTATGGATTCACCAATAGTTACTTCATTGAATCATCCTTTTCATTTTTTAAATGATAATTATTAATAATTTGTTTAATTGTTACTTTCAAGGGAAATTGTTTTCCAAATATTTTCAAGACTCATTTATAAATTTTCATGAAAAACTATTTTTAAAATGTTTTCAGGCTTCTTTTATATGTTTTCAAAGAAAATTGTTTTCAAAATACATTCATTATTCATTTAAATACATTGAATGGAATTTTTTTTCAATATTTTTTCAAGATTATTTTATATTTTTTCAAGGAGAACTGTTTTTGAAATGTTTTCATTCTTCTTTTATATGTTTTGAATGATTTTTTTTTCAAAATGTTTCTGTGCCTTATTTAAATTTTTTGAAAGCATTTCAAAATATATGGGTTTCAAAACATTTTCATGAATTTTTTTAATTATTTAATCCTTTGTAATGAAATATAATTTTATTATGATTTTAATATTACTTTATATGTTCTCAAAGAAGAAAGTTTTTAAAATTATTTCATGTATTCATTATATGATATTAAGGCATCATATATGAAAATGTTTTTTAAATGGACTTCTGTATAAAAAGAATTATTCAACGAAGAAAGGATATTTTCCTCAAGAAATGTTTTTGAGAGATAATTTATAATTTTTTTGCATATAAGATTACATAGGTTGATGTCAGTCACTCCATTTTAAATAATGATCTAAAGGTTATATTTATAATCATTTTATGAATGGTTTATGCTTAATGTTATGGTATTTATGAAACATGTTTTTCTTTCCCATGTTATATGTTTAGGAATTATGGTTCTCTTTCATAGGTTTTGACTTTGATGAAATCAATATGAAACCTATGTTTTTGTAGAAGTTACGATATAATTACATGTTTGTAATACCCAATTCATTTCATGGGTTATGATATGATTATTTATGAAATTTTCACACATGTATGTATGATTTGATTATGAGATGGGTGGGACCAATATCACCAACTAATGCATTTGGTAAATATTTATATATAATGATATATACTAATATAGTCATGGGAATGAACCTTGACATCTAATATGGTCTTGGGAGTGAACCATGACTACAAATATGGTATGGGTACCGTACCCGTACTACTAAAATAGTCTTGGAAGTGATTCCTTGGAAACTATGAAAATCATAGTATTTGATTGTGTGTCTTCCATAATTCCATCTTATATTCCTATACTGTGCTTTTATAAGTTATGATCATAATTATATTATGATCCATGTCATAAGATTTTTCAATAATTATTATGATCTCTAATATATAGGTTATAATATTAAAATGTTATGATCATTTTCCATAGCCTTTGTTCATGTTATGATTACAATTATAATTTATTTAGCCTTATTGAACATCTAAAATCACCCCTTATTGTATTTCACTTCCCATAGTTATGGGGAAAGGTTTTAGGTAAAATTACTAAAAGTAGAGATCTTTATGGGAGATGTTTAATATCTTATACTACGATAGATTATTTTCTTTCCATGATTCCAAAGACACTAAACTATTAAGCTCCTTAGGCATGTATTATTGTAATATACTGAATATTCATATAAAATGGTGTAATATCCATGTACGTTATTCTCGGGTTGGTATCGTTGGTATCAAAGGAAAATTTCTATCATCATTTTTAAACTTGTATTACAAACTAATAGATATTTACCATTGTATATTTCTAAGGATATATCTAAGTATATCTCTAAGTATAAGAATAGGGATGATATAACATTAAAATAAATATCCTGTAATTTTGGTAAATGATAGTGTGAATGGTTCCCTAGAAATACACCACTTATTAGAAAATACAAGTGAATTTTTCTCTATTAAATATGTACCAATGAGTATCAAATATGATAATATGTTCCAGGCTCGACTCGGGGTAATCTTGTACAAGACAATATTCCATTCTATACACCTGCTTTTACAATCTCAAGGGATGTGCTTTATGAATTCACAAAACTCTACATGAACCATCATGATAGATTTAAATAGAGTATTATTTTGAATAAATTAGGATAAAACTATAGTTTTATAGATTAATTATCTTGTATCCATGATTTAGTCACACTATATGTAATTTTTCATGATTTTATGGCATCCCAATATGATAAATGTTTCTCATAGTATGCTTTATGGTTATATTAAATTGAGACAAGTTGATGGATAATGGTTACCATTTGTTGATTCATATGTGGATATAATGGTTACCATTTATTGATTCGTATGTGGATATAATGGTCATTATGTGAATCAATTTCTCAAGTGAAAATATCCAAAATAGAATCATAAAGTTTGTATGATTATTGGTTATACATTTGAAGATAATGAGACTAAAAACCCACATGTGAAATATGTGTTATATTATTCCATTATTATTACCATTAAAAATGAGAATCATAATAGGATTGAGTTTGAATAACCTTAATAAATGACACATATTACATATTATATGAAATGGGTATTAAATAATATGTTGTTGAAGCCTAAGTAATGGTTTAAGAATAATGTCGTATAATTGATGTGTTCATGATTTTGAATTAAAATATTATATTAAATTAATCATGAAATATTCTATTATTTTTAGTTTTTGTTCTTATTATTTAATGAAAAATATATGTTCAAGGGTGATTTCATGGAAATGTGATATTATGATTAAGGGAAGGAAACCCTTAATTAATTCCTGATGCCTAGAAAATGATATTTGTATAAATATATGTAAGACATGAATAAGTAAATTGGATGTTGTGGAGTACCTTAGAAATGATTATTGAAAATGTGGAAAATTTCATCAATGATTAATTTTATGAATTCTTGGATTTAAATAATGTATCCCACAATCAATGGAATAATTAAGCAAGAATGTTTTTCAAAAATGATTTCATTTAATTCAAGATATTACCATGTTTTAATGGAACATAAGATGAGGGTGTTCAAAAAAATGAAATTTGGAAGACAGGAGTTAATTTTTGATATAATGGGGATCAATTTTATCCTTATTCAATATTTTTTTCTATTTTTTTTGTATTTTAATCATTCGTAAGGGTTATAAGATTAACCATTTAGGGAAAGATTACATTAAACGTTGGATTATATTTGTTATGATAATCTATTATTCCCGCACATGAAGATTTATTTATGTTGGATTAATTATTATAAATAAATGTTATTCGGGATAACTAATATGTTATTGGATAGAATATCATGGGTATCATGATCTTTTCGTAATATAGGATTGAAAAATTCACCTACATTTATAGAGAATCTGGTGAAGTGGTTCAATGAAAAACCACGGGTGAAATTGTCCTAAAAACTATAAGTGTATCTTTACATCAAAATTATTCATCTTAAGTAAGATGAAATGTAAACATAATTTTATCCTAGTACCTTGATTTTCAATAGATTATATGTTCCATTAGGAAAATAGAAATTTATGGCTTTATGATTTGTATCATTCTCTTGACTGGTTCTCTATATCTCTCCTTCAGAACATGATGGTGAGATTTCTCTTCCATGTCCGAGGTTTCACTTCCCACCTATGTTGTCATATATTGTAATCCTCTTATGAGTTAATCTGGTTAACCATTATGGTTCCAAAATAAATTTTTTAAAGAAAGTTTTATAATAAATTTTTAGGATGTGGGATTATATGAATTAATGTATTAAAAATTTAATACCCAGACAAATTTCGATGGGGAAATTCTTTTTAATTGGTGTAGAATGTATAAAAAAAAATTTTAAATAATTTCTTTCTTAATTGAATGAATTTTTTTTATTTAATTTCACTAAGACAAATATTCCTTTTATATTTAACTTACTTGTCTAGCGCTATACACAACACTTACTTGGCATGATTTATATGCTACACTGACTTGGTGTGTGTTATACACAAAATTAAGATTCAATGAAACATTATTTTAATATTTAAATCTATAATTATAAACTATATTTTAATCATATTGATCTGAATATTAATATAAATTTTTTAAATATTGTTTCAAATGGTTTCATAGAAAAAATTTGTATTGATAATAAAATATATATTTTTCGCTAAATCCTTATATATTTTAAAATACTCTAAACTACAATTTGTATCCTTCTATGAAAAATCATAAAAATAATTTTTTTCACAAATACATATTTATTTTTATAAAATAAACTTATCTATTGAATTTAGAATTCCATAATTAGTTTAGGGTGAATTTTTGGGATTTTTATGAGAAACATCATTTTTTGATAAATAAATAAAATGCATGTTTTTTAGTTAAAAAATCAATTTCATTTATATAATTATTGATTTTAAATTATATTTTAATTATTTTAAGGTTAAATTAGATTAATTATTCATATATTAAAACAATTTAGGTCATTAGATCAATTTAACCTTGAAATTAAATATAAAAACCTAATAATCTTTTGAATATCATTATACATTCAAAACCTGTAATTTCATCACGTCTATACAATTATAATTAATCACCCATTTTCCTCATCAATGAATGTATTTTCAGAAAAAAAAAATTAATATAATCGATTTTAATCAATATAGTACTTATTTTTTATGTCGTTCATGTTGATTTGGAAAAAAAAATTGAATAAGTGATTAAAATTATTCACAAAGATAAAGGCCAAATTAAGCATTATTTGGGACTAAACCACAATCATAGGGTCCCAATTGACCTAGTAACATGTATAAATCCACATTTTCTGGCCATATTTTAGAAATTAACTATCAGTTATTTACTTTTATTTTTTTTATGACTTTTTTTATGTAATAACATGTGTTCATTTATGTTGTTTTAAAAAATTTCAGGTGGGTTCTTTTCCTTCCATTTAAAAGACCACAACCTAACTCTCTTTTGGACACTTGGAATAAATTTTATGTTCGAAAAATATTGACACAATAATATTAAAAAACTCCCCAAAATCAACCTATAATCATTTACTTCATCAAAAATAAATCCATGGAAGCCTTTCGGCACAAACCAAAAGGAGTTACCAGATTAAGAGTTAATCTATTCTTAGAAGATCTTTTATTATATTTTTTTCTCAACCCCCTATACATTATTTTACACATTATTTTATAATAACTAAAATATATTCAATAAACAAGGAATTGTTATGTCATGGTTTCAAACTACACATACACACACCTCCACCTGATTGGTAGAAAACTTACTATTTATGGTGAAACACCACCTCTCTAAATTATGATTATTCGTCTTTTTCTTTAACCCCTTCCATGATTGAAATTATGGGGGGAAATATTTTTATATGTAATATATTATATTTTTTATATTTTTTAAATTTTAAATATATATATATATAATATCAATTTATTTTTTTATATGATAATTTCTTTAGAGGAAGTGTGGACTACCTTCCCCTCAAAGTGACATGATTTGTTCACAGACTACACAAAAAGTATTAAGGATGGTTTTAATGAAAATATATGATATATATAAGATAATAATTCAAATATAGTAATGATATATATATATATATATATGAGTGTGTGTGTGTGTGTGTCATTTAAAATTGTTTATTCAATACAATTGTAAAAATAGAAACAACGTTCATGTATACATACAACTTACTGTCTCCATGAATGGTGTATTCCATTTTTTACCTATATATTATATAAAACACTATAGGAATCGTATTATTAATATTGATAATATGTATATCACGTGTTTCATTCTATAATCATCATATAAGTGTTACAAACAATTGTATAACAAATTAAGACATAGGAGAAGAACAAAGAGAGTATTACCTGGAGAGAAACCTTAACATAAGATTGTTAAGAAGTGGGAAATAAAAGGAGATAGTAAAGCCATATATGGTATAAAATACTATAATATGGTACTTTAAAATATGTATAATAAATTCACATTTAATATACAATTTTTTAATGAGTCCAATGAGAGTCATGATATAAGGTAATGAGATTTCATATCGCTTTTTATTTACATGTGATACATGCTTTATACACCACCAATTCATTATGTTTAGTGTTAAAAATTGCTGTGGATATTAAATTAATTTTATAATTTTATTTATGGGTACTTAAATATCCATTTTTTGATATTTATTTCATGTGTGTTATGTTTTAGATGTTACCAAATCGATAAAACATTTTCTTTTTAATTTTCATTATTTGGTATTCATGTTTTGTTATGAACCTAAATTATTTGTCAAGGGGTATATACTTTCATTTTACCTGTTAGGTCAAGATTGTAATTCTTTTATTTATATTTAAATCATCAGGTAATTTCTCTTTCATAAATAGGGATTATGGTTCCATATTAGTATGTTGTAAGAGTTTATTGAAACAATCTCATCAGTTTCATGATTTTTTTGTTTATTCTTCCATTGATGAAATGTTATGATACATCTCTCAATAACCCTCATGAGATTCCTTCTACAATTTTTACTTAAGATATATTCATTTATTTTTTACATTTATCTACTCGTTGATAAATCCAATAATTATGAATGTTTTTTAAGAACACTCAACTTTACCATTTAATCGGTTAGATATAAACGTTCCTTCAAAATCATGTTCTCTAAAAGGGATTATAATAATATTATTCCATTATCCTATATTCATTAAAAGACATTTTACCCTTCTTTATTTTAACTATTTATTCAAATTAATTTTATCTTCTCTTTCGAAATATGGAATGTTCCTATACTTTTTATCATGAAAAAAAAATTCCTTGGATGGAATGCATGTATTTACCTAACGTTATTTATCGGAAGAATACTCATATTTTATAAAAGAATAAAATTTAAGAAAGTGTTTTTTGAGGTTATTTTCAAGACTTTTTTTAAAAAAAATTTATTAAGATTATTTTTTATATTTTCATGGAAAATAATTTTCAAAATGTTTTTGACCTTCTTTTATAAGATTTAAAATATTATTTATAAATTTTTTGAAGATTATTTTAAAAAATAATTCAAGGGAAATTGATTTCAAAGTGTTTTCAGGATTCATTTATATATTTTCTAGGAAAATTGTTATTAAAATATTTTCAAGCCTTATATATAAATTTTTATTGTATTTTAAAAGAAATGGTTTTCAAAACACTTTAACTCTTTTTATTATGTTTTCAATTAAGAAGGTCTTCAAACCAATTTCAAGCATTTTTTATAACATTAAAAAGTGTTTTTAAATAAAACGTTTTTTAGTATATTTTTAAGATTATTTTTTATATTTTCAATAAAAATGTCTTCAAAATGATTTCAAGTACGCTATATATGTTTTATGTTATTATATACGAAAATGATTTTCAAATGGTATTATATATGAAAAAGAAATTTTCAGTGAAGAATGGATATTTTTCTCCTGAAATGTTATTGAAAGATATTTTAAAATTATTTTTCATCTATGATTACATTCGTTGATGTTTCTCATTCCCTTATAATAAATGACCTAAATGTCCAATTCATATTCCTTCTATGAATGGGTTGTTCCTAATATTATGGTCTTTATGAAACATATTTTTCATTCACATGTAACATGTTTATGAAATCCATTTTCTTTTATATTTTATTATTTTGATTAAATTATTATGAAACCTATCTCTTTCTATAGGTTATGATATAATTACATGTTTGTAATACCCATTTCATTTCAGGGGTTATGATATGGTTATTTATGATATTTTTTCATATGTATGTATGCTTTATTTATGAGTTGTTTGGGTCTTATATTATCCTTTAATGATTTAGATAATAGTTTAAATATAATGAGATATACTATGATTCTCTCAAGAAGAAACATTGACTACTAATATGGCCATGCGACTGGACCTTGACTATAAATATGGAATGTGGATTGAAATCATGCTACTACAATGATATTGGGAGTGAAACATGACTACCATAAACTTATGGCAACAAAACCAATTCTATATAGATGGCCTTAGAAGACATTCCATAGATATAATGGAAATAATATTATATTCTTCTATATCTACCACAATTCCTTGTTTTAATCCAATATTGTGATTTTATAACTTCTGACCATGAAAATATTATGATCCATGTCAGATGAATATCCAATATTTATTATGATCTCTAATAAGTATGTTATGATCTTATTTTTTTATGACCACGTTTCTATACCCTTTTTTCTTGTTATACTTACACATATCCTTCATTTAGCCTTACTGATAATCTGAACTCACCCCTTCTTAGGTTTCCATTCCACATGTTATGATGAAAGGTTTTAGGTAGAAGTAAAAAAGGTATAGATATTTATGGATTATGTTGAAGATATTCCACCAAGATAGAAGATTTTTTTCCATGATTCAAAAGTAAATAAGCTATTGAGGTCTTTAGGGATGTATTATTGTAATATAATGAGTATTCATGTAAACCGGAGTAATATCCATCCTTGTTATTCCTAGGTCACTATAGTTGGTATTAAAGGAAACTTTTATTCATCCTTTGGAAATTATGATGATAAATAATTTTTTATATTTGTTGTTATATTTCTATGGATACATATTGGTATGTCTATAAGGACAAGTATAGGGATGATTTAATGATTAGGAAAATGTCTTCGAATTTTTGTAAATGTTAAAGTGAGTTGATTCCTAGAAATACAACCCTTACAAGAAAATACAAGTGGTTATATCAATGGAATAGATCTACCTATGAGAAACAACTCTAATAAGATGTTCCAAGCCTGAGTTGGGGAAATCTTTTACACAACATGGGTCTTACTATTCCCTTAGTTTGGAAATCTTTAGCGATATGATTTGTGAAATCACAAAACTCTATATGAACCAATGTAATATTTTTAAATAGAGGAGGATAATGAATAACCCTGGATAAACCCATTGTGTTATAGAAGTGTGATGTTAGAGCCATGATTTATGTACCCTATAATTAATTTTTCATGGTAACATGGTATCCCAATATGATAATTGTTTCTCTCACAATGCAATCTAATTTTATTCAATTGAGATAAATTGAAGGATCATTGGTAAAATTTAATATTTCAAATGTGTAAATCATGGAAATTATTTGAGTATATTTTCCAAGTGTAAAGGTCATAAATATAATCATAAAGTTTGTATTATTATTGGATATACTTTTGAAGATAAAGAGACAGAAAACGGCTTGTGAGATGTATGTGATGTTCTTCTAGTAATATTTATATTAAACAAATGAAAAATGATTAGATTTAGTTTGAGAAACATTAATAAATGACATATATTTCATATTACGGGAAAGAGGTATTACAGAATATAATGATGAATCCTGAGTAATGGTTTAAGAAGAATATGGGATGAATGATTTATTTAAGTTTTGGATTTCAGTGATTATGTTATATAAATCAGGAAATATATTAATATTTTTATTATAAGTTTTTCTTATGGAATTAAAAGGATAGGTTTAGTGGCGATTTCATGGATATGTGAACTTTTTATTAAGGTATGGAAACCCTTAATTAATTCTTGATGTTGAGATAATGTTCTTTGGGTAAAGATATATTAGACATGAACAAGTAAATTGGATTATATGGTACCTTGGAACTAATTATGGAAAAAGTGGTTTATGTGTTCAATGATGGTGTTTATGACTTATTTTATTTGGAGAATGTATCATCTAGTCATTGAAATAAAAAAGAAAGCATGTTTTCCAAAATATTTTTTGTTAATTAAGGTTATTACCATGTTTGAAGAGAATATTCTAAGTGGGAATTCATATATATGAAATGTGACAACCAATAAATACTTTTTTATTTATATTGGATCAATGCTAAACTGATTCTATGATTTAATTTTAATGTTTTTATACTATAATAATTTTTAAGGTCTAAAAGGTTAAACATTTTTGGAAATATTAATTTACACATTGGATTATGTTAGTGATAATAAATTATTATCATACCACATGAGGATATAATCATATTAGAAAACATGTTCTAGAAATATGAGTCGATGAAAAATGATTACAGAGGTAATAAAACATCTCTGGTCTCATGATCTTTTAGAAAATTTGGAAATATAAATTTACTTTCCTTTTTAGAGAATGTGGTGAAGTGGTTTAGTGAACAACAAAGGGTAAAGTTGTTTTGAAAACATGAAAGTATATCTTTTCATAAAAATTATTCATCTTTCGGAAAACGATCTATAAATATAATTTTATCCTAGTACCTTGGATTTAGAAGGATCATTTTGTCTTTTAGGACATCACATATTTATGGCTTTCGGATTGTTAAAATTGTCATGACCTTGTTCTCTATCTCTCTACATCAGAACTTGATGGTGAGATTTCACTTCCATGTGCATGTTTTCACTTCCCTCTTATGTTATCCTATATGGGAATCTCAATATGTGTTAATTATGGTAAAAATTATAGTTATAACATTACCCTTTTAGAGGTTTTTTTAGTATTAATTTTTATGATGTGGTTTATATGAATGAAACTTTAATGTATTAGACATTTGATCACCCAAACAAAGTTTGGAGGATTAATTTATTTTAATGGGGGTAGAATCTATCGGAGTAATATTTTTTGAAATATATTTTTTCATTATTCAAATGAATTTTTTTATTGATTTTTTTATTACAATAATTCAAATATTCCATTCACATTGATCGATCTTGGCCTATTCTATAAATAAAACAGAATTGGCATGGATTATATGAAACACCTCCTTGGTGTGCATTATACGCAACACATAGTTTATATGAAACATCATTTTAAACATTAAATGTATAATTATAACCTAGATAATAAACATAGTGACATTAAAACTAATATCTACTTTCAAAATATTATTTATAATAGTTTTTTTGAAATAAAATATATTGATTTTGAAATATATAATTTTTGGTAAAGTCCGTATATGTTTGAAAATACTATGTTCTACACATCATATCCTTCTATGAAAAATAAAAAAATTAATTTTAGACACATATTGAAATTTAATTTATTAAAATAAACCTCATTTTTTCATGTATTATTCCAAAATTATATTAGTGTGGATTTTATGTATTTTTCTGAGAAACATTATTTTTATAAATAATGAAAATTATGTCTTTTAAATAAAACCAACCATTTCATTTAAATATTTATTATTGTTAAATTATATTTTGCTTTTTTTTAATGTCAAATTAGATCACTTATTAATCTATAAGTAAATTTAGGTTATTATAATAAATTTCACATTAAAATTGAAAATAAATCCTAATAATCTTTTGATCTTATTTCTACACTAAAATCCCATAATTTTTTCATGCTTGTGGGATTAAAATTAATCAAAACAAATTCATATAATTTCGAAAAAACCAACAACAACCATTTTAATCAGTACAATTGTGTCACCAAAGAATGATAAATGGTTAACTGAAAATATGGTGTGACTTATGTATACAAGGTGCACCTTACTTTTTAGGAGACTTCCTAATTTGAACTCCACACATAATTGTGCTTAGCTGGGAGTTGTGATTCGGATGGGAGACCTTCTGAGAAGTTTACCATGGTGTGTGTGAGTGTGGACAAAGAACACTGGAATGGAAATTTCTCAGCCTGTGGGGACTATCAATATTCAGATGTCCTAATCGGGAACCTGGGTGGGACCCAGGGTGGGGACAACATGTCTGTGGGGAAACTGATTAGCCCTAGAGGTCTAGGAACAAATGGCCATGTTAAAGGCGGGGTGTCTGTGCTGTCATCAGGTTCGAGATGATCCATTTGGTATCAAAGGTGGAACCCAGCCTTAAGTGAGGTTCACTGTCTAGGTTAATATTTAGGGCCCATAATGAGAAAATTGTTCTCAAGGGGGGGGGGTTAATTTAACACCAATGATTTATAAAGGGTTAAATGATAAAATGATATGACTCATTTCAACATTGTACATCATTCTTTTTATGATCCCACATGATTATAACTCCATTATTATGCGTTCTTGGCCTTAAGTAATGATCAGGATGTGTGACCTTCTAGGAAGTTTCCCATGGTGTGTGTGAGAGAGGTCCAATTACACTGGAAAGGAGATGTGTTGTCTTATGGGGACTATCATTAGTCAGATCACCCATTTAGGCATGTGGGTGGCCTCCAATGTGGGGACCACGTGTCTGCAGCAACAGGTGGGCACTACCGGGCCAGTACCTGATGACCTTGTTAATGGTGGGGTGTTTATGTTATCCCCGAGGCCCATTTTATACAATATTATTTAGAGTCTAATTGGATCATGTTAATTTTTGACCAAAATAATAAGTATAAGTGATTAAAAATAATCACAATTCTTAAGGCAAAATTAAGCATAATTAGCGACTAAACACTAATCTTAGGGGGCCAAATAAACTATAAACATGTCTAAAACCCTTGTAGGGATATATTTTGGCCATATAACATCCATTATTTAGTTTTATTGTTTTTGTATTAATATTTTTTGATAATAACATTTGTACACATAACTTGTTTGAAAAAAATTAATTTGAGTCCTCTTCCTTCCCAATAAAAGGCCACCACATGTCCCTCTAATTTACACAGCTCAGAACAATTATGTTCATCCAATAAATACCCAAATTCTCATAAAAATATTATTTAATTCTTCCTAGAAGACTCTACTAGGTCAGAAATAAATCCAAGTAAGCCTTTTGGCATAAACCAAAAGAAGTTACCCAATTAAGAGGTAGTCTCTTCTAACAAGATCCTTTGTTTAATTTTTATTAATCACCCTCCAAATTATTTTTCCAATATTTTAAAACCTAAAAATTATCATAAAAATAATTACATTTTGTTATTAAACGTGTTAAACCAATAATTACCCACACCTCCATCAAATAGTTATTGTGCATACTGTTTATGTGTATAGAGAACAACTACCTCAATAAATAATTATTGTGCATTTTTTCATTAACACATATCATGGAGGACATTTGGATGGAAAAACAATTTTTAAAAGTATTATATTATATTTAATATGTATTTAATATATTTTATTCATTTTACTATAAATATCTTTTTACATTAAATTTTATTTTAGTATGATTAATTCATTAGAGGATGTGTGGACCACCACCCCCTCAAAGCGATTTGATTCGTTCCCACACTACATGGAATGTATTAAGGATTTGTTTAGTGAAATTATATGACATATATGAAAACATAAATTTAGTTTAATAATGATATATACATATATATAAACAAATATATTTAGATATATCATTTAACTTGTTTCTTTCAATACGAAAATAAAAACTGAAACAAATTTCATGTGTACGTATGACTAATTGTGCCCATGAACGGTGTATTCCATTTCATAATTATATATTTTATTAATAATGATAATGAAAATATATGAATATAAATAATATTTATATCCTTTTTTAATTTTTCAAAACATGATATAATTTTAGGAAACAACGATATAACATATTAAGATGCATAATAAGAATAAAGCAAATATTTCCCGAATTGAAACTTTATCATATGTTTGCTAACAAGAGGGTAATAAAAGAAATAATAAAAACATATATGGTATTATATATATTTATATGGTTATTTAAAACATGTATAATATATTTATATTTATTATATAGGTGGTTTGGATGAGTACGATGACAGTCAATACCTAAGATAAGGGGATTCCATCTCACATTATATTTTTGTAAGATACATGCTTATTCACCACCATTCCATTTTTCTGGTATCTATAAATCCCTTATATGTATTAAATAAATAGTATACATGTATTTATATTCATGTAAATATCAATTCTATTATATTTATTTCACGTCGTTTATGTTTCAAACTTTACCAAATTGATAAAACAATTATTGTCTCAATTTGCCTTCTTTATGGCCCATGTTTATCTATGAACCGAAATTCGTTTTTAAGGTGTATAATCAACCATATAACATGTTATGTCTGGAATATCATTATGATTATATTTTATGATTTAGTTTTTATTAAATTCTTATGTGTGGATAATGGTTCAATGTTACCAAGTTATAATAGTTGAGTGAAACAATCTCATCACAATTCGAGATTGATTAAATTTAGTCTCCCTTTGATGAAATATTATGAACCATATAACACCCTGAGATTTTATGAGAATTTTTTTTCTGTCTTATGTTATACGCAACACCCATGGAATCTTTCACAGCACACAATACGTACTTGGCTTGCATTACAAGCAATCACGACCTTCCTCGATAGCGTGTGTAGTACACAATACCAGGTTTCACTAAACAACGATATATTATTATGAACTAGCCATTATGAATAGTATTAACTACATTTTGAATTTTATTATTCATATTACACATTTTCTAGAACATGTTAAGAGAACAAAATAAATTTTTCGGGTAAAATAAGTATTTTTTAAAAAATGCAGTTTTGCCGCCTTTTGATGGCGCACCCACATTAAATATAGTTATTGACATGTTTATAAGTTCAATATGAAAAAATAAAATTCCTCTTTTGAATCAGGGTATAAAAATTTACTTTTAATAAATTTTTTATATTTTTCTGATGACTTTCATATTTTGATGAATAGTAAAAATACGCTAATTTTTAATTAAAAACAACTTTTTTCATTGAGATAATTTATACAGTTAAATTATAATATTGAATGGTTTTAAAGTATAAATAGAATATATTTTTACCATTTAATATAATTTATGTCCTTATCATTAATTTTACATTGAATTCATAGGTAAAAACATTTCAATCTTTGGCAATGTTTTAACTTCTAAAACCCATTTTCTTAAAAACAGGATTTATTTTAAATTAATTACTCCAACTAATATGTTTTGAATTTTTAAAAATGGATTCCATATTTGGAATCAGTGGGTCCAAATTATTTTAATCGGATACTTTTTATTTTTGGCCATTATGAATAATAACTACGGTAAATTTTATTTACCATAGTTAAAGATAAATCGGGTAATTAAGGGTAAATATAAGATTATAAAATTACTCTAAAACCTTCCAAAATCCTATTGTATGACTAAAGTTCGACCCATATAACCTAAGGGTCGGATTAGATTCATTTAATGGACTTTGTTTCATGAAAATAATTTAATTATTATTAAAACCATAGAATGTGACAACATGTCACTTTCTTAAATATTATAAGTATAATAATTTTACATTAGTGATAAACTAAATGAAACTTCGAACATGAATAGTCTCCAGAACTCTAATACAATTATCTACATCATAGGAATTTATTTACAATTTTTAGGGATTAAATAAGTATCATTTATTATGACACAATAGTGATAATGAAATTATTTTTTAATTAAAATATCAAATAAATGGTATTAAAAATATTAAAATAAATATTATATGAACTATTTAATGTTCTACACTAATTTTATAGAAACATATGACATTTTATGGATCTATTAAAGCTTTTAGTTAGAACATATCTTCTTTATATATTTTATTTAAATTCGAATAAATGAATAGTGTCAAAATTGACACTATTGTTATTTTATAAAAATAACATATTATAAAATTGTTTAAAAATCACAAAAATATTTAAAAATTATAAATTAAAATTTATATGGTAGACAATTTCATAAAGTGTAATATTATGGAAAATTCACAACACACATGTAATTATTTATAATAATATAAAATTTATAATATTATTACCACAAATAAAATTAAAATGATAAATAAGGATAAATCAAGTTGATAATGTTTAAAATAAATTCCTAACATGTCTAAATTTTATTGGTTGATGATATTACTACCCTATCTCATCTAATATTCGGATATGAATCATTTTGGTAGTTTTTATGTGGGGTTGGGATTTAATATAAACAAATATTTCTTATATTTTCAAAGGTGGCCCTCTCCTCCCTTATAAAAGGGAACCTCCTCCCTCTCCTCCTGACACCAATTTGAGCCTTCAACCTCTGCCAACAGCTGCCAAATTCTCTTCTCCACTTCCATATAGACATCATAGAGGTCCCGGTCTTCTTCAAAGACCAATTTTAGTGCCCTAAATGGAGGTCTCAAAGAGGCGCTTCAAAGAAGAGGTAATGTCCATTACCGATTCTTTCAACATTATTTCTTCTGCCACTTCTTCTTCTTTAGTTGTTTAATTATGAATTAATAACATCAGTATAACTCATATACTGATATGTTATCATAAGTATGAAACAACCCTATTTCACCGTCTATCCATCCTACGGAAAATGAAATCACCGCGTGTGCGTACGTATGGAATACCGTCTCCACGTCGTGGTGTAATCTATTTTCCACCACCACCATAAGTGGATGGGTATTATGTTGTAAATAATGAATATATATGATTATTTTAATGTGATATTGATTCTTAAATAGTATACATACACCCCAATACAATTCCACGATCATGGGAATGATATCATCGCTCGTGCGTACGTACGGAATACCGTCTCCACGATGTGATGCGACTCATTCTACATGATTTTCATTGCATAATGATTACATAAATGAATTGAGTGAATAAATATGATATATATTAAACTAATAACATTCTGGAAATGAGGTATCTATAAGATAAAAAGAATAATTAGAATTTATTCGACAAAACACGCATAAGAACAAAAAATAATAAACACCCGAATAACAAGTAAAAATGAAATATTACTAATAATAAGATAACAATATGATCATATATGATATCATAACAATCAGTATGATTCTGTAATAAGTCAATGACATTATTTAAATCATTATACAGGAGTTTCGGACACTTACGAAACAAATCGGACCTAAGGTAAGGGAAATATCACAATATCATTTTTATCCGAGATTGTTTATACTTTGGATTTTACTAGGGTGTATTTTATCATCCACATCCATGTTTCCTCAATATGTAATATTATTTCCATCCACCTACAATTATTTAAATCCAATTTTACCCTTCGGTGAGTTTTTAGTAAAAGATATGAATGGAATCTTTTGTCGTTTTTCGTACGAGGTACTTTTTGACTTTTCCGACAAAAGTACGAGAAGAATGTTTTTTTAACTTATATGAAATGAATGGATTTTTAAAACATTATTTCCAAGAAGATTCCTTTACATGTTTTCAATTTTATTTTTAATCAGCTTCTTTTAGTTTAGAATTGTATGACATGTTAAGAAATGAAAAGTGTTTTTGAAGTAGAAAGGCTATTTTCCTCAAGAATGGAGTTCATGTGTTTTATCAAAATTATTTTCCATCTAAGATAATAAAGGGTTCTGTTTCTATCCCTATTATTACATTTATTTTATTATGTTGTGATGAAATTATTTTTATGAATTCCTTTATCTTATATGAATTTTTTTATGATGTCACAATGTTTAAGAATCCCATTTTTATTACATGGGTTATGCTATGATGTATGGTTTATGATTTTGTGGCACACATAAGAATGGAATAATTATGAGATGGTTGGGACCTATATCTTCCTCCAATAAATTGGGTAAAGATTTTATATCTCATGAGATATACATGGCTGGAACGACAGGTTAAACCAGTTTAGTGACACAAGACTGAAACGAGGAGTGAACTCGGTTTAGAAATGGACTTTGTCCACTAAGATAGTCTTGGAAATGAGTCTTGATTAATAAGAAATGATTCTCTATGATTATGTGTGTATGCCACAAAGTTTCATGTTTTAAGTTATGATTATTGTGATTACATTTCACAACCATGATTTATCCCATGTTATGAAATTATGATCTCTTTTGCAGGGTAAGATTTCAAAAATGTTATGTTCTTATGAATATGATGTGATTGATATTTCTTTTGTTTACCCTTACTGAGCATTTGAGCTCACCCTTTTGTATGTTTTCTTTCCCCAGGTCAGGAAGAAGGTTATTAAGTAAGATATTCCAAAAAGGGACTATAGATATGATGAAATAAATGGGAGACAGTGTAGACACTTTATGAACCAGTTGTTTATGTTTCTCAGTTTCTAAAGACACTATACCAATACGATCCTTTCATGGTTTTGTTATATGTTGTAATAAGTATGCTTCAATTTTGAATTATTAACCATGTATGTAAAGTATGGGTCTCTATAGTTGGTATCAGAGGAAATGTATAGTCAACCTTTGGAAACTAGGATGTGAAAGCCTTAGTAAGAATCATAAGGATAAGTCTAAGCATAGAACACAATCATAGGGTTTTAGAAATGTCCATGAATAACCTAGGATAAGACCTTAAGTGTGAAATTTTATTCTTTATTATGTGGTTTTCCTATTATAATTAGTGTTGCTCACACTATTCTTCTTGGTTTTGGTCAATGGTTGGAACCCGAAGGAACCGTGTTAATGCGGAATGTGACGGGCAATGCAATGATTGTCCCCATGATAAACCAACGTTATAGGAGCTGCAATGAAAAATCTTGTAGCCATGCTCACACAACTTTCTCAAGCTATGAATCATGTTGTACTTCCAAACGAGCAAAGGAAGGAGAAACATTCTGTTTAATACTTCATGAGATAGCGTCCACCTTCATTCAGCAGGTCTACTGATCCATTAGTTGCTGAACAATGGATCAGTACTACTGAAAAGACATTTTCAGTTCTCCAATGTTCTAAACATGATAAAGTCATCTTATAAGTGTATCGTTTGGAAGGTGATGCTGATCAATGGTTTAATTTTATCAAGAATATGAGGCCAAGAGATGAAATTGAGTCCATGGAATGGGACGAGTTCAAGGACTTATTTTTCAATAATTATTTCCCTCGTATTCTTCGAACAAAGATGGAGAAGGAGTTTCTTGAACTGAAGAAAAAGGATGATGAATCTGTTGGTACCTACGAAGAAAATTTTACAAGACTTGCAAGGTATGCTTCTGGTATTATTATCTAACCTGAGAGTAAGATCGATCGATTCTTTAGTGTCTTAAAACCAAGTCTTCTAAGGGCATTATCCATAAGGGATTTCAATAGCTACGACAAAATTGTTCGATGTGCTCTCAAGGTTGAGATGGAGATTGGTGTAACCCATCAGTCACATGGGTTTGATAAGAAGAGGAAAATGGAATTCAAAGGAAAATCTAAAGACCACACTGAAAAGAAGATGAGTTTTCCCTTATTCTCAAAGTGTGGAAAGAAACATGGAGGAAATTGTATTAAGGGGACAAGCAAATGTTATAAGTGTGGGAAAGAAGGTCATCGGGTAATTGAATTTCGAAATAATGGGAAGAAGATGTCTAATGATGCAAACAAAGGAAGGGATACACATAATGAACCTACTACACTTCAATGTTTCAAGTGAAATGAGATGGGGCATTATGCCAATCAATGCCCAAATCCAAGGGTTGATGATGATGATCGATGTCAACAAACTCTTAAGGCCAAAGACAAAGGAAAGTCACATGCAATTACTATCGGCGATGTGGAGTACGACAAAGAAGTGGTGAGAGGTACACTTACAATACACTCTAAAGTAGAAAATGTTTTATTTGATTCTGGATCCACCAACTCTTTTATTTCTGAAGAATTTTCTAAGGGTATCACCATATTACCTCAACAATTAGATTTTGAGTTGTCTGTGACAACTCCAAATGGCACAACAGTCGCATCAAAAGTTTACAATTCTTCTCTGATTGAAGTGTGTGGGAAAGTGCTTACTACAAATCTTGTGATCCTTCTTATAGTGGAATTTGATGTGATTATTGGAATGGATTGGTTTTCTTTATATGGAGCTCATATCAATTTACAAATAAGGTAAGTCACATTTCATATTCCAGATCAATCTATGATCGTCTATCGATACAAGGATGAACATAACCTTCCAGTGGAAATTTCTTCCATCTTATGGGTCTTGATTCCACTAAATGAAGGTTATTTATCTAAAATGGTTAGTGAGAAACTCACTATTAAGAACATTCCCATTGTACGAGAGTTTGACGATATATTTCCGGAGGAATTATCGGGTCTTCCACCAAATCGTGAAGTTGAGTTTTCAATAGAACTCATACCGGGTGCTTTGCCTATTTCAAAGACACCTTATAGAATGGCCCCAATTGAGTTGCAGGAATTGAAGAAGAAACTCCAAGAGAATCTTGATAAGGGATTCATATGCCCTAGTGTGTCACCTTGGGGAGCACCTGTTCTGTTTGTTAAGAAGAATGATGGATCAATGAGACTCTGTATTGATTATTGAGAACTTAACAAGATCACTATTAAGAACAAATATCCTCTCCCACTCATTGATGACCTATTTGACCAACTATGCAGAGCTCAATACTTTTCCAAGATTGATCTTCATTCAGGGTATCATCAATTAAGGGTCAAAAGGGAGGATATCCCAAATACGGATTTCCGTACAAGGTATGGACACTATGAATTTATAGTGATGCCATTTGGTCTTACTAATTCCCCTACTATCTTCATGGATCTGATGAATAGAGTCTTTAGAGACTATCTTGATCAGTTTGTGGTAGTCTTTGTAGATGATATTCTTTTATATTCAAAGATCAAGGAAGAACATGAAGATCACTTGATAATTGTGTTAAAGACCCTATGAAAGGAGAATATTTATGCCAAATTAACCAAGTGTGAATTTTGGATTAAAAAAGTTTCATTTCTGGGTCACAGAATCTCAAAAGAGGGGATATCTGTGGATCCAGCAAAAATAGAGGTTATCGAAAGATGGTCGAGACCAACAATAGTAACTGTGATCCGAAGTTTTATTGGTTTGGATGGATATTACCGACGTTTTGTGAAAGATTTTTCAAGGTTATCTAACACACTCACCAGGTTGACTTGAAAAGGAGTTAAGTTCGTGTGGATGGAGGAATGTGAAGAGAATTTCAAGGAGTTGAAAAGAAGGTTATCCAGTGCACCTGTGCTCACCCTGCCTTGTAGTGGAGAAAGGTTTTTGATCTATAGTGATGCATCCAAGAAGGGATTGGGGTGTGTTCTTATGAAAAATGATATGGTGATAGCTTATGCCTCATGACAATTGAAAATACATGAACAAAATTACCCAACTCATGATTTAGAGTTAGCTGCGGTAATATTTACATTTATGATTTGGAGGCATTATCTTTATGGAGAAAGGTGTGATATTTATACTGATCATAAAATGTTAAAGTATATTTTCACACTAAAGGAGCTGAATATGCGCCAGTGAAGATGGTTGGAGCTAATTAAGGATTATGACTGCTCAATTCATTACCACCCTGGGAAAGAAAACAAGGTGGCAGATGCATTAAGTTGACAAGACCATGCCAGTTTATCCATGATGAGGATCACAAAAGATCCAATATTTATGGATTTACAAAGGATGGATCTTGGAATTATAATGAAAGGGGAAAATCGTATCTTTCTCAAATGAATGTTCAACCATCTTTACATGTTAGAATTAAAGAGGCACAGAAAGAAGATGTCGAGTTACAAAAGAAGGTGAGAAATGTTCCTGAATTCAACCTTGATTGTGATGGGATAATAATGTTCAGGAATCGGGTTTGTGTTCCTCCCATCCCTAAATTAAAGAAAGAGCTGCTGGATGAGGCTCATAGTTCTTCATTCTCTATTCATCCTGGAAGCACGGAGATGTATAAGGACCTGAAAGAGTACTTATGGTGGGATGGCATGAAAAGAGATGTTGCTGAATATGTCTCTCGATGCTTTGTTTGTCAGCAAGTTAAAGCTGAGAGACAGAACTCTAAGGGGATGTTACAACCATTACCCATACCCGAATGGAAATGGTAAAACATCACTATGGAATTTGTCACAGGACTTCCTAAAACATCCAAAGGAAATAATGCTATCTTGGTCATAGTTGATCGGCTTACAAAGTCTTCACACTTCATTGCTATTAGAGAGGATTTATCTCTGGATCAGCTTTCCAGGATATATGTAAAGGAAGTGGTAATATTGCATGGAGTTCCACTTTCTATTATATCTAATCAGGATATGAGGTTTACCTCAACGTTCTGGCGAAGTCTTCCGCATACTCTGGATACAGAGTTGAGTTTCAGCACTGCTTATCATCCTCAGATAGACGGTCAGTCTGAGAAGACAATTCAAACTCTAGAAGATATGTTGAGAGCTTGCTCTACGGATTTCAAAGGTGGTTGGGATCAACACCTACCTTTGGTGGAATTTTCTTATAATAATAGCTTTCAATCCAGTATTCAGATGGATCCTTATTAAGCTCTCTATGGAAAGAAATGCAGGACTCCAACTTGCTGGGATGAAGTTGGGGAAAGAAAGCTATTAGGACCTGATCTTGTTGATGAGATGGCAGAAAAGGTCAGATCTATTCAAAAACACATAAGAGCAGCTCAGAGTCAACAAAAAAGTTATGCCGACAACGGAAGAAAAGACCTAGAGTTTGAAGTGGGTGATAAAGTGTTCTTACGAATATCTCCCTCGAAGAGGGTCATGAGATTTGGAAAGAATGGAAAGTTGAGCCCTAGATATATCAGTCCTTTTGAAATTCTGGATCGTGTTGGCAAGGTAGCTTACCGATTGGCGCTTCCACCGAATCTATCTCAAGTTCACGATGTGTTCCATTTATCTCTCCTGAAAAAGTACATACCTGATCCTTCACATGTACTCAGCTCAGAAGTTGTAACGCTGAAGAAAGATCTTTCTTATGAAGAACAACCGATAGAGATTTTGGATCATAGAAAAAAAAGTCCTATGGAACAAGACCACTCTCTTGGTGAAAGTTTTATGGAGGAACCACCAATTAGAATAATCTACATGGGAACTTGAGGATATGATGAGGGAGAGGTATCCTCATCTGTTTGTAAGGAAGTGACGAATTTCGAGGGCGAAATTCATTTTAAGGGGGGTAGAATGTAACACGCTGAGATTTTATGAGAAATTTTTTTTGTCTCTTATGTTATACACAACACCCAAGGAATCTTTCACATCACACAATACAGACTTGGATTGCATTACATGCAATCATGAACTTCCTCGATAGCGTGTGTAGTACACAATTCCGGGTTTCACTAAACAATGATATATTATTATGAACTAGATTTTATGAATAGTATTAACTACATTTTGAGTTTTATTATTCATCTTAAACATTTTCTAGAACATGGTAAGAGAACAAAATAAATTTTTCAGGTAAAATAAGTATTTTTCAAAAAATGTAGTTTTGTCGCCTTTTGATGGCGCACCCACATTAAATCTAGTTTTTGACATGTTTATAAGTTCAATTTGAAAAAATAAAATTCTTCTTTTGAATCAGGGTATAAAAATTTACTTTTAAGAAATTTTTGATATTTTTTTGATGACTTTCATATTTTGATGAATAGTAAAAATACGCTAATTTTTAATTAAAAACAACTTTTTTCATTGAGATAATTTATATGGTTAAATTATAATATTGAATGGTTTTAAAGTATAAATAGAATATATTATTACCATTTAATATAATGTATATCCTTAGCATTAATTTCACGTTGAATTCATAGGTAAAAACATTTTAATCTTTGGCAATGTTTTAACTTCTAAAACCTGTTTTCTTACCAACGGGATTTATTTTAAATTAATCAATGCAACTTATATGTTTTGAATTTTGAAAAATGGATTCCATATTAGGAATTAGTGGGTCCAAATTATGTTAATAGGCTACTTTTTATTTTTGGGCATTATGAATAGTAACTACGGTAAATTTTATTTACCATAGTTAATGGTAAATAGGGTAATTAAGGGTTAATATACGATTATAAAATTACTCTAACACCTTCCAAAATCCTATTGGATGACTAAAGTTCCATATATATCACCTAATTGTCGGATTAAATTCATTTAATATACTTTTTTCTATGAAAATAATTTAATTATTATTAAAACCAAAGAATGTGACAACATGTCACTTTCTTAAATCTTATAAGTATAATAATTTTAATTTATTGATAAACTTAATAAACCTTCAAACATGAATAGTATCCAGAACTCTAATACAATTATCTACATCATAGGAATTTATTTAGAATTTTTATGGATTAAATAATTATCATTTATTATGACACAATAGTGATGTTGAAATTATTTTATTAATTAAAATATCAAATAAATGGTATTAAAAATATTAAAATAAATATTATATGAACTATTTAATGTGATCCACTAATTTTCTAGATACATATGGAATTTTATGGATCTATTAAAGCTTTTATTTTGAACATGGCTTCTGTATATATTTTATTTAGATTCAAATAAATGAATAGTGTCAAAATTGACACTATTGTTATTTTATAAAAATAACATATTATAAAATTGTTTAAAAATCAAAAAAAATATTTAAAAATTATAAATTAAAATTTATATGGTCTAAAATGTCATAAAGCGTCAAATTATGGAAAATTCACAACACACATGTAATTATTTATAATAATTTAAAATTTAAAATATTATTACCACAAATAAAATTAAATTGATAAATAAGGATAAATCAAGTTGATAATATTTAAATTAAATTCCTAACATGTTTAAATTTTATTTTTTGACGATATTACAAACCAATCTCATCTAATATTCGAATATGAGTCATTTTGGAAGTTTTTAAGTGGGGTTGGGATTTAATATAAACTAATATTTCTTATATTTCCAAAGGTTCCCCTCTCCTCCCTTATAAAAGGGAACCTCCTCCCTCTCCTCCTCACACCAATTTGAGCCTTCAATCTCGGAAAACCCCTACCTAATTCTCTTCTCCACTTCTATAGAGACATCCTAGAGGTCCTGGTCTTCTTCAAAGACCAATTTTTGTGCCCTAAAAGGAGGTCTCAAAGAGGCGCTTCAAAGAAGAGGTAATGTCTGTTACCGATTCTTTCAACTTTATTTCTTCTTCCATTTCTTCTTCTTTAGTTGTTTCATTATGAATTTATAACATCCGTATCACTCATATACTGATATGTTATTATAAGTATGGAACAACCCTATTTCACCATCTATCCATCCTACAGAAAACGAAATCACAGCGCGTTCGTACGTACGAAATACCGTCTCCACGCCGTGGTGTAATCTATTTTCCACCACCAACTTACTTGGATGGGTATAATGGTGTAAATAATGAATATATATGATTATTTTAAATTGATATTGATTCTTAAATAGTATACATACACTTCAATACAATTCCATGATCATGGGAACGATATCATCGCTCGTGCGTACGTACGGAATACCATCTCCACGATGTGATGCGACTCGTTATACATGGTTTTCATTGCATAATGATAACATAAATGAATTGAGTGAATAAATATGATATATATTTCACTAATTCCATCTTTTAAATGAGGAATCTATAACCTGAAAAGAATAATAATAATTTATTCGACAAAACACGCATAAGAACAAAAAATAATAAACACCCGAATAACAAGTAGCAATGAAATATTACTAATAATAAGCTAAGAATATGACCATATATGATATCATAACAATTAGTATGATTCTGGAATAAGTCAATGAAATTATTTAAATCATTATACAGGAGGTTCGGACACTTACGAAGCAAATCGGACCTAAGGTAAGGGAAATATCACAACCTCATTTTTATCCGAGATTGTTTATACTTTGGAATTTATTGGGGTGTATTTTATCATCCACATCCCTGTTTCCTAAATATGTAATATTATTTCCATCCACCTATAATTGTTTAAATCCAATTTTACCCTTTGGTGAGTTTTTAGTAAAAGATATGAAAGGAATCTTTTGTCGTTTTTCGTACGAGGTACTTTTTAACTTTTCTGAAAAAAGTACGAGAAGAATGTTTTTTTTAACTTATACAACATGAATGGATTTTTAAAACATTATTTCAAAGAATATTCCTTTACACATTTTCAAGATTATTTTTAATCAACTTCTTTTAGTTTAGAATTGTATGACATGTTAATAAATGAAAAGTGTTTTTGAAGTAGAAAGGATATTTTCCTCAAGAATGGAGTTCAAGTGTTTTATCAAAATTATTTTCCATCTAAGATAATAAAGGGTTCTGTTTCTATCCCTATTATTACATTGATTTTATTATGTTGTGATGGAATTATTTTTATGAATTCCTTTATCTTATATGAATTTTTATATGATGTCACGATGTTTAAGAATCCTGTTTTTATTACATGGGTTATGCTATGATGTATGGTTTATGATTTTGTGGCACACATAAGATGGTATCATTATGAGACGGCTGGGACCTATATCTCCCTCCAATGCATTGGGTAATGATTTTATATCTCATGATATAGACATGGCTGGAACAGTATGTTAAACTGGTTCAATAAAACAGGACTGAAACGAGGAGTGAACTCAGTTCAGAAATGGACTTTGTCCAGTAAGATAGTCTTGGAAGTGAGTCTTGACTAATAAAAAATGATTCTCTATGATTATGTGTGTATGCCACAGAGTTTCATGTTTTAAGTTATGATTATTGTGATTAAATTTGACTACCATGATTTATTCCATGTTATGATATTATGATATCTTTTGTAGGGTAAGATTTCCAAAATGTTATGTTCTTATGAATATGATGTGATTGATATTTCTTTTGTTTACCCTTACTAAGCATTTGAGATCACCCTTTTGTATGTTTTCTTTCCCCGGGTCAGGAAGAAGGTTATTAAGTAAGATATTCCAAAAAGGGACTATAGATATGATGAAATAGATGGGATACAGTGTAGATGCTTTATGAACTAGTTTTTTATGTTTCCCAGTTTCTAAAGACACTATACCTATACGGTCCTTTCATGGTTTTGTTATATGTTGTAATATTTATGCTTCAATTTTGAAGTATTAACCATGTATGTAAAGTATGGGTCTCTATAAACCATCTCTCAATAAACATAAGGAGTTTCCTTAAACTATTTTTATTCAAGATCAAGTAATTTATTGGAACAATTTATCAACTCTTCGGTACATAAGATTGTTAAGAAATCATTGTTAAGAAATCATGTCTTTACCCTCACTTCAGTCGTATATCGATGTTCTTTAAAAACCATGTTTTCTAAAAAGGGATTCCAAGATTATTATACTATTTTACTATAATATTTAAATTAAAATTTATCCCTATTGCCTTTTACCAACTTATTCAAAGGAATCTTCTTTTCACGTTCTGAAAATTGAATTTTTCTAAACTTTTTACATTGAAAATGAGATGCCTTTTACCTTATATGACATGTTAGGAATTTCCCATTATCATTTCATTAAATATTAATTCGACATTTTTATAGGATAAATTTTAAGAATATACTAATAATGTTTAATTTCAAGGAAATGTGTATTTAAATTTTTTTGAAGCTAATTTTATAAGTTTTCAACGAAAATTGTCTTCATAATTATTTCAACATTATTTTATTTTTTTAAAAGGAAAATGATTTTCAAACTATTTTTATGCCTTATTTATAAGTTTTAAAGGTATATAAAAAGAAATGGTTTCCCAAAAAAATCATGTTTCATTCATTTTTTTCACATAAAAAGTATTTCAGAACACGTGCAATCTATCTTTACACATTTTCAAAGTGTTTTTAAAGAAAAATGTTTTAAAAATGTTTGGATACTTATTTTATATGATTTAAAATAAAAGGGGTTTCAAAATTATTTCAATTATTCTTTATAACATTTGTATTTAATTTATAATAAAATGATTTCCAAATGGTTTTATTTATTAGAAATCCTTTTTCAAAAAATAAATGATATTTTCCTTATGAATTATTTTTGAATGATATTTCGAAATTATATTCCATCTAAGATGAAATTCATAGAAATTAATCATTCTATTTTAAGAAACAATCTGACAGTCCCATTAATATTAATTTAGTGAATGGTTTAGGGAAACTTTCAATGTCTTTATGAGACATGTTTCATTTTCATGGGTTATATGTTCATAAAATCCATTTCAATTGCATGGGTAATGATTTTGATGAAATGTTTACGAAACCTATATTTCTTCAGTAGTTATGATATGGTTAGATTTTGGTAATACCTATTTAATTTCATGGATAATTATATGATTATTTTTTATCATGTGGAACATGTATGTATGATTTTATTATGTGATGGGTGGGACCCATATCTCACTACAATGCATTGGATAAAAATGAATTTCTCAAGAGATAGACTAAGATGGTCTTGGGAATTAACCATAACTACTAAGATGGAAATGAGAGGCAACCATGACTGCCAAGATGGTATTAGGAGCGTACTCATGATACTATGATTACTATCAGAGTGTACTATGAAAATATAGATATTTCGGGGAGTGAACTCATACTACTAATATAGTTTTTGAAATGATACCTTGGCTAGTATGGAAATCATATTATATGATTATATGTCAACTAAAATTTGCTGATTTAGTCCTATATTGAGATTTCATGGCTTATGAAATTAATTATCTTATGATCCATGTATTAGGAATTGGTAATCATTATTATGATCTCTAATATGCATTGTATGATCTTAAAATGTTGTTCTCATGTTATATACCCTTTGTTCATTTTATGCTTAGAAATTTCCTTTATTTACCCTTACCGAGCACATTATCTCACCACTTATTGTGTTTCCATTCCCTAGGTTATGAAGAAGGTTTTTAGGTACATGTTCTAAAGGTGTATATCTTTATTGATGAATTTGATGATCTTCCACAATGATAGAATATTTCTTCTAGGATTCCAAAGAAAATAAATTATTACCATCCTTGGGAAAGTGTTATTATAATGTACTGAAAATTTACATAAAATGGTGTAATATACAAGTATGTTAAGCTGAGGACTCTATATTAATAATAATATAATATGATGTAGTTTATATATAAGGACACGACCTTAAACATTACTTATTATTGAATTAAATGAATAATTCACATAGAGGATCTTTTCAGGTTTAGAGTTGTAGAGAATTAGGACATAACTATTACATATCAAAGATTACAAAGTAGAAACATCTACTCATCTTCCATTTTTTTCACAAAATAAAAACTCTTGAACACAAGAGTCATGTCTAGTTCCTTGTTTTAGACAGCCTGACATTTCCTTGATCCCATCCTTGACCATATTCATCTTTATGTCCTATGAAAAAATTTCAAAAAAACATGGGATGAGAATAAAAAGCTCGGTAAGGGTTATATAAATATGGAAAGAAAACATTAGTCCATGTATAGAAAAGAATCAATGAAATCATACTTTACTCATAAAACATTTGCAATTTAACATACCTCATGAAATCATAAGATTTAAGAATAAATCATAGAAATCATAAGACATAAAGGTAACTTGAGTCATTCATAACATTCTTACGTAGGGAGTAACCCTCATGGTTACGTTTGGAATACCCATCATAGTATATTACCTAAATCTCTTCGGAGAAACCTTAACGTTTAACTCCTTTGCATTACCCAATTCATTAGAGAGCTATATCAGGCTCAACCTCCCTTTGTTTTTCACGGAACCACCTGTCTTCATAAAAAATGCCCAAGAACCATAACATAATCAGATCACATAACTTAAGAATAAAGTAAAGATAAAATTTCCACATTTGAATAATAATATAACATTTTAAGATATTGAAATAATGATTCCATTCTAAAAACCATTTTCAAAACCATTTAAAACATTTAATAAAGAGATTTTTGAATCAAAGTGTCCCATACCACTTTGAAGATTTTAAAATTTTTCACCCTTAATATCCATATAAATAAATCCTTAAAACCATTTTTAAAACATTTATATTAATGAGATATATTTATAATAATAAATAATTAAAACATTTAAAATGATATTTTAGTTATAGGGTTTTTAACAAAATGAGAGACACTTGAATATAATAATTGAGGAATAACATTTAATCAGAACATTATAATATCATGAGAATAAAGGTATTCGTTATATAATATTCCAAAGGATAGTATATACACCATATAAGAGTGAATTGGTGCATATCAACAATAAAGTCTCAATATAAATGTAAAATGAGATGAAATCTCCTATAAAGAAGGTATCCTTAAATTAAGGATAAATAAATCTCCTAATTATGTGTGCCAAATATAAATACACCCAATATAAGTGGATATTAAGTGTAAAATAATAAATGGTCATTCACACATATTCATAGGATGACATATTCAATAACTACATGTTGAACCCAAAGAAATCGAAATTGGGTTAAGAAGTTCCCTTTATAAAATTCGACAGCCTAACGGCGTCACTTTAAAATTCATAAAATTAGTTTATGAGAATGAAAATGGTATCTCATCACTTGGACAAAAAATTTACATCAATATGGATATATAATAACATATCCCAACAAAAAAGATGTAAATTAAAATACATAACAAAATAAGTCTTTTAAAAAGAGGAGGGTGAAAGGTTCCCTTACCGATTTAGGTAACTTTCGAAACGTAAACCCCATGAAAGAAGGACTATACAACATTGATGTAAATACTCATAAATGGAATTATATTACACAAATAGTATAATAATGGTCATTAGATATACTGCTCAAAATCAATGGTGTAAAATCTAGCATATATCTCAAGGGAATAAAAGTGAGATGAAAAATCCCTTACGAAAACTCGGAAGCCTAACGACGCCACTTAAAACATCCAAAAATGGATTTATGACATCAAATAGGGACCCTCATAATATGAACATAAAAAGTACAGAATGAGTAATATAAAATAACATCCCCAAAAATAAGAAAGATTAGCTTAAAAGAAATGACATAAAGGAGAGTACTTAAAAATAAAGAGAGAGGTAGGATCTCTTACCTCAAGTCTGACTTGTCTTGTTTGTTTATTTATATTACTGAATAATAATATTTGGTAAATTTATAATTTCTTAAGTTCCTCTTTTAAAGATTATTATTTATTTCATATCACATATTATAATGTTATAATAATTGGTTAATAATGTGAGTTCATATCAGACGTTTTTGTCGATGTTTGGTACATGAGTCAAAAATGAACTTGTTGGAAAATGATTGTCCATGTAGTTATAAGTAAATCATATCCAGTATTGTATTAATGATTTAAATACCATATATATACATTACATATTCATTTTATACTATTTCATATCATTTGGAGATAAAAAGAAATGAAATGCACCGTTCATGGAGATGGTAGGTCGTACGTACGCATGAACACTACTTTCATTTCTTTGTCATATTAATGGAATTAAATAAATTGAGATATATATATATATGTATTATAAATCTAGTATAACATATATGTTTTATAGGTCACATAAGTTCAAAAAAAATTCTTTATACATTCCATGTATTGCATGAACGACTCACATCACTTGAGGGGGCGGTAGTCCACACTTCCTTGTATGAAATTATCGCATTTGCACAGCATGCAAAGCATAAAGGTATGTTTTAAATATAAAATATAGAAGCATAGAGAAAACATAAATACAATATATATAATATATAAAATAAAGTTACATAATAATGGCCACCATTAAAGGTGTTGAGAGAAGATTGATCAATCATCATTTCGTGAGGCAGTAATTCGCCATCCACAGAAACAGTATGTTCTTTAACCATTAGACGGAGGTGTGTATAAATGTAGTTAGAATATTTCACATAACAACATCCTAGTATATTGAAGATACTTTTTTTGTTACAAAATAAAGGAATAAAAATAGTTTACGTGTTTGGAGAAGCAAAACAAAACAAAAGAACACAAGTGAAGACATTACCTTTAAATCGGGTAACTCCTCTTGGTTTGAACCAAAAGGGTTTCTTGAAGAGAATTAGGCCACAGGTGAGCTTCAATAATGAAAAGAGGGATGTGGAGATATGGAATGGGAAGGGTTTGGCTAAGCCAATGGTTTGAGAGGTGTGGGTAAGGTGGTAGAGGTGGGGGCCTTTTATAAGAGAAGAGGAGGGGCACTCTTGGAAAGTTATAAAATATTACTTTATTATAAAATGATTTTCGGATTTTAAAGTTATAAAAAGGATATATTTCGAGTATAAGGTGATAAGGTTTAGAAATAAACCCATCCAATAGGTTTGTGACAAGTTCAAGACTTAGATGTTACCCTATCTTCTCATTTTATTTAAATCGTTCATTTTTTAGGTAATCACTGCATCATCACGGTGTCATATATAAATTAATTTATTTAATGTCTAAAAATTATAAAAAAACTATAATGATGTTGTAAATATTATTATATTTCTAATGAATATTTATATTCAAAAATATGACTTGTATAACCCCATGTAAAAATTGTTTTAGTAAAACAATACATGTTTGTGACAATTTAATTTTAACTTTAAATAAAAAGTTATTAATGTCATTTTCCAACCAAAGTGGCACCATGGGGTCCCCAATTTGACACATGGATTTTCTTGGTCGTCCATGAATCATAAAATAAGGGTAGGACATGTTTCAAGGTAATTTCATATTATTATAACATTATCATTACCTTAAATTACACTAATTACCTTTAAACGCGATTAATAAAACTTTAAAAGTTACTATTCATCAAAAAATTATTTTAATCTCATTGAACCACATTTTACTTCCTAATGACAAACATGTATGTCGGATTTTTTAAAATAAAATCACAGAAGAGGTAAAGATTCATTTAAACAAAAAATCATTTTCTTTAACTACCACTTAGTGGTTTCACTATTCATCAAAAATTGAAGTTTTTCAGAAAAATACCAAAAATTCACCCTTAGCTATATTTGAAATTCTGAATTCAAAAATTATGTCTATTTTAAAAAATTAAAAATATATAAGTTGAATTAATTAATTGAATAATTAATTCACGTTGTCAAAATAAATAGCGTGTTTTTAAGAAACAATATTTACTAAAAGATTGACACTAGTTTAAGTCCAATTTCAAAGTGAAACTAATTCCAATGACCACCATTGGATTAAATGGTAAAAAATATTCTAAATACACTTTAATCTCAATTAAAAATATAATCTATCCCTATAAATAAATCAGATTAAAAGGAGGTTTTGAATTAAAATGCAAAATTTTCACTAAAAATGATCTTTATCGGAAAAATAACAAAAATTTACAAAAAGTAAATTTTGATGTCCAGATTATAAAGAAGAATTTTATTTTTTCAAATGAAAAATATAAAGTTGTCAAAATTATATTTAAAATGGGTTCTCCATCAAAAGGTGGTTAATCGACCTTTTAAAGAATATTAGAAGATTTCTGCTTAAAATTGGATTCATTTGCATTTTAAGCCTCTAACATTTATTGTATAAAAGTAAAAATATTTGACAAACATATATAATCATTTTGTAGTTAGTTCCATTCAATCCCACCATTACAACGTCTAGGTGTTAACTAACATTTAAAATAATATTATTTTATTATTAGAGTGCAATGTAAGATTTCAAAGAAACTCGTTGTTGTGTACTGGGTACACCATCGAGCATAGTGTTCCCCTTAATGTAGTATTAATATTTTATTCACAAATATGGATAAATATGAAAATTTCATATTATTTATTTACCTCGGGTGTTATATATTTCCCCCCTTTTGGTAACTGCGTCCTCGCAATTTTAAAATTGGGCTTGGAAACTTCCTTGAAAATCCCACATCGGAACAAGAGTCAGTAAAACTATCACTTTAAAATGAAGAAAGAGAAGTACAAAGGTCACCTAAGTAAACCCAGACTAGGATTCCATGTATGAAAACATGTACATGGAGGAGAAAAAAATGTTCATGTTCTGATGGAGAGTGATAGAAAACATGTGTAGGAGAAAGTTAACCACAAAAAACCACAAATTTGTGATGGGTTAAACGGTATTTGATTCCCCAGTAGGAAAAATTAACAGACAACATTTTTGTTTTAAGTTACTTCTCATTGAAGAATTTATTTATGAGCTTAACTAAAACATAAAGAAGCATACTTACTTTTCATGTTGACTTTCAACTTTTACTAGATTTCTTACACGAACTCATATTTTCTCCAAAAGACGAGTATTTAGGATTACTTGTTCACATTAAGAGAGCTATAATAAACTTATAGAGAATCACCTAATCCACAAAAGAGAACTATATACTTCCCATGTCTTTAGACCTTAACCAAAACTAAAACCAAAAAGGTTAGTATGAGATCATATAATACCCAAAAAAGATAATCCTTTATAAAAAAATCTATTCTTAATGTCCAAAATTTGTCAAACAATACCCAAAGTTCAACAAAGACCATTCAATAAACATCTATCCATAAAATTCTTAAAAGTAATCATAACTAAGGCTAAAACCCAAATCTCTGAAGGATTTAATCACATAGTCTTATAAGATAAACCTTAACATTTATCTCCAAATAACATCAGTTACTCTTAAAGTCTCATACATAAAAGTAACTAACCTAATCACATATCCTCCATTCTAGGTTAATAATTTCCATAGATAACCCAAAATCAACTTATTCTAGATTCATAAGATAATCTAACTAAAAATAATTAGTTAAACTAACAAGGGACTTCACGTAGTCCAGTGGTAGGCGATAAATACCAGCCACACTTTGGTTGTGGGTTTGATTCTCGTAGCTTCATCAGACGCGACAGGTTGTCACACAGTCTACGTGTTGTCCTTTTTCCAAAACTACATAATTCTTATAACATTCCCCAAAAAGCGATAATATCTTCAAAAATAACCATAAGATAATTTCACCTCAAGTTTATCTCATGTCGTTCATATTCCATCATAACATATAGTAACCCATAATTACCTCAAAAGTAAGGATCATATAAACCCTAATGGATACCTTTATAATTATTACCTGAACATCCATGTCGATTTGCTTCTCTCGTACATGATGCATTAGAGAACTCACCAAGGTTCAAATGGTTGATCATGAATCCTGATAGTTGGTTTAGAATAACCATGAAATTTCTTATTAAATCCCCCATTTCATCCAGTCTCTTAATCAGAGAACCACCACAGTTTCCTTCAAACCCATTGTCACTTTGGTGCCTTCTAGATCCATCCATTTACTAAAACAAAAAATGTCAGTGTGAGTATATCAACAAAATCATCATGTACTAATGAGGAAGATAAACACTAAGATATACTTACTCATTCCCTTTATCTAAAAACTATTACTCTTTCTGAAATCCTAGCCATTATTCTAGTGTCACTTATGCTTAGAAAATACCCTAACCTCTAAAGTTATCTAAACCGACCTTTGATACCAACTATAAGGACCCAGCCTTAAACATTACTTATTATTGATTTAAATGAATAATTCACATTGAGGATCTTTTCAGGTTTAGAGTTATAGTGAATTAGTTCATAACTATTACACCTCAAAGATTACAAAGTCAACAAATCTACTCAGCTTCCATTTTTTTCACAAAATAAAAACTCTTGAACACAAGAGTCATGTCTAGTTCCTTGTTTTAGACAGCCTGTCATTTCCTTGATCTCATCCTTGACCCTATTCATCTTTATGTCCTGTAAAAAAAATTCAAAAAAACATGGGATGAGCATAAAATTCTTAGTAAGGGTTATGACAATACGGAAAGAAAACATTAGTCCATGTATACATAATAATCAATGAAATCATACATTACTCATAAAACATTAGCAATTTAACATACCTCATGAAATCATAAGATTTACGAATAAATCATAGAAATCATAAGACATAAAGGTATCTTGCAGCATTCATAACATTCATACATAGGGAGTAACCCTGATGGTTACATTTGGAATACTCATCACTGTGTATTCCCTAAATCTCTTCAGAGAAACCTTAACATTTAACTTCTTTGTGTTACCCAATGTATTGGAGAGCTATATCGGGCTCACACGCCCTTAGTTTATCATGGAACCACCCGTCTTCATAAATAATGACCAAGAACCATAAAATAATCATAGCACATAACCTAAGAATAAAAGGAAGATAACATTCCCACATTTCAATAACAATATAACATTTTAAGATATTGAAATAATGAATCCATTCTAAAAACCATTTTCAAAACCATTTAAAACATTTAATAAAGAGATTTTTGAATCAATGTGTCCCATACCACTTTAATGATTTTAACATTTTTAACCCTTAATATCCATATAAATAAATCCTTAAAACCATTTTTAAAACATGGATATTAGTGAGAAATATTTATAAGAATAAATCATTAAAACATTTAAAACGATATTTTAGTTAAAGGGTTTTTAACAAAATGAGAGACACATGAATACAATAATTGAAGAATAACATTTTATCAGAACATTATAATATCATGAGAATAAAGGGATTCATGATATAATATTCTAAAGGATAGTATATAAACTATATAAGAGTGAATTTGTGCATAACAACAATGAAGTCTCAATAGAAATGTAAAATGAGATAAAATCCCCTATAAAGAAGGTATCCTTAAATTAAGGATAAATAAATCTCATAATTATGTGTGACAAATATAAATACACCCAATATAAGTTTATATTAAGTGTAAAACAATAATAGGTAATTAACACATATTCAAAGGATGACATATTCAATAACTACATGTTGAACCCAAAGAAATCGAAATTGGGTTAAGAAGTTCCCTTGGTAAAATTTGACAGCCTAACGACATCACTTTAAAATTCATAAAATTAGTTGATGAGAGAGAAAATGGTATCTCATCACTTGGAAATAAAATTTACATCAATAAGGATATATAATATCATATCACAACATAAAAAGAAGTAAATTAAATGAAATAACAAAATAAGTCTTTTAAAAAGAGGAGGGTGAAAGGTTCCCTTAACGATTTGGGTAACTTTCGAAACGTACACCCCATGAAAGAAGGTCTATAAAACATTGATGTAAATACTCATAAAAGAAATTATATTACACAAATATTATAATAATTTGCAGTACATATACCACTCAAAGGAAATGGTGGAAAATGTAGAATAATTCTCACGGGAATAAAAGTGAGATGAAAAATCCCTTACGAAAACTCGGCAGCCTAACGATGCCACTTAAAACTTCCAAAAATGGATTTATGAGATCAAATAGGGTCTCTAATAATATGAACAAAAAAAGTAAATAATGAGGAATTTAAAATAACATCCCCAAATATAAGAAAGATGAGCTTAAAAGAAATGACATAAAGGAGAGTACTTAAAAAGAAAGAGAGAGGTAGGATCCCTTACCTAAAGTCTGACTTGTCTTGTTCGTTTCTTTATATTTATGAATAACAAAATTTGGCCAATTTATAATTGCTTATGGTCCTCCTTTAAATATTATTTTTTAGTTCCTATCACATATTATAATTTTATAATAATTGGTTAATAATGTGAGTTCATATCAGACGTTTTTGTCGATGTTTGGTACATGAGTCAAAAATAAACTTGTTTGAAAATGATAGTCCATGTAGTTATAAGTAAATCATATCATGTATTGTATTAATGATTTAAATATCATATATATCCATTAAATATTCATTTTATACTATTTCATAACATTTGGAGATAAAAAGAAATGAAATGCACCATTCATGGAGACGGTTGGTTGTACATACGCATGAACGCTACTTTCATTTCTTTGACATATTAATGGAATTAAAAATAATTGAGAGAGATATATATATATTATAATTAAAGTATAATATATTTTTTTATAGGTTCCATATGTTCATTAATATCATTCTTTATACATTCCATGTATTGCATGAACGAGTCACATCACTTGAGGGGGCGATAGTCCACACTTCCTCGTATGAAATTATCACATTTGGACAACATGCAAAGCATTAAGGTATATTTTAAATATAAAATACATAAGAATATGGAAAACATAAATACCATATATAACATATATAAAATAATGTGACATCATAATTTCTACCATGAAAGGTGTTAAGAGAATATTGAACAATCATCGTTTCGTGAGGCAGTAATTCGCCATCAACAGAAACAGTATGTTCTTTAACCATTAGACGGAGGTGCGTGTAGGTATAGTTCTAATAAATCACATAAAAACATCCTAGTATATTTAATATACTGGTTTTGTTACAAAAGAAAAGAATAAAAAGAGTTTAGGGGTTTGGAGAAGCAAAATAAAACAAAAGAACACAAGTGAAGACATTACATTTAAATCGGGTAACTCCTATTTTTTTGAACCAAAACGGTTACTTGAAGAGAATTCTGTCAAACATGAGGCTTCAATTATGAAGATAGAGATGTGGAGAGATGAAATGGGCAGGGGTTGTTCGATCCAAAGGCTTGAGAGGTGTGGGTAAGGTGGTAGAGGTGGGGGCCTTTTATAAGAGAAGATGAGGGGAACTCTTTGAAAGTTATAAAATATTACTTTATTATAAAATGTTTTTCAGATTTTAAAGGTCCCAAAAAGAACTATTTCGAGGATAAGGTGATAGGGTTTATAAATCCACCCATAAAATAGGTTTCTGATAAGTGTAAGACTTAAATGTTACCCTATCTTCTCATTTTATTTAAATAGTTCATTTATGAGGTAATCACTGCATCATCACGGTGTCATAGCTAAATTAATTTATATAATGTCTAAAAATTATAAAAAAAATATCATGATGTATGAAATTTTTTTATCTTTATAATGAATATTTATAGTCAAAATTATGACCTGTATAACCCAATGTAAAATATTTTTTAGTAAAATAATACTTGTTTGTGACATTTTAGTTTTAACTTTAAATAAAAAGTTATTAATGCCATTTTCCAACAAAAGTGGCTCCATGGGGTCCAAAAGTTGACACATGGATTGTATTGGTCGGAAATGACTCATAAAATAAGTTTAGGACATGTTTCAAGGTCATTTAATATTATTATAACAATATCTTTACCTTAAATTGCACTAATTACCTTTAATCGCGAATAATAAAACTTAAAAGTTACTATTCACCAAAAAATTATTTAATCACATTGAACCACATTTTACTTCCTAATGAAAACCATTTATGTTGTATTTTTTTAAATAAATTAACATAATTGGTAAAGTTTCATTTAAACGTAAAATCAGTTTCTTTAACTAACACTTAGTGGTATCACTATTCATCAAAAATTGAAGTTTTTCAGAAAAATACCAAAAATTCACCCTAAGATATATTTGATATTCCAAATTGAAAAATTATGTCTATTTTAAAAAATTAAAAATATATAAGTTTCATTAATTAATTTAATAATTAATTCCCGCTGTCAAAACAAATATCGTGTTTTTAAGAAACAATTTCTATTAAAAGATTGTCACTAGTTTAAGTCCAATTTCAAAGTGAAATTAATTAAAATGACCACCGTTGGATTAAATGGTAAAAAAATATTCTAAATACACATTAATATCAATTAAAAATATAATCTATCCATATAAATAAATCAGATTAAAAGGAGGTTTTGAATTAAAATGCAACATTTTCACTAAAAATGAACTTTATCCGAAAAATAACGAAAATTTACACAAAGTAAATTTTGATGTCTAGATTCTAAAGAAGGATTTTATTTTTTCAAATAAAAAAAATAAAATTTTCAAAAGTATATTTAAAAATGGTTCTCCATCAAAAGGCGGTTAATCGATATTTTAAAGAATATTAGAAGATTTATGCTTAAAATTGGATTCATTTTCATTTTAAGACTTTAAAATTTATTGGATAAAATTAAAAATATTTGACAAACATATATAATCATTTTGTAGTTAGTTCCATTAATTCCCACCATTACAACGACTAGTAATTAACTACCATTTAAAATAATATTATTTTATTATTTGAGTGCAATGTAAGATTTCAAAGAAAGTCGTTGTTGTGTATTGGGTACGCCAGCGAGCATAACATTCCCTTTAAAGTAATATTAATATTTTATTCAAAATATAAATAAATATGAAAATGTAATATTCTTTATTTACTTCGGGTGTTATAGTATATGTATCAAAATTTTGGTTTATTATAATTATTCCTTTATAACTATTCATTATTATCATGGTTTCAACCAAAGCATATGACCTGGGAGAGGCGATCGAGTTGTGTGGAATTAAGTCCAATCATCATACATCAAGGTGGGAGTCATGTCATTTATCAATAAACCATTTTTTGATAATAACCCCTTGGTTTATTTATTCTTTATCCACTGTATCATGAATTATTTTGACAATGATGTATTGATAAAAAAACTCTATATACTCAATTATTTACGAATAATTTAGGATATTATCTACTAAATTTACACAACCCTCATATTTCCAATAAGATGGAATAACCATAATACCAAGAGTATGTAAAATATTTTCAATAAATAACTAACACTTGATCTGATACAAACTAATGTAATTTGTGATAAACATTAATAAATAATAAATTCATTATATTGTATAATTATAACACTGATAAGTTTTCATTCAACACATTGACACATAATATTACTATCATGGATACATGAAACATAAAAACAGTTATTTGACATGTTTTTAGCATTTATAATTAATTTATAGCCATTATTATTCTTTCCATGAAGAATAATGTGACACCCAGACTCTAGATGTTGGGAGACAGTGCATTATATTAAAACATTGGAATGGTAAAAAGGAATCACATTCTGAATGACCAATCAGTTTAGCAATATTATAAAATTGATTAGGTACATTAAACATACATTAATATTCAAAGAATAAAATAAAACATAAATAACCCTTTGTGAAAACATTTATTATCATGTATTAACCATTTATATCAGTCATAATACAATTCTTTGAATCATGGTAAAATAAAATATACGAAATGGGTGAGATTAGATGCTCATTATGTGTAAGTGTACACCGCAAACAGTTATGAATATATAATCATAATACATATGGAATGATCTACAAGTGAAACATATGTCCTTCAAACATAATATTCCTCATAATATAGAAAAAATATATAATACCATATAAAATAACCATAACCATGGATTATATACTAGGAAAATAATCACTAGGAATATTTATAATTAATATCATTATTTGGGAATGAACGATGCGAGAAATCTACACAATCAAGATATATCCTCAAGATAACAACGGTTGAGATCAATCCATATGACCCTTTATGTATGTGGGTAAAAACCCATCTTATTTGAGTAATGATATATCCTCTTGAAAATGATAAACTGGTTGGAAAACAAAGAAAAAGGGGTTTTCATCAATGAATTACATCTCATAAAACATACTGATTTAGCGATGGGCTATAGAGGGCACCAACCATCACTTACTAAGTCCAATTCAGTCCTCATATGAATAGTGTGATCATAAATAATCATTATTGTTGAAAAAATCATAAAAAGTTGAATACATTGGCCATAAACCAAGTATGGTATAAAAATAGCACAACCACCGTCAAAATAGTCATAAACCCTTCGATAAATAAGAGAGATTGTATAATAGGAGATTAACATTAACAAAACATAAGGTTCAAAAAAGTATCATTACATATATGAAAATACTCTAATAAAATCATTATTAACATCTTGATAAAAATAAACTTCTATGTTGAAATTATTCATTTAAAAGACGCACATAAAAGAAAACATTTGGTTTTTTTAATCAACATTTGTCATACGACATTAAAAATTTCGATATAAATGTAGCCATTAAAATTTTATAAAAGTCATTTACTTATAAATAAATCTATAAAACACATTTTTAAATATTTTCCAAGAATGAGAATTAATTAACGTAACAAATCATTGAAAAATTTATAATGATGTTTTCGATAATGAGCCCCATACATAAAACATTAAAAAAATTCATTTAGTGAATATTTTTAAAAAAACATGGTAAAACATTATAAATATATAGCCATAAATAAATATGTATAAAAAATATTATATAATAATGTGATTTTGAAATTAACACTTACTGTATGTCTGATTCCCACCATAGAAGTATAAAACTTATGTTCTTCGAGTGTCTCTTTTTTATTACAACAAACGGACTCCTTAGGTTTTCTTTCATCCCAAAATTATGGACTATAGTATGAATGGATTATTCTTATAAGGTTAATTGGGAAGGATATTGCCGAACTTATTGTCTTTTAGGTGTGAATAAAATAAAATAATAGGTTCTATATTTTAATAGTGGGAAGAGGGACCTTAGGAAAATCCAAAAATATTAATTTATTATAAATTGTATTTTTTATTTACCCTATCTCAAAAATAACTTATTTATAACATGACATGAGGATGTGTCAAAATCCTCTCAAATAATAAAATTAAGACATCCTTTTATTTTATATAGAACCTTATATAGTTATTAAAATTTGAATGTTACATTTTTAGCTATGCAGAAATATAATATAATAAATGTCGTAATCTAACTGAAGTGGCTAAAAAATTATCTTATTTTCCAACTAATGTTGGTTTTTGTTTTAGAGAACATATCTAATAAAATTATCAATAGTGTGATGGAAATTTTATAATTATATTATATTATTTTTTAACTATAATCACCTGATCTACTCTTAACTATGGTAAATAAATAAAAGTTTACAAAAGTTACAATTGTAAAAAAAATTAATTTGATACTATTAGGTAATAAATTTTATATTAATTTCAACAATTTATATCTATTTTTCAAAATTCAATTCACATTAGCTGTAAAATTACGTTTATTACTAATCATGCAGATGTGGTTAGAAGAGTGATAATAGACACATTCAAAACTTCAATAATTTTTTATATATCTAAATTTATAATAATAATGATTCCTTTGACCTTAATTGGATAAATATATGTATTATATATCTATATTTATTTTTAAACCAATATAAAGTAAACTAATTATATAAATGAAAAATTCATTTGTAATTACTATGCAATATTTTTCACTATTCATCAAAAATTGATACCATTCAAAAAATACACATAAATAACCCTAAGCAACTGTTAATATTAAAATTTCAAAAATGAATTCTATTTTGAAAAATAATATTCAAAAATTTTATAATGTGGTTAATAATATTGATAATCTATTTTTTAAATGGATAATTTAGTATATCGTGGTACACTCAAACTTAGTGTTGCATGTATTGCAAGCTATTGAACTTATTTAAAATGAAATGATCGATTAAATCATGGGGTGTTACATTATCTCCTCCTTAAAAAACATTTTCCTATCAATGTTCAAATTTTCATTCATTTACTAATGTATGACTATACACAAATTCCATTATTGAAATGCAACATCAGAACAATGGTCGATAAAAGGTCTAATTTTTTTAAAAGAAGAAGGGAACGTTTGCGATTTATATAAGATAACATATATAGGGGATCCATGAAGGAATTCAAGGACATTAATGAAAAATATATCATTTATGTTCTAATGGAGAGTAATAGAGAACATGGTTAGTATAAACCTAACAATAAAAATGCTATAAATCTATTACGGTCTAGGGGTCCATTTGATTCATCTAGAAAATTACTAGGTCAACGGTTTTAGTTTTAGGATCCTTTCTATAGTGTTGAATAATTAATATATTATTCAAATAAGCACTTAAATGATTTCTTTCCTTATCATATCATAATCTCATATTTTGGTTGTGCTTAGGTCTATTTTCACTTCATCCCTTACTCCATGAAATGTATTTTCAAAATTAAATTTTCATGCCTGAAGAACTTTTTATAAATCATAAGTCTCGCAAGTATTTTTTTTAATCCACTAAATGTATATTGTGACCATTATGGGTAACCCAATTTATCAAATAAATCATAATTTAACCTCAAAAAATAATATCCAATGTTAAACATGTACCATTCCAACCTTAATACTTTTCCAAAATACTTTCATCCAAGATAAAAATGTAAAAATGTTTCTAAATTTCATGTATCAGTCATAACATTTGATTCCACAAACAATGTAATGTAACTCTTATTTAAAAATAAATTTATCATCTCAAAAACCATAATGAAAAAATTATTGATTCCATCTACATGATGAAGATATACTATAGTACAATACTTATATATCTTTTGAATCCTATAACCATATAACCATTGATATAAAAATTACTAAATCCAAATATAAAATTACCTTATTCATTCCACTTTACTCTTAAACAAGTAACTACGGTTCATCATATTATTCTTGAATACTTCCTTCATTTTATTTTTTTGTATCCTATTCATTTTATGTAGTATAACCACTTCATGTATATACTTACTGATTATTACCATTGAACAAAAAATAATTAATATTCTTAGAAACACTAATAATATTGACGTAGTCATGAAGAATCATTTATAAGATCAATAACGAGTAGAATATTATTTTCAATACATTTTTTCATAGGATTAACATTGGTTATCCATTACCAAATCTAAAGGATGAAATCGTAGACATAGAATTATTCTCAAATTATTTAAAAGGGTTATATTTACAAATATATTTTTTTTAAATCTAATTTCCATGGTTTTTGGTAAACATCCTTTGATAGAAACTGCAATTCCCTGACCCATGATTCCTGGATCTCATGAATTATTTTAATACATGACATGATTGTAGGAAATCATATATTGAAGGAACGATCAACCTAGTAGTCTTGGAAAATATATTATATACATGAGACTTTAATTAATATTCAAAACATAAAATGAAACAGTGATAATAATTTGAGAACACATTTATTCTCTTAGATTAACCCTGCATGTCAATCATAATACAACATATGGAATCATTGGAAAATTAAACATATATAATGGGCAAGTACATATACTCAGAAAGGGAAAACACAAAATTAAAAACTATTATGAATATGTAATAATAATTTTTTTAATGTTTTATAATTTAAAAATAATCCATTTAACTATAATCAACATCATTTTATAGAAATCATAAAAAATATCACATAAAATAATCATAACCATGTATGTTCTACTAGTCCAATAATCATATGGAATATCCATATCTAATTTCATAATGAGGGAATGCATAATTCATTAAATCTAAAATATCTAGATATATTTTCAAGATAGTTAATGTCATGTTATACCATTAGGAAGGTTTTTATATGTGGGTATAAACATGTCTAATTTGTGTCATGATTTATCCTCCTAACAATGGTAATATTATTGAGAAAAATGTCAAAGGGTTTGTTGCCTACAAATTTCATCTCATGAGACCTACCAATGCGTCCAAGGGATATATGGGTCTCACCCTTCACTGACTAAGTCCAATCCATTCCTCATATAAAAAGGGTTATCGTGCATAAGTATTCGTAATGAAAAACCATCATGAAAAATGAGAATACTTTAACCATAAATGATAAATGGAATAAAAATATCACAAACATAGTCACACTAATCATAAAACCTTCAATAAATAAAGTATATTGTAATTTAAGAGATCAACCATATTGAAAATGAATATTTAACAAAGGATGTTGACATAGATGAAAATACTCTAATAAAATCATGATTAATATTTTGATAAAAACAGAAGTTTACATAGAAATGATTTATTTTAATATATATCATAAAAGAAAACATTTTATAGTATTTTTAATCAAAATATCTAGTACTTTATTAAAACATTTGAGAGAAATTCAAAAATTAATATTTTAAAACATTCAAGTACATAAAAATGAATACATAATATCCATTTCAAAAATATGTACATGAATGAAAATGATTTAAAAGAATAAATATTTGAAACATTTAAAAAGTTGTTTTATTTAAATAATCCCTTAAATATAACATTAAAAAAGAATAATTTTGAAACTATTTTTAAGAACCATGAATGTGGATGATAAATATGTCCTACTAATAATTATGTGTAATCAATATCATATAATAATGATATTATGGAATTTACCCTTACCATAGGTTTAATTCCCTCTGTAAGTGACCAAAACTCATATAATTCGATTGTCCCCATTTTATTTTCACAAAACAACTCCTTAGGCTGAAATTATCCCCAATTTATGGCCTCTAATATGATGTGAGGGATGTTATGAGGGAAATATTGCTTCGGTTTGTAAAATAAAAGTGTATTTTGAGTGTTAATAAAATAGATTAAGATGTTCTCTTTTATAAGAGATGGAAGATGCACTTTAGGGACCTCTTAAACTACTAATTCAATATAAATTTATTATTATTTCATATATATTCAACGGTATTATTTTGAGTATGATATGAGGATGGATTGATAACCTCTCAACCAGAAATATTTAGAAAATATTTGATTTTATTTCGAATCGTATCCATTTTATTCTTTCTTAATTAATGTATTTATATTTTATAATAAAATTCTAAATATTAGAAGGCTATAAATATTTACATATACGGTGTTAATTGTCTATAAATGGAATCATTCATAGATTATGGACATTGTAATTATCACTTTGTAGTCTACAAATATATTTATGATTATAAATAATTTAATAAATTTTATGTTTTATAAAATATCAAGTGTCAATATTTCCAATATTCATTACATTGACTTTAAATAAAATAAAAATAAAATATACTTCTGAAAAACTATTTAGTACACTTTTAAAATTTCATAGACACCTATAAAATTCGTGGATAAACATAATTTATCAAAATTATATTTATTTTAGTATTTTTAATATTACTTAGTAGATATTTCTACTAATAATATAATTACTTATTCATTGTTCATTAATTATTTAGAGGTATTATTTAATCCCTAAAAATAATAAATAAATTCTTAGGATGTTTAAAATTCATTTATATTTCCAATTAATATTTATGATCTAATTTATCTCTTAGTTATCCCCATATTAAAATTATTATACTTAGAAGAATTGAGAGTGTGAAATTTTGTCACATTCATTAATATTTATAATATCTATGTAATTTTACAGTAATGTGTGAATTAATTGATTCAAAATAGATCAAAATGTTATAAGGGTGTAATATTATTTATCCAATAATTTTTTACACGGTTTTAATATTTTTTTGAAGCTTATTTTTTATTTAATCCATTAATTAACCCCTTTAACTATTACCCTGAAAACATGAATTTTTAATATCTAGGGTTAATATATTTACTATAAAATTCTAAAAGAACACAAATTGGATTATTTATTACATTTTTACCATTATACAAGTTATTCAGAAAAAATATGTGTTTTTTCATAATTTTATATCATATAATAAAATCTTATTTATTTTAAAGTATCATTTATGTAAATTTTGAAACTATTTATTATTTAAATTTTAGAAAAAAAATAAAAACACGCTTCCTTAATAAACTACATTAAATCATCCCTAACACGAAAGTATCATAAAAAAATTATTATGTCATCCAATATTCTAAATTATATTTATTTTATTATTGACAATATAATTTAATTTATTGCTCCTTTAAAAACTTATTTACTACATCATCAATCTATCACCATTTAATTTTATTATACATTTAATAAAATTATAATTAAATTTATATGATGTATATAAAAATATGTCTTTATAAATCTTATTTATATTGGACTATATCAATTATATTACCTCTTATTAAATATAATATATTTATTAAAATTTAAATATGGAATTTTTAACTCTTCTTTGAATAAAATTTAATAAATTTCACCATAGAAAAATGCTTCATAATGAATATTGTATTTTAGACCTAAGGAATATTTTGGGAAAATAAAACTTATACAATGAAATTAGTACAAGTTTTATGGTAATTTTATACTAATATTATATAACTTGTTTACCTTACTCACCCAATTTACCCTTAACCACTGTAAATATATAAAAATGTACTAAAGATACTATTTATCATAAAATAATGTTGATACTATTTGATAAAAAAATTCATTTTAGATACAACCATTTATGTAAGTTATTCAATACAAAATACATATAAGCAGTAAAATTGCATTTAATACTAATCCCATTGATCTGGTTAGAAGGTGTGTGAAAGAGTCGTTCAAAAGTTCAATATTTTTTTATCTAAATCTATTATAAAGTGATTCCAATGAACTAAATTGTATTAATAGATATTTTATACATATATTGTGACATTAAAATCAATTTAAATTATAATAATTATTTAAATGAAAAATTCAGTTTTTAACTACAAGGTAGTATTTTTCATTGTTAATAAATAATAGAAACTATTCAAATAAATACCAAAAAATCAACATCAGTTAATTTTTATATTTTCAACTAAAAAATGAAGTCTATTTTGGAAAATAAAATTAAAAAATTTCATAATTTTTCTAAAACTGTTCATAACCACTTTTTAAATGGTTAATTTAGTATATCATTGTACGCTCGACCTCAGTGTTGTGTGCAGGGAATTTTTTTGAATTTATTTAAAAAGAAATATTTGATTAAATATTTTTATGTTACACATATTCCTATTCAATTAATTTAAATGAAAAAACACAAAAATAAGTGATCTCAAATACTCAGTAAGGGAGACGATATGAAAGGAAATAATGGTCTGATCAAAAACATATGTAAAATAATGAAACAATAAAAATATATAATTCGAAAAACATATACACGTATGACATTTACATATACATTAATTATATAAATATAATCTCAAATGATAAAAATATAACAAAGGAATGTTAAAAACAAAACACAAGCTTACAAAAGAGGGAATAGGATGTACAAATGAATGTAGAAGAATCAAAATCATATGATTTATTATCTTTTGGAAACTATATTCCCACCAACCTGTTCGATCATAAAATTGTGACTTTAGAATCATTCCATCAAATACACCCTTTTGAACCTAGAATAGTTATAAAACAGTCATAAAATCATTTATCACTGATGAGATATAATGATTCACCCAATTCATTGGTGGGAGATGTTGTTCCGATTTACTCGATATTCAAATATTTTTCTAAGACTAAGTAAAAAAATAATATTTTCATCAGGAAATAACCCATTAAAAAAATTAATTTTATGATAGTTCCAAATCCATATATAAACATGAACTATAAATAAAATGGGTTTCATATTGTGTCCAAATTGAAATAATTTAAATTTCATAAGGAAATCATAAGAAATATGAGTTTCATTAATCAATGAAATTAAATCATAAATTATAACACTTAATACAAAAAAACATGATCAAAAAATAAATGAACAAAATCTAGAGAAACAGGAAAAATAAAACATTAAATGAAGATATTACATGAATCTAATGAAATATAACCAAAAAATTGTTTTTAAAAAATATTTTATGTTTATCATTTTAAAATTCAATGTTAGGAGTCTCTTTTCAAAAGTCTCTATTTTTTATTGAAATTGAAAAGAAAAAATTAAGTGGAAATATAATTGGTTCAACAAATCTTTCTCCCCATATTTATTTATTCCATATTGTTTAAAAGTTAATGCATTCTAAAAATAATTTTCAAATAATAAATAATATTACTCGAAAAAGAATTTGAGTTACCAATAAATTAATGGAATTAGATTTTTTGAATGAAAATTTTGTAGAAAAATTTAATTTCATTTTCTAATATAAATCCCATGAATTATATAAATTATAATGAGAAATTCAATTAAGGTGAATATACGGTCTAAAATGTGAATTTGGTGCAAAACATTAAAACATGTCTCAATGAAGACATGTCGAGATGGAAACCCCCTATGAATTCCATAATCTTTTAAGAAAAAATACATAAAATATAATTGTTTTATATGAATTTCTTATATATATAAATGATAGTGTAAATAAAATAATATATTATAATAGGAATATGTAATTAAAATTTATATAATGGAGTTCTATAGTAGTCATTATAACCGAAAGAGTGTAAAATGAGTTGTGAAATACCCATTTGTATTTAGAAATGTTCTAAAAACCCATGAAATAATTAAAAAAATTATATAAATTAAAATTAAAGGAATAAAAATAAATCATTCCATAAATTATAGACATTCTATTATACAGATAATTTAATAGAAATTACGTAAATAAATGGAGTTTTATCTTGATGAAGGACGTTTAGTGATTATAACCTCACCTTGTTTCCTTCCTTAGACGATGACACGATAAAATTATATATTATAACATATTTACATAAATAATATATTTCATAATATTCTTCACATATTTTTCATATTACATTTCACATTTTTAGTTATTTATTGTGGCTGTATTTTTCAGTTGTTGCTTATTTAAACCATCTGGTGTTAATGACATCAACCATTTTCTCATGTTTTTAAATTTGATCTCATTGTACATTTTTTTATGAGGAATTCATAAATAATATTTATTTTACTATAATATAATATAAATAATATATTCATTTATGAAACTACGTAATGAGTTTTTTAATTTTATTAGCTACAATCCAAAAAAATTGAATTCTTCTTCTCTTATTTTTATAATATTAAGGTGGAAAATTTTCAAATAACAATTTAATGATTATAAATATATTTCAATAACCATATTTAAATAATTATATTATTATTATATGATAATAATAATAATTTTCATGTTCCTGTGTTTATCTATAATAATATTTTTATGAAACATTTATGTAGGAGGCTATGCTAACCCAAACCTAAAATTAAGCCAACTCGATTGGCGAGTATGGTTATATTTGTGTTTCTTTTAACCAAAAATATCATTTTAATTGTAGAGTAATGATATATTTTTATTTTTATATTTAGAAAAAACTTTTCATGATTTTCTGATAAATAATTAAAAACTATAATGTAAACAAAAAATGATTACTTATGGAGGTGGTATTCTGAACAGAGACACGATTTACATTGATTTTTTTATGTTTTTTGAAATTATAATATATGTTTTTACCAACTAATATGAAATTTTTTAAGTCTAATAATTATAGTTATTTGATTATATCATTATGTTAATAATGAATTTCAATGAATAATATTATGAATTGAAATAACATATAAAGATAATACTTATTTTAAGAACATGGCCTTTCCTTGGATGTCCCCAAGAAATAGATGGATGTTGGCTATCTATGAATAAACATGAGATTATTTTATTGAGATATGGATAATGAGGGATAAAATATTATTGTTTGATAAAGGAATCAAATAGTGATGGGTTAATTTGAAATGGATTTAGTCTTATCTTTTTTATAAGAGATGAAATGTGAAATTTTGGAAACAATCAACATTTATAAATAATGTGATAACACTATTAGAGGATCAATTGATCAAATGTAAAACAAAACTAATATTTTGTAAAAATATATAGTCTAGTACCAACAAAAATACTTATTTTTTAATATGTTTTTAACACGTTTTATCCATTCCCCATTAGTAAAACATTTTTCACCCTTTTTATATTTTATCAGGATAATTATTACATTACCACTATTATTAATATTTATAACTAAAATTATTATTTTTATCTTTAAATAATTTAATTTTTTACATAAATTTTAATATCATTATATAATATCATGTTTCTAAATTTTTTAATATTTAAATTTAAAATATTCATATTTAATTATGTAAAAACTATATTTACAAAAATTATGATTAAAAAAATTAAATATATATATTAAATATTATAATTTTTACATATTTTATTTATATAAATTGATACGTTAAAATTTTAAAAAGGCTTTAGGATATCATTGAATCCTAAAAATATTATCCCCTTGAAGAAATAAAATTCAAATATATAACCAATATGTTTTTTATTTCATTCAATATATTTTAGAAATAATATTTATAAACTCTAAGTATATGTAAAAGTGTATAATTATATTCCTTAAATATAATCATTTTTATTTAAATGGATTTAAACCATCTATAATTCTATTACATGTTGAATAAATAAAATATTTTTTAATTTTAGAAAAATGGGATTTTAAATTAAAAGTGAATAATTTCATAAAAATAAAAAATTTCATACATTTTAATCATTTATGAATATAATTAAATAAAGAATTTTATTTTATAAAATTCATATTATAAAATATTTATATTCTATTATACGTAATAAGGTACAATATAATTATTATAACTATTATTATAACCTTTTTCAAAATTAACCCATACTTTTTATTTACCTAATATAGGTAAAGACTATTTATGATTTCCCATTGCAATGTTTATTGCATATTTATTATCAATATATTTGGTATATGTTTGATCTTCATACATTGGTAGTGGCATGTGATAAAAGTTATAGAACATTATATATATTTTAACCGATCCATACTTTCTTATTATAATATGCTCCCCCAACAACATATAATTATACTGAAAATCCTCAATCCATAAAGATGCCTACCAAGCCACAGAGTCTTGAATATGGCACATAATGGAATTAGTTGGGGTACTATAATAACAATTAAACCTTATATGGATTTAATTAATATTTTAATGTAATGATTTAGTGGAAAATGTATTCAGTTAACTTCCTATTTACTCCTAAAATTCCTTTAATAAATTATTATTAAAATTGATACAAAAATAATAAATTTTAAATTTTAAATTTATTTAATAAAATTTAAATACAAACCATAAAGTAAATATTTGTTAAAAATTCCCCTAGAGTATTCATAGAGTAATTTATAAATTTATTTTATAGCTATTGATCCCTGAAATTAGGTGACATTGATTATTTTTTTTAAAAATTTGGTTAGTGGATATTTAAATACATATTTATTATTGAATTATATAAATATATTGTCTCATCTCTAAATAAAACTGATTCAGTCTACCAATATATAGATTATTCAATGGATTTTTTAAAAAAATATAGTTATAAATTATGTTTTAGTTAATGGATTATAATAAACATTATTAGTGAGTCATGATTGATGGAATTGGAAAATAATTGGTTTAACACTATACACATATTAGGATTTTGTATTTTAATAGCATGTTCCATTAGAAAACAAAAAAATATGTGTGGTGAAAGCATAAAGAGAAGGATTCTACATAACTATTCATAATATAAAAGATCGGATTATATGAGATGAAATTTTCTTAAGTTTTTTATTTTTTCTATTGGAATTTGGTGAGAAAATTAATGAACGTCATTTTTGTCTTATATAACATCATTCATTTCATTGGAATTATTAGGTTGGAATAATAACCATAATGGGTTCTCATAATGACTTACATATAATATTAAAATATATAATAATATTTATCAATTATGATATAACATATTGTAAGAAGATATTTTTTTAATTTGAAATAATAATTAACACACAAGACTAAGATAATATAAACACAGAAGCATTCAACGGATATCATAAGTGGTGATGAGTCTGAAAACCACGAGATAGAATTTATTATTCAATTATCTTTAAAAATTATGAATAAGAATGAAAATACCAAGAGATAATTTTTATTTACATAATTATAATTTATCACATGTTAAATGAAATCCAGATATAGGGTAAATATTTTCATTGATTCATCTATAATAAACATTAATTTTATCATTATTTAATGTCAAAAAGGCTATGAAATGAATAAAACTCTAATTTAATGTGAATAAGTTAAGACCATGTAGAATGCGTCATAAATATATTTGGTTTCATAAATGTGATAAATGATATTCACAATCCTCGTAATATATCCAACTATTATAGCCAGTTAAATAGGTATATCTATTTTATTTAATTCCTTTTGGGCCATGTGGAAATTTTTTAAGGATATAGTGGATTATGATTCATCATAATACATAAATATATTTTGAATGGAAAATTATCCTGTTGATCTGCTAGTTACATAAAATCTTGGATGGGTAAAAAAGTTGGTAATCTATTATGTTACATGAAATTAGTATTAATAAAAATGAATTCATATTATTCATAAATAAAATGATCTCATGCTATAATTAGTTATTCCATGATAAAAAATAATTAATTTTTTATTTTTTAAATGTTCATAATTTCCCCTTGAGGAATAATGACAAAAGGATTAAATACTTCACTTCCACCAATAGAGAGGGTGAATAAAAGAAAAAAATAACAAATAAATTTTTTGATTCTTTTATGTGTGAATGTAAAATAGAATAATGGTGATGAATATAATATTTGGGTATTAATATTTCAATGTAAAAAGGTGATAAAGTTTCATTAGTAAATTTGTTTGAATGGATCCTCAGTTGATTAAATTACTGACTATGACTGTTTTTGACAATCAGGTATAATTAAATTGACTATTTGATCAATGTGAACAACATATAAGTATATTGAGGGATTTATAGTGGTAATATATTCAATATATTTAGGTTTTATACTCGTATGGAGTTTCTATTATAAACTTATATAAATCATTATGATTGTATTGAATTTTCTGTACATTTACCTAGTGTTCAAAAATCATTAACCATATTAATCAATTTTTATTGGATGTAAATCCAACATGTATATATTTAACATTATCATTTGTTTGAATAATATTATCTTAACAATTATAATGTAATGGTGCTTAATTTTTTTTTATTTTTCTCAATGTGTTATTTATACTATTTAAAAAATATCAAAGAACTATTGGAAAAAAGTAAAATGTATTTAAGGAATTAGAAATTTCCATACTATGGTGTTTGATAATTCCCCACCCCTTTAGGGATGTATTATTGGAAATTCCATTTGAAAGAAAAATATGTATATGAAAAATATTTAAACCTGGTTAATTTATTCAAATTTTTAGTTGGAAGAAATTTTCATTAGAATATGATGATTATTTTTTTATTTATATTGTTGATTACAATATTTACATTAAGGTTAAACAATATTTGTTTAATTAAAAACCTAAATGATTTTACTATTATGGACGACTCCAGTCATTAGTGAGAATATATTTTTTTTAATTATTTATTTTATATGTTGGTTAATATTCATGGATTTCTATATTATGTGATGTTGATTTCACATATTACATATATGGGAATGTGTTTTTCTGATATTTTGGAATAATAATTTCTATAAAGAATAAATATGTAATGGTAAAACATTATGTCATGAACAAAACCACTTGGACCATCTTGGCCGGAATTATTTCTAGAGTGACATCTCATTCCCACCACCATAATGATAGGGGATAATGGAAAAACCAATTAGGCATGCCACACACATAGTAGCTGTATCTAATGATACATGAACACATAGACACACACACACACACACACAAATGTCCAACTTCCAATACATTGCTAAATTTTATGTGACAATAATCATCTTAATTCTTTAAAGCACTATATCTGACATTAGAGTATGGAACAAGTATGATAAATCATAAAGGAAAAAACATAAGACCATAAATTCTATAAAATATTACAACCAATTATAAAGAAGGGGACTATTGATTTAGGATATAAATGAAACCTATAGTGACCTAAATTGATAAAATATTCTCATCATTTTCCTGGTCTGACTAAGATTCCATTGTGGGGTCTATATTATTCATATGATGTGATAAGTTTGGGATAAGCTGATGTAGTTCTAAGTATAACATTAACAAATATTACACCATAAAATCCCCATAAATAAAGAATCTAGATGAAGAATTCACCTCATCATAAAAATTTATGACAATTTGAAAACAAGTGAAAACATTAATAATATATATTTATAATATATTACAACCACTTCTCAATTTATGGTCACAATCATATATCCATCCTAGGATTTAGATTGAGTCTTCATGGAAATTATTGTTTGTAAAAACTCACATTTTTCATATGATATAATTGACAAAGATTATCGTTGAGGTCATGGTCATTGGTCCTTACCCGGAGGTATTAAACTAGAACACTGAGTGTATTGATACATATATAGGGTATCAAACCCAAGGCCAATATTTTTTTCCTAGCGTAACAGAAAATTAATCCTTCTATGATATATAGTACACACCCTGATAGTGGGTAATGAGATACCATATCTAACCTAGATATTAAATTATAAATGATTAGACAAAATGAAATATATGGGGATTATTAAAATTCTAATAGATGAATCATTTATATGGGATCATATCAAATTAATATGATGTGATACTTCATTATTACCTTAATGGTATTGGATAAGTGAATTTACCATACAAAATATGATTTACATTAAAGAGAATGTGGCTCTAAAAATACCCAGATACTTGTACATATCATGTAATGGGGAAATATGGAATTAATTTTGTAGTCCCAGTCTTCATATGTAAAATACCCATGTACTTTTTTCCATTACTGATTACTCTAACCCATTCTTGTGTTCTCCATCTCATGCTTGTGTACTATAGACATGTCTATCCCTTGGTTTTAAAGAAATCCTTTATACAATGACTACAACCATAAACCTAACCACTTCCATTCATGTGTACCCCTAGGTTGAAAACCAAGGAACCTTAATTGGGTCATAAGGAATATGGGAGGCACACATAGCATATGAAATTCAATTTTAGACAAATCCCTAGATGATGTACTAAGAGGACTACACATTGAGTGTTCTTGAACAACACTTTTTGTAACAAATTATGTTATAGAATCCTTATATTCACACATGAATCCAAATATGTTTCTTTCAACATTTATATATCCATGTAATACGCTATTTAATTGGTATATCATGTTGAATGAACCCGGTTTATTATCGGTGGACTGATTATGGCCACTTGACTAGTGTGAGGTTCATACCCCAATTCACATTATAGACTAATACTAGAATCCACAATAATGAACACCCAATTAAATTCCAAAAATAATGTATTCATTAATTCACCTAATTAATTTCATCAATAATGAATTTAAACATATGTATAATAATGGTTGCACCAAATATCATCTCTCTAATGATCTGTTTCTAGGTATTTGTGGAATCACCAGCAAAATAAAATTCTAAAAATGAATGCATGAAAACATAGTACAAAAATTAAAATAACAAATATCTAGATGGAACATCAATAATTTGTAATGTTTTCTTCAATATATCCCTAGTGACTAAATAATCATAGAGAATGAACAATTTATAACAAACACAGTATTTATTATTAATTATATAAGGATAAATCAATAACAATCATTTAGATATCAAACTTTGAATCATTTTTTAGAAGATTAATTTTTTGTGGAATGCTTAATCAAATCATGGATTAATCCAAGAAAACAAAATGAACTAAATTGTATTGTGATACATCACTAATGAATAATGTTTCCATATAATCATTTTTGATAAGAAGTATAAACACATTTTTTGAAGATAAACTCTTGAAAAACCAACCACCATACCACTTTTATTATATTATTCAAGGATCTCCACTAATAGATCCATTAAAATCCCAAGTGATATCCATTTAACCCTATTATTTTTCAATAACAAGGTTAAAATAGAATATATTAGGTCAAGAAAATGAAATATAAAATAGATAAATACATTTATTTATTTATCTATCTGCAAACCACTACATTAATGAAAAATAGTCGAGGAAAATTAAGGGTATGTTTCACCAAGAGTAAAAATACATTCTAGATTTACTGGTGGTCTCTAGTTTCACATATGGGTCTTTTTTTTGAGTTATTTTGTCATTTTTGAAAAATTCTTTGGGAATGATATAATATATTTAATAACATTATTTTATCAAAATAGTTTCTACACATGATACATAATCCCATGCAGATACATTTCATAGCTCCAAAAATTTAATTTAAAATAATTCAATATCTTAAAATTAAAAAAAAATATAGTTGTGAAAATCTTTGTACCTAGGGTATTTTCGTCAGAATATAAAAAAATACTAATAAAAAATATGATGGTTATGGGGTTTCATCTAGTTCTCCTACACCAAGGTTCTCCACTAAAGTTTCATGTGATTCCACTAGACCGTAACCAAAAGAATCACACAACCTTGAAGGATCATATACTTATGATCCTCAATCTATAATTAGAACTATATGTAGGTAAATCCATCTGTGATGGAAATATTTCCCCAGTCGATAACATGTTCCTAGTCTATCACTTACCTCCTCACCTACGACATGTTGAAAATGTAATTCAACCATCCCAACATTTTATGTAATGTTATGCCATACATCACCTCTCCAAATGTTTATAGCATATATAAATGGAAAATGAATCTTGATCATAACATCATACCCATAAGAATCTTTATAATCCTTACCAATGTGAGATAATTTGTAACTTAAGTTTCCCCTTATCAAACTCCAAATGGCCTTAATTGTTGGAAAAAAACAAATTTGATGGGTGTGGAATTTCTTTATCAACATCTAGATGATCTTCACTTTTTATGACTTGCCTGCAACCAAATATATGGGCATGAGTGCTTAACCATCATGATTATTCTATCATAGTGGTGGCATGTATGTTTTCCAATAGAATGACTATATTGGTTCTTTACTAATGGTTTATTTTAAATTATTGATTTTTTAAAACTCCCCGAAATGAGTATTTTCATCCCAAAAATGGAAAAATTCCAAAATTCAAGGGAAATTCATATCATACAAAACTTGAATTGTCCCCTCAGTATAGTTATTTTAATGGGGGTGAAACACCTTGCTAAAATAAAACTAATTTCCAATGGTCACATTCAATCTAATTCATAGTCGTGATGTGATGATATCATCATGGTTAAAAATTAATTTTTATTGAACTCAATGAATCTAGATTAACTCTTTTATAAAATTGAATCACATACTCACAGTAAAATTCAGCTATTGTGTTGCTTGGATGTGGTATGACAAAGTGAGTCAGTATATGAGTTTCTAGATAGAATTTTTACATCTATATTATCATGGATTTTTTTATCCATATGTCTAGGGATATTTCATCCCACATATTCTATAGTACCTCAATGGGTTGATCCAAAACTGGGAGACTAAATGTTGAACCTAAACATGGGACCATGTGAGGAATCAAGATACAAAATCAATAACAAACTTCATCGTCCCTATAGAACCACAAATAATGTTAAATGAATATATTTTCCACTGGTGGATGTACTATTAAGGTGTATTCACAAGAATCCCTTAGTAAATCCCCTCACATTGAGACCGGTACCATGGTTCATCATTGAAAAATGATAACATGCTCCCCACTTTAATAAAATCCTTATGTTTAATACCCAATGGATATATGAACCGAAAAGGTATAAAGAAAATTTCTCTAAGATTAACATCCATATAACACTAATAGATTGAATCTATAATACCCAATGATTATATTTATACGAAATCATCATCATCCACTATGTATAATAGTAATGGGATTAACTGCTCAGATCCATCGCTCACCAACTACAAACAATATCATACATTAATGGAATTTTTCTATACTTTCCCATTTCAATGAATAAGAAAATCATGAATTCATAATGTTGGAGGTGATCTATCTATATAATGTATCTCATGTTATGATTTTTTTAAATAGATATACTTGATACTCTTGTGGTCATAAGTAATGATAAACTACTCACTCATAAGGTTTTGTCTCTACATTATCTAAGTGATGTCCCCCACTACCAGATTAAGATAATCGGTTGTGTAGTCAAACACTGTGGGACATAGTTATTAGGGCCCCTAAAAATCGATTACTGCATCTGCATCAATATATATATGTGCTCAGTTCTCTATAAATAATATAACATTATATACACAACACCCTCTTCACCAAGTGTCAATATTGTGGTGCCTGAAAATACTACCACAACTTTGAAAATTGATATCGATAATTATCTATGAAAATACAAATAATCTACCTTTAGCTCAAAATATTCAACGGTGATTATATCTATGATAAATAAGTTATGTTTCTCATATAGTATCCCACCCAATAAAAGAAGCTTCGTACTGCATTCAAAATCTTATGACACTCCCAATATAACACCACCTCAAGTGTTTTCCAGGACCACCACTACTCCTAAGTATGAAGTGACATATACCAGGAAGTAGACCTTTCAAATATTCAACAAAAAAATCATGATCATTAAATAAATTTGGTTCTCTTAGACAATTTAAAATTCTATCATTATGTGTATCTTGTGATCCACTTATAATGAGGGGTAGAAAAGGATGCTACTAATTATGATTACCATGAACTGACCCACGAATGGATGAAAGATCCCTATCATGAATCGAATTTATTAGGTTTCATTATTCATCAAAATAATTGCAATTATAATTTACTTTTTTTAATCTTAGAGGATTATGGATACCATGTTAAATATATCATTGTGTCTAACATATAATGGTTGATAAGCTTTGAGAACCACCTCGATCCTTTAAACTGGTGGAAGAGATCATCACCTCTCAACGGTGGATACATATACCTAATGGTTAACATATTTAGGTGATGATATTCCACAGAAAACTTCATGATCCTGTCCACTTTCAAGTAAAAAAAAATTGGGCTACACATGGTGGCTCATTGTTTTTGAGAAAGAGATTCCTATTCAAATCCGATAACTACACATTCACCTCTCGATGCTCTATGGGAGAAATAAGATATGATGTCACAAATATTATATTATTACTTTTTAATTACAATAAATTACTCAACCATGTGGTGGAATTAAAATCCAAACATGTAATTAGGGAAGAAATAATGATATATTTCCATAAATATAAAAAATTTCATGACCAAAACATATTATTCTCAAAGGGAAAAATGAGAAATTTGATGAGTAATCGTCTATATTCTTCTAGGAGTGAGCCCGTCGTTCTCCTCATTGATTCCATCATACTAAAAAAGGTAAAACTCAACCCATTAATAATGATAAACCAAATTATCTACCTAAAATATAATATTTTTTATGAATAGATGATATATATATATTCTATACAAATAATTACATTATAAGGCCTCATTAAGGGAATGAAAGGATACTAAAGGAAGACAACTCCTTTGGGACTAGGATCACACTATCAAGAAAATTTTGGATATATAAATACACCATACATGATGTCTACAAGAATATGTGTCATGTTAATAGATCAAATGGGATATGTATATCTCAATCACGATATTTTTCATCTAATTAATTATTTACTTCTATGTGTTTCAATACATTAGATCAATTATAGTAAATAAAATTCATCAATTGAAACATCAAAAAATACACTATGTCAAAAGCCTCAAATACATGAAACTACCTGTATCCATAAACACTATCTCCCAAATCCTATAAATGAACAATTTTGGGGCGGTATTTGAAATAACTCATAACACTATCCACCTTAATCTTTTCTCAAATATCATTATCTACATCTATCACACTATAGACCTCCAAGAAAAATTTATTTCCTGTATCTAGGTAGGGAATAAACCATAAATCATTACCCCACATAATAGGTCATAAAATTCCACCCAATGGTCCCTAAGTCAATCATCAACTAAAATATATGGATGTCCCAACTCTATGGATCCCATAACTAGCACAAGATATCAGTTACTTCTACACCAAAAACCTCTATAATATCATGTCTAAATTTAGTAATTCCCCAAAAGTAGAAATGCATTGATATATCACTATATCACTAATATCTCCATGAGAGGAATACTCGATGTTACTTCCTCGAAAAAAATACATCCTAGACTATATCAATGGATTATGAAGGTAGGATAGTGAACATGAACCCATACATCATTCCTGAAATATTGTTCTATTGAAGAGGCAAAAGCTTATGTATTTGTAATGGAAACAAAATTGGTGGTTATAAGTCCCCTATCAAGAGATTCTAGAACTCTATAAGAGAGAGAAATACTTATTATTAAATTATACTCATCATAATCCACCATTTTACTGTAAATACTAGTATAATACTCTCAACTGTTACCACCATCTTATTGGGAGTGTTCTCATCAAGGTGTAAAACACACAAAATTTCCTCAATATTGTCCTCTGCTACCTGAGGGTTTGGATGAAATTGATACATGATTTTTCACTATCACTATAAATCTTAGAGTTTGGTCATAATTTTAACATCCTATGTTAAAATTTTAAGATACAAAATTCAAATGAAGGGTAGAGGTAATAAGAGAAAATAAATCATAGGTAAAACCACATATATAATCCCCTACACCTAAGCTTAGTCACATGGAGGATCATCATAATGATACTATAGTTCAATCCATGCAATTATTATTATGGAGGAATCTTGAAAAATGTTAGTACATACATTGGTCAATGTTTATATCTTGTTCTCTTACTCTCTGACTTGAAAACCACATAACCAATCCTTTTTTATGCACATAAAAATATTTTCCTTAAAACTAGTGTCAACATGTACTGATCCAACTAGCTGGTTCTGATAATCTCCATGAATGGATATATTATCTATAAGAACAGCACTATAGTGATATATTGAGATACAAAATCAATACACTTCAACAATTTTATTGTAGTTTCCAATCCAAGTATTATATCTAGAAAATCTCTAACTCTAAACATAATATGAACCTCCTTCAACAATACTATTTCATGACATGAACCAATGGTTCCCACCTTGTTAGTATTAATCCATTTTTGGCACCCTTATCATTCCTCTAATAGGCTAGAAGATTGTTATAATAATTGAATTGGAATATCACACTTATGGGATGCCTTATCCAACGTTATATAAATTCAAAAGCACATCACCAACATACAATACAATTATAAAACATATGATAAAAAATTCTAAGATTCATATATAAACTATATAACACATTGTAGAACATAAAATGTACATAAATGCACGTTTGAAAAAAACCAAAGACTATAAATGTGTCAAAACTACTAGAAATGAGTGGGGTGTTTTCAAACAAAACACCTAAAATAGGATAGGGTTTGTCGTTATAAATACTTATCACCTATAAAAGTCCCTTATATGAATTCATACATGAAAAATAATCTTTTCACGTCCCCACAAGGGATATATATATAACTAAGACTCAAGGAAAATTTATCAATTGTGCCTAACAAATAGATGGGGGTGTCTGAATACTATTCATCGGTCACCTATGCCCACTCATCAAGAAAAAAATCCTAGCATTGCTGAAATTTTATGATCATCCAATGACCCATGTAAGGGTGGAATGTCCCTACTCCCTATAATATTTTTCTCCATCAACCTCTGAACAATCACCATACCTGTTTATCTCAAATACCTTAGCTCTTCTACCACCTATTTCTAAGACACCTCCCCTCAAAAATTATCGAACAATGGCACCAATGAACTTGATTATGAAATATTTGGTACTTATCCTAGCGAATATTTTAACCTAGATATTCTCCATCATTAAAAATAACATAGGGAAGAATTAATTGAATCCCTCTTGAGACCATGGGTGTTTGAGTCAAATGTAGAATTTTTCATCTTCTATCAAGTGGAGACGATGTCAACAAAATCCCATTCCTTCATCTTGTTCATAGAGTATTATTATAAATAGTTCATCCAGGGTCACATAAGACCCCTATATGATTCAGGTATACTTGATAATATCACAATTTGTAGTTATATAACTATAAATGGTTCCACGGTCAACCTCATCGTGATTTTAATTATCTGATGTGTGGGGTATAGAGAAGGGGATTTTTGCCCTAGAAATTTGACCATTAATGGGTATGATAATGTTGATAAAATTACTCTTAATAATATCATTTTCAATTATTAGTTTTAGGATCTTATATATGATGATGATTTTACAGTTATCCAAAAACACACCACATACAATGTCCATCTTGAAAGGCCCTGTCCTTACAGCCACCTTGTGGAACCTTTAATATTCAATTAATTTTTGAAATAACCCATTGATGGAAATTTATTCATAATTAATGATTATAGTGATCACTTTTGATACATGGAATGTCACATATGTTGAAGCTTATTTCTTTAAAAGGGAAGGAAATAACCAATGAAGGAGGATTATATACTATTAGAATCCCCCCACACCTTGGGAACTATTGGAATCCTCATGTATTAATCATGTTTTAATGATCACAAATTCTATTACTGTTAATTACATTCAATAATAACTACACATCACGTTTTAATGATAACAAATCTCAAATATATTATCAAGCCTTTATGTTTATGATTCAAGTTCTCTTACTCTATAATGATTAAACTTAATCCATATTCTGCATATTACTGTCTAAGTGCAAATATAGATATTTCTCTAAGTAAGGACTCACCGTGAAGGACTCACCATGACCCAGACACTGTGAAGGACTCATCGTGACCCAGACAGTGTGAAGGACTCACTGTGACCAAGACACCGTGAAGGACTCACCGTGAACCAGACACCGTGAAGGACTCACCGTGACCCAGACATTGTGAGCTACACACCGTGACATGGACATACCGCGAAGCTCATATCATGAAGCACATACCGTGAAGCTCATACCATGAAGCTCATACCGTGAAACTCATTCCATGAATATGATACCGTGAAGCTCATTCCGTGAAGCTCATACCGTGAAGCTCAGACCGTGAAGCTAATATCGTGAAGCTCATACCATGAAGCGCATACCGTGAAGCTCAGACTGTGAAACTCGTACTGTGAAGCCTATACCGTAAATAAGACACCATTTACATAATCACTGTGACACCATTTCTTAACTTTTTGTCAATATTATTTAAATAATGCTAACAGTCATATTTTATGTTTTTAATGCAATTAATGTTATTTAATGATAGTTGTTGGCATGTCAGGAAACTGTATCTTATACCTTTGAAAAGGGAATCATTCCTACTGCTAGAACTTGTGGAATATAAGGAAGATTGAGATGCAGTACACGTGAAATCATGAAAGAAGAGTAAAAGCGAGAAAAGTGTGACAAGATAACAAGAAGAACTTACATACACTCAAGAGAATTGTTCTGAACAAGAAGAACAATCTTGAGCAAGAAAGAGATTGTAACACTTTCAAAGAACTCTCATGAATGCAATCCAATACTACTGAAGAACACACGACAAATCAAGAGATCTTTCTCACTCTTGTAGAAGACAAGATGAACTACGACACTCTGTTTTTCAACAGAAAAACCAGAGAAGGACTCAGAAGAATTCCTACTGAATCCAATGAGTCCAGAGCTGCATTGATAATCACTAGAGCTTTCTAAACTCTTATTTGTTCTCTATAAGTGATTTATTTATTAACTTTCAAGTAGTGTGGCGTACTCTATATTTCTTATACACACACTGTCTCATGCACTGAACTATAGGATATCAAAATCCTCACTTCAAATCTCTTAACTCCTGTTTACCCACATCAACTGTGGAAGAGGTCCTTGTGTGGCCTGGTCTTTGTTTTGTTTCCCATGAAGAACAGTGGTAGAGGTTCCTGCATGGCCTGGACAGTTTTGTAAACTGTTGTTAACCCCGATCCAGGGTGTGGATCAAATTTATATAAATTTGAGAGGACTAAGTCTCGTCTTGAGACTGAACCTCTTGTTATATCTACTGTGCATCTTTAGTTTAAGTTCAAAGTATACTATATATATCTTATTTATTCCACTGTTGTTACTTTGACATACAAAACTATTTTAAATCTACTTTGATAGTTAAATTAGCAAGTGTTTACACTTATTGTAAATCAATAGTTTAGTTTTGAAAGTTAGTTTGATCTTGTGCTTAAATTAACTGAGACCTAATCAATCTTTGAAAAGCTAACTGAAAATTTACAATCTTTATAAATTCACTACAGTTTAACTTGTTTTATAAATTGGGGGATTTTAAATAGACAATATTTTAACAGAAATTTTAATTGGAACTCAATTAACCCCCCCCCCCTCTTGGGTATCCACTCCAACCAACATTTGGTATCAGAGGTTTTGTTTTTTGTTTAAGAATTTTTGAATTACTATGTTTTTCAACTGTGATTTTAGTTACATATTTAATGATCTTAAATTTATATTAGTTCTAAACTTTATCTCTTTAAATTATTTTTCTAAAATCTAGTTATGGATAATAGACTAGAGGGTACTACTACTAATAGGCCACCTTTCTTCAATGGTACAAACTATGCTCAGTGGAAGCTTAAAATGAAAATTCATTTAGAAAGCATGGGTTTTGATATCTGGACTACTATAGAATATCAATATAAAATTCCATAAACTGAAAGAAAAACTTGGGATGAACCTACAAAGATTTCCTACAATAATAATTGTAAAGCTATGAATGCCCTGTACTGTTCTGTAGGAGATGCGGAGTTTAATAGAATTTCTTCTTGTAAAACTGCTTTTGAAATTTGGGATACTTTGGGTGTTTCTCATGAGGGAACAACCAATGTTAAATAAATGAGATTAAATACTTTTACTATTAAATATGATAATTTTAAAATGAATACTGATGAACCTATTTCTGATATGTATCTCGGGTTTAATAAGATAGTCAATACAATGAATTCACTCGGAAAGGCTGTTCCAGAAAAGGAACAAATTATGAGAATCTTGAGATGTTTACCAGACCGATGGAGAGGCACATCTATTTAAATCAAAGAGTCATGTGACATTGCTTCTCTACCTTTAAATGAACACTTTGGTAAGCTTATGATGTATGAGGAAGAACTCAAGGTGAATAAAGAGGAAGATGATGAACCTAAGAAAAAATCTATGGCTTTCAAGACTACTGCTTCAAAGAGTAAGGAAAATGATAAAGCTCAAATACAAAATGACAGTTCAACAAGTGAAAATTCATAATCTAATAGTGATACTGAAATGGCTCAGATAGACATAAGGTTTAAGAAATTGTATAGGAAGAAGAAATTTTTCAGAAAATCAAATTACAAAGGAAAGTATGAAAATAAGTGACATTGGAAGAAGGATTGGAAAAAGCCAGATAAAAGTGATGGAGTTGTTTTCTATGAGTGAAAAAGGAAAGGACGCATTAAAGCAGACTTCCCAAAGATAAAATTCAAGAAGAAATATGATTACAAGGACAGTAAGTTTAAGAAATCAATGAAAGCAACGTGGATTGTTTCAGAAGACAGTACAAGTGAATCTGAAATGTCTGATTCTGAAAGGAATCGTGCCAACATGTTTTTTATGACAAACACATCTGAGGTAACCTTAGATACACCTGTTTCAAATTCTTATTATTCTGGAGATGATGCAGAATCTGATTCTGATTCTGAAAACATGACTAGTGAGGAATTATTTGAATAGTTTAATATGCTGGAAGAGACATGCAATGAACTTAAAGATAAATACAAATCATTGAAGAAACAGCATGCTCTCACTACTACTATTAAAACCGAACTTACTATTGAAAATGAGAAAAATTCTCAACTGTTAAAGGAGAACATTGTACTAAAAATTTCTAATGAGAAACTTAGGAAGGACTTAGAGAAGTTCACAAATTGAAAAGATACACTAACTCAAATTCTAGGAATGAAATTGGCACCAAAGTACACTACTGGAATAGGCTACAAACTTGGACAAAGACATATTACCAAGAATTGATTTATTCCTAAATCTGGACAGAATACTGCTAGTTCTAGTTCTGGACATTTATATGCTTTAACTAGTTATTCACACAGTTATAAATCAAATAGAGTTTATCTTTCAAAATCATTTGATTCTGTAAATTATATGAGTCCCATAAGACAAATTTGGGTACCAAAAGCTTTGATTTATAACCTGTATGGACCCAAGAAGATCTGGGTACCAAAATCATTTCCTATCTAAATCTGTTTTGTAGGAAACCTACTTGAAGAGTTACCACAAGAAGACATGGTATTTATACAGTGGATATTGAAGATATATTTCTAGGGATTACCCATGCTTCAAGAGTTTAATAATGGTTGATGGAGGTCATGTCACCTTTGGTGATAATTTAAAAGGGAAGATCATCGGCCTAGGCCAAATTGGTAACTCTGATTCAGTTTTAATGTCCAAAGTTTTATTTTATGATGGACATAAATTTAATCTGTTATGTATTTATCAACTATTTGATGATTGTTTTAATGTCAAATTTGAACATGATTCTTGTAATGTTTTTATTTCTAAAAATGTTTTAGTCTTTTCTGCTTTAATAAATGAAAATGTTTATGTTGTTGATTTAAATTCCTTAGCTAAGAAAAATGTTACCTATTTAAAGGCTTTTCATAAAGAGTCCTGGTTATGGCATAGAAGATTAGGACACTGCAATATATATTCACATAGAAAACTAACTAGGATGAACTTAGTTAGAGACCTACCTAAACTTGAGTTTCCAAATGACAAAGTTTGTAATCCCTATCAAAAGGGAAAGCAACATAATGTTTCTTTTAAATTGAAGAATGAATTTTCAACTTATCAACCTCTCGAGTTGGTTCACATGGATTTGTTTGGACCATCTGAAGTTTCTAGTTTAAATGGGAAGCACTATGTCTATGTCCTAGTATTGACTTTTCTAGATATACTTGGGTATAGTTCTTAGCTCACAAAAGTGAAGCTTTTTATTACTTTGTTAAATACTCCAAATTTGTAGAAAATCTTAGTGGACTTAAGATTAAAACTCTAAGAAGTGATCATGGTCGTGAGTTTGAAAATTATGAATTTGAATTCTATTTCTCACACAATGGATATAGTCATAACTTTTCTGCTCTTAGGACACCTCAGCAGAATGGTGTAGTAGAAAGAAGAAATAGAACCCTTCAAGAAATTGCTAGAACTATGCTTAATGAATATGACCTTCCTATTTACTTTTGGACTGAAGCTGTGAATACAGCTTGTTATATTATTAATAGATTCTTAATTAGACCTGTTCTTAAGAAGATCCCATATGAGTTGTGGAACAATAGAAAACCTAAAGTTAGTTACTTTAGATTCTTTGGCTGGAATGTTTTTATTCTCAATACAAAAGATAAATTTGATAAGTTTTCTTCTAAGAGTGCAGATGGAATCTTTTTAGGATATTCCTTAACCAACAAAGCTTATAGAGTTTTCAACAAAATAACCAAGTGTGTGGAAGAATATTTTCACATAAAATTTTATGAAACTGATCCACATGAGCCTAAAACCTCTCTTGAAAATCCTGAAGAAGATTTATCTGTTCTGGACCTTAATGACAAATCTAAAGAACCTTTTATAAAGACAACCAGTTGTGGAATTATTCCAGAATCTGCTACTAATTAACCCGAACCTAGAGAAGAACCCGAAGTTTCTAGCCCTACCATTACTAGATCAACAAGAATTCTAAAGAATCATCCTTTAGATGTTGTTGTAGGAAATCCTGGAAGATGGACACAGACTAGAGCTTCTCTTAGAAATCAAGTTGAACATCAAGCCTTCTTGTCACAGATTGAACCTAAAAACATTGATGATGTTATTAATGATGAATTTTAGGTAATTTCTATGCATGAAGAACTCAATCAATTTGAAAGAAATAAAGTTTGGAATCTTGTTGAAATACCTAAGGACACTATCACTATAGGCACTAAATGGGTGTTTAGAAATAAAGTAGATGAATCTGGAAACATAGTTAGAAATAATGATAGGCTAGTTTCACAAGGCTATAGTCAAGAAGAAGGTATTGACTATGAGGAGACTTTTTCTCCAGCAGCCAGATTAGAAGCCATTAGGATTTTACTTTCTTATGATGCACATCTAAATTTCAAACTATATCAAATGGATGTCAAGAGTGCATTCTTGAATGGATATATTGTTGATGATTTTTTTGTTAAACAACAACCTAGATTTTCAAACCCTCATTTTCCAAATCATATTTTCAAATTATCAAAAGCTTTATATGGTTTAAAGCAAGCTCCAAGAGCTTGGTATGATAGATTAAGTACTTTTCTAATTTATAAAGGTTTTAAAAAAGGGATAGTTGATCCTACTCTGTTTATAAAACAATTTTCTAAAGATGTTTTAGTTGTAAAAATTTATGTAGATGATATTATTTTTGGATCTTCAAAAACTACATTATGTACTGATTTTTCTAAAATGATGAAAAATGAATTTGAAATGAGTTTAATGGGTGAACTTAAATTCTTTCTTGGATTTCAAATCTTTCAAAATGATGATGGAATTATTTTAACTCAAAGTAAATATACTAGAGATCTTTTAAAAAGTTTTGGATTGGATAGAACAAAGAGTAGTGACACTCCCATGATTACCACCTGTAAGATGGATCTTGATGAAAATGGTAAATCTGTTGATCAAACCACTTATAGAGGAATGATTGGAAGTCTACTCTACCTGACTGCTAGTCATCCTGATATTATATTTAGTGTGTGTATGTGTTCTCATTTTCAAGAAAACCCTAAAGAGTCACATTTAAATGCTGTAATAAGAATTTTCAAATACCTCAATCATACTCCCAATTTAGGACTGTTCTATCCCAAACGACAATAATTTGAATTAGTTAGTTATTCTGATGCTGATTTTTTTAGATGTAAGTTAGATAGAAAAATAACCTATGGAACATGTCACCTTTTAGGCAAGTCACTAGTGTCATGGTGTAGTAAGAAACAAAATTCTGTTGCATTATCTACTGCAGAAGCTGAATACATAGCTGCGAGAAGTTGTTGTGCACAAATTTTTTGGATGAAACACACATTACTAGACTATGGATATCAATTCAGACATGTCCCAATAAATTGTGACAACACAAGTGCTATTAACATTTCTAAGAATCTTGTTTCTCATTCTAGGACAAAACATATTGATGTAAGACATCACTTTTTGAGGGATCATTATCAAAAAGGTGATATCACTTTGGAATTCATTGGTACTGAATATCAACTTGCTAACATATTCACTAAACCACTAATTTCTAAAAGATTGGACTACGTCATACATGATCTTGGTAAGATTAAACATAAGTAAATATCTTACTGATCTAAAGTTTAATACTTTACTATATTTTACTTTACGGTTTCATGATCACTGTTTCTAATTTACTGTTTTATGCTCACGGTCTCACCGTTAAGACTTTATGCTCATGGTCCGTCTACTCACTGTCTCACCATGACTACATAGAATGCTCACTGTCTCATCGTGACGACTACCAACTGTCTCACCATGATGACTAGTTTTCATCACACCGTAATGCCTACTCATGGCCTCACCGTGAAGATTTATTTATATTCTTTTTTTTAATTTTTTAACCCGTATCGTGGTAATTTTTTATTTCACTGTTATTTGATTTCCATCATTTTTTTATGACGTTTGACATTCCTAAATGATAAAACTTAAGGGTTTCATTCGATTACCTACCCAAACTCTCTCCTGAACCTTCTCTTCCCTCTCTCCCGAACCTTCAGTGGATGCCAAGGATTAAGCGTCCATCTTCACCTTCTTCTGAGAAGCGCCGCTCTAAGAAACAGAAGAGGATACTGAGGATAGCTCTCGAAGGACCTGTAAACCCAAACCTGGTAATCCATACTATTGTACCTGAAATAGAAGTATGTCCTGAATGGTTGTTGTCTAAAAAATCTTTAGTTTTAAAATTTTTCATAGAACAGGGATGGCTTGAATGGTTCTCCGGACAAAATAGACTAATTTACCCAAGGCTGGTATCTCAATTCTACCAATATGTGAGTTTTTCCTTTGAGTTTGGAGAAAACTTTATGGTGACAAGCTGGATAAATGGTCAGAAGTTCTCTTTCTCTTCGAGGCTGTAGGCTTCATTCCTAATAATTCCACATGAAGGAGTTTGTGAAGATTACTAGAGAGAGCCTCCTCCAACAACCGACATCTTTGACATAGAGAATGCTTTGGAAAACCTGAATGGAAATGGCACCAAGCGAAGGTCGATAGCTGTTGAATTATATGGGGAGACTAGACTTCTCTTCAAATTTGTTCAGAATTTGATTATCCCGAGAAAATGAGATTTTTTTGTGATGAAGTATTAGGATGTGTTCCTGATTCACCTATTGATGAATGGCTATAAGATCAATCATTGTAAGTATGTTATCAACCATATCTGTGAGCTGATCAAAGTCACTTCCAAATCCACCTCCTTGTTTTACTCAAGGATGATTTCAGTTATGTTAGTTTCCAAAGGGATGGTTGGACCGAATGAAGAAAAGATAGAGTACTTTGATATCTGCCTATCCATGCCTATCATCATAAGGATGAAGATTAGCTGGAACCCCTGGAAGAAGCAGTGGGTTGAGGATAATGATCAACTCTATAAAAAGTTTAATATTATTGACTATCCAAGAAGGCCTAAGAATCTATATGATCCTGGTTTGGAACCAGATGAAGTGGCTGAGTTTCCAGAAGAAGAAGAAGAGGAAGTAACAGTTGAAGTATCTCCCAGAGAAGAGGTTGAAATACCACAAATGGAAACAGCTCCTGTTGAAAAAGAAAGGACTGTTGTCCCTACTGTTATCCCTGCTGAAATACCTCAAGGTGAGGAAGTTGTTGTTAGTTTGAGAGAAGAGGAAGCTCCTGCTTCTAGTCCGGATGTCAATTTAGAAGCTCATCCTAATGCTGCAAGAAAGTTGGTTTTTCCTGATTCAGAACAACAACCAACCTTAGAGGCAGATCATGTTGAAAAGGATCTCCCTATTGAAAAAGAAGAAAGTCTTGAAGCTCAACTAGTGGAACAATCGATTCCTGAGATAATTCTCTCTGCTGAAGAGAGGATGGAAAATGCCTTTTAGCTGGCAAGGAAAGAGTTTTCCGAAGAGATTAGAGATGATCCTGTGGATCTTTACCATGTTCCTGATCCTCAAGAATCTAAAAGGGGAGCACAATTTGAGGGGGAGGAACCTCAAAACCTTGAGATTATGGAAGCTGGATCTGCTAAAGCTTCTCAACCTTATGCCTCATACACTATGTACACTTGGTTGAATTCCCAAGATTTTATGATGTGAATGAGTCAGATAAAGTGTCTATAACTAGAATGGATCTTTCTTCTCTGTTTCAACTGAAGTCTGTAGCTTATATTGAACCAAAACCAGAGCCCCATACTCAATCTGAATCAGAACTTGAGTCTGAAGATGACTCTGAATCTCAACCAGAATCTGAACCACTACCTTTACCTGCACCCTTACCCTAGAATCACTCCTTTGTAACTAATGATGATCTGAATATTTTTGGAGAAACATTCTTAGCTGGAGTTGAGAAAATTGTCTCCACTCAACCTTCTCTAGTGACTCAGTTAAGTCAAGAAGATGCATCAATTCTCTTGGAAAATATTATATTTTATATTCAACCAAGGATGATCCGATAAATTCAAGAAGTCAAAGTTGAGAATAAGCTGCTGAGTGCTAATGTTGCAAATCTAAAAAATATGATAGCAAACTTGCATAATGAGTTATCTTCAAGATCAGAGCCTTCTCCTGTTTCTGCCCCTACACCTGTTGCTGCTTCTCCTGAGACATCTGATTCCCACCTTTCTAGGGAAATTGTGTCTCATGTTCATCCATATCTACTTTCTTTTGATGAAATGATTGGAAAAAGACACACCAAGATGCTGGAATGCATGAGGGATCTTGTAGAAAATCTGAATAAGCTAACAGATGAATACACTGGAAGCCTGCAAAAAGTTTTGAAATAGCTCAATGTTCTAACCGAAGTTGTCAAGGCTTCACCTTCTTCTTGTCACGACCCGTTCTCAGGGCCCGTTCAGTGACTACCCCAAGCCCGCCTTCCATAGGCCAGGGGCTGGCGACTAGCACCAAAGGCGTAATTCCCGATAACTGGGAAGGTATTGCCTTTATAAAAGTAAAAAAACACCACAGAGTACAAGCAGAAGTAATACACTATGTACAAAAGGAAGTGCAGAAAACTAAATGGGCCAGAATACAAACCTAATAGAAATGACAGCTACAACCAAACAAAGTACAACAGAAAAATACAAAAGCTAGAAGAATGGAAGCAGCTCCTGGGTTGTCCTCCTTGGATTCTATTTGAAGGGTAGGTACAGATAGTGCAGCTCCTGGATCATCCACCACGGATCCTACCTAAAGGGTAGGTACAGATAGCCTCCACAGCACCCTTTCCCGTCAACCTCCTCCAAGTATCGTCTCGCCGTGATGTCCACCTCCAGATACTAACTCGTCGTGAGGTCCACCTCTGGGTACCATCCGGTCTTCGAACACTCGGCCTCCGTCAGTACTGCCTGTCGTCTGCAACCAACACAACGAGTTGTGGGCATAACCCGTGAAGGGGTTAGTATAACGATACTTAGTAGGGACCCTGAGACCCTCAAGTTCTCTCTAAATCGAACCAGGATAACCACAAAGAAGAATCAAAACAGATAACCCTTCTTAGGTATAAGCCCATACTTATACCTAAGTTATCAAGTAACCCATCTCAATCATGAGGAAACACAAAGATTATGAAATCAACGGATAACTACTACCCAGGTATATTCCCATACATATACCTAAGTTACCAAGTGACCCATCTCAATCAGGAGGTAAACACAAAGGTCATAGACTCAGATCAAACCAGGATTTTCATTATAGAAACCGTAACTGCTGAAGAGCCCCGTATCTAGAGTGTACAGTGATCCTGTCATGACCCCGAGGTACTTCTCACTAACCTAATACTGCTGAGGTACTCCTCCTGTCAAGTGTCGTGGTTCTGCCACCTCACACAGTAGTGCTCCTCCGCCATGGGTCTGCCACCTCACATAGTAGTGCTCCCCCTCATAGCCTACAGAGGTACTCCTCCTGTCGAGTACCACGGGTCTGCCACCTCACAAAGTAGTGCTCCTCTGCCATGGGTCTGCCACCTCACAAATTAGTGCTCCCCACTGGGCTATGCTAGTCACTCTGAATCAAATCAGACAAGAAGTCATCAGTTCTCATCCAGCTACACGGTCTCCGTACTCCGTACTCTCGTCTCCGGGAGGGTCCGCTCCACGAGCTACAGGTTGATACTCCAAGTATCTCAAAGTTCCATGAAGAAGTATCTCAAATAACCACCTCGTCATAAGGGTCTCAACGCAACAGATGGCGCGTCAATCAGACGTCGAGATTGTGAGTTATTAGCCTTTTCATCCCAGGGGGCCGGTTGGTTTTGTGTGCGAACCAACCTAGCCGTATCTCAAATGTACCCCGAACTCTCATAGGGTATACTCATAGGGACTGTTTCTCAACATGATCACCAACACTGCTGACAGTTCGTCAAATGGAGGTCTGGTCTGAATGTTATCAGCTTTTCCGTTCCAGGGGCCTGGTTAGATTTCGGGTACAATCCAACCCGGCCATACTCCAACTGCGTATAAATCTCAGGTGAAGTATTCCAAAAGTTCCATCTCATCAAGAGGAATCCAACAAAGTCTATGACAGGTCAATCGGACATCAAGATCTTAGGATATAAGCGTTTCTGCTCCGAGGGCCCGGTTGGTTTCGTGTTCGAACCAACCCAGCTGAACCCAAAGTACTCTGAAACCTTGAGTGTAATATAAAAAAACGACCATATCGATCCAAGGATCGCATCGCAGTTTACGGTACGTCGATCTGAGGTCTGTAGCCCAGGATATGGGCAAAAGATCGTAAGAGGTCCGTGAATAGGGGGTTCGAGCCCGGTCCGACCCGGTCTGATACCCCCTGGGTCGGCCCGAACCAGATCGACCCGACCCGGGTCCAGCTCCGACCTTCTTGGGCACGGCCCGGCCCGGCGTGCTGGTGCGGCCAGCGCAGTCTGCTGGCCAGACGGCTCGGCCGAAAGGGCCGAACATTTTGGGGGGGAGGCATTGCCCCCCTGTTTTGTAACTGTGGCCCCCATGCGGGGGGGCGGTGCTGTCCGGCCAGTCGGGGGTTACGAACCCCCAGTTCCTCCCTTGACCAGCCGGCCCGCTCCGGCCGGCTGCTGCACCACGGGACCGGCGCGGGCCGGTCCCCCTACTCCGACATCGGCGGCCGGAAGTTGGTCGCAGATCCCTGCTCTACCGCGGCCTAAGGCTGCGGCCTTGGTCTGTCCGGCGCGGCACAACGGCGCTGCACCCCTCCGCCATGGCCCCGTTCTGGCCGCGGTGTTTTTCGTGGTTCTCCGGCGTGGCGCGATGGCGCCGCGACCTTCTTCGACTTCATCAGCACGGCACGACGGCGTCGCGCATCCTTTCCCATTCCTATTGTTTTTGTGTGGTGCAACGGCACCGCACCGCCTTTGTTTGTGCTGCAATATAATCAAACCAAAAAGGGGGAGGAGGGTTGGCCGTGTTCGTTTGGTCTGACCTCCTCTGGTTATTGCGGAAATAGGTGTCCCTATTTGAATCAAAGAAATGGCGACTGCAGTATTCACGAACAAACAAATAAATCCCCTACCTCATCGAATTCATTGAGCGAAGGTTCATCGTGGAATTTATCATCGCGGAATAAGGTGTCGCGAAAGCAGAGGGTCATTGGAGTCGCGGTACACAGCGTCACATAGTCGATCTCTGAGGATTCGACGTTCTTAGTTGGATATTGGTGTGTTCTTCCCGTTCTTCGCATTCTTCGACGAAGAAGAAGAACTTCAATACTCCCCTTTGTCTCCCAATCCCCTCTCAACACAACAATCTCCAACCAAAAATAAAAAAAGTTCTTCACTTATTTTATTACTCATGACTTAAGTTTGAAAATTCAAAAAATGAATTAAACCACTTAATTAATTAAGTGAGTTGGCATGATTTAATAAGTGAGAGAGGAGGTGAGTGGTCTCACATTAAAGGGGGGTTAAGGAGTTAAGGAATATGAGAGGTCACCCACTTAATGGGGAAGTTAGAGTAGTTTTAAGGAATGTGAAGGGGTGGGGTTCATGTGGGACCCACCTCTCATTTAGCCTCACTTAGGTAGTTAGGTTCACCCAACCTCCATCCTTAGGTTTTAACCACTTTTAAGAAATAAAATTAGTTGCACAAATTTTATTTCTTGGAAGTCTTTATCCACAAAACTAAACAACTCTTCCCGAGCAAATGCAACTCTGGAAAAGGTCTTTTTAAGAAATTATCGGTGCTGGGATTCCATCGGTGCCCTCGGATTTCAATTCTGAGTACTGGTTCAAAAGTTAGAAAAACCCACTTGTTCGTTCACTAAACGTACCCGAGTTAAACTTTGGAAAATGATTCCGGGCACACCGGGCTTCGGACTCAGGTACCGTTAGAAACTACACTCTTGTAAAATTCCAAAGAAAATTAGGAAAAAAATTTCCTTGAAATTTCCGGGTCATTACATTACTCTCACCTCGGGGCTTTACATCCCCATAATGCTTTAACACAAACTAGGGATACAAAAGCGGTACTGAGCATGCATCTGAGCCTTCCGCTCCCATGTGCTCACCTAGAGGTTCCCATATTGCCAGTGAAATCACACCCGAGAAATTGACCGTCCTCATAGGATCCACTCCTATTGAACCTCGATCCCCACTAGAACCTCTGTGAAGGTCACCCCATCGCCAAATTCCAGCTCCCCATGGTCGATGATATGCGTTGGGTCAACCAGGTATCTCCTCATTTGAGATACGTGGAAGTCGTCATGAACCTGGGGCAACTGAGGTGGATGGGTCAAGCGGTAAACCACCTCGCCTACCCTGCTGAGGACCTAGAATGGTCCGTCGAACCTCGGAGATAACTTGTTGCCTCAGTCACATCTCCATAAACCTCATTGAGGTGATACCCTTATAAGGACATGATCATCATCCTCAAACTCTAGAGGTCTCCAATTCCTGTTAGAACTGAAACTCAAAACGACTGCTACCACGAGGGTAAGGTTGACCGACTCAAGAGTGATCGTTCGCACCCTCCTGTGCCTGAGTTTATCCTATTCCGCCTGGGGTTTCCTTTTCGCCAACCAAGAAAAACCCATCCCGATGTCGTAGTTAAACCACATCTTGTTTGCCTAATACTGTCAATTTGTGTATGAACTGTGATTTCCTAGTCCATACTCAAACCAACGTCATAAGGCCTCGACCCTGCCACCAAGAGATTCCAACCGAAACTCTCACCTTGAGGGTCTGACCACACCATCGGCGTAAGTGTGATTATCGAGTCTCCTCCCAAGGTATCTCCAAAGGTGAGGGTCAAGTCAACAGTTTAAACCGGGACCTATCAGTATCAACCCAAAAAAAGGACAGGAAAGCAAGTGTTACTAGGATAAGTGTCTTTTATTATTGCAGCTCATAGTACAAAGACATAAATACAACAGCAACATGGAACTAGATGTACCAAGAACAAAATGAATCCACTAGTTCCTCTCTTGTCCACCTGCTCTCGGATCCCTACGGCCTTTTCCACCTCTTGGATGTTGATCAAGAACCCACCGCTGCTTCTGCCTCGGTGGATCCTCCAATGCCTGCGGATCAACTGTGAGGGGGGTCGGACAGTCACGTGCCATGTGACCCTTCCTGAAACAGGAGAAACATCGTTTGTTTCTGGCACGCCTGTCTCTGACTCTTCCCTGGGTGCCCCGCACCACCGATCCTGAGTCATGCAGTCGACCACCTATAGGTCGGGTCCTCCTGGACCTCTGCATCATCTGCCTACTGCCTACAGATGACTTGGATACTGATGGAAAATCATGCGGCAAAGGTAGAAGCTCCTGAACACGCTCAGGGTGTAGAGCCACTGGTATAAATTCCACCCTGAAGAAGGTCTCAAAGTCTCCCCATGTGAAGGTCATCCCTATAACAACCCTGCTTTTTATTACAACTTAAACATGCTTTATTACATAAAACATCACTTGATACAAAAAATAAGAACGAGAGGTTTAGTGTCTTTGGGTCTTAGGATCATTACATAAAAACATAAAACATGAAATACAACATCTTTATTGAAAACTTCCTTTACATGACCACTACATTCCCTCGTACTTAGCATTGCATGGGATAACCTGAGGACAAGCATAAGAAAAGGGTGAGCTATAAAGCCCAGTAAGGGAGTACACATGGAATAACATGAGGATTACAATACATGTTAGACAATAGGAATATCAATAGATCATAAAAGAAAAATGAACATAAAATAATGATAAAGCATGATAATCAAAACATGGAAATGTGGCAACAACACTTAACATTGAATTAGCATGAGCCAAGGCTCATTGCACATGGAGCATGAGTAAACCCTCATTGCACATGAAGCACGAGTAAACCCTCGTTGCACTTGGATTAGAATTAGTCAACACTCATTGCACATAACGTATCATGATACTATACTTTACCCAATGCATTGGAGCGCTATAAGGGCGCACCCTTCTTAAACATTTCATTTCATGCATAAGTGTGCCACATGGATCATAAAACATGGATTCATAAAACATAATAATTTATTCCACGATAAAGGAATGTGGAATTAATACATGAAACTTTATAATAAATAAGTAAATGTGCATAAAGGTGAATGCCCTTGATGGAGAAATGGGCATGGTATTCACTATACAATGACATTGGCTTAGAAAATCGGTGCGATTTCGACAGCGTAACGGCGTGACATAAGAATTCATAAAAAAGGATGATGAGAGATAAAGGGGTTACTCATCATATTTACATGTAATGGACTGTAAGGAGGTCATATATATACATGTCCCAACAATTGATATGGAATTTAGATTCATGATACAAAAGTATTTCTTGAATGTAAAAGAAGAGAGAGAAGTTTCTTTCGGAATTTCGGCATAGTAACAGATGTACATGGGAGGCATTTAATGAGAGAGAAAGGGGTCTCCCATCATTAAAAAAATAAGAGGTATGTTTGGGGGAGGTGTGAAACCATACCCCAAAATTCATAATTTAAATTAAACGGGCAATACAACATAAAGAAAATTGACAAAAATGAGAAAGGAAGAAAAAACCCTTACTTGTAAGTGTGCTTCCGAAGGCAAGAGAGAAGCTTGTGAGCGGCTTCTTGGGAGATTCGGGCACCTTGGGAGGATTCTAGAGAGAATAGGGAAGAGGTTGGAAGAACTCAAAAGTATTTTAGTGCGGAGGAAGTGGGATCTTGGGTGGGTTTATATAGGAAAGGTGAGATAATTCTTTATTATTTAGGTTTGGGACCCCTTATATTAAACTAATCCAAACCACAAACCATCCCATTGTTTTTGCCCATAGTTTCTGGAAAAGGAAAGAGGAAAACAATATTTTACAAGTCCAAGGTCCTAACTTTTTAAAATAATAAGGTTTCTTATGTGGAGGTGAGTCACACTCCCATGGAAATTAATTTAAAAAGGCAAAGTGTTGAATAAGTCTTGAGGGGTTCATTAATGCTTTGAAAAGTAAGTCAAACAAACCCAAAATCACCTAATTTTAATGGTAAAACATATATTGGCCGAACATAAGGATTTTAGTATTTTATTAAATCACCATCGGGTCATTATGATGTCATTAACACATTATATATTTAAACGGTATTTAATTTTTACCCAAAAATTTGATTGTCTTAGAAAATTATGAAAAATTCACCGTTGGATAATTTCGATGTCCTGATTCCAGAAATGACATTTATTTTATCTAAAAAAATTTCTAAATATGTTAATTTTTACTTTTAAAATAAAAACCAACATTTATCGAAAATTCACAGGTTTTGACAGAAATGGATTTCAAACCATAATATAACATTTTAATTGCATTCATAAATTTACAAGATCATTTATATTTAATTAATTTAATAATAATATTATTATTTTATTAAAATATTATTTAATTCAAAAATCCCTTAATTTAATAAAATAGATTTCTTAATTAAATAATAACTAAAAACACCATTTGTACTTTAAAAACTATTTACAATGTATCAAAAATGACTAGAAATTATATTCATTATTATATACAAAAATAATGTACATGAACATAGTACTACTTATTTGTTACATAACCCCTTAAAATAGCCACGTAAGTCCTAAGGGTAAGGTGTGTGATTGTGACAGACTCTTGCGCGGCTCGGATAACATCGCTCGAGTGGTAATCTCAATCAACTTCCACTTTTCCCATAGACGGTCATGTTCGAGCTTGACGTAATGAAGCTCAGCTTGGGCTTGGTCAAGGGAAAAGTCCAAGGATGCCACCTCTATTTCGAGCTCTGAAAAATGGGCTTCGTATAGGGCAATTCTACTGGATGAGGCCATCACTTCCTTTGTCTGAGTAAAATTGGGTTCATTAAAGCCTTATATTTATACTAATCATGTGATCACTGTTCAATGGCTATAAAAGTAACGGTCACAACTCTTATCATAAAACCAAATAAGTTGACATCTTATAAAAACATTTTGTTATAAAGAGACATTTAACTAGATCAATAGGGATTTTCCATTAATGAAACTTTGGGTCGTTACAATATTCCCCCCTTATGAAATTTCGCCCTCGAAATTTTCCTTTTCCCACACTAAAACAAATGTGGGTAACTCAGCTTCATTATATCCTCTGACTCCCAAGTTGCTTCTTAAAACTTGTGGTTTCTCCAAAAAACCTTGACGAGGGGCATTGTCTTAATTCGTAGAACTTTTTCTCTACAATCTAAGATCTTCACTGGATTCTCCTCATAAGAAAGATCATCTTCCAATTGTACCACCTCATAAGAGAGTACATGTGAAGGGTCTGGTATGTACTTCCTTAAGAGGGATACATGAAAGACATCATGCACCTTGTCCATAGTAGGTGGAAGTGCTAGTCGATAGGCCACAGCCCCAACACGATCAAGAATCTCAAAGGGGCCGATGTACCTTGGACTTAACTTCCCTTTCTTTCCAAACCTCATGAACTTCTTCCACGGAGATACGCGTAAAAACACCATGTCTCCAACTTTGAACTCAAGGTCTCATCGATGATTATCTACATAACTCTTTTGTCGACTCCGGGCTAACTTGATATACTGCTGAATGGTTTTCACCTTCTCCACCATTTCCTCAACCATTTTTGGTCCAAGCAGCATATGTTCACCGACCTCATCCCAACATGCCGGTGTTCTACACCTTTTCCCATAAAGGGCTTCATATGGTTCCATTTGGATGCTACAGTGGAAACTTTTATTATAAGAGAACTCAACCATAGGAATATTTTGATCACATCCTCCTTTAAAGTCCACTGAGCATGCTCTCAAAATATCCTCAAGTGTTTGGATAGTCCGCTCATATTGGCCATCAGTTTGAGGATGATAGGTTGTACTGAAGTTCAGTTCAGTATTCAGAGCATGTTAAAGACTCTTCCAAAACGTAGAGGTGAATCTTGGATCTCGGTCAGACACAATAGATAGTGGTACTCCATGCAACATTAACACTTCCCTAATATATATCTATTCCAATTGATCCAATGAGAAATCCTCTCGAATAGCAATGAAGTGTGCAGTATTTGTAAGACGATCCACAACAACCCAGATTGCATTGTTTCCTTTGGATGTCCTTGGATGTCCGGTGACAAAGTCCATGGTGATGTTCTCCCATTTCCATTCTGGTATGGGAAATGGTTGCATCATCCCCTTAGACTTCTTCCTCTCTGCCTTCACTTGCTGACACACCAGGCACTGTGATGTATATTCAGCGATCTCCTTATTCATATTATCCCACCAAAAGTTTTCTTGGAGATCTCGATACATCTTTGTGCTCCATGGGTGAATAGAGAAATATGAACTATGTGCATAATCCAAAAGTTCCTTCTTCAGCTCCGGACTTGATGGAACACATAGTCTTTTCCCAAACCGCACAATTCCTTCTTCATTAACATTAAACTCTGAGGATTTCCCCTTTTTGATAGCTTCCACTTTTTCTTGAATTCCCACATCATTCTTTTGAGCATCCTTTAACCTTTCCAAAAGAGATGGTTGAGCAATAATTTTTGAAAGGATTTATGATGTTCCCTTCTTTATGATTCCCACGTCCATCTTCATCAATTCGAAGAAGATTGGATCCTTCTCAATTCTCATCATTGATAGAATCGTTGGATCCTTTCTACTTAGGGCATCTGCCACCTTGTTCGCTTTCCCAGGGTGGTAATGTATTGAATAGTCATAATCCTTTATGAGATCTATCCATATTCTCTGGAGCATATTAATCTCTTTCTGTGTGAATATATATTTAAGACTCTTGTGTTCAGTATATATCTCACATTTCTCTCCATAGAGATAATGCCTCCAGATTTTCAAGGTAAAGATCACCGCCGCCAACTCCAGATCATGTGTTGGATAGTTTTGCTCATGTATTTTCAACTGCCTTGAGGAATAGGATATCACTTTATCATTCTGCATTAGCACACAGCCTAAGCCCTTTTTTGAAGCATCACTGAATACCATAAAAAACTCCCCACTTGTGGGTAAAGTGAGCACGGGTGTAGTGATAATCCTCCTTTTCAACTCCTTGAAACTTTCTTCGCATTAATCACTCCAAGAAAACTTTAATCCCATTCTAGTTATCTTGGTAATAGGGTTGGACAATCATGAGAAATTTCTCACAAATCGTCGATAATATCCTGCTAACCCCAAGAAGCTACGGATATCAGTTACCGATGTTGGCCTCGGCCATCCCTCAATTGCATCTGTTTTGGAGGGATCCACAGATATCCCATTGCTTGTGATGATATGGCCCAAGAATGAGACCTCCTTCAACCAGAACTCACACTTGATGTACTTTTCATAGAGCTTCTCCTTGCGCAAAGTCTCTAGTACAGTTATTAAATGCTTCTCATGGTCCTCCTTGGTTTTGGAGTATATTAGAATATCATTTATAAATACTACCACAAATTTGTCAAGGTAATATCTAAAGACTCTATTTATCAAGTCCATGAATATTGCTGGAGCATTGGTGAGTCCGAAAGGCATTACTATGAATTCATAGTGCCCATATCTTGTACGAAAAAGCAGTCTTGGGGACATCTTCCTTCTTCACCATTACTTGATAATATCCCGACCGCAAGTCCACCTTGGAAAAGTATTGTGCTCCACGCAACTGATCGAACAAGTCAGCAATTTGTGGGAGTGGATACTTGTTCTTGATCATGGTTTTGTTAAGTTCATGATAATCGATGCAAATCCACATTGACCCATCCTTCTTATTGACGAAGAGGACTGGTGCACCCCATGGTGAAGCACTTGGGCATATAAACCCATTATCCAGATTCTACTGTAGTTGTTTCTTCAGCTCTTCAAGCTCAACAATAGCCATTCTATATGGAGTCTTGGATATTGGTAGAGCCCCAGGTATAAGTTCAATTGAGAACTCAGCATCTCTTCTTGGAGGAAGACCAGGCAGTTCCTCAGGAAACACTTCCGCGAATTCCCTCACAATAGGCATTTCTTCAAGGATGATTTCTTCTTTGGACTCAATCATCTGAGCTAGATACGCATGCTCATAGGGCAGTAATATCCATGCTTGAGATGATGGAGCTAAAGGAGATTCATCTTCCTCCTGACACTTGTAAAGAATCGGGGGTCGATTCTCCATATGGAGTGTGATTTCCCTCTCCCGACAATTTATGTTGGCTCTATATAAGGAAAGCCAATCCATGCTAATAATTGCATCAAATTCCACCAAAGGGAGTATGACGAGGTTCCCCAGGAAATTCAATCCACAGATTATAATAGGGAGGACTTATATTCATGGGATTCAATGATTGCCCCATTTTCCGTACTCACCAACATATTTACTTCCATGATTTTTGGTGGTGCTGGGATTGTTCTACTAAACATTAGAGATATAAAAGAATGCGTAGAACCTGAATCAAAAAGTACGTTCGCTATTCTTGAATGAATAACTAGAGTACCTATCACCACTTCATTTTCGGGGTTCACTTCGGCAGAAGTGATGGCAAAAGCTCTTCTTTGCTATCTTGTAGGTTGTTGGTTTCCTCTGATAACCCTTGGATTAGGTCACTGATTTGCAAAATGACCTGGTTCTTTACATTTGTAGCATTGAACAATGCGTTGAGGTTTGAACGGAGCATTCCTCTCCTCGGTCGCAGCTGCGGGTCCTTCTTGCCAACATTTAATAGCTAGGTGCCCTTCTCTTCCACACCAGAAGCATTTTCTCATCCCCTTAAGGCAATTTCCAGGGTGCTTCTTTCCGCACTTTTGGAAAGTGGGGTGCTGGAACTTCTTAGCGCCGTTGGATTTATCCATCGGACCACCATCATTGAAGTCCACCTTACGCTTCTTGTCCCCATGATACCCCTGTTATTCTCCGATCTCTATTTCGACCTTAAGGGCACATCAGACAATTTCCTCATATCTGTCGAAGTCACGAATCGCTAATGCTTTCCGCAAGCTAGACTTCATCCCACCAAAGAAGCTGTAAACCTTGCATTCGGGGTAACGACAAAGCCGGATGCGTATCGTGAAAGCCTTGTGAAGTTTACCTCATACGCTCCCACATATTCTTCATCTTTTTTCTTGAGGTAAAGGAAGTCCCTTTTCATCTTAAGTCGGAGGGTGCGAGGAAAATATTTATCAAAAAAAATCTTCCGGAATTCCTTCAATTCCAAAGCCTCGATCTCTTCCTCAGGATTCATATTTTTGATCAACTTCCACCATTTATTAGATTCACCCTCCATATGATAAGTAGCCAGGAGAACCTTCTCTTGTTCAGAACATTGAAGGATGGAGAAGATCTTTTCAATGGAGTTGATCCATTGTTTAGAAATCGTGGGATCAGATGATCCACTAAAAGTAGGAGGCCTTTGTCTCATGAAGCTCTCAATAGTGACTTGTTCTTTATTAGGGGGGGTTGAACGTTCCTCTTGACCCATGTTTCTATTCAAAACTTGAGTTATCTAAGAGAGAATCACGACAAAGTTTGTGATTCCCGCTCCCATTGGATTGTGCATCTTATTAGTACAATCATCACACTAATCTTCACAACGGTTGTTAGACTGAGTCCTCCTATTACCGGCCATTGGCTAGAATAAAAGTAAAGTTAGGGGTAACACATAAAGGGTAATCCAAAGACAAAATTTGATGACGTATAAATAAACTTTAGTTTCTTTAACTCGTGAGTCTATAGGATTCAATCTAGGATTTTCATGATCTACTTTCTAAGATATATTCTTAGGAGCAGTTTTCCCTTAATAAGGGTTCATACCAAGATTGTGAATTTATCAAAACATATCCCCTGGGAGTGTCGTAACCAAGAGTGCAGCAAGGCCCATTGTTGTGCACCAGTTACCATTCGAGTCTAGCTCAAAGCGGTGTTTTCGGGTTTTACCCCTAGGATACATCTGTGCCAGAGCCGCCTCTACCTGGTCGTATCCATACAAGGATGTATTTATTTGAAAAACCACTTACTTAGTATTTACCAAATCTTAGGGATATTTTTATTATACATAGTCTTGTATCCAAGGCTTTACTAGGGTTTCCTAATCCCAAAAATAACTAAACCTATCCTCTGATACCAACTATGAAAACCCTACTTTTTATTACAACTTAAACATGCTTTATTACATAAAACTTCACTTGATACAACAAAGAAGATCAAGAGGTTTAGTGTCTTTGGGGATTAGGATCATTACATAAAAACTTAAAACATGAAATACAACATCTTTATTGAAAACTTCCTTTACATGACCACTACATTCCCTCGTACTTAGCATTGCATGGGATAACCTGAGGACATGCATAAGAAAAGGGTGACCTATAAAGCCCAGTAAGGGAGTACACATGGAATAACATGAGGAGTACAATACATGTTAGACAATAGGAATATCAATAGATCATAAAATAAATATGAACATAAAGGCATGATAAAGCATGATAATCATAACATGGAAATGTGGCAACAACACTTAACATTGAATTAGCATGAGCCAAGGCTCATTGCACATGGAGCATGAGTAAACCCTCATTGCACATGAAGCACGAGTAAACCCTCGTTTCACTTGAATTATCATGATTCAACACTCATTGCACATGACGTATCATGATACTATACTTTACCCAATGCATTGGAGCGCTATAAGGGCGCACCCTTCTTAAACATTTCATTTCATGCATATGTGTGCCACATGGATCATAAAACATGGATTCCTAAAACATAATCATTTATTCCACGATAAAGTAATGTTGAATTCATACATGAAAGTTTATAATCAATAAGTAAATGTTCATAAAGTTGAATACCCTTGATAGGAAATGAGCATGTTATTCACTACACAATGACATTGGCTTAGAAAATCGGTGCGATTTCGGCAGCGTAACGGCGTGACATAAGAATTCATAAAAAAGGTTGATGAGAGAGAAAGGGGTTACTCATCATATTTACATGTAATGGACAGTAAGGAGGTAATATATATACATTTTCCAACAATTGAAATGGAATTTATATTCATGATACAAAAGTATTGCTTGAATGTAAAAGAAGAGAGAGAAGTTCCTTTCGGAATTTCAGCATAGTAACAGGTGTACATGGGAGGAATTTAATGAGAGATAAAGGGGTCTCCCATCATTAAAAAAATAAGAGGGAAGTATGGGGGAGGTGTGAAACCATACCCCAACATTCATAATTCAAATTTTAATGGCAATACAACATAAAGAAAATTGAAAAAAATGAGAAAGGAAGAAAAAACCCTTACTTGGAAGTGTGCTTCTGAAGGCTAGAGAGAAGCTTGTGAGAGGCTTCTTGGGAGCTTGGGGAACCTTGGGAGGATTCTAGAGAGAGTAGGACAGAGGTTGGACGAACTCCAAAGGATTTTAGTGAGGAGGAAGTGGGAGCTTGGGTGGGTTTATATAGGAAAGGTGAGAGAATTCTCTATTATTTGGGTTTGGGACCCCTAATATTAAACTAATCCAAACCACAAACCATCTCATGGTTTTTGCCCATGGTTTCTGGAAAAGGAAAGAGGAAAAAAATATTTTACAAGGCCAAGGTCCGAACTTATTAAAATAATAAGGTTTCTTATGTGGAGGTGAGTTACACTCCCATGAAAATTAATTTAAAAAGGCAAAGTGTTGAATAAGTATTGAGGGGTTCATTAATGCTTTGAAAAGTAAGTCAAAAAAACCCAAAATCACTTTATTTTAATGGTAAAACATATATTGACCGAACATAAGGATTATAGTATTTTATTACATCACCATTGGGTCATTATGATGTCATAAAACACATTATATATTTAAACGGTATTTAATTTTTACCCAAAAATTGGACTGTCTCAGAAAATTATGAAAAATTCACTATTGGATAATTTCGACATCCTGATTCCAGAAATGAAATTTATTTTATCTAAAAAAATTTCAAAATATGTTAATTTTCACTTTTAAAATAAAAACCAACATTTATCAAAAATTCATGGGTTTTGACAGAAATGGATTTCAAACCTTAATATAACATTTTAATTGCATTCATAAATTTATAAGATCATTTATATTTAATTAAGTTAATAATATTATTATTATTTTATTAAAATATTATTTAATTCAAATATCCCTTAATTTAATAAAATAGATTTCTTAATTAAATAATAACTAAAAACACCAATTGTACTTTAAAAACTATTTACAATGTATCAAAAATGACTAGAAATTATATTCATTATTATATACAAAAATAATGTACATGAACATAGTACTACATATTTGTTACATAACCCCTTAAAATAACCGCATAAGACCTAAGGGTAAGGTGTGCGATGGTGACAGACTCTTGGGGTGGCTCAGATAACATCGCTCCAGTGGTAATCTCAATCAACTTCCACTTTTCTTATAGACGGTCACGTTAGAGCTTTACATAATGAAGCTCATATTGGGCTTGGTCAAGGGAAAATCCCAAGGATGCCACCTTTATTCCGAGCTCTTACAAATGGGATTCGTATGGGGCAATTCTACTGGATGAGGCCATCGCTTCCTTTGTCTGAGTAAAATTGGGTTCGTTAAAGCCTTATATTTATACTAATCATGTGATCACTGTTCAATGGCTATAAAAGTAACGGTCACAACTCTTATCATAAAACCAAAGAAGGTGACATCATATAAAAACATTTTTTTATAAAGATACATTTAACTGGATCAAGATGGATTTTCCATTAATGAAACTTTGGGTCATTACAATCCCGTCGCAAAACTGGAACAAGTCGCTCCACCATCTCTCAGCTGCTGCCTGAAGGAAGCCGGTAGCAAAGATCACCATAAAGTCCGCTGGTGTTCCCACTATCCTAAAAACTCCCACCACAGCCTCCAGCTAATCCTCAGCCGCCTGCGGGTCTGTCTCTCCCATGAAACTGGGGGGCCTCTGGCACTGGAACTCGTGCAGTGCACTCAAGCGACGTGCACTCTCTACTGCTGGGGCTGGTGGCATCAGTGGCCCAACGGGTGGTAGTACCACTGGTGCCTCAACTGCAAGAGGGCTGTAACAGCCCGAGATTTTATGAAAAATATTCTTTTTAATTTTATTAATGCCTTGTGTTGTACGCTACACCAAAAGGAGCTTGCACAACACACATCCTTGACTTTCCTTGCACGCAATCGCGACCTTCCTCGATAGCGTGTGTAGTACGCAATACCAAGTTTCACTAAATAACGATATGCTATTAAAATATTATTATAACTAGCCATTATGAATAGTAATAACCATGTTTTAAAATTTTATAAATTTTTGCTCTCAAAATGGACTTCATTTTTGGATTCGGAGTATCGAATTTAGCCTAAGGTGAAATTTTGGTACTTTTCGGATAACTTTCATATTCTGATGAATAGTGAAAATTACTAAATTTTAATTAAAAACAACGTTTTTAATCAAAATAATTAATAGTGATAAATTATTAATTTGAGTGGTTTTAAATTATATTTAGAATATATTTTTACAATTCAATACAATGTTGGTCATTGGATGTAATTTCACATTTACACCACACATAAACAAGTGTTAATCTTTTGATAGTTATTATCTCTTAAAAACACGCTATTTGTTGTGACAGCGGAAATTAATTATAACATTAATTAATGCAACTTATATGTTGGGAATTTTGTAAAATAGAAATCATTTTTGAATTCGGAATATCAATTATAGCTTAGGGTGTAATTTTGGCATTTTTCTGAAAAACTTCAATTTTTGATGAATAGTGAAACTACTAAGTGGTAGTTAAAAAATTATTTTTTTTCATAAATCTTAATTTTACCGCTTCTGTGAATGGAATTTCAAAAATCCGAGAGACACAGTTGATGTCAGTAAGTAAAATGTGGTTCAATGAGATGAAAATAATTTTTGGTGAATAGTAACTTTTTACTTTTATTTACCACGGTTAAAAATAAATAGGGTAATTAAGGGTAAAAATGATATTAATATTACCCTAACACATGTACTAATACTATTGGACAAGTGTATCTCGACCAAAAACAACATTAAGTGTAAAATATTATCATTTAGGCCCACTTGGATTAGATTAGGACATTTATTATTATTTAATTCAAAGAAGAGTTAAAAGAATTAAAATCAAAGTTTATTTACTAAAACATTTTTACTATAAGGTTATACATAATATAATTTAGACTATAAATATTAATTAGAAGGCTAAAAATATTTCCTACATAATGTTATTTTATTTGTAATTTTTATACTTTAAATAATTTAATTTATTTATGACACAACGATGATGCAGTAATTACCTTTTTAAGAAAATATTAACATAATTGATGTTATAAATGCCCAAATAAATGTAATTTGAGAATTTTTATGACTTAAACTAATTTTCTAGGTTAATATGACATGTTATTGTTGATTTAAGTAACTTGGTTCGAACTTATCATTCTGTTAGAAATTTCATAAAAATCATGTACCAAATAGTGTCAAAATTGACATAAATTAGTTTTTAAAACAAATATTATATTATTAATTGTTATTTAATTCCTAAAAATCTAAGGTTCGGCCAAATGACATAGATAAGGATATATATATTAATAATAAACAACTTGGGGTTTTTTTGGCTTGATATAGTAAGTTTATTAACCATGTAGTGTAAGAAAACAAAAAGACACGGTAAAAGTTAAATTATTTGACTTAGAGTTAAATCTAAATGATAAGGTTGAAATAATAACCTAAACTTGTCTAAATCCTATTGGATTAGAGGATTTTGACCCATCCCCACTTTATCTTAGAAAATAAGACCATTTGGAACCATTATAAACCGAATTTGACCTTAATATAAAATAATATTTTGAGATTTTCCTAAGATGCCCCTCTCCTCCCTTATAAAAGGGCACCTCCTCCCTCTCTTCCTCACACAACTTTGAGCCTTCAAGCTCAGCCAAACACTGCCAAAATATCTTCTCCACTTCCCTAGTATCATCCTAGAGGTCCTGGTATTCTTCAATGACCATCCTTAGTTCTTTAGGTGGAGGTTAAGTGAAGGCGCGTCCAAAAGAGGTAATATTCATTACCGACCTTTTTCAATTTCTTTCTTCTTCAACTTCTTCTTCTTTAGTTTTTTCTTGATAAAGTAATAACATAATTATTTCTTATATACTGATATGTTATTATAAATATGAAACAACTCTAATTAACCTTCTATCCATCCTACAGAAAAAGGAAATCACCGCGCGTGCGTACGTACGAAATACCATCTCCACGCCGTGGTGTAATCTATTTTCCGCCACCACCTTAATTGGATGGGTATAATGGTGTAATTAGTAACTATATATGATTATTATAAACTTATATTGATACTGAAATAGTATACATACACTTCAACACAATTCCACGACCATGGGAACGATATCATCGCTCGTGCGTACGTACGGACTACCGTCTCCACGACGCGATGAGATTCATTCTCAATGATTAACCATTCATGAATCATTATAAAGTATATATAATAAGTACTAACGAAATATATGACATAATAATGATACTGGATTTATGTATATTTATATGTATGTCATCTACTTAATTCCATTCAATTCAATAAGGAAACGAAAACAGCGTTCATGCGTACGTACGGACTACCGTCTCCATGAATGGTGTATTTCATTCAATTTATCAATATATTATATATATATATATTATGAATATATATTATATATAAATAATGTTTTATATTCTTTAATTAATTAATCATGATCTAAGTAATCATATGGATAATTACATGTCAAAACACGGACGACAAATGAAACAATTTTACCCAAAACGCTTCTTTAACATGGAATTTACAAAAGAACGGGTAATATAAAGTCATAAGTGAACAATATATGATATCATAACAATGAATATGATTATGTAATAAGTTAATCACATTATTTAAATCATTATACAGGAGGTTCGGACACTTATGAAGCAAATCGGACTTAAGGTTAAGGGAAATATCACAATCTCATTTTTATCTGAGATTGTTTATACTTTGGTATTTACTAGGGTGTATTTTATCATCCACATACATGTTCCCTCAATATGTAATATTATTTCCATCCACCTAAAATTGTTTAAAACCTATTTTACTCTTTGGTTAGTTTTTAGTAAAAGATATGAAAGGAATCTTTTGTTGTTTTTCGTATGAGGTATTTTTTTTGACTTTTCAGAAAAAAGTATGAGAAGACTGTTTTTTTAACTTATACGGCAAGAATGGATTTTTAAAACATTATTTCAAAGAATCTTCCTTTATAAGTTTTCAAGTTTATTTTTAATCAACTTCTTTTAGTTTATAATTGTATGACATGTTAAGAAAAGAAAAGTGTTTTTGATGTAGAAAGGATATTTTCCTCAAGAATGGAGTTCAAATGTTTTATCAAAATTATTTTCCATATAAGATAATATAGGGTTCTGTTTTTATCCCTATTATTACATTGATTTGATGATGTTTTGAGGGAATTATTTTTATGAAGTCATTTACCTTATATGATTTGTTTTATGATGTCATGATGTTTCAAGAATCCCATTTTTGTTACATGTGTTATGCGATGATATATGATTTATGATTATGTGGCACACATAAGAAAGGATTCATTATAAGATGGGCGGGACCTATATCTACCTCCAATGCATTGGGTAAAGATTTTATATCTCATGAGATAGACATGGCTGGAACGGTAGGTTATACCGGTTCAGTGAAACAGGACTGAAACGAGGGTGACTCGGTTCAGAAAGGGACTTTGTCCACTAAGATAGTCTTGGAAATGAGTCTTGACTAACAAGAAATGATTCTCTATGATTATGTGTGTATTCCACAAAGTATCATGTTTTAAGTTATGATTATTGTGATTACATTTCACTACCATGATTTATCCCATGTTATGAAATTATGATCTCTTTTGCAGGTTAAGATTTCCAAAAGTAATGTGCTTGTGTATATGATGAGATTTATATTACTTTTGTTTACCCTTACTGAGCATTTGAGCTCACCCTTTTATGTTTTCTTTTCCCCAGGATATAAAGAAAGGTTTTAGGTAAAAAAAGGGGAGATCTTTATGGGAGATATTGGAGATCTTTCACTACAATTAGAAGATTACGTTCCGAGTTTCCAAAGACACTAAACTATTAGGATCCTTGTGTGTGTGTTTTTTGTTATGTACTAAGTATTCCTCAAATGTAATGTAATGTCTATGTAAGTCAAGCTTCGGGTCTCTACAGTTGGTATCAAAGGAAAGGTTTAGTCAACCTTTGGAAACTAGGATGCGAAAGCGTTAGTGAGATCCCAAGAGATATTTCAAAGGTATGTCTAGGGATGTCCCTAAGGATAAGTATACGTATAGAATATAGTCCTAGAACTATGGTAACGATCATAGAATTTAACCTAAGATGTTAGATATTGAAGTTACTCTCCCTTTATTATGATTTTTGCCTCTCACACTATTCTTTTGGGGTTTTAGACAATGGCTGGAACCCGAAGAAACCGTGTTGATCAATGCAATGGACAATGCAATGATTGTCCTCCTGAACGAACAAATGTTATGGGAGATGGAGTGAAAAATCTTATTGCTATACTTACACAAGCTATGAATCATTCTGGACTTCCAAATGAGCAGATAAGGGAACAATATTCTATTGAGTCCTTCATGAGGCAACGTCCACCTTCTTTCAGTGGGTCTTCTGGTCCACTTATTGCTGAACAATGGATCAGTACCACTGAAAAGATATTTTCAGTTCTTCAATGTTCTGAACATGATAAAGTCATCTCAGCAGTATATCATTTGGAAGGTGATGCTGATCAATGGTGGAATCTTATTAAGAATACAAGGAAAAGGGATGAAATTGAGTCCATGGAATGGGACGAGTTCAAGAAATTATTTTTCAATAAGTACTTCCCTCGTATTCTTAGAACAAATATGGAAAAGGATTTTCTTGAACTAAAGCAAAAGGATGATTAATTTGTTGGTATATACGAAGCGAATTTTACAAGACTTGCAAGGTATGCATCTGGCATTATCATCCAACCTGAAAGTAAAGTTGATCGATTTTTCAGTGGATTAAAACCAAGTCTTCGAAGGGCATTAGCTAAAAGATACTTCAGTATCTATGAAGAAATTGTGCGTTGTGCTATCAAGGTAGAAATGGAAGTTTGTGTTACATATCCATCTCATGGTTTTGACAAGAAACGAAAGATGGAGTTCAAGGAGAAATCTCAGAATAATGGTGAAAAGAAGATGAATGTTTCCTTATGCTCAAAGTGTGGAAAGAAGCATGGTGGAGATTGTCTTAAAGGGACTAGAAAATGTTTTAAGTGTGGAAAAGATGGTCATCGAGAAGCTGAGTGTCGAAGTAATGGAAAAAGGGATTCTAATGATGTGAATAAAGAAAATACTGCAGAGAACGCACCACCAACACTTTAATGCTTCAAGTGCAAGGAAATGGGGCATTATGCTAATAAATGCCCTAATCCAAGGGTTAGTGATGATCAACATGAGCAACCACTGAAGGCAAAGGACAAAGGGAAGTCACATGTGATCACTATTGGCGATGTTGAATATGACAACGATGTGGTGGAATGATTAAGTGTTTATGTAATGGGATTCCAAAATAATGTGGTATCATAAAGTATTGAAATATTTATGTATTGGTCTATTGTGGTTTTCAATAATTTTAAGGTACCGGTAACCATGAAAAGTGATTCAAATATTTTGGAAAGCAGATAATATGCCCATAATGAAGGGATAAGGAGAAAATGAAATGTTTGAAAGTATTCATGAGATCATGATTGATACAAGGACTAAGTGATATCATGGTTTGAGTATATAGAATTTTGAGGATTTTGGTATGTGGAAAGTGTTAACTTTTAACTGCATTCATGTTTTCACTAAGGTTCAATGGGTATTCATTCTTCAAGAGAATACATGACTAAGGTATTCACATGTTTGTAATTTGACCAACAAGATATATCTTATGATATATGGGGGATAAATAATGGCATTCACATGATTATTTTCTTTATACTATGATCTTCGACCGAAGTATTTTAGATAAGCCTAAAGATTGGAATGGATTATGTTGGACATAAGTTAGTATTTTTTAAGGATAGAAGTTTTTTCAATATTATTGACGGGATGTTATAGTAATATAGTTTTAGAAAAAGGAGAACCTGCAGGACGGGCGACAGCCCATCGCGTCGGACAAGGCTGTGGAAATCGAACCCACAACCGAAGTGCGACTAGCCTTTATCACCTACCACTGGCCTACAGGAAGTCCCTGTTTAGTAGAAACTAGTTTTATTATATTAAACAGCATGATATATGATGTATAAGTCCATTTTAGGAACCATATATGATTAATCTCACTATAGAATAACTTATGTATATTTAATAACTTTTGCTAACCTTTTGTTTGAGACAGATGGAATGACCCGTCATTCTATCACATGATCTGCTAACACTTCACGAATAACAAATTCAACTTAATTTATTTAAGAGATGAAGTAGAAATTGTTCAAGTCACGAACAACAGTGAGATTGTACCAAAATAAAGTAAGTATTTATTCTAATTCAAATTATTCAAATTTAGGGAAACGATCTTGAAAACCAAAAATGTTGTCCTAGTGCCCTTATATCTGATTAATCAGATGGTACCTTAGATCATCACAAATTTATGGATTTGTGATTGTTGCTTTTCCATAGCCATGTTCTCTACCACTCTCCATCAGAACATGATGGTTAGATTTTTCTTCCATATCCATATTTTCACCTATGTGGAAACCCAGTGATTAGTTTATTTGGGTAATTGTTACATTTCATAATTTATTTTTTAAATCCAAGTTTTGGTATTTCTTTTTACGATGTGGGTTTCTATTAAAGAAACTTTCGAATAGTAAACCATTTATAACCTCGACGAATTTCGAGGGCGAAATTCATTTTAAGGGGGGTAGAATGTAACAGCCCGAGATTTTATGAAAAATATTCTTTTTAATTTTATTAATGCCTTGTGTTGTACGCTACACCAAAAGGAGCTTGCACAACACACATCCTTGACTTGCCTTGCACGCAATCGCGACCTTCCTCGATAGTGTGTGTAGTATGAAATACCGAGTTTCACTAAACAACGATATGTTATTAAAATATTATTATAACTAGCCGTTGTGAATAGTAATAACCACGTTTTAAAATTTTAGCAATTTTATCTCTCAAAATGGACTTCATTTTTGGATTCAGAGTATTGAATTTAGCCTAAGGTGAAATTTTGGTACTTTTCGGATAACTTCATATTCTGATGAATAGTAAAAATTACTAAATTTTAATTAAAAACAATGTTTTTAATAGAAATAATTAATAGTGATAAATTATTAATTTGAGTGGGTTTAAAGTATATTTAGAATATATTTTTACAATTCAATACAATTTTTTTCATTGGATGTAATTTCACATTTACACCAGACATAAACAAGTGTTAATCTTTTGATAGTTATTATCTCTTAAAAACACGCTATTTGTTGTGACAGCGGAAATTAATTATAAAATTAATTAATGCAACTTATATGTTGGGAATTTTGTAAAATAGAAATCATTTTTGAATTCGGAATATCAATTATAGCTTAGGGTGGAATTTTGGCATTTTTCTGAAAAACTTCAATTTTTGATGAATAGTGAAACTACTAAGTGGTAGTTAAAAAAATTATTTTTTTCATAAATCTTAATTTTACCGCTTCTGTGAATGGAATTTCAAAAATCTGAGAGACACGGTTGATGTCAGTAAGTAAAATGTGGTTCAATGAGATGAAAATAATTTTAGGTGAATAGTAACTTTTTACTTTTATTTACCACGGTTAAAAATAACTAGGGTAATTAAGGGTAAAAATGATATTAATATTACCCTAACACATGTACTAATCCTATTGGATAAGTGTATCTCAACCAAAAACAACATTAAGTGTAAAATATTATCATTTAGGCCCACTTGGATTAGATTAGGACATTTATTATTATTTAATTCAAAGAAGAGTTAGAAGAGTTAAAATCAAAGTTTATTTACTAAACCATTTTTAATATAGGGTTATACATAATATAATTTCGACTATAAATTTTCATTAGAAAGATAAAAATATTTCCTACATAATGGTATTTTATTTTTAATTTTTATACTTTAAATAATTTAATTTATTTATCACACAACGATCATGAAGTAATTACCTTTTTAAGAAAATATTAACATAATTGATGTTATAAATGCCCAAATAAATGTAGTTTGAGACTTTTTATGACTTACACTAATTTTCAAGGTTAATATGAAATGTTATTGTTGATTTAAGTAACTTGGTTCGAACTTATCATTCTGTTAGAAATTTCATAAAAATCATGTACCAAATAGTGTCAAAATTGACATAAATTTGTTTTTAAAACAAATATTATATTATTAATTGTTATTTAATACCTAAAAATCTAAGGTTCGTCCAAATGACTTAGATAAGGATATATATATTAATAATAAACAACTTGGGGTTCGTTTGGCTTGATATAGTAAGCTTATTAACCATATAGTGTAAGAAAACAAAAAGACACGGTAAAAGTTAAATTATTTAACTTAGTGTTAAATCTAATTGATAAGGTTACAATAATACCCTAAACTTGTATAAATACTATTGGATGAGAGTATTTCGACCCATACCCACTTTATCTTCGAAATAAGACCATTTGGAACCATTATAAACAGAATTTAACCTTAATATAAAATAATATTTTGAGATTTTCCTAAGATGTCCCTCTCCTCCCTTATAAAAGGGCACCTCCTCCCTCTCTTCCTCACACAACTTTGAGCCTTAAAGCTCGTCCAAACCCTGCCAAAATCTCTTATCCACTTCCCTAGTATCATCCTAGATGTCCTGGTCTTCTTCAAAGACCATCCTTAGTTCTTTAAGTGGAGGTTAAGTGAAGGCGCGTCCAAAAGAGGTAATATCCATTACCGACCTTTTTCAATTTCTTTCTTCTTCAACTTCTTCTTCTTTAGTTGTTTCATGATAAAGTAATAACATCAGTATTTCTTATAGATATGTTATTATAAATATGAAACAACTCTAATTAACCTTCTATCCATCCTACGGAAAAAGGAAATCACTGCACGTGCGTACTTACGGAATACCGTCTCCACGCCGTGGTGTAATCTATTTTCCACCACCACCTTAATTGGATGGTTATAATGGTGTAATTAGTAACTATATATGATTATTATAAAGTGATATTGATACTGAAATAGTATACATACACTTCAACACAATTCCACGACCATGGGAACGACATCATCGCTCGTGCGTACGTACGGACTACGGTCTCCACGACGCGATGAGAGTCATTCTCAATGATTAACCATTCATGAATGATTATAAAGTATATATAATAAGTACTAATGAAATATATGACATAATAATGATACTGGATTTATGTATATTTATATGTATGTCATCTACTAAATTCCATTCAATTCAATAAGGAAACGAAAACAGCGTTCATGTGTACGTACGGACTACCGTCTCCATGAACGGTGTATTTCATTCAATTTATCGATATATTATATATATATATATTATGAATATATATTATATATAAATCATGTTTTATATTCTGGAATTAACTAATCATGATCTAAGTAATCATATGAATAATTACACGTCAAAACACGGACGACAAATGAAACAATTTTACCCAAAACGCTTCTTTAACATGGAATTTACAAAAGAACGGGTAATATAAAGTCATAAGTGAACAATATATGATATCATAACAATTAATATGATTATTTAATAAGTTAATTTAATTATTTAAATCATTATACATGAGGTTCGGACACTTACGAAGCAAATCGTACTTAAGGTAAGGGAAATATCACAATCTCATTTTTATCCGAGATTGTTTATACTTTGGTATTTAATGGGGTGTATTTTATCATCCATATCCATGTTCCCTCAATATTTAATATTATTTCCATCCACCTACAATTGTTTAAAACCTATTTTACCCTTTTGTTAGTTTTTAGTAAAAGATATGAAAGGAATATTTTGTCGTTTTTCGTACGAGGTATTTTTTTTTGACTTTCCTGACAAAAGTACGAGAAGAATGTTTTTTTAACTTATACTGCAAGAATGTATTTTTAAAACATTATTTCCAAGAATATTCCTTTATAAGTTTTCAAGTTTATTTTTAATCAACTTCTTTTAGTTTATAATTGTATGACATGTTAAGAAAAGAAAAGTGTTTTTGACGTAGAAAGGATATTTTCCTCAAGAATGGAGTTCAAATGTTTTATCAAAATTATTTTCCATCTAAGATAATATTGGGTTATATTTTTATCCCTATTATTACATTGATTTGATTATGTTTTGAGGTAATTATTTTTATTAAGTAATTTACCTTATATGATTTGTTTTATGATGTCAGGATGTTTCAAGAATCCCATTTTTTGTTACATGTGTTATGCGATGATGTATGATTTATGATTATGTTGCACACATAAGAAAGGATTCATTATAAGATGGGTGAGACCTATATATCCCTCCAATTCATTGGGTAAAGATTTTATATCTCATGATATAGACATGGCTGGAACGGTAGGTTATACAGGTTCAGTGAAACAGGACTGAAACGAGGGTGACTCGGTTCAGAAAGGGACTTTGTCCACTAAGATAGTCTTGGCAATGAGTCTTGACTAACAAGAAATGATTCTCTATGATTATGTGTGTATGCCAAAAAGTTTCATGTTTTATTTTATGATTATTGTGATTACATTTCACTGCCATGATTTATCCCATCTTATGAAATTATGATCTCTTTTGCAGGTTAAGATTTCCAAAAGTTATGTGCTTGTGTATACGACGAGATTTATATTTCTTTTGATTACCCTTACTGAGCATTTGAGCTCACCCTTTTATGTTTTCTTTTCCCCAGGATATAAATAAAGGTTTTAGGTAAAAAAAAAGGGGAGATCTTTATGGGAGATATTGGAGATCTTTCACCACGATTAGAAGATTACGTTCCGAGTTTCCAAAGACACTAAACTATTACGATCCTTGTGTGTGTGTTTTTTGTTATGTACTAAGTATTCTGCAAATGTAATGTAATGTCCATGTAAGTCAAGGTTCGGGTCTCTACAGTTGGTATCAAAGGAAAGGTTAAGTCCACCTTTGGAAACTAGGATGCGAAAGCGTTAGTGAGATCCCTAGAGATATTTCAAAGGTATGTCTAGGGATGTCCCTAAAGATAAGTATACGTATAGAATATAGTCCTAGAACTATGGTAACGATCATAGAATTTTAACTAAGATGTTAGATATTGAACTTACTCTCCCTTTATTATGATTTTTGCCTCTCACACTATTCTTTTTGGGTTTTAGACAATGGCTGGAACCCGAAGGAACCGTGTTGATCAATGCAATGGACAATGCAATGATTGTCCTCCTGAACAAACAAATGTTATGGGAGATGGAGTGCAAAATCTTATTTCTATACTTACACAAGATATGAATCATTCTGGACTTCCAAATGAGCAGAGAAGGGAACAATATTCTATTGAGTCATTCATGAGGCAACGTCCACCTTCTTTCAGTGGGTCTTCTGATCCACTTGTTACTGAACAATGGATTAGTACCACTGAAAAGATATTTTCAGTTCTTCAATGTTCTGAACACGATAAAGTCATCTTAGTAGTATATCGTTTGGAAGGAGATGCTGATCAATGGTGGAATCTTATTAAGAATACAAGGCAAAGGGATGAAATTGAGTCCATGGAATGGGACGAGTTCAAGAACTTATTTTTCAATAAGTACTTCCCTCGTATTCTTCGAACAAAGATGGAAAAGGAGTTTCTTGAACTAAAGCAAAAGGATGATGAATTTGTTGGTATATACGAAGAGAATTTTACAAGACTTGCAAGGTATGCATCTGGCATTATCATCCAACCTGAAATTAAAGTTGATCGATTTTTCAGTGGCTTGAAACCAAGTCTTCGAAGGGAATTAGCTATAAGAGACTTCAGTAGTTATGAAGAAATTTTGCGTTGTGATATCAAGGTAGAAATGGAAGTTGGTGTTACATATCCATCTCATGGTTTTGACAAGAAATGAAAGATGGAGTTCAAGGAGAAATATCAGAATAATGGTGAAAATAAGATGAATGTTTCCTTATGCTCAAAGTGTGGAAAGAAGCATGGTGGAGATTGTCTTAAAGGGACTAGAAAATGTTTTAAGTGTGGAAAAGAAGGTCATCGAGCAGCTGAGTGTCGAAGTAATGGAAAAAGGGATTCTAATGATGTGAATAAAGCAAAGACTGCAGAGAACGCACCACCAACACTTCAATGCTTCAAGTGCAAGGAAATGGGGCATTATGCTAATAAATTCCCTAATCCACGGGTTAGTGATGATCAACATGAGCAACCACTGAAGGAAAAGGACAAAGGGAAGTCACATGTGATCACTATTGGCGATGTTGAATATGACAACGATGTGGTGGAATGATTAAGTGTTTATGTAATGGGATTCCAAAATAATGTGGTATCATAATGTATTGAAATATTTATGTATTGGTCTATTGTGGTTTTCAATAATTTTATGGTACCGATAACCATGAAAAGTGATTCAAATATTTTGGAAAGCAGATAATATGCCCATAATGAAGGGATAAGGAGAAAATGAAATGTTTGACAGTATTCATGAGATCATGATTGATATAAGGACTAAGTGATATCATGGTTTGAGTATATAGAATTTTGAGGATTTTGGTATGTGGAAAGTGTTAACTTTAAACTGCATTCATGTTTTCACTAAGGTTCAATGGGTATTCATTCTTCAAGAGAATACATGATTAAGGTATTCACATGTTTGTAATTTGACCAAAAAGATATATCTTATGATATATGGGGGATAAATGATGGCATTCACATGATTATTTTCTTTATACTATGAGCTTGGACCGAAGTATTTTAGATAAGCCTAAAGATTGGAATGGATTATGTTGGATATAAGTTAGTATTGTTTATGAATAGAAGTTTTTTCGATATTATTGACGGGATGTTATAGTAATATAGTTTTAGAAAAAGGAGAACCTGCAGGACGGGCGACAGCCCATCGCGTCGGACAAGGCTGTGGAAATCAAACCCACAACCGAAGTGCGACTGGCCTTTATCGCCTACCACTGGCCTACAGGAAGTCCCTGTTTAGTAGAAACTAGTTTTATTATATTAAGCAGTATGATATATGATGTATAAGTCCATTTTAGGAACCATATATGATTAATCTCACTATAGAATGACTTATGTATATTTAATAACTTTTTCTAACCTTTTGTTTGAGACAGATGGAATGACCCGTCATTCTATCACATGTTCTACTAACACTTCACGAATAAAAAATTCAACTTAAATTATTTAAGAGATGAAGTAGAAATTGTTCAAGGCATGAACAACAGTGATATTGTACCAAAATAAAGTAAGTATTTATTCTAATTCAAATTATTCAACTTTAGGGAAACGATCTTGAAAATCAAAAATGTTGTCCTAGTTCTCTTAAATCTGATTAATCAGATGGTACCTTAGATCGTCACAAATTTATGGATTTGTGATTATTGCTTTTCCATAGCCATGTTCTCTACCACTCTCTGTCAGAACATGATGGTTAGATTTTTCTTCCATATCCATATTTTCACCTATGTGGAAACCCAGTGATTAGTTTATTTGGGTAATTGTTACATTTCATAATTTAGTTTTTAAAGCCAAGTTTTGGTATTCCTTTTTACGATGTGTGTTTCTATTAAAGAAACTTTCGAATAGTAAACCATTTATAACCCCGACGAATTTTGAGGGTGAAATTCATTTTAAGGAGGGTAGAATGTAACAGCCCGAGATTTTATGAAAAATATTCTTTTTAATTTTATTAATGCCTTGTGTTGTACGCTACACCAAAAGGAGCTTGCACAACACACATCCTTGACTTTCCTTGCACGCAATCGCGACCTTCCTCGATAGCGTGTGTAGTATGAAATACCGAGTTTCACTAAACAACGATATGCTATTAAAATATTATTATAACTAGTCGTTATGAATAGTAATAACCACGTTTTAAAATTTTAGAAATTTTATCTCTCAAAATGGACTTCATTTTTGGATTCGGAGTATCGAATTTAGCCTAAGGTGAAATTTTGGTACTTTTTAGATAACTTTCATATTCTGATGAATAGTGAAAATTACTAAATTTTAATTAAAAACAACGTTTTTAATCGAAATAATTAATACTGATAAATTATTAATTTGAGTGGTTTTAAATTATATTTAGAATATATTTTTACAATTCAATACAATGTTAGTCATTGGATGTAATTTCACATTTACACCAGACATAAACAAGTGTTAATCTTTTGATAGTTATTATCTCTTAAAAACACTCTATTTGTTGTGATAGCGGAAATTAATTATAACATTAATTAATGGAACTTATATGTTGGGAATTTTGTAAAATAGAAATCATTTTTGAATTCGGAATATAAATTATAGCTTAGGGTGGAATTTTGGCATTTTTCTGAAAAACTTCAATTTTTGATGAATAGTGAAACTACTAAGTGGTAGTTAAAAAATTATTTTTTTTCATAAATATTAATTTTACCGCTTCTGTGAATGGAATTTCAAAAATCCGAGAGACACGGTTGATGTCAGTAAGTAAAATGTGGTTCAATGAGATGAAAATAATTTTTGGTGAATAGTAACTTTTTACTTTTATTTACCACGGTTAAAAATAAATAGGGTAATTAAGGGTAAAAATGATATTAATATTACCCTAACACATGTACTAATCCTATTGGACAAGTGTATCTCGACCAAAAACAACATTAAGTGTAAAATATTATCATTTAGGCCCACTTGGATTAGATTAGGACATTTATTATTTTTTAATTCAAAGAAGAGTTAAAAGAGTTAAAATCAAAGTTTATTTACTAAAAAAAATTTAATATAGGGTTATAAATAATATGATTTCGACTATAAATATTCATTAGAAAGCTAATCGGACTTAAGGTAAGGGAAATATCACAATCTCATTTTTATCTGAGATTGTTTATACTTTGGTATTTACTAGGGTGTATTTTATCATCCACATCCATGTTCCCTCAATATGTAATATTATTTCCATCCACCTACAATTTTTTAAAACCTATTTTACTCTTTGGTTAGTTTTTAGTAAAAGATATGAAAGGAATCTTTTGTCGTTTTTCGTACGAGGTATTTTTTTGACTTTTCCGACAAAAGTAGGAAGAATGTTTTTTTAACTTATACAGCAAGAATGGATTTTTAAAACATTATTTCCAAGAATCTTCCTTTATAAGTTTTCAAGTTTATTTTTAATCAACTTCTTTTAGTTTATAATTGTATGACATGTTAAGAAAAGAAAAGTGTTTTTGAAGTAGAAAGGATATTTTCCTCAAGAATGGAGTTCAAATGTTTTATCAAAATTATTTTCCATCTAAGATAATATAGGGTTCTGTTTTTATCCCTATTATTACATTGATTAGATTATGTTTTGAGGGAATTATTTTTATGAGGTCATTTACCTTATATGATTTGTTTTATGATGTCATGATGTTTCAAGAATCCCATTTTTGTTACATGTGTTATGCGATGATGTATGATTTATGATTATGTGTCACACATAAGAAAGGATTCATTATAAGATGGGTGGGACCTATATCTCCCTCCAATGCATTGGGTAAAGATTTTATATCTCATGAGATAGACATGGATGGAACGGTGGGTTATACCAGTTTAGTGAAACAGGACTGAAACGAGGGTGACTCGGTTCAGAAAGGGACTTTGTCCACTAAGATAGTCTTGGCAATGAGTCTTGACTAACAAGAAATGATTCTCTATGATTATGTGTGTATGCCACAAAGTTTCATGTTTTATGTTATGATTATTGTGATTACATTTCACTGCCATGATTTATCCCATGTTATGAAATTATGATCTCTTTTGCAGGTTAAGATTTCCAAAGATTATGTGCTTGTGTATACGATGAGATTTATATTTCTTTTGTTTACCCTTACTGAGCATTTGAGCTCACCCTTTTATGTTTTCTTTTCCCCAGGATATAAAGAAAGGTTTTAGGTAAAAAAAAAAGGAGATCTTTATGGGAGATATTGGAGATCTTTCACCACGATTAGAAGATTACGTTCCGAGTTTCCAAAGACACTAAACTATTGCGATCCTTGTGTGTGTGTTTTTTTATGTACTAAGTATTCCGCAAATGTAATGTAATGTCCATGTAAGTCAAGCTTCGGGTCTCTACAAGGGCCCTGTACCGAAGCCTCGTCGCTCGACAGGCTGTCAGTACGTACATCTCTCTAGGCTCTAGCTGATCGTCTGTGGAGAGGCATCCTGAAACAAACATATGTGACACGGTCAAAAGATTTTTTCCTGGTGAGCTGACCTAGTTTGAGCTAACTTTAAAACTTTCAGAAACACACACGCAATCAGTGTTTTCATGCACAAAGTCGGAAATCAGAAGTCAGGGTCCTAGTGTAAGGATACGTCGGCCGCCGCACCAACACTGGACTCCCTGAATTGAAAACCACACTCGGTACCCTTAACAATATTTCTTTACAAAAAGAAAATATCAGAGTCTTAAGTTCTACGGTAGAACTGAATCCTCTGATACCAATTTGTCACGACCCATCCTTGGGGCCCGTGCCGTGACTACCCCAAGCCCGCCTTTCATAGGCCAGGGTCTGGCGAGTAGCACCAAAGGCATAATTCCCAATAATTCAGAAGGCATTGCCTTTATAAAAGTAAACAAACACCACAGAGTACAAGCGAAAGTAATACACTAAGTACAAAAGGAAGTGCAAAAAACTAAATGGGCTAGAATACAAACCCAATAGAAAGTACAGTTACAACTAAACAAAGTACAATAGAAAAATACAACAACTGGAAGAAAGGAAGCACCTCCTGGGTCGTCCTCCTCGGATCCTACCTGAAGGGTAGGTACAGATAGCGCAGCTCCTGGATCGTCCACCAAGATCCTACCTGAAGGGTAAGTACATATAGCCTCCACAACACTCTTTCCCATCAACCTCCTCTGAGTATCGTCTCACTGTGAAGTCCACCTACGGATACTGACTAGTCATGAGGTCCACCTCAGGGTACCGTCCAATCTTCGAACACTCGGCCTCCGTCAGCACTGCCCATCATCTGCAACCAACACAACGAGGTGCGGTCATAGCCCGTGCAGAGGTGAGTATAACGATACTCAGTAGGGACCTCGAGACCCTCAAGGTCTCTCTAAATCCAACAAGGACAACCACAAAATAGAATCACAAAAGATAACCCTTCTTTGGTATAATCTCATACTTATACCTAAGTTATCAAGTAACCCATCTCAATCATGAGGAAACACAAAGATTATGAAATCAACGAATAACCACTACCCAGTTATATTCCCATACATATACCTAAGTTATCAAGTGACCCATCTCAATCATGAGGTAAACACAAAGGTCATAGACTCAGCTCAAACCAGGATTTTCATTATTGAAACCATAACTGCTGAAGAGCCCCATCTCTGGTGTGTACAGTGATCCTGTCATGACTCCGAGGTACTGCTCACTAACCTAAGACTGCTGAGGTACTCCTTCTGTCGAGTACTGCGGGTCTGCCACCTCACACAGTAGTGCTCCTCCGCCATGGGTCTGCCACCTCACACAGTAGTGCTCCCCCTCATAGCCTACAGAGGTACTCCTCTTGTCGAGTAACGTGGGTCTTCCACCTCACAAAGTAGTGCTCCTCCTCCATGGGTCTTCCACCTCACAAAGTAGTGCTCCCCATTGGGCTATACTATTCACTCCGAATCGAATCGAACAAGCAGTTATCAGGTCTCAGCCAGCTACACGGTCTCCGTACTCAGTACGCTCGTCTCCGGGAGGGTCCTCTCCACGAGCTACAGGTTGATACTCCAAGTATCTCAAAGTTACATGAAGAAGTATCTTAAAGGACCGCCTCGTCATAGGGGTCTCAATGCAATAGATGGTGCATCAATCGGATGCCCGGTCTGTGAGTTATTAGCCTTTTCATCCCAGGGGCCCGTCTAGTTTCGTGTGCGAATCAACCCGGACGTATCTCAACTATACCCCAAACTCTCATATGTTATACTCATAGGGACCATTTCTCAACGTGATCGCCGACGCCGCTGACGGTTCGTCAAACGGATGTCCGGTCTGAAAGTTATCAGCTTTTCCATTCCAGGGGCCCGGTTGGATTTCAGGTACAATCCAACCCAGCCATACTCCAACTGCTTCCAAATCTCAGGCGAAGTATTCAAAAAGTTCTGTCTCATCAAGAGGAATCCAACAAAGTCGATGACATATCAGTCTGACGTCTGGAGCTCAAGCTATAAGTGTTTCCATTCTGAGGGCCCGGTTGGTTTCGTGTTCAAACCAACCCGGCCGAACCCAAAGTACTTTAAAACCTTGAGTGTAACATACCGAAACGACCGTCTCGATCCAAATATCGCATCGCCGCTGACGGTGCGTCGATCGGAGGTCCGTAGCCCATGATATGGGCAAAAGATCGTAAGAGTCCCGCGAATAGGGGGTTCAGGCCAGGTCCGACCCAGCCCGATACCCCCTGGGTCGGCCCGAACCGGGGGGACCCGACCTGGGTCTGGGTCCGGCCCGCTTGGGCGCAACCCGGCCCATCCTGGGCGGCCCGGCTCGGCGCGCTGGCGTGGCTAGCGCGGTCCGCTGGCCAGATGGCTCGGCCGAAATGGCCGAGCAGTTTGGGGGGGCGGCGCTGCCCCCTGTTTCGTAACTGCGGCCCCCATGCGGGGGGCCACTGCTGTCTGGCCAGCCAGGGGTTACAAACCCCCGGTTCCTCCTCTGACCGGTGGGCCCGCTCTGGCCGGCCGGCTGCTGCACCACAGGACCGGCGCGGGCCGGTCCCCCTGCTCCGACGCTGGCGGCCGGAAGTTGGTCGTTGATCCCTGCTCCGCCGCAACCTAAAGTCGCAACCTTGGTCCATTCAGCATGCCACGACGGCGTCGCGCCCCCCCTCCATAGCCCCGCTCTAGCCATGGTGTTTTTCGTGGTTCTCTGGTGTCGAGTGATGGCGCCACGCATCCTTGCCCATTCCTATTGTTTCTGTGCGGTGCAACGGCACCGCGCCGCCTTTGTATGTGCCGCAATATAATCAAACCAACAAGGGGGAGGAGGGTCAGCCATGTTTGTGCGGTCCGAACTCCTCCCGTTATTGCAGAAAAATGTGCCCCAATTTGAAACGAAGAAATGGCGATTGAATTATTCATGAGCAAACAAATAAATCCCCTACCTCGTCAAATTCGTTGAGCGAAGGTTTGTCGCGGAATTTATCGTCACGGAAGAAGGTGACGCGGAAGTAGAGGGTCGTTGGCGTCGCGGTACACGGCGTCGCATAGTCGATCTCTGAGGATTTGGCGTTCTTCACCGGAGATCATTGCGTTCTTCGCATTCTTCGTGTTCTTCGATGAAGAAGAAGAACTTCAAGACTCCCCATTTTCTCCCAATCCCCTCTCAACACAACAAGATCCAACCAAAAATAAAATAAGTGCTTCACTTGTTTTATTACTCATGACATAAGTTTGAAAATTCAAAAATTAAATTAAACCACTTAATTAATTAAGTGAGTTGGAATGATTTAAGAAGTGAGAGAGGAGGTGAGTGGTCTCACATTAAAGGGGGGTTAAGGAGTTAAGGAATATGAGAGGTCACCCACTTAATGGGGGAGTTAGAGTAGGTTTAAGGAATGTGAAGGGGTGGGGTTCGTGTTGGCCCCACCTATCATTTCACCTCACATAGGTAGTTATGTTCACCCAACCTTCATCTTTAGGTTTTAACCACTTTAAAGAAATAAAATTAGTTGCACAAATTTTATTTCTCGGAAGTCTTTATCCACAAAACTAAACAACTCTTCCTGAGAAAACACAACTCTGGAAAAGGTCTTTTTAAGAAATTACTGGCGTTGTGATTCCATCGGTGCCCTCAGATTTCAATTCTGAGTACCTGTTCAAAAGTTATAAAAACCCGCTCGTTCGTTCACTAAACGTACCTGAGCTAAACTTCAGAAAATGATTCCGGGCACACCGGGCCTCGGAATCAGGTGCCGTCAGAAACTACGCTCTTGTAAAATTCTAAAGAAAATTAAGAAAAAAATTTCCTTGAAATTTTCGGGTCTTTACACTTCTGGTCAGACCTCCACATCTTCTTTGGATGATTCTCTACTGATATCCATAATCAAGGGAGAACTTTAGAGTGCCTTCAGTGGCATGGATCTATCTTCTTTGACAGAAGTGGTTAATAACAGTGATAGAGCATTGGACTTGGTTAGGATTCATTCTAAGATAGCCAATGATGCTCAAAAAAAATCACCAAGAAAATAGATTTGTATCTCTCCCAGATTTTCTCTAAAAGTGATATGATAGAACACTTTAGATATCTTGTGGTAAATTTGATAATCCCTCCGGTGACTCAAGCTTTTAAAACTCATGTTCAGAAACTTACAGAGTTCACCAAATTGTTGGATAGATTTATGGAGAATAAGGATGATTTTGAAAAGGCTATGCAATATGATGGTGAAATAATTACTGATTTCATCAATCTTTTGAAGTCGTATCTTCATGTGCAGAGTACTACTATAGTTTCTCCAGCTGCTGCACCCCTTAGACCTGGTCTACCAACCTTAGCCTCAACTGCCATGACAGTTAGCCAAGATCTTTTGCAGATCCGGCCAGTCATTCTTGACCAACCACTACCTAGATCTTCTACTGCTCCCACTTTGGCTCCATATGTTTTTGAAGGTCTACCCTTACCCTCTTTGTCTACCAAATCTATGCCTTCTTCTACTTCAGCACCAGCTCCTCCTACTGATAATGGCAAGGAAAAGATGGATCCCTAAAGAGTCCAGGGACTGTTTTCATTTTGATTGGATGTCATTTATTGTTTGTACTTCTCCTGTATGTTCTATTCCGAACCCTTTGTTAATGAAAAATGTAGTGTTTTATTTCATTTTCTCTACTTTTTGATAATCCCAAAAGGGGGAGAAAAAACTAAAAGTATAAAAGGGGGAGAAAAACAACAAGTTTCAGTACTATAATTATTTTTTCTATTCTAATATGAAATTTTCTTTAATATTATATTTCATTTATATTTTGACCATACATGATTTGTGATCATCAAAAAGGGGGAGATTGTTGGACTCCTCATGTATTAATCATGTTTTAATGATCACAAATCCTATTACTGTTAATTACTTTTAATAATAACTACACATCACATTTTAATGATAACAAATCTCAAATATATTATCAAGCCTTTATGTTTATGATTCAAGTTCTCTTACTCTCTAATGATAAAACATAATCCATATTCTGCATATTACTGTCTATGTCCAAATACAGATATTTGTCTAAGTAAGGACTCACCGTGAAGGACTCACCGTGACCCAGACACCGTGAATGACTCACCGTGACCCAGACACCGTGAAGGACTCACCATGACCCAGACACTGTGAAGGACTCACCATGACCCAGACACCGTGAAGGACTCACCGTGACCCAGACACCGTGAAGGACTCACCTTGACCCAGACACCGTGAAGGACTCACCGTGACCCAGACACCGTGAGCTACACACCGTGACATGGACATACCGTGAAGCTCATACCATGAATCTCATACTATGAAGCTCATACCGGGAAGCTCATACTGTGAAGCTCATACCGCGAAGCTCATACCGTGAAGCTTAGACCGTGAAGCTCATACCGCGAAGCTCACACTGTGAAGCTCATACCGTGAAGCTCACGCCGTGATGCTCATACCATGAAGCCTATACCGTGAAGAAGACACCGTTTACATAATCACGGTGACACCGTTTGTTTACTTTTTGTCAATATTATTTAAAAAATGCTAACGGTCATATTTGATGTTTTTAATGCAATTAATGTTATTTAATGATAGTTGTTGGCATGTCAGGAAACTGTATCTCATACCTATGAAAAGGGAATCATTCCTACTACCAGAACTTGTGGAATATAAGTAAGATTGAGATGCAGTACACGTGAAAGTATGAAATAAGAGGAAAAGTGAGAAAATTGTGACGAGACAACAAGAAGAACTTACATACACCCAAGAGCACTGTGCTGAAAAAGAAGAACAATCCCAAGAAAGAAAGAGATTGCAAGACTTTCAAAGAACTCTCATGAATGCAATCCAATACTACTAAAGAACACACGACGAATCAAGAGATCTTTCTCACTCCTGTAGAAGACAAGCTGAACTATGACACTCTATTTTTCAATAGAAAAACAAGATAAGGACTCAGAAGCATTCTTGCTGAATCCAACGAGTCCAGAGCTGCATTGATAACCACTAGAGATTTCCAAACTCTTATTTTTTCTCTCTATGTGATTTATTTATTAACTTTCAAGCATTGTAGTGTACTCGGTATTTCTTATACATACACTGTCTCCTGCACTGAAATGGAGGATATCGAAATCCTCACTCCAAATCTCTTAACTCTTCTTTACCCACGTCAACTGTGGAAGAGGTCCTTATATGGCCTGGTCTTTGTTTTGTTTCCCACGAAGAATAGTTTTAGAGGTCCCTGCGTGGACTGGATAGTTTTGTAAACTATTTTTAACCCCAATCCGGGGTTTGGATCAAATTTATATAAATTTAAGAGGACTAAGTCTCAGCTTGAGACTGAACCTCTTGTTATATCTTCTGTTCATCTTTAGTTTAAGTTCAAAGTATACTACATATATCTTATTTATTCTGCTACTATTACTTTGAAATAGAAAACCATTTTAAAGATACTTTGATAGTTAAATTAGCAAGTGTTTACACTTATTGTAAATCAGTAGGTTAGTTTCAAAAGTTAGTTTGATCTTGTGGTTAAATTAACTGAGACCTAATCAATCTTTGAGAATCTAACTGAACATTTACAATCTGTATAAATTCACTATTGTTTAACTTGTTTTATAAATTGGCGGATTTTAAATAGACAATATTTTAACAGAACTTTTAATTGTAACTCAATTCACCCCCACTCTTGAGTATCCACTCTGACCAACATGAACATATCTTGGAAAACTATGGGTTTTCTCAAAATCAACTATGTGATCCCCATAAATCATGTGGATTCAATAGACATTTTCCCAAAGGTACAATCTCCATCTATCCCCACTGACATTTTAGAAGATAATAAGTTATAAAATCTCTGTAAAATGAATCTAATTACATGGGATAATAATGTATTTTTTCATAGGGACACTCTCACGTTGACAGTGATAGTTATATCCCATTTTTGTGAACTCGAATAAAAATTAATCTATAAACTCAAATGATTAATAAGAAGATGATGACATCTGGAACACACATCATGCATTTTAGGAAGGTGTCTCCACCATCAATGATGAGATCAGGTAAAAAAATTGGAACAAAAGCAGACCCATTTCCCACATTGATTAGTGTATCCATTCTCCTCTACGGTAATGATATTTAAATACCATTTTTTATGATAAAATGATATGTGTCATCTTGGAACTATAAAAAAATTCTTAGATTGTATCCATATGTGGTTACAAAATATCTCATCTTACCCAATGACCATTGAGGATTCAGGTATGCAGACAATAGAATGATCCTCTCTCATGATACCAATCTAAAGGCATATATTGAAAAATATTGCAAATAAAACATTCCCTGAGAAGCAAAATACATACGATTTCTTCCTAAATTTATCTATATTAGAAAAATAATTGGAATTTTTAGACCTTCATCTAACTGAATGATCTTTATCAACACTACCCCAATTAAATTTACCATTACTGATTAAGGAAATCATAATCAATGCATCTACTAAATTCCATGCCCTTTAATTCATGGATGGTTATTTCAGATAAAATCATATAATTATGGCACATGAAGATGAAGAATCCACCTCTATCGGAGAATAACAATGGATACATTTATATCGGGTCATGCCCTTTGGCCTAAATAACACTATCACTAATTATCAAAAAAACATCTATCATATATCTAATCCCTTTATGGGAAATATTTCTAAAATTAATTTTGATGACTTGGTGGTAAAATCCAGATAGTGAAGAGATGACTTCACAGATCATAAATAAATAATTTAAATTCTTTGATAGCACATCCTTCAAATTAATCCAATGAAGTACCCATTCTGTGTAAAATAAGGGTTCTTCCAGGGATTTTTTATATGCCACCATGAAATTGAGGTCATCCTAGAAACGTTTAGTCATATTTAGTAGTTTAACTACCATGGAATATAAAATAACTAAGGGGTATACAAGGGAAAATCTTCTATATTGAGTGTTTCACGTCCAACCTTTTTCTGAATCTCTCACTTTCACCATGCTAAGGATGAATTAAATATAGTACCAGTGGGAAAGGGACTATTGGGATAAATTTTAGTGTTTCAAGTTTTATTATCTGCACCCATAAATCATGATTCCACCGGTGGTAGGAAAAACTATCATATTAAGTAATGCTCACATATCATCCTTATCATAGAGAATAACAATGAAGGTAGTGATACCAATCTGTGATACATCTTTTAAATAGTTCTAGGTATTGAGTCCTAATAATCAGTTTTTGAGATGAACTGACTCGCAGTCATCTTTGTACTGAAAAATATGAGGCATTACATAAATCAAGATTAAGTCGATATGGTCACTTGTATTGATCCTCTATAGTACATACTTGGATGTCCCATTCTGACTAAACTTCAAAAATAATGACTTTTAATTGTCCAAAAGTATGACATATTTAAGGTGTCATAGAAGGAGGTGAAAATGAAATCCCAACATAATTTTTTCACAGAACATACTACCATGAAAATTACACCAATGACACCAAACATAAAGATAAATAGGTTTCTTCTTCCCATGAAAATCCCCATCAATGGAATATTGAATTTGATGACTCCTCTAAAAGTCCTATAAAAAAAATATGTCAAATCCAAAGCATAATCGGTTAGGATTAGTGTATTTATTTATTTCCCCATACAAAGAAAATTTTAACTACTATTTATGAATAACAAAAGTTTTACTTAATGATGAAGAAGTATACAACGACCACATCTATGGGTTACAAGTTCTCTTATTGTTCTGGATATGATACTTTAATATCAAAGGGGATATTGAGCTAGTGGTAAAGCACATAAATGGGGAATATTATATCAAAATGGAAGAGTATAACCCTTTAATAGAGTAAGTCATAAGACTAATGGAATTGTTCCATTTCAATCCCACATTATTTCATGTTTATCGATCATATTATGTTTGTACCAACATGTTTGATAACGCCGGAATAGTTCTTACTGACCATGATCAATATGAAGAAATCATTTGAATCACTCACTGAATAATTTAATTGTTGATCATCATAAGTGGTATTGAAGAAATTAATCAGGTTAAAATCACCCCCTTACATGATGAATTGATATCCAACTCTGGATAGATGGATCCCATAATAAGTTATCCCTAATAATGCACTCTCCCAATAAGATCTATCTGATGAGAAACTTATTCAGCGTTGAGTATCCTTCATTACTTTATAGGATGGAACAAATAAGAAAAAAACATCTAAAACTGAGTATTTGATGAAACTCATCATAGATTCATTGGAGAAATAGTTATTATCACTAGCATATAATAAGTCCATGTCTACTCCTATGGAACTCATCAATATGGAACTAGGCTCTCCCTCCAAATCACGTGGTTGGTTTACTACTGGAATACCATGATATTTGACTATTTGAAATTCACCATGAAATTTCATGCATTCTATATACTTGAATACATCATTAAAAACACCCTATAATTTCTAAATATAAAAAAAATATTCTTGACCATCTTCCAAAAGGGGAATGGATGTTTCTGCACTATACCCCCTAGCATCGTCTATGCAGTTGAAGTACATCCTTACTAAGACCAATATATTCTCCAAATGGGCTATAGAAACAACCCTCATATAATTCAAGATTAAGAATATAATAATGTTCAAAATTCCCTAAATAATCACTAGGTTTGGGGTGCCTTATACAATATGGGCAGAAATCAGATCCATCTTATGTTCTATAGAGTTGATGAAAATGTACTGAGAGTACATAACCGAGTCCAATCACTCATATTTATATCATGCATTATCCAATGAGTATATTGAGCCTTAAAAATTATTTTTTCATATATAATCTATAATATAGTTAATAAAGAAAAGAATTCATAACCAAAGAATATCCTACATTCTTTATGGGCATACCGTACCACCACAAGAACTACTATACAAGAAACTCTGTTCTCATTTGTGTATGGAAATGATTTCTTATTTCAAATAGAATTTCTGTGAACATCTCTTCGAATTTCCACTTTTGATAAAAAATGAAATGATGATAAATCTAAAATGTTTTTGGATGAGTAGGAGTGGCTCCATATGAACATGTTGTGCACCTTAAAAATCCTTGATCTCCTTTAGAATCATATCACACGATCATTTTTTATTAAATTCATCCTCCACTCATTCATCCCCGGATAATTGGTGTTGGCTCTAAGAACCCCTCTAAATAAGGACTCAAAACTAATGGAATTTAATATTATACATATGTTCTATCAAAATATAGCCTACTAGTTGACCAAAATGAATGGGAATCATGTCACACACCCCACTATTGAGTGATTTTTAATGAAATACATTTTAAATATTCCATCAAGAATGTCTCATCCTAGTTTCATGACATTAAAATACAAAACCTATGTCCTTGCCACATGATTTCAAGCTATACATACCTAATCCTATTTTTATGATGTTAATCAGCACAAATTAATCATTACCATAAAATGTTAAACTGCACAGATAATGTCTCAAACAAAACATGTTGAACTATACAGATATCGTCTTCACCACATGATATAAAGGTATATAGATCTCATCCTAGAAGTAAGAAAATATAAAATGTAAAAATCATTCATCCTTACATCTTATTAATAATATTTATGGAATAATTTCATAGCCCATAAAAAACATGGGTCCAAAAAATTCATCTCCTTTCATGTTGATTCACCCATTTCCATACTGCATGACATGAAACCACACAACTGATATCCTTACTACATTACATAAAACTAAATTGATCTCAATAACTATATACGTCTTGATTCTCATTTCAATGATATTTTTATGGATTCCTCAATCATATAACTTGGTCCATCCATATCATGATATAAAACAATTCTCTCTTATCCTTAATCGCCTCTTCATTGTGTGAATAATTCCTTCCAATCATTTTTCTTTCACACTAAGCATAAATCACAAGACCATTATAGTATTGGTAAGGGGATACCCCCATGAATATGTCATATGATCTCATGTCCTCACAATATGATGTTAAAATTCTAGTTTGGTATCTCTTTCATGACATAAAACAACACATTGATGTGGAGCACGCCTAAGAGAACCAATATTATTTGTGTTGGTCTCACTCAAACCCTTCATAGATGAACTATGACTGACATGATTCCTATCATGATAGGATATGTAGGTACACCCAAATTTATATCCCTGGGTCCTTTCAAAAAAAATATACATAAAAATTTCGGATTCCTAGTGGACAATTCATTCTTACGCATGGAGATATTTATTATGAACTTCATGTGCCATGATTCCTATTACTCTGGAAAACATAATGACACCCATATGTCCATTCATGGGCCCAACCACAACATGTACATTTCATTTCAAGGATCCTATTTACTTATAACATGATTTCAAACAACAAGAAGTCGCAATAACTATGGGTGTCTTTATTTCTATCATCACAAGATAAGTCGTTATGGCTGGGTCGATAATCCAAGTTCATTCTATCTAAATAAATAGAATAAATTCCCATGTATGATTTTGGGATAGAAAAACATAATTAATTTTCAATTCAAATAACTACATTGGGATTGATTCATATAATTTCATGATTCATAGTGATTCCTAGATCCCCGGTCCTAGGACCAACTATAATATCCAAAAACATGCACCCCAAATATAGCTATGTGGATTGATACAGAATAATTATACATAAGTGTGAGTATGGTTGGGGTAAGAATTTAATTTTAAGGTTATATATATATTTCACAATTCATCAAGTCAGTTCCCACATCCATTCCACATGATGTTAAACTGAAAAAAAAAATTCATCCTTATTGTATGATATTAAACTGTAGGGAAAATTTTACATTTACATGAAATTAAAACAACAACAAAAATATTTCCACAGTACATGATGTTTATATTTGTATCAAATAAGAAATTATTATCACATATCAATGCTCTACAAGAGCCTTACCCTAGGAAAGCAGTGTACGTGGTTCTTCTATCCTCTTTTAAGAAACTCAATTAATATAACATAATTCATGTATTGAGAACATCGGGTTGTCCAAAAATGTTCATGGCCCATGGAAATGAATGATAAATCAATGCATGACCATTATATCAAGGGTTAAGGGATCCTTACTAATATTAAAAGACTTCTTAGCTCTATAAGAATGGATTTATAATCATTGTGAACATGAAATCCCCATAGAGGATCTATGAAACTGATGGTGTTTTAGGCCATCACCAGTAAGATTGTCTTATATCCTTACTCATGAACTAATATCCTTGAGCCATGATTTATAACCTATTCCTCTCCCTCGAAAAAGGATTTAAAAGTGTTTTTGAAACTGGTTATACTTATTAAGATGTTGTGTTCCATCCCCATCATATTAGGTCCATGTGTGTCACGACCAAAAACTCCCTGTACTTTGGTCAAAGATTTATGATCTAAAACATTATCCTTTTATGTTCTAAATCAGAAGACCATTAAATATTAAAAATATTGATAAAAACCTATTAGATTGAAAATGAAAAAAGTAAATCGTGAGAAAAATTCAATTAATTGATCCCCAAACTCTTAATTTCTAGAGTTTATGGGAAAATTTGGGCACAAATAAAAAAAATTTATAGTTAATAAGGCCTACTATGAAGTTATAGTAATATCAGAACAATATTATCCAGACCCCCTAGTCAAAAAAAAGTTAGAATAATGATTTGTAAAATATCCTCAACCCATTAACATATGTTCTATGTGCTAAAATTCATTTTATGGTTCTTGAAACCTTCTTGGATATTACAACTTCAACAAATCACATTTCAGGATTTTTGTGCCTCAAATCACCGTAAATATTCCACAGCCATTGGAAAACATTAACCTTATTTTGGGGATCCTATTTCTGACTATTTATGTATGCATATGGATCTTTAATATACTCTTATGGTTGTCAACCATATCATTCGGTTTGAAAAATTGGAATTCTAATCCTTGTGATCCTTAAAATCACCATGAAAGAAATCATCACATCAGTGTGTCATAGGCCATTCATGGCATTATTTTCACACACCTTTATCATGAAATAATCACTTTGGTCTATGATACAGAATTCTTATAACCAAAATATCTTATTGTAATCAAAATCATCGACATTATGTCACTTTGTTTTTTATATTTTCTCAATGAATGGTTGCGATAATTCATTCACATTCTTTTGGATGTCATACACCACAAGACTCAAAACTATAGATCATAGGGCCCATGAATCAAAATTAAGAGGTAATCTACCCTAGGGATCTATAATAATTCTTGCATATCTTTCCACCATAGAAAACATCATCTTCCATACACTTGAGTCTTCATGAATCTTTCTTGGCCCCAGGAAAATTTTCAAGAATCCTCTATTTTACCATGATATCTATGCATTAGGACTTCAACCTAAAAAAATGTGGTGTCACCACCTTATTGGAAATGAACCAAAACACATGTAAGCCAGAGTAACTCTATGGGAGAACCAAGACCTCAATGTGTTATAAGTCATTCTCAGAATGCATTCCAATCCCATACTATCTAAAATGATTGGGATATTACTTATATCACCAGCATTCCAAATATCCAGGTATAATAGAAATTCCATGTATATATACATCAACAAATATTACATCCATAAATCATTCATTGTCCTGAAAAAGAGTGTAGATACCACCTTTTGACCATGGTATCAATGAATAAGGGATTTTTCCTACCAATCTGTTGTATCTCCTCCTAGAAAGAATGGATATCTAATCCCTATGATCCCTAGAAATAGATTGAAAATCCCAAAACCTTATGTTGTATTGAGTCTTCCATGGAATGTCCACCCTCAATCAAGTCATAGAGGGAATAATTTAAACTGCATGTAATATAGAATGTCATCGTAAAAATACTCAAAACTACAATAACATGATGTCTGAGTTTAAAGACCCTAAAATCCAATAATATATGTTCCATGATAAAAGAACTTAATTTGTAAAAATTGAAATTCTAAAATTAAATTTCCTAAAATATAGCTATAGATGATCCATAATTATAATCACTAAAGTATAGTAATAGAATTTTTGAGCTAAAATACACCAAACAATTAAACAACGCTGATTTGGTATGAAAATATTAAAAAAATTAAAATATTGTTATCCCTAGAATATGGAATTATCAAAATCAATCCACGATCATAATATCCCTTAGTATCATAAAATTATAGAGATATCTCACTCCATGAAATATATTCTACCCAAATTATCGATCTCTGAATTAGGAAATACCTAGATTCCTCAAGTATATATGTTACAGAGGGATCTCGTGATGATGAGAAATCATGGGAATATCATGTGAAGAATTTGTTAGAATTAAAACATTTAAATCAAGGCATTCATTTTTACTTGATATTATGAACAAATTTTGTGTCACTAATGATTCATACATATAAGTGAAATATTACACATATCATGGATTAATCAAAACTAGAAATCATTATAAAAAGTTAACTAAATCCATTCATTGATAAAATGTGGAAGTAGGAATCTTTTTATTTCAGAATGTCTCCAAAAATTTCAGAGGAAAAATATATATCAATGATCAAAATATAATATTATTTGATTAGATGAGATACCCAAGTTAGCAAGAGTTTGGAAATAAGCTTCAATTGAAATCTAAAGTACTTCTCACCTGGCATCATCAACCTCAAACCAATGAAGAATTGCATCAATCAATGTTTAATTCCCAAGAAATCTATTTTAAACTATTTATAGTGAGGCTGATGGTACTGAATGTTCAAGCCTTGATAAATCTATGATCTCCTCAAATCACTATATTAGCATGGTCCAGACATCCATTTCAGCCTTCAACATAGACATAAATAGGAATATCTATTCTAACACCTCTAAATCTTTATTGATCATCACAGCCAAGGAAGTAACATCGTTATGGTCTGGCAAGTATCACCCTCTCATAGCCAAATCATTACACATCAAGATAACTTGTCATAAAAGATCATACAATGACTTATGGTTAATCACACCAACCCCAAAATTTTGAAATGTCTTATGAATATGTTCCAATCTTTCAAAAACAATTCCAAGAGGAGTCTCAATTATTTGGGTATTAACATGCTATATAGTTAACCTACTCCATGTATGAGGTTTTTTGTAAATGGGAATGGGATCCATTGAAGGAGAATATCATATTGAAATGATGACGATTAATCAGAATAATACTAATATAATATCACCAAAATAGACATATTTACATTTTCATGCATGGAAGGACCAACTTTCAAGATAGATTATCCCTTTTATATGGGATGGTCATCCCTAAGACAAGGATGTTAGCTTCAATACTCGGCCATGTCCTGAAGAAAACCAATCGTTACAAATGATTGGGGTTAGTGATGAAAATTGTTTTCACACAAAGTGGTCATATCAGTTCAGCATACCGCCTAATTAGGATTCTTCCCAAGCATGGCATTAATTGTGTGATATAATGATATGAGATTCATTATGTGGAAGAGTGTTATCTTACCTACTATATTCACATGATAATATCATCTATAATAGACGAATTTCCATAGTATGTTTCTATCATTGTATGACATCCATAGGTATAAGGGAAACCCTTTAGATACTGCCAAATTAGTGATTGAACTGATAAGGGTATTATGGATTAAAAATAATCATCAAATCCATCCAATCCATAAGAAACTCATCCCAAAAATAAATCTTGTATTACATTACATAAAGAGACTCAATATGATAATAAATGATTGGACCATTCAGTTTTTGATAAGGAATGGAATCAGGGGAATTGGGTCACACAATACATCATAATACTCATTAATATCAAATTACATGGCCACGACCTCTGATATGTTTAGCATATTGAACGAAATAAGTTGTCAGGTGTCCTAGTGGTATTATAGTGTTCAATGAATCTAAAATTATCCCCCATTTAGAAAAATAAAAAAATATAATGGACCATCGATCCTATAATGGATGTTTCCCTATTTAATATAACCCATGAGATGGTAAAGTAATGAATCATTCAGAACATCCATATTAAGAGATTTACCCTGATAATTGATCCTCGATAACTAGTGTACCAACCTAGATTCACAAATGTTCATCCCCAATAGAAAATATCCACCCATGCAAGACTATGGGTATATAACTTTCTAGACTAATGTTCATGGATACTTCTTTCCTCAAACTATAACCCAATTTTGAATGATATAATGATTCCAAAATTAACCAGTGGGATCTAGTGCTATCACAAACCTTACATGAAGGAAACTAATGATGGTGAATAGTAGTCAGCAATATTTACTACAATAAAGAAAAATATTGATCCAATACTTGAAATAGATGAAAGAGAACATAGTTATCTCCTCTAAAAACAGCTAATTAAGGATATTGAGAATATTTATCTCCAATAATGATGTTAGAAATGGGTTAACCTAGAAATCTATGGAGGGAATAAACTCATCAAACATCTCACCAAGAGGGGATATCCTTGTTAGTTGATAGATATCACATTTGATAATCCCTACCTCACAATGGTATATATGAAATGATTTGGTTCCATGGACCAATGTACTGACCGATTCTATGAGAAAATTAGATGTCTCATAAATATTGAATTGGGAACCCCATAATGATTTATTGAGATGGAAAATGTACTGTTTTTCTGGAAACACTAAATAGTTTTTTCTGACCTATAATGCCAATTCCCATTCGTCAAAAACGTTTCCACCATGGAAAAAATTCCAATTCACACTATAGTAATAACCCATTTATTTTAAAGAAGAGAAAAATATACACATGTAGCATTGGGAGATGAAAATATGAGTTAAATCATATCCATTTAGACATAGAGGGGAGTTCTCCGTCATATAATTCAACCCATGGGACCAGGGTGCAACAATTTTTTCATCCTCAGAAAGAGTTTCCTGAATGTAATTAAGGGAACCTAAAACCAATTAATATGGAATATTGTAGTCTAGAGAAGGTATGGAAACATCCTTGAGATGGAAAAATTCACATAAGGTAATACATGGGTATAAATTAGAGTTCTATAGTTTAAAGAGTTTAATCCATTTATAAACATCATTATCAAAATTCACATAATAAATGGATCATAATTGTTGTTAATATAAATCATGGATCTTTGAGTAGTAATGGTATGTTAATTGTGGAAGGATATAAAATCCATCTAAACAAAATTAAGTGGGATATTCCAAATAGATAATAATAAAATCCATTAAAAATTATAGAAAGAAGTATTGAAGCATCATTCAAATAGCATGAATCATCACAAGGATTTAAAATCATATAAAGGAATCATGAATATCCTAACTCATCAAATATATCATAGAACAAATAAAACAAGAAGGCTTGTTTCAAAAACTAAAGAACCATTGAGACTCATGATCATGTGACCCTGTTATGGTAACCAAATCTACATAATGGTTAATTCATCATATCACTAAACATATAGATCCCTTGATACTATCCAAATCAACTGCGCAACTGCATGGCCTATGGTTAACAGTTTACCAAAATTAAGTTCATGGTTCTATCAAACAATCAACTTGGAAAAAACTTGAAAATAGTTTCTAACAAGGGAGTCCCATAAACATATCATATGATTTGTTCATGTAAGAGGGTTTCCCAATAACGGTAGATCACAAGATCTCATCCAGTTGGGTAGCTGATGATTGAGACACTATCAAATAACATATTTTAAAGTCCTTATAAGGAATACAAAACACCTATTAGAAGACAAATAACTAAATAATACACCAATTGCAGACAACTCAAACCCCATAGGTAGGCATTTACATTCACTTTAATCACGTGATTTTCTAGTATACATAATTCCCAACAAGGGTCATTTGATAATGTTTTCCAGATGAGGATCGAAAAATCCATAATGAATAAAATTATTAAATATTGGTAATATTTTCCCCACAATTAAAATTAAGTAATGGAGGTCAGGGATTGTAAGACACATGAAAAACATTATTAAATGGGATCTCATAGGCTTTAAAGGTCATGAAAAAATGTAATTCACATCCCATTACCTACATATGGTCATGTGGAGCACCATGAAGAAGTAATTTTACACATGTTATGGAATCTAAGACACTTTTTTCAATATGTAGTGGCTTTCAGATGAGTCCCATAGAGTCATGTTACTTTTCATCATGCTTGAGCCTAAAAAACCATCCGAAAATCATTTTAAAATAAAGAAAATTTGTCAAAAATAAAGGATCATGTAGTAAACTTAAAAATCATCCAATGAGCCCATGATTTTTTGAATACAACACTAATATTCTGGAGACATGCATGACTTATCAAGAAAGAGAATTCTAGAATAGAACCTTCATCCTATTATAGGATTCATACATGACTATGTTCTCTTTCACTCCCCCATTGACTATAAATATAATCAAAATTTTGTTCATTATAATACCCATGAATCAACATTGGAATCATTGATGGTCACACGACACATCACCAATGGAGAGAGTAGTTTTCTTTAACAGCATCCACGATATGTCATGAGATCCAAAGAAATTGTGAAATAAATAAAGAAACAATATATATGAAAGGAGCTTCTTATGAGTTATAGGTGTACTAATCTTATGCAGATATTCTTGTCGATTACCAATGATAATAAAAGGTCTGCTCAAAAAAACAATCATGATCCAATAAATATTCCCTAAGAAGACACTTTTGTATCATGGAATGTCACAAATAAGTCATCTTAGATAATATGAAGTACTCTCAACAGTAATCCTAATCTCACAAAGGACCCTATACATTTCATGCTAGAAATGTGAAATCAATTTGATAGGTATATATGATTAGAAAAGACCCCATCAGTAGTCAAAAATCAATTAAATGGGACAATTATGGTGACGTATTACACTCACTATAAATAATTCGACACCTATGGTGGAATTTTAGTAAGAACGTATTACTTATTTCCTCAACTAACTCTATCATATAATTTTGAGATACATTCCTTGAATGGTGGAGTATAAAGTGAAATAACCAGAACATGTCATGAATTGTCATGAATTGTCCCATTGACATACCAATTCAACAATGAATGTACTATGGAAATGTCAATTAGGTAATACATCGACCATTGAGAATGTCGCCATGATGTCTCATGATGCCCTCCGATCTCTCCATCTAAATCATATGATGTTATCTAGTCCTATAAACCATGTTATATAGAGTAACAAGTTCATGTTACCTATGTATAATAATTTCTTGTAGGCCTACTAAACTGATATTGTAGAACCCTCTAGTTCAACTTGGTCTCATGATGAAAACTTGACATGTCATCCATGTTGAGTGTTACGCATGGGAGATCCCACATGAGTCTCTTGAAGCCCTCTAAGACAATTCAATTTCATTTATACATGATTCCCATGTCTTGTGGTGAAACTATTTCAAATCAACCAATATCATGTGATGTCCTCCAGACATGTCACACAAGTCATATAGCAACAACATGACGTGTCAGCTACATCTAACAATAGCACCAGGACAAACCAAACAAGATCTTGTGATGTCCTCTAAATAAGTAAACCTGGATCATGTGACATCATCTAATCATGTATTCTAGGCCATGTGACACTCCATGGACATGTCATATTTGATCATGTTATTGCCTCAATATATACTCAAAAATTAATGGTGACTTCCTGTAGACATTTAAAACTGGATCATTTGATTATCAAAAGGACATGTCATGTAGACAACCAGACGTGTTAGGAAAAAAGACAGGTCATGTCAAGAAGACATCTCAGGACATGATACCACTATCCCATGGGTATACATGACCAAGTAAAATATGTAATACCAGATCAAATAGATCTATGAGGATTCTGATTCTGGATGTAACCTAGAAATGCAGTAACCCTTCATATGCCTCAAGACCTATATTAGATATCCAAAATCTCTTTTACAGTATCTATAAACAACATTCCTAAGTAGTGAAACTAATTACTTTATAAAACTTTTTTCTCACAATTACCATATCTATTATCATCTCATAGAGTTTAAATAATCATTAAATTCATTTCATAAGAAACTTCCATGAATATGAAACCTCTGTGTGTTTCCCCACTCTAATACAAAATATGATATTTCCCCAATATTAGGGAATACTTGGTGTTTAAGTCCCTATCCATTAAATAATAAGATATGCTACACAGCCTCAGTGCATTAGAAACAATGAATGTGAAATATGATGAATCTGAATCCATCTAGAAATAGGATACATAGGATGCCTTATTGATATTTATTCTAAAATATCAGGTTTTGTGGTTCCAACATTTATGTCCTATCCATTTGCGGTTAAACTGCATGGGTTTAAAAAAATTCATGGATTCTGATTATTGTAATAAAATAGGATACGTAGGGAGCCTCATTATAGCTCAATCCCATCCATAAAATATTAACCCCCTCCAAAGTAGACAACAAACTCAAGAGTTCCTTATCATACTGCATAAACATAGGAATGTTCCAATCAAAGTAAAATGGAGGAAGAACCACCAACACATTTAGGTGCATTCACTAATAATATCCACCATATGAATATAAAAGGAACTAACCTATTATAATATTATATGGGTAAACATTACTATATTATGATTAAGAAGAGATTATGAAACATAACATTAATCTATAAGACTTTCCAAGTGTATGAAATGATTACCTACAAATTATTGGGATGAGTCTGACCTCTGATCTTTTTGAAAAAATAGAGTTCCTAAGAGTTTTCCGGTTTGAAACACCAAAGGACCACATGCATTTGGAAAGCCAGTCTCTTTCCAATTATATATGTTTTATCCATTTGATATTTTTTAGAGATAAAAAAATGTTAAACCCAACATAATGATTGTACAAAACATTGAACCACCCCACAATCAAACCATCATGCTAAGACAACCACATTATTTTTGTGAAACATGATTGGTGGAACCTATATGAATGGATGTCATTTAACAAAAAAATCCCCTATAAATGTTAAAGAGGATAGACTTCAGAGTTCTTATAGAACCATTTAGTTCTGTCACACATGTGTTCCTCTGTAATCTTTCATTGTGACAAAACCTCAGTAGTAATTTTTTGTTATTTTTACTTTTAAGTTTAACCAAAAACAAAGTTGGACAAATTATATAAAATATATTATATCGATTATAAATATTTATTCCATTTTTTCAAATTCAATCAAAAAAATTTGGAAGATTTAATTTATAATTAAATCCAAAGATGTGATAAAAAATAGGGTTTCCAAAGGAAATATTTTCATAAGTAAATAAATATTTAATATAAAAAGTTAATACAAATTTTATTCAGATTAGGTAAAATAAAGTACTAATTTCATCATTGAAATATTTTCACTATGAATACATTTTTAATCAGTTTGTTAATTTTTAAATTAATTTAATGAAAATTAAAATATTTTCAAAAAATATATAATTTTCAATATTCATTAAAAAATTAATATTTTCCAAAAGTTATCAAATATTAAATCATTGATAATTTTTACATGAAGACAAGAAAAATTAAATTTTATTTATCATTTAAATTTTATATTCGTGTAACAACATGATTTATTTTTTGTTTTCAAAATTATATAAAATGGGTTTTAAGTAAATATTATCTTTGAATCATATAATGAAATAAATATAAATGATGCAAATTTTTATAAATATTTTTCTTTATTAAAAACCCTTTTGAATAAAATTTTAAAATTTTGTTATTTCCAATCACATATCCATGATTAATGGATACATTATAATATAAATGATAATGAATACAAGAAATAGTGTGTTGTAGTTTTTTAAAATAAAGTTTTGTGTATAGGAAAACCATTTAAGAAATTAAATGTATTTATAATAAAATTTCATAAAATCTAGGGGTGTTATATAATGATTATGAATATGTTTTTTGACAATGATTTTCTATAATTTACTACCATATATTATAATGTATTATCATGTTTATGTTTTTTTTTTTGAGATCAACATTATTATATTTTTTATTATAATAAATTCCATGTGTGTCCCTCTCCTCATTTATAAAAGGATTCCACTTCCCTCTTTTTTTTAAAAACCTTGACAAACACATCCTGAAAAATTACTAAAAATTTCTATACAAAACATATTTACATATTTTTTTATATAATTTTGGGATTCATAGGAACACATGGATTTTTGGAGGATATCTAAAAGAGTTCATTTAATGAATTCGAAAATGAATTAACTGGTCACTTTATTTTTTTCTTCTCCTAATTATTCATCTTATAAATATTTTTCATTTGACAAAAATTAATAAATTTAGTATCATCGTCATTATAAAATGTTATTATAATAATGAGACAACCACTATAATAAAACTATTTAATTGATGTGATGAAAAATTCCCCATCTTACGTATATAGAACATACGACCTCCAAATAGTGATCAATTAATATTACAAAATAATCAATTGTAGATAATTAATATGATAGGGTCAATGTTAATAAACAATTTTTATTAAAAATTATTCCTCTATAATTATAACATCATATCAACCTTATTACATTTTTATCTTTAGTAAAATGGTAGCATCACTCATACATATGTGTGGACTACCAAATCTATAAAGCAATGTGATTCACATTTGAGTATTGGTTGTGAATATGATTATAAAATTTCTATATTTATGATATATTAGGTTAGAACACATATAATGGGTGTTGGACATGAGGAAAGCATTCTTTATAACAATTTTTTTTCTTTCATACCTCTTTTATTTTTTGGACATATTTATGTTTAAGAGGTGTATATACTAATTAATTGACAATATATGTAACTAATATATTAATAACTCTAATATTTCTTGTTTCATTTGATATCCTTAATTAATCAGGATTCTGATTCAATAGTTACATCAAAAGTAATTGTAATGATCTGTAAATTTCAAGGAAGTTTTTTTCTTAATTTCTTTGGAATTTTATGAGTCCGTAGTTTCTGATGACACCTGATTCTGAGGCCCAGTGTGCCTGGAATCAATTTCTGAAGTTTTATTCGGGTACGTTTAGTAAATGTAAGTGCGGGTTTTTTTATATTTTGAACCGATGCTCAAAATAAAAAACTGAGGACATTGATGAAATCATAGCGCCGGTATTCTCTTAAGGGGACCTTTACCGGAGTTGCGTTTTATGCCGGTTGAAATTTAATTTTAGGGGTTTATTTAAAATGTTACGTAAAATTGTTGTTAATAATTTAATATATATTGGGAAGTTAAATACTACATGTGTAAGTTAATGGTGGGTCCCACACCCATATAACATCCCATGTGAGGACATTTGTGAGTTGGGGCCCACACGATCCTTAACTCTCCATCTTCCCATAACACCCCTTAAACCCCTTGTTTAATTATTGACAACTCCCCTCTTTAATTGCTAAACCCTTCACCTTCCACTTGGTCATTAATATGACAACACCATGAATTAATTAATTTAGGAGGATTTGAATCATTTCGAAAGTTCATGGCAATGTTATATTATGGGAGAATAAAATAATGGCTTCGGATATTATTTTAGTTTGGCATTAGTTGTGTTGGGAGAGTTTGGAGAAAGCTCTGGAGAAATAGAGAATAGTGTTCCTCTCTCAACAAATAACACTCCATGTCTCGAAGAACTCGAAGATGCCGATGACAACGCTTATTCTTTGGCTTCTTCCTTGGAACCCCCTTCCGACGTCGGACTTCTCCGACAACTCTTCTATCTTCCTCTTCGTCGTCAATGGACCGATGCATGAGCTCAGAAGAGGAAGCATACGACGAACGATGGAAACCTCGTCTTCCCCCACAATGCCCAACCACCGCGACATTCGTCTTACGTGATTTGACGACGTGCGATGTCTTTTCGAGGTAGGGAAGTTTTTGTATAATTTTCATTTATGTGATTCATACCCTCGAGAAAGGGAGTTTATTTGTTGGGTGATTATTTGAACCACTAACGCGGTGGGTACGGACTAACGTGTAAGTCCGGACCCATTGTTGTATCATTATTGATGCTCGTAATGTTTGGAAACAACGAAATTGGACCGCTACGATGATTTGAAGATTTTGCAGCGAAGTTCGGGTCCCGAGATGATCTTATGCATAAACGGTGGGCGAAACGGACCACCGGAGCAGGTCCGGTGGTCTTCAGAAGGCAGTGGCAGTGGTGCACCATTGGAGCAGGCTGCCGCGGCTGAGCCGTGGTGGTGGGTGGAACCAGAAAGGCTCAGCCGTTCCAGAATTAAAGAGTTGCAGTTTAATGTCGTGCCAGCTGGTTGAGCCAGCGCCCCCCGGCCGGGCCGGGGCGGGCCATGAGGGTCGGGCCGCGCTAGCCGGGCCAAACCGCACCCCGCTGGGCCGGGCCGCACCATCCCGGGATGGACCCAGACCCGGGTCGGGTCGACCCAGTTTGGGCCGACCCAGGGTGGGTTAAGTCGGGTCGGACTGGGCCTAGACCCCCCTTTTGGGACCTTTTTCAGTTAAACGCCCATAACATGAGCTACGGAACTCCAATCGATGAACCATAAGTTCCGTAGGATTCCTCAGATAGATTCGGTCATTTAGGTACATTACACTCAAGGTTTCTGCCAAGTTTGGGTATGGCCGGGTTGGTTTGAACCCGAAACCAATCGGGCCCTTAGAGCGAAAAAGCTTATAACTTAAGGACTGGACATCTGATTTATGTGTCATCAACTAAGTTGGATTACTTTTGATGAGACAGTTATTTTAGCATACACCACAAGAGGTTCTAACGCAGTTGGAGTACAGTCGGGTTGGTTTTAGCTTAAAACCAACAGGGCTCATGGGACGGAAATGCTAATAACTCTCAGACGGGGCGTCCGATTGACGCACTATCTATTGAGTTGAGAACCATATGATATGGAGGTCCTTTTAGATACTTCCACCAGAGACTTCGTGGAACTTGGAGTGTCGACCAGTAGCTCTTGGAGCAGATCCTCTCGGATACGAGCATACGGAGTGCGCAGACCTAGTAGCTATAGACCTGACGACTGCTTGACCGATCCGACTCGGTGTGATTCGACTAGCCCAGTGGAAGGAGTTCCTGGTTTGGCAGCAGACCCACGGCAGACGAATCACCTAGTTTGGTAGCATATATACGGTACTCGATAGGAGGAGTACCTCTGACAGCTATTAGGGGGAGCACCCAGTTTGGCGGCAGACCTACAGCAGAGGAGTGTCAGGTTTGGCAGCAGACACGCGGTACTCGACAGAAGCAGTACCTCAGTAGTCTAAGGTTAGTTAGTAGCACCTCAGAGTCGCGATAGGGCCACTGTACTCGAATGAGGAGGATATATTTATCATTTGTGGTTTCGATAATGAAAATCCTGGTTTGAGCTGAGTCAATGACCTTTGTGATTTCCTCCTGATTGATATGGGTTACTTGATAACTTAGGTATATGTATGGTCATATACCTAAGTAAAGGTTATATGGTGAGATATTTCTTTGTGTTTTATCCTTGTTGGTTTTTGTGAGACCTTGAGGGTCTCGAGGTCCCTACTAAGTATCGCTATACTCACCCCTGAACGGGATATGACCACACCTTATTGTGTTGGATGCAGACGACGGACAGCACTGAGTGAGGCATAGTGTACGAGGACTGGATGGTACCCAGAGGTGGACACTCAGCATGACATCACACGGAGCGGACTAAAAGACGCGGAGTGATGAGGAGAAAATTTGTACCTACCTTTCTGGTAGGAACCTGGAGGATGATCCAGGAGCTACTTCCATCTTCCAACTGTTTGTATTTTCAGTTGTACTTTATTTCAGTTCTAACAATACCTTTCTATTGGTATTGTATTTCCAACCCCTTTGTACTTTTAGAACACTTGTTATACTACTTTACTTAGTGTTTCCTTCCTCTTGTTCTCTGGTTGTGTCTGTTTATGATTTATAAAGGCAATGCCTTCCCAGTTCTAGGGAAATATTCTTTTGTTACTAGTCGCCATCCCCTGGGCTATGGAAGGCGATATTAGGGTAGTCACGATGTGGGTCCTGAGGGACAGGTCATGAAAAATTGGTATCATAGTATTCGGTTCTACTGTAGAACTCAATACTTTGATCTTTTTTTCTGTGAAGCAATAATGTTAAGAGTACTGAGTGTGGTTTTCAGTTCAAGGAGTCTAGTGTTGGTGCGGCGACCAACATATCCGTACACCAGGACCCTTAATATTGATTTCCAACTTGGTGCATGAACCACTGATTGCATGTGTGTTTTAGAAAATTTTCCTTTATGTCAGCTCAAACTAGGTCAGCTCACCAAGTATAGTCTTTTGACCGTGTCGCATATATTCTTTCAGGATACCTCCCCATGGACGACCAATTAGAGCCCTGAGAGTTGTACGTACTGACAGCCCGTTGAGAGACGAGACCTCAGTACATGGCCCTCTTCTAGTTGATGCACCAACGGAGGCACCAGTGGTACTACCGACCATTGGGCCACTGATGCCACCATCCCCAGCAGTCGAGAGTGAACACCGCTTGAGCGCACTGCACGAGTTCCAACACCAGAGGCCACCCAGGTTCATGGTAGAGATAGACTCGCAGGCAGCTGAGGATTGGCCGGAGGCTGTGGTGGGAGTCTTCAGGCTAGTAGGGATGCCAAAAAATGTTATGGTGATCCTTGCTGCAAGCCTTCTTCAGGCAGAAGCAGGCAGATGGTGGGGCCTCATGCTCCAGATGCATGATGAGGTGTCACTTCTATGGGTAGACTTCGAGAGCCTATTCTAGGCGGAGATTATACCAGCCACCCTTCGAGGGGTGCCTATACCGGAGCTACTGCATATGCAGCAGGGCAGCATGATAGTGGCACAGTACTCAGCGAGGTTCACAGACCTCTCGCGCTACTCTACAGATTTAGTACGGGACCCATTCTTCAAGTCCCGGACCTTCGAGATGGGGATCAGGTGAGAGATTAGAGCTTCTATGTTTCTCACAGCATCCCGACGCAGGAAGGGGTGTTGAAGAGATCCCTCATAGTGGAGAGTTTTCTTACTGAGAAATCTTAATCAGTGGAACCCACTACTAGTCGACATGTAGCAGAGTCTTCTACAACTAGCAGTAGACAGATGACGTAGATGTCCAAGAGGTCCAGACCCACAGGCAGTCAACCACACAACTCAGGATCGGTTGTGCGGGGCACCCAGACTAGAGACAGAGCCATGCATACCAGGAAAGAACAATTTTTCTCTTGTGGCGGGCTTGGTCACGTGGAACGTGACTGTCCGAACTTCCATACAGATGATCAGTAGATAGATGAGGGACCTCCGAGGCAGAGGCAGAGGTTCGATCGAGGCGGCCCGCAAGGAGAAGGAGGCCGAGGTAGAGGAGATGGCCGAGCAGCTAGTGGTGGATGACGCTTTGAGGGGTTTCCACCACCACCACCAGGAGGTCCACCCCAACCGCAAGGAACATGTGGACATGAGAGAGCACAAATTTAGGAAGATAAAGCATAAGAATATGGAGTTCCAAAAGCAGGTGGACAGGATAAGGGCCAGTTCCAGGCATAGAGGCCTTTGTTCATGATGCTTGTAGCTTTGTAAATGTCATTTTTTGTGATTTCTCTATGTCTTTATACTTTGATATGCATTAATAAAAGAAACTTGTCCTTGTGATGTTTGATTTATTTTCTTTTTGTGCACTAAGAGGTTACAGATTAAACTATTGACTTGACCCTCACATTCGAGATTCCTACTGGAGGAGACCTAGTGACCACACACTGATGCCGATAGTGTGACTCAACCCTTGGAGGAGAGATTAACGGTTGGATCTCTTGGTAGTAGCATCGAGGCCTTACGATGTCATCCATGGAATTAATTAGTATCATTAATGTTAGGATTGACTATATTAGGCAAAGGACGTGGTTCATCCAGGGGATGAGATCAGATTACCCTTTTCGTCAAAGGAGAAATATTTTCTGCTCTTGTTGAACCTAGGAGAACAAAAGTGTAGTCAAGTTCTTACTTTTGGCTAGTCTCACCCATAGTTCGTCGAGCGAATGATTTATGTTTCACTCTAATCTCCATAGTATCAGGTGTATCTTCTCTCAGAAAGACCTGAACCTGAGATAGTGGTGATGGCTTGAGTACCTCCGGGACTATGACTTAGAGATAATCTATACTCCAGGTAAGGGGAACTTTGTTGTGGATGCGCTCTATATGAGGTCTGATTTTCAGCTTCTTGGAGAGCACATGGGAGCGGGAATCTCAAAATGTGTACACAGAACCCGCCATTTTTTTCCTCGTGTGTGTTGTATCGTTACATGGACATAAATCCCTGAGGTGGGGGTAATGTAAAAACCTAGAAATTTTATTTATTTATTTTATTAATTTCATTGGAATTTTATGAGTCCGCAGTTTCTAACGGCACCTGATTCCGAGGCCCGGTGTGCCCGGAATCAATTTATGACATTTTGTTCAGGTGCGTTCAGTAAAAGTACATGCAGGTTTATATATCTTTTGAACTGGTTCTTGGAATCGAAAACCAAGGACATAGATGAACTTGTAGCACCGTTATTTTCTTAAGGGGACCTTTACCGCAGTTGCGTTTTATGCGGGTTGAAAGTTAATTTTAGGGGTTTAATTAAAAAGTTAAATAAAATTGTTGTGAACAATTTTATATATCTTGGAAAGTTAAATCCTACATAGGGATGTTAATGGTAGGACCCACACCCACATAACATCCCATGTGAGGACATTTATTAGGTGGGGCCCACACCAGCCATAACTCTTCATCTTCCCATGACTCCCCTTAAACCCCCTGTTTAATTCATGACAACTCCCCTCTTTAATTGCTAAACCCTCCACCTTCCACTTGGTTATTAATATGAAAACACCAATAATTAATTACTTTGTTAGGATTTGAATCATTTTGAATGTGCATGGCAATGATATATTATGGGAGAATAAAATAATAGCTTATGCTATTATTTTAGTTTGTCATTCGTTGTGTTGGGAGAGTTTGGAGAAAGCTCTGGAGAAATAGAGAATAGTGTTCTTCTCTCAGCGAAGAACACTCTATGTCTCAAAGAACAAGAAGACACCGGCAACGACGCTTCTTCCTCATCTTCTTCATTGGAACCCCCTTCCGACACGGTACTTCTCTGATGACTCATCTATCTTCCTCTTCATCATCAAGAGACTGATGAACGAGCTCAGAAGAGGAAGCGTAGGGAGAACGATGACAACCTCGTCTTCCCCCGCGACACCCGACCACCACGACGTTCGTCTTCTACAATTCGACGATGTGCGACGTCTTTTCAAGGTAGAAAAATTTTTGTATAATTTTCATTTATGTGAATCATACCCTAGATCATGGGTGTTTATTTTTTGGGTGATTATTTGAACCACTAATGCGGTGGGTACAAAATAACGAACAAGTCTGGACCCATCATCGTATCATTCTTGATGCGTGGAATGATTGGCGACAACAAAACAAGACTTCAACGATGATTTGGAGCTTTTGTAGTGGAGTTCGTGTCCTGAGATGATCTTAGGCATAGACGGTGGGTGAAACGGACCACTGAAGCGCGTCCGGTGGTCTGTGGAAGGCGACGTTGGCGTGCTGCTAGAGTAGGCCGTCGCGGCTGAGCCGAGGTGGCTGGTGGAACTGGAATGGCACAGCTGTTATAGAATTAAAGAGGCACAGCTTAATGTCGCACCAACTGGATGAGCCAGCACCCCCCCTGCCCAGGCTGCGTCATGCCCGGCAGGGCCAGGCCACCCCCTCCCGGGCCGGTCGACACCCTACTGCACCGAACCCGGACTAGGGTCGGGTCAACCCAGTTCTGGCCATCCCGGGGTGGGTTCGGCCATGTCGGACCGGGCCCAGACCCCCCTTTTAGAACCTTTTTCAATTAAATGACCATAACATGAGCTACGGACCTCTGATCGACGCACCATCAGTTGCGTAGGATTTCTCTAATAGAGACAGTAGTTTTATTATATTACACACAAGTTTTCGTTGAAGTTTGTGTATGGCCAGGTTTGTTCGAACCCGAAACTAACCGGGCCCTCGAAACAGAAACTCTGATAACTTAAGGACTGGGCGTCCGATTGGCATGCCGTCAACTACGTTGGATTCATTTAAATGAGACGGTTCTTTCAGAATACTCCACTAGAGGTTTGGACACAGTTGGAGTATGGTCGGGTCAGTTTTAGATTAAAAACCAACCAAGCCCCTAGAACAGAAATGCCAATAACTCTTAGACCGGGCGTCTGATTGGCGTGCCATCTGTTGCGTTGAGACCCCTATGATATAGAGGTCCTTTGAGATACTTCCACCAGTGACTTAGTGGAACTTGGAGTATCGACCAGTATCTCGTGGAGCGAATCCTCCTAGAGTTGAGAATACGGAGTGCGGAGGCCTAGTAGCTATAGACCTGACGATTGCTTGATTGATTCGACTCGGAGTGATTCGACTAGTCCAGTGGAAAGAGCACCTGGTTTGGTGGCAAACCCAAGGCGGACGGAGTTCCTAGTTTGGTAGTAGTCCCACGGTACTCGACAGGAGGAGTACCTCTGAAAACTATTAGGGGGAGCACCCGGTTTGGCGGCAGACCCACAACGGAGGAGCGCCCGGTTTGGCAGCAGACTCGTGGTACTTGACAAGGGGAGTACCTCAGCATTCTAAGGACAGTGAGTAGTGCCTCAGAGTCACGAAAGGGCCACTCTACTCGACAGAGGAGTATTTCTCCAGCAGTTTTGGTTTTGATAATGAAAATCCTGGTTTGAGCTGAGTCAATGACCTTTGTGATTTCCTCATGATTGAGATGGGTTACTTGATAACTTAGGTATACGTATGGGCATATACCTAAGTAAAGGTTATCTGTTGAGGTCATTATTTGTGGTTTTTCCTTGTTGGTTTTTGTGAGACCTTGAGGGTCTCGAGGTCCCTATTGAGTATCGTTATACTCACACCTACACAGGCTATGCCCGCACCTCATTGTGTTGGATGTAGACGACCGACAGCACTGACTGAGGCAGAGTGGACGAGGACTGGACGGTACCCAGAGGTGGACAATCGTCGTGACAACACATAGAGTGGACCAAAATATGCGGTGTGATGAGGAGGACATTTGTACCTACCTTTCAGGTAGGAACCTGGAGGACGATCCAGGAGCTTCTTCCATCTTCCAGTTGTTTGTCTTTTCAGTTGAACATTCTTTCAGTTGTAGTTGTACCTTTCTATTGGGCTTGTATTTTCATCCCCTTTGTACTTTCAAAACACTTGTTACACTACTTTACGTAGTATTTGCTTACACTTGTTCTCGGGTTGTGTGTGTTTACGTTTTATAATGGAAATTCCTTCTCAGTTCTAGGGAAATACTCCTTTAGTGCTAGTCGCTAGCCCCTGGCCTATGGAAGGCAGGCTTGGGGTAGTCACGATGCGGGCCCTAGGGGACGGGTCATGATAGTAATGATCTGTTTTACAATGTTATAATTAATCAGTATTATTTATGTTTATGTGTCCTTCTATGGAATTATTTTATTTGTCAATATTAATCACATTGTATTTTATTATAATTTTCTATTTATTTATAAGTTCTAATTTTCTATCATTTTTATCTCAAATAATACTCAAGATACAAAAGTCATGATTTTGAGGAAAACCGACATTGTTTTTATACTACACCAGGATAATTTTCCTTCAATATTTCTTTCTTTTTTTTATAATATATTCTCTATTCACTAATTATTTATTAATGAAATTTTTATACATTACTTACATTATTTCGTAATGTATTCAATGTAATGTTCAAATAATTTTCTGAATGATTACTTTTAAATTGTTATTATATAAGTATGAATGATTTTTTTCAAATTATATAGTATCAATGAAATATACCTTAGTCATGAAAGAATAATGTTTTAACATTTTCATTATAATTTTATGTTGTTCTTATCATATAAAAAATTTCTTTTATTTTTTTAAAAAAAATTATTGTAAATAATTGATTTTAATATAAAATAGGTTTTTTTTCCTAGAGAAAATATTAATTTATATTATTAAGGAATTTTTATATTTTTAAACATTATTTATTAAATATTATAAATTATTTATTATTTAATCCAAATATACCATCCCCCATATTTTTTATGGATTTTTTAGGATCAACATTTCTTGGAAATGTGTTGATATTTTTCATCCTTGTTCTTCTAATAACTTCAATTATTTTTATGTCATATTGATTATGTTTTAATGTTTATTCATAGGATGAAATCATTAGACAAAATATGTGATGGGTGGGGAAAAACATTACATATTCCCCCAATGCATGAACTTATTTAGGGAGACATTCATCTTGTCTGAAATTATTAAATTGGATTTTGGTTTATACTTACCCATAGTTCACCCTGCCTTGGAAAAATTCCTAGCATGTATGTTTTAGATATATTTTATGATGAATTCACTCAATATGAAGTCAGTATTTAATTTCAATGTATTTATTATGAATAATAATATTATTATTTTTCATGACCATCTGAATATTTATATGTCATCCTCAGATCTTCATTTACTCTTTCCATATTATTCTTCAGGATCATATTATTGATTAAATGGAATGTTTTTTGAGTCTTTGACATTCCATATTGGTTGATACTTCATTAATCCTTATTTATACCTATGTATATAAACCTTATTAATTATATGATATCACCTTTTAATTTTTTCCAATGTATATGAAGATTGAATATTCAAATGAGATCAAAGATGAAAAATATTTACCTTCACTTTGTTTTTTATTTTATGCTATCAAATGTATTGTGAGATTCAAATATATATTTTATTTTTACCAACACCACTAAACAATTCGATCATTCTTAAAATTATTCATTGTTTTTAGATGGAATTCAACAGAGTATAATTAATTTATTAGGTACTTGAGTTTGGATTTTTATTATTTGTATTTGATTGAGTTAAGTAGAAACTATTTGAACTATATATAGAAAAAATGATTAGAGAACATAACCAAATGACAAAATTTAAGGAAATTAACTAACGGAATTATGTAAATGGTTCATATATGTATAGTTCAATATTTTTCTGAAACATCATGTATTAATAGGCTTATGATTGATTATCAATTTTATGGTATATATAACCCTTATATGGTTTTTTGTGATAGATGTATTTGTGATATATTTTTTTAGTTTCAATAACAATTTGAGGTATATTTAACACTTATATATACCATTTGTTGTAGGGGTGGTTATTTAAAGAAAATTATTAAATATTTTGAGGAAACTTGATTAGAGATATTGACAATATTAAGGGTGAATATGATGTTTGAAATTATGTTAATAATAATCAATTTATATTTTTTCATTTATTAAAAAAATTGTTTTATAGAATAGAATAGAAAATAAAATTTGACTTTTTGATTAATTTTACACTTGATAAAGTTGATAAATTTTTTATCAATGATATATTCATAATATAAACATAGTTTTAGAAAAATATTAACCCAAAATAAGGGTGAAATGTTATAAAATTTGGCATAGATACTTTTCATGATCCTACAAATTATAGGAGAAAATTGTACAATTCCGTTATGTATCATTGATGGTGACCTAAATCGTATTTTTTACATAATAATTCTGAATGAAATTTTTTTTTTTACATTGGGAATAAAATTTTAGGATCAAATCATTCATATATTCTGATTTGAGCTAAATCATTTAGAATGAATCATAATGATTAATTAATTGATTTTTAAATAACCCTTTGTCTTAGTATATGACCTCTTGTATGGTTAATTATGATGTAATGGATAATTGGATATAGATAATATTTATGGTTAAAATATAATCATTTAAAATTTGATATTTTCATATAAACATTATTTCAATCTAAATATTACTATTCAGTTTTGTATTTAAATTTTATTTATGATATTCTAGCGAAGTTCACCACACAATATTGTTATATTATGTTCTTTTATGGTAATTATTGATTTTTTAGGAATATTTATTCAGTATATGTTTATGTAACACTTTTTTTTACATGTGGTTTATCATGTGAAAATAATTATTAGTAATGAAATTAAATATTGGATTTGTAAATTAAAAGGTATAAGATCACATTAGAGGTTAATGAATTATTTTTGGGTGAGGTTATTATGGTTAATTGGGATGTTAGGTTACCAATTTATTGAAAATTTTATGTATATAAATTGTTGTAACTATGTTATATTTTAAAGTAAAATGTATTATTTGTTCATATGAATAAATATGTATTTTTGGTATTTTCACACCTTATGGTATGAATTTCTACTTTGGTTATAAAATATAAATATAGTGTGTTAGCGTTATTGGAATATGGTATCATTTAGAAAAATATTTTATTGCTTCATGAATGAAAAAAATCATTTGGAATACTCATTTTTAGAGAACAGATGTGATTATGGAGAAAATTTATTAAATTATGAATTTCTAATTTTCCTGTATGTATATTTTAATATTTTTATAGTCTATATTATAAATGAATTAATCAAATATATAATAACTATCTTGAAATAATAACATAATCATATTAAAATAATTTATGTTGAATATTGCTTCTTTATATCTTTATAGATTTATGGTCTTGTGGTATTGAAATTTAACTTTTCAATGTTTTTTATCACTCTCTATTTTAAAATAATGCTATGAATGATACTGTGTATAACGCAAAACATCGTTTTCAGACGAATAACAAAAAAAGTATTAGTAATATATGAACATTCTGTCATAGTTGTTTAATTGGAAGTTATTAATAGGACTAACAACTAATTAAATGTCTATAATGGACAGACTCAATAAAAATTTAAAAAATAATTCATAGAAAATAAGTCTTCTATTTTTAGTAAAGGAATTTTATTTTACAAAATACATCTTCTTCAAAAATAGTTTTTATTTTCTATTTGATGTAAAATTAAATTTAATTTAAATTTATAAAAAATTATTAAAAATAATATAATAATTTAAATTTAGATTTTCAAAATAATCATGGAGTAATGTTATTTAATTTTTATGAAAATATTTTTTTTGTAATGAATATTACAAATCATTATTTTTATTAAATATTTTTTTTTTATTTCTAAAATTTATAAGTATCCATTTAGTTTTAAAATTTATTAGAAGTAAAAATTAAAATTCCTATATTATTGATAATAAAATTACGTTCATTTGAATAATTTTTCAGATTGATTCTTCTATAAAACCGTTTTCTAAAGATAAAAATTAACTTTTAGAAAAAATGGAATCGGTGGGATATTTGTTATTATCATAAATTAATTTCATCCACTAATATAAATTTAATAATAAAAAAATTATTTCATATATTGAATTAGGAGGACCATATTTTTTATACATGTTTCTATTATATTATCTTAACATGAACATTAAGCATAATAATTTTTTTTACCATGGTTTTGATAAAACAACATAATAAATATGAAACAAATATGATAAGACCTCCACATAACCACCAAATATTCATTAATATTATCATCTGAGATAAAATTCACCATATTAAAACCAAATTTGAGTGTGTTTTATTTTGGAGATATTTTTACTTGACAATGAAATATACATTATTTATGTCAAATAAAATTGAAAATTTTCATTATACTGACATTAACATCTCTAATATTTTCTCATATGGGTAAAAAGGTTATATTTAATGTTCTAAATATTTAATTGAAATAAAAATAAATTTTTATCACATACATTTATGTATAATTGTTAGTGATTTAATAATTACCCTAAATTCTTATACAACGCTAGAACAATATTTATAAAATTAATAGAATATTATAAAGTGTTTAAAAAAACTAATACAGTTACTCAATTATTTTACAATGAATATTTTTTAGATTAATATAACATATTTGGGATATTTTAGAGAGTTATAATTTAATTCCAACCTTTTCTATTTTCCTTAATTTCAAATTAAATGAATATTGTCCAAAATTAAATTAATTTATTTTATAAAAATTGAATATTAATAAATTATAAAAAAATCATTCTAATATTGAAATGATATAATTTAGGATAATTTATTGTCTAAAATATAATCCATTATCCATTTATGGACCATTTGATAACTTTATGAAAAATTATAACCCTATATAAGTGAAAAAGGCCTTACCACAGTTAATGTTTCAATATTTTAACAAATAGGTTAAACTAAATTATACGGTCTAAAAGACAACATAAAAAATTAAAATTATTTATTATTAATGAAATTTAATCCATATCCAACCATTTCAAAAAATGTATATAAATATTGATGTAATTTTCATGACAATAGATTTATTATATTTTTTATATTTTATAAATTTCTAAGAGTGTTTGTCCCCTCCTTTATAAATGTTAATCCATTACACCAATTCTTTACACCAAACTGACCTAGGTATCTTGACCAGTCTCAAGAAATTTATCATATAATCATCCATGTCCATGTTCAGGTGGTTCTGGTCTACCTAATATACTGACCCTATTGCATCAAACGGGGTGCGAATGTATCTCACATTCATACGGGGTGTGAATGTATCTCACATTCGTATGTTTAAATTATCCCCTACACTTGCAGATACAATTCATTATTCATCACCATTATTTATTAAAGGCTATTATTTTGGTATTTTTTCTTATATAAAATAATTATGAAAAGATATGAATAATTAATTACATTATCATTTAATAATTATTACCCATTAATCCTTTTTAAAATTATTATATCGCTTGTGAGTATATGTGGACTACAGCCACCACAAAGTGATGTGATTGTTTTTTAATTACACTTTATTTACTTGAAAATAAGGATATATTAAATGAATATATTTAAAATATATTACATAAAAATTATGCATTAATAATGAATATTATTTATCGTTCATTCATTCCATCTATCAAAAAGTGAAAACAACATTCATACATATGTATAGCCTACCATCTCCATGAATGGTGTAATTATTTATTTATATAAACCTTTTAAGAATGATTATAAATATATAATTAATATATAAGATTTTAATATCATTATAAAAATTCTAGAGATAATGGATCCATGATCAATGTTCAAGGATTAAAATTACTAAACCAAAAAATATATGAACAATACCACATTTATCACCCGGATTAGTGATTTTTTATAAAATTGAAATTAAATTAGTGATGAAAGGTTATATGTATTAAAACACATAATCTAATATTTATTAATTCATAAATAATTACAAAAATATACACATAATTATATATAAAATGATCATAAATCCTAGTATATTGAGGAAATTCGGTATAAAACATAATAACCTCCAAACCGTATAAAATGAAAATATTGAAAACATCCTTAACATGCTCCTATAATTTCATTATTCTTATGATATTTCATGGGAAACCTGAGTATTTTCATAAGAATAAGTTGACCTATAAATTAGAGTAAGGGAATAGAAAAATCATACCATATGGTAAAGTCGTAAATGTGATCCAAGAGGCATATCTTTGTAACAAAAGGGGTGATAATAATAACTTTGAACAATGAGTCATGACATAACAAGATAATAGAATGAAAACTTGAGAATGTGGAAAAAACGTAATACATGACATTATAATCATATTTCAAGGATAACCTCTATAAAAATCTTTGATATTCTATGTAGGATAACCTCTCATTACCCATATATGGATATGATTTGATTAAAAATTACCTTATTCATCGAAGGGATATATAATTCTAGGTCTACCCATTTCATTCATAGCACATACATGTATACATGTACCAAATAGAACAAAAAATATAATTATTTTATTACTTAAATTTAATACTATATTTAAAGTGTGACTGGTAAATACATGAATATCCTTATTAAGTGAATGATATTTAAAACTAGGTGAATACCCTTTGGTGCAAATGGGGATAGGTATTCATGTTACACTATTTTTTCATTTAAAATAAATGAATAATTTTTTAAAAACAAATGGGTACATATTTTCAATAATAGGGACTAATTAGAGTGAAAGGGGTTTCACATAAATTTTAAATCATAAGGGTAGTGAAATAGATTTTAAAAAACATTTCATTATATGTTCAATTTGAACTCAAAATTTAAAATTTAATTATTGTGATTGAATGATGTGGATAAAGAGAGGTTCCCTTACCTTCAAGGGGATATTCTAAATGATTTTGATGAGACTATTAAGAGCTCGGGGAACTTCGCATGGTTCTAGAGAGGTTATTTCAGATTAATTTCATATCCCATGGTTTTTTTATATAAGAGTATGGGATATTTGGGTTGGATTATATATCAATAGAGTGGATAATTCTCCAAGAATTTGAAAACATCGGTTTCAAACAATATAATCTAATGTAATAAAATCCTCAAACCTTCCCAAGGGATAATCTAATATATTATTCCAAAGTGATGAGTTTTTAATAGTTTTAATTCATTATAAAATGTAATCACTAAATAATACACTTGTTGAAATAGAAGTTAGTCATTTTTTTAATATTTTTTTTAAAACATTAAAATATAATATTATCATTGGATGATTCGTAATGGGTTTATACATTAAATTAAATGTTTTGGGAAATTAATTTTTTAAAAGGCTAAACATATATTTTATTTTAGATTCCATTTATTGAATTTATTACAAAACTCATAAGTCTTTATGATATCATAATATATTCCATATATTTATATTGTATTTAGTTAGTACCTAAAAATGTAATATCAGATAAAATTTTGAAAAAAACACTTGATAATATATATGTTCTGATTTCAAAAATAATATTTATTTCGTAAAAATATTTCATTAAATATGAAAATATACACGTTAAAATTAAAATAATCATCTATATAAAATGATAGGATTCTATGAAAATAATAGTTTTCTTAACATTATAAGAATATAAATTGATTTATTAACAATATGTTATCTATTATTTTTTTGAAATATTATTTTATAATAAACATTTATTAAAATTTCACTTGTTTGAAAAATTAAATATATGAAGAAAAAGAGTTTATGGATTACAAAAATATAATTTCCACATAAAAAAAATTTCTCTTTCTTTTTATAGACTTATATTTTTATGAAACTCATTATGTAATAACTTAAAATGTAATATTAAATAGGGATAAATTTTATATTTTTTAATCTAAAATATTAATATTCATAATGTTAAGGTTTATATAAAATAATATTTTTTACACCAATGATTTTTCAAAGGGTAATTTTAGTGATGCTGAAATTTTAAAATGATTATTAAATGTACTTGGTTTGTCCCTTGATTTAGAGGATCATAAAATACTCACAGAAATAGTTTAATTCCTTCCTTAGTTATTGAATAATCACATTGAATTTATCAATATATATTTATAATGATGTTATCTCCATTGAAACCTCGGATTGATGGGATTATTAAGTTATGATCTTATAGTTCACAATAATCTTGTCCTTTGTCTGTGTAAGTTAGACATTATAATAACCCTTAATTTATTTTAATCCCAAGATCAATTTGTAACAAACATTCCATTTAAGGTTCCAATGTTTAACTTTATTTTAAATTCTATTTTATATAACGTATAATTTTCCGAAATGACCATAGTAGTGCATGTATTTTCTATAGTTAAGTTACATAACAATCAAAATATTCATTCTAAAATAGAATTCGATTTACAAAATATTTAGTTGTTACATTATTACCCCATTATCAAATTTCATAGTCATGTTTTTAATTTAATCGAATAACATAGTTGAAGGTACCTCTATTTAGTAGCCACTTATTGTTCCCATGTCACATCATCAAAATTGGGGTTCCAACATAATAAAATAACATGGCAAATTGTCTTATTTTGTAAAAACATTGTTTATATTATCTAATACATTCACCGTCTTATCGTTATCTGAAAGACCAATATAAAATTCCATGATCTCTGGATTCTATAGATGTGAAGATTCTGGTTTATAATTCAGCCAGAGAGATACATGGAATATATCATGTTGTTGATATAGGATAGGTGGGTGAGCTATTTTATAGGTCAAAACTCTAATTAAATCATAGAACACAAGTGGGACAATGAATCTAGGGATAATATTTCCCATTATAATAAAACTCATTATTTTCATCCTTTGTGATATATGAATGAACAATACATATCTATCCTCAAATAGAAGATCACTTCAATTATTGTATCCATAGATTTTCATTTTAAATTATGTTTATTTCATATGATATATAATATTTTTCTATTTTTTATGTAATTTATTATACAATATAATTTCCCATTAGCTTCCACTCCCCAACATCATTTGATCATGTAATATTATAACACATCATCCGATATAAAACAACATAATGTTTTAGTTTAATGCTAACATGGAAGATGATGTTATTTGAGAACTCTAAAATGGGAAGCTATTGATCTCAGCATCCTTGGAAATTCAATTATTATGATCTTGGATTAACTATTACTATTTTAATGGATATTTAGATAGATCAACCATCTATGGTTGACTTGTATCACTGAAGCTCGGTTCTCTATCCAAATCTAACTAAAGGATTCTACAAAACCCCAAGATATATCTGATATCCTGATTAAATGCAATTGTGATTTCAACTCCAAAATGTATTTATAGAAAAACAGGATTAACATACATTTATATTATATCATTTTAAATTAATATTGAGAAAACAAAAAATGCACATTCTTGAGAACCGTAATATTTTAGTTTCTTTAAAAGATTGTAAACTCAATATTCTACCATGGTGAATGATTATAAAAATATCCCATAAATATTATCCCCTTTAGTAACCCTAAATAAAATATTCATCATAATATGAGGAAAGGAAACATAAGAAATTGTAAGAATAGAATCTCAATAAGGGTAAAAATGAGATATGAAAGCATAACATGAACAAGTGGGTTGTAAAACAAAATAATAATAATTATAGATAATTCCATGTATACCATAGATCAAATACATGGGTCCTGGTATAAATATTGTCACATCATAAGACATTAATCTAATAGAAATTAATAGAAACTACTGGTGATATCATAACATTAGAATAAAACATATAAATTTGGAATAAAAATCACCTTATAACACTGTGAACATGTCTAAATTGAAATATTTACATTCCTTATGTTATGGATATGAAATATTGTCCACAAATCAATATATATACATGATATCATGTATATACATATAATTTAGAATATTTAATCAGTTTCACACATATGAGGTTGCACCTCCTGGAATGGACACAGCCCAATCCCATGTAAAATCCTTAGTAGTTGTCAATTCTAACTACCAAGGATATCTTAGTGGAATGGGTTCACTCTAGAAAATGAAATATTATTCAAGGATCACTCCCAAGAAAATTTTAATAGTCACAGTTCACAATAAAAACTATCATAGTAGTCATGCTTCACTACTAATACCCCATTACTAGTCTGGGTTCACCCCCAAGACCATTTTATTAGAACAAGTCCCTCACATAACCAGGTTCACTACCCATTGCAACCATGTCTATCATACGACATATAAATCATTACCCAATGTATTTTAGGGAGACATATTCCCCAACTACCACATAAATAAATCATAGATACATGTTCTATGAGATAATAAAACATTCATCTTCTCATAAATCATAAAAATATATGTGTTCAATAAACATCTTGTCATAATCTATTAAATGAAATGGTTATCATAACATTTTTTATATCACATAATTTGGTAAAGCCGAATGTTTCATAATCATATAATAACCCATGAAATTTAAAGGGTTTCAAAAACATTTTATCTTTGTTTAAATCAGGGAATACAAAAGGGTATTATAAATAACTTGCAATCATTAAAATAAATCACTAAAATAATAAAAGTGAATGGATTCCTTATATCATATCACCAAAACTTCATAAAATATATCGAAGTATTTCATTGTATATAGAGTTGGATTTTGAATGATCACATGGAGAATTTATTATATAATATATCCTTTCTTTGACAATATTTTTTTTATAAAAGCATTATCAATATCCTTTTCAATATAAATAACTCTGAAATATTATGAATTATTTCCAAGAAATCATTTAAAACATATCTTTAGTAAAACATCCTTTCCACATTAAAATGATTTAAAATTACTAAACATTTAGAAAACATTTTTCTTTGGAAATAACCATGAAAACATATATATAAATCATTGGAATCCACCTTGATTTGTTTAAAAAAAAATAAAACATTTTCATGATTATTTTCCTTGAAAAATATATTAGAATATAAGTTTAGTATACTCTTGAAAAAAAAATTATTAAAAAATATTTTGGAATTAATTATATTTCTGTTAGAAAATAAATAACATCATAATTTTGTGATTTTTTTGGTTAATTATCATAAGTACCAAAGAGGGGAAAAATTAGTAAATTACATAAATTTTTCATGAATAAAAAATAAATAAAAAATTCACTGAATTTATTGAGTAATGGAACATTATATTTCATCAATTGAAGCATAATCATAATCAATCCTAATAATGGAAAAGATTGTAATCATAAAATCCAACCTCTATTGTAACATTGAATCCTAATACCCATGTGAAAATAAAATTATATAAAATGAAAAATATCATGACAATATGAATATTCATGATAGTAAATGAAAAATATAAGTATATAAACCATGTAAAATAATATATGTACATAGAATAACATGTGTCTCAAATAACGAATATTTTGAAAATTTTACCTCACTATTTTGGTAAATGTTGAATGGTAAACTGCCTAAAATAGAGGTAATAAAATGAAAAATTAAATACCAAAACATAGAAGTTTAATATTAATTGAATAAATATAGAGTTAGTATATACACGACTCAAAATAAACAAGTGGTGAACAAGGAATAAGTCTCTTATAAATAAAAGTGATGCTAGAAATTCCCTTAATACATTAGTAACTTGTTAATCATTAGATTCGTGAGATAATAAAATAAATTAAAAATCATAATAAAATTAAATAATATAAATTCATGGTATAAAAAATCATAGGTTCTTATATGAACCACACTACAGTAGTAATTGATTAATATACCATATATATCAAAAAAATTATAATGAGTTGTAAAAACCCTTAACATAAGTCTGAATTTATTCATACATGTTCATTCCTCCTTTATAATAAATAAGTTTTCATTATAAATATTACTCCTAAGAATATTCTTTTATATCCATCCATATAAGATTCAATGATGACTTTATATTTCCATTTTATCAGCAATTACACATTAATGTTACTTTTTGGGTAATAAACTATTTTTTATTAATGTTTTAACGCATTATATTATGTCCTATTAATTTGATCATGATTTAATTATATCTAGAATGTATGAAATGATAAAAATAAAAAATATATTCAATTTATAGGTTTTTAAAAAAATATATAAAATATAGTAATTGGAAATGAGATACACCGTTCATCGAGAAGGTTGGTTTTACATTCAGATGACATTTTTTTCTGTTTTTTTATTATATTAAAAGAAAGAAAGTCAATGAAATGAATTTATATATACATAAATTCATCCAATTAGAATTATTGTTTAATATATCACATATTTTTTTTAAATCCACCCTAAATTAATTCCATGTAATGTGTGGACGAATCACATTGCTTTGAGGATGCGGTTATCCACATTTCCACAAATGATGTTATCGTAATCTAAAAAAATGGAAATCATAAAGGTCTGTGTAATATAATAGTTCCAGAAGAATGATTACATTATTAATATAATATATAACATATTAAAACAATATTTACATCATTATTACCAACCCTGATAGGTTGTAATTGAATAACGGATGTCATTATTTCGTGAGGAGGTAGTCTCTTGTACACATGAACAATGATTGTGTATACCATTTGATAAAATTGTGTTATGATCAAGGCTATAACCTAAAAATGACAAAATAAATGACAATTTAGGAATATAATTTCACTCTTTAGTCCTGGAATAATAATTATAGAAGAGTATACTAATGAAATAAATCAAAATATCTTATTGGATAACATCACCTCTTCTTCGAGTAACTCAATTTGGATTTAACATAAGAAAATAATTTATTTTCATTATTCCCAAATTGAAGAATAAATATTGAGAGGATGGAATTTTATTGATTATTTGATCAGGTTTTAGTTGTTAAAATGGTATTTAATGGTGTGAATAAGATTAGGGGGTGCCCTTTTATAGGGGAGGAGTGGGATTTTTGAAAATACAAAAAGGTAAACACTATTGAGAGGCCCCTCTACATTTTTCACTTACAATAATGGTTCATTTCCAATATAATAGTGTGAATGGATTTAATATGGATATGAAATGGATATTTTACATGTCTCTTGGATAATTTTCCCACATAAGTTAAAATTTATTCCCTTTGTATACTCAGTTTTCACTTAATTAGGGACATTAATTTTTATTGTTCTCACTAATATTTTTGGTAAAATATTATTTTTAACATATTATACAATATAAAAATGGTTTTTTAAATATATTGATTCAATAAATTCATTAAAAAATCCATGATGTGGTACAAATTAATTTAAAATAATTCAACGGACAGGATGAAATAATGGTTTTTAAAAGTGAAAATGTTTAAAAGATTGAAATGTTTATATATGAAATTTCATTTTATAATTGATAAAATTGATCAAAATTTTATTATTATATTTCTAATTGATATAAATACGGTTTAAAACCAATTAAAATAATGTATTACAGTATAAATAAATTATATGAATATTTTATTTTGAATTAAAATTAATTGTTTTTCATTATTCATCAAAAACATGAATCTTCACATAAAAATACAAAAGTTCACCTAATGTAAATTTTTATATTAAAAAATAGAAAATATTTTTTATTTTATCAACTAAAAATTATAAATGTGTCAATAAAATTTATAACAAGTTTTCCATTAAAAGGTGGTAAAATTGTATTTTTTTAATGATACATCTTTTTTATGTCCTACAAATGGATTTATTCTTATTTTATTCTTATAAATATTATTGGATGAATTCATAAAATCTGAATAATTTTTAATATACAAATATCATTAATAAATCTCACTAATATAGACTAATTTTATATATTAATATAAATTTCTTTGGGGTAAAATAGTTTTTTTCACAAAAACACATCCACTCTATTATATTGATTAATATTTTTTTCCAAATTAATTGATAACTAAAGATTTTATTTTATAATCAATTATTATTCAGTGATTCATAAATTAGTTAATACTATTCATATATATTTTATTCTTGTGTCTAGGTGATAAGTATAATAAATATTTTAATAATAATATCGGATGTCAATAAAACTCATTATTGTGTGTAACACAAGATACTGAAGTAACATTTCATTGTGTTTAACCCATGCCTAAAACATGGATTTGAATACCGAAATCTAATCAAAGTGGTGTCTATATAACAATGTATTCATAGTGTTTTATATAAATCAATCATTGCATGGTGTACCCTGTAATGAAATCCATCATTTAATATTGATTTATTCCAATATTGATAATTCGTAAAAACATAACGTGTTGCCTTCTCAATCACTAAAAATGATGTTCTCCCATGACATTTTTATGGGATAATAATTACATAATATTGTAAAGATAATTTATTAGAATCCCAAATCATAAAAATAAATACAAAAAATTACATTAAAATAGAATATTGGAAACATAATTGTTTCCCAATTAAACTCATAACTAGGTTTCCACATTAGAGAACATTGGTGGAAATTGAAAAAAGAGACATAGAAGAGAGACCAAACTATCCTGTTCAAATGAAAAATGATAAATATCATGGTTAGTAGACTATTAATGATCCCAAATCCATAAACCTAAGAGGCCCATAAATGGTAATTTATTGCATAACAAAGGATGAAAATGAAAAGAAATTTCGTTTCAATACCCTTTTCCTCTAGATAAAATTTATTAATGAGAATATATAATTACTTGATTTCATTCCCATTCATAAGAACAATCTCACCATTTGGATATTCCTTTATCATTTTTCACATCATCTATTACTCTATAAAATTAATGTGAATTTGTTGTCCCCAAAGAACACATAGATCTTAACACCAATAGATAGTCTTATATGTCATCATATCTATCTCCAGGTATCATAAAAAAATGGATAGAACATGTTATTATATATTCATAAATCTTAATATGTTGTATTAATGATTTAAAATCCAAAACATAATCCATGGTTCAACTCTAACCACTCTATATTTTTTTTCATATAACCCTTTTGAAAGTTGAATAATCCAAAATTTAAGAGATGGCTATGATATTAATCATAATAATATTAATGTTAATCCAACTTATTCTATAATATCAGTCTAGGTTGTCAAATATTTTTTTCATCATATCATCATCATATATTCTCTTGAAACATGTTAATAAACTGAATTACCATAAAACCATTTTGAATACATACATGCTCCTTCATTCCATACACAGAACACATATTTTTTTAAATATTACATAAATTCGAAAATAATGAATACTTCATTGATGATAACATAAAACACCTTGTAAATAAAATCCTTTCTCGGTTATGAAGTCATAACCAATATCCGAATTACTTTATCTATATCCATCTTCTCATTGTCCAATATAAAGCTAACTTTATGAGCATATGAAGATCAATATGGTTTACCTTCCAATTAACATAATATCACACATATATTAATCCACCTTTATAGCTCCTCATAAGCATTCAATATATTTTTTATAATCCATAAAGAACATATACTTCATGATTCATATAATATAATTCTCGAGTTTTAATTCTTGTTCATATCAATCGTTCAATTTCATTCTAAAATTTTTTACTAATGTTTTTTTTCATATTCCTTAATATAATATTCCATGAAATTTACATATGAATCACTTCTCATTATTCATAAAACTCAATTTAGTAAATCTTGTAAATAGTACTATTATGAAATAATATCTCTTTAATATGTTCCTCGTGATTGCTTAATCATTTTCAGCAAGGCCATTATTTTTAATTCCTTTCTGATTTCATTCATGATATTTCCCCAGTTGAAATTCATTTTCCTAATACCTGACATTACACATTTAAAAAATTAGATAGTTTATGATACCTTAGACAGTCCATTATTATCTTCCATTCTGTGAACCAATTTTTTTATTTCTTCATTATATTTACTTATTTATGTACTTTTTTTCCATAGCCAAAAAATCATCATCTTCTATTAAGACATCCATTTATTATATATATATTGGGATGTAATTTCATGTAAACATCAATTTCAATCCTGTAACAAAATTATAGGACATTTTCCAAAACATGGAATCACCCTTAGACACCTCCTTAAAGACATACAGAGAAATATCCTCATAAAAATCCCAAGGTGCCTCACTAAATATTTCTTATTATTGTATCCAATGGATATCTAAAACATTCCTTTGACATGAAAAAAAGGGATATAAGATTAACATACATTTATATTTCATCGTTTTTTATAAATATTCAATGCATTAATAGATTACATGTACAAGGACTATAATAGTCTATTGAATTTGGAAACAAAGAATAAGAATCCTATAACTTGTTTAATGTTCTTCAACATCAGCTATAATTATATACCCTTTTAGTAATCCTACATAAATGTTTTCATCATAACTCGACGAAAGGAAATATTAAAAATGGTGCCTCATATGCTCGGTAAGGGTAAAAAAATAGATATGTAAGAATAAGAAGAATATATGGGTTTTGGAACATACTAATAATATTTAAATATTACATGATTCATATCAAAGCCCATATACATGAGTCATGGAATTAATATTTGCAGTTCATAATACATGAATCATAAAGAAATGAATTAAAATATTTTTTTAAAATATAACATTGGAATAATACATTTATATGTGAATTACACTTGGACTTATAAAAATGTGAACATGTATAAATAGAAACGAGTTCACTCATTATGTTAAGGGAATAAAATCATTTCCTCACACAAGCATATGTATATGAAACTAGAACCATGCATAACATTGTTATCATGTAATCATGTTCATTCATTGGAGGATACCTTTCTTGGGTGGGTCACACACCCTACCATATTAGAAAAATTCATAGTAGTAAAGGATCTCTACAAAATCCATCTTAGTGTAATGGGTTCACTCCCCATACCATATTATTAGTCAACGTTCAATCTAAATACATTCATAATAGTCACAGTTCAATTCGATGACCATCGTAGGAGTCTATGATCATTTTAAAGACTATCTTATTAGTCAAGGATGAATCCCAAGACCATTATATAATAAATAGACCCTTACTGATCCTCGATCACTCCATATTCTAGCCGCTAATATCTCATGACATATATATCTTTTTCCAATGCATTAGAGAGTGATATAAATCTCACCTATCACAAAATGAAATCATACATATGTGTTCTATAAGATAATATAACTTTAATAACCACATAAGAAATAAAAATAGATGGGTCTCATAAACATCATATCAAAACCCTTGATGTGAAATGTGTAGAATAAAAGAGTATTATATCATAACCTATGGAAGAGTGGAATGTTTGACAACCGTAGGATAACACATGAAAGGATGCATGTTTCATATGTATTTTATCATGTTATAACTAGTAGAATTGAAATGTGTTTCATAATAATATTTTTTATTAAAAATAAACCATTAAAATAAATAAATATAATGGTGGCATTGGATCTAATCCCTAGTAAATAATAAACAATATCAAATGGTGTTATTTTATATAGAGTGGGATTTTTCCAGATCACTTGAACAATTTCTTATGGAAAATAATCTTTCATTTAAAATAATTTTTAATTATATAAAAAAAATTTATAATCACATTCTATGAAAACACATTGAAAATATATGAAATATGAATTAAAAAAATTAAATCATTTCTTGAGAGAAATATACATTCCTCTTATAAATATTTTGTTCAAATCATTATATTTTTTGATGAAATTTTTATTGAAAATAACATTGAAAAATTATAAATTATGATTTGAAAAATCCTTTAAAAACTATTTAAAGCATAAATAATTTTTAAAGTCATTTTACATTAAAAATAACTTTTATATTTTTTTAAAAAAAATATGAAAACACTTTTAGATAAATTTTTTTGGAATTAAACATTTTTCTAACCGAAGAGAAATAATCATGGAATTTCTAATTATCATATGTAATATTGATTTTTAAAAGGGTACCATTACATAAAAAATATAAATTACTAGTGGATTAGAAATTTCATGGGTGTTTTTGAGAGATAGATAATATAATTTCATATATGGGAGCATAATCATAAATCATCTAATTAAACCATGATATTTTAGTAATAAACACTTATCAATTTGTTAATATTGAATAATGAACCCCTTGAGATAATTACATTTTAGGAAACATTAAATATCATTAAAATATTTATATTCATTATTAAAAAATTAAATGTGATGTATATATACCTTATAATAGGATATAATTGAATTATATATCAAGTTATCAAAAGACAGAAAATTGTGACAAAATTATTTTACCAGTTCGTTAAATTTTGATCCATATAGATATGAAATAGATGTCCTAAAATGGATAAACAAATATCTATAAATTTAAGTATAATAATAATATAATATATTCATAGATAATATATACACCATAAAAAATAAATGAGTAGGGAATATTACATTAGTATCATAGAAATAATAGTGAGACTATAAATCACCTAACTATATGATTAACCATTAAATCATGAGATCCATGAAATAATAACATAAGTTTTATTTTTTATTATAATTAAATAATATAAATTTATTTTTTAACATGTATTAGGTCAGTATAAACACCACATAACATGAATAATCAATAAATATTGGGTATACCTCACACAAATAAAAGTGATATGAGAAAATTCGTACATTATGTTCTCAATTTATTAATACACTTTGAATCCCCATGTACAATAAATATGTTTTTATAATGAATAGACCACTATATTATATTCTTATATATCATATCATATATTTTTTTATGTATTTATATTAACACTTTATTATCAACTCATTATTAATGGTGTGTTTCACGTAAAATCTATTCCATTTTTTGTACATGTTTTGGTGTGTTATTTTTTGTACTTTCAATTTTAAAAATGATTTATATATCTAAAACATTATTCAGTGATATAATTTACATAAATATTCATTAAATATCTATAAATATTAATCTAATAATTATATAAACTGAAAATGATATACATTGTTAACGGAGATAGTAGGTTGTACGTAACCATGAACATTGTTTACGTTTTCTGTCATATTGTAGGAAAGTAAGTTAGTGGATATTATATATTGATTACTAAAAAATTAACATGTAATATATATCTCATATTCTTGTTAAAACATATTTAATATATTCCATGTTAATTATGTATGGATCACATCACTTTTAAGAGGTTGTAGTCCACACATCCATAATCGATGTTATCTTTTTCTCACAAAATAAAAATCATGAAGATATGTTGTATAAAATTATTAATTTTTTTATGTAAATAAAAAATATAATAATATATATATATAATTAAAACATACTTCCCATAATTATTACCAACTATTAGAGGTTGTAATGCAACAATTAATGAAAACAATTTTTGAGGAATAATTTGTTTCACCAATAAATAATGATATTGTATCCCACTTGATGTTAGTGTCCAATGGTTTAGGTCATACATATAACATAAAAAATATATATTTATTAAACTTTTTTTATTATTTAATATTGAAATATAAATAATTTCAGGCCTATAGAAATAAGTAAAGAAAAATCACTCGTCGAAAAAATGACATCTTCTTCATGTTACTCTTTTTTAGGTTTTCACCTAAGGAATTCATTAGTTTGATATGATCCCAAAGTGAGGAATCTAAGTTATGATGATTGAAGTTTTAGTTTTTTTATGGACTATAAAATTTGAATGAGTGGTGTAAAGATGTGAGGGGGCTGAGTACCCATCTATAGCGGAGGAGTGGAAATAATTTAAATTAAAAATGATAAACACTATTGAGAGGTTTACCTTACCTATTTTTCTGAAAATAACGTTAAATTTTCAATAAAATTGGGTAAATAGAAAATTAATTTCTATAATATGGGTTTTTGAAATGATTCTAGGTCAATTAAAACCGTAAGGTAAATTTTAGTCCCTTGGTAAACTCATTTTTCTCATAATCATTACAATTATTATAAAAAAAAATTAACTAATATTTTTCGGAAAAAAAATAGTTTAAATTATTTTAAATATTAAATAATTATAATTACAGTGATTTAATCCTTTTTGAAATTTTCAAATAACATAATTTTTATAAATTATTTAAAAATAATCACAGAGACGAGACAAAACAAGTTGTTTTTAAATGTGAAATTTATGAAGAGTTTGAAATGTTTTTATATAAAATTTAAATGTTATATTATTTCCACTTAACTAGACTGTATAAATTAAAGTAATATTTAACATAATATAATTTAAAAAATAAAATATAATTTAACTATATAAATAGATTATAGTGACTGAAAAGTATCTTTTTATTAATAAGACACTTCTATAGGACAATGAGAGAACCCACAAAACATAACTAGATCATAACTTAAAATAAACTATAGAATTATCAAAGAAAATTTTATGAAATCTAGAATCATTATCTGAAAACCATTTCCAAATGATAGAAGCTTCCTTAGCATCAGGATCATCCATTATCTGGTATTCCAAATGATACGCTAGATAATCCAAATATTATATGTATTCCTCTTCGTTGACCTTCCCCTCGTTGATTCCTATTATCAATATACAGTCTTTCATGTTAATAAAAAAATATTTATCTCTTTTCATTTCCACTCTACGCATTATTCCCACCAATTTTTGTATCCTCTTGTGTGTCATTAATTTTCAAAAATTCCTTAAACATTTCTTCAATTGAGTTAATTTGAAGCTTCATATTATTTTTCATACCCAAAACATTGTCTTGCTGATTAACATTAATATTTTTTGTAAGGAACTTCCTCAATGACTATATCATCTACATGGTTAGAGGAACCAAAAACCTTGGGATCATCTTCACTCTCTGTGGCTTTCATCCATTTAGCAAATCTCGTCTCCATTGGAAGGGGAAAATATGAATAATCTTTCTAACCCTTCTTATTGCCTTTCTGACCATTCCTCTGCATTTGATTAATAAGACATTCACCATGATGATCATAATTAATATATTTCAAGAGTTTGAATGATTGGACATCACTGTATACCTCACCGAGTTCACCTTGATCCACATTTGGATAATCAAGATAGGATCCTCCCACTTCCTACTCCATCCTATTAGGATCCAGACTCTCAAACCAGTTGTCAAGCATTTTGGACTGGATATTCCCTTATCATACATATCCACCTTACTAAATTTGAATCTTTTTTATGACACAAGGGTTCTTGGGATCCATTTATTTCAAAGGAAAACAGAATTGAACATACTGCATCAACATAGCATGAAGTCTTCAGAGTCCTTGAACATCTTTCTTCATCAACTTTGACCATTCCAATGTTAGATCTCAGAACACTCCATTAGAGGCCTCTTGTGAATTAAAGATAGTAGAATACATGAAAATGTCTACACATACCACCTCTAACCTATATGTACCATGAAGAACATCATTATATGAAATGGGATTCCCTAGGTCCTTCTCTAATCGCATTAAAATATTATAAACCAATGGATTACCCCTATGACTCACAATGAACATACATAGAATTATTTGTGATATATGTGGCTAGATATCCCCCAATAATCCCTTCACCACCACCAAAACCCCGAGCCTTTCAATTTATCTCTTGAAACATCCTTCATCTATTGATTTCGACATACAACCGAAGAGTGTCCTAGTTTCTTATATAAAGATAAATAGTCGACCCAAAATTAGTAGATCATTTCCATCTAATGTATATATTATTCTTCCACTATAACCCTAATAGAATATGTAGGTAGCTTTGATACATAAACATCCATTTCAAGGAGAAAATGGATGTATAACTATCCATGTCCTACTGTTAGATCATATGTATCGACCAACCATGTTCCCATTCATATGTATTGTCGATTGATTTTGAAATAGTATTGGTAGCTTGGGGAAACTAAATAAAAACACAATCACAGTGTTGTCTCGCTTCATATGAATGTTTCATTTAATCCATGAGGGGAATTGGACCAGGCCATGACCAGACCATCCTCGGTGGAAAACTGGATCATGATGTGTCACTTATCGAGCAAACCAACTGTTTCTTGGACTTGCAATCCCAAAAACTCAATAATAAATATATTAAATGAGTCGGTCGAGGGGTGACACTACTTAAATCATGAACTCTAAGAGAGATTTAGAAGATCCATGGTTATGTTGAACTATGATGTTGAGATCAAAAGATGGATAATTCCATTGAACTGATCTGGGACCATAGGGTTGGGAAATATTTTAGGGAAAGTAGAGAGATAGTTGGGGTTCATGAAGGGGGGGAGCTAGTAGCAGCCTAAGGGGAAGACAGAGGTCCCACACCCCAATTTTGGGGTATGGAAATGTGCATTGACCATTTCCATCATAGGGAAGGGTCTAGCCTTTCAGGTTCATTTATTTTCATAGTGCACTCAAAATTATACATAAATACAATATTTAATTAAAATTTAGTGTTTTTCACTATTCATCAAAAAATGAAATTTCTCAAAAAAGTAAATTTTTTTTTAAAAAAAAACTAAATTTTTATATTCTGAATTAAAAAATGATGTAAATAATATAAAAATAACATTAAAATTGTTTCAATAATTATTTTTAATGTAATTATTCCCTTAAAAGGTGATAAAACTACCTTTTAGATTAATAGAACAATTTATGCCTATAACATGATTTGATCATATTTTATGCCCATAAAACCGATTGGATGAAAATAAAAAAATGATAGTATTTATAATATATAAAAATCATTATAATCTCTGAGAAAATATTAATTAATTTCTTTTATTTATATAAAATTCCATCATTGGCATAATTTTTCTCATATAAGAACTTCCTTTATATTTAATTTGATTTTATATTAATTTATAATTAATTTATATCCATTGAATTGATTTTAAAATTATGTGTAAACAAAAATTTTAAAATATATTTAATATTATTCATATCTTTCATTCAAATAGTTATGTGATAACATTAATAGTATTTTAATAAAAAAATATTGTTGTTTTGTAAAACAAATTCTTAAGTGTCACACAATCTATCAACATAACTCGACAATGTGTATAACAGAAGCCAAAAATAGAGTTAAATGAACACACATATAATATATTTTTTCATTTAGTGCAATATCATATTTGTTTTTTGTATAAATAAATATTAACATTATAATATCTTGACTCAGCGTTCACTTAACTAGTGCCCTGAGAAGGTGGTTCACATGGCCTCAACATCCCCTCCCCTTATGCAATAGGCTATTGGGTAGATGTGTGGGTATAAAATACATGCAATGTGGAGACTATAATGTCATATCGTAGTGGAAAAAATATTAAAATAATAATTCTACAAAAAAGGATTAAATATTAAAAAATCACTAAAAGGATTCACCATTGACCCACTGAAACATAATCACATACAACAGTTATAACAATAAAATTTGGAATAATTAATTACTGAAAAGCTAAATTATAATATGAAAATACATAATGAAGTTTTATATATAAGAATTCATGGTATGATGATATATAAAAGTGGAACACCAGAAATGCATATAAAAGATTTTATTAAAAAGGAAAGAAATGAAAAAATATAGCTCTGCTAGCATCTCAAGATTTTGCTCGTTCTTCGACTCTTTTTTCCAATTAAATGAAAATCATATAAAGAATATATATTGAAAATCATATAAAGAATATATATCAAGGTAAATTCCCATATCCATACCTATATAAAAGAAATATTATCAGCTTCCAATGATTTATAGAAGTATTCCATATAGGTTTCATAGCTTATCAGTGTGCTTATATAGCTGAATAAAAAGTCATAGTGGAAATAAATAACAAATATCCATCTCAAGTTTCTCTAGTGGACTTGGTCTCTCTACTTACAGTGGCTCAGTTTGTAATTATAGTCTGATATGTAACAATATGTATGTAGAAAATATATATACCTTATTTACTTACATATTGATCCAACCTATAAAAACTAGGTATGTGATTATATAAAAACCCATATACTTGGATACTATGCACTTTCTATATCCTGGCATAACATCGTCTTCCATAACTAGTCTAAAGGAGCCTATATTCTCATGCAGGGTGTACAAGCCCTATATCTCAAGATGAATGTAGGATTCCCTCCTCGTCAATCAAGATCGTTATGAGTGTTCATGTAAACCCCCAAATAAATGGACATTGATATTTATTATCAATATCCAAACAGAGTCTATAAATACACTAGAATTTTACATATATCATTACATGATTTTAAGAATAAGTATACATTAGATTACAATCCAAGTTTTGGGACATCTAGTGTCTTGGAATACTAGGCACATAAAACTGAAAACATGGAAGTTAATAAAACATTTCTTTATTTAAAATTCATAAAGAGACCCTAACTACAATTGTTCTCATACACCTTCACAGTATAAACTAGGGACAACATGAACAAAGGGATGAGCTAAAATCCCAATAAGGGAATGAGAATAAGAACAAATCTAAAGCTAATAGGATTTAAATTATGACATAAACAAATAAAGAGGCATGCAACATAATTAATCATAACATACAAAAATGTAGTCATATAAATGTCGAATCATAGAAATGTAGAAGAAACATAAAACATTACATTAGTACGAGTCAAGGCTATCTGCCAAAATCATTTCCCATAGTAGCACAAGCCAAGGCTAACCGCCAATACCATCACACATAACATCTAATGAGGCTTATCTTTATACAATTCATTGGACCACTATCTAGGAGAACCCATTATAACATGTTCATGAATATTCATTCGACAAAAATAGTCATACATAAATGCAAGGTATCCAATGAAGAGAAATGTGCATCACATTCATGACATAAAGCATAATGAATGATTATATGATAAAAGTATCCATAAGAGAATGAAATTAAAACATACATGAAAATTAATAAGGTAAAATAATCATATATAATGGTAGGTGATATAAAATAAAAGCTAAAACATTTAAGATAAGTATTTATGAAATTCTAAGAATTAAATTTTTTTGTTGTGGTTTTAAGGAAGTCACTAAAGAGATTTTAAAATAGAAAAGGGAAAATCTTTTATATAAAAAATTAAGTGAACCAAGATGGTTTTAATAATAAAAATACTAATTTTATAAAGACAGTGGTGGCGTAAAATAGAGGATAGAGTGCACTTGTAATTTGGTAAAAAGTTGGGAAGTTCCCTTAAAAGAAGTTTGCTTACTAGGAAGTCTCAAGGAGGGTATCAATTAAAAGAATGTATATACACAATATAGAATGAGATAGGGATCTTAAAACATGATTTTGTAGAATAAAAAAACCATGTAGAAGTTGTTCATAAAAAGGAAAACTTCATTTGGGTAAAAAGAATGATAGAGCTACCTGAATGAATAAAGGTGGTTTTAGTAGAATTCCATATGGATTATCGGTATTTTATTGGGTGTACTTAAGTGGGATTAATGAGATAGAAAAAGTTTTATCATCACTTATACATCATGAGGTAATAATGGGGTTGGAGTGAAATCAAACCCCATCATTGGATATTACACATAAAATGACATATGACAGAGAATATTCTCGAATAAAACTGAAATGGAGAGCATCCATTTCTTTAAGTATGTTGATGTTCACCACTTGTTATTAATGACCTGAATAAAAAAATAGATTTTTTAATTAATATGTACAAAAGATATTATATATATTAAATAGTTAATATAACCTTTTTATGTTCATTCAATACCTTTTTGATTGGTTATAAGGTTCAATTTCATTGTTCGAATCTGTTTGCTTCCTTGATTAAAATGATCGGTTCATGTTTGGATACACATATACGATGAAGGTGGTTGTCCAGAATTAAATTTATATTTTATTATTGATAATCCAGAAGGTTATATAGTTTAAAAATTAATTTCATTACTTGATGTGATGTTGAATCATTAAATAAAGCATTTTTGGCTTCTTTTTGGGTTAATTAGTGGTTTTTTGACCACAAAGAATACAATTTTTATTATAAACAAAAACCATGTTTAAAAATGGATTTCAGAACAATATTTTAGTCATAATACATTTATTATGTTCTTATTCAACCAATAAAATGGTTTTATGACCAGAATTTAATAGGATAATGGAAATTGATAACCCACCGTCCTTGATTATGCTAAATTTACACCCTCAAATGGTGTTTCCATTTCTTTCAAATAAAAGATGGGGAAAAGAGAGGATAATGAATAATACCATAAGCATAATAGGATTTTAGTAAATTTATGTTACTTTAGTTATCATACATTTTGGGTTAAGGGAGGTGAGGAAAGAAATAAGAAGGGAAAAGAACTTAAAAGAAATAAATGAATATGAAATATTGACTTTTCTCTTGAGGTTTACTCCTTTGTGTTTTTTTAGAGGTAAAAGGAACTTTTATTAATAAAAAGAAGGAGGGGAGAGAAATAGAGTATTACATGAGTCTGAATTAGGGGTTTTTACAGACATCCCTAGCATAGATGGGGATGAGATCAGAGGGGAGGTCATCCATCCAAAGAAGCTCGTGGCTAACACCAATATTGGAAAGTGCGTCAGAAATATGGTTGGCTTCCCAATATATATGTGTGGTGATGAAGTTGAGTCTGACCATAGAGTTCAAGCAATCTATCCATCAGGAAGTGAGAGGCCAAGAAAGCTGAGTGGTGCCATTCCAGATTGCTTTGATGATTGTCATAGAATCACTCTCAATCCGTATATTGTTCCAATTGTGCATTCTAGCAAAAGATATGTCTTGTATAACACTCATCATCTCAGCTTTAAGAGAAGTAGATAGGCTGCATGATCCATAGAAACATCCAAGAACCTGGTACATGTGATTTCTGAAAATAGCTCCCTAACCTGCTGGTCTCGGGTTGCCTTTGGAAGCGCCATCCACATTTATTTTGATCCAACCAGGAGGAGGGGGGTCCAAAAAACTTCATTGGTATATTGGGGACGAGGATAATTCCCCTTGACCCTAACATGCTTGAGAGTTTCAAAGTCTCTGACTGAAGAACTGCAAGTGACTTTTCGAATTGAAGCCGCATCTTGAATGGCCATTAAAATTTTCATTTTACCTGAATTGATTTTGAAAGAATTATTACGAAAAATCAAAAAATTTCTGCCATACCAGATGATGTGAAGAAGTTCTGCAACAGCTGTGAGCCAAAGGTTTTTTATTTTCTTAGAGTTAGACCACTCTGTGCATCTTTGAATCTTCATGTTAATACTGTCAAAATAAATCCATCTGCACTCAAACATGTCAATAATATAGTTCCAAAGGGAAGAAGCAGTATCACATGAGAGAAAAAGGTGGTTAATGTCTTCCCTATGCTGATTGCACGTAAGACATTTTTAACAGAGGGAAATCCTGGCTTTTTGAAAACAATTATCAGTGGGTATTTTATGATCAGCAATTCACCAGATAAGAGTAAATCTAGAAGGTTTGATCCAGGATTTATTAAATTTAGCATCCTAGGTGTATTTGCTATCAAAATTATGGAAATGGTGTTTATAAAAATCTTTGGAGTTCAATACCTCATTATGAACAGGTTCCCAAAGTATGAAATCCTTAGTGGAAGTATAGTGATAATTGTCTACAATTTGGGTTATATTCTCAGGAAGGGAAATGTTTTAAGAAGTATTGATAGATTCAATGGTATCTTGGAGATTCGGAGGGTCATAGTTATTTTATAACAGTGAAATCAAGGGAGAAACAGTCCAATTATCAAGACAAAAATTTAGTTTAGATTCCTTGTTGGCCATCCATCTAAAATTGGTCATGATGGAGATGAAAGAGCTTTTGATGGAGGTCTATATAGATGATTTTAAAGAAAAATAGTAATTGATTTTGAGTTTTTCCAGGAAGAAATCCCTTAGAAAATCCATAGAGGTAGAGGTATTATGAATGATGTTCCAAGTAAGTATGGCTTGAAGATCCTCGTTGAATTTAGCAATGTTCTTGATGCCAATCCCCCCTTTGTCAACCGGTTTGCAACAAGTGGTCCAGGGGATGGTCACAATCTTTCTCTCTGAAATGTTCCCAGTCCAAACAAAGTTTTTAATAGCAGTATTAATGCGATTTAAAAGACTTTTAGGCCATTTATAAACCATCATAGAGTAAACTAGTTTTGAAACAATCATAGATTTGACCAAACAGATCCTTCCAGCCATAGAAAGGTCCATAACATTCCAAGAGGATAGTTAACGGAGGGTATTATCCACAATGTGGGAGAAATGATTCTCCTTAGGCCTACCCCATAAAATAGACACTCCTCGGTACGTAAAAGGAAAAGATCCCTCTTTGATGCCTAGAATATTAGAAATGTAAGTTTTCCTGTCCATGGGGAACTCTTTGCTAAAAAAGATGGAGGATTTATTCCAATTAATGTGTTGGCCGGAAGTTTCTTGGTAGTGTAAAAGAATATATTTAAGATTAATATTATTCCTTTTGTCACCCTGAGTAAATAGAATAATGTCACATTCATAAAAGAGATGTGTGGGAGCATTTACATTACAATAGGCTACAATGAATTTAAGGGATTTTTTATTAGCCTCTAGGGATATAAGCCTACTCAAATAGTCTTCCGAAATGGAAAAAAATAATCACAGAGAGAGGGTCCCCTTGCCTGACACCTTTGGTGCACTTAATGTAACCTCTAGGTGAACCATTTAAAAGAATGTAAATTTGAACCAAGTTAAATAATACCTTTATTCGATTTATAAAAATATTATTAAATCCGAAGTGTGAAATAACTTTGTATATAAAGTTCTAATCAATGGTATAAAAGGCTTTTGTGATATGCATCTTAATAGCTACATTTCCACCTCTACATTTTTTTATTAAGAAGATTTGTGGTTTCAGAGGCAAGGAAAATGCATTCTTGTATATATCTTCCTTTTATGAAGATAAATTGATTCTAGGAGATTATTTTATTACAGATAAAGTTCATTCTGTTAGAGATTAGTTTTCTGATGATTTTAAATAAAGATTTGATGAGAGAAATAGGTCTGAAGTTTTGAATCTCATCAACATTTTCAAATTTGGAAATAAGCACGAGGAATTGAGAATTCAAACCATGTCGACGAATGCCTTTGGAGAAGAATTATTTCACCAAACAACAAAAGTCTTTCTGCAAGATATCCCAATGTTGTTGATAGAAGACATTATTAAAACTGTCGGGTCCAGGAGCACTATCTGGGTTAAGGCTAAAAACTGTGTCTTTAATTTCATGGTCTAAGGGTATGTTGTTAAGAATAAAGTTTTCTTCCTCAGTAACAATATTGGGGATGATATCAGGTCTTAAATCTTTATCAGTATTATCCCCATTGAAGATATCTTGGAAGTGAGAGATAAGTAAGTTGTCTATGTCTTCCTCATTTTCCATAATTTGATTTCCCATTCTAAGGAAGTCTTGGGGTCTATAGGCTTTTCTAATCCTATGAAGAGAATTATAGAATTTGGTGTTTCTGTCCCCAACATTGAGCCAATTGGATTTAAAAATTTGTTTCTTAAGATTATCTTTGAGATTGAGTAAGGAAATGAGCTTAGAAGAGATGTTGATTTCATGTTGTGAGTTTTGATCAAAACTTGAAGAAGCGTTATCAATTTGAAGTTGATTCAGTTCATCTTCCATAATATTGATGTTTTCATCTATTTCTGAAGATTTGGTTTTGCATCAGCTTTTGAGGGGTTTTTTTAATTTTAAGATTCATCGGGCAAGCAAAGGAGTCGGTTTGGCCCAAAATCTTTTCTCAAGTGTTCTGAATAACTTTAATGCATTCAAGGTTAGAGGACCAAGCATTGTTATATTTTAAAGGGACCCTTGTGATTCTCTTATGAAAGGATAAGGAGAGGAGAATTGGGTGATGATCGGAAGCAATTCTCACCAAAGTAATACTAGATATGTTATCCCATTTGTCAAGGGAAAGTGAGTTAGAGAAGTCTCTGTCTAGTTTTCTAGAAACAGTTCTGTTGTAATGTTTTCTATACCATGTAAATTTAGAACCTAAAAGATTAACCTCTGTAAGTTTGTTTTGTTCAATACAGGCCTTAAATTCCCAAGTGGAAATAGAGGCAGGGGAAGGTCCAAGTTTTTCACTGGATGATAAGATAGAATTGAAGTCACCTGTGATAAACCACGGATGTCTAATATTTTCATTGAGTTGTGAGATATCCTTCCAAAGTTCTCTCCTCGATTGATATCTATTACTGGCATAGAAAATTTTAGTAGAAACCTATGTGTTATCAAAAATAAAATTGCAAGTAATACCCTGACTAGAATAGGAATGTAACGTAACATTCTGTAAGGATAAATGAGCAAGGAGCCATAGAGATTCAGTATATGTGCCATTATTACAGGCTCCAAGGAATGAGTACCCATAAGGGATTTGATGTGATAGAGAATTAAAGTTGATTTTGGGTTCATCAATGGAGATAATTTTAGGAGAGTGTGTGCTGATAAATCATTTAATAACATTTAGAGTGTCATGGTTGGAAATGCCTTGACAATTTCTGAGGTCATAGACCTGGTAGAAATTAACTCCTTTGTGTGCCTATTATGTGGAGAGGATTTGAAATTTGGATGAGACAAGGGGCTGTTGGATGTGGGGAAGGACCATGTGAAGAGATTTGGGAATAATATTGGAATGTCACAAGGCTTGAGTAGAGTAGATAGAAGAGGTAGTGAGGGGGTACTGTTATACTGGAGGAGAGGAGGGTTTTCGTATTTTTTAATCATTATTTTATTAATTTACCTCACAACTAGAAATAATGATGATTCCATTAAAAAAATAGTAATATGTGCATGTGAGTTAGAACCAGATGGTCTTAAATCTGTAGATAAACATCAACGACTCAATAAATCCATTTATTTAGCATTTATAGTAAATTATCTTATTTTACTATTCATACAAAATTCATGTATTTTAGATTAATAGAAAAAATTAAGACTATCATTTTTTTGATGTGTAGAATCCAAAAAAAGAAATCTATCTTTCAAAAATAATTTTCTAAATATGATAAATTTAATATCTAAATAACATCTCTATTTACTTGAAATATAATAACTTTAAAACATTAATTTTTTATTCCATGATATAGATATATTGTACACCCACTTGAATCTTATTTATATACTTTCATATGTAAGGATATTATTCTTTTGGTTATGTTTCTGTTCATAAGGGTGACATAACTATTCATAAGGGCATGTTATGATTCACTAAAAATTAAGTTCGTCATATTATACACCAAATAACTTACTGATCACAAACGTGTATGTCAAATTTTCGAAATTCAACTCAAAGAATTGAAAAACACATGCTTAATAGTCAAATATCATAGAGTAGTTCATTATATGTTGATTTCATGTGATTATATCACATAATTATAAGAAATAAGTTTCCATTAAAAAATATTGGGCCGTTACATTTCCCCCCTTAAGATATTTCACTGTTGAAATTTCATTTTACATTCTAGGACATAAACAGGTGCAAGATCTTTTCCATCGTTGCCTCCTCTAGATCCCATGATTCCTTTTCATACTTATAATTCTTCCATAGTATCAAGAAAAGGTGATTAGTCTTTTTACATAGAACATTATCTCTATAATCTAGGATTTTCACTAGCTACTCCTCATTAGAAAGATCATCCTCCAACTGAACCACCTCTGAAAATATTACATGTAAAGGATCTAGTATGAACTTTCTCAAGAGGATTACAAAAAAGAGTTCATGTACATTGGCCAATGTAGGTGGAAGTTCTAGTTGATAGGCCATGTATTCGACTCAATCGGGGTTTTCAAAGGGCCAATGCACATGGGACTTAACTTCTATTTCTTTCCAATCCTCATGACCTTCTTCCTTAGAGATATGTGTAGAAATACCATGTCTCCAACAATGATCTCAATATCTCATCGATGATTATTTTCATAACTCTTTTTTCAACGTTGGGCTACCTTGATAGGATGCTAAAAGGTTTTCACCTTTTCCACCATTTTATCAACCATTTTAGGTCCTATAAGTTTACACTCACCGACTTCATCCCTACATGATAGAGTTTTTCACATTTTCCCATAAAGGGATTTATATGGTTCTATTCGGATTATCAAGTGGAAACAATTGTTGTAGGAGAATTTAAGTAGTGGAAGATTTTGGTCCCATCCTCCTTGGAATTCCACAGAACACACTCCAAATATATCTTATAGTTTTTGAATAGTCTGATCATATTTTCCATCAGTTTGAGGATGATAGTCCATCCTAAAGTTCTATTTATTTCTTAGATAGTATTGTATACTATTCCAAAACATCAAGGTGAATCTCGAATCATGATCAGATACAATAGATAGTGGTACTTCATGTAGCCTTACCACATCATTTTTGTAAATCCATTCAAGTTTATCAAATGAGAATTCCTATCGAATTGCGATAAAGTGAGTTGTCCTCATAAGAAGATCCACAATGACCCATATTTCATTGTTTCTTATGCATGTCCTTGGAAGTACATTGACAAATTCCATGGTATTTTTCTCCCACATACAGGTTGGTTTTGGTAGTGGTTTCATTATCCCCATATACTTTTTCATCGCATCCTTCACTTACTAACATACTCGGCACTTCGATGTATATTCACTAAATCCCCTTTTAATATTGTCCTACCAAAGGTTTTCTTAGAGTTCTCGATATATATTTTTGATCCCTATGTAAATAGAGATGGTCAAGCGATGTGTGCGATTCAAAATATCATTCTTTATCTATGGAATAGATGGTACACATTATCATTAGCCAAATAATACAACTCTATACACTTCAATAATAAAATCTGAGGATTTATCATTTATGATAGCTTCCACCCTTTTCATAATTTCCACATATTTTCTTTGAGCATCCAATACTATATCCATTAGGGATGGTTCAGAAATCATTTGGGAAAGGATTGATTAGGTTTCTCACCTAATGATTCCCATGTCTATCACTTACCAATCTAAGAATATTGGATAATTTTCAATTCTCATCATTGATAATGATACATGGTCCTTTTTACTTAGTGCATCTGACTCCTTATAAGTCTTACAGGGATGGTAGTGGATTGAGAGGACATAATCCTTGATAGGCTCTATCCATAATTACTAGGGCATATTTAGATATTTTTGTGTGAATATATATATTTGAGACTCTTGTGGACCCTATATATCTCCCACTTCTCCCTAGAAAGATAATTGTTCCTGGTTTTTAATGTAAAGTTCACTACCTCCAACTCCAGATCATGCGTAGTATAGTTTTTCACATTTACTTCCAGCTTCCATGAGGTATAAGATATCACTTTATCATTTTTCATCAGCACACAACCTAATCCATTCCTTGAAGAATCACTGTACACCACCAAGAGTTATCCACTTGTTGGGAATGTGAGTATTAGCATAGTGTTAAACCTTGTTTTCAACTCCTTAAAACAGTCTTCACATATTTGAGTCCAAAAATCATCACTCCCTTCCATTTAATATTGGTCATTTAGTTTGAAAATCATTAAATGTTATTTATAAATCCTTAATAAAACCCAAATATACCCAGAATGCTATGGATCTCTATTACAAATGTTGTCATGGGGAACTCTTCAATCACATTTGTCTTGGAAGGGTCTACAGATGTCCCTTAAAAGGTGGTAACATTCCCCAAGTATGATAATTCCTCTATCTAGAACTCCTATTTTCTGTACTTTTCATACAACTTTTCCCTTCTCAATGAATTTAACACGGTATTCAAATGCTCCTCCTGTTCTTCCTTTCTATTAGAGTATATCAAAATATCATCAATAATGACTACCAAAAAAATTTCATGGTAATCTCTAAAGATTTTACTGATTAAATCCATGAATATTGATGCCAAATTAGTGAGTTTCAAGGTCATCACTATAATATCATAGTGTCCTTACCTTATTATAAATGTTGTCTTGGAAATATATTCCATTCCTCACCTTTAATTGGGGGTATCCAAACTTAGGGTCCACCATTGTTAAATAAATGGCCCCCTGAAGATGATCAAACAAGTCATCTATCCATTAAAGGGATACTTTTTCTTTATCATGGTTTTATTGAGCTCGTGATAATCAATGCAGAGGTAAATTGATCCATATTTCTTCTGGATAAAGAGGACTGGTGCACCCCATTTTGAATCACACTAGCATATAAACCTCATATCTAGATTCCCTTGTAACTGCTTTTCAGGTATTCCAACTCTACAGTGGCCATTCATTAAGGTATCCTTGGTATAGGCAGAGATCCATCAATATGTTCAATTGAGAACAGAACCTCTCAGTCCGGAGGATGACCAAGAAACTCTTTAGGGAATACATCAGTGTAATCCCTCACTATGGGAATGTCATCAAGCATGATTCTCTCCATTATCTCAATTATTTGGGCTATATATGATTTCTCATAAAAAGAAGCATCCACACATGAGACAATGATTCTATGGTAGATTCATCTTCCTCCTTACACAAGTAAAAAATTAGAGGGTGTTTTAGGATTTGAAGAGTGATCCCCCTTTCTGGATAGTTGATATTGGCTTTGTAAAATGACTACCAATCCATGCCCAAGATAACATCAAACTACACAAAAGAACTATGATAATATTTTTTAGGAGGTTCTGTCTAGAAACATAAACTACCGAGGGGTTATAAACCATCGTGAAATAATTTTCCAATTTATCTTCCCATAAATAACTTTTCTTCCTTATTTTTAGGTGGCATTTGAATAGTTATAGTAATCTTCCATGATACGAAATAATTCATAGAACCATAATTAAATAGTACATTATATATTCCTGAGTAAATAACTGATGTACCTTTCCCCACAACATTATATGGGTCCACCTCAGTAGTAGTGATAGCATAATCCCTTCCATGTTGGTATAGTGGTTGTTTTTTATTTCCTCTGACAACCCTTGGCATAGGGAAATTTTTTTCAAAATGTCCATGCTCTTTTCAGTTTTAATACTGCACCACTGGATGAGCATTGATCTGAACCTTCCTTTCTTCTTCAACATTAGTGGAGTTTTTTATATCCCATTGGTAGTTAATTTCCATCTATCCCTGTGTTCCACATTTTTTTCAATTCTTGGTTCCCTTTATATAGTTTCTAAGATAATTCTTCCCATAATATTTACAAGTGGGATATTCGGGATTCATTCAAACGTGGGATTTTTTTGTTCAACCACCCTTGTTTTTTCACATTTCTTTCTTCTTGTCATCGGGCCCATGAGATGAATGAGAGTCTCAAAGCTCAATTTCAACATTTAGTGAACGATGGACAATCACCTCATGACTATCAAATTATCTGATTTCCAACACTATCTATATTCTTGAATTTAGACCACTAAAGAAGTGATCCAACATGATTTTAGTGTTCTTGAGAAAACCAGAGGAGTACCTTTCAATCATTTTAAATATTTCTTCATACACACCTATTGACTCATCTTCCATCTACATGAGACCGAGGAACTCTTTTTCCATCTTGATATGGAGGGATTGAGGGAAAAAATTATTCATAAAAAACATCTAGAATTCCTCCCAATCCATGGACTCAATTTCCTCTTAGGGATTCATATTCTTGATCAGTGTCCACCATTGATCAGCCTCCCCAATAAAATGTTATACTATCATTACAAAGTTATATTCTTATGAGAACTGGAGGATAGAAAATAACTTTTCAATGGAGTTAATCCACTATTTCGTGAGGATGGGATCAGAAAATATTCTAAACATTGAAGGCCATTTCCGAATGAAGGATTATACAACATCATTCTCTTTCCATGGTGGAGGAGGGTGTTCTACATGATTCAAGTTATTAGTTATAACTTGAACTAGATGATCAAGTACTGTGATGATGTTTTGATCACCTTCTCCCATCATATCCGACATATCATCAGAGAAATCATCACATTTCATATCACATTGGTTGTTGGAACGTATGCTTCTATTTCCCTCTATTAACTATGAAAACGAACATAAAATTAGAGTTCTTGAATACATATTTATTGAACATTAAAATTAAACTTCATAATATAAAAGGATAAACTTATAAAGAAGAAGAATTCCCTAACTTTTGATTCCTTAGGTTTATATTTATGTTATCCTCAATCTATTTCTTATCTTATATTCTTATGGGATTTTTTTTCCCATAATAATGGTTTGTACTAATATCATGAATTTACCAAATAATATCCCATGAGAGTGTCAATACCAAGAGTTTATCAAGGCACATTTTCATGAACCATGATACCCCCGGACAATCCCCAAACTCCTTCTTGGAGTTTTCACTCCTAGGTACATCTATACCAGATTTTCTTATACCTGTTTTTATCTAGATAGGGATGTATTTGGTTTATAAACAACTTACTCTATACATTCTATAAATTAGGGGTGTTTTATTATAATTCGTCTCATTCTTAAGGTTCTTACTAAAGTTCTCTATTCCTAATCTCTAAAAAACTAGACCTCCACCTTATACCATATATAATGACCCTATCCTTTTACATATATCACTAAATGATTTATGCATAACTATACATAAAAGTACAATCTAAGGATTGTGAATTCAACTATATTTGAAGACTAGGCACTTAAAACTGAAAACATGTAACAAAATAAAACATTTCTATACATATTCATCATAAAGATCGCATCATATCCATTGTTCTCATACATCATCAAGGGATAACCTAGGGATATCATGAACAACGGGATGAGCTATAATCCCACTAAGGTAATGAAAAAAAAACAAATCCTTAAAACATGGGATAGAAAATATGAAAAAATGAAATAAAAAGGGATTTAACATAAGGAATCATAACAGATAAACATGTATTAATATATATTTGGAATCATTGAAATATTTAAGGTACTTAAAACATGAATTTATTATGAGTCTAGGCTAACTGCCAAGATCGTTTCCCATACTAGCACATACCACAACTAACCGCCATGACCGTTGCAAATAATATCTCATGAGAATTTAAAAAACCCAACGCCTTTGAGATCTATATGGGAACACCCATCGTAACATGTTCATTAATATTCTTTCCACAAAAATAATCATACATAGTCAATCATACATAAAATTAAGGTAACCCATTAAGGGAAATGGGTATCATATTCATGACATAAATCATAATGAATGGGAGTATCATAAATGTGTCCATGAGAGAAATAAACTAATCTAGACGTGGAAATTAATTTTGTAAAATAGTTATATAGCATGAAATGTGATGTAAAAAATAATTGACAACATGTAAGAAGAGTATTTTTGAAATTTATAGCATTAAAACATTTTAGTGCGGTTTTAGAGAAAACACTATAGGGAATTTAAAATAGAAAAAGGGTGAAATCGTTTGTAAAATACAATAAGTGAACCAAGAAGGTTTTCAAAATGAAATAATAAATTTATAAAGACAGTAGTGTCATAAAATAGAGGATATATTGCACTTGAAATTTGGTAAAAATTTGGGAAGTTCCCTTAAAATGAGTTTGCTTACACGGAAGTATCAAGGAGGGAATCAATTAAAATCATGTATATTCTCGAAAAAGAATCAGGGATGGATCTTGAAACAGGAGTTTGGATTATTTAAATAACATTTATATGTATTAAATAAAAATAAAATTCATCTTCATTTGGGTAGAAAAAAATATAGAGAAACATGAAATAATAAAGGCGATTCAGGTAGAATATGTTATGAATTATCGACATAGTATCGATTGTACTTAAGAGTGATTCATGAGAGTGAACATGGTTTCTCATCACTTATAAATCATGAGGGAAGTATGTGGGAGGATAAAAATCATACCCCATCATTAGGTATTACACATAAAATGGGAAAGAATAAAGGATATTCTTGAAAAAAATTGAAATGGAGAGGATCCTTTACGTTACATACGTGGGTGTTCTCCACTTATTATTAATGAAGTGAATAAAAAATTCAGGTTTACTAATTAAAAATTCCATATACTCTTCTATTTGTAAAAAAAATATTATAACCTTTTTACTTTCATTCAAGACCATTTCGATTGGTTATGAGGTTTAATTTCATTGTTTGGTTTTGTTTTCTTTCTAGGTTTTAATAATCAGTTCATGTTCAGATAAATATGTATGATGAAGGTGGTTGTACAGAATTGACATTATACATCATTAATAAATATACATAAGTTAATATTATTTAAAAATTAATTTCCATACTTGATGTGAAGTTGAATCATTTTATAAATCTTTAGTGACATCCTTTGGGTTAATTGGCAGTTTTTTACCACAAAGAACACATTTTGTTTTATAAACCCAAAAAAAATTTAAAAAGGATTCCAGAACAATATATGAGTCATTATATGTATATTATGGTTCGTATTAATGACAAAAATGGTTTCATGACTTGAATTTAAGATGGTAGTGGTAATTGATAAATTGTTGTCCCTCCTTGTGCTAAATTAACACATCTCAAATGGTGTTTCCATTTCATTCATATAAAATATGGGGATAGAAGAGAGGATACTGAATGATCCCATTAACATAATAATATTATAGTACATGTATGTTACTAGATTTTTCATACCATTTGGGTGAAGGTAGGTGAGTAAGGAAACAAGAAGAGAAAAGAACCTAAAAGAAATAAAAGGATTTGGAAGATGAATTTACCTCTTGAATTTAACTCCATTGAGAGCCTCTTAAGAGGACAAGATTTGATATTTTGAAGATACTAGGGGTTGTTGGACGTGGGGAATGATATTGGGGGGGATATTTTAGAATAATATTGGTATGGAACAATGCTTTATAGGAGTGGTGAGAAGAGAGATTGGTGGGGGAGGTTATAGTGGAGGAGAGGAGGGTTTTCAAAAACTTTTAATAATTAGTTTATTAATTTCCCTCAATTATATAAATAGAATTGATTCCTAGACCAAAAACAATTATATGTTCATGTGAGTTTTAACAAATTGTACTTACATTAGTTGATCATCACCAATGACTCAATAAATCCATTTATTTAGCATTTATAATAAATTATCATATTTTACTATTTTTAAAAAATTCAAGTATTTTAGAAAAATACCAGAAATTAACCCTAATAATTTTTTATGTGTATAATTAAAAAATTAAATCATTTTTAAAAAATAATTTTTTAAATATGATTAATTTAAAACTTAATAAAAATCAGAATTTACTTGAAAAATAAATATTTTTTAATTTTTTATTTTTTATTCCATGATATAGGTATATCATACTCCAACATGAATTTTATGTATAAACAATCATATATATTGTTACTATTCATTATCTTATGTCACTATTTATAATGGAAATATTAATATTAATAAGGGTATGTTACTATTCACAAAAAATTAAGTTGGTTATATTATACTCAAAAAAACATACAAATCGTAATTGTGTATGTCCGATTTTTGACATTCACATCCCAAAAGTGACCAAAAATATTTAATGGTAACATAGAACTTATTAGTTCATTATTTGGTTATTTCTTGTGATTATATGACAATGTTATATGAAAAAAATTTCTATTGAAAAGTATTGGGTCGATACAGTTTCACTGGTGGTATATGTCAAGATCAACAGCAAATGTATGGGACAATGAATCATCTTGCTCATCATTTTCCAAAACCAAAATTCCATCACCAATCTCTTTGGAGAAATAATAATAATAAAATAAACCAATGGATCAATAGATAATTAATATAATCATCAACCCTTATACATATAAAAAGGGTATCGCAATTCTTTTAATCATTAACCATGATCATTCATTAAGTGGTATGGCATTGATATATATTGTTATTCATCATCAATAACCCATTAAAAACATTTAATCTAAACAAACATCATGAACTTAGTCGTTCAATGTAATTAATCCTTTTAATTAATAAAGGCATCTGAATTTATTATGTAGTTTCAAATAATAAATAAGAATGTGTCGTTATAAAAAAAAGAAATTACCTAAATTGAAAATTACATTTGTATTTTATGCCAATAATGTTCGAGGTGATTCCATTCTATAAATCTATATATGAAAATGGTAAATTTAATTTACTAACATAACTAAACATTAAGCAGTAATTCTAGGAATTAAACCTTTTAATTATAAAGGGATTTTAAGTGATAAGGCACCAAGTGTGTCCATAATTGAGGTTCAAATCCATTAATTAATAACCATAGATAATAAGAATTATGGAAATATTAATATATAGATTTATAATGAAGAAAATAATTTTAATAAAACAAACAACAAATTTAGAAATGAGGCCCAAAATTACATATATGAAAAAAAAATTATAGAAAAAAATTATTTCACTAGCCTTAGGGTATTTAAGGACTCCATGTCTGATGGTGGCCTCATATTCAAAGTATATTGGAAGAAAACCAAGAAGCATTAAAACACTTCAAAAATTTGGTGAATGATCATTCACTAAAATATCACGACATACAAGAATAAAATATTATAATGAAAGAAAAAGTTATGAGGATATTATGGTATGATACCAAAATCTAGCCACATATCATTATTAGGAGCTTAGATCCATGAGATATCAAAATACTAAGAAGATATTTATGTAGATCTACATGAGGAACAAACCAGGAATATACACTAGAATTTAAGAGGAAGAATATAGTGTTTAAAATTTTTATTAATCAAGTTTATAATTTTAAATTGACCAAAAAAGATAGGGGTGCGAAGTTTTGATGCACTGTTTGGAAAAAACGTGCTCATCCCACTACCAATGGAGACACCCTACATTATTAAGGCTTAATTATTTTCTAAGTATACACAAATCATGAAATATATATTTATACATTTTTTTGAAATCCCAAAATCTCATGTACCTTAGGTCTCAAAATTATAGAAAAACAGTGTTTCCCCTACTTGTAAAAAATTTCCATGCACATTTACCACACACGGTTTTTACTTACCTTATGGTAACAGCGCTGTCTACCATGTTTTCCAGTTTTCTGGAACTCTAGACTATGAATAAGCCTTAGACACTCATGTTTCCATCTATAGAATATATTTCACATATAAAATGATAAAACAAATGAAACATGTTATAAAACAAATTATTTCCACCATAAAAATAATGGTCATAACACCCCCCACCCCAATTAGGAAACTCATTCCCATATTTTTCTCATGAGGGTAAAGAGGTATTGTCTAAGAATAACACATTCCACTGAGCTCGTATATCATCTTCAAGTTCCCTGGTCCTCACTTATACTCAGTTGTTCTTCCATTGAACCTCTACAAATGATACTGACCATCCCCAATGTGTCTCAGTCTAGGATTTGTAATATATAGTAGACACTTATCAATGGAAGTATGCATCTGTAACTCATCCTCATCCAGTTTACATACATATTAATGATCTCAAAAATACAATGTATGATAAGATACATGACATAAATATTTTATAGATGGTTATATCTGAGTATTTGGAATCTTATGAGCCACTAGTATTATCCATTTCAAACCTAAAAGTGTCCAACGAACCAAGGAAAGAGGTTACCCTACCTCCAAATACATCTATGCCTCATCTAGGGAGAAACATGTAAGAAAACCCAATCTCTAAACTCAAACTCAATTGGTATTTTGTGTCTGTTGGCATATGATTTCTATCTAGGATGTGTTTTCATCATGCAGTTTCTAATCAATTGGGCTCATCTAATATTCTATTGGATAATACATTTTACTACTTTTGTTTCAACTCTGCCTCTAACTAGAACATAGGTGAACAAAAATTTCAATCATATAAGGATTTATAAGGAACAATCTTAATGGTATCTATAATATTTTTTTAGTATAAATGATAATATATAGGGGTATGTGTTTCTCCTATGAACCCATGAAATAAATAAAACTCACAAGTATAATATCCCATAACACATTAATCTTCATATTTATAAGTCTTTGGTCTGAGGGTCATATGTCATTCATAGAATCACCTATGCACCCAAGGACCTCTTTAACCCTTATTAGGACTATGAAATAATGTGAGAATTTATCTCAGGAATGATAGATCACTGAGATCCATAAAGACCAATGACCTACCTAATGTATATCCTCTCCATATCACCTATATACATGTGATCTCATTGAGGTGATAAATCTGAGACCTTCATCAGACCATCAATGAAAATCCACAATACATTATTTCCACGACATGATCTTGGAAAACACGCCATGAAATTCATGGAAATAATGACCCATATACACTCATGAATGGATTGTGTCTGTAAAAGTCTTTTTGGATGCTAATGTTCCACCTCAACCTTTAGATAGGTGTAAATATATTGAAAAATCAAGATATCACATGTTTCATAGTAGGCCACCAATACTGGTTCTCCATGTCTTGATACATCTTCGTGACTTTAGGATGCACTTACAATTTTGAGGGATAATATACCCACATTAGCTACTCTATGATATCTAATGGGATGAATACATTCTAATGGAATAGTAATAAATCATCCTCATCCATTGTTCTACCCAACGATATATCATTATCTGAGAAACATTAGTTCAAGACGTGACACTATGGACCTAAATGTAGTATCATTAACATCCATTCCCAAAGTGGTGGTGGTCGATGGAAAGTCTAAAAGGATGGTTTTCCTCTAATCCTAATCAACATAAATAAGCATATATGAGAACAAGTCCATGATCTCTCAATTTCCCCAGGCCTCTGGAACATCATGTGTCTGAGTCTTCGGGCACAATGCATCAGCTTCAACATTTCTTTTTCCATCCATATAGGAATGCTCAGAATTGATGGAAAGGAGATACTAAAACCATATAAACAAGAAGATATTTATATCATAATATATAAAGATGTACTATAGTATTTTCTGATCAGTGAACATCACAAAAAACTCTTTAAGTAAATAACTCATCCAATAGTATAAATCATGCACAACAACAACTAGCTTGTGGTCCATTGTCGGGTAATTCTACCCATGATGCATCAACTAATAAGTCCTTTGAAAAATGACCCCCTTATCCTAAATTAGAAAAATTGTAATCTTAATACCTGATTCATCAATGTAGACTATATATTCATTTCTATTTAAAGAGAAATCGGTATCAACGATGAAGTCAAACTTCCCTTATACATTTGATAGGATGTGTCATGAGATTCTAATCACACAAACAATACATTATTATTTTTCAATCCTGGAATTGGCACATCATGTAGTGATAAATACTAGATGATTCATCTTTAATACCTAGTTATTCCCATGAATCTAAGGATTTCATAGACATATTTTGGATTCTCCTTGGAAAATAACACCCTCACATTCTCTTTTTTTATGAAAAATCATGAGTCTAATATAATATATCCTAGGAAGTGGACATTGATAATATAAAATTGTACTTCAATATGCATTGAAAAAATATGGTGCTCTATCAGTGTATTTAGGGAAATATCAAGATGATTTCATAGGATGTTTCTATATTATGGATAAATTAACATATCATCAAATAGAATACCATCAATAAATACAGATAAAAATGGAAACCCCGATTCATATGATCCTTGAAAACATAAGCTCTGGTCATGATATCGAAAGACATAACTAGGTACTCGTAACGACCATATCATTGTGAATGTATTTTATCAACAATACTCTATAATTTATTATGATTTTGAATCTAAAAAATAACCTATTTTTACTGATGATTTTACATTAAGTGTATTTGAGAAAATTAATATACTATATAATATTTATTTTGAAATTAATATCAATATATTCATTTGCAAGGGATATTTATAAAAGTGCTCATTATGGGTTTTTATATATTTTGGAAACATTGTTCATACCCTACATGAATAATAATAACGTAAGGAATAAACCCTATGATTTTACAGATCATAGACCTTACGTTTCTATTCAACCTTACCATGGATAGAGAATGCATGGTATCTCAACCCTACATTCAGTATAGAACATATAGTTAATCAACCCTACATCATTAGAAATGTATTTTTAAAGAACCTTACATTCGAAAGGAAACATAAATTTTTCAATATAAGAATGTATGGTTAATGGACCATACCAAAGTAATAAATGTATCATTTTATTGATAAATTTATGGATCGTCAATGTTGCATTTCTGATCAACCTTACATTTGAGGGATGAAAGATACAAAGTAGAACACTACATTTTGTATTTTTTGTTTTTATGAAGGAATAATACATTTGACTTTTCAAGGTCAAAGATTAAATCTATGATATTTTGTTTGATTTTTTAAATTGTCTTGAGGGTATTTCATGAATTTTTAAAACACTTTCTCAGCACATTTAAAGCTCATTATATTTGATTCAAATAACCACCTTCAATGGATAAAATCACAATTATTATTAAGGGATGTTATGAAACACATTGTTTATTAATAAATTTAATATATACATTTTATCAAAAGTATTTTATTGATCTGGAAGTATGATGTAGGATAATTTCTTTATATTTTCTATTAGTGTGACATTTTTTGTTTTAAGACATGATTCTTTCAAGGGATATATTTTATTATACAATCATAATCTGGTGAAAATATTTTCAATGTTCCACCACAAATAAATAACACTAATAAAGGACAATAGTTTTGATATATACAAGTTCTATCTAAATATTTTTTAAACATGTTTATACTATATTTTTTGTCGTTTTTATATAGAATATCTTTGTGCAACCTAGATCACGTCAAATTTATTTTTTCGTGAAGAATGTAATTTTTTATGAAGAAGATCCATCTATTATCTATTTTTACTACTATAATTTGTAAGATCCACATGTTATTATCAAATCTAAATATTTTGATTTATTGGGGTTTTAACTTCTCATACCAAGTGGTGGTGGAGTATCTAATTCTCAGTCTATGATTTGGATTTTCAGTTCCCTATTAAAGAACTATAAGGATCTATTCTATTTTGCATTTTTATAATGGTTTCAATCATCGGACCATAGTTATGGAATTTTAGACTTGTGATAAGAGGACCATACTATTTAAATTCACCACCCTCATAGAGAGATCAATTGGTGGAGTGGAATAAGGGATATTTATTCCCCAAACCACTATAAAAATTTGTGTTTTTATTTCTATTTTCCACTGAAAATTATTTTTATAGAAGTAAACATTGTATATCTGACTAAATATCATATGGGTGTTAAATACAATATTTTGGATGATGATTGAAAAAACAAAATTCACTGACTCATTTGTAACTTTGTATATTCAAACCTAAAAATTGGTATCAATGATTATTTTTTGGATAAAACTATAGAAAGCTAAAAGTATAAGATCTATACAAAAATGGAAATAAATAATCATAGAGAAGTAATACCTATTTTATGCACTAGATGCACTAATGGTGATAAATACGGATTTTGGAAATAATGGAGGATCTTATATCTAATGAATATTGGATCCAGATTCTACTAAAAAATTATTACTCCTTATAAGATTCCTAAAAAAATAAAAACATGTAATGAAGCAACAGAAGATGAATATGATATGAATTCAACATAAAGGAATATTTTTATTTTCAATCATGGACCAAATGAATTTAATCATGTATCAAAATGTCCTTCTACCTATGATATGTGGAAAAACATTGCATTTTCCTTTGAAGGAATATAAATTGAAAAACACATGTGGTATACTACTGGAAAATTGAAATTTTACACCATTAAAATTTTTGATGTATAATGCATCTCACAAATGAAAAAAAGTCATAAATAAATAGTAAAAAATATTTAAGGCAAAGGAGAATCCATCAAAAAATATGATCATGCTTCAAATGTACTTAGAGTACTAACTTTTAAATGGAATGGCACATCTCCGGCTATTCGTCAATCATCACATATTAAGGATTTAGCAATGAAGGATATAATTACGACACCAATGATTTATGAAGAAGAAATAAAGGATGAAGTTGTAAATCATAAAATAATTTTGAATAAAGAAAATACTACAATGAAAGTGACATCTAAAAATATGAACATAATAACAAAGCAATAAATCAAAAATAAGGAAAAATCAGATTCCTTAGATTCTGAAATAAAACTGGCTCCGCTAGAATTTTAATTCAGAAAATTATTCCTGAACAATATAGGATTGAAGGAATCCTTCAAGAGAGATGGGAAATAACAAAGGTAATTTAAATGCTACAAATGTAAGAAAATAGGTCATATCGGACTATAATTTACTCGGCTAAAAGATGAAGAGAAAAGGCCAGAAAATAGATATCAAAACAATACAAATTTCTATAATAAACTGAAAAGAGTAATAAGAGCTAAATTTATTGTATCTGAAGACCCTAGCTTCTTTTCAATGTCTGATTTAAAAAAATATTAATTAAATGTAGAATCTATCTTATGATTTTTGTCTTTAAAAGATGAAAAAGGTACACACTAATTACCCTTATGATTCTAATTTTGGTAATTTTTCAATGACAAATTAGTTACCTACTAATCAATGATTGAAGAAAAATATGATTATTTGATAAAGAAGTAGAAGTCCTAGAAAGGTATTCATAATACTATTTTATAAGAATGATATATTATACTGAAAAAAGATACTGATTTAGTTGATAAATTCAACTCATCTATAACAAGAAGTATTGATCATGAAAAAAAGAATAAAATAATTGAAACTTGATGTTGAATCTCATAAGAGTGCTGCAATTAATTTTACAAAATGAGAAAAATTCCAAAATGAGAATCTTGGATTCAATTTCATTAAAGGAGAATGATATTGGAATATGAAGTAAGGGTGAGAAATCTAAAATGTATAAAAATTATTTTTCCGTAATTAAAATAATTATATATTTTATTATTGTGGAATAGAAGGCAATATCATGAATAACTATTATTTGAGAGATCCAAAATTTTTTGATATTAATAGAGATATTATTTCCAAAATATTTTTTGAAGAAATTGATACCCGTTTTAGAAAAATAACTCAAATCTGGATTCACGTATCTCTACTAGAAAACACTTTTTTACCCAAGAAACCATTGGTACCAAAAAAACATTTGTTTAAATGATTTATCATGAAACATGCTAGAGAAAAAAAATGATATATTGTATATGCATAGTATTGGTTTGAGAAATATTAGTTGATATCCATTAAACATTCATATTCTAAATCAAATGGATGGTGGTCTTGTCACTTTTTTTGTTAATGCCAATGGAAAAATAGTTGGAGTTTTATTTGTTTGATGTCAAAATACCATCTCAATCATCAAATTACTATATGTACAAGGAATGAGGAAAAATATTATAATTATTTCTATGCTTTGTGATGATGGTTTTTAGGTTTATTTTTATAACAATTCCTTCTTATTTTTCAATAATTTTTTTCTTAAATATAGAGCACCATGAAATTAACATGTTTATACTATGGACTCAAAATCAATGCGTAAACCCAAAGTGAATTTTTTAATAGATAAATGAATGAATCACGGAACTGGCATATGAGAGTTGGTCATTATATTGTCAAATTTTTAGATATATTTTCTATGAAATAGTTCTTCTATGATTTTATTTGATTTATGTAAAATAATGATAGATTTTATCAAGAATGCCAAATTTTCAAATAGCATATATGTTCGTTTAAATAGATTAAAATAATTTATGCAACTAAACCTTTAAAAAATAACCATAGTGATCAGTTTGGACAATCTAAAGTATCATTTTTTTATGTTAAATTATAATGTTTTTGTTTTTCTAGTTGGTTATTCAATATTTAACAGGGTTTTTATTCTAAGACTCAAAAACTGAAGCTTTCACAATTTTTTTAATAATTATAAATTTATTCAAAATGAAAAATAATTGAAATAATATTATTAAGAAGTTATCAAAATGGTTAATTTTAGAATCAAAATTTCAATTCCATTTTCTCTTATTTATGAATTAAATGTACCTTCTCTTCCCCAAGAACAACTCAACAAAATGGAATTGTTGAAACAGTAAATTGAACTATTCATGAGATGGAATGGTCTATGAAAAATTAATATAGTCTTCCTACCTATTTTTTTTTTGCAGATGTTGTAAGCACATCCTATTATATCATCCAAAGAGTTTTAATTTAGCCAATTTTCAAAATGAAACCCTATGAAAATTATAATAAAATAAATAAAAAATAAAATACATTAATGTTTTTGGATGTAAGGTGTATATCATGAACACTGATGATAGTCTTGGTATGTTCGATCCAAAATATTATTAATAAATTTTTTAGGATATTCTGCTAACTCAATAGCCAATATTTTGTTTAATAAAAATTCAAGGGTTGTTGGAGAATCATTTCATGTGATGTTTGATGAAAATGAACCTCTCATTAAATAAAAACATCAAACTGATAAAGTCACTAATTCACATGACAACATGACACTTTTACCCCTTGATGATAATTTTGGAGATAATATTAACAAAATTCTGTCAAGTTCAGATTAACGTGATATTAAAGAAATTAAAAATGTCCTTCCTAGACAATATATAATCCTAAAGAACCATCCTATAGAAACTAATATAGGAGACCTAGACACAATTATTAGATCCGGATGATATTTTGGAAACCTATCTGAATTCTCTACATTTGAATCCCAATTAGAACTTGTGACTAAAGAGGGCACAATAAATGATGAGGGTTGTATGTGATCTATACATGAAGAGATAAATCAATTTACTAGGATTGAAGAATTGTAACTATTATAGAGTCCAACCAATTATTCTTTTGTCGGAAGTAATTGGGATTTTAAGAAAAAAATAGGATGACCAAGGGATCATTGCTAGAAATAAAGATACATTAGCATCTAAATGTTATATGTTGGAAAAATGTATATATTATAATGATACTTTTTCTCCGATAGCTAGATTAGAGTCAATAACATTCTTTTAATCCTATACATATCATACGAATTTTAAATTATATAAATAGATGATAAATATACATTTTTAAATGGTTATTTAATGGTGGGAGTATATGTTGAACAACCTCTTAGTTTTGTTAACCCCCTTTAACAAAATTTTGTTTTCAAAATTTCTAATGCTCTCTATGGCCATAGACAAGATCCTAGAGCATGGTTTGAAATATTGAGTTACAATATTTTTAAAAATTGAATTACTATTGGTTTTCCAAATCCTATACTTTTTAAGAAAACTGTTTTCTCTATTAATTTATAAGTTCAAATTAATATTAATGATGTTATTTTCTGTTCGACTAATAAAAATCATTGTAATTTATTTCCAAAATTATTGAAAAATAAGTTTGAAAAAAGTATGATAGGAGAACAGGAATTATTTTTAGGGTTTCATATTTATCAAAAATGATTATGAAATTAATTTATATCAAAGTATGTATATTATTGATTTATTTAAGAATTTTGGACATGAAAAAAACAATAAATACACAACTCCCACGTGTACCAATATAAAAAAAAATATTTGGATGAAGCGAAAAATTTAGTGGACAACATGTTATATGGAGGTATGATATGGTAGTTTGTAATATCATACATCTAGAAGTCCACACATTATGTTTTTCATGTGCTTATGTTCGTGATTTCAATCAAATACAAAATAATCTCATCTTACCACTCTTACAATATTTTTTAGATATTTAAAAGGAACTGTTTTTAATCTGTTAATTACCCCAAATATTCTCATTTAAATTCATTTTCTTCTTTATATGATGATTTTTGAGGTTTTAGGTTCGATAAGAAATGTACCTTAAGAACTTGTTACTTTTTAAGAAAATAATTAGTATCTTGGAAAAGTAAGAAAAAACACTTAGTTTCTCCCGTCAATAACTGAGGCTGAAAATGTATGTACTAGAATTTGGTGTTCACATGAATTATGGATGAAAACATTATGCTAGACTTCTGATTAAATTTTAATAACATACCTATTTTATATAAGACTATTAGTACGATAAATATTTCAAAAAATCCTCTAAGTCATTCCAAGACTAAGAACATTGATATAAGGAGTCATTCTCTATGAGATCATGTTCCTAAAAAGGATATATACATATTATTGTTTAATACTGAAGATCAATTAGTTGATCTTTTCACTATCCCATGTCCCATTGTTATTAAAGGTGAGTTCAGATTATTTATTTTTAATTAATTATTTTCTTTGTTATTTTAAATTAATTTTTTTTATTCAATAAAATTTTTATTTAATTTTTTATAACATTTTTTATATCGAATTTCGTAATTTTCTTATTTTCATAAATAAATATTTTCCAATTTTTTAATTTTGTATTTTCAAAACATATTGATGATTAAACTATGTAACTAGCACAGTAAACTATGTCGTGTCATTACCTTTCAGAATCCTTTTGAATTACCATACATTTTTTGAAACATTTCTCATATGAAAACCATATTATTACTCCTAATCCCTAGAATATTAAAACCATCATACTTCAGATTCTAAAAAATGGTGAAGTCCCAAAGAATTGATGAAGGAGAACTCAGTTAACTAAAGCATCAATGTGTTCCATCATGATAGATTCTTCGAGGAATGGTTTAAGATTTCGAATGTATTTAACAAACAATCCTTCTTTATAAGAAAGTACTAGTGTTTCATGGTTTTTAATTTTTATTAAATAAGGAAAATATAGATTTTGTTTTAGAGGTAGTTATAAATCATTTCTATAGTATTGTTCAATTTAATTTTGGTGAAACATAGGATAATGTAACTATGAGAATAGAAGACAATATTTTTTAATTTTCTCCAGTTGAAAGAGATTAGATTATTAAATTCCCTCATGAAGGTGTATTATATTTTTACCATGAATATATTTGAAATAATGATCATAAGTCAATAGATATAAATTCATTTCTGTTTGTATATTCAAACATTGAAAAAAAATTCCTTATGGATCTTGAGGAAGATAAAAGTATGGGATATGTGTATTAAACTACAATTTCCCCAAGAGTTGCTGAAACAGAGAAACTTTTGTCTCTAGATATGTACATCATTTTTTTTGCATCAGTGACATAAAGATTAATTTTCATAGATACAAGTTGAGAAATTTAAATTATAGTTTCCTTGTAGAAGCTCAGATGTCTTCTTATCCTTATGGAAGGATACGTTCACTAATTATGTTCAAGAACAATTTGATTCATTATTTTGATGCAAGAGTAATATTTCATCACAGTAATGTCATGAATGATGGTACTCTAAAGATGTTTGGTTTTTATTGTATTATTATGAAATGAAATAAAATACTATTTGGTAATGATCACCAATAAAAGTATGGATAAAATTTTATGTGGAGAAAGTTCCTACAATAAATTATAGAATTGGAAAATCTAGGACTCAAGTTGTCTCTAAGTATACTAAGAGAAAATTGATATTTGATTTTGTAGAAAATCATGAAGAATAATAATAAGAAGTTGTATAGGGTCTTATTATGGAACCAAGAAACATAGAAGAAACATCCCATAAATAGTTGGTGTTAGGATCTAGAGAAGCTACTCGTTCGTTTCATTTGGATGAACCAGTATATGTAGAAGAACGATAAGATAAAATTCTGATTCGATGGCTTTGTGATGATCCTCAACAATTTGATCAGGTTAAAAATGAAGTTGATTGAGAAGAAGTAGTATAAGAAGACACATCCCATGTGAAAAAAATGATAAGATCAGTCAATGAGGCCACAAAATTTGTTGAGAAATAGACTATATCATCCATTGATATGTATTCAGAGATTTATGGATCTATCTCATGAAAAAATACAAAAGTTCGTGAAAATAGTTTCTATTCTAGTGAAAATCCTATTGAGAAGTTCTTTGTTAATTCCTTAGTTATTGTGGCCATTAATTAGTCCAACAATCCAGATAATGGGACCTAATAATTGTTGATTAATCAGATTGAGGATGTTGTGATAAAGTTCAATTAGGTTTAGTAGGATAATTATATTCATAGACAGGAGATAAGGGATAGTCAAATTTTTTTAATGATTTTTTGAATTCATTAAACCCAAATATAGTGTTTGAGTGTTTTTAGAATTGGATTCATGAAATTAATGAACAGTCAGTGTCAACAAATGATTTTGATTCTTTTTTTAGGAAAATTATTGATCAGATTAGAAATATTGTGTTTTAATCAGTTTCCTAAAAATATTTTTTAGATATGAAATGGTATTTGGGATTCCAGTTTGAGTTAATCATGGGATGTGTTAGTCAGGATAGTGCGTCTACCTTTTCCCCTTAAACCTCTCCAGAGGTGATTAGAATATTTCAACAAGTTACACCTATCATGGATGATATGAATGGAAGGTTGAAAAACCTTCCGTTCAACATATCTATTTATGTCTTATTAGACAACCAATGATTTATTTTTGATAAAGAAAACTCAAGGAATCCCATTATCAGGTTTTTGATCAACAGGTTGAGTGATTAGTTAGTTCAATTTTTGCAGAAAGAGGAGAGTCTGCATGAGTTTTTGAAAGTATATTTAGTTGAAAATCATCATGTGTGTCAGTATTCTATAATTTTGATAAGGATGTTTTAGAGATCATATTATAGAAATGTTGTTGTACATAAGGTATAACTATAAGTTTTATTTCATGATGTTTAGGCCCATAAAGAACTAGTACAAAAAATAGACCATGACCATACTCTTTTACCTCCCACCAAAATATTTGTCTGACCATTTCCTTAGCCTAACTGTCAACTGTATTTATACAAATTTTATTAATGAAATTTCAATATTTTTATTTTTTGTGCATTATATGGTATTATTTCATGTTTATCTATACTTTCATAATCCCTATCTTGTTTATCCAAAATGTACTTTTCAACAATCTTTTACTTTTCTATGTAAAATTGAAATGTATTTTAATATTTTATTTTTACAATTCCATTTTCATATCAGAAATTGTTGGAGAAAATTGGATGAACACAACACTTCATTTTATAAAAATAAAATATTAAGTCAATGTTTTTTGAATATTTTCTATAAATAAATTTTATAAAATTTCTTCAAATATTTTTACAAAATTATATATTATTTTAATAAATTAATGGAGTTTGTGATTATGAAAATGTGGGATATTTTTGGGCATGTATTTTATCTAAAATAGTCTATAATTTATTGTTATTTTGATGATCAAAATACCTTTGTTTATTTGACTAATTATTTAACATTATATATATTTCAACGAATTGATATTATTTATAATATTTATTTTGAAATTATTTTGATGGTTGTAATTATCAATGAATATTATTTAATGTTTTCTAGAAATGTTTTAATACATTTTGGAATCACTTTTCATACCAAATGTGAAGGAACATATTGTTATAAATAAATGTTATAATTTGTTCAACGTGTGTGGATCATGAACCTTGTGCCTGTATTCAAGCTTATTCTAGATGGAGAATGTATAGTATGCCAATCTTATATTCAGATCAGTACATATGGTTAATCATCCCTATGTTTTTATAAAATTATTGTTAATGAACCTTAAGTTCAATAGGAACATTACACTTGATAAGAGCTAAAAGTATGTCTAAAGAACGCTATGTAAGTCACGAACCTTAAATTTTTTAGGGAAATGTATGGATCATCTACCATAATTTTATGCTCAACCATACCTTCAAGTGATGAATGCTATATCACTGAACCCTATGTTTGGTATTATTTTTTTGTATGATGGAACCCTACTTTTGACTTTTTAACATTGGAGATTTAATCCATGATATTTTGTGTTATTTCTATAATGGTATTGATGGTTTTTTAAGCTATTTTAAAACAAAATTTTAACTAATTTAAGGATTCCTATATTTATTTCAAAGAAATTTATTCAATGGTTTAAATTTCTAATATTGTTAATGGAAGTTACCACTCCTAGTTTTATTTAAAATTTGAATTTCTATAATTTATTTGTGGACTTTTCTGGATCTTGATGTCTAAATTATGATATATGATTTATATATTCTATCAGTTTACCATTTTCTTTAAGAAATTATTTTTTCATAGGGCATATTTTCTTATAAAATTGTACTCTGGTGTATGTATTTTTACATTTCTACTAAAAACAAAAAACTATAATAGAAAAATACACTTTTTGAGATATAAATTTTTTATCTAGTTATTTTGTAATCATGTTGCTACTCTATTTTGTTTTTAATTTTTTATTGATGATATTTCTACATCCAGGATCGCATCTGACTCATTTTTTTCCAAAATAATATTATTTATGAAGATGAATATCCATCTACAATTAATTTTTTCTTGTGGAATTGTTAGGTTGAACCTATTATCAAGAAAAAAACTCATTTTTTTAATTTTTAACTACTCGTACTCAGTTGTTGTGGACTATGAGCTACTCGATCTATGTTATGGATTGTCAGTACTCTATTAATGAACCATAAGTATTTTATTTGTTTTTCCATGTTGAGAATGTGTAAAGTTTCTACACTAAGTTTTGGAATTTTGGTCTTGTAATAACAGGACCATATATGTGAAATTCCCTAATGTCTCATATAAAGAATTTTGTGGGGTTGACTAGGGAATATTTGTTCCTCAAACCACTATAAAAAGTTACATTAATTATTTTTTTTCTATTCATTAAATTTTTTATTATTTAAAAATGGTATATCCATATAAATCATAGTTGGTGTCAATATCAATAACCATGGAAGATTTTTGAAAAGACAAAATCCCCCCCTCTTGTGTTACCTTGTATATTCCTACTAAACACAAACCCGATCATAAACCATTCATGGTAATTCTATGAAATTGAAAAAAAACCTCATGATAACCTGACATTAAATTAATCATTTGAAACACACATTCTCCTCGGAGATGATAAAAAATGTCTTCTATTTTAGGAAATGGACACATGTTTCTTATTATCATATGGTTTAATCAATGGTAATACAGATAAAGCCTGAGGGTATTGTCCACCTTCTTGTAAATTTTCATAGGGTAACCTCATGGAAAAGTGATGATACATATAATGTCTCCATGATTCAAATCTTATAACTACTTATTTTTCTCTAGAACCTCAATATGTGTCATATTATAAGGAGTAACGTTCATTTGGTGATCTATTGGGACTTTATCAATACTAAATTATACCTATCAAATTAGAAGTAGCCAGAAATGTTTTCTGGGATTACTTCCCTAAAAAATTCAATTGATAAAGATAATACATTGTACTATAACTGCTAATATTTGAAGAATATAGTGAAAATCTGAGCAATCACACTTCCAAACCTCCATTTCTCGGGTATATATTGAGTCGCATAGACATCCCATTCTTTACTATGCACATTCCAAACTCCATCTGTTGATGTACACACCACCCTATGATAAATATATTATCTGTGGTAAACTATCCAATCCATTTAAATAATTACATCAAATACCATCATTTTGAGGATGGAAAGATTGTATAGGAAGAGATATCTTCCTACATAAGGTGGGAATGAATCCCAAAGGTTAATTCTCTCTCATTGGATACCTAATAGAGAATCAACCATCATTACATCAGAAAATTATTCGATCATGTTGGCCAGAATTTTTAACATACCTCTGATATAAATTTTTTTTCTTGCACCTATTTCAAATAAAGTAGGAACTAATGTGGATGGTACTATATTAGTACATTCATCCATGGGTGGTCTGTCACCATGCCAATCCAGCATTGACTGCACTGAATGTAATTATTTTGTACCATGTCCCTGAGTCACATCATGAATACCCTATGTAAGAATTCTCTTCTGGCATTGAGAGTCTTAACTCTAAAAATCCCTTCCCAGTGACCACCTCAACCTGAGTTTTTGGTGGTGTTGTAACGTCCAACCAAGAGAAATCCTACATTCCCCAAATGGAATGTGGATTAAGTTTTGGTACATTATCACTATGAACTAATGGAAATTCCTTGAATAATCCCTATATATAACCCTTTAATTCCATTAGATATTGTATGCACTGAGATTTTTTATGTGATAGCTTCCCACACTAGTGATGTATCAAGAAGTTATCAATACAAGTAGCCTAACTCCTTTTACCCCTTTTTGAAACCTCAATGAAACTCTATAATCCACTAGTACAACCAATTATATGACAAGGTTCTGAACCACCCAAAATCACACTATTGAAATCCATCAACTTCCACTAGATAACAGAGTCTATATTGACTTTATTAAAAGTAGTCATCAATAAAAAAATTGACCTATGATCATATGGTGTATACTGTCCCATCCTTGAACTTCATGGTTTTCATGAGATCATCACATACTAGATTAATTACAAACCATTTTATCTCTATAAAACGATATGAATAATCCATGTCCAAAATGGATCCTTACTATAAGTCCATAAACTACCTATCATGGTCATTCATTCTAATATATGGAATAAAATAGTGGTATAAGATTATGTATTAATATTTCCAAAACATAACCCTATAATGATCATCTTGGGTAATTACATCCCACCATCACTTGGCATAATCATATAAAATATTTGTAGGGTGGTTTACCCTCATCTCTTGAGGAATATCACGATTTTCCATTATATAATAAATAGTTTGATCCATGTCACATCAGTATGTTGTCCCCTATATCATGAAATAGTAGGGGATGATGATTCTAAAACAACTGAGTAAACTCTTCCCCATGCGAGGAAGGTTGAGTGACAGCATATAGATATTGAATCATATGAAAAGAACCTCACAAATCTGAGTATTAGTTCCCATATCAAGAAATTTAAGAGGTTCCACATGTGGAAATGTAGGAGGAATCACTGGTGGATAAGGGCCCACCACCTTCGGTGCATGGTCATCACAATGTATAGGTTTAATGACTAGAGGATCTCATGGAGTTATGATTCTGTAATTCCAAAATCATGCATTGAAAGGATATTTAATATTATAAATATTGCATATAGAAAACATGAAAACGTACATATCCATCCTATGAATAGATCACACTTGTATGCATGCTCTAAATTACATGTTCTGTCATTAATTAAATGACTATAATGGCCACATTAACATAATATATAGACCACTACCCACTACAATGGACATGATCATGCATAGGACATATATCAAATGAATAATATGAGAATTTCATTCTTAAATAGATATTCATTTTAGCATTGTACTCATTTATATATTTGAAATATTTTTCAATGGTTTAATTAAAAGGATATCCATTTTGTATCCTTTATCTCCCCTAAACCTCATTTACAGAAATATAGTGGCTACTTAATGGATACCATAACATGTTATAATTCATCCAGACAATGGTCCATGGCTCAATGATCCATAATTGACTAAATAAGATATCTTCTTTATGTTATGTAAGAACAAAATTTTAGGTTATGGAATGAAAGTTACATTTCAATTATGTTTTCTATGTCCTACAAGAAATTTTATCATAATTCCATAGAAAATCATGTCACAAATAATATCTAATAGGAAGATTCATTCCCAAAATAAACATATCTTTGAAAAATGAATGGAATATTAGTCCTATTATTACTATAATGATGAATGTATTGAAACAATATCATTTTATTGGGAAAATATAAAATAAATTTTCATTTAAATAATACCAATTGTAATAACATCATAATATGTTTTCTTCTGTCAATGGTGAAGTCATATCAACCATTACTTGCATATAAAATAATAATAATTACATGTCCAGGGAAAATTGGTTATCCCCAATACATGGGCTTGCTATGGCTGAGTACAGTCCCATTACGAATTTCTATTAAATCATTGTCTCATTTCTAATATTTTAATAGTAATAGAAAAGAAAAATTCCCTTGAAAACACTTTGTAACATCCCGAAATAGCGTCATCTTAACTAAGGCCCTAAACTACTGGTTCACATGGCCTCAAGTGATCCTCCCCATATTCTAGAGAAGAATGAAATGGAACAAGGGTTTACTAGTGGTATAGTGGGGAGACTATAAACTCATATCAAAGTGGAACATTGGATAAAAACAATAAGTATAGAATATTATAATCATGATATAAAAACATTTATTGACTATACTGATAAAACTAAAAAATAAGAGCTAATACAATAGATATAATGATTAACTACTAAATCATAAATAACTAAACCAGTAAATAATAATATCACAAGATACAAGGTTGTTTCATATACATGAATTCATATTTTGTTGATATTATAACCAGGAACAGAGGATTGTAATATAAATCATGCTATACAAAAAGACAAAATGGACACAGGAATAGCCCTCTAGAATATCAAAAATATTCTATGTCCTCAGATCATATTCAATTACTATAAGTAATACATATAAATAATCATTAGTAAGGAACATGACCTTATCCATACATACATATGAGTAATCTATTTTTGTAATAAAGGAGTCCAAATTAGGGTTTGAGAAAAAATACATGTATTCTGCATCCAATGGTGTTTAGAGGTAATCAAAACAATGTGAATATATATTAGGCATCAAGGTTAATGAAAAATAACAAATGATTAAATTAATAAATAAACCATATCTTGATTATGTTCATATTGGTTACCTGGATTTTCTACAAACTTTGTCTCAAGATGGAATGGTAGTTTGATTTGTTCCCATTTGTATGTAATAAGTATCTATACAATGTTTATTTGTATATTGTCCCCATCTAAATTCACTATTATTTGGGAAAAAAATAAATCATATACCTAGATAAAGGGTGCTAGTTAGACCAGAGAACAAATTAGTCATCAGTAACTAGGCCTAATTAGCCTATATAATCAAGAAGTGGGTTTGATCCCCACATGTTATGATGAATGGGATATTCCATTATCGTCACTCAACATGGTGGGTGAGTCATCATTTACACACCAAAATCAAGGGACGTGGTGCGTCATATTCACCTCCCTAACAGTTTCATTGGCGTGAGATGTCATTCTCAACACTCAATGTATAGGAGAGTGAATCTTTATGATCAACATTACCCACACCATTCAATCCATATCCAATCTCTATGACGTAATCAAAATAATTAAAATAAATGAGGGATGAACTCATAATCAATACAATAATCAACCCTAATACATATTAGAATGGTTCCCCAACTCATTCAATTATAAACCAAGATCATTCATTAAGTGATGTTCATGTCATCCCATTGTTATCGATAAATTTTTTTATGTTGAATTCATTTATACTAAAAAAACATCATGAACTATGACATTAAATATAATCAAGCATTTTATTTAAATAGTGCATTGAAGTACAATTTCATTATTCAAAAAAAACATAGAAAGTTTATTATCAATTAAAAAATTACCTATGTGGTAAATTAAATTTATTAGAAATGCCAAGCACTTAAGAGATGCTTTGGTTCTATAATATTTCAAATAACAATTTGAAATTTTAATTTAATATTAATAAGCAATCATATAGGGATATATAAGAATTTATTAAATTAATTATAAAGGGATTTGAATGTCTTAAAACATAAGGGGTATCCATAACTGATGTTGGAATATTCTAATTATAAAAATATTCCCAACAGGATTATATCATTGTGTGTATATCAACATAGAATTAAGAAATTCATTTTACAGAAATGTGGAGTATTGATCAACAAGAGATACAAAAAACATGACTGAAAAAAACATAACACTTTAGGAAAACAATAATACGACCTACTTTAGGGCTATTGATGAATCATCATTTGAGGGTGTCCAATGATTTGAAGTAGATTGGGTGAAACTGAAGATAGTATCCAACACCCTAAATATATCGAAAATTTGATTTAACAAAAAAAACATATATAATGATAAACATAGAATGAAAGAATTAGGAATGTAGATATTTCCTAAATCTATTAAACACATCCAACTGATCTTGATTTGAATCACATATATAGGATAAATAAAAATACCTTGCTGATCTTCAGAGAGATAAAAGGTTTTAAGAAAAAAAGGATTCACAATAGAATTGAAGTGGAATAATATTGGGTGCATTTTATGTCATAAATGGTAGAGTAAAATTCACCAAAATAAAAATGTGGCAAAAGGTTTTTCCAAACCATGAACAAATTGTTATCAAACAATTACTAATTGAGAGACCCGGAATGGTTAAGGAGGACAATTTCCAGAACCATGCAAAACCATGAAAATTCTCTTTGTGCAACATGTCTAAAATCTCACATCGTTGTGTGTATTAGGTCACACAGTTGCAGAAAAACCTTGTGAAACCCCTTCTCATAAGTATTCCCACATAGGTACCCAACCATACATTTATTACTATGATATAAGCATGAGGACAACCTAGTTTTTAAATTTTCTAGAACCCTAGGTTATAAATAAGCCCTAGATGTTCCCAGGGCCTTCATTATACCACCACGAACATTCAAATAGATTAATAAAATGAAAACCACTAGAATGAAACTAATCCACGAAATCATGAAATTATGGGTCATTACAACATGGAATTACTTGAAATGAAACATATAAATGTTTTTTAATGTATTCAGAAAAGAATAAGTAAAAAAATCATGGTCTAATAGACTTACCACAATCCCTCTCTATAATATGGTAAATTGGTAAAGAAAAAAACAATCATTGATAGGAATATAATGCATTTAATTTATAAGGCTATCAACTAACAACCATATGACATTATTACCATTATGTGTCCTAGGCATTCAAATGATGAAATATATGGTTATAATTTCCTATATCAAAACTGCTATGTGTAATGGTTTCATAACACCCTTATACATTTTAATTCCTTATTTACTTATTTTCAAACAATGCATCGGGATGAAATCTCTGAATTTTCTCTCTTAATGTTGTCCTACAAAAAGTTGTGCTTCAAATCACTATATATCTTGTTGCTTCCAAGATTAATAGAGAATTAAGTGTTATTCACATAATATATAAGATAACAATTCGCCTCTCATTTTGATGGGATATATATTTAGCTTCCAAACCTTTTAACATAGTCTTTAACAAGGATTTACATTCAAATACTAAATACCTTCTTCTGTTATAACTCATCATCCATTTGTCAATCCTTAATAATCTCAATAAGGGATGATTGAGAAGATATTTTGTGAAATGTAAGATAATAATCCTATTAGTATTCTAATGCACACACATTGAATGTCCAATAAGGTTGGATGTCTTTCAATCCTCGTGATGGATAGATTTGTAGGATTGCATCTACAAAACGGATATTTCACATTTTTACCTATGATTAAACTGGATTAAATTATCATAATCCTTGATTACCTATGACCAATATCGTTGTTCAATATTAGTTTCCTAGAATGTCAAAATATACTTGATGATCTTATCATTCAAATATATCTCACAATTATCACAATAATGGCAATGTATTCTTATCATCAATAATTGATTAATACAACAAATTCAAGATCACAAGTTTTGTAGTTCTTCTCATGGATCATTAATTTCTTCGGGGGATTGGCTATCATATATTGATATTGAATGAGTAATATACCCATGCCATTTTTGGATGAATTAATGTAGATTGCTATTGTTTCCCCCTTAGTGGTCATTTTGAGAAAATATGCATTGGATATCAATTTAAAAAATATATTTAATAATTTTCTCACTTTAATCAGTAAAAAAAAATCCATTCTATGTAAGATTGGTTATTGGGATTGATAATCACGAGATGTTTATAATAAATTGATAATAGTACATATCCAAATCCACTGAATCTTTATATTTCCCCCACATATGTGGGTATTGTCCTTCCATTAATAACCTCTATTTTAACGGATATGATGATATCACTTTACTTGGTATAACATGGACAATGAAGGACAATTTCTCCATAAAAACTCATATTTACTATACTACCATGATAAATTTTCATTTCACATATTCTTCAAAAAAGTATTCAAATACTCCATGTGTTCCTCCTTACCTTTTAAGTAGATCATAATATCATCAATGCAAAGAAATATAAATGTTTATAAGAATTATCTGAGGAATATAATCATCAATTCAATGAATATTGATATAGAATTACTAAGAAAACATTTCATCACTATGAACTTGTAGTGATTGTATCATTTATGAAAATTAGTCCTAGATATATCCTATTTTATCACCATTTCATTATAATAAGTTTGTAGATGATCCACCTTAACAATGTAGTAGGATCCACATAACTGATCAAAAAAATAATCAATCTATGGTATTGGAAAAAATTAATTTATCATGATCTTGTTGAACTTATGGTAATAAATGTAGAGGATAATTGAACCATCCTTCATAATTAAGAAGAAGACTAGTTCACTACATTTTTATTCTCTTGGGAAAACTAACCCTTCATCCAGATTCTCCAGTAAGTGTTTCGTCAAATATTTTTCATAAACAATAGACATTCTGAATGGATTCCATTATATTTGAAATGATTATGTATGACTTCAAGATATAAATTATCATAATGAAATATTATATACTATTGTGATGTTGGTAAAAAACAAGATTAACCAACCCCCAAACCCATGAATAATATTAGAGGGCGATCCCTAACAAAGAGGGTGATTTTCTTCACTCTGATATTTACATTGGCTCTATATAAGTTAACACAATCCATTCCTAAAATAGAATCAAATCTCATTGATATGGAATATTATATAGTTTTTTTGGGAATTTATCCAACAAATATTGATAATGGTTGTGTTATTTTATTGGTATGAAATTATTCAAAAATTCTTTATCATCACTAATAACATAGAATCCATTTTGGGTGGTTGTGTTTGAGTAGTTATAAAAAACATGTATTAGTTTAAGGAATTCATAGAATAAGAAACAAAATGAAGATTCACTATTAATTAATGGATAAATTTCATATATATCTCCACTTAATTTTCATGATCTAACTCACTTGTTGTTGTTTTATAAACATTACATTGATCTCTCAAACTTTTTGGATGTTTCCATTAGTTGTTCTAAAATATCATTGCATAGAGAATTAGTTTGAAGAGTTTATTTGTTAATTTTAGATGAAAAATTCAAAAAAAAAGTCTAAGGATTTTCCATAGTATTTTTTCTACATTTACATTAGTGGGTGTCTTTCGTTTACATTCACTACCTAGGTTACCTTACTTCGCCTAATGTATTTTCTCATCATATTTGGTAACTTTACAGTATTCTTCATCCCCTAAATTTAACAAGTGACATGATTTACATTCCGGTCACAATTATTTTTATCCTTTTCCCCACTATAAACGACATTAATTCTCTTATTCTTACCTACATTCATAATAGATCCTTGGATTTCACCGATAACTATGTTATCATTGTGAGATGATAAGATAAATTCCTATTAGCAGTGGATGTCTCAAATAACCACCATTTTCATTTATTTATATTTATCCCAACCAAAGAATACATCAAATTTACATTCGACTAAAATCAAAAAGCCAGAGGTGTATAAATGAAGAATTTTGATGTTTTTCTATAAAACTAATATTCATTCATCATCCTTTATCTTATGTCTAATGAAATATCTCTCTATCTTATATCGGACAATGTGAGGAAAATATTTATTGAAATTATTTATAAAATTACTCGATCTCTAAAATCTTCTCCTTATGCTTTGTATTTTTTACCAACATCCTAATAGATTGATAGTGGATTGTTTCCATTATTACATCATTTTTAGATTAATTTATCCACTAATAATTGTATGCATATGACACATAAAGAGATAAATTGAATAATTCTCTTTATTAGGTTTAATGAGTATTTCTCTATGATAAGGATTAATTTAAAACCAATAAATAATTGATAATGTATTGTAATGCAGATACCGACTAATAATTTGATTGATATGGGAATCACAATTGGGTAGAAAATATATTACTCATCATAATGGGTTCTATCCTAGTTTCTCCTATTACCATCCATTTAACTAGATATAAAGGATAATTAAAGATATATATACTCAAACTATTAAACACATAAAGAGGAAATAATGATCAATAAATGGATAACTAATAAATTAAATATATTCTCTAACCTATTAAATTCATAGTTTTAATCTAATTTTTCAATGATTTATTTCAAAATAAACAAGAATATTAGAATTTTTTTCCACAAAATAATCATTCATAATCACCTTGTGAAAATAACAAATCATATACCCCTTTTCTGTCAAACTAGTATTGCATTAAGGCCCATTTTCATACACTAATAAATTATGAAGTCCATCTGAATGTTCCCTTTTGTGGTTATCTCCCTATGCAAATATATCCAAGAGAAACATAAATATGATTTATCTAGAAATATATGTATTTTCAATGAAAAAATAATCCAAATTTTAAAATAAATTATTGGTATGATATCCTATGTTTATTGTTACCCCTAATGAATTTTTGATTTAATTCTAATCATATTCCCAAATTAGTTGACTATACTATCACACCAACTATTAAAACCATAAGTAAATAAGAATTAATTATTTTATTATTATATAATATTTCAAATAATATAATCCAAATTCATTATAAAGCCTAGTTTCATTGGGATTTTAAGTACATATCAAAAAATCAATAATAATAAAATGATATTATTGATAACTTCCTTAATAAGATATTAAAATTTATTTTTTCCCAAAAATGGATGACATAATCTAGGGATTTACATAAGAAATGTGTCATATATAAATACTATTAAGGTAATATAAAAATCATATAATGATTTAAATAATTACAAGTGATGCAAGAAGAATTTAACATTTTTGGGGTGATAATAATGATCATGTAAAATGGGGGATGATGAAACATGATAACATAAAGGGACCATGGAAAATTATCAACAATGAAAAAAAACATCATAAACATATGTCAAGGATAATTCCAAATTAGAAATTTCATAGAATTATTAGAATGTCCTCTTATACACTATAAATTTAGTACCATGTGAATAAAACATTACCCAATGCATTGTATTTAATTATAAATCTGGGCCAACCCATCACATTCTTATCATGTAAATGAATAATCTTTCTACATATACCACACAACATAAATTCATCATTCATTAGTATTAAACCAGATATTAATGTGTGTGACATAAATAAATATATATCCCAAAAAACTTAATTATAGGTACATCTAACTGAGTACCCTTATCTCGAATTGGGGATCGGTATTCATAATATAAAAGTTTTTAATAGAAAATCATAGGGTAATCATGGATATATAATAAGGGTAAATAATGATTCATGGGAAGAAATAATTAAGGGAAAGGGGTTCTTTAATAACTTGTATATCATAATGGTTGGTTGAGGAACTTGGATAAACATATCCCAATATAATAAATTTTAAATTAGAAGCATATTTTAATGAAGATTCTTGAATAATGTGGAGACGGATATGATCCCTTACCAGTAGAGGGAGCATTTAAAAGCTTAATAGTATATTCTGATGAGCATGGGGGAACCATAGGAGAGATCTAGAGAGGTAAGGGCAGTTTTATTTCATTATTAAATTTTTTTTGAGTGATTATTAATGGAAGATTGGGTGGGATTATATGTACAAAAATATGATAACTCTTTTCTAGTTTCCAAAGATTTGTTTTAGAATCTATATTACAATGTAATCAAAACCAAAAACTATTCACTATATTTTTACTGTTGTATTAGCCAAAGATAATTTTTTTCAATTTTCTAAATGTTTATGAACTTAGGTTATTAAATTAATACCCTTGTTGATGTGGAAGTTTTCCAATATTACAAAGAGTTGATTTTAGACTATTAATTTTCAATATATATTTTGGAGGATTCATTAAGGGATTATAAAATTAATTAAATAACTTAAAAATTACAGAGGAAATATTTTTCGCATGGATACATTTTATAAAATATATTTCATCTCTTTTTGTTATCTATGATCTCATAATAGATATTGTATATTTATAGCAAAATTTTTTACCCCAAATGTGATTATCTCAGAATATTATAAAAAAATAACAATTATAGATGCTTGACGGGATCATTTAAAAAATATTTATTTAATAAAAATAATACATTTTTTTAATAATTTACATATTTAAATCAAACCAATCATTAAAAAAATACTTTTTTATTAAAATAAAAGCATGATGAACCTTATAATAGTTTTAGTTGACCTCATAAAAATATTTTATAATTTATTTTTTTTAAATATTATATAATAAATAATATTTTTAATAATATAAATTAAAAAAAACATTTTACAATCATAAAAAAGACTCACATTATTTAAATAATGTATTTCACAAAAATATATCTTTTGTTTCATTGTATCAGGATCGAATTTTCATGAAACTAATTGCATAATCATTTATAGGGTGATATAAAAAGGGTATAAATATAATCATTATTTTGAAGAGAATAGAAAAATATAGAGTGGTAGGATATAGATAAATAATCATATTTTACCCCAGTGATTTACCTATAGGTAATGTGGGTGATGGGGATATTTTATTTGGGTGTTTCAACATACATGGTTTGGGATTGATCTTGATTAGATTTAACAACTCCCATAAATTGTATGTTTTTTTTTCATTAGATAATGAATCTCAATGTTTGATTGGTCATGTTAAAACAATGGTATTGTAATCTTTGAAAAATGCTCTGATAAATTAACTGCATGTGGTATGGTCCAAATGGATGAGGATACCACTTCTATTGTATATATCAATGATAAATTTTCATAAATATTAAAATATCATAAAAAGTGATCACTATATAACAATAATATTATCAATGGTTCTAATTCATATTGTAATTTTAAATTCAACACGATATAACTTATACAGCTCAAAAATAACCACAATTGTGTATTTTTTATAGATAGAGTAGTTTTCAATGAATTTATTTGTAACTTACCGGTTTCAAAAGCCACCCAGACGTGACCTATACCCGGTTGGTCACATGGATTCAAGCGCAATTCTCTGAATTCTAGAGGCTGGCAACTAGCAGCGAGGGCCTTGGGTGTGATACTGGGGATACTATGCCCACATTGGAAGAGTACACAGCAGCAGAAAACAAATACATACAAGAGATGAAGCAGTAATAATATCATACAAAAATAAACAGTAGAAGACTGATAGAATAAATTGGAGCACATATATAAAATGATGCATGATAAATATGTCTTGGAAAGCTGTGAAACAAAGAAAAATTCTAAAAAAAGTACTAAACCATGTAAAAATTAAAAATAGTAATCAGCTCCCCAGCATCACAAGACTATGATCGGTCTCGTGCTCTCTAGATCCATATCATGTCATGTACCTAAAGTAGAAGGGCGCTTGAACTTGTATATACCTGCAACAATATAACCTGTTTGGGCCCAAAATCAAGGCCCAAATAGGGTGTGAGACTAAATCCTGGTAGGAAACCACCACGAGATCTGCGCCTAATAGTCAATGAGTATATGGAAGGTAAAATTATATGAAATAGTAAACATGAATGTACTCAATAGTAAAAAATCCACAGTTCAAAATCAAGAAAAAAATAATCAAAATATATAAACACAACAGTTAACCCTCAGGGAAGTACCCACTGCTTATCCCCTCTAGTCCTACCATGCAAGACAAGCAAGAAGCTGAACAAAAGGTAACACTTTGGGAATTACTCATAGCCTATTCCCTCTGGTCCTACCTAACACATACAAGTAACCCTCTGGGAAGTACACTCAGTCTAACCCCTCGAGTTCCTCTTAAGAATAGACTCTCTGAGGAAGCACTCACCGTAAATTCCCCCTATAGTCTCATAACTTTACTAAAGGTGCTCGGGGGAAGCACTCATCGTCTCATTCCCCCTGTGGCCTGCGTCGGTGAACTACAGAAACTCTTAGGAAGCACTCAACGTCGATTCCCTATGTGATCTCATATCATAAGTAAAAAAACACTCTGGAGAATCCCTCAACATCCATTTTCCTTATGGTCTATACACCAGGTTCTCATGGCCCTGTGTATGTTAAGCAAGTGTAGTAGCACATAATGGCCAAGGTAATCCTCAGAACTTCTTAGATAGCATTCTATAACACAACAGTATAACAGAACAACAGCAACACCGTCCTACAATACTAGGCATGAGAAAGTAAATAGCATCCTAACAAGCAAACTAGACCAATGGTCAAAAAAAGAAAAACATTCATCAGAAACACATCCAAAGAACATCAATTAACCATATTCACAGTCAAATATCATCTAATCAAGCATAAAATACATAACAGACAAACAATAGAGCTAAAACGATTAATGCGTAGTACCCCATTCATGTGTGTTGGGTAAATTTGATCATGAAACTCAAATAATTTCAACAGAAAGGTACAAACCACCTACCTTGACATTAGGATATCTCTCTATGTGAACCTCGAGACTTGAATCTTCTTAGAATGCTGAAGATCTACAAAAAACATCTAAAATTTTCAACAATGGATAACTTGAGAAGAAAAAGAAATAACGAAACGATGCTCTAGAATAAGGAAGAGCATACCGAGGCGATCCCAACACAATCGACAACAGCTAAATCAGAGAATGAACGGATGCTCGAGGACTCGGAGAAAAATCGCGGTCATACAGGTTCTCTTGGACTAAAAAGACCAAGAAAAAGGGCATTCTATCCATCAGACATGACCCCAATGCGTTTAATGGAAAAAAAATTCACGGCATGTACTTTTCAAGTACATGGTGTGTACTTGCCATTTTTGTTCCCCTCATTAGGTGGCCTCTAGGTCACCCCCACATGGCTGTGTGAATGGCCGCTACACGGCCAGCACACATCTACCTACGGTAACTAAGTACATAGTGTGTACTCAGAAAGTACATGACTTGTGCTCATAAATTACACGACATGTACTCATAAAGTACATAGCGCGTATTTCAAAAATTTCCAGAATTTCCTCTTTTTCTCAAAAACGACCAGAAAATGTAAAACATACCTGCAAAAAAAGATATGCGTTCTTACAGACTTCCCGCCTTAAAGAAATTTGTCCCCAAATTTCCCTAGAAAGGTGGCGTAGAAGGAAAAACCCCGAAAAACCTTGGCCACTATGATCATACATCTTCCTACCACTCCCATGTCTCATCCTGTACTCACCCGTGCTGCCAAACCACCTATAGCATAGGAAAAAACCGATCATTGAGAACCTTCTTGCTTCAATCCACAATCTGGATAGGATGCTTTCTAAAGGATCTGTCTACTTCCAACTCAACCTCCTCAGGTTGGAAAACATGAGACGGGTCTGAAATGTAACGTCAAAGCTGAGAAACGTGGAAGACGTCGAGCATAGCTTGGTACCTCTATGTTAATTGAAACCGATAGGAAACCGTTCCAACTCTCACCAAAACCTCAAACGGACCGATGTACCTCGCAAAAATCTTACCCTGTCTCCTATTCCTCTTGAGTCCCAACCTCAGTGTGGCACACAAGAAAACTTGATCCCCGACATCGAACTCTAAATGTCGTGTCCTCAGATCAACATATGACTTCTGTCGAGACTGCATAGTATCCATCCTCTTTCAAATCCACTCTATATGCTCTGTGGTCTCCTAAACAAGCTAAGGTCCCAAAAAAGCTGCCTCTTCTACCACCAACCAGCATAAGTGTGATCGGTATGTCCTATCATACAAAGCATCATAAGGTGCCATCTGAATAGTTGTATGAAAACTATTGTTGTAGTAAAACTCCACAAGAGGTATATGTTTCTCCCTCAAAACCTCTGAAATCAATGATGCATGCACAGATCATGTCCTCAAACACATGAATCATACACTAGGACTGGCCATCTGTTTGGGGGTGTTAAGCTGTACTCAAAAGTACCCGTGTACCCAAGCCTTCTTAAGCCCCTACCAACCCCGAGAAGTAAATGAGAATATCTATCTGAAACAATTGAGTGTGGAACTCCATGTAGACGTACTATCTCACGGATGTACAACCATCCCAACTCATCAACACTGAAGGCCTCCTTGATCGGCAATAAGTGAGCTACCATCATATGTCTGTCAATGACAACACATAATCCATCATTCCATCAAGGCAACTTCGGTAAACTTGTCACGAAATCAATTGAGACATCTTTTTACTTAAACTCGGGAATAGTCAGCTGTTGTAAAAGCCATATTGGTCACTGATGCTCCGCCTTTACCTGCTGACAGGCAGAACACTTAATGAAAATACTAGAAACATCTCTTTTCATACCTGGCCACCAATACTGATAGTATAGATCACGAAACATTTTGGTGACACCAGGATGAACTACCCAAACTGAGGAATGAATGTCCCACATCAGCTCCTCGTGTATGTCTTCCAGCACCCATATGCACCCTAAGAAATGCAAGATCTCATCCTCATCTATGGTCCATCCAGGAATAGGGTCCTCTCCTGACACAGTTTCCCGCAGGACTAGGCCTTCCAAATCTGATAACTTCCTTATTCGCAATCGATCAAGAAGGGTAGAGGTAAAAACTATAGAAGAAAGGAAAGACTGTCCTTGTCTGTCATGCCCCTCCAAATGCATCTTAGAGAACTGATCCATTAGCTGCCACTCACTACTAGCCTCCTGAACTGCCTGTATCTGAGTCCTCATGATCAACGCATCAGCCATTGATTTGCCCCTCCCAGGTATGTAGGAAAACTCAAAGTCAAAGGATTGAAGGTACTCAAACCACCTTCACTATCTCAAATTCAAATCAAACTGAGTGAAGATGTACTTGAGATTTTTATGGTCAGTGAAAACCACAAAATTCTCTCCTAGAAGATAATGTCTCCAACAGCGTAAGGAATTAAAAATCGCATCCTACTCGAGATCATGTTTCGGGTAATTACTCTCATGTGGTCTCAACTACCAAGACATGTACGCAACGAATCCATCTCCCTACATATGTACAAATCCCAGTACGATACCTGAAGCATCATAGTACACAATATATCTCTTTCTTGGATTTTTAAATACTAGTATCATTGCGGAAGTCAACCTCCCCTTTAGCTCTTGAAATTCAAACTCGTAAGAATCTGACCACAAGAACATCACACATTTCTTAGTCAGACCCATTAGTAGTGGTGATAAGCATGAAATGTGATGAATGAAACATCTTCAGTATCCATCAATCACTATAAAACTCATTACCTCAAATACATTCTTTGGTTTCTCCTAGAAAACTACTAATCTCACGATCTATGGGTCTACTGACACTCTTGTCTCTGAGATAACATGACCCAAGAAGTGAATCTGATCCATCCAAAAGTGGCATTTTGAGAGCTTAGAAAATAAATTTTTCTCTCACAATGTACCCCAAATGATCTCAAGATGGGTAGCATGGTTGTTTTAAGTGTGAGAGTACACCAAGATATCATCCACGAAAACCACCATGAAAAAATCCCTGTATGGATGGAACACTAGGTTCATCAGTGCCATGAAAACTGTAGGTGCATTCATGAGACCGAACGGCATAACCATATACTTGTATAGACCATATCTACTTCTAAAGGCTGTATAAGGTATATTTAATGGTCTAATGCACAAATGATGGTAACCGGACCTCAGTCAATCATCGAGAACACTCGGGATCCTCGAAGATGATCAAACAGATCGTCAATCCTTGGCAAGGTATATCGGTTCTTGACTGTCAATAGGTTCAACATCTGATAGTCCACATAATACATAAGCATACCATCCACCTTCATCGAAAAAAGGACAGGCGAACACCAAGGATAAGAACTAGGTCAGATAAAACCCTTTTACTACAACTCGTCCAACTACTTCTTGATCTCCTGCAACTTAGGTGTAGATATCCTATAAGGAGGAATGGACACCGGTGCTGCTCCTGGAACATGATCAATAGAAAATTCTACCTCATGCTTTGGAGGAAAACCTGAAAAGTCCTCTATAAAGACATATCTGAAATGATCCACTACTGGAGGGAAGTCTAACTGTGAATTCCCTTGGTCATCTATATATAGACTAGCAATCTAGGTTGTAACTCCTCCCAACCCATGATGCTCGGGTCCTGCTCAACTCACCTGGACATCCCATTTGCCCTTATGAAGTAAGGACCCACCCTCTGGTGATGTGAAAATCACCCTATGGTGATAGCAATAAAATACTGCATGGATGGGAACTAGCCATTCCATTCCGATGAACAACATCATATCCTATAATCTCTAGGACATATAGTTCCCATAAAAAGTGACACCCACCAACCTCTAGAGGGAACTCCTTACACTGACCTGCACTAGTCGTTCTAATCTGCAAAGGAGTGTCTAGTGTCAAAATATCTGTAGAAGAAAAGATTTTGATCCTAAGGATCTCCACAACTGCAACAGATATATTGCTATGGGAAGTCGCTATATCAAAAATAGATGAAGATAAATCTAAGGAAACTAAGATCGTAGCTCGAACTGTAGAAGGTCGGGGATCCTCCTATTGTTGGGCCTACTCTACTGCAAATGTTTGGCCTTCTCCAGGGCCTTGTACCCCTACATGACCACTCTGACCTGATCTTCCATGATGTCGCTAGAAACCAGGTGATTAGTTACCAGGGACACAACCTCCACCCCATCATAAACGGCCAGAAGAACTCCAGTTCCGAGACTGGTGATAAACTGGTGGTGATGCTCCTGAATGAGGAGTCATAGAAGAACCCCTTTCCCCAACTACTGGTGAGAACATTTGAAAGAGGCACTAAAGATGACCCATCTTTCCGAAATATTAGAAATCAACTAGGTCTCTCTGGTAGTGTTTCCTTGTATGACTACTCCTCCCACACTGGTTGCACAACACCTAAATACCAGAAGAAGAGTACCGCCTCATTAGATCACCGCGTGAAGACTCCATGTGATGCTTACTGCTGTCTGTTGGAGGAATAATAACCCCATATGTTGAGTTGGCTAGGCTCACAACTCCAGAATCACTCAGATTGAGTTTTGTGATCAGCGCCTAGTTGACTATAGAAGTGATATAAGTCAACTGGAAGATGATCACTTGAAATAATATGTCGTGCCTCAGACCATCCTTGAACATCATTACCATGAATAACTAATAAACTTCTGGAATAGGCATGATGCGCTGAAACATGGTAAAGAGGGAGGAATACTCCATGATAGAAAGTGTTCCCATCTCAAGACTCATAAACTCTCGGGCTTGATCGGACCTCAGGGCCTCTGGATAAAAGTAGTCAGAGAAGATGCACTGAAACTCATCCCAAGCCATAACCTACTGGAGTCCTGCCCATGAGATCACATCCCACCACCTCTTGATGGAGTCCCAAAACATATAGCTAGTGAGCATGACCCTCCTATCTGGAGGCATCTTTAGATGGTCAACGATCGTCAGCATGGATTCTAGCCATGACTCTGCAGCTTGAGGTCCTCCTTCACCTGAGAAAGTGGGAGGATGGTGCTGCTGTAAATACCGCGTCAAATCGGCCATCAACAGGGCAGCAGGCGGTGCTCCTTGAAATGTCTTAATCATCCTCATGATGCCTTCCCTGAACTGTGTATCATCCTTGGTATCTAGTGTAACTACTTGTGCCAAGATTGGCATAGCAGGAGGATCTGTGGGAAGTCCCTGATCAGCCGTATCTAGCGTTTGATCACTGCCGTGTAACTGGCAAACAACTAGAGTACATATCAGTGGCATGACTCAGCAAGGTCAATGAACACCTTATATTAGGATTAACAGGGACTGAAATATAGAAGTGTATAAAGGGAACAAGAGAAATAAAACATTCATGTTTCACAAAACATGACTACACGGCGTGTAAAATTACTACATGGCGTGTTCCCTTAATCCATTCACATGGGCGTGTACCTCTACCAAAACAGGTCATGTAACACCCAAACCATATGGTGTGTTGTCCTAACACAGGGTGTGTACTTGAATCCTCTTACCCTACCCGAGTCCTTCTACACAGCTAAGCCACATGGCTCTCCTAAGACAAGACTACACGATGTGTTCTAGATAGACACGACGTGTACTAGACCAGATTCACCTGGCCCGTGTTGTTAATGAGATGGCCTAACATTGGGCTCACACTAAATGGTGTGTTCAAGACAGACACGACATGTATGAGAAATGATAACACCGACTCTTGTTGTTCTTGACATGACCGGGTACCTAGGTTAGATTGCATGGCGTGTTTATACCGGACACAACATGTATTAGATAGGACTCATCCAACCTGTGTTTTTAGTGACATGAGTGGGAACAGGGTCGACATAACACGAAGTGTATGGATGGTATATGGCATGTTCACTTCAGGATTTCTCTATCCATTGTCCCTACCCACACAGCCTAAGACATGGCTAGAGACTGTATGGCGTGAACGTACGGTACACATCATGTACTTAAGAAAACGTGTTTCTTCCTGAACATAAGAACCCATGGCGTGTAATCAATTCTACATGGTGTGTATTCTGGGTTTTTCCAGAAATTAAGCCTCAAAAACAACTTTGGATCCCAGAAAAACACTAAAACGAACATTGGAAGTGACATGTTCTGATCTGTGATGGCCCATACTCCCTGTGAATCAATGGTTGGCTTCTTATACATGTTATAACATGGAAGTCAAGGCAATTATCCACCAAATTCTAGTCTATGAGGGGCCATAACACCTCAAGAACCAATGTTTGGCATTCATTCCAACCAAAACCTTACACAAAACAATACCCTATCAAAAAATAGGTATTCTACAAAGGAATATATCACAACAACATGCATATCTAGCACAACATTTATCACAACAACATGAAATTTCTAATGTACCCTAAAATGGATTGGAAAGAATGAATGAAATGTGATTTCTAACAAGTGAGTATATGATGCATGAGATGGAACACCCTCATATCATCGGGATGCAAGAGAAATAGAACCCCAATAACGTTAACAGTAATAGCACAAAGCATGTGGGTCACCCAACGGTGAAAATCTAATCAACCGTAAACTAGAAAAACCATAAAAATTCCAATAAATGAAGTAGATTAGCTTTTCCCTATACACGGGTTAGCTACTCCCGGGCACATCTTATTACCAAGTACTTATTCCTTTCTATCCCTGGCTAAAGGCTTTAAACAGTATGTCAAGAGAAAATAATTCTCCTGATACCACTTTGTAAAATCACGGTTCCGGAAGCCACCCGGATGTGCCCCGTACTCAGTTGATCACATGGCCACAAGCGCATTTCCCCGAACACCAAATGTTTCCGACTAGCAGGGAGGGACATGAATGTGATAGTGGGAAAACTATGCCCTCATTTTTAGAGTACACAACGGACGTAAACAAGTACATAAAAGAGAGGAATAAGTAATAATATGATACAAAAATAAACAGCGGAAGACTGATAGAATGAACTGTATCACATATATAAAATGATGCATGATACATATTTATAGAAAATCATAGAAAAAAAATCACAATGCTGAAATAGAGTACTAATCTAAGTACAAAAGAGACACAATAATCAACTCCATAGCATCTCAATACTAAGCTTGGTCTCGTGCTCTCCAGCTCCACAGCATGTCAAGTACCTAAAGTAGAAGGGTGTTTTCCCTTTTCTATACCTACAACAACATAATCTATTTGGGCCCAAAAGCATGGACCAAACAGGGTGTGAGACAGAATACTATTAGGAAACCACCATGAGATATGTTTCTAATAGTCAATGAGGATATGGCAGGTAAAAGTACAGGAAATAGTAAACTGGAAAGTACTCAACTGTAAATAATCCACAGTTCAAAATCAAGCAACAACTAATCAAAACAGATAAAAAAACATTTAACCCTCTGTGAAGTACCCACAGTCAATCCCCTCTGGTCCTAACAAGAAACACAAGAAATTATCTAAACACAAGGTAACCCTATAGAATTTACTCACAACCTATTCTCTCTGGTCCTATATAATAAGTACAAGCAACCCTCTCAGTAGTACACTCAGTCAAAACCCTCTAGTTCATCTTAAGCATAGACTCTCTAATGAGGAAATCACTATCAACTCCCCCTATATTCTCATAATGGTACAAAAGGCGCTCTGGGGTAGCACTCAACATCTCATTCCCCATGTGGCTCGCGTCGAGGAACTATAGAAACTCTGAGAAGCACTCAACGTCAATTCCACTTCTGGCCTCGTATCGTAAGTAAAACAGACACTCTGGAGAAGCTCTCAATGTCCATTCTCCATATGGTCTATACACCATGTTCTCACGACCCTATGTAAGTCAAGAAAGTGTAGCAGCACATATCAGTAAAGGTAAACCTCATAAATACTTGTCAAGCATTATATAGCACAATAGCATAAAAAACAACAGTCACACCATCCAACAATACTAGGTATGGGAAAGTAAACTGCAGCCTAACAGGAAAACTAGACCCAACGATCAAAATAGGAAAAACATGCATGGGAAACACATCCAAAGCAAAAAAATTCACCCTATTCACAGAAAAATATCATCTACTCATGAATACCAGCATAACAGACAAACAATAGGGATAAAATGGTAAATGCACAATACCCCGTTCATGGGTATTGGGAAAGTTTGAACATAAAACTCAAATACATTCAACAGAAAGGCACAAACCACCTAACTTGACATTAGGAGATCGATATATGTGATCCTCGCAGCTTGAATCACCTTATAATGCCGATGATATTCAAAAAATCTAAAATGTTCAACAGAGGATAACTTGATAAGGAAGAGGAACCTGGAAACGATGCTCTAGAAGAAGGAAGAGCTTAAAGAGGAGATCCCAACTCAATCCATGGTGGTTGAATCAGAGATCGAACAAAGGATCAGGGGCTCGGAAAAGAGTCGTAGTCGTAAAGGTTCTCTCGAACGAACGAGACCTAGAAGAAGGGTGTTCTATCTATCAGATGTGACCCCGGTGTATTTAATGAAAAAAAGAATGTACACGACGTGTACTTGATATTTCTATAACCCGCATTAGGCGGCCTTCAAGTCACCCCACATGGCCTCTACTCATCCAGAACACTTCTACCCAAGGTAACCGAGTACACAATGTGTACTCATAATGTACATGGGATGTACTTCAAAAATTTATAGAATTTCCTCTTTTTCTAAAAAATGACCAGAAAAGGGAAAACATACATGAAAATAAAGATAGGGGTTTTTACATTATTCATTTAGAATAAGAATTTCAATTTTACATGTTCAGGTAATTAGAATATGTAAATAATATATTGTATAATATATATTATTATGGTTTTAAAATAGTCTAATAATTAATCTATACTGACTATACATGATGATCGAACATAAAAGATGGATTTCAGACATGAGGTAAGGGTTCTTCATCCCAATTTTATGTCCTTGTTAAATATTATATGTTACACACCTATTTTTTATTATTATGATTATATATCGATTATTTGATAGGATAAACAAAAAATATAGTTATTTTAATGATTCCCCACAATGGTAAGCGTTTATTTCCTAATATCTTCAATATTAAAGATTGTTTATATTTAATTATCTACATGTGAATTTATTTTAACATTTTATATTAAACCCAATATATTTTAATATTCACTTTTTATTTATGAAAATTATATGTTATCCAATATGTTTCTAATCATATGTAATTAGGATACAAAAAAATATAGTTTTTTAGGAAAACCAATATTGTTTTTATCTTTTCCAGGAAAATTTTCCTTCCTTAAAATTACTTTAATTAAAATAATTTAATTAATTAATTTAATATTATCCAATAATTGTTTAAATACATTGTAAACTTTTTTTATTTTTTAAAAATCTATTAAATGGAAATTCTATTCATTTTCTTAGATGAAGAACATTGTGAGTTTTCATAAAATTGTGTGATGGTAATTTTTTATCATATATGCATGAATTGAATTTCCCACAATCATGTAAGATCAATGTTTTGAATCATAATTTACAATTTTACATTTTTATTTTATAATATATTTTTTCCATAATATTTTGGAAAAAAAATTATTTTAAATTTATGATTTCCATTTGAATGTGAATCTTCCACATGAAATTCTCTCGTGATATTTTAAAGGTATTTTCATCCATATCAAAATTATTTATCAAATATTCTTATTTACTATGGATATTTTCTAAATAAATGATCCATATTATTGTGTGTCGATGTTTTTTTCATATCTTATATGGAATGTAATAAAATTACATATTCTTGTGGTTAAAATGCATAAAATTATTAAATTTAAAGGTATATTGATTATTTTTTATTGATTAATAATATATTTATTTCAATGCATATATTATGTTATGGGTTCGGCCAAAACTTATATATCCCCATGTATTATTAGAATGTCTCACGAGGAAAACAAGTTTACTAGACTAATTTAATGATTTTTCTGTGTATACTAACACATAGTTTTGATTGTGATAGCATATGGATTTGGAGATAAGTTTTATAGGGAATTAAATATGTATTCTATAATTATAAAATCATTTGTTAACGTAGATGTGATTATTTAAAATATTATACATTTATATTTTTCAATCACATTATATTATTTGTATGGAATCGGATGATCTCTATTTCCCCCATATATATTATTTAAAATGATAATGTTAGTCATTAAACAAAACATAATTTTCAGTTATTATTATTTCGAAATTGATTCTTCCATATTTACCCTCGAGGTATTTATTGAAGAAATACCTATTAAGCATCTATCAAAGACATTTTTTCATATCTCAATTATATTATGAAGTGGTATTTAAATGATATTAGGGATGTCTAATATTTTATTTCCCTATTTTTTAATTTTATTTCATCAAATTTATTTTTAAATTAAGGTATATATCATGTTTACAAATAAAAATAAATAGTTTTATCATTTAATATGTGATTGATTTTTTTGGTCCCAATTTAATAAAGTAGAAACCGAAATCTGGATAATATGGTTGGGGAATGTATAGATTAACTCTCTAGTATAGGGCTCACATGAACATGTATAGGTTAATAAGATTCATAATGAAACTAATGGAGGAATTGATAGAGGATCACTCCCCAGCCCACACCGAGGGTTACCAAACATTATTTGAGAGAAACCCTAAAGAGAGGATCACATCACATGATTAGGACATGATGAATTACTATACCCTATTAGGAATGGATCAAGGGAACATACCTTATACAAACTAGTCTATATTGAAGATAATTTGGGACTCATAAAACCCATAAAAGGAAAAAATTATTTGATGTTTGCAACTTTTTTTAGGCAATATGGGGCTTCCTGTGTACACTAGTTCATGCTAGTGTATAATGGACCATATTCTTGTACTCCATCACATGACCATATATACTATCCCATGTTTTTGTACTCTATCTATATTAATTTCCATAATCTAAGCTATTATCATGTACACTAGATGAACTCCTATATCTAGATATTTCCATTATCAGGTATTATTGGGATACATATCAATCCAAAATTACATGATCACATAATTTAATGGATATCCTATTGATTAATATTATTTTACATCTTAGGAAACCTTAAGAGTTGATGCATGGGTATTATATGTCATGTGGTCTTGAAATATATGCAATGTATCTCATGATTTTCTAGAATCCCAAATTTCTCATCAACAACTATCCACACTACGTCTTCCTTCTATACATCCATGAAATACAAATAATAAATGAATTCTCATGGTGACCAAACATAACTAGTTTTAAATATTAAGAGACTGGATACATGATTTTATTATAGATCATATACTATCGCACCATATCATTGGATGAAAATAATCCACAGTTTGTGATACTAGATTCGATCAATAATCATCTTCCTTTCTCATTGACACAATTATAGTCTTGAACCCATGGTCTAAATATATATAATTGATCCTTTTTTCTATTGATCAAAAATGAAATTATAAGCATCATTATATTTATCTAATCACTTGCCAACTCACTTACCAACATTCATCATATGAAGAACATAGGGATAAAACCACCAAACAAAAATATTAAGAAATAACATTATTCATTTTTTGAGTTTTCATAAAACCATCAGTGATATAAAAGTTAATGGTGGAGAATAACCTTTCTTGACCAAAATATTATACATTCCTAATTCAAGGATGATAAATCAGTAACTAGTAAATAAATAGTAAACCCACAAATCAATATATACGCTAAATTGATTTATATTTTATATGAAATAAACAAAATACATATTAAAATAAAAAAACTATTACAATTATTTTTTATCAATCACTGATGATGAATGTTTCTATTCCATTGTCATTGGAGAGATCCATTAACTCATTTTTTTAGATGAACTACTCAATAATCAATTTTTAAACTATTATTCGACCATTCATCAACGATATCCTCCAACATATCCTCTCAAATTCCTATTGTTTTTATTTAATCTAATTTTTTTCCATAACTATTATTAAATATAGGATGATAGTTTTGGAAAACTAAATATATATAATAAATAAATAAATTTTGCTATTTTTTTATAAAACATCATATTCATATATGTAACCCAACAACCTGACACACACATAGTTTATGTCATGCATAAGATCAAACCCTCATTATACATTTAATGGGGATATTTTATTTCTCAATTGAGTCTCTATTTATGAGATATTCCATTATTTTAAACAAAAACACGCACATGATATAATATATATATATCATTTCTATTATATGGACTAAGGGAATCCCTTGGGCCTAGAAACCATCACCAACTCAACTCATTGATCCAAAACATCTTCCATAAAATATTTCATCATTTATAAGGAATAAAGTTTTTTGTTACACACTGACATGATATATATGATGTATATAAATTTTTCTTTTTTATTTAGCAGAAAAAATAATCATTATATAAATATTTTCACAATATCACACTAGTTTTTATTTCTATCAAAAATTTACATTATAATATAAAAATATCAACTATATCTTAAAATGTTTAAATATATTAATAATTTGGATTAAAAATTGATTTAATATAATAATGTTTCAGTTTTCGTGATATTTCCTAATATAAATATTCATTCCAATCTGAAATTTCTAGAATTACAAAATAACATGGAATAATGGAATATAAAATTATACATGAAAATTTTTTAGAAGAATTTAGGTTTTTAGTTAATTGTATCATTGTTATTTATATAATTTATAATGATGTATTTTCACTAAATATATTAGTAATCATCTAATAAATTGTAATAATATTAACTCTGTCTTAGTGAAATATTTTTCCTAAATCCTAAGTGAATCATCAAATTTAGGGTGGAAATGATTTAAATTTAATTATTTTTTATTGATGATTTGGTCGAGAAATATTTTATAATGAGAGTATTCCCATTGGTTATATATTAAAAATAATTAAACAATATCATTATATGTAGTATCAGCTAAAATATTGTATAATTATTTGATTTGATGGTGAATATATATTCATACCAGTGATTTTCTGAATCTTTATAAAGGAAATGATGTGGTGATGCGACTAAATCATATATCAATAAATTTAAAATGGATTTATGTTTGTGTTAAGTACTCGGAATGGATAAAATAAAATATATATGGGTAACTAAACTATTATATTACTATGTTATTTATTCTACTAATACATTAATGAAGACTGTAACGAAAAACTCATTGAAATTAATTTAAGGAAATGTGAATTTCAAATAAATAGATCTACCAAAATTAACTAAATTGTAGGGTAAAATTATGGAAAATAAATGTAAAAATAGACTGATATGATCTAAATGGGTCACATGATCACAAAACAATATTGAGGTTATAATAAGAAGGATTCATTTACAAAAATAATTGTGGGATTTAGCATGATATTAGTTAATATTGTGTAGTCTAATTATCATTTTTTGTATTTTAGTCAATATAATGATAAGTAAAACTATTTGATTCATGATGTGCAGTAAAATATAATAATAAATCCATTTAATATCATAAGATATTATCTTTTAATATATATATATATATAGTATATTGGATCTAAATAAGACTAAATTGTATATTGTCACAAGGCGATATCAATTTGAGAAAGTTAATATGGGATGTATTAATTTTAGATATGAAACTAAAGAGTTAATTTAATAATGTAAATTTAAATACAATTGGATAATCATTAAATAGAATTTTATTGACCAAACTATAAAAATAGGGTTCTAGTCCATGGAAAATAATTTCAAAACTAAATTTTATTTTGTTGATTATTTTCAAAGAAATTGTTGTATAATACCTCATCTTAATTGATATTACCTACATATTGTCTAATTAAGTGATGTTATACTAATTATGAAATATAATTTTTGGTTTTTTTAATGAAAATTTATGCATAGGTGATAATCCAACAATATTTATTCAATATAGAGAGCGAGATACTCTCATAAAGGGGTGATTTATGGGGTATGTTGAGATACAAAAAGAGATATTGATTAGGTATTGAAATTTTAAAAATTTTCATATTTAATGGAGTTTTAATAAAATAAATTAATTTGATATAAAAACAAAGTGTTTATGAATAGGAATGTAGATGATTAATTTTATTGATTCTAAACCCATTAAAATACCAATAAAAAATACAATGTTCAATGTGGTGTGTGTTAGAATAAGTGCATTCTATAGTGGAATTTTGATAACATATTAATGGAATTAATAAATGTATCTCATGATTAGTAATGGTTCATTCACAATCTATGTGATTTTTAATAAGTGAAAACATTTATACATGGAATTAATATATTAATTAATAGATAAATTGATTTTATTATACTCTTGTATAAAGTTAAAAATGTTTGACTGTATAAGGTAAAATTAAATATAATATTTTTTTCATGATAATAGATTCAAATATTGAATATAATCGATCTTAAAAATGTAATTGAGGATATAATTTAATATAAGTATATCATTTTATCTATAAACATATTGGTAGATAGAGCATGTAATATATGTTATTTAGAATGTTATATGTGAATGTTCATATGATTTTAGGGGAGACTTTAAGGATCATCATCCATTTGAGGATTTTTTTATTTGAAAAATAATAACCAATGCAACCTATGTATGGATCCTTATATGGATATTTATTAGATTCATTACATTCTATGTCATTATTCCAAATCTACTTGAGTTGTACAATATATCAATACTATGTTGGTGTAGTATACTATAAATAAGGTACATGTGATATATTTATTAATTATAATTCCAAATAATCACCAAAAATCCTAAATGAATTAATGGAATCGACCTTGGTTGTTTATATTGTGTTTTCAAGTATTTATTAAGATCTTCAAGTGTTGAGTTGTGCAAAAATATAATAAAATAATAAGGTTTTCATTAATATTCATTAATATATTATTAATCATGGTCCTTCAAGGTGAGGTATTATACCTCTCGCATTTTAATTATATATGGGTAATGTGTGTGATTTTTTCAATTGGTAAAAAAATAGTGTAATCTTTCTAAAATATAGTTAATCAGTTATAGATAAATATATAAATATATGTATAATACTTTTTATATCTATAAGAAAATAAAGAGCATTATAATTTCTGTTGATTGATTAAATTACATCTCAATGTTTCCTTATATATGTATCATGAAACCAATAATATAATTGATGAGAAAATAATCTATATGAATATATTTTACCTAGACATTTTTTGTTAATGAATATATTTATGTGATGGAAAGATGAATGTGTCCAGGATGTAATGAAATTGGATTTTTAGTTATTTATTTATTTTATTTTGTGTAATTTTATATTATATATTTTTAATGACCCCAAACCCCATATCCTGGATATAGTGCCCTAGAAAAATTAATTGGAAGATGATAAAAGGAATCACATACCAAGGGACTAAATAGTTTTGTAATATTGGTAAAATAGATACATATTTCTAATCCACATTACATTTTGAAAAAAATACACAAATAATTTCATATAGACTTACATTATTCTACATTTATGTATCCCCATATCTTAGTCATAAAATACATCTCAGAATCTTGGGTAAAAATGTAACATAATAGGGGTCATCTCAAATTCTCTTTATGGGTCATCATAAAATGAAATCTATGAGTAAAAAGTCATAAACAATAAATAAATGTAAATTATTATCACACATAAAATTTAAATAATAAACAACATGAAATAAAATTCCTCCATATAAATTTTATATTCAAAATCAAATGGATAACAAATAAAATGAATTATAAATAAATTCAATGCTTTAATATTGGATGTCATAAATATGGCACATAAACTAATATACCATAAAGATCTATTCTCAAGATAGTTTAAACTAACCTGATTTTGACAAAAATTTGACACTTGAGACCATCGTTTCATTGATGGGAAATATATATTGGTGGTCAACCCATGTCTTTCAGTATAAATCATTCATTAATTATCAAATAATCAATTTAGTAAGATATTTTTAAATAAAAGTTTCCCATTCCACATTGAAATGTTTAAATAATAATCCCCATAATAGTAAAAATTTATCAAATGATACAATGAATACCATGAATATAATTTTTTTCATGATATGATATATTCAATAGATAGTACACCACATAATAAAATAAGTCATGATTATGGATCTTCTCACAGAAATAAAATTGAGATGAGAAAAACCATTACCTAACACTTTCTTTATATGACCATTCTCTAACATCTATAATACTGGTTTTAAGAGTGATAATAAATTATTTAAAACCATATTAATATTTAAGAAATCATATATGATCATATTATAATAACTTATTACATGTTTATTAACATTCTCTCACTAATTTATCCATTTTGAGTTCTAATTTTTTATTTTCTCGAGTATTTTTTGACGTGTTTTTTGTTATTATTATTAATTAGATCATGGTATAATTACTTGAAAAATGTAAATTATGAATTTAATATTAGTTATATTAATTATATATGTATTTTGAATAACTCATAATATTTTGAGATATGAATGAAAATGCATCATTCATGGAGATAGTATGTTGTACATATGCATGAATGCTACATTTATTTCATTTTCATATTCAAAGAATGAAAAGTAAATAATATATATTTATATTAGAATTATAGTATAATATATATTTCATATATATCAAAATATTTCAATTAAACCCATATTTTATACGTTCTGTGTATAGTCTGAACTAGTCATGTCGGTTTGAGATGGCGATAATCCACACTTGCTATAACAATGTTATTTTATTTACAAAAAATGGAACGTATAGATTTATGTGTTATAAAATAATTCAAATATAATTAAGAAATAAATAAAATAATATATATATATATATATAACTAATACAAATAGTGTTTCCATCATAACTCCGAACCATGAAGTGTGGTAAAGGAAAGATGAATAGTTATCATTTTGTGAGGTCGTAGTTTGTCGTACACATAAACAATATATTTGTTACCCATTATATAGAATTGTATGTTATTTAAGGTAAAAAAACTATGATAAAATATACTTGTAAATTTTCAACTCTAATAATATTATATAAGAATGAAATAATAATAAATGAATAAGTTGGGAATGAAATAAATTTAAAGTGATTGTTGAAGAACGTTATCTTATTTTTGGGCTACTCTTTTTTCATTATACCAAATAAATTCCTTGGATTGATCTATTTCTAAATTGAGGATTATAAGATTAATATAGTAATTTTTTGAGCTTATCTGGGCATGATTTGGTGGAGATAGAAGGTTCGATGTGGTGATAGGATGTGTAGGTGGATATACCCTTTTATAATTGAGGCAAGAAAATTTGTTGGAAACTCTAAAACTATTAAATTAATATAAATTCATTTTTATTTTTAAATTTCTAAAAAGTGATTTATATATAAGAAAATATGAGTATGGGTGAAAATAATCTAAACAAAAAAATAGACAATAATTGGTGACATTATTACCCTTTTCCTTTAGCTTTAACCCTTCGTGAAACACATTAACTCTTACCATGACAACCTGTATTTTTACTCTTTAAAGATTTACATAATTGCTATAAAATGGAAAAATAACCCCAAATAGATAATTAATGAGTAAAATTAACTTATACCAATCATTGGGCCTATTTTTAATTTTTTATGAAATTTAATTCATTTAATAAAATATTATTTATTTTCAAATATCAATAATGTCATTTTTTACACTAATCAATACATGACTATTTAAAAATATCATAACAACCCTATATCTTAAAAAAATAAATTTTCTAAACCATAACATGTAAATTTAATATATAAAATTCATTGATGGAATAAATGGTATCAAATTATTTTTATTTCAACATTTTTAATATCATTTATTAGATTCTCCTACTAATTAATAATTTTATTCATCATCATTGTGTCTCCATTTAATTTAATAATTTCATTCATAAAAATTATAAAACATTTACCATGATATAGATAAAAAAATATTTTTACAATTAATATTTATAGAAGTTAAAGTATTTTTAATAACCCTACATAAAAAATGTAATACTTATTAGAAACATTAGTATGACATATAGAATATCCCTTCGAATAAAATATTATGAAAGCATTAATGTCTTTCAAGTGGCTTCAGGTGGCCATAAAATCGTCCAAAAGGAGATTTTTCAAAAAATATCTCATTAAATAATATTATGTCAATTTTTAGGGTAATTCTATTATTATTTTTAATATTAATTACCTAATTTACCTTTAATCATGAAAATTAAAATAGTAAGAAATTTTCAATTCATATAAAAAAATGAAAGAAACCAATTTAAATAAATTGGACTCACTAATTAAAAATATGGTGTCAATTTTGAAAAATTACAAATACAAAATTTTTAGTTATTTATTTACAATTAATCCCATCTATAGGGTTAGAAAACGAGTTATTAAAGTATAAAACATGTAATAGATTAAAGCATATTTATATCAAATTTAAAAGAAACATTGATTTCATTGACATAAAATATATTAAAAGACAAAAAAATTATAATTACATTTTAAATGAAATTAAAATAACAATTTAATATTATAAATTATTTTGATAAAAAATATTTCATCAATTCTGATTTAGTTTTTTCCATTATTTATCAAACCATGAATATTTTTAGAAAATATGTAAAAATAAAAAAAATTATATTAAAAATTATAATAAGAATATTATTTTCTAAAATAGAATATATATAAGTTTCAAAATAGTATTTTAAATAGAATTACATTCAAATGGAAGTTAAACTTATTTTATAAAAATATATGTTTGTATGTGTAATGTTGGGGTTTTTTCTCTAATATGTCTATAAAATATAATATATGATTGTAAAAATTATTTTATTGAATATATAAAAAATATATTTCATTAAAATCATTCGAATATATAAATTTATAAAAAAAAATTGGTTAAAATGTTTTCGGAGGATAAAAATAGTTTTTATAAAAACATTCTCAATATATTCAATTTGATCATATATACCTTTCTAAATAATTTTGTAACCAATGAAATAAACCATCCATTTTAATAAAATAGTTATTAATGTTTATAACCAAAAACATAAATACATGTTTATTTTTTATTATATTAAATAATAAGATTATAATAATATATTTTTATTCAGAAAACATGGCCATTTCTTTAAATGAAACCATCTCATTGTTGTTTGTAATGTATGCTTAACATGGTGTTGTGTATAAATCAAGAATGAAAAAAAATTATTCCAAATTTTAAATATTGTAACGTATTGGGGTGTTAAAAAATTTATTTAATGATGTATATTATTCTAACAGTTTTTTATATAAATTTATTAAAAGGTTGTCTTAAAATATATTAAAAAATAAATCAATTTTGAATATTTTATTTGTTTTAATAAATTTCCATGAAATTTTGTTAAATATGATATAGTATGATCATAGAAGGTGGAAATTTATGTTAAGTATTTCTTTGGGTGTAATTCTTCATAAATGAGATAAATTATAATTATTTTATAGATCAGTTAGAATAATTTTATAACAAATATAAAATGATTCTCTAATCACCTATATTCTTCTCATTTCTAATGGGGATATGATTCCTTTAGCGATAGAGAAATTAAACAAAATATCCTTAAGTATGAGTTATTTAAATTAATATATTTTATTTGAGTTATGCATTGTTTTTTCATATTAATTGATATTATAATGCAACTTAGATTTTCTCTGTGGGTTAATTAAAATTAAATTTAATATCAAAGTAAAAAATATTAAATGTAGAAAAACAAGTGTTTACTGAGAGTCACCCCCATAAAAAACACCTTGGTCAGTTGAGATAAAACCATTGTTAAATCATGTTTTTATCTAAAATGGAGGTTTGGGTGTTACAACCCAATATTATAAACAAAATAAAATTATTTTTAATGGTGTAAAGTAAATTTAACAATGATTTTATAATTAATTATAGGAAAAACCCATTTTATATTGAATTGCATATACCCCTGAGATTTTTAGGTCTGATGGTGTATTTAAATCAAATAATTGAACATAAATTACCCACAATATATATTACCATTATAACATAACCAGAAAATTTTAGAGTTTGACTTGTATTAATTACATTATAAAATATATATATATATATTATTCATTAAAAATAATTTCAAAGTAATCAACCAATATTTATTAATATAAATTGACTCTTCAATAATATATTTTCCTCAAAAATAATTATTATTTACTTAATGAAAAAATTATAAATTTTTTTAGCACATTTAAAAAGTATATATTATAAAATTAAATAATTTTTTGGATATTTAATAACAAAATATTTCTTGGGTGAAATTTTTTTATTTATCTAATAATAATGAATTTTCGATGAATCGTAAAAAATACCATTTTTTAAAAAAAATTGTTCGCTTTTCCTTAAATTAATTAATTTAAAAATCTAAATATTTTTTGGAATGTGATTTTAATTAAATTAAAAATTATTTATTTATATCTTTTCCAAGAAATTACTTTTTTTTAAAAATTTATAAAGCTTTTTAGTATATCTTTATTTTTGAGTTTTAAAATTGGTTTTCTAAATACTGTTTTAAAATGCATAATATTCAAATTTTTTATTAATTAATTTAAATAATAATAATAATATTTTTATGTGAAATGTATATATTATATACCAATAAATATTAAGTCAGCTTTAGAAAATGATTATTATTTGTCATTATGTTTCTATTGAATCATTTTTCTTTTCTAAAAAAAATCTCTTCTAAAACACCTCATTTCTCACAACATCTCAGTGATTAATATGAAATTAGGAATTTTTTACGTCAATTAATTAAAAATGGAAGAATATATTCAATATTTTTAATCAATATAATTTTTAATTTCTAATAAGGGAGACACAATTTTTTCCATAGTGATTAGTGAAAATAGTTAATCATTATTACAATAAATAAGTTAAAAACAAGGTTAATTAAGGAATTAAACAATAAAAAGAAGGGTGAAATAAAATAAAAATTTACCGAAAAACAATTTGATATAATCATTTCAACCGTTATGACCTTTAAATCAGTTTTTATGACTTTTTGGGACATTTTTTCTAGAATGTTACCCATATAATTTGTTTAGAAAAAAAAGACAAAAAGAAAATATATTCTATTTAATTTCAATAATGTAATAAGATAGGGACCAAAATCAAGTTTTATTATATATATCCTTTTGAAATATAATTTAGTTTTTTATCCTGGTAATTTATCTGTAATTTTTAGAGATTAAATAGTTACTTAATATGCTTAAGAAATTTGAATATGGTAAATACGTAGTTAATATGTAACAATAAAGAAAGATACTAAAATTATTAAAAGTGAAATTAATTAAATGGTTTGTTGTCTTAAAATAATTTTTTTGACTAATATGTCAAGTTTCATGGATGTGATCTTCATTGATTCAAATAAAATCTTTGTCTTGAATTTTCATAATTTTAGTTAAATAGAAGTTGTAAAAATTATAAGATGTCATTTAATTGTAAAAGATATTTTATTAAATAATTTAAAATAATAAAAATCATATTAAAGTGACCCAATACTTTTATATACAATATTACATCAGTTTAATCATTAATACCTTTACAATAAAGACCAAAGATCAAAAAAAAATCTTCAGAGAAAATGGTATATAAATTTAATGCATAGAAATATAATAAAAATGATAATATTATTCATCCATAATGAACTCATTAATTCTCTGGAGATTAGAAATCTATATAGGATTACCTCTGTAATACATTTAAAAAAGGTTTGATCTAAAATTCCTAATTTGGGAATGAACATACGAATAAATCATAGGTCATGAGTTAGAATATAAAACATAACGATATGAAATGTCATGGAATGTGAATAATTATATAAAATAATGATAAATAGAACATTGTATCATGGGAGCATTGAAACATAGTAATGTTGAAGTAGCTTATAATCTGAAATAAACATTATTAAAGGTTATTTTCCAACACTATATCATATGGTGTAAAAAATCCATTAAGGGATAAGGTTTATGCACTAATCCCATACATGAAATATCACAAGACTAATGATTATCCAATTTATTGGAGCGCTATCTAGGAACACCCAGAAAAATATGTTAATGTATATGTGTGCCACATAAATAACTAACCAAAAATAATAAATTTAAGGGTTTCTTCGGAAAATAAATGTCTATTGTAATTAGGTCATAATGCATAACCAAATAGATTATCATAATGGTATCTGTGATGGAGTGGATTAAAATTATAATTTCACAAAAATATATAAAAATTGGAATATATCATGATAAATTATGTCTAATTGATTTGAAAAAAAATTATAAATAGTGATTATGAAATATTCTAAATGACCCACATTAGTTATTTTTATGGGTAAAATTTTTAAATAGTTATTAAATATATTAATGAAATAATTATTCTAATTAAAATATAAAAAAATGCTAAATATGTGTGAGAAAAATGTACTAAATATTTAATTACTATTTAACAATAATGAATAAATAAATTGGTTAAAAAAGATAGAATTCACAATCCAAAGGTAATTCGGAGGTTTAGAGAGTTCTCTTACCTTTTGTCTATTGTGTTATGCCCATTCACATAATGTCCTAGATTATAAAATTAGATTCATTAATAATTTAATTTAGAACCTATTAAAAATATATTTTATTTATATTAATTTTATAAAATTAATGTATGGATATTTTGTTGAGTTATAAAATTTAATGTCATTGTACTAGGAGCATTCTTTTCAGGACATTATAGTCTGCTCCATTCGGTATAATTGTGGTATTTCTTGGAAAATTGATGAAAAACTACATAAGTGGAATGAAATGGTATTAATTTACTATTATATTTTTAAATGGCCATATAATTCATATTTCCACTAATATGTGGATGATTAACTTAATTAAATTTTAATGGCAATTGTTTAATTTACTTTGGTAGTTTATAAATCATTACAAATTATTTATTTTAATTATTTAATATTATGTATATACATTAGTTACATAACTTAAATGAATTTATTAAAAACATTTTTAAAATAATGTATAACATTTATATTGGTATTTTTATCATCTTATATGAATGTAATGTAAAATAAAAAAAATAATCCACGAAGGAGTTGAATTGACATATCACATACGATATGTTCATTTTTTTGAGAAAAAGTCGGAAGAGGAGAGATTTAATTACCTATATTCCATTAAAAATATAATTAAATTATATTTATGATTTTTTATTTCTCATTCAATTTGGGATAAGGTATATTAGGATATTTTAGAAGAGATAAACAATTTTAAAGATAAATAAGGAGGATTTTTCCTCTCGAATATTGACTCCTTGAGGGCATTCTTAAGGAAGAATGACTTTTTATTTTCTTATTCCCAGAAGATATTGGACATGGGGAAGAGGATTTTGAATGTATTTTTTTAAAATTGTACATGCTACATATATTATGATTTTTGAGGACAGGGGGTGGTGAGGAGGGTGTATTCTTTGGTGGAGGATAGGATTATTTTTTATTTTATCAATTCGTTTATTATTTTGGATTATGAATATATATAGTGTTGTTTACCATCATTTAATATTGTATATAGGTCTTATGAGTTTATGAAAATTGTAAAAACATCATTCATGTCAAAACCATTAGTCATATTTTCACTTATTTAGACATAATCCTAAATAATGTAAATTTCCATATTTCACTATTAACAAAAAATTCAACTATTTTATAGAAAATCCAAAATATCATCCTAAACATTTGTTGATCAAATGGCTTCATAAATCGACCCCATTTTATGTAAATATTTTACAAAATATGAATTTATTTATATAAAATGGTCATTTAATAAAAAAATAACATATTTATATTATAATAGATTTTATGAAACATTGAAAATTTAATTACAATATCAAAAAAAATATTATAACTATAATAAAACAATTTTTTTATGAATCCATTTTAGGATAATAAATTTTATTCTATATAATTATATTAATTATTAAATTTTATATAATCAATTATATTTCAATAAATTTCTAAATATTAATTTTTCATTTTTTTACTTCTTCCATGATATAAAAAACATCATATTTTCTTTTTAAATATTGAAAAAATTTATATATATTTCCATATGTTAGTTTACCATTTTAATATTAATATTACTATTCATAATAGTCGAATTATTTTTCCAATGGTAAAATTACTATTCCAATGTTCATATTTCTGTTGGTCATAAGGGTTTAATACTTCCATTAAATACCTTTGATTCCATTCATGAATACCTTCTTTTTTCTACCAAGGTTATAAATATTTTATTTTATTAAATTATTATTCAATTATAATAGTTTATTTATTTATTTAAATTTGGTCATGAGTACAATCATTTTCATTGATCGAGCAGATATAAATATTTCTACTGTTATTCTCTTATTATATTTTTATTGACCTACTTTAATATTAATCATTAGTTTTTTTTTTGTTGACTAATTTATAAATATTCATTTTTGAGGGGAAAATTTTTATTGGTTTTTCTATGTGACATATGTTCTTTATACTACATAGAAAAATTATAGGTAAGTAAATTTCATTGATTTAATTTGGTGTAACTACAATCTTACCACTTTATGAATTGTCACCCATGATATTTAATTTTACATTCTAAGGTGAAAATAGATAAGGAAAATTATCCTCTACTAATTCCTTGGTTTCTTAGGCTTCCTCTTATTATTTTTTATTCCACCATAGTACATTGACTAAGTGATTAGTATTGTTGTGTGGGACATTATCTTTACGGCCCAAGATCAATATCAATTTCTCATCATAAGAGGCATCATTATCATGTTGTAAAACCTGTGATTTTAATACATGGGAGAAGACTGGTATTTACTTCCATAATAGAGATACATGTAACACATCATGTACTTGAGACATGGTTGGTGGGAGTTAAATTTCGTAGGCCAAAACTCTTCCCCGATCAAGAATATCAAAGGGGCTGATATACCTTGGAGTTAGAATTAATTTCATCTCAAATCACATATAACTCTCTCATTTATATATAAAGAGGAATAAATTTTCATAAAACAAGTTCTCTATGTACTATCGATTACAATATGCATATATTTTATATCAACATTATGTATCCCAAATGTCTTTCTAAATGGTTTTCCGATTTTTAACCATTTCATAAACTATATCAGGCCTCATGATCTTACATTCACCAACATCATCCCGATATATAGGTTTTGAAAAAAAATCCAATGATGGGATTCATATATAACTGGTTGATGCTCAAGTTGAAACTATTTTTACCAGAGAAAATGACCAATGTTATATGCTGATTCTATCCTCCTTTGATGTCTATCGAACATATTCTAAAAATGTCTTATTGTGTCTAAATAGTATTCTTAGATTGTCCATTAGTTTTAGGATTATATGTCATTCTAATTTTTAGATATATTATCAGATTATATTGGAGTTTTTTCTAAATCATGGAGGTAAATATCTAATCACAGTCAAATATAATCGATAATGGTACAAAATCGCACCAAACCACTTCTCTGATGTATATCCATGAAATTTTTTTGAGTGATATTTCCACTAAAATTGTTATAATGTGAAATTTATTTTTATGAATATTCATAATGACCCATATAGAATTAAATAACATAGATGTATTTGGAATTCAAGTGACATCATTTATGGTGATTTTTTCCTATTTCCACGTTGGTGTGGGTAGTGGTTTCTTCATCAAAGTAGATAGTTGTCTTTCATCCTTTACATTATGGCATACCCAATACAGTGATGTATATTTAGTTATATCCTTTTTTATATTGACCCCCAAATAGAGCACTAGAAGATCTCGATAAATCATTGTGCTCCATAGGTGAACAGAGAAGGTCGAAGTATGTGCCTCATTTAAAAACACCATCTTTATCTCATGATTTAATGTTACACATTTTAATGATCCAGATCATATAACTCATTCATCATAAATTATGAATTATAATAATATCTATTTCTTAATAGATTCCACATTATTCCAAATTTCATTGTCATATCATTTATAATTCATTATATATAATAAAATTTTTGGTTGAGGAATCATTAAATAATGGAAATAGATTTATCTTCCTTTATGATTCCAGTATCCATCCATTGCAAGTCTATGAATATTGGATCCCTCAAAATTCTCATCATTGATAAAGTTTCAGGATCATTAATAATTATAGAATCTTTCACATTATAAACATTACTAGAATAGTAGTGTATATAGAGGTGATAATTCCTTATGAGTAACCATCTTCAATGTATCATAGGAAGATTCACCAATGTGAATATATATTTGAGGCTTCTAGGATCATTATATATCTCACACATCTCCCAATGGAGTTAATACCACTAGGTGTTATATGAAAATATAATTGCATCCAACTCTAGATTTTGGATGTGATAGTTTTTCTCAGGAACATTCAACTCCCTTGAGTTTTATGCTATCAAATTATTATTTTTTCATCAGCATAATGATTAATAACATATTTTAATCATTATTTTATACCAAAAGGTGTTCCCCACTTGTCTTAGTGTATATAGTAGTATAGATATAAGACTATTTCAATACTTTGAAGTAGTATTTAAATGAACTGGTCTAGAATAACAATACTTTAATCATAGTATTTACAGTTTGAGGTTTTGAAAATCATCGAATATTCTTCAAAAATTGACAATAACACCCAGGTATGCCAATGAAACTATAAATCTCTATTTCTGAGGTTGGAATGGTAAAATCCTAAATAGACTTTTTCTTATAAGTGTGCATACATTTTCCATTACCAGTTACAGCATACCCCAAGAATGATACATCCTCTATCAAAGAATCAAAAATACTATTAATTTTATATATCTTATCCATTTGAAATTTAATTATCGATAAAGACTAACATAGATTTTTAGACGTAATATCGATATAATCTCTTCATTAAGCCCAAAATTTTTACAGATCATCAGGGAGTCACAAGAGAATCACTCTGAACTCACCATGTACATACCTTAGTCAAATGTCAGTCATGGTAATATATTTATTCCACATCATTAATTAGTGATATACCGATAGAATATTTACCATAAAAAATACATGGTCCCACATAGCTAATCAAAAAAATTAATTGATCCCTGAAAGGATATTCTAGTTCTTTGTGATTTTTTTGAGATCATAATAATCAATGTTTAGGGGAATTAAAACATTATTCTACATGAAATGTTGGAATGTAACACCCCGATGTTAAGTACTCAGGCGTATAAATCAATTTTCCTGATTCTGGCGTAACTTCATCTCCACTTCCTCCAACACAATGATCACCATAAATAAGGAGTCCATGATATAGAAAGGAAACTATGTATAATATCCATTGATAATTCAACCTCTCATTCAGGATAAAGAACAAGAAATAATTTATGGAACACATCATTGTAGTCTCTCATAAAGGAAAACTCCTCCAGTAGGATGCTCTTATTTTCCTTAATAATGGAATCTAGATTTCATTTCTATCAAGAAATATTTTATAAAATTTATATTATGATTGTAAAGGGAAATCATTCTATTACTAACAATTTTACTGAATTGGTGGATTCCTCAGAATGTGATGATTGATCTAAATTTCTCAGTAGATATTGTTTTTATTATATAAAGGGAGAGAATTCATGCCTAATTAAGCATCAAAATCCACTAAAGTAATAAAAAAATTTTGTGAGTTTCATTCCAATAAAATTAGATTATGAGGTTTTATATACTTTGGATTCAATAATTTCACCATTTTTTTCTTATGGATAACTGAACCTCTATATTTTAAGGTGATTTTTGAATAGTTGTATTATCCTTATAGGATATAAATGAATAGATAAAACAAAAATTAAATAGAACATTTTCTTTTAATAAATTAATAAATAACCTACCTTTCACCACATCATTTTAGGTTCCATCTTAGTAGTAGTGACATGATATGTTATTCGTCTCTCTCTTAGAGGCTGATATCATAGATTTTCCCTAAAACCCTTGACATAGGGAAGTGGATCATATAGTTATCGAGTTCTATGTAGTTAAATAATAAAAATAATAGGTTTCATCTGAACCTTATTTTCATCTTCATGAATAGTGTGTTTCCTCATTTCACTTCAGTATTAATTAGCTTGGATCACTATTCTTCCACACCTGAAGTGTCTTCTGGTTCTTCTTGGGATGTTTCAAGAATGATTATTCCCACAATTTTGGATACTGGGATGTAGATTTATCTCACCTCCATACTATTTTTCTATTGGAATTAATGAATATAATTACATCATACATTTCAAATCTCTTATCCCACAAGACCATTGAAAATTAGCCATCATCATCTCAACATTATAGTGACAATGACCAATATCATTATAATTTTTAATGAATCTATATTGAAAGTATTTTTTAGAATCAGTTTCAACTAACAAAAGAATCAATCCATATTATATTCAGTGTTTATGCAATTTTAAATATCATATAATTCAAGAATTCTGATGCTTTCCTCATATTATGTAATAGATTCATCTTAATTTCTCTTCAACTTAAGTAAATACCCTTGAATCTTATGGTAGAGATATTTTTGAAATATTTATTGAGATACATTTTCTTGAATGCATCTGATTCCATGAACCAATTTCCTATTTTGACATTATGTTCTTTTTCAGTATCCACCACTGATCATCTTCCCCATCAAAATGATAGATATTGAGCTTTACATTCTATTATTATGACAATGTAAGGAAAAATAATATCTTCTGAAAGGAGTTATTTAATTATTTGGGGATGAGGGTATCACATGAACCAATAAATACACAAGGATTTTGACACATAATGCATTTCACTGAATCATTATATTTATTTGTTGAAGGAGATATTTCTTCATGTAATATTTATTTTTCATTACATGATCCATTTTTTTTAAATGACATTAGGTTTTGTTCTCCCATTCTGATCATATTATGAATTTTATTAGTGAAATAATCAAATTACTGAAAACATTTACTATTTTCATGGGTTATTTTAGTTCCCACCATTAAATATAAAAAAAATTATAGTTTGGGGTGGTTTAATACATAATTATTAAGCATACAAAACATAAAACTTTGACCATTGAAGGATAATCTTGTAAATGAAAATCATATCCTAATTTATGATTACGTAAGATTAAATATTGATGATCTATGATGATATAATTAACCCTAGTTCTACTTAATAATATTTATAGCCCTAATCTAAATAATAACTAGATAATCATTTAGTTCAAACTATAGAGACCCTATCCTTTTATAATAATTATTACATGATTCTAAGAATAAATATCATTAAAATACAAACCATGGATTTAAAACTATTATGTTGTTTGATACCTATAAATAAAAAATTATAGAATGGAAATATAATAAAATAATAAAATATTAGTCATCAATAATGGTATACTAAATTAATTTGAGTTCTTATATCTTCATAAGACAAAACAGGGAATAAAAAGAAAAAAAATTGAGATAAAAATCTCGGTAAGATAATATTCATATGAATAAAGCATAGAACATGATTCAGACAGCATAACATGAGAAATCAAAGGGAATTCAATAAGAATTATCATATATAAGAATAAATTAATGAAAATCATATATTTTTTTCTATAAAATATAAGAATTCAGAAACCACATAAAACATGATATAAATATGAGTTGATGATAACTGCCAAGACTATATCATATGGTGAAAAAGTCCCATAATGCATTTGGCTTACTCCCCAATTTCATATATGACATATAATGAAACAAAAAATTCCCAAATTCATTAGATAAATATCTATGTGCACAAATCATAATAAGTTTACTCATATGTTTTCATAAAAAATAATCAAAAAATATATACATGTGAGGGTTACCCATGGAATGAAGTTGTTCTTGTAATCTTGTCATAAGGTATGACCAATTAGAATATCATAATTAGGTCCATGAAATAATTTATTTAAATTATAATTGGAAAATTATAATATAAAATTTTCATAGATCATGATAAATTATTTCCAACTGAATTGAAAATTTTAAAAAGGGTGTTTAGGACACATTAAAAAAGAGAAACTTCAATTTTCCTTAAGAGAAAATATTAGAGTCCTTAAACAAGAAAAATGAATATTTGTTTGTTTAAATATTGAAACAATATAAGGAATGCTTTCATGGTAAAACGTTTTACATGAAATAAATATTTGTTGATTAAAATATACTATATAGTGTACTTGGATATGAGTAAGAAATTGGGATGTTCCTTTTAATCGGGCTTCCTTATCGGGGTGAATTGTGAAGGAATTATTTTCGAACAAGTATTTCACCATATAATACAGATTAAATAAACATCATATATATGTGTGAGATATTTATATATAATATAGTATAATATATAATTATATTGAATAAATAAATTGTCGAAAAATAGAGAAAATTTAGCATAATAGTAATTTGGAGATTCTGACAGATCCCCTGACCAATATCTGAATGGGTCATACACAAGCACTTAATAACCAACATAATAAAATTTTATTAACTAATAATTTAATTCATAACATATAAAAAGCATATTTTATTTGTAATTATTTTTTCAAGTTCATTCATGGCCAATTTGATTAGTTTTATGATTAATTTCTTTATTTTTGGATCATTTGGTTCATGGTTTTATGGTGTGTTCCCTTTACTATAATTGTGGAATTTCATGTCAAAAGTAAGAAAAAATACATAAATTGAATTAGATGTTGTTAATATTCTTCAATAATTTTAAATGGTCCCATATATCATTTTTTTGGTAATATGAGGATGGTTGACATGATAATACGATAATGGTAATATATTAGTTTATTTTGGTTATTTTTGATCATCACAAACTTATTTGGTTTTATTATTTAATATTATGTATATATATATTACTCAAAAAAAATTAATATGATATAATATATATTTTGAAATATATCATAATGATTATAATTATTTTATAACCATCCTTGAAGAAGGTTGTGTAAAATGGAAAATTGTTATCCATGAAGGTGTGAATCAACAAATCATAGAAAATATTTTCAATTTTAAAATGAAAGTGGATTAGAAAATATTTGATGATGTGTTTTCCATTAAATCAATTTTATCCCATTTTATATATTATATTGCATATATCATGCATTTTTTATGGAGAATATGAGGATATGGTATAAAAAATAAGGAATTTAAATGAAAAAAGAAGGACAATTTTACCTATTATTTATATTCTTGTTGTTTAAATTCTCATGGAAGTTGGGTTTTTATTTAGTTCAGACCAATAGGTCATGGAAATGGGTAGTATTATTGTGAAGGGAATTGGGAAATATTTTTACAATCTACCAATCTTAGGCTGTGTGAGGAAAATGAGTGGTAAGGGTGTTATTTATAGGGGAGGAGATGGGTATTTTTGGTAATTTTATTCATTTGTTTATTTATTTTAAACAAGTATATACATAGTGTTAATTTATATAACTAAACACATCAAATAAGGTATCTGAGTTTGAGTAAGTGTCCACATAAATCATCCATTACTCAACCAGGACTCAAAATTTCATTATTTTTTTAGAATGTTTAATATCGTAATTTATTGTATTTCACTATTCCCTAAATTTTTTACTATTTTATAAAAATACTAAAAACTCATCCTAATAATTTAATTACATCTAAACTTCAAAAATGGAAATGAATTTTTTTAAAACAAATTATTAAATATTTGGAATTTAAATTTTAATAAAATTCATCATATATTCAAAAAATAACAATTTAAAATTATAAATATTTTATGTAACCTTGAACATTTAATTATAGTATCTTAAAATTATATTATAATTTCTGTAAAAAAATTAATTTTTGTATCGATTTTATGAAATGATTAATTTTAAAAATCATTCTATTATTTTTAAATTTTTAAATAAGCATTAACATTTCCCAAAAATACCAAAACTTATTCTAAAATTTTATTACATAATCCTTGATATAAATATATAACATTTTCATATAAAATATTTATATTTTTTTTGTATATTAATAGGTGAGGTTTCCATTATAACGAAAAAATTAATTTTCTAAATGGTAAAATCATTATTCCAACAGTCATATTTATAAAGGTCAAAAGGGTTTACAAGACTCTATAAATACATGTTATTACATTTTTAAGTAAATTATATTTTATCCCAATGTTATGTATATATTCATAATTTAAATGTAGATATTATTAATGAAAATATTTTTTATTTTTAATGCTCTGTTGGTGAGTTTGGCCTATATTGTGGATCTAGAATAACCAAATATTCGTATTCTTATAAACTTATTTAATATTTATTTTAACTTTATAATATTTGAAAATTTTAGGGATTTATGGATGACTACATAATAATTTTTAATTTTTAGGGATAATTTTTTTATTCATCTCTGGTTGTGATATATGTTTTTTAAACTACATGACATAATTATATTTAGTAAAATTTCATTGATAAAATTTTTGGTCGTTACACAAATCCTCTTGAAGGTAATATTTAAATGATAATAAATATAAAAATAATCAAATAATATACCAATTTACATTTTATAATTAATATATTGAGCACTAAATATTAAACACATTATTGGCATGTTTATGGTTAAACTAGTGTTTTTATGTGATACATGAACTACTGTTCAAATTAACTTCCAACACATATTATATTTTTATTATATAATTTTGATTTAATTTGTAGAATAATGGAGTATTATTTTTCTGATAATTATCACTTTAAGATAGTATAAATTGATAAATTACATATGTTAAAAAAATAGTCAGGTCAATGAAGTACCAAAATGAAATAAATATGGGAACAAGGAGTTATGGAACAAAATCAATTAAAATTTTAATTAATTTTTGTAGTGGATGAGCGTATTAAAAATGTATCCATACCATATAATATTATCAAAAAAATTATGAATATATTTTTGGGAGACCTCCTAATAGTTATTAATATTGAGCATTTAATAGAATTCTACTCCTCAAATATAATAGGGTAGTTAGTCACCTCACTTTCTGACACCACTCCAACTATTATGACCATCCATAATATACCCAAATCACATACAATCCTCCCTACTCTCATCCTATATGCCTCATTTTTTGATTAAATAAATTTGATAAAGGCCTTTGGTTCAGACTAAAGGATTTTTCTTTAAGAGGAGGTAATGTTCATCAACAGACATTTTTTGTTTTATTTAATTCTTAAACCCCTTAAATCCTTATAATACCATGATTATATAATAAACTAGTTTTCCTAGAAATACTAATATTTTTTTATGTTGTCAATATAACCTATAACCACACACACATCCATCAAATGGGTTATGAAATAATCATTTGGGTGTACGATAGACTACGTCCTTGCAAACTGATGTCTTTTTTTCATTACAGACAATAATGGTTAGTAATAATGATGGATATAAATTTTTTATAGGATATATATAAAATATTTATGACTCTTGAGAAATTATATTAGATATTATCCTTTTTACATTTCATATCATATGGGATATGGAAATTTCTTTCATGTGTATGGTGGACAATTTACTCACGAAGATATATAATGCGTTTTTTTGTATAGTGTTACATGGAAGGTGATTAGGGTAATAACAATGAATATATATTATCTACATTGTATAAATATTATATTGATTTTGTAAATATATTTATTGAAATTTAATATATCCTTTTCATTATTATCTTTTCACACACTGAAAAAGATATAACGTCATTTGTGGATTTGTGGACAACTGCCTCTTTGAGGCGATATCATTCCATTTACATTACAAGAATGTTTGATATACGTTTATATAGAAAACTTTTATTTTATCTATGATATAATTATCAATCTATAAATATAAAATATAACATTCCACCTTTCTATAATTTTCTTTGAAAATATAAATGTTACACATGCATATTTAAGACCTACGTTCTCCATGATGGTAACATTATATCATTATTTATAACTGTACTTCATGATTTGTTTTAAAATTATAGTATGTGTGTAATAATTATATTAATTCCTTGATTTTAATTTTGGATAAGTTTATATAATTACTTATTGATCATTATCATTCCACAAATGTCATTTTGGACACATAAGTTGAATATCAACGGAATACATGACTAAAACATTGATGACATGATTTTATATAACATGTTTATAATTAAAATACGAAATAATAATATATAAAATTGTTCAAAAAATTTTAAATAATTTACAAACTTTTTTAATTCCAAAATATTAAATACAACCATGACGAATAGAACTCATGGTAATCGTTATTCTCAACTCAATTTTATTTATCTAAGATAAATTCCATATTCAAAACTTATATTTATTATGTAGTGTAAATAATTTCCATGAATGTGTTATGTTATTATTAATTGTAAATTTCATCAGTTTTTCATACCCAATAGAGGATATATCTTTCATAGGGTATTCAATTTCAATGTTATCATTGTGGTAGGGTATTTTTTTCAGAATTCACATTCTATGAGGAATTTGATATTTTATACACATATTTTTTATGAGGTGTATATATTTCCCTTTTTTCATGTTATAAAATGAATCACATAAATCTTTTGATATTTTATTTTTCATTTGATGTTATTATTTCAAGGGACTTACGAATAAATTTTACCAATGTTGTATGCATTTCAGGTCACAATCTCATATTGTATCAAGATTATATGCGATTTTGTTTCCAATGATGAAATTTCATGATCTACCTATAAGTAATTATCCTGAATTTTCTTCCACTCTCATTTGTAAAAATAAAACATATTTCCATTATTTTTACTCTCTTTATGTGATCAAGTGATGAAAATAATGTTTTATAAAAAACATATTTTGATCGAAAACTCTTTTTCATCAAAAACCATGTTTTCTAAAAGTAATTTTAAAAATATTTTAATTTTTCCTTCAAATATGAAATTGTATTGTATCAAAGAATTGATTAATTTATTTTTAAAAAGATATTTTATAATAATTTATGGATATCTTATAATAAATGTAATTTAAAAAATTTTAGGTCATGAAAAGTTGTTTTCAGGGTGAAAAGGGTCTTTTCATCAAAATGTATTTAATTGTATTTAAATGGAATTTACATTCATCAAAATAAACAACCCTAATTGGAACATATGATACATAGGGTATAATTTTTAATGATACCATCTGGATTCTTTTTTTGAATAGATTATATATATTTTCATATATATTGTTATGGAACCAGTTTCTTTTCTCTTGGTTATTCATGTTTCAAATAGTTTTTTGTGGAACCCATTTCGTTCCCAGGAGTATATCATGTTTCAATGTGATTGACATTAAACCTATTTTTTATTAGTGTGAATAAGGTTATAATTAAATCATTATTATTATATGAGTATTATGATAAAGAAACTATGTACATTATATGTGGTGTGGATCTTCAAAATATTATATGATGGGGGATAAATAGTATTGGGTGATCTGGTTACAAATTATATTATGGGGAATCTTAGACTATATTAGGTGAGCCACATAAATATTATGCCATGAGGTAGCCCATATTATAATGGTCCAGACCTCTCTGGTACATTCCTTTGTTAAAATATGGCCCTTGGTGAAAAGTGTAATATGTAACCTTCTCTGAACTGTTCTATCAGTGAACAGTTATATCGGTAACCTCTAACAGTAACTACTCTTCACTTTTCCAAATTTCCAATTCAATGAACAGTTCCATTGGTGAACGGTTCTCTTGGTAACCACAAACGGTAACCATTCTTTCTAATTTCCAAATTTTGAGTTTTGTGAACAGTTTCTAACACTAACATACATGAACAGTGTTCTAACCGTGAGGTTCATGAACAATGTCTAACAATGAGGATCATGAATAGTGTCTAATGGTTAGGTTCATGAATAGTGTCTAATGGTGAGGTTCATGAACAGTGTCTAATGGTGAGGTTCATGAAAAGTGTCGAATGGTGTGGTTTGTGAACAGTGTCTATCAGCGTGGTTCTTGAACAGTGTCTAATGGTGAGGTTCATGAATAGTTTCTATCGCAAACGTTCATGAACATTGTCTAATGGTGATGTTCATGAATAGTGTCTAACGGTGTGGTTTATGAATTGTGTCTAATGGTGAGGTTGATGAATAGTGTCTATCGGCGAGGTTCATGAACAATGTCTAACGGTGAGGTTCATGAACAGTTTCTATCGGTGAGGTTCATGAACAATGTCTAATGGTGAGGTTCATGAATTTTGTCTAACAATGAGGTCATTGAATAGTGTCTATCGGTGAGGATCATGAAATGTGTCTAACTGTGAGGTTCATGAACAGTGTCTAACGGTGAGTTCCATGAACAGTGTCTAATGGTGAGGTTCATGAATAGTGTTTTCCCTTTACCAAATTTTGAGTACGTGAACAGTGTTGGCAGCTTCCTATAGTTTCACCTCTTTAGCATTTTCCTTTGATGCAAAATAAATTTAAGGCCTTGTTTTATGAAAACTAAGGCTGATTCAAAGGCCATAACTCCTATATTAATTATTCCTAAGGCTCGGGATGTTTTTTTACTTGGTCAAACTGTACGGTTTAATTCGACCTGCTTTTAATTGGAAATCAAGTGTATCTTAAACTGTCACTCCATTAAATCTTCCAAAGCGACGGGATATCTTCCTCCCTAATTCTTCCTCTTTGGCCTTGACTATGAGACATTGGAACCTTTCATTCTATTCCGTAGTAATTTCATAATCAAACATACTCCTAGGATTATTTCCACTCTGTTTTTTATACAACCAAGCAGTATTGATCAATATTTGATATAAGGTATGTTTTATCGTAGTTATTTTGTGGTTCATCTTTACTTGTTTATCCATTCCATTTTGTAACAACCTGAGAAAAACCATGTTTTGATTTTTGATAAGTTTGCTTTCCAATATCACCCGTTAAGTGAACCAACAAACAACTAATAAGGTAACAATAATAAAATGCATCAAATGGATGAAAACTCTTTTATTCAAATAAAAAACATCACGGCTACAACTTCCACTGACCGAACAAGAAGATAAATTAACCCAAAATCCCAACTAAGCACCCGATTACAATAATGGGGAGACCGCTTAAAACCACTAAGAGCCCAAGAATGCGGTAGGGGTTTCGGGCGTCCATCATAATGAACATGAGGATGGATGAAGCCACTGCAACTGTGCTGAGAACTAAGGGAATCACATGAACCATCTTTCCTTTTCTCCTTTAGTCGCTTGGAGTAAGGGACACCCCGAGACCAGACCCTTTTATAAGCACCCTAATCTGACCGTTGAACCCCAAACGGCTATAAATTTGACCGTTGGTTTCCCAAAGAATCTAATGTTTTATTTTGACCGTTGGTTTTTCTTATCTTCTAAGTTTTATTTTGACCGTTGGAAATAAAATGATTTACCCCAAAAGGATTGGAATGTTAAGTGTGTAATTTTCTTTAATGTTTAAAAGTGACATCAATGATAATTTAATCAATTTATGTCTTGTTTTACCAAAAATGTGAATTATGTTTTATGAAAAATTAACATTATTATTCACTACACTTATTTTCTTGATTTGAGAAATTAAAATTTTATGTTGTAATTATATTAAAGCCAATGGGTTTTTTTGTATAAAAAATGTATTAACCCTTGAGTTATATATATATATATATATATACATACTGCATCAAATTAAATAATTCTTTTTCTCCAAATTAAATTTAAGAGTTAATGTTAATACAAATGTTTATAACTTGGATAAGCAGTTTTGGAAACTACGTCAAATTATGGTTTCTTTTACTTATGTGTTTCGTGGTGATGATATTTATATCAACACACTTTTATGTGTGATAAAATTTAGTTATGTTTAATAATAATCTTTAATTAAGAAAATTAAGGTAGTTAACTAATAAAGGAAATTAAAAAAATATATATATGTGTGTTATGTTTTGAGTACCCAATGTTTTTAACCATTATCCTTCTTAATGTAATATTAAGTAAATAATAATTATGGTTTAACAATAATAATGATAATATATTAAGTTTAAAAAAATTATTGATGTTTTAAGAATAAAATATGTATACCTATATTTATATAGTAACACGTTTTAATTATATAAATTTATATTTTTTATTGACCAAACATTTTTATTAAAATAACAAAGGTCGGTTTAATAATAGAATTATTTAATAATAAAAAAACAATGAGTTAATAAATTAATAAGGATATTTATAAAACTTTTTTTAAAAACTTGCTGAAAACCACGTTTTTAAACGCCGCTTCACCCAGAGCTGTCCGATCCGGCCTCCTCCGATCGCGGCCGTTGGTTTCTTTTAATGTCGCGCTGATCCTAAGTCGTCTGATCTTATCGGTTTGATCCCAGTCGCCCACTGTTTTCACGTTTTTCTCCTACCTCGTGCCCACTACTTTTCTTCTTCCTCGTCGCGCTGCTGAACCAGTGGAGCGTAGGCCTCCATTTTCTTCACCTAGGCCTGTGAGTGGACCCGATCTGTCTCCTCCTTTCCTCAAGTCGACACCGACCCCCCTCGCCTCGGATACCTCGGGCCAACGACTCCCCCGAAGTCCTTCATCTTCTTCTTCTATTTTTTTTAAAACCCCTGTTGCACCGAAGCAGAACGTTGGCACCCGAGTTCCCTTGATCTCTCCGACTTCTAGACCTCGTCACTGTTGCGCTTTCCTCTCCTCTCCGAACTGGTAAGGTTCAAACTCTGTTTTTAAAGTTTTGTTTTAAACTTCGGTTTTCATATATATAAATATATTCGGGTTATATATATATATGTATATCTTTTGTGTTTACACCTTCGATTCCTCTTGCCTCATTTAAACCTCCCCTCCGATCAGGTAAGGGAATAGATCTTGCCTTGTTTCCCTTTTAAGCATCGGTGTGTTTTGCTTATACAAAGGTATATATGCATATAAGTACCTATACGCATACACTCCTTGTACACCTATCCAAGGCTACCAGGACCGATCTTGTCAGCTTCCTTGTGAAATCCCAAACTTGGGGTAAGGGTTCGAGGGATCTATTTTATTTGGGTGCGGGTTCTTGAAATTACATTTTGTATATATTTATGTATACAATATTTACATATATGTATAAGATGATATATGCAAACATACAAACCTTTTCTCAATGTTTACAGCATTGGTTTTATTTCACCTTTTTTTTTAAAAAAATGGGATGGAGTTTTCGTGTAATTGTACGAACATGTAAAACCATGAAAGTATATGAAGTATATTGATATATATATATATATTTATATATACATGCGATTATATTGATGTGTATGTACATCAATGTGAACTTGGTTCCTTTATTTTGTAATTTATTACAATATATCATGATGACCAAAATTTTATTTACCCAAAAGATTATTATGAATATTATTTTTAAGAATGATGTCGAGAATGTCTATATGTATGTAAATATATATTTGAGGTTTAATTTGACATCAAAATAATTCTTTGCAATTGAAAATTTTCAATTATCAACGTTCTTTACAATTCATGCTTTTGTTTGTGGAAATTTTCAGCGTAAAACGTTTTCATGTGTATATGTGTATTTATATATATATATGTACATGTGATTATATAGATGGACATGTACATCATTGTACATAAGGGATGTGCTGGATTATTTTTAGTTTTGGAATTTATCACAATATGACATGTTTATTAAAAATTTATTTATCCAAAAAAGATTATTATTTCAAGAATAATACCAAAATTATTTATATACATGTCTATGTATATGATGGGTAAGTTTGTTTTAAAAATAGCCCTTCCAACTGAAAATTTCATTTATCATCATATTTGTAAGTCATGAACGACCATGCTTTAATTGGGTATTATGATGTTATGAAATGTTAAGTGTTATGTTCATTTTCTTAAAACCCATGTTGTGCACAGAGATTTAGCATGCATGTCATAATTTTTTTAATGATTAAATTGTCTTCATGTTATGAATACATATGTGAAAATGGGGTTTAATTAAGAATGCATGAAACCCTATGAATGAATGACCATGTCAAGATATTTGAGGGATGTAGAGGACTTACATGTGATGGGTGCACCCAGAATTATATAGCGCAACAAGAATGATGTGACGGGTGTGCCTGGAATTATACAGCGCTCCAATGCATTGGGTAAAGCAGGAGTCTCATGAGACGATCATGTGCGACGGTCTTGGCAGTTAGCCATGGCTCGAGCTATCAAGGAAACGGGGTGGGCAGTGAGCCTTGACCCATTAAGTATGTTATACAGTCTTGACGAAAGGTCTTGACAAAGTCCAGTATTATACATTCCCTCTGCATGTAATGATAAAGGTCAACCAGGGGTTAGTTCAACTAATAGGACAACCCCTAGTTGAAAGCTCCCATGACTATGAAAATGTAATTCTTATGTCAAGAACTATTTTTCATGTGGTAAACTGTTAGACAAACTGTATATTCTCATGAACCATGATATGAACGTTTTCCCTGCTTAGTCACAGAATTCTTTTTAGAATTTAAGTAACCTTGTTTGAATATTATGCATTGTTTATGTTGCGCTATCTGATCATGTTTACTTTGAAGTTTATTTCAAGTATGTGCTTCTTTATGCAAGTGGTTTTCAAAGAATGATGGATTTCATGTTTTAAGAAAAGATAATGTTTTGTTTTAGAAAAGTGTTTTATTCTCTTCAAAAGGACTTATTTGAGAAAGGATTTTCTAAAAATGTTTTATAACCCCTTACTGGGAATTTTTTCTCACCCTACGTTTTCATTTAAAATTTTTCAGGCATGGTTGGTACTAATGAAGTCAATCAAAAGTAGCTGGTTTCCCAGAATCCTGAGCCTCGCGATCTTCTGTAGTAATGGGACATGATAGTTAATTTGTAATGATGTAATGTTAAGTATATCATGTCTCATTAATCACCCTGGGTTCGGGGTCACTACACATTTTATATCATGTAATCTCCATGATTCTTATAGAATTTTCTTGGGTTTTGGTTAGTGCGGTCGTACCGTGGAATCCTCATGTGGATGTAGATGTAGCGAGAGGAGGATCGGGACCCGTTGCGTGGACTGTTCTCGTATATAGAACATCAATAACTATTTTAGGTAGGGTATTCATTGATTTTTTTTCTTATATGTGCAACTATATAATTAACATGTTTTTTCCACTGTATTATAATGGAATTGTCATAATAAACATTTTAACTGGATAAATAAATTGATATCGATCGTATGTTTTTGCCTCTGGATTCTAATAGATAGTGTGATATCCATGCTTGCTTTGGTAATCTATTTGTTCTTGATTGAAATTGGTAATGAAAATAAGCCCATGATGAAATTGGTAATTGTTTGGCTAAAGATAAAGAGGCATGAAATTAATTGGGTTCTTCTAGTTGAAATTTGATGTTAATCAAATTGGTGCAGTAGGCATGTTTATTTATTTATGATATCTTACTGGTTAGGTTTTCTAGAATATGGATATTATGCATAATAAATCAGTTAATCCAATATGGATTAAAGAACTGGTTGTTCAATAAATGATGATTCCTTATAGGGTTCATAGTTACCCCCATATTTATAAAAGGGAAAATAGCCCAATTATTAAGATGTTTGTTTTCCTACTGCTTGCTTGTGTTGTGATGTGATCATAGATGGCTGTTGTGATATGTTGGGGCATGGAGGCCTTTTTGTTGTGGTAGTAGATGAGGCCTAGAGGGAGAGATGCATCAGTTTATGCATGTGGCTGTTGAGGAGGACACCAGGGCTGATGGAATGGGATGAATGTGATTATTTGATGCTTTTTGATTATTATTGGTTGATTATATGTACTTATCTTTTCCCCACTACTCAAGGAATCTGGTCTTTCCTACTCTTTTTCCGAAAGAGTCAAAGACGCGCGAGGTATGCCACGTGCTTTCTGTGTTTTTATTCTCAATGGAGGATAGTTCTACACTCTTGCAATAGGCGTAAAAGACTCAACGGGTAGTACATCTACTCACCATGTTATGCCTCTTGTGTTTAGTAGCATAGAATACTTTTCTAGAATTCCTGGGAATATGGGAATGTAATTCTATAATGAATATTTGAATAAATTGTGTTAACCCATGGGGTTGGATTTTTTTAGAACATAATGATGAGGTTGTAATTTTAAGGGGGAAGTGGACTTTGGGTGTGATGCTAATGAAATTTAATGTGGAATTTCCATTGGTTAATAAATGTGTAAAAAATTAATTAATGTAAAGTGAAACTAATAAAAAGTTAATGAAATAATTTAATAAATTACATTAAGTGGTTGTGTTCTTATATGATACCTAGTCTTAGATGTAACAGCCCAGAGTCTGAGAGACTTTAGCTGCAGTTGTGTCTAAGACTAGGTTATTCCCATAGTGTGGTTGTGAGATATAGTATATCTTGTACTTTTTGTGTTTCTATATGCTACTCCACCCAGCCAGTAAGGGAAACTAACACCTCGAGGATTCTGAGCCCTGGTAGGTGTTTTCCCCAAAATTATGGTGGGAGGATAGATGGATGAATACCCCATTTGGACCCACTCTCTTCTCTTGGTAGTTACTTGTGCTGACAGGCACATTGGTTAGTTTTCCCCATATATGTGTGTAGAGGGTTGTAATGGCTTGTGTTTATTCACCCACATATATTATAGTTATAGTTTTCTATGTATAACTATAGGTGTAACGTGTATTAGTTGTGATGGATTGAGAATCCTTACTCGTTCTATGGGCTTTAATGGATTGAGGTGTAATACCTGATTTATGATACACATGATGCGAGTGGTGGTGGCTCCCAGAGACTACCTAGTTACATTGCTTACATGGACTTGGTGGTTTTGTTGCACGAGGTGCATGTTGTGGTGCTTCACCGAGGTGTATGCGGGCAAGAATTTTTGGAGAGATATTCTTAGGAAGTGCGACATTGGGGAAAAGTGGAAAAACAATGGGGAAGTAGTAGCGGAGTACCCTTGATATTCTATATTATATGATATATTATTGTATGAGTTACTTGGTGAGAGTATCCATGTTGAGGCTGGGACCTTAGTATACCTGTTTAGGTGATGAGTTTGTTTCACTTGTTGTTCACTGTGCTTTAAAATGCTATATTTACTTTGGCACAAGAGGATTCAGGGATCATCCTACTGAGTATACTGTTATACTCACCCTATATATATACAAACTGTTTTTCAGGTCACTTGGAGCAGGTTGGAGATCAATTTGGTTTCTACGAGCTTGGGGTTGTAGGAGTTGTTTGGGCTTGTGGTTGCTATTGTTTTACTTTCTTTTGAGTACTTGATGATTTTTCTCTTTCAGTTGTAGTACTTTTTCATGAAATTACATATATGCATTTGGGTTTTCTTTTGTATTTAATTTTTGAGTTGGAGTTGTTTGGTGTCTATCTTATCTCTTTCTTTAGTATGTGTTCTCTTAGAGTGTAATGCCTCCCATTTTTGTGTTTACTATACCCTCTATGTTAGTTGCCAACCCAAGGCCAACTGGAGGTGGGACTTGGGGGTCATTATCTCCTTTCTCACATTTCTGGCCCAGGAGGGGTACTCTTTGTGGGGACAGGGTCATGACAGAGTGGTATCAGAGGGAGATTGATGGATAGGATGGATTTTGGAGTTAGGCACATGTGAGGTTACATGGGTTGTTAGGGAAACAGTGTCATTCATGTTTTGCAAGTGAGATAAACACTGGAGACCGGCTGAGACATAGGTGTTTAGGGCCCCCTATGATCTCATGTATGGACCTTTAAGTTTACAATAGCTACTAAACAAGGGGATACTAGTTGCAGGGTGGAGACCTAGGAAAGGATCATGCATCATTATTCTTTTTTCCGTTGTTTTAAGGGGTAGACCATGGGATAGGTTAACCTAAAATAAATAAAAGAAAACAATTAATTTATTGATGTTGAGTTATTCAGAGGTTCAATGGTTGGATTTTCCTAAGGTTGTAGAAGAGTACCCTGATGTCATTCCAGAAGAGGTTGTACCATTTCCCCCACAATGAGAGATCAATTTTGGGATCGAGCTACAAACAGGAGTGTCTCTTATCTCTATGTCTCCATATAGGATGGCCCCTTATGAGTTATGAGAGCTGTGTATAAAACTTGATGGTATGTTAATGTAGGGTTTTGTTCGGCCAAGTGTGTCACTATGGGGTGCACCAGTTTTGTTCATGAAGAAGGTCGACGACAGTTTGCATTTGTGTGTCGATTATCATCGCCTAAACAAAGTGAAAATAAATAATCACTATCCCTTTCTGCAGATTAATGATTTATTCAATCAACTGAAGGGTAAAAGTTTTTTCTCAATGATCGATTTGTAGTTAATATATCATCATATGTGTGTAAAGGATATGGATATCCTGAAGGCTGCTTTCGGTTGTCATCATGGGCATTATGAGCTCTTTGTAATGTCGTTCGGCGTGACTAATGCTCCAGCTGTGTTCATGGGATTGATGAATTATGTGTTCCATGAGTTCCAAGAAAATTTTGTAATAGTTTTCATCGATGACATCCTTGTGTACTCCATGTCTGAGGAGGATCATACTGAGCATCTACATGCTATTTTTGGATCCTTCGTCAATATCAGTTGTATGGAAAGTTGTCAAAGTGTGAGTTTTGGGATCGAGAATTCAGTTTCTTAGGGCATGTTGTGTCCCAATAGGGTGTATATGTGGATCCATCGAAGATAAAAGCAGTTGTGTCTTGGGAATCCCCCAAGAAAGTGTCTGAGGTGTGAAGTATCCTTGGTCTCGAAGGCTACTACAGGAGGTTTGTAGCTGATTTCTCATGAGTTATAACTCCTATGACAGCTTTGACTAGGAAGGATCAGGCGTTCATATAGACTGATCAGTGTCAAGAAGCTTTCTAGTATCTAAAAGAGATGTTATAAAGTGGTCCAGTTCTTTTTCTTCTAGGTGAGGGAGATCAGTTCGATGTTTTCTACAATGCTTCACATTTGGGGTTGGTCTATGTTTTGATGCGGCAGAGATCTGATGTTTCTTATGGGTCTCGGCAGTTTCATCCTCATGAATGTAACTATGCGACTCATGATCTTGAGTCGGCATCCATGGTGTTTGCTCTAAAGTTGTGGAGAAATTACCTCATTGGTGAGCGATTTGTGGTTTTCACCAATCATAAGAGTTTTTGGTATGTTTTCTCCTAGAATGACTTGAACTTATGATATCTTTAGTGGATGGAGTTCTTAAAGGAATACAATTTTGAAATATCATATACACCTAGAAAAGGGAATGTTTTAGCTGATGCGCTGAGTCAAAATTCAAGTAGTGATGCTAGGCGTGAATCCGATGATTTCTAGAGACTAATGGAATAGCATTCAACATTACATCATGGTATGGGAGATTTTGGGGGTATTGGGTGTCTTTTTCGGATGATGGTGTAGTCATCTCTCGTGAAGCATGTGGAAGATTCCCAATAGGGCGATCATGAGGTGGAGGTGTGGAGAGACTGAGTTGATTGTGGTGAGGCCCTTGATGGTTGGTTGGAGGATGAACAACACTGAGTGGAATATCACGGAAGGATTTTTGGTCCCGTTACAATGCATGATATAGTTCCCAAAGAGTTTCATAGTTCTCTTTTAGCAGTACATCCTAGGGTGAAAAAGATATATCGATCTTTGAGGAGTCAGTTTTTGTGGCCTGGGACGAAGCATGTGGTTGCAGATTTTGTGTCTCATTGTTTGGTTTTCCTGAAGGTGAAGGCCGAACACAGTGTCCCTGGTGGTCTACTCCAACCATTAGAGATTCCTCAGTGGAATTGAGAGGTCATCTCAATGGTATTTGTTACTGGTTTACCTCGAGCTCCGGGAGGAAATGATGCTATTTGGGTGGTAGTGGATCTTTTAATAAAATCAACCCAATTCATATCGATCAAGGAGTTGATATCAGTGAAAGTTTTGTCGAGGTAGTATCTAGAGGAGGTGGTGAGACTTCATGGAGTCCCATGGATGATAATTTCTTATCAATATCCTCTTTTTACCTCCAGGGTGTGGAGAGGTCTCAAACATGCTTTTGGTTCTCAACTATGCCTTAACACTGCTTTTCATCCTCAAACGGATGGTCAGACAGAGCGAACTATCCGACCTCTTGAAGACATGTATCACTCTTGTGTTTTTGATTTTGTAGGTTCGTGGATGAAGAACATACCCTTGGTGGAGTTCTCTTACTATAATAGTTTTCACTCTACCATTAGTATGGCACCTTTTGAAGTATTTTATACCCGACCTTTCCGTTCTTGGTTGTGCTTGAATGGGGTCAGAGAGTCCGCAATTGTCAGACCGAAACCAGTGCAGAATTCAACAGAGATAGATCAGATGATTCGTTAGAGGATGAAGATAGAACATGATCGTCAGAAATCAAATGTTGATCAAATAAGGAGACCCATAGAATTTAATGTTGGGGATCATTTGTTTCTGAAGGTGACTCCTGGTCGTGGGTAGTGAAGGTTTGGTTGTGGGAGTAATCTTTCTCCCTAGTTTTTTGGGACCTTCGAGGTGTTAGCTCGTGTTGGAGTTGTGGCGTATCGAGTAGAACTTTCCTTGTAGTTGAGTCGAATACATGATGGTTTCCATGTATCATAGCTCTATCATTATCTTTATGATGGCTCTCACATCATCGATTGGGGAGTGATTTATTTTGATGATGATTCAACCTTTGAGGAGTGACCTGTAGAGATCCAAGAATGCAAGTACAATGGTTTTCGCGGGCGTTCTATCCCCTTGGTCTGTGTCTTGTGGCGACACAGTGTCATGGATGAGAGTACCTGGGAACGTGAGCCACAAATATGTGATCAGTACCCATAATTGTTTGATGTTTAACTATTTTCATGTATCAATATAGCTTATGTAGTTATGAAACTTTCATGTTTATGATATGCCTCCCTTTGTTGCTTTTGTGGATTGCTCTCCTTTGAGAGGTATCTTAATGGGTGGTTTTTCAGACCCCGTTTCGTTTTCACATTAGGTAGGTTTTGAATTCTCAGGGACAAGAATGTTTTGAGAGGTATCTGATATAATGGCTTGGACCTCTCTGTCTCATTACTTTGGGAAAATATGTTATTTTAGGTGATTCAAGAGGTCAAGTGGACTTATCCCCAACACTTTGGAAGTTTTCCAGTTCGGTGAAAAGTTCCAAATGTAGACAGTTGTGAACAGTGCAACAGTAACCTTCTGTGAACAGTACATCGGTGACCTTAGGTGAACAGTGTCATCGATAACCTTCTGTGAATAGTGTCATCGGTGACCCTTGGTGAACAATTTCATTGGTAACCATCTATGAACAATTCCATCAATGAACGGTTCTATCGATAACCTCTAATGGTAACTTTTTTTTTATTTGCTGAATTTCCAATTTTATGAACAATTCTATCAGCAAACAGTTCTATCGGTAACCTCTAATGGTAACCATTCTTTACATTGCCAAATTTTGAGTTTGGTGAACAGTGCCTAAAGATGAGGTTCCGGAACAATGTTTTAATGGGGAGGTTCGTGAACAGTTTCTAACGGTGATGTTCGTGAACAGTGTCTAATGGTGAGGTTCGTGAATAGTGTCTAACAGTGAGGTTCCTGAACAGTTTCTAATGGTGATGTTCATGAATAGTTTCTAATGACGAGGTTCTATAAAAGTGTCTAATGGTGAGGTTCATAAACAATGTTTATCGGTGAGGTTCATGAACAGTTTCTAATAGTGAGCTTCATGAACAGTGTCTATCGATGAGGTTCATTAACAGTGTCTAATGGTGAGGTTCATGAACACTGTCTAACGGTTATGTTCATGAACTGTGTCTAATGGTGAGGTTCATGAACAGTGTCTAAAGGTGAGGTTCATGAACAGTGTCTATCGGTGAGGTTCATGAACAGTGTCTAATGGTGAGGTTCATGAATAGTGTCTAATGGTGAGGTTCATGAATAGTGTCTATTGGCGAGGTTCATTAACAGTGTCTAATGGTGAGGTCCATGAACAGTGTCTAATAGTAAGGTTCATAAACAGTGAATAATGGTGAGGTTCATGACCAATTTCTTATGGTGAGGTTCATGAACATTGTATAACGGTGAGGTTCATGAACAATGTTTTTCCTTTGACAAATTTTGAGTTCGTGAAGAATGTTTCTAGCTTCTTACAGTTTCTCCCCATTTGCATTTTCCTTTAATGTAAAATTCATTTAAGGAATAGTTTTAAGGACTCTAAGGCCGATTCAAAGGCTATAACTCCTATATTAATTATTCCTAAGGATTGGGGTGTTTTTTACATGGTCAAACCGCATTGTTTAATGTGATCTACTTTTAATGGGTAATCAAGTGTATCTTAAACTGCCTCTCCATTAAATATTCTAAAGGGATGAGATATCATCCTCCCTAATTCTTCCTTTTTTTTCTTGGTTGTGAGATGCTAGAACCTTTCATTCTATTCTGGTGGAGTTGCATAATAAATCTTAATCCTAGGATTAGTTCTGTTCTATTTTTTATGCAACAAAGCAGTATCGATAAATCTTCAATATAAGGTATGTTTTATCATAATTCTTTTGGTTTTCATCTTCTCCTATTTTTCCATTCCATTTTATAGAATGTAATATCCATGTTTCTAAAATATTTATTTGGGTTTTGGTTGGTGTGGTCTTACCGTGGAATCATCGGGTGGATGCAGTTCTAATGAGAGGAGGATTGTGACCCATTGTGTGGACTGGTCTCATATAAAGAACATCAATAACTGTTTGAGGTAGGGGATTAATTTCATTTCTTTTCTAATTTGTGAGACTATATAGTTATAATATTTCATTCCACTGGATGATAATTGAATTAACATAATAAATATTTGAACTGGATAAATAAATTAATATCAATCTTATGTTGTTTCTCTTGATTTTTATAGATAGTGTGATATCCGTGATTTCTTCGTTAAGTTGTACGTTCCTGATTGAAATTCAAAAATAATGTAAAGCTGGTAATAAATCCATAATTGTTTGGCTAATTATAAAGAGGCATGAAAAGAATTTTTTTCTCCTTGTTGTAATTTGATGTTAATCAAATTACTAGAGTAAGCATGTTTATTTATTTATGATAGCTTACTATTTAGGTTTCCTGAATTTGGAACCTATGAATTATAAATATGTTAATCTAATATGGATTAAATAACTGGTTGTTCGATAAATTATGATTCCTTGTAGGTTTTTGACTTACCATGTTCCTTGTTAAAGGGGCCAGAGCCCAATTATTAAGATGTATGTTTTCCTAACGCTTTCTTCTATTGTGATATGATTCTTTATGGGTGTTGTGATATGTGGGGGCATGGAGGGAATTCGGTTGTGGCAGTAGATGATGCCAAGAGTGGAAAGATGTATCAGTTTATTCATGTGTGTTTCAGGGAGGACACCAGGGATGATGGAATGGGATGGATGTGATTGTTGGATGCTTGCTGATTCTTATTGGTTGATTATCAGCATTACTTTTCCACACTTCTCAAGGCATCTAGTCTTTCTTACCCTTCCTTAGAATGAGGCGAAGATGCGCAGGGTATGCCACGTGCTTTCTGTGTATAGCTTCTCAAGGGAGGATGGGTCTACTCTCTTGTTATAGGCGGCAAAGACTCGAGGGGTAGTACATCTACTCACCGTGTTGAGCCCCTTGTGTTTAGTAGCATAGAATAATTTTCTAGAAAGTCTGGGAATATGGGAAAGTAATTTAGTAATGAATATATGAATAAATTATGGTAACCCATGGGGTTTGAGTTTTCTATAAAATAATGATGAGGTTGTAATTTTAAATGGACAGTTGACTTTGGGTGTGATGCGAATGAAATTTAATGTGGAATTGTCATTGGTTAATTAATGTTTAAATAATTAATTAACGTAAGTGAATTTAATAAAAAGTAATGAAATAATTTATTAATGCTTTTTAAGTTGTTGTGAACTTACAGGATACCTAGTCTTATAAGTAGCAGCCCAGAGTCTGAGAGACCTTAGCTGTAGTTGTGTCTAAGACTAGGTTATCCCCACAGTTTGGTAGTGATATATAATATATCCTGTACTTTTTGTGTTTCTATATGCTAATCCACCCTGTTAGTAAGAGAAACTTACACCCCAGGGATTCTGAGCTATGGGGGGTGTTTTCCCCAACATTCTGGTGGGGAGATGGATGGATGACTTCCCTCATTGGCCCTACTCTATTCTCTTGGTAGTTACTTGTGATGGCAGGCACATTGGTTATTTTTTCCCATATATGTGGGCAAAGGGTTGCAATGGCTTGTGGTTATTCACATTCATATATTCTGGATATATTTTGGTATGGACTAATATAGGTTTAATGTGCATAGGCTATGATGGCTTGAGGATCCTTACTCGGTGTATGAGTTGTAATGGCTTGAGGTGTAATACCCAATGTATGATACAAGTTTTGTGAGCTTTGGTGGCTCCCAGAAACTACATGGTTTCTTTTATTATGTGGATGTGGTGGTTTTTTTGCATGAGGTGCATTTTGTGGTGCTTCACCCAGGTTTCTACGGGTAAGCCTTTTAGGAGAGAGATGATTAGGATGTGTTCCATTGGGTAAAAGTAGTAAACTAGTGGGGAAGTAGTAGTAGGGTACCCTTGATATTCATTATTATATGATATATTCTTATATGTGTTACATGGTGAGAGTATCCATAGTGAGGTTGGGAACTTAGTATACCTATTCAGGTGATGAGTTAGTTTCACTTGTTGTTCATTGTGCTTTAGCATGCTTTCTTTAGTTTTTCATGAGTGGATTTAGGGATGATCCTACTGAGTATACTGTTATACTCACTCTATGTATATACAAACTATTTTTTAGGTCACTTAGAGCTGTTTGGAAACCAAGATGGTTTCTAATAGCTTGGGTTTGTAGGAGTCGTTCGGGCTTGTGGTTGCTATTGTTTTACTTTCTTTTGGGTACATTCAGTTTTTCCCTTTTAGTTGTAGTACTTTTTCTTGACATTACAAATGTGCACTTGGGTTTTCTTTTATACATCAGTTCCGAGTTGGAGTTGGTTGGTGTCTATCTAATCTCTCTCTTCTGTATGTGTTCTCTTAGAGGGTATTGCATCACATTTTTGTGTTTACATTACCCTTGGTGTTAGTTGCCAACCTGGGGCCTACTGGAAGTTGGACTCGGGTGTTATTATCACCCTTCTCACATTGCTGACCCAGGAGGGGTACTCTTTGTGGGGATGGGTTCGTGACACAGATAGCATTGTGTGATCATATAAAATCAAATATGATGAGGTATTCTAGATAAAACTCATTAATTCTATTATATCTAATAAAATATGTGCATCTAAATTTCACTCTAATGAATTGGGTAATGATTATATTTGAAGTCAACAATATGTTTATTCTAGTTAAAATGTTCTTGAATTGGTTTTATAAAATGATGATCCATGTGGCCAAAGGGGTTTTAATATCTTGATAAGGGATTACAATGTTTATAATTATTAAGATTGATGTCACATGGATCATTATTATTTATTCATAAGAATATTTAATTATATATTTTTTCAAATTTAATGATACAGATATTAGTGGGTGTTCTATAATGATTTGATCTCACCCTCTGATTGTAACCCCCTAAGGATTTACAAATAAGTTTAATATAGAATGCATGAAACACATATTCTCTATGAGTGAACTCTTTGTTAAAACCTATCCAATAAAAATAAATTTTCCACTTCTATGATTTTAATTTTGAAATACTAAAATACACAATTGCATTCAGTTTGATATTTATTGTCTGATATAGTCAACTCTCTTTTTTAGTTAATAGTAACTTGACCCTGATGAATTGTAATATACTATATCACATTAATCTATAGATTACTAGTTTGTATCCCAAAAACTAGTATCATTTCTTCTATACTTAGCTGTTACATATATTTTGTACTTACAGAAGTACAATTAGATCATTCTGACTACATCCCTTGAAGTTCTTTTGGATATAACTGATATAAATCTACTATAAAATATGCCATGGAAATATTGGTTCTTTCACATATTATGGCATGCATTATTGATCCATCTTTGCGACATATGGATTGTAACTCACCATGTTTATCTCTTCCCATGTCATGAACAGGTCAACTTGGGGAGATTAGGCCCTGGGACTTAGGCAACAATTCAACTCTTGAAGTGTTCCAACTTGTATTTTTCAATCCAATGTCACTACACGTATGATTGACAAGGACCAAGAAACCTATAGATCCACCTCAGTTGGTCCTATTCCCTTGAACATAGGTTTCTACATTAAGTCTATCATAGTTGAATAAATTTCGTTATATTCTTAACTAACTGTGAGACCAATGACTGTTTTCCATATGTTGTTGAACATATTTTTTCTTGGAAAACATTGGTTCTCCCACTATCTTCTGGTAGAGAAATGAAAATAATTTGTTGCAAATGTATATACTATGATCATATTGCTTACTTTAATCTTAAACCAGATTTCTGCTACTTGCAACCTTTATTAGCATTCTGTGATGAGACACTCCCTTTCTGGTTGCATCGTATAGACACCATCCATGATTGGTGGTCATGACATCCAATGCAATATAAATTTATCATATATATTTTCTATAATAAGTAAAATTCTAACAGATTTAGGCATAAAAACTTGGTGAAATAAATCAAGCCTAATTGGTACTACACATGTACCATCCAATTACCGACTCTTTTGAATACCCACTATAGTATTCAATATAATAATCCCCTTTTCAACATGATACATGGAATCCATTAATTGAATTTTAGTTGGTCTTATCAATTTTAGCTAATTGACATATACTGCTTACTTGTAAGAAATATTTTTAATTTTAATAATATGTCACTGAAAACAGTGATTATAAAAAACATCACCATGGTTTTATCCTTCCTACTCATTATGTGTCTCCAGAACATTCTTTGTTCTACATGCACTTGTAGAACTAGTTCATATGAAAACTACTTCTACATCATGAGATTTGAAAAAACATAAGTCAATATAGCTCCCACTATCTCTAATTGATATGTTCATCCTTATATAGAAGTGTAGTCTATTTATAGACTACCTCTTTTCTATCATAGTGATTTATATAATATCCTAACCAATCATTAGGATATGTACCTTAGATGTACAATGTGTTTATCTTGATTCAAGTTAGTTTGTATCTAAACAAACAATATGCATCCAAACACAAGTTGTTATGACATAATGGATTTACATCATACTATGGCTCATATGATATCCATTTGTCATTACAGTTGGCATATGATTGTTAGATATTGCCGTTTATTTGAAAATAATTTCATGTGATATAACAGATGTTTCTTCAAGTTGTATCATTAATACTACTTACAAAAAAATTTTGATGTATAACATATGCATTTATGAATTGCTTCATGCTATATGTTTGTTGATAAATGTTGATATGTAAGACATCATCATCAATCCTCCCCATTAAAATCAATGTTGTGATGTTGATAAGGTAATGTGCAGTTAGGAATTACTCCGTGCTTCATTATCATGATTTATGAATTCTTGGTGAAGATATTCGTCAGTATCACAACCCGAAGCGAGTCATATCTCCTGACCATGCATATACTTCACTTTTTTATTCCTTAATTTCATAAAGGAATCGTTGAAGTATATATACCTCTAGCTTATACTTGGAAGAGTTCACACGTACTAGTTGAACTATTTCCAAATGCTTTGTGACAAACCTTTATTGTTGAAGGCTCCTTTGTCCAAAATAAAGACGTCGATAATACAAAATGTATTTAGATATACCGACCCTAAATACCATACTAGGTATATTGATGACATTTACTTTTAGTATTACTTGACAAAGAATTATATTTTCACAACTAGGTACAAGTATTAAATTTATATTCATCACTAATTGCCTATGATTCATGGATTATTGAACTAGTGAATGAGTTTAGAAAAACAACATTCATTACTGAACCTGAAAAAATGTCTCCTTACGTCCAAGGACAGATAAGATTATTTTTTTTGTTATAGTCAATAATACTTCAACCCAAATATTTCATTTTGAAATTAAAAAAACATGTACTTCTCACCAATGACCTATGTATCAACCATTCACAGCCACATGGAGAATACACCGGACATCTAGTAATATTTCTATAATTACTTGGTAACTTTATTTAGATACACAAATGTAAACATCATATAGTATTAGATACCCAAGTAGTAAAAGTAACTATTACATTGATGAATATTCCTGATGCAGAAGCCACAACATGCTCCTTTAGATATGTTTATTGTTTTTAAACATCCATAGTATTATTTTATAATATGAAATGAAAAAAAACCTTTGTTAAAAATTCATTAATTGAAGGATATCATGAATGTGTCATTGAAAATAAATGCTTTGGACCTTTTTACACATTCATTCAATTTATTCCCCATAAGAATAAAAACTTAACTGTCTGTTATTCTTTTTCACTTGGCAGACCCTAACTTAATTGGTAATGGGGAATTTACTCATTACATGTTCATTTTATAACATAAAATGAAACATGAGTAAACTGGTGAAAATGATATGAGAAAGGGATCCATTTAAACATAATGATCAATATTTCAATTTACACATGCCATTATACATTGCCTTATTCATATCATTGCTTTGATTTCTCCTTGATAACTTCTCAGAGATGTGACTTTAAGTTATATCATCTAAATCCTAGTGTAGTGAATGTAACTAACACCAGATGTTGATGAAATAATAATGATATAACTATCATATTCTTTGTATATTAGTCTCCTGTAAGCAATTTTTACCATCGCTTCTTGAGGTAGTTTAACAGTGTTGGGGACACTAACACCTTGAGTTTCCTATATCATAGTACTATGCCCATGCGCCTATACTATTTGTGGATATTCATGTTAGTGTGGGCATTTACTTTTTCCATTATAATATCTTAGTTTAAATATTGTGGTATAACAATCCATTTTATTTACAAAAATGAATTTTACAATATTAGTCCCTTTTATCTGAATTACTAGTTTATACATTTTTTGATTAATTTCTTAATTCATTTAATGTCTCCCACTATTTTATCGGATTCTAAGAACCCTCTGTGCTAGAATCGGAATACTCTGTTGCGTGTATATTCTAGTGGAAAGTATCCCAGAAACACCACTCATAGTCTAGAAGTTGTGGCTACACCACTACATGGAGGGTTCTAGGTAGGATTTTGGCTGGCCGACCACTTTAACTTATGGATCCTTGATCCGTTGAGTGAAGTCCTGGCTTCTTTGAATCAGAACATTATTTACTCAGTACTTGCCTTTAAAATTACAACAAGTTAGTTATGGATATTTAATTGTGTAAATTTTTGTTATGTCAAATCATTATTCTTATAAGGACTCCTCATTAGTAAAAGGAACCCTCACCAATGGCATGACTGGAACCTCAAATAGCTGGTTTTTTCCAAACATGAATGACGAATGGTGGTTATGACTTAATATATTTTTGAGGGTTTTTTTATTTTAATGTGAAGAAAGAAATAAATTTCTATATTTTATAGGCATGTACTACATGATCTCACTCAGAATTGATCATGCAAGAAATATAAATTTATCGCATCACAAGTTCATTTTATATTACATGCTTGTTTATTATTATTCTATTTGATTGAGAAATAAATTAAACATGCACAAAAATAATAAACCATGGAGAAATAAAATGAACAACCGATCATGATCCGGTTCTAATGGTTGATCTGTTGAGTGAATAACAGACCAACTAAAACCCTATGAGTAAGTACCTTTAGTCGTGTGGCATATAACATGAATAGAAATGTCTGGTCATCCAAGGAATCCAACTCTTTTTTGGTGCATCGCCATCAGTTGGCACAATGTGTGTAATACCTCATCCCGTCATTATACACTTGTACTCACTCGCAAGCGAGGGGATCTTGGGGAGTAAAATGTACAACTCTGAGAATGGGAATGTAGACCCTTATACATAAAATAACACTTGAGACAACACATAGATCATATTTTATTTAATTAAACTAATTATTAGAAAACCATTTCAATAAGTAAATAGTTAAATAAATAATTAAATAAAATGCACCAAACATGAATTGGTTGGGCTCAGCTTGTGATAAACATACACATTAAACTCTCATATATTAATTAAATGCAGAATAAAAATTAAACATGTATTAAAAACAAACTTGAGGGAATTTAATTGAATAAAAAAACTTCACTCTTGTTTTTAATCCAATTTAACATCGTTCGGTCCCGGTTAATTAATTTAATTTTAAAACTAAATATTAAATTAATTTTGTAATTTAAATAATCTCCCAATTAAATTATTTACATCGCATTAATTATTTACCAATGTTAATATTTAATTAATTTAATTATGAACTAAAATTAAATTAATTAATTTAATTAACCTTTGATTGGAATAAAAGTATCTGAGCTCCATAGTCCCTGGGCAGGGCCTGTGCAGGTCGGGGCGAACCGGCGCAAGCCCATCTCGGGCTGTGCCGACCCCTTGCAGGGAATTTATGGGCTGGAAAAGTCCACCCAAGCCCTGTTCTGGACTAAGAATACCTACCTAGAGATGTTTTTGGGTAGTGAATGTTACCTGCATGTTATAAGGACCGGGTGGCGGCTGGAACGAGGCATGTCAGGTGTGGTCTAGAGCTACTGCTGGTCTGAGAGATCCTGACCATAAGAGAACTTCTCGGGTGTAGTGGTGCTCACGTTGTCCAGCGCAAGGGAGGCCAGCTAGTGCGGAGGAAATCTAGGGTGGTCAGTGGTTGAAAGAGGCAGCCAGGGCAGCACAACTTGGTGTGCGAGGTTTGGGAATGGTCATTGATGCAGGAGATCTGTGCGCTGTCCAGAGCCCAATGGGGCAGTGTGGACAGGAGACACCTAGAGTCGTGAGGCGGCCCATATGCTTACTGCATTAGGTTTACATAGTGAGGGTGAGGGGATGCGTGTTGCGCCTGCTGGATGAAGTCTCTGCGATACTTCAGATGCAGGCCGGCGGGATGGAGACGCCATCTCTACTACTGGAGGGCCTGGTGCAGTGCTTGGCTATGTGGCATTGTCTCCACGTGGAAAAAAGAAGTGCAGGGGTCTGGGGTGCAGTTTTGGGTTCGGCCTTGGTGCAAGCACGGTGTGCTACGACGCTTCACTGCATGGGGTCTCCGCAAGGGAGGAGGCGAACAACAGGGGTGACCGGAGTGGCATGGGTACGGTGCACTGATTCTTCCTACACCACGGGAGGATAGAGGAGGCCGAGAGGGATGTTGGGTGCTGGCCTAGTGTGCCGTTGTGACACGGGTTAGAAGAGGTGGTTGTTGGGGCCGTTGTGCGGTGAATAGGGGGTTCCAACCAGCCCCTTTTCATTTATAATAATTTTTCTTTTTTTATAAAAATGGAGACCTACAATGCATGTCTCCCCTCCATTTAATTTTTCTTCTTCTAAAGTCTATATTTAGACTAGAAAATTTAAAACAATATAATAATAAGATATTATTATAATATAATATTATAAAATAAAATTATTATTATAGTAGAATTATTATTATAATAATAAAATTATTATAACAATAATAATTATTAAGGTTCACCGGAAATCGCTATTTCGGTAATAGGATATCCACCTGGTGATCATAAAACAACCGGATTAATTCTGACTTTAAACTTCAGATGATCACAGATGGTTCATCCGATATCAAAATCAAACGCAGTTTATGGATTTGCGACCGTAACAGTGCCATCATCATAGATTAATGCAAATATAATTTTTCGTGGCATAAAATCGACACGCTCTCTCTTTGAAACCACTTGTTGGAACTGGGCATGCAGTAGAGCTCCAAACATGTGGATTTTAGATATTTTCCACTGACAATCGATGTAATCTTCTCAACATCGGTGAAGAGCAGCCCGATTAAATCTGAGGATCTCACGTGAAGGGTTTTAAGCACAAAAAAACAATAAGTATACCTGGATTAATTCTGAATTCATTCATGATGTCTACACATCGTTGGCGATCGCTGCTCGAATAATCCGAAATTTTATTCCTCTAGATCATCCACACATGCTTCATGGAATCTGTGGGGCTGGTGTTCATCATAATTCTGGTGCTAGCAAGGAATTGTGGCGATGCCTTTCACACTCCAACGATCACCGCACCACTTCCCTAGCAATGCTTGAAAGACTTCTTCATCCATGCTCCTTGGATCCATAGCATCTCTCTCTAGATTATGAAAGCGAGGAGAGGAGAGAAAATCTACCTAAATAGTACTTGGAAAAATCTCCTCCTCTTCTATTTATAGTTGATAATTAAAATACCTGGTATCGCCTCACTGACCCCTGATACTTAACTCACTTTCAATGATATTTCATGTCCACAAAACTGAGTCATAAATATTATTATCATTTACTTTTAATATATTAAAATATATTATGTGATAATAATTGAGTAATTAACTAGACTGGTCACTCCCATAAATATTAATTAATCCTTGAATAATTTAATATTCTTCAATTAATATTTTTTCTTATATTTAATTAAAACTCATAAATACATTTACTAAATAAATTCAATGCTCATTATTCTAAACTCAAATAATATAAATTCATTTACTACATTGGTGATCACTTTATGTTGGAAAAATCCTGGACCCCTATGGGGGGGCCACCTTGTCCAAAACTCCTATTCAACTGAATAGGGAATAATCTTGAATATGCTATTGTGTGTGACCCTCAAGGCCGTTATATCAACTACAATGAATAATATTCACATACCAAGAGCATGATCTAGCAACCCATCATAGCCCCTAAAGAGATAAGTATGGTCTCAATAGTGACAACCAACCTACGAACAAGTACTGTGTAATATAATCTCTTTGTTAGTAATATCTCATAAAGTAGGATGCACTCACGTGTCATCGACCTTTTCATGATTTATAGTTAGTTGATCTAACTGGATGGATTTACCTTTGACTACCATGGACATGGTCATATAAAAGTACTACCATCTATATCAACATAGCCTGAGATATATTACATCCATAACATGGAAGTGAAAAATAATTTCATGACTATTCAACCAATGCCAGGACAAAAATGATGCACGCAACCCAAATTACCTTGCCATGACTTCATAGACATGGTTTTCCTCTTGTATCAAAGTATGAAATCAAATGATATACTTTGGTCATGATCTCATGTCAGAAGACCATTACACATGATCGTAGATAAGAAAATACAATGACAACTGAAACATGTGGAGTTCTTATTCATGGGTTATTCCTCATGATATCACTTCTAGAGATCACCAAGTGTGAAATTTATGAGAAGAAGTCTCAATTCTTATGATCCCCTAGCACCTAATAGTCAAACAAATAATATTTCCAATAAGTAAGATGTATTTGGGCTATAGAACATATATAGAATATTGTTTTCATAGTATCTAGAGGATCTCATTATAGCCTTGGAACTTCTATAACATTTCAATACGACAATTAATCTCTTGAAATTACCATTTCAATAGTGGATGCAAAAAATTATACACTATAATGGTAATATGAAATCCGGTATAGCTAACTATATACATGATATGGTAATCAATTGCAATAAATAGTGGGGTCTAGGTCACCCATTATTTCAACATAAGGAATACTCTTCATAAAATGAAAAGGTCCTTGACTATTTATTGGTGTCTATGGACATTAAAATATATATGCTCCCATACACCTGTGATGCTTGATGTGGTCAACCTCACTGACCTTCCAAACATCTATGCTCAACATAAAACACCAGGTCATAATATTCAGCACTACATAGTCTTTAAATATTTTCTTCAAGGTATTGTTGATTTTGAATAGATGGCACTAGAAAAACCCTAAGAGTAAGTTGCATGCATAACTTTTGTCTAGTTAGAAGAAGAATATGGGATGGAAGAATAATCCATTTGGGTGTGCACAATGTTTCAGAAACAAGATGTATTAGCAAGATGATGATCATGCTCATGCCACCATGGAATCCCATATGTGAAGACCAGAAATAACTCAACCACCTATGAAGGAGAAAAACAATGTGTTTCCCAAAGGTGGGTGTGACCACCCTTTGATAGAAAAAATTGAATATGGAGGGTCCTATTCTACTCCTATGAAAGCTATAACTCTTGTAAATTTTATCCATACAACATATGAAGAATAATAACCACCCCACCAAATGGAATCCCAATTGTTCGAAGATCACATCTTTGGTTATGTCAATGTCATACCCATGTAATACCCTTTACACGATGGTGAAAAATCCATAAAATATGATTTCACTACATACAACGAGGGAACATGATGTTTCATGAGTGAGAATTGAGGATATAGGAGACAACATGGGTGTGGTCGGATTAAATATTTTTGGTAAAATACCTATATAGGACATATATGAATAAGAATTTCCCCATCTTCACAAGAACCAAAAACTTCCACCATAAATTCCACATTTTTTAAGCTGCATGTTCAACTGTAACAACAAATTAAAAAGAACTAAACTATGACTCAAAATTAAAACATTCTGGAATAGCTAACGTTGTCCCTATCCAATATGAAGATCATTGATGCACTCCAAATATCAATGGACATATTGGAGATACTTGTTGAAGCCCTCAAGAAAATGTAAGAGTTTGAAATATAAGTAATTGTAGCTTAGGTGTATTAATTGGAGACCATGAAATCTGAATTCCATGTTTTCTTCTTCATGAAAGACTAAAATAATGAAGAGGTCATTCTAGGAAACATCAAAACCCTAAATATATCTAGGGAATTTAATAACATCAATGTCCAAAGGGATATAGTTGACAATGGATCTCAGATCAACCTCATCCCGATTTAAACCCTTGTAATTTTGTATATAGAGAAGGGGACATATCTCCCAAAGTATTCTTCCATTAAACGGTATGATAATTGTTTGAAAAGACGTCTCAGGATGATCATGCTCAAGTTCTGTTTTGGGGATCTCACATAAGTTTTTTCATTCATGTTTATCCAAGATTCCATCTCATATAATGTCCAACATTTCAGGTCAGTGCTCTATAGTCACATGGAGTTACCTTTCACATTCCATCAGTTTATAAGGTATTACATCAATGGAAATGTCATCATTCTACATAGTGACAATTACCCCTTCGTGATTTTTGGAGACACTCATGTTGAATAATTTTTATTTAAGAATGGGGGTAGGACAACAATGGTAAATTCTGATATATAAGATTCATCACCAAACATCTCGGTGTCCACCACAGTAAATCCATAGTTTATTATCAATAGTGACTATATACTACTCATAAATCATTTTGAGATAACAAATCTTATCCTAGGTGTCCAATCTCTTCCTATTCTCAGTTAAAATGTAAAAAAAATAAACTTTACCATATATCTGCAACCACTCAAGCTCTAGAGAATGATTATATATCCTCTCATGGTCATCCAAACTGTGATAGATATATAAAATCTAGTAGATTTCCATATTTTCATAAATATTAAACCATATACTCAATAGATTAAGAGGATGGGGATGAAATCCGACACACCACATTAGAATTCAAACAAGGTGTACACACCACCATCGACGAGCACATATAGGAAACTATATGAATAGAAGAAGACTCAAAGCCAATGATGATTAGTTCCACCATTTCCCTCAAATATCTAGATATGTAGATTGAATTTCTAATGAAAGAACTATATGTGTTTTATGATAACTACACAAAAATTTCTAGATTGAATCCTGATGTGGCTACATACCATTGTAGCCTACCCGATGAGAATCAGGGTGTCATGTAGGAATCTAGTAGGAAAACCCCTCACATTTCATAAATGTAGATGACGAATTAAAAAAATATATTAAGGAATATATTTCTTGAGAAATGATATTCCCATGATGTATTGCTAACATTTTCCCAATAATTAAAATAAATGGGGTGTAATGGTCTACATTTATTTTGTAAACATTAATCAGCACATCCATAAGGAGGAAATCACTTCTCTAATCATAAAACTCTTAAACGATGTAATTGTTGGATTCTAATCCCTTTCCTTCATGGTCTGGTACATGAGGTACAATCCAATAAATATGGAAAAAAATTATGAGGAATCCACTACCTTCGTATCACTTAAGGGGATCTTTTTCTATTAGTACATTCCCTTTAGGATGAATAATGATGGTTCTATGTAGTAATGTTGGATGAATAAAATATTTAACCCCTTCCTATAAAATATTTTTTAGTTCATTTTTGATAACCTAATGGTTAAATCTCGATGAAGTTGTGATCACTTCATGGATCTCCAATTAAAATTTAACATTTTGTGAAAACATAGTCTGAATAAGAATCTGTTGACTTATACATTGAGGTAATGTTCAACAATATTTTTCAACATTATGTTATTCCATTGTGGAATCAAGGTTGACCTAGATAAGACTATTGATATATTAGAAATTTCACAAACCCAGAGATCTCAAATAACTGAGTGGTCTCTAAGAGAACCTATCCTGCATTTTGTGCTTCATAGATAACATGTATATAAAATCTCTCCCCTTCATCAAGATAATGAAATAGGTAATCATCTATCTGTGGGATGATTGCTTCCAAAAGGCCGTCAAAAATTTCAAGCAGTACATACATCACCCACAAGATTGGATTCCTTTGGTGGATGGTCGGAAACATATCTTCTATGTGTCAACCATAGAACGCTCACTGAGAACCCTCCACACACAAAAAAATGATCCATGGATACATAATTGTATCTAAAAAATAAAATAAACAATGTTAGGTACCGATAAAGGATATTATGATGTTGATAAGAACTTTATTTCACTCATATTCATATAACAAAAGATGAGGAATTATTTGTATTACCACGATGTCCATCTATTTTATCATATTTATTTGATCAAGAAAATTCTTGTCTTACCAATTTTGATTGGTTTCTTTTCATGATTGATGGTCATTATGCAGAAATATGACAATCAATTTGTATCTCACAAGTTAGTTAAGGTAAAATACCTACCTGATTTCATTCTGAGACATATCCTACTCTAGAAAATAAACCCATGGAATCCATTCTTTGAGATGTGGAGGCCTACTATTCCCATGACTCCCCCAGACATGGGAGATGTATTTTAAAGGTTTCTCCCATAGGACTGTTGGCATGCGTATGGAAAACCCAAATCATAGTCAGGTTGGTCTAGTGATTGAATTTGTTACTCCAGACAATTATTTTTTTCCTTACTCTTTCTCACTGACCAAATTCTACATGTATAATGAGGAAGAATACAATTTTCTCATTGCTAGATTGGAAATTTCCATATAGTTTCACATAGCCATTCTAAATATCAAAGGGATTGAAAGCTGGTGATAAAGAAAATAAATGGAGAATATTAACTAAAAAATGATCAAGTCCACCCCAATGGCTATGTTTAGGGATTAATTGAAGGGTTCTCTTTTTTAACCAAAATTTCATCATGTTCCTCGATCCTATAATATTTATGTTGGTTCATTGGATAATTCATCCACTGTCTTGGACAAACCTGATCTGAAAGAAGATATATTTGGTATCACAAATCGATGTATGGTCTTTTAGATTGTCATAAGTTAGATGGAATAATTTAATCATGTCAACACTACCCCACATTACATTGAACCATTTATCATCATTAGATGGATAGAGCCCATAATTAGTTTTCCTCAATATGGTATTCTCCCAACAGACCAAGATGGAAGGCAATAGATTTGGTGATGTAAAATAAACATTACATTCTAGGATGGTAAAAATAAACAGAATACCCTCTATATGTGATGAATTGATGGAATATTCCTCAGATTCATTGTATAAAAAGATATTCAAACCATTATAGAGGAAGTCCATGTAGGCTCTTGTTGTTCCCATTAGTCTAGGCCCAACTCACCCATCAATTCATGTTGTTGAGATATTATTGGAAGACCATGATATAGGAATGCATGGAGTTCAGCATGAAATTTCATGAACATTGATCCATGCAAACCCGATCCATCAATCCTTGAAATTTCTATATAATGCTAAATATTTATGGCTATTATCCATTTGGGAATGAACATTTTTTGTACAAATCCCCAAGACAAATTTATGTAGATTATGTACATCATTACATTAATTGAATTATTTTCTAAATGGGATAAGTTAATACCCCTCAAGGAAGTTGGGATGATGAATCTCATCAACATCGTAATATCTCATATCATCAACTGGTTCAGGGTCCCTCACACAATATTAACGGACAATGGAACCAACGATTGTTTGAAATCATTAATGACTCTATACCATGAATAAAATATCGTCACCAATCACACATATCTCTATAATTATAATAAAAATGGATAGATATAGTTATTCATATGAAATCAATTAAATATAATATATATTATGTCGAACAAGGAGAAGATTCCTTTTATGGAAAAGTTATTTCATGCCTTATAGACCTTCCATACCACCATGTATATATACACATATGAAATTCCATACTCATTAGTGTTTATGACTGAGGTAGTGTAATCTATATAGATACAAATTTATTTTCTCTTAATATCCATGTGTAGAAATGTACTACATATAGATCAATTAAAAATGAAATAGGATGAATTGGAAAGACTAAATGAGAATAGGTTTCACAAAATACACAAGCAGAGGTCCATAAAAATCAGATAGAACATACATTTAATATGAAACATTTCACTATTAATTAAACCAAGGATAACGGGTGCAATATCTCAGTAACCCAATGATAATAAGAAAGAATACCTTGAAGTTGGAACCCAAAGAAGAATGTCCTTACATCATATGTATGGTCTATCATAACAGGCCCTACTCCTTGGCCTTGATGGATGGGGAGCATGTCACACATACCAGAAATGTGATATTTCTCATGAAATACTTTATATATCAATCATATGATAGGAATACACATCATTATAAGATTCTCCATTCATCCTGAACAGATGACACTAATCTATATGAAACCTTCCATACCATAACACATTGAAACATCACAGTTTATGTCTCCTCCAAATGACATTAAACTACAAATGTTTTATAAAAATATGTACATATTGATTCCTACCATTTCAGTATATGTAGTGAAACGTAATACTCTAGTATTGTTTTTAGACAAAATCTTATTTTCCTTTTTTTCTTCACATGGAGTGATCCTTGTCTTTACAAAAATTCCTTAAACTGCATGGGTAACATCCTAACTGTATGAAGATAAACTACATTAATCTCTATAGATACATATGGTATGAATCTTAATTTTCAATTAGATACATAGGTATACATCAATCCAATATCATTTTCCCATCACTTTATTACACAAAATTTCCATTTAATAGTATCAAATGCCTCTGTAATGTAAGAGGAACCCTTTCCATTATATGTTTCTCACACTAAACATAGCTCACATGAGCTTAGAAATTGCAGTAAGGTATTATCCACATGAAGAAGGCATGGAAGAACATGATAGGTCAATGAAGGTCTTAAATGTAGGACCCTAAAAGGCATATTATCTATCCATGATACATTACATTAAAAACTATGATTAATAACCATTCCACATCACATAAAATTATATGATTTCTGAAGAACATTTTGTGGATTGATTCCTATCATTATTGTATTTGTAGAGATTGCTAGACATCTAATCACAGGCCCAACAATTATAATCAATAGAAAAAAATCCCACCTCTTGATAAAAACTAGACCCATGAAGAGGGTGTTTCTAATTTAATAACTACATGTGACTTGATGACCTCCCACATAGGATACGTAGTGACTTCTATATTTCAAACATTGAGCATAGTCACAATAGATTAGTTTTAGAGTTCCTCATATTTTGTATATGTTTTAGAACTATACATTGGACTCCCTTTAGAATTTCGTGTATCTTAATTCCTACCCCCATAGGATACACAATGACACCCAAGATACCATTCATAGGCCCAGCTGGAAAACAACCATTTCTTGTCGGGGGAACATCATCCTCACAAAATGACATTAAATTTTAAGAACCTTAAAGAACTAAATGTGGATTGATTTTAATTATCATTAGATTCAGAGTGACACTAAAATATTCAACATTGCTCCATGTAGTAGTATTTTTATTTGTTAAGGTTGTTTCATCTTTTTCCTCACTGCTTGACATTGAACTAAATGGGATTTCAAAAACAAAATATGACTTGATTATTGTCACCATAGTATACATAGTGATATCTAGATCTCCAATATTTTTCTTGATGGAAACAAACCAATAATAAGTAAACTCAAAAAGCATATCAACCAAGTCACACAAGCTACTTTTACCTACATTTGAAACAGAACTACCTGCAACTTTATGGTGTATATAATATATCATGAACATGTTTTTCAAGAAGTTTTATTACATCCTTATCTGATGCTGTTAAACTGTATGGGAGTACATGTTTACTAAATGATGTTATGTTGCAAAGAAGTATGTCCTCAATGCATGACATTAATCAACATTTCAAACGTCCAATCCTCATGACATTAAAACTGCACAACAAACATGTCCTTGCAAAATGACACTAAACTGAACATAAAAATTTATGTCCCAAATTATTGAAATTAAACTATACATTCCATCACCCATCATCCTTTCTTATCAATGGACAACAAGGTCCTTACCTCAGTTAACTAGGGTACAGGGTACTTCTATGATCATTTCAATCACGTCAATTCATATACCACACATCTTGTATCTATCTCATTATGATGATTTAACCAATTCATAGTCCTTATAAAGTAAATTATATAGACTTAATTTTCCTTTCTATCGATGAATCAGGGCTCATAACCACCATCTAGAGACATATTTTCCCAATATAATGGTCATTATAATTCATACGTGCATGAAATCATAGCGGTGTAACTCCACTCCAAAGTCTATTTTGTTTCATCCGTAGTATGATTGTCCCAAATAATTACTCATGACCCGAAAACCTTGATTCATGATTTCCAAAACCCTCATTTCCCACTTAGAAAGATGGTGGATTACTCTTGTCACTTGATAAACAAATTAGAATCATCTTTAATATCTCCTATATTTAGTCTATGGGTGTCATGACCATAATATTTGTATACATTTGTCAAGTCCATGTGACCATAATATCAATACAATTATGGCCCTAATAAAAATACCCTAAAATATGAGTTAATGATTTGCAGAGCATGTCAGGATGGAATTCCAAAAAGGGAAACCTAATAAAAATTAATGTATTTTCTCGCTAAAATCTTCATCTTTAGACATTAGAAATAAGTTAGGGTGAAAATAAATAAGGTATAAATCGCATAGGGACTACTTATTGTTATATTAAAAGAAAATATATTCCCAATTGACCCTTAGTATAGTCAAATGATAGAGTAATGGGTTTTAAAATCTCTATTTCATGATAACATGTTCACTAGGAAATGACACAACATTTAGGGTACCCAAACCTTTATGGAAGCTTACATTTTTCATAAATAATATGATATCATTTTATATATTTTGGATCATATCAATCCTTTAATATCCTTTAGAAATAAATATAGATCTCTCTGCATGGCTATGTTATCTGTGAATAGGAATTTAGACCCCATAACAAGATACTTCATGGATGATTATAATGGGATTTATAATTCAGGTTAGTAGGACACCAACATGGAAGAACCCAATAGCTTGGTCTAGTTTGGGTCATACCTTGTTTGTTTTTTCCATATCATTACTCTATACATAAGAACTGTGGTCCAACACTTTCAATAATTTTACCATAATATCCAAGTGAATTTGAAAACCATGCCATTAAGCCATGATTTTTTGTACCATTTCTCAATGAAATAATGTGATGCTCCATTCTTGATCATTTTATTTCCCACACATAGTGATTTGAAACCAATGGGTGTAGGGATCAATCTTCACTATCATGAGATAAATTTCACCTTAGTGAAAGATACCTTCCTATGTTTCTTTTGTTATATAACCAATTTCATTGGATAGAAGCTTGTGTCTTCAAAAATCATTTATACCCCTTATAAAGGAAAATAGATTAGTCGATTGGTCCAATCTATTGATTCAAAAGGTATTATACCCACCAACTAATGACATATCTGATATATATATGTCAGGTTTTCTAATCCATGTGGACCTCAGTGACACTGTGGAAGAACCTACAATCTAAGAGTGTGATGGGGTACACTCGACGTTTCTGCTCTATCCCGTATTCACAGGTTTATTTTTTTGGGTTAGGATTTACATCATCGACATTATTTCTACCTAGGTAGGCATATCATCACTATTCTTTCTACCTCAACAGATATTACCTCCAAAAATGTTCTATAGCGCAAGGAAAAGATACTTGAATTCAAGATATCCTCTACATAACTATAAATGTATGTCTATGTCTCTTGTATAAACAACTATGGTCTTCAACCAAAAGCCTCACTCTCCAATAAGGTATTTATGATCCCTGTAAGACTAGGAAACACCATGAAAGAACCGAACAAATTAGTGTTGTTTTTGTCATTCCTCGCATGTCTACACTAATTTCCCTAACAAATATCATGTCTGAGCTAAAATAACATAAAATAACATAATTGCAGGTCTGAGATAAAAGACCCTAAACAAAATCAATACTTGTTTTAAGATAAAATAACTTATACTAAAGAAATTGGTAGTCCGAGCTAAAAGACAATAAAATGATGGAATATTACGACCGAGTTAAAAGACCTTAAAATATATAAATAATAGGACAGAGCTAAAAGACCCTAAACTAATAAAATTCAAAGCCCGGTCTAAAAGACCACAGTCAATAGTAATATGATGTCTTAGATAAAAGGAAATAAACTTAAGCATTACCAGGTCCATGCTAAAAGAACATAAACTAAAGAAAATCATGTCCAAGATAAAATTCATTAATCTAACGAAATTCTAGGTTTGATCTAAAAGACCATAAATCAACGAAATATAATGTTAGAGATAATAGACCTCAATCAATAGAAATATCATGTCTGAACTAAAAGACTGTAAACCAAATAATTGTAAAGTATAATAAGAAAGGACCTAAAATAAGTAAGTACCAAGTCCACATTAAACAACCTTAACCTAAGGATATATCATGTACAAGATAAATGAACACAAATTAATGAAAAATAAATTCCATGATAAAATTCCCTAAGCTAAAGAAATATCAGGTTCGAGCTAAAAGACCCTAAACTAAAGCAATATCATGCCTGCGCTAAAAGAATGTAAACTACATGATATACTAAACAAGACTATCATATTCCCCAACTAATGTGTTCCATCCCTCTAGGATATGTATTCTTCCAAATTTTCCTTCACTGAATCAGGTGATCTTAGGATAACTATAGAATATTTATCTCGAAAGAACATCATCATATTAGTAATCTATGAGTGCATCCCGAAACAAATAAATTACCATGTAAATATTTATATCCAAATATTCCGGCATACATGATACTATGAAATGTCTTTGTTTCATTAACAATTCACATAATATCAGATAAATAAGAACAAAATTCATATCATAAATGAATGGAAGTTTGATAGTAATGTGTATTGTTCAAAAAAATCATACATTGAAAATTTTAAAAGGGGGAGTAATACCCACATTTTTAAGTCTCTCTAAAGTCTCATCAACAACCGATGAATTAAAAATTTGAAAATGTGATAAAAGTATATCATATGGACAAGAAGGGTCGGAACAAGTTTGGAAATAAGGGGCAGTCAGTTGGAAAAGTTCCATTTACCTAGGTTCATTAGCTTATTCTATGATTTAATGAGTTTTGAACAAATCCATAAACTCCTCAACCCTATTTATGGATGATTCAAATGAATATAAAAATTTTGAAGTATCTGTCCTTAGATGAGAAATGAAATCCTTGATCTCTATATCTGCATAGTCTAGGAATCCATATCATCCTAAAATTGGGATATCAACTGAAAACCCTTCTCTAATAAGTTAAATGAAAAAACTATGATAAAATTTTATCTTCCACAACAAAAAGGCTATTATTTTACGGTGATAAGGTTCTATCTTGTGGGAATGTGTCACTTTTACTACTTTATTGGATTCTTCTCCAATATGACGAGTTTCAACGATAGTCATTAACTCCTCAACCATATTCTATTCTGTTTCCAATGAATATGATGATGTTAAAGGTTGTTACCTCATATGATGTATGATTAAATTTCATGTCCTTATTTGTGTAGTCTAATAATCTATTTGAGCCTAAAATCTGGATATCAACCGATGAACCTTCTCCAATGCTTCTATCGTCTCTGTAAGATAATTATAAAGAGGAGACTCAACTACATGATCTTGAAAGTATCTTTCACTCAAGCACAGATCTATTTATGTTAAAAAAATGTGTTTCATGATTTCATACGGAGGCTGTCGGTCAAAATCACATACTCCTAAATCAAGAAATTACTATTGAAGGAAGTCCCTCTATTATGGAATAATTTCATAGGGGTAACAGTAATCAACGTATCAATCTTTTTCCAGATCTGAAAATGTTGTGTCAGAGCCTATGTGACTGATGTTGTAGGTGTGAAAGGAGGGAAAATAACCAGTTGAGATGAGAAGGAATCTGAATAATAATCCACAAATTCCCTTCTATAGACATGCACATCATTTGTATCATGTGATAGGGGACCAATTTTCTCATCATATTCTGTTTCATTATCAGTGTTTTCATCACTGGAATGAGGTCTCCTTCTTGATGTCTCATCGAATTCTTGGATCAACTCCATTATCACCACTAATAACGAGGTTGGTGTGGAAAAATTACAATCCATATGATGGGTCATCATGCTTATCACAGAATCTGGTATGATTTTACCCAATACTAAGAATATTCCTTGGAATAAAAGACTAGAGAATCAATCGGAAGATGTATGATCTCATCCCCATTGTATTCTTATTCTATTATCATCCAATGTTGGTGTATGATGTAAAAGTGTTTATCTCATCATATGCCAACAGAACTGAGATGGGGGATCCTTTGGGTGAATCCAAACTGAAGAAAAAATTAATATGGGGTGTAAGCCTTATAGATAATTATCTCCTTCACTGTGGATTAAATAACCCTATACAAAATTCAGAACCTATATTAAATTTAATCATGGTAACCCCAAACATTATCAATAAATGACCAAGTTAGTTCCTAGAAGATCTTGGTTCATTTTCATAATGATGGTAAATTAATCTATAACTAATAATAAACTATATAATTTTTCATGTAAATCCCCATAATATAAATCATGTTGCTCAATATAAATGATCCATGAATCAATCCAATCATCTACTGATTCAAATTCATCATATAAATAAAGAACAGATTGTAATCTCCTTAAAATAAATTCCATACCTTGATTTGGATTAGTTGTTGTTGAAGAATGATCACTATGTCACTTTCATAGGTTGGATCCATTGAGAATCAATGTGTGTAAATCATCAATCCACAATCTATTATCATTTGTTATGAAAAATTCTATATATCTTTATCCAACCACTCTCCTATGTATTCTAGTGTTATGGGTCCAACCCTATAATTATAATATAATAGTCCATTTAAAAACTAAATATCCACTGTATCAAGAAATGAAATAAAATAATTTTATTTATATAATTTTTTTCATTTATGTGCTCGTGAGAACTTTTCCAAAAAGATATCATGTCAACAAATTTTATGCCACAACTAGGGTAAAACCGCTAATTTGAACTCAATAGTGCCCTCAGATTTATTATTTGTGTACTTTTTTTAAATTTATTACACATTTTATTAGAAATTTATCATGAATTCTATTTAATATAATAAATATATTTAAAAAATTTGTTCCAGGAACACCTATAATCAAAATCCTACATCATATCAGCACCTGGTTTAAAAAATTGTCCATATAATATTTAATAACAATACAAAAAATATCCAAGATGTTACACTACCTTCTTATAATCTAATATTTTTAATCGAATCTATTATATTGGATTATTGAATCACTAACATTAGTGGGGATTAGATAATATCATTAAAACATTTATATGTTCATTATTCTTGGATGGAATAGGTCATTTGGGATCCTAGTGTATTTATAGTATTCGTAATGATGGAAATTATCCCCAATCCTGAAAAACAAACTAGTGGGGGTCACTGATCCCTTGTGGGGTGACACCTTGTTGATTGTGACCCAGTATTTGATAATGACTGTCAGATACCGACATAAGCAGATTTAGACATTTTCTATTTACAAGTCATTATCTCATCACCAATGTACTAAAGAAAATCCCTAAGCATGTATCTATATCTAGGAAAATCTATCCATTTAAAACCATGTCCATAATGTATGCTAGACAAACGTCCGAGGATATCATCAAATTTATTAGGTGTCCCTAAAAGGTATAATCCCCATCTTCCATGATCGAAAAATATGACCTGGTTCTATCATGGACCTGCTCATAAGGGAATGAGTGAAGTTTTATAGTACATGGCCTTATATCACTACAAAAAGAAAAATACTAATCCAATCCTTTAATAAAATGAGTCAGTGCATCATCCACTTCATTCTCAGTTTAAGTTTCACATTGATAAGTATAACCTCATATAAAACAAGAGTCTAAAAGGGATTATCCCAAACATCCAAAAAATTTATTAATTCATCATACATCTCTCTAAGAGGGGGAATCTCACCTAGTTGACAAATATCCCATAGTCTGATGACCACATCACTAATTGAAAAATAGAATGTGTTTGTGTGAGGTCACCAATGGCTAATAATCTCTTAAAGGACATTGAGATTTAGGTAGAAAATAAATTAGAAAATCAACACAACTTCATAATGACAATCCTTATATAGTTGGTAAGTGAACTCTCCCCAACTATGTATTTCCTAGAATGGACATTCCCATTTATTTGAAAAATTACCTCTAGGAAAAAGATCCCATATCAAGCTCCACCAACTTTCATGATTGTTCAGATAGGAGGAAAATATAATCGATTTGTTTGGAGAGATAGCCTGGTGAGTTAAGTCATTTACATCTAATCCCAAACGGGTGTTCTCTATCATATAATACAAAAATCAGGGTCAATCTATGACCAACTAAACCTCCTCAGTGACTATATTCTAGATGCACTGATAATGATTTGATACCCAGTGAGGTGGAATTTTTATTTCTAATAGAGGAATGAAAACATCATCTAGTTGGCCAATACCGTATAAAGGAAGTCATTGAGATACTGGATAGTCTTGAATATCATATGAGAGGAACCTCTTTATAAACACTTTATCAAAATAAAAATGATTTACAGGGTAAACAATGTAATTTTTAGTGATCATGTACCCTTGATTGACTGCATATAATTATAATCAACTTGAACTGATATCCATCTAAATAAAAGTAAGTGGCATTTGTTGGAGGAATAGAATAAAATCTTGTCAACGTAATTACATAATAAAATTGTATCATCATGCACATCCCATTAATATCTTAGGGGTTTGTGAATCGCATAAAGAGTTCCTTACTCTCCTAACTCCTAAAGGTCTCATGAGTCTTAAAATTCAATAAGGAATCTCACAATCACATGAAGTAATTGAGACTCATGATTGTGTGACATGGAAATGGTCACACAAATTTTATAATAATGGGTTAATAATATTATCAATTTAGTAGACCTTGTGAAATCATCATGACAATCATAGTCATCACACACAATTTTTAAATAGTTACATAGATAATTTTTTTAGTTTTTTAGATTGAGAAACTATAAAAAATAATATTTGTAAATCAATTATCATAAAATTAGGGCTAGTGGAGAGGTATCATGATCCGGTCCCACAGAAGGGTCTCACGTTGAGGAAACAAATAACAGTATGGTGAGAGATATGGTGGAATGGTATCTAGGGACATGAATGGTTCTATAACCATCCTATATATAGGTAAATTAATGGAATAAAAATTATCTCCCATTAGACCAAAAATCTACCCATAAAATGATTCATGACAATGGGAAATTCTTATGTTGGAATTTACATTCCTCAATACGAAGTCACTTCCCCATATACATCACTACTGAGGAGGAGTGATAATTTTTTGACGCACAACAAATAGTCAATGAAAAATAATCAATGAAATAAATATCAGAATATCGTTATTATTTTTTATACAAAAAAAATTGAAGGAGAAGGTGGATAAAGCTTTCGGATTGCATAAGCCTACAAGATATCTTTGATCACCAGAATATAAAAAGGTCACATTGAAAAAAAAACTAGTGCAGTGTATAACCTATGAAGGATCTCATGAAGACCCTTTAACAATCCCTTTATCTCTTGAGAAGAAGCCTCAAATAACTAGTTGTCAAGTAGAGGTAGTTGGATGAGGTTCCTGAGGACACTAAGTATTTTAGCTATAGAGTTTCTGAGAAGCCATCTAAAAATCCTTTATAAATAAGAGTAAAATACCAAAAATTAGAGGTATATTATGTTCTAGGACTCATTAAATAGGTTACCAATGGATGGGATGATTTTCCATTAAAAATTTGAGATAACCTAAAAAACTCATGGGATACTTTAAAATAAGATGAATGGAATTAATGTTCAGGAGGGGGATAGCAATCACAGTCTGAAAATACATTTTATGTGGCTCTGGTGGTCCAAAATACACCATGATACTCCCTGAACATGTCCATTTCTTCTCATGATAGAATGATTTCATGGAAATATCATTCCATGAAAGGCCTAAGGTATGTACATGAAACATCACACTCCCCCTTTGGATCCATAAGTAAAAACAAATGGGATTGTCCCAACAATTCATATGCATCACCACACAACAATTATTTTAAACAAGATTAATCATCTAGAAGTAAAGTAATTTTAATTGATATTATTATTGTAATCTCATATTATTGATGACCTTTATAAAATAAATAATTGAAATAAAATATATAGAGGGAGAAATCCTCTTATGGAGGTAAAAAACATGTAATATACTATGAAAGTTTATAGAATAGCCACGTGAGAGTCCTGTACAAGTAGTATCAATCCCATGATGACCCCATGACTTACCATCCTTATCTAAAATAAATACCTACACATGTCACATGAAATCATGTGAAAGATTTCATAGGGATTCTTAACATCAGGATGTCCCCTGGCTATGTAAAAATGAGAATGTGGAAGTCCTTCTCCATACCTATATGATCTAATAAGTCCCCATTAATTTCCAATAATATAGTAAAAGATGGATTAATGATACAAACTCACATTCACTTAAAATCAGGTGAATCCTTCGAAGTGATCCATGTAATAAGCTCATGATGACACAAAGCATCGAGGTACTTTTCTAAATATAGCATGGATCCGTTTCATATACATTGGGTAAGGTGGTGATCAATAGGGGTAGAGAGGACAATTAATCACCCATACCATCATGAAAAAAGGACTCTGGGTAAAAGGGTTTGGACTCACAACAGAAAGGGATTTTTCCCACTCAGATGCACTTCTACTAATGTAGATTTATTTGAGCTATTAATCACATGGCCAAAATTTCTACCATAATTTACTATACTAGGGAACCTACAGAGAAATCAATCACCAATAATAATCACTTCTCATTATTAAATATAGACAGCCTAAAGGGCTTCTGGTAGGACATGCATAGTATATCTCATGCACCGTTAATATTACGAGAGACTTAAATGAAACTAACAATGAATAAATATAATCTTATTGTGATAAATAGTATGGAAAAAGAATAAATGTGTGAGATTAATGTGATGAAAAAAAACTAACCCTTTTTCATATCACATGAATTGCCAAGGACACGTGACTGCACCAGTACATGGCACCTAGAACTTGTGGTGATTTTTTGGTGTATGGTTTGTGTCTTCAATAATATTTTAGACATTTCAAAGAGAGCCACATGAACCCCCTCAAATATACAACCCATGTTTCAAGAATACCTCTGAGATCTCTATTTAGGAATTGTTGTGTCCATCAGATACATTTCTTGACTCATATAATAGAATTCACACTTGTTGGTCAAAGTATCATGGTAGAAATCATGCAAGTCAACCGTATCTCATGATAAGCTCTAGTAATGCTACCTAGGTCTCATGATTCCTTCCAGAAAGGTCTACCATGTCATGTGATACCTTCTATTACATTTATGTGGGACTCTCACGACATCCTCCATATCTGTTAGCTAGCTCTTGAGATAAAACTGGGTTTTTTTGGCTGGATCATCTGACACCATTTAATGAGAGTAGCCATTCCATTTGATCATTTCCATAAAAAACCCATATGGGTATATCAATGCCCTCTAGACAAGTCTGCCTTGATCATGTGACGCCCTTAAGACATACCACCCAAGAATTTCAATTCCCTATGGATATGCCAAATGAATCATTTAATTTTATTTGGACATTTCTACTAGATATTATCCTATATATCAAAAAATAAACCAATGCATGAAATCCATAAAACTTCTCTTGTTAGGGAGACTAGTAGTCCAATCCATAATGGAATCCTAGGATTTGATAACCTCAATCATCCATGTTGTGTATGACATGAATACAATGTCAACCTTAGAGTAATAGATCCAAAAAGGCACCTACTGTGACTCTAATTACCTCCATTGCTTGGTTACATTGAAAACATTTCAGAGGATCATGCTCCATTTTAATTTACTAAGTTAGATCATAGTATATTAGTCACACATCCACAATAAATCACATTAATAACTTTCCATACCTTGTTCCACATAATGAAAATTTATCATGTGGTCTTAGTGATTTGAGATGTCATATCATAAAATCCATAAACAACCTTAAAGACTAGGGAAATTTCCACGTGTAAGCCATGTTATAATAAACAACGATTCCCCTAATTCCCACCTTGGTCAGGATACATAAGTCACCTATGATGGCCTTATGTAAATATTAAACGTATTAAGGGTTTTCCTTGTGCATAATCCTCATATCTGTGTCTAGTGAGATTTGTTATTTTTATCCCTTTTTTCTCACAATGACTATTTCTAATGTGTGTTTAGGGAATAAAAATAGTCATATCATCACATCACGGGTCTCCTCAGTCAGGGAAATATAAGTAGGTAAGTATTATTGAGTGTAATTATACATTAGACTCAACACAATAGTGTCTCCCTTAGGGATAGTCCTATGAGAATGACTAACCAATGAGAACTTTTATTACTTCTATATCAAGGATACATATGACTCCATTCTAATTCCCAAGCTCAAATAGGTACCCACATTGGTTGAAGTGCTTTTATGTATCTAAACTATCTACTATCAATACCCAATCATTACCATGGAAATAACACTCCATATCATCCTTTATTTGGCTGAGAAAATAAATGATTTATGAGAAACCAAATTATCACTATAATCGGGATAAGTAGGATGCCTCTCAAGGAAGTGATCTTCAATACCTTGTGTGTGAAAACATATATATATTTTATTTCCACATAATTGTAAAATGAATAGGTTCAAAAAAAACTATATGGTTTTTGATTCATGCAATAACAAGGATCTGTAATACACCTCATAATGGATCAAACCCATCATCATAACATTAAATGTCTCCTTGCATGGAAGTAAATTTTTAATATATTGGTTTTATGGTTCAGCCCATGAGAAACCACCTGTTATTTGAAATAGATTGAGAACCTCAGATATAGACAAATAGATTTAGAAATGACAACCATGTCTTCTGCATATGACTGTAAAGTTACCAATGAACATTTTGTTAAGTTAATTGGTCTCAGATCAAGATTATGAAGGTATTCATGAGAATATATTAAATATATAAGAGAGTCTTGGATTATGAATCAATTCCACCCAAATTGGTGCAATGATCTTGACCTCCTATCTTATCAACCAATGTATGTACCTCAAAGACACTTGGTCTGAAAATACAGATTAATGACTACCATTGGAAAGTAAGATTGTACCTAGTATAAGATAGAGGAACCATTGGGAGTCTCCGATAAGTGAAAAAATGGTTTCCTGATGTTAATGAATGATCACAAAACAAACCCCCCAAAATCAACGTCAATCAAGACAAAACCAACATCGATCATATTTTATCATAGCATCTATTTTCTCAAAAAAACAAACATATATTATTTATATTAATATTTCAGGTATCCACCATAATTATACAAACTCACCATTTAGAAGGAACCACCTCTCCTCCCATATTCATGCCTTTTGAAGGCAGATAGGTCAAAAATCCCAATAAAATATTTTTCTACATCTCTAGAAAAATACTAGTTATGGTTGTATTCTTAAAAAATGAAACTTAAGGGACTATTGTTGAAATATAATGGATGATTCTCAAATAATTGGCGATCATCTTTACTAAATCCAATTATGTTTATTTGTTCAACTAACTACACCCCATTTTCAGTAACCAAATTTAATTTATTATCATTATAAATATTATTATTAGTCCAATTAAGTAAACTTACCTATTGAGGGTTGAATCAGGGTATAATAGATTAAAATTACTAAACCTTATGACCTTTTTCATCATTAAACAAAAAAATCTCCTATCTCATTACTATATAAATGTATGAAAAGAATTGAAACAATTCATTAGATACAACAATTTATATTGGTTCACCCTCAATGGGATATGTCCAAGGAGCATACAATAGTGATATGATGATGTCCTAAATCCACTAAGGCTAACTGAAAAATTAAAAGTTTTATGATATATCACTTATATTCCTAGGATCACATACTACAAAAATATTACATTCATCTAACTACTTTACCAAGGGTCACTGCTTGAGTATCTTTCTCAGGATCATTACTGATGGAAAGGATCATTGTCTTCCTCTTACCATTCGCATTGCTCTTGAAATGATCAAATGACTATTCATAGACTTATAAGTCCCTAGATTTTAATGAATTAACGCATCCTTAGCAATATATAGATTCTTTATTGAAGTATTATTTTCACTATTATTTCAAATAACATTTTACACATAATAAAGGATTATAGAAATTACTTTAGAAAAATGTTTTAGTTAGTTTGTGAGCGTCATTCCTTCCTCTGTGAATTTGTTTTCACCACATAGCATAACTAATTCTTGGACCACCTTTTTCTTCTATAGACTATCCATACTTCAAAGCCATACACTTCTTATATATACATACTTCACGTCTATAAATTTTTTACACTTTAACGGACCACCTCAATTCCTTCAGACCACTTATTCTTCTATGTAATTTCTACACATCCATGGATTCCTTTTCCATTATTGGATATAGTTCACTGAAACCCCCTCCCATGAACTATCTTCATGAAATTTCTCAATTGAAAATATTCTCCAACATGAACCACTTTTTATTCATTGAATTATCCCTCGTAAACAACATTGGATTTCACTAAATTCTTTTCAGAGAGATGATATTTTCAAATGTAATTCACTATCCTTAATAATATGACTACAGATCCTTGTATAGGAAAATAGATATGCAAAACCCTCTAATAAAGGTTACCCAAAATATCTATGTGGTACAACCATCACCTATTATAAGGCTAAATGATTTTCATAATGATTAGATCCTCTGTGAAAGGTGATGTATTCCACAAATGAAACCATTTTTAGTTCAGAAAATCACCACCTCAACACACCCCCACCATTGATTGTTTTCTGCTACATGGCCAATGTAGCACCCTCTACATTCCACATTGCACTGCAATATAGAAATCTACCTTATTGAATTTCCTTAGAAATTATGCATACCTTCTTTTTTTGGTCAAAAAACCATGCTTTACAGCCAAAAAATAGAGATTCCCTTTGTGGAAAACCATCCTCTTCCAAAAACAAACTACAGATTTTGAGGCCCAAAAATTTGGCAAAATCAACGAAACTACACCACCTTGAAACCTTCTTCTACAACACCAACCATGTTGATTCATGGTCATCTGTAATTCTGAAGAGACACAATCTCCATAAAAATCACTAAGAGGATGTCATAGTGGATTTTTCCCAACAATTACCTTACTAAAATAATATTATAATAATAAAATAAAAATTATATGATTATCATCCATAATAAAGGAAGATGATAACATTCGTGTCTATATATATACTACCATATCCATGATTGAAATATTTTATTTATCATCACATCACACAATAGTTAGTTATATTGATAGACATACTTCACGACTATAGGGATGATCGTCTATATGATGTTATATAATTCACTAATCATCCCCAAATTCTATGGATTGTGATTAATAAATAAAAGAGGAATAATTAAAATACATATAAAATAAATATTATAATTGTGAATATTTGATAATGAACAAGGTAAAGATACTGGTGACCCTATGCCAAAAATATGAATAGAAAATGAATAGCAATCTCATGAAATAATGATTATAATGAATAAAAATTTATAAATTTTAGATTAAATGTAATAAATGAATATTATATATTATGATTTGTATTAATATGGTTTTGGTAATGATTTATAATAATTATAAATTTAATATAAATCTGATTTTTTGCACATACAAATTATGTCATGACATGATGAAATTGGTTTTATTTCACATATATTTCTATGAGACATGAAATATTCTCTACTTGTTTCTTTTTTTCCCATGAATATAATACACATGAGTGAATTTAATTATTCTGTTTAAAATTAAGATATTTATTTAAAATTCAATATTTCTTTATATCTCCCATGAGGATTGGATTAAGGGATTACCAAAACTTTTTAGGGTTCTTCATTATAATGTTTTATCATTGAGACATGATTCCCATTTTATAGTAATTTTTGTTTATATGTTGTATATTATATGGAATAGAAATTTATTTATATTCTATCATAAAAATAATTTTTATAGCATGTTTCTCATGAATGAAAAGTTAAAAAAATCCTCATTTATTTTGAATGTTAATTCTGACAGTCACAACATAGCTATTAAATTTGTTTGTACAAATTGAATTTATAAAATATCTAATTGAATAATGCAACTGAGAATAAATTGAATCTAGATGATGAAATCTCCCATAAGAATATAATTTTTATGAACATGAATGTGATATATCTTCTCGATGGTTTTCCATTGACCAAGATCATGTCGAATTCAAAAAAAAATTTGAGTGAATCATTTCGGGAGAGAAATTAATACTTTTGGAAATATACACGAGATATATGTAAGCCAAAATAACACTGTCAAATATATCTAGATCACATATGATTATTTGGTTAATCATAGAGATATTGTGGGAATGTTTAATTAGAGATTTGGATTATATTTAAATGAAAAGTAATATTTATATCATGAATTTATATACTTTTAAAAATTCATTTTTGATAAATTCAAATTATACTAACAAAAATTTATTTTCCATAGATTGAATATTTATTTCAACAAACAATGATTACTATTATTGAATAATAAAATTATATATTTATAGTAGAATAAGTATTAAATATTAAAAATAATGTTAATATACCAAAAGGTGACTATAAAAATAAACTACATTATGATATAATATTTTTTCATTCGAAATAAATTTTTTTAAAAAATTAAGAATATTCTTAGATTTATCATTTAGATGTAATATTAGAATTTTATTAGAATTTTTCAAAAAAAAAGTTAGGGTAATGGTGATATTTATCATTTTTCAGATATTTTGGTATTTATTCCAATATCATTATATGAGTATATATTAATGTTTATTAAACCATTCGTGATGTAATGACATGTATTATAAATATGAATATATGTTTTTATAAATTTTATTTATATTTCATTTAAAAAAAGTTTATTTCTTGAATTAATATTATATTTAAAAATTTTATTTTTAATTCATTATTAATTTAAAATTTGAAAAAAAAAATCTTATCACATTTATGAATTGAATAATAAATAAATAAATAAAAATTTGGAATCATTAGGTCTAATTATATAATATTGAACATTCTATTTTTTCAGGAGGAATAAAATACCTAGGTAAAATCTAATTACCATAGAGAAATCTAAAACAGAAAAAGTTATTATATATATATTTAACTAGCAAAACATGTTTATAAAATATTTATATTTTTATTTAAGATAAATTAAAATAAATTATTTCCCCTAAAACAATTATTTATTTATTTTGGTGACACATTCCTTGGAGTGAGTTCCTATTTTTGTGTTTTTTTGGTATTTATAGAAATTTTACTCTTTTTTACTTATAAAACTAGCAAACTTTTCATCACATCCAATCAAACCCAAAAATATTAATATTTTATTCAAAATCATCCAACCCTTTCATCCATACATAAAACCATATTAATGAGGTATTGGTATAATTCAACTAAAATAACTTGAATGGTTATTATACTTAATATGGTGGATAATAAAAGAAATTAGGTGATGTTACAAACATATATTTCATTTTTTATATTTCATTGGGATATTTTTTTGTTTCATAAATAACATTTCAAATTCATAAAATTAAAACATGAATATAATTAATATATTATTGTGTTATTATAATTATTATATAATCATTAACTATCCTCTTATATTCCATTAAGAAAAACTAAAACACGAGTCATGTGTTGGGTGGACTGCAACATCCTGGATGCAAAATGTTTAGTTATCCATCAAAAAATTATATTGACGTTCATAACTTGAAATTTAACAAATAATTATGATTCTTATAAAATATTTTAGATTATGAAATGATAATTTATAATAATAATTTTCCTAATTTATGGGAAAAACAACCATCTTCCAGTCATATATGGGGACTAACGCTTCTTTGAGACGATTGATTTTCATTTTTTTAGCCTCTACCTAAGATATAAAGTCATGAAAATGGTTTTAATGGTTAAATATAATTTTTAAATCTTAATAATTTTTATCTAAATAAAATTTAATATCCTATCAATGATATGATTAAAAAATAAATATCCTAAATTCAAACATTTAAAAAAAACTAAGCATATATAGTTATTTATATTAATGTAATATTTAAATATAAATTAATTCATATTTTCATGCATTATAAATATTATATATCTCACTAATAAAAAAAATTAATTAATTTCTATATAGGTATAATTTTATTAAAACTAAATGAGCACATAATCATTGATAAATATTTCAATTTTATGATTCGGTAAGTTTAACAACCAACATGAACAATGCTATAAAATAATATCATGGATGAGTATGAAAATATAATTACTAGTATAATATGGTATATATATTAAAATAATGATATATATGTACTTAAAAAATGATAAATCAATATTTACCTCATTAATTATGGATACAACATTTGTATGTTTAAAATCAACAAAAAAGAAGTAGTTGATAGTTTTAGCTTTTTGGATAAAGACTAAATTACACATGAAAGTCAATTTAAGAATAAAAATTAATTATTATTATTATAAAATTTTACTAAATTATATTAAACTAGAATGTTTAACTTCTTATGGGGAACAAATATCAACTTTATTCCTATATAACTTCTACCAAGGTTTATAATAATAAATACATAATGTTGTAATATTAAAGAAAATATCATAAATTAATGTAGAAAAATATTATAAATAAAAATTATGAATTATTTATGTTTGAATATTATTTTTAATATTAATGATTTTGATGTTTATGAATGTTTTTAATGATTTTTGAGTGTATTTGACTAATTTGATAACATAGTAAGTGTTTTATCTCAAATTTTAGTTCTTTAAGAAACATTTTCATGTATGCAACTAATTTAATTTAAATTGTCATATACTATAAATTTGATATATAATATCATGAGTTAATAATTTTCATGTTATGTTATCCTCAAATCCAAGATCTCTTTATTTCATGTGTTTTAATTAAAACAATTCATAAGTGGTTTTTAGATTAAATATATTATGTAAAAAAGTATTATTTATATTTTTCTATTGTTTTTATCAAATTCATTTTTCAATAATAATTATAATTTATTTTAAAGGACTTTTCTTCCTTATATATGATTCCACATCCCAAATATTTTATTGACTTTATTATGGAAAGTGAATATTTTTATCTATAATGATCATATTCATCCACACTAATAATTTTAAAATAAAGGATTCAAAATCCTTTTAATGATGTGGGTTTTACACAGAGTTATTTGGTAATGATCAAAAGGTTTTTCTATCCATTGAAAATAAAAAATTTCTTCTTATAATAACCATTTTAATAATAAAAATAATTTATTTTGTATTATTATTTTTTTGAACACTTCATAATATGGTTTTCCAAATAAGTTTATTTATATTCCCAAAAATTTATTTGGATTTAAATTTTACATCAAATTTTTATTGGATTTGTGAGAACATTTTTATGGTCAAAATTATTTAACCTCAAAGGATTATCAATCATGATGTGATGTTTTTATTACCCTACTTCATTTATATAGATATGATTTGTTTAATAAGATAAATTTTTTTATATGACATGATTTCTTATGATATGGTTATGTGATGATTTTAAATTAATTAAAAAACACATTATATTTTTCATTTTCATTATCATTTCATGTTTCTAGATGATTTTATATTTCATTCATATGTATTATTAATGTTTTATGGGGTCTCATATCACAATAAAATGAATTTTTTATGATTTAAAATAACATGATATGATTAAATATTACATTAACTAGATTTGGGAAGCTTTACTCAAACTTTTTCAAGAGAATTTGATACAAGAAGCTTATTCACAATGTTGTTATTTTAATGAGACATGGAGATCATTGTTCAAAATTTATTATGTGAACATGGTACATAAAACATTGGTTTAAATATATTTTTTTATCAATGTTTTACAAAAATTCCATGTTATTCATAATGTAAGAAGAAATACTATAGTAAAATTTTAATTTCATAAAATACCCTACATTCATGATTATGATTTATTCATTATGTATTCCAAATAATTATATCTTTATCAAAGGATATATGACAATAGACATTTGTTTTGAAGAATTTCATAGCAGTCATGTTTTAGTACTTATATTTTTATGAACATATATTACGCAAATATATTTTATTATTATTATTTAATTATGTCCAATCATTTGTTATGATTTCAAAGACTTCTTCAGGTTTTTATTCGTGTTATGGTATGATTTAATCATAATAAGAATCTATGGTCATTTCTATATTATATTTCTAATATGTATTTTTTAATAATGATTATAACACCCCCAAACCAACACTCTTATATCTGGTGCTATAATCATATATATTACAGTATGTTCTTTGATACTGATAATTATAAAAAAAAATTCTATCCAAAACCAACATCATAATAATGAAAATTTAGATTCACTTATATTATAAAAGACAATTTAGGTTTAGTATTTTAGAGAATTATCGAAAACTCTAACAAAATAAATCCCCATATAAATATATGATAATGTCCTTTAATTAACCCATATCCTCATATATCTAATTGGGATATCAAAACAATCCATATAAGACTGTTGTAGACATAATTTTTTCATCATTATTTCTGATAACATAATAAAAATAATTCTTATGATGGTTATATGAAATTCTCAGTAAGGGTGAACATTAAAACTAACAATACATTGACATCAGTGAGCATAACATGTAGCGACTTGACCCTAGAATAACCAGTGCCAATTTTGGGCTGCAATTATATTAGTATAATATACTAGTAAATCACTTTCAATAGGAACAAATAGTATTGTAGTTTTGGTATGAGATATACATACATGAGTCTTTTATTACAAATTACTACAGTAATTAAAACATAATTTTTTCATTCATGGATTATAACATTATTCCATCTAGCACACCCATAAATATATTTCATAGTAAACATTAAGGAATCCTCTGGAAAATAAATAAAATAAGTATGATCTCAAATAATAAGTAATGATAGAGTATATTGGTATAAATAATGAATCACTTAGAAGTAACTATTATAGAATGTTAAATAACTGAACATACATGCCATATAATCAATTATTTGAATGTATGAACAACCTAGATATGTAATAACTAAAAATACATTCTATTCACTTAAAAAATAAGGATAATCAATATGGAAAAAAAAATTATAGAATAATATACCATTTAATTAATGAAATAAGAATGTAATTAGTATGTAGTTATCTTGACACAAGATCTCACAGATAAATATTAACTGAAACTAAATGAAGTAAATTCATAACAATTAGACACCATGTTTTCTAGGTACATGGTACATTTATCGTAAAGACCATTCACATGATAGTTTAGAATATTGGGTAAAAACCTAGTCTATGGATAGCCAACTTACTTGTACCATGGGACTAATAATGCATCAAGGGGATATCTATAATCCAGCCACACTCACATTATATTGATCCAATCATTCCTCCTATGTTGAGTAATTTATTCAGTAGTTTTAGTTATCAAATATCCACATAGAATAGAAGATAAGGATTTATCAATGTTTCCCATGTTTAACAAATAACGATCAAGTACACACTGTTTGTAATAATGATATTTAGTTTAGGAAATATTCATATCCATAATAAATGATAAGTATATTTAGGGAAATGTTGATTTTTAATGATCACAAAAAATGAATATTTCAAGGGGACTAGTAATATTAATCCTGGAAGTTAATTTTAATACTATCCTAGGAAAAATAAATCATAAACCATCCAGAAAAATAATAAAGAAGGTATTTATAAAGAATATAATTTTTTAGAGATTAATTAATGAGTTTTTTAAATCAATGAATACAAATAAATATATATATATTTTTAAAAAAGTTAGGGAGGAAATATTTTTATTTTTAAAAACATTTTGAAAATTCATTTTATTTTAAAGTCGCTTTTCATTAGATTTTCATTTTAAAATAACCGAATAATCAAGAAAGTAAATCATCTAAGTAAAAAATTAATAGTAAATCCATACACACCATATAGGGTAAAAATAATATTCCTTTTACATGGTAAAATATAAAACAAATTTTTTATTCAGAAATCAATAATAATATTAAATTTATAAAATTTTTGAAATAAAAATGCAAAAAAAATTAATTTAATAAGTCAATTTCGAATGGTTAAAATAATTTTTAAAACCTTTTATTTTAATGGATTTTTATGAGAAAATATTTTTTTTGAATAAATTGAGAAATAATGTTAAGTTCTCTTAAAAACATTTTCTAAAAAAATTTGAGTACCATAGTGGGGAAATGGTAATATTTCATAAAAAAGGAAATCAATATGAAAAGGGAAAAAAATTAAATGGTTTATTAAAAAATGTTCAAATAATTACCATTGATGGAAATTCGTGGTAAATAAACTCGAAAGAAATGAGATAGTGATGTGAACCATTGATAAGACTATAACATTAATGTAAGAGTTAATAACTAGATATATTATTTGTGTAAAATTAAAATAATAATATTATTATGGAAATAAAAAAATATACAGTAATAATTTAATACTCACATAATCTTATAATCTCATCAATATCAAGAAAGTAAAATAACCAAATGAAAAAAACCAGGTTATGAAATTTCATTACCACTTGGTAAATATTTAATCAAATACCCTTATAATATATAATTCAAAATGAAAATCATAGTTCCATTAATAATGAGTTTATCATGATATTATGTGTTCAAGTAGATTTATGTACACCGTATATATGAACTTATGTGACCAATAATAATATATTCCTTAGATATTGGAAATACAATTTAAATTTCATTAAAACATTCGAAACACATAATTCATAATACCCATGAAGTAATCATGTAAAATTAAATTTATAATACCTATTATAATAACATGATTCATGAAATAACATGTCATATAGAATTAGATACACTACCCAAATGAAGTAAGTGGTGAATTTGACATTTATCTCAGGGATGTTAAAAGTGGGATTAAAATATCTTACCTTTCATTTCCTTTTTACTGAACATCCATTAAATAAATTTATTATGTTTTATACATGTCACTAACTTATACTATAATTATACTAATATTTATAATATCATATATTAACTTCATATAAAATATTAGTACCCCTTATTATTTTTTTAGTTATATTCATTTTTACGGGTGTTAATTGCCCAGTTTCACAAGTATGTTTTGGATTGTAACTTATTGTTACAATCATGGTTTTACCATATAATTAATTTAAGATATTATAAAAATATTTTATATATTAAATATACATGTGTTTATAATAATCCCTAATATTTTTAGATAGGAATGGAAATGAACTCTTCATGGAGATGGTAGGTCGTACGTACGCATGAACGCTCCAATCATTTATTTTTTTTCATTAAAGGAATGAAATTTAAATAATATTTATTTATATGTATATTAAATTATGATATTTATGGAATATATATAATATAGGTTTATTAAAATCATCTCTTATACATTCCATGTATTGTGTGAACGAATCACATTGCTTTGAGGGGGTGGTAGTCCACACTTACACAAAAAATGTCATCCTATCTACAAACTATGTAATGAATAAATTAATGTGTTATAAAATAATAATAGAATAACAAATATATAATAAATATTATATATATCATATATAAACATAATTTCAATAATAATTCTCAACCATGAAAGGTGGTGAAGGTGAAAAAAATCATTCTATTGTGATAACGTAGTTTTTTGTTCATATAAAACGGTAGGTTTATAGTCCATGAGATGGAGGTGTCTATATATACAGGTTAAACCATGAATATAATAACATATAATTTATTTATGATACATATTTTATTTTTTAATCATGTAATAATGAAAATTTAGGCGGAGTTTAATAAAAAAATGAAAGATCATTATGAAGGATGTAACCTCTTATTTGGGTAACTCTTTTTGGTTTGCCCCAATGGGCTTATATGGATGGATTTATCATCAAGGTGTGGGTTCTAGGATTTGGTTTGGGATATTGAGGGGATATATTGTAAAATATTGGTTGATCAAAAGTTTCATGAGATGTGTTGGTAAGTGGGAGGAAGAGTGACTTTTCATAGAAGAGGAGAGTGGCACTCTTATAAACAATTGGAATATAAATTGAACCCATGTTTTTCCCATGTCATTTGGATACCACAATGTCACCCATTCTCTCTAATTAAGTATATGGTCTAAATATGGACATAAAATTTTTTTAGATAAGATTCATGGTTTTTTTGCCCCTAAATTTTATGCTTGAAACCCTTGTTAAGATATTTTTTCACTTCATCATGGAAATTAACATTAATTATATTCACTAATATTTTCTTCAATAACTAATTTTACCATATAATAAATTATAAATTACTCTTATTCCAAATTTGTAATCCATTTTTTGAAATTTCAATCATATAAGCCTAATAAATTAATTTAAATTTAATCTTGTAAATGGGATGACAATGTTGGGTTTTAACGAAAATATGCTCGAATGTATGAAATGTTTTCCAATATAATTTCAAAATAAAATTTATTCCAATGAAATAAATTTTTCTAATTAATGTACATTTGATCATTTAAATATTAAAACTACTTAAAAATACAAATTAACCTTAGAAAATTTTTTTATGAAGATTCAATTTTAAATTAAAAATTAGTATTTTTCCTTATTCATCAAAAAATGAAGATTCATGAAAAATAATGAATAATTCCATCTAATTTAATTTTTATGTTCTAGTTTCATTAATTATTTTTATTTTATAAAAAATATATACAATTCAAAAATTTTTATTCAAAATAACTTTTCTATTAAAAAAATTAACGTTTCTTTATAAAAATATATTGTTTTAGCATGAAATTGTGTTTGTTATTACATTATTCTTATAATATATATTTAATATTAATAAAAAAATTATTGATTATTTATTATATATATACATTTTATTACTATCAGTCTATAACTAATTTAATTTTTCTGGATAAAATAATAGTATATGAATAAATATTGTTTTATATAAAATCATTCCATTTATATTCAATTAGTTTATTTAATCATCTACAATTAATATATAAATAGTGAATTAATTTTTTTAAATATATTTTGTAATAAGATAGTTAATATTATTCATAAACACTAATTTAACAGCTATATTATATATTATTGTATTAAATAAAACTATTATAATAAAATATTCATTCTTTGTAAAACATGGATTTTCATTTAACACAAGCCTTTTAAGAAACTAATTATTCAATACAATTCATGATAAAACAGTATCACATACATTGAAAGCTATATCATAGATAGGTTTTACTAAAAATATTAAATATATTGAAAAGTATATATATATTATATTCCATAAAATTATCATTTTTTTCATACATGATATAATATACAATATTCTTACTTTAAAATTTTAAGAAATTACATCCCCGATAAAAAAATTGAGTCCTCACAATTTAAACTAATCCTTGGTAATAAATTGTTTGATATTTTTTATTTTGAAATCCTATATCGATAGATGGTTTTTTAAAACAATCTCTTGAATAGAAGGAATTAAAATTAAAAATTACACATGGACGAACATATTAATAGGTCTCTATGTAGGAGAAAATTAGTGGAAATTGAAAACATGGACTAGGAGGAAAATAATAAATATTTATAGGGATTTATTGAGGTTATAAATCACAAAAAAATATAATTATCAATGGAAATTTTTTGTCATATAATTCATAAATCTTTGGTTATCTATTAAATCATTGTAAAAAATAGGTTATTAGGATAAAATTTTAGATTATATTTTTTCCAATGTCAGGTGATGATTTCTTGATAGATAATTTATAAAAATTTAATTACATAACATATTTAAAAAAATTTATCCTTTTTTTCTTTGAAAAATTTATAATTCATTCATTAAATTAATAAATGTATATCCAAAAAAATAAATTTCCTCTATATAGCACTAAAATAAACATCTAATGGATCTTAAGGCCAAAAAATGATTGACAAGTATAACTATTTTTCTCTAACTATTATCCAAATCCAATATGGTTATGAAATTAATATCTAAAAACAAAAATTAACACTACTAGTTTGCCTTTAATATTAATTTATCACGTTATTTAAAAATATATTATTAGATATTAACTAGGTAATTTCATATCTAAGCTATTATAATTATATCCTTAAGGTCCTTTATTTATGGGTTCAAGTCCTCATCCTTTCTGAACTCAATGGGTTGTCTCCCAGCATATAGGTTTTCTATTTATATACTATATTAATATAATTTCTAAAATAAATATGATGGACATCCATTAAATAAGTATAATCCATAATATCCTTTCAATAATGGCTTTAAGAATAACCTCAATACATAAATACTTCATCTATATATTTCCACATAGTTTACTAAATGTTCTAGTGTTTAACTTATGTCATTCATTATCATTATCTATTCAAATTATTCATAATGGTTGGTAAAGTTAATATAAATTTTCTTAAGGGTACCCCCAATGAGTATCAAACCCTGTGCACATTAAGGCCGGTTTTTATATAGTAAGTTATGATGTGTTTGGCTCAATACACCTTATCATAGTTATTACCACTAGGAACATTTGTGCAAGAACCACACTTTTTTTAATAGATAGACAAGGATATATTTCAAGGAAGAACCACATAATCTTTATATTACCCAAATTATTTTTTTATATATACTAACCCATAAATTATTCCTTTTGAATATGTTTTCTAATATATGTTTTCTTTTTTCTAGTTCCCAAGGTTTCTACTAAACATGGATCTAATACCATTTATAATGACATAATCCCAGCAATCCTAGAGTCTATTTCATTTATCCATTACATTTCCATAATTTACACGTAAATACATTAATTATAGACCAAATAATCTAGTAATCTTGGTAAATTATATTCATTATGATTATTGTATTACAAAAGAATAAACAAATTACAATGTATTTGTTTCATTTTAAGGAAGATAACATTAGTCTATCTAGCATATCCTTGAATATCTATAATAGTACAAATCAGGGATTCCTAGGATATGAAAATAAAATAATGGTGATCTCCAATGATTATTTAGGGTAATGTACAATGGAAGAAATTATGAATTAGTGGGAAATAATCAATAAGGAATGTTATATAAAAAACACATGTCATATAATCAACAATATAAATATATGAACAATATAGAAAATTAATAACTAAAAAAATTCCATTAAAATAAATAAATAATGAATAATCAATATGAAGAGTTAAATATCTAAAACACATGTTATTTAATTAATAAAATCATAATTCATGACTCTATTAGTATATCGGTTCCACATCTCATGGATAAATAATAACATAATCTATATGAAGTAAAATTTTAATTATTGAATGTCATGTTTCCGAGGTACATGTTACCTATAACTTCAAGAACTTTTACAGGACGATTTAGCATATGACATTAAAAAAATAATGTAAGGCTATAAAAAGGAATTATCCCATGATACTATTAATTTATTAAGGGGATATCTATAAATTGGTTCCACCCTTGTTGTACCTATCAAAATTGTTTATCATATATCGAATAATGGATTTAAAACTTATTATTTTCAAATATCTATATTGAGTAAATGATACATATTTATCAATAATTTAATAGTTAAAAAATAACTACCAAGTACACATTGTTTGGAATTATGGTAAACAAATTAGGAAATAATCACATCCATGATAAATGATATGTATATTTCATGGATACTTAATATTCAACTGTCATTATGAATTGAATATTTTGAGGGGACATCAGAAATGAATCAAGGAAATGAATGTCAACAAAATAATTGGTCAAATCAATGAAATCCCCTCTGGGGAAAAGTAAATAGTGTATCAATACCAAGTATCCCTATTATTGAAATGATAAAGGGATGTTTTGATTAATGAATAATAATATTATAAAATGTATCTTTAAAAAATTAATGAGAAAAATTTATAATTTTGTTTATATTATTTTTAAAAAAATATATTTCATTGAAAATGAGTTCAATATTTTTTTTAATAAATTAACCTTTTCACTAAAATGAAACATTGAAGTAATGATGGAAGGTAAATCATTAAACGTCGTGTTGGTTAAAATGAACATTCACTTTCCATAACAAAAGGATATAAAAATGATCTATTAAGAATATGATAAAAATATTCTTTTGATGAAATTAAAAAATAAAAAAAAAATAAAAAATTATTAAATAAATGATCTTATAATGTAAAAAAGTAAATATTTGTTTAGAAAGAATAGTTTTTAAAAGAAAACATTTTCTCAAACTATAGATTTAAATCATTCCAGGTTTTTATAAAATCATTTTATAAAACATTTTGTCTATCAAAGAGTGGAAAATGGTACTATTAAACGGAAAAGGTGACGAAAAACCAATTCAAGAAAAAATTAAAGGGTTTGTTAATTAATTATAATATAATTTCCTCAAATGTAAATTCAATTGTAAATAATCCAGAACAATATTAGATTGTGATGTAAACCCATGAAAATACCATAACATTAATGTGAGAATCAAAAAATGAATAAATTATATTTGTCAAATTTAAATCCATGTAGAACTAGTTAAAATACCAAAAATGATATATAAATGTTGTCACAGAAATAATCATATAATATTAATGAAAAAAATAACATAATATAACCCAATGAAAAGGATTCTGTTTAAAAAATAATTATTACTAGGTTTCTTTTAACACAAACCCCCATAGAAGAAACAATTCAAATTGAATCTAAATATTCCTTGAATAATGAATGAATCATGATATAAAATGACAATGTGTTATTATGTACACCATATATAATAAAATCGGTGAAAAATAATAAATTATTCCTTAAATTATGGAAATTCCATTGGAAGATCTTTATTAATATTTTTACGGAAAATAATTGTTAAACATTTCATTGTGTCTTATACCACTTTGAATCATTTGAATCATTATACCACTAAAGTAATAACATTAAATGAAATTTATAATATCTTGAGAATAATTATATTCATGATATAACATTTCAAATAGATGTATATACACCACACTAAATATGTATTTGGTGAATAAAAATGATATCTCACATATGTAAAAAGTGATAGGAAAATCTTTTACACTCTATTTCTTATTGGGTGAACATACATTAAAATTATATAAAATTGTTTTAAACATGTAAAAAAATTATAAAATGACCATAATAATATTTATAATATCATATATTAACATATCATAATATCTTATTCCATATTTGTTCGTAATCTTTCATTATTTTCACTATTTCATGTGTTAATTGTATAGTTTCTCAACTATTTTTGACCTGATAATTAATGTTATGATAATGGTTTCATAATTTACAAATTTAAACCATAATTTAAATATCATATATATATTTCATATACTTAAATTTATAATAATGTATAATATTTGAAGATAGAAAATGAAATGCACTGTTTAGGGAGACGGTAGACCGTACATACACATTAACAATACTTGCATTTCTTTTATGGATTAAAATAAAAAAATGATATGTATGTATATTATTATTCTAGAATCATATTTATGTCATATTTGAAAAATAGTTTTATTATAACAATCCCTTTTACATTTGATGTATTTTGTGAATTAATCACATCTCTTTGAGGTACCGGTAGTCTACACATCCACAAATGATGTTATCGTATTTACACAAAATGGAAAGCATAAATTTATGAATTATAAATGAATTGCATAAAAATAAATACATTTTTAATTATAAATATCTAATATAAAATTTTTGTGTCCATCATAATTTCCCTCCTTGAAAGGTGGTGTATGAAACTTGAAAAATCATCATTTTGTGAGTCGGCTATTATAATTAAACAAAAACAGTAGGTTTGTAACCCATTAGATGGATGTGTGTGTAATTTAAAGATTAAATGTTAACATAAAAACATTTAAATATATTTTACAAAATTATTTTATCATTTATTTATTGAATAAAGTACAATTGAGGGTGTATAAAATGAAAATAAAATGAAAGAGCTTGAGGAAGGATGTTGCATCTTATTTGAGTAACTCTGTTTGGTTTTGAGAAAATGGATTTCTTTGATGGATTTCAACCCATGTTGAGGATACAATGATTAAGGTATATATTTAAGGATCTATTTTACTATATCGTGAATGTTCCAATGTGGCTTGAGAGTTGTGATAAAGTGGGAGGGGTGAGTGACTATATATTGAAGTAGAGTGGCACACTACTAATTTTTTGTAAAATGAATTACATCCACATTTCTCCCAAATAAATTGGATCCAATGATGGAAAAAATTATATATATGTGATTATAGGGACTAAATAAGTCTATAAGATGGATTTATGAATACATTATTGGTCATTTTGGATTGTATGTTTATGGTTGAGTCTTTCATTAAGGTATTTTTTCACTGATCAATGTAATTATTTTTAATTACCGTAACTAGAATATTTGGTCAAAAATTATGATTACATTATTAAAATTATTGATTATATTTATTAAAAATATGAAATCTATTTTTCCAATGCCCGATCATAGAATTTTATGTAATTAATTTAAATGTAATCCTGCAAACCAGATGAGACTGATGATTTTAAGTGAAAAAATCCAAAAAATAAATATGTTTTTATATCCAATTTCAAAGTGAAATTGATTCCAATAACCTATATTAGATTCATATATGTAAAATTGTTCTAATTAAACATTAAAACCAAATAAAATTTATATTTAAATTTATAAATAAATTTTATGAAAAAGATGTTTTGAATTACAATTTCATATTTTTTGTTATTCATAAAAATGTGAAACGTCATGGAAAATTACCAAAAAATAACAAGAAGCTAATTTTTATGCACCAAATTAAAAAATGAATTTTATTTTTTGATATAAAAACTATAAAATATCCAAATATAGTATTTAAAATATGTTCTCCATTAAATGGTGGTAAATGTGACATTATAAAAATAATTGTTTTTATGCAATGAATTGGGTTTTTTAAATTAGGAATACATAATATATTGGGTAAATATAAAAAATAGTTAATAGAATATAAAATATACATATTTAGTTAACATAAATCACTAATTAATTTAATTCATTATTATAAAAAATCTTTTTGGACATAAAAATAAATTTCTATAAAACCATTCACTTTATATTTATTTGGTTCTATAATTCATTTCTAATTAATTTATTACAAATTAATTCTATTATATATTTTTTTAAACCATATATTTTCATAAGCTAATTATTACTATTCATATCAAGTAATTTAACTTCTAGGTTATGTATCATTATATTAAATAATATTATTTTAATAATATATTGTGGCTCAGAAAAACACTCTCTTTCATGTAATACACGCCATTAAAGAAACTCATTATTTTATGAGACACACACTAACACAACATCACCTGAATTAAAAGCAATATAATTGTGTAATTTTATTTAAAATAGTAAATATATTCAATATTTATGGGATATTAGATTCCCTTACATGCTTGGTGTTGCGTTTCATACACATTATCAAATACAATGATCTTACTTCAGAATTTCTTGGTGTTACAAAAGAATATAACAAGGGTATGAGGACATAATCAAAGTGCATGAGCATAAAATAAAAAACTTCATAACAATAAAAAATGGATCATCACACATGGAAAAAATTTCATCTAGATCTCACATAGGCCAAAGGCATTAAAATTAATAATCATGAGCTATGTGTAATCATTCTTGATAAAATGAAAAATTTATAACAGATGAAATAATAACGAAACAATATTTGTATCATGGAACCTCATCATCATCATAAAGACCTTACAAAACCTGTAATTATTTTTAAAAAAAAGTATGAAATAAAATATAATTTTCCATATAACAAAATCATTACCCAATGCATTTATGTACTATTTGGTCATATCCATTGTATATGAAAAACTATTTAGACTATTAGCAGGGTTCATCTCCTATTAGTTGGAGGCTATACCCTCAATATCATTTAATATGATCAACAATAAAAAATAACCAATATAATTAATAATCATATTATATTTGAGGAAATGTAAAAAAGAAAAACATGTTACACAAACAAATACACTCATGTATGTGGAAATCCTATTCAGAATGAATAAATAAGATGAAAAATAAAATAACTATAAGGTCCTCCAGTGTCATTTTGGGTGTACCCATGCTCTATCACTACTAGAAAAATGATCTATAGCCACAAACCTATAGACACAATTTAATTGGTTTGTGGATATAGGTTAAGATATATCCATGCTTAATGGAAATTTGTGGCTTTAAAATTGATATACCCACAGGAGATCATCCCCCGTGACAACTCGCTTCCGTCAATTTTTATCCAAGATTGGGATTTTCCTCTCCCACTCTCTCACCCAATCCCTCCCTCGAAACCCTTATCCAACAATCTTCCTTTGAAACCCATCTCTTTCGATCTTCAACCGACCAATTTCTCCATCTTCTGACCCTCACCTGACCAATTTCTCCCTCGTCTGATCCTCACCCAACCAATTTCTCCCTTGCCCAATCCTTTCTGTCTTCTCCTACATGGTTCCACCATCCCTCACCAGCTTCCATTCGTATCCTCCATTCATGTCTTATCAATTTGACGTTTCTCCATTCGTTTACTCCATTCATGGCTTCTCCATCCCTCGACCAATTTGACGCCATGTATGTTTTCATATCTTTTCATAGTAATTATTATATTTTTCTGTATATATATTAAAGTGCATATAATTTTCTTCCACATTTCCCTTTTTCATTTAAGTGTGCTTACAAACATATACAGATTATATGGTATGAATTTAAATAGAGGGTTTTCACCCATTGGTGATGATTCCTTCGCATCTCAAATTAGATTTTCTCAAATTCAACCTTAACAGACTAATATTTGTCCCATTATATTGACATTCAAATCTATATTTATTACCCCCATTTAATTCTTTTTGATTAGATATTTTTTGTATTCATTTCCTTATACTCAAGGACCATTAGCCTTGTAATCACAGGTGGCCCAACGATCAATGATTGAGGTTCTTTTTGGTTTTCTTATACAATGCACATGGAATCAGAAATAATCACTTATATGATGTATTATTTTTAATTTAGGCATGGGCATGTTTGTGTTTCCTTATGTATATATCAGTTATTCTGAATCTATTTTGAATTTGTTATGTATTATGTTATGAATATTTTATGTATTATGTTATGTATTATGTTATGAATTTGTTATATAATATGTTCTTTATAAAAAAATTAACATTATAAGTCTTGTTATAAAATTTTATTTAAATTTAAACTATTATAATCTATTTTTAGATGGATGATAAACATAAATTTATGTTATTATTGATTTTTATGGTGCGGATATTCATAATCCGCATTACATTGTCGAGTTTTGTATTTTTTGATAAATGCTCTGAAGAAGTTAAAATATATTTTTAGTCTGGAAAACACTTTCAATCATGAATTCAAAATTTTCAAAAATATATTTTTAATTCATCCAGTTCCCTAGTCTATGTATTAGTTCTTCATGTTTCTGGTCACATTTTTTTCAATAGGTGTTATGTAATAGAATTGTTGATTTCATTTTTAGTTTTACATTCTAGATTTGAAGAAGTTGGTTTCACCAATGTTCTATAATGATTTCATAAGTTATATTGATCATCTAGTGAAACATCCATATGCAAAGGATTCCATAGGATTTATCCCGCTAATGAATCAATTTATTCAGTTTTCACCTATAAGTTGTAGCACTTTACAAATTTAGTACTGGTTGGGTAGAATGATGAACCATTTTCAACATGGAAGATTTTATTCCAAGTGAATCCCATTGATATTACATCAAGCTAGTTAGATTCATATTTCATTTTCAAATAGTTTTTCATATGTCCCATACAATTTTCATTTTCATTATAACAAACACAGCTTTTTATTTTAATCAAGATTGTTGGTGTAGCTGATTCAGTCTAGAATATAGAAATGGATAGTGGCAACACTACATGCTGAGTAGATCAATAAATTCTAAATAGAAGTAGTGTGATTCACTTCTTCAAGAAACCAAGCAGTGTTCAACTTCATGTAGAACCAAATTCTATTGATTTTTCAATCCGGTATTTTTAAGAGTTTAAAAGTTCTAGGTGCTAAGATTTTTATTTCTTTTATATTTTTAAGTTAGGTTTATCATGTTCATGTTTACTTTATCGCTTAATGTGGTTGGTTCATACATTATGTTAGGCTTGTGATCTGTTGTTGCAATTAGATGTCAACAAGTGGGGTTGGGCTTATCCTTGTATGGGTACATGTGTGTGAATAACTTCTAGGGGGTAGTGTTTTCTTTTATTCTTTATTAGATGATAGGTATCGTGGAAGTAGGTAGGAGGTTTTTCATTTGTTGGGGTATTAATTGAGGGAGCAGTCTATGGGGGAGGGGATCATGATCACATTTTGTTTCAGCACAGCTTGGTAGCTATTGGAGATCTGGCCTTTAAGAGGATATGACTTCGGCCTCAGGAGAGGGGTCTTCTATAGGAGAATTCCACATCTTATTTATCTACTTCTTCTTCCTCTTGATCAATTTTAATCATACATTTTCTCTTATAGAACAATCCAAATATTACTTTGCATATTTTTCTATTCTACGATAATTATTCCATGTGAACTACTGTTAGGATGGTTACATATCATTTGGAAACATTGTGGGGGAACACCCATTGGGAATCCAACTGCGTGCATTGTAAGGATGATCAGAGTTGTTCAATATAGAGAAGATAAAAAATACTTTTACAGGGTGATATAGAAGTTTGGTACTAGTTAAACAAGGAGAAAGAGATGAGTAAGGAAGACGATCATGGTTTGATGTTCAAGAAGATGCTATCATCTAGGCATGATAGTTTGGATAGTATGTTTCTGGGAGAAATAGAGAGCCAATGTATAGCGCATGAATTGATTTGATGATCAAGGGATAATGTGACACTCAATTTCCACCAAATCCAATTTCAGTGGTATTCATGAATTCCAAATTTAAATACATCACACCAAGTTGTTTAACAACACTCCTCCAAACTAGTTTGTCACCAACTCGGTGTCACACCTATTTCCATCTAACTATTGTCATCAGAAATCATAGTCTCACTAATGGGACTACTTATAACATTAGTCATCACATTATCATTAACGTCGAGATGCTATCTATGCGCACTAATATGTGACAGACCCAATCACCCTACAAGCCTATTTATGGAAAACAAATTTAGTGTGCGGGGGGTGGTGCAGGGGGGAGGCTGGGGGATGGTGCAGGGGGATGGGGGGACTGGTGCAGGTGGGTTGGGGGTAGAAGGGGGTTTCTGTAGCTGGGGGGTCTGGTGTAGCTGGGCTGGGAGTAGCATGGGGGCTTGGGGGGACTGGTGCAGGTGGGATGTGGGGTACAGGGGGGCTTGGGCTGGTGGCTGGTGCAGGTGGATTGGGGCTAGTGTAGGGGGGTTGGGGGGGACTGGTGCAGGTGGGCTGGGGGGGTAGTTGGGGGATGGTGCAGCTGGGGGGGGAGATGGAGCAGGGGGAGGTTGGGGGCTGGTGCAGGGGGGCTGGGAGGGACTGGTGTAGGTGGGATGGGGGTAGAAGGGGGCTGGTGCGGCTGTGGGGGGGGGGGGCTGGTGCAGCTGGGCTGGGGGGTTAGCATGGGTGCTTGGGGGGACTGGTGCAGGTGGGATGCAGGGTAGTAGGGGGCTTGGGCTGGTGGCTAGTGGAGGTGGGTTGGGGGCTTGTGCAGGGGGATGGGGGGTTGGTGTAGGGGGAAGCTGGGGGCTAGAATGTGGGGGGCTAGGGGGACTGGTGCAGGTGGGTTGGGGGTAGCATGGGGGATTGGGGGGACAACTGCAGGTGGGATGTGGGGTAGTAGGGGGCTTGGGCTGGTGGCAGGTGTAGGTGGGTTGGGGGATGGTGTAGGGGGGTTGGTGTAGGGGAAGGCTGGGGGTGGGAATATGGGGGGCTGGGGGGGACTAGTGTAGGTGGACTGGGGGTTGCAGGGGGCTGGTGCATGTCGGCTGGAGGGGGGGTTGCAGAGGGCCTTGTGGGGGGGTGCAGTTGGGCTGGAGGGGGGGCTGGTGCAGGTGGGCTGGGGGTAGTAGGGGGCTTTGGGGGAGGGGATTGGTGAAGGTGGGTTGGGGGCTAGTGCAAGTGGGATGGGGGCCGGTGCAGGGGGCTAGGGGGCCGGTGTAAGGGGCAGCAGAGGGCTGGGGGCTTGTGCATGGGGGCTGGTCCATGAGGGTCTGGGGGGTGGTGTAGGGGATAGGGGGCTGGTGCAGGGGGGAGGGGGCTGGTGCGGGGGAGGCCGATGGGGGAGGTGATAGGGCAGGAGGCTGGTGTTGTGAAGGTCAAGCTGATAGAAGGTGTTGGTCATATTCCACAGGAGGACTGGTAACTCAATTCCATCCCACACATGATTTGTTTCTTTACCTCAATCCTTGGTTTTGAATACCTGATGTTGTATGATAGGCCTGAGAAAGTTTTTTATGCTTTGAATTTTTTTTGGGAGTTTCATGTGGTAATTGATTTCCAATTCATTCTTAATATTCTATTTGTTACAAGTTTTTTCCAGAAGTTAGTATAAGTTTGCGGTGTTTTTTTTCATGGCCTTGCTTAAGGATGCGCTAAGTTTGCTGTGATTTTGTTTAATGACCTTACTGAAGGATGCGTAGTACCGGTATGTTTTTTTTTCAAGAAAATATGCATGTTTGAGTGAGACACTTTCACTATTTTATGGGAATGTTTGGAGTGTACATGTGTGAGGCTACCTTCAATTTGCACATATTGTTAGAAGAGAGTGATGATGGGTTTTTAGGTTATTTCATCACAAACCCTTTCCCCTTTCTAATGAAATTCATAGTTCTTTACAGAGGTTCTTCCATAGTAGCATGATTTTTAATAGTAACAGATGTAAAATATCTCTAGCAATATTAAATTATAACAGATTCCAAGAATACCTCTTATTTTCTTCCTTGGATAACATCAAACATGTCTATTCTATCAAAGCCTTATCTTATTCCTTGTCTAAACTGAATTATAACAGATTCCAAGAATACTTCTTATTGTTTTCCTTAGATAACATCAAACAAATCTATTCTATCAAAGCCTTATATTATTCCTTGTCTAAACTGAAATAAGGCTTTCAAGTAACCCTTTGTTCCTTATTATTTTTAATTTCATTAGGTTTTTCTCTTCAAGAAACACTGTGTGAATCAATTAAATTCGGTAACTCATTACTATAGGTAACTTCCCTGTCACTATTTTCTATTTTTTGTGGTGCTCTTTGTTAACCTCAAAGGACCTCCCAGCTGGTTGATCTAAATGTTATTTCTTTCCATTGTCAAATGTAGCATTGGTTATTTCAGGATCTAGTTATATTAGACCTTCCATGAATCATGTCAATGCCTTTGGATTGAAAATGCGAAGTAGTGGCACGACACATGGGAACAGCTGTATGTATACTGGATCATACCATTCACAGGAGCAATACTCGTAGGCGGGCTCTTCCGTATGATCTTTCCCCCACCCACACCGAAGAAAAAGACGATCTGAGATTCTTCCATCCAAGGTATGAACTAGCACTTTCTTTACCATCGTCTTTTATTATATAAATCCCCTAAATCCCTGTTTGGTGGATATTTTTCCGATAACTACTTTATTAACTCTACATCTAGTTCTCCTTATCTGATCTTCACTGTATGATCGAATGTATCTAATGACCTTGTCTAGTCATTTTTCTTCAGCTCAAACAACTACTTTAAATGTACAATGTAAAAAAGGTAAAGGAAATTGTAAATAATCAAGGGAAGAAGAATGTTATTATTGATGAAATAGAGAATCATCAACCTATTTTGAAGGATTATACCCCCTCATTCACTTACTAAAAGGGTCAAAAATAAAAATATTAGAATAGACTACCTAAAATTCATTGAGTTGTTTAAAACCTTAAGTATGTGTGTTCCCTTTGGAGTATTGTTAAAAAATTACTTTCTATGTCAAATTTGATAAGATTATTTTAGCTAATTAAAGGGCTTGGAAGAATTTTTCACCATAGATTTAATTGAGGAATACAGTGATGTATTATAAAAAAAATTAGTTCCAAAACATAAAATCCATGGATGATTTGTCATATAATGTATAATATGATAATGTTAGGAGAATAATTTCTTGTTTGACTTGGGTTATATATTCAACCCTATTCCTTTCTCATTATTTAAAAAACCAGGCATGGGGGCAGTGGGGGTGATGGGTGTGGGGTCAGTGGGGGGGTGCTAGGGTGAAGAGGGGGCAGTAGGGGTGAAGGGTGTGGGGGAGGTGCAGTGGGAGGTGGGGGTGCAGAGCATTTTCTAAAAATTACAAAACAAAGAGGTGTGGTGTCAGAGATATCATTCAATGAAATTAAATATATATTTTTTTATAGTGTAGGTTAGTTTGGTTAGGGACCCATCAATTATTTTATATTGGGTTTCATTTAGGTCAGTATCAATTGGGTCAATTATATCTTGTTTTAATTTTTATATTGTCTTCAATTTGGTTCTATTCATATCAGTTTAGTTCATCTTGCTTTGGGGAAAGTTTATTATTTTATTCAGTTCAGTTAATTTGAATTCTTTTTGGATTTGTTCTACTAAATTAAAGTTGACATAGATAATTTTAGTTTGTTTGGTTATATTGTTATAGTTTTAATAGATTATTTTCATGATATAATGGTTTGGTTCAATTCAGTTTTTATGTTTGTTTTGGTTTAGTTCATTTGATTCAGGTTGGGTATGTTTTGGTTGTTTTAGTTTAGGTTGCTTTTTATAGGTTCCAGCCATTCTGGTTTATGTTACTTCCATTTAGTCGATTTTACATAGTTATTTTTTATTCAATTTAGTTTTTTATGGTTTATATGAATTTGATTTAATTTATTTTAATTCTATTTATTTGTTAGTTTAATTGAGGTCTATTTGAGCAGGGAGGCATGAGGCATGAGGGGGAAGCGATTAAGGAGGGAGGCAGGTGGTAGGAGGGGGGCAGTAGTTGAGAAGGTCTATTTGAGCAGGGAGGCAGGAGGCAGGAGGTACGATGAAGGGAGTAGGGATTAGGAGGTGGAGGGAGAGCCAGGAGGTAGGAGGTATGGTAGAGCCAGGGAGCAGGGATTGAACTGGGGGTAGGAGCTGTATATTTTTTTCTGAAACAAGGGGTTTTAACCACCGTTTTTTCTTCAATTTAACATGGCAATAGGATTGTTTTATTATTTTCTGGAGACTTTATGATGAGGCCATGATTTTTAACCATGGAAATAGGTTTATTGCCACATTTTGAACCGTGGCTATAGGTCTATTGCCACAGTTTCAAACTGTGGCAATAGGTTTTCCCCTATAGCCAGCCATTAGGAGCCACGGGCAGCAAAACTGTGGCTATTACTTATAGCCACAGTATCGGCGTCTATAGCCACGGTTATAAACTATGGCTATAGCCTTTTCCTAGTAGTGTATTCTTCATATGACTATCCATTCAATATAGGGCCCTTTCCCTACACCGGTTCTTTCATGAAATCTACAAGAACATTGAAATTCCATGTTTGGTGAGAGTACATGAACGAGAAGAACACCATTAATGTGTCATTTACCTAATGTGATAGAGTGTACCTATTTATTCCATACTAATAAGGAATTGAGGATATGAATAAAAAACAATCCAAAATTGAGTAGTAGTATGCTAACCAAGACATTATAACCTATGGAAGTACCACAATCAGCTCCATGTTAGAAGATATATGAATGTGTAGGAGCATACAAACAATATAAGGACCGAGCCTTAAAACATTACATAATCTTGAATTAAATGAATAATTCACATTGAGGATATTTTCAGGTTTAGAGTTTTAAAGAATTAGGCCATAACTTATACAATATTACTTGAATAATACATATAGACACATCTACTCAGTTTCAATTTTTTTCACAAAATAAAAACTATTGAAAAAAGATTCATGTCTAGTCCCATGTTTTTGAGAACCTGAGCTTTCATTGATCCCATCCGTGACCCTATTCCAAATTATGTGATGTGAAAAACAATTTAAAAACATGGGATGAGCGTAAAAATCTTAGTAAGGGATACACAAAGAAGGAAAACATTTATTTTTTCAAAACAACAAGTAAATCATGAATACTTTATCAAAAGTAATACATTTCACCTTTATGAAGTAGTAAATACTCTTAACCTAAGAAAAGGTCACTTCTTACCCTTTTTAACCAAAATATTACAATAAAACCCATATAAAGAACACATAACATATAAAGGTAACTTGGGACATAAAAAATCATTCATGGAATAACCAAACGGTCGACTTCCACACACATCACTAAATGGAATAGTCATACGACCGACTTGTATACCCAATTCATTGGAGGTTATAACGTAACCACCTGTCCTGGTTTATCAAGCCTCCACCCGTAATTTGGTTTATCACGTAACCATCCGTCAAAGGTCCATGTACCATTATAAAATCATAACACAAAAAATATTTCAAATATAAAAATTTCACTAATATAATTTAATTTTCAATATCAAGAAAAAAATTTCTAGATATTGAAATAATAAGTCCATTTTAAAAAACCATTTTCAATACCAAGACACTCAAAAATTGAATAAGGGATTTCCTTTTAATTTTAGAAAACATTAAGGCTTATAGAGGAATCTAAATAACGATTACGGCAGTGGAGAGGTCATTATCAAAACAAATGTTAAAACATTCCATTTTTCATTTAGTAAAACCCTTTATAGAAAAAAGATTCCTTTTTAATGAAATTAAAATTCAAAGGGCTTTATTATACACCATGTAAAAGAAGATGGTATATATTGTCGAAATATTCTTCAATGAATAGAGATTGAGACGACGTCCCTTACAAAGGTCATTTTGTTAACAAAATAGATCTATTAAGTGTATTCACTATTAGTACACATAAAGAAAATTTAATTACAAGATAATATATCAAAATTAATTTCAAACATAATCATAGAATTATATAAACAATAAGTAGAAGATCAACCCAATGAAAGGAATTTGGGTTAAGAAGTTCCTTTATTGAAATTCGATAGTCGAACGACGTCTCTTTAAAATTCAGAAGAAAAAAAATTTAAAATAGCGATAAGGGTATCTCATCACTTGGACATAAAATTTATATTATTAAGAATATATAAGAACATATACCAACATTATAATATGTAAATTAAAAGACATATCAAAAATAAGTCTTTAAAAATAGAGGATGGTAAAAGGTTCCCTTAACGATTTGGTAACGTATGAAACATTCACCATATGAAAGAATGGTCATAAAATGAAAATATAATTAACCATAAATTAATGTATATTACACAATTAATACAATAATGGGTAGTACGTACACCACATAAAAGGAAACAGTTGTAATATATCATGAATCTCACGGAACAAAAAGTGAGATGAAAACCCTTTAACACGTTGTAATCAATCATGTCATGTGACCAAAAGATAATAACCACCAAATTAATCATATAATACCATGAATATAAATATAATCATGATAATATATAAAAAATGGAAGTACACAATACACCACATGCAATAAATAATTGGCGAACAATGGAAATCTCATGGAATTAAAAGTGAGATATGAAATCCCTTACCTCGTGTCTGAATTGACTCGTTTCTTCCATGTTAATCATCAATAATAAATAAAATTTAATTCCTACTTTCTTAAGAAACTTTTTCAATCTTATTATTCATTTTATATAAATTATTACCATTTTATAAACATTATGTAATCATTTATGTTAATAACGTTCATTTTGTCGATATTTGGTACTTGAGTAAAAAATGGACATCTTATAAGTTCATGTTGTTCACATAGTCAAAAGTTCATTATATCCAGAATGATATTCATGATTTATATATCATATATATATATAGTATATACATCTATTTATAATAGTAAATAACATTTGGAAGTATGAAATGAAATGCACCGTACATGGAGACGGTAAGCTGTACGTACGCATGAACGCTACTTTATTTTCTATATTATATTTTAATTGAATGAAAACTTAATGATACATAGTTATATTATAATTCTAGTATAATATCATATATAATTTCAATACATCCATCCTTTATATGTCCCATGTATGGTATGAACGAGTCATATCACTTTAACGGGGCGGTAGTCTGCATTTCCTCAAATGAAATTATCGCGTTTACTCATAATGGAAATGATAAATGTACTCTATAAATTAAAAATAAATAAGCATAAAAAAAACATAAATATAATATATATCATAAATAAATATAGTTTCATCATAATGGCCACAATATGTGGTGGTATGAGATAATTTAACAATCATCATTGCGTGAGGCGTTAGTTTTCCATCCATAGAAACAATATGTTCATAAACCATTAGATGGAGGTGTGTGTAAGTGTAGTTCGAATCCATCTCATAACAACATACTATTATATTGAGTATACTATTTTTTTTATCAAATAAAGGAATACAAAGAGTTTAGGGGTTTTATAAGTAAAATAAAAGAAAACAAGTTAAGAGAAATTGTTACCTTTAATTTGGGTTACTCCGTTTGGTTTAAACCGAAAGGATTTTTTGAAATGACTTCTTCCTAAGGAAAGGCTTCTAGGTGGAAGAGAGGGATATAGAGAGAATATTTGGTAAGGTGTTGGAAAATCCATGGGTCTTGAGTGGTGAGAGGAATGAGTTATAAATGATGGAATTTTATAAGTGGGGGGAGGGGCTCTAGGAGAGTGTGAAAATAATATTTTATTATATAACGATTTTCAGTTTCTAAAGGTCCAAAACTCATTATAGAAGAATATAAGATGATTCATGGTCAAAATAAAATCGTACAATACGAAATAGATAGTTATTGTATGTTGTCTTAATATTAATAATCATATTTATTTAAAACATTTATTAATGAGGTAATTACTGCATCATTTTTGTGTCATAAACAATTTTATTTTTTTGATATCAAAAAATTCTAAAAAAATTCCATGATATAGGAAATAGTTTTATCTTTCAATGAATATTCATATTCAAAAATATAACTTATATAACCCAATGTAAAAATTAATTTACTAAAAGATATTTGTTAGTGTCATTTTTGCCTTTACATTAAGTTCATTACATTAAACTATCATTATCACTCCCAACTGGATCCATGGTGTCCCAAAATCGACTCAAATATGCCTAGGGTCGTAAATGACTCAAAAAATAAGGTTAGGATAAGTGTTAATGTAATTTTTTATTATTATAATATTCTTTTTACCTTGAATTACCCTATTTTAATTTAACCCCAATAAATAAAAGTCAAAAGTTAATATTCACCAAAAACAATTTCATCTTATTAAACCACATTTCATATACTAATAACAACAATGTATTTTTGATTTTATAAATTCAATGCACAGAAGCTGTAAAATTTCATTTAAATGAATAATTTCAGTTTTTAACTTCTACTCAGTGGTGTCATTATTCATCATAAATTGGTGTTTTTCAGGAAACTACCAAAAATTCAGCCGAAGATATATTTTATATTTAGAATTAAAAAATGATGTATATTTTAAAAAATTCAAAACATAGAATTTTCATTAATTAATTTAAAATTATTTCCCATTATCAAAACAAATAGTGTGTTTTTAAGAAACAATAACTATCAAAAGATTGTTACTTGTTTATGTCCAATTTCAAAGTGAAATTAATTTCAATGACCAACATTGGATTAAATGGTAGAAACAATATATATATATATACACATTAAAACCAATTAAAAAGATAATCTAACTAAATAATTAATTATATTAAAAGGAACTTTTGAATTAAAATACAATAAGTTTAACTATTCATCAAAAAAATGAATTTTTTCAAAATTGTTCCAAAATTTTACCCAAAGGGAATTTTGATGTCCCGATTCTAAAGAAGAATTTTATTTTGTCAAAAAACACATATAAAACTGTCCAAAACATGATCTAGGTAGGGGTTTCCATTAAAATATAGTAAATCAACCTTTTAAAGTAAATTATTCTTAAAATTAGATTTATTCACATTTTACGCCTATAAATTTTATTGGATAAATGTAAAATAATTTAACAAACATATATAATCATTTTTTAGTTAGTTATGTTCATTCTTGCCATTACAATGGCTAGTTGTTAACTACCATTTAAAATAATAATATTATATTGTTAGTGTGCAACGTCAAATTTCAAGGAAACTCGTTGTTGTGTATCAGGTATGCCATCGAACATAGCCTCCCCTTTAAAGTAAAATTAATATTTAATTTATAAGTATTGTTAAATATGAAAATGTCATATTCTTTATTTACATGGGATGTTACAAATTCAGAAGTGTATCATTTAGAAAATGTTAATAAAATTCATATTATAATATTTTAATCGAAGGTAAAATATCATGTAATATGAATTTATTAAATTTTCTAATTTATAACTAGGAAATTTTTGAAAAAAATAGAAAATTTGTTATGGAATAGAATGATACATGATATAAAATATAATATATGATGAATATCAACTTGAAATGAATTTATTTACGTTACTTCAATAATTAATGGAAAATGGAAATAAAGAATGTTCTGCATATTCATAACTAGTGGAGATGAAATTTATGTTCTCTAAGAATTAAAAATCATTTTATTTTCTTGAAATAATCCTTAAAAAATTATAATCTCGGAAGGAACGAGATTGTATTCTAATTAATTTTCCACATTACGAACTCATCAATATTATGACACATGTAAGAATAACATTAGATGATACAATTAATATCACAATATTAATTATTTTAATGATATATCTTCTCACATGATATTATATACACCTCAAAAATGAATATAGGTGTATATATTGAATGATATCTCAATGAAAGATAATTTTAATAGAATAACCCTTAAAAATTCATTCCATTGTATTGTAGAATTAATAAATGAATTTAGTTTTTTCATAAAATTTAAATTGAAATGAATAATTTGTAAATACAACATGATATAAAACATTATAATATAATATAAAAAACATCTAATTAATATAACCGAATGAAAATAAACTGAGTTATGAAATTACTCACCCCATGGATGTTTTCATGTCCAATCCATTTGAATGAAATATATAACATTGAAACATAAAATACCATTATATATGGATTATTAATTATATTTCATATAATTGTTTTTGTACATAAACCACATAACATAAATAATTGTTTAATATCGAAAATGTCTCAGTGAAATAAAAAGTGAGAAGAGAAATGCTTAACTCGAGTCACGAATATTCTTATCTGGAATTTAACGAATGTATAGTAAGATATAAAAAATTATATGATTTCATAAGAATAATTTAATGGAAAATAGATTATAATTAAATAAATTTTTTATTTATTATTTATTAAATATTCAAAAACATAACCTATTATGTCCATGTTAGGTGTTTTGAGGGTGTTTGGTTCATTATTTCGAAACTCGTTTTGTGTGTTAACCATGGTAAAAAAATCATTATTGAACAACTCAAGCAGAAAAATAATGAAATAATTATCATACGTTTACATCTAGTATAACTATTAAATCCAATAATGAAATATGGTTCTGAAAAATGAATAATATTTTGGTTTATGGAGAGATAGACCATATGTAGACATCAATAATGTTTCCTTTATTAAATGATTATTTTTATGAAGGTATGAAATATTTTTCATTTAAATAATCAAAATATTATAATAAATACCATTTTAATTAATTATTTAATTATTATATATATATCATGCATCTAATTTAGAGATGAAAATAGAATGTCATGGCTTTGAAAAGGTTGTAGTGAACACGTATACAGATGATGTTATCATTATTATTTTCCAGAAATAATATGAGATATAATTTTTTAAAAAAGGATAAATATTTCATTAATATTATTATTATTTCATTTATCTTATATTAAATCATTAATTTTATTACATGCTACCTATAATTTAAATAAATATTGAAAAACAAATCACATTTCTTTGGGAGGTAGTAGTCCACAATACACATGAGTAACATTATTATATCCGTAAAGGAATAGAAAATAATAAGGTATATTTTCTATAAGAAATATATAAGAATAAATTTGATACAAATATCATATATAAACATTAAAAATATATTTTGATGATAATACATGAGTGGTGATGATATAAAATGAATGAGATTGGTTCGTAATGTGGTAGTACATTGTACAAACGAAGAATGATTTCATATACAATTTGATGTTTGAGGATATGTATATAAGTTATTCCATTAAAATAATATTATAATAGTATATGATATATTTTTTATGATATAAAAATATCTTGAGATTCTTTCATGGTGATGGATGAATAAAAAAATAAAGAATTTCAATTAAGAATGATAACTCATTGTCTGAAAGCATTATTAAGTAAGCACAAATAGACTTGTAGGGTGGATTTATAGTAATATTAATGTCACTAGGTATTAGTGTGGGATATTTAGAACATATTATGGTCTGTATAATCCTATATAAATAGTGTTTTAATTGTGAAAAGGAGTGTTGTGTAGGTGTCCTTTTATAAGTGAGGTGAGTAGCAAAGTTGCAGTTTTTGAAAAGAAAAATGGGTTCCCATGATTATCTAAGGACAAAAAGATCTAAAATCGTCCATTATCTAGACTTTTATATTATAAGGTAAAAAATTATCCATATAATAGATTTTAGAAAGTTTTTAGTGTATTTTAATATTTATATTTTTAGTTTTACTCTTTCTAAATCCATTTTTTCATTACTCAAATCAATTTTTACTATTTTCAATATTAATTATAGTAAAAAATTATGTTTACCTTATTAGATAATATAAATTATATGGATTAAAAAATTTAATCAACTATTCAAAAGTAATATAATATGTGTTGATTAAATAAATTTAATCAATTATTCTAAATTATATTCCACAATGTGGAAAATTATAATTTAGACAAAACAATCAGAATTGAAGAAAAAGATGGTTTTTAAAAAGTGTATTTTTGGTGAAAATATGATTTTATACTAAATATATGACTAATAATTATATTTTTATGAATTTCAATTAATATTTAAAGATTTATATTCTATGAATTTAATTTAATATAATCCCCATTAAAAATTATCTTAATTAATTAAAATGGTGGAACATTATTCATTTGAAAACTATTTTCAGAAGAAAAAAATCAAATAGAACTACAAAATTATACTAAAATCCAATATGAATATAAATCAAATGAATTTATATTGAATAAATACAATTAAATAATTCTTATGAATTTTTAAATAATATATGAACCATTATGGGACTCTAAATTTACATATTATTTTTAAATTAAGTAAAATTTTAAAAAAAACATATTTTCCACTATTCAAGAAAAAATCAATAGGTTGGAAAAATTCTAAATAATTTCAAATAGAGAATTGTTTTAGATTAAAAATTAAAAAATGAAGTCAAATTTCCAAAGTTAATTTTTAAATTTTATAGAAATTAGTTATATTTTTTTCATAAAATTTAATAATAATAATTTTGAATGGGAATATATTTTTTGAAGAATAAAATTACATTACTAAAACCCAAATGATTAAAAAAATTATAAATAATTAAAATTTATTAGTAAGTATAATAATATTTAATAAATTATTTAATTCCAAAATTACAGACCAATTTAATGATTATTTTATAATGGATATATATTTAAATGGTTGTTGAAGCTCATTGTTGTGTGTCGAATATGCTTTAAAATATGATTCATTATTTTAAAAAGTACTTACTTCCTCCCCCGATTAATTACGACTGTCATATAAATTTGATTTTGATCTTGATAAACAAATGATTTACATTTTTTTTCCAAGTAAAACTATATTGGAAACCAACTTCTTAATATGGGTGTATAAAACATCTCCTTAATTAGAGATATAATTAAATGGGAGGGAAAACTGGAAAACCCATACTATGTTTCCAAATAAAAGAACGTAGGTGGGATGTAATGATTTCGAAATGGAGTAAAATTATAAATTCTAAATAATTATATAGAGTGAAAATGATAATTCATTATATAAGAATGAATGATCAGGTGGATGATAACTACTAGAAAACCATAAACAAAAGTGGTGTGAAAAAGATAATTGATAACATCATAAATGTTGGTAATAAGACAACATTTGGTTTAATGATATTATTCATAGGGTTCAGTAATTCCATACCATCAAGATTAATAAAATAAAGAAATATAATTAATAGATAAGTTGGAATTCATTGCATTAATAAATTTCCCCCACAATATCAGCTTTTTTCTAAATGTTGTGTATTCAAGATATAATTTTTCGTGATGGAATAAAAAAATATATTTTAAAACACCACATAACCATAACAGGGATAATCTGTAAAGATCACCAATCATAAAAAATTAACCAAAAAATGTTTATTTTAAGGTAACAAATTTTCCAAAAATAATAAACATTCATTCGATACATCAATCATCAATATTTAATAGTAATACACAAATTTAAAACTTCATTAATTCATAAATGGATATACATATATCACAAATAACCTTATGATCCATGAAATTATATAGTTACTTATCGAAAAAGGATATATAACTCCTTTCGTGTTATACACATAAAAATTTAAACAACATATTTAGGACATCACATAGGCTAGTGGTAGGCACTACACCTTTTCCTACCATCAGTTGTAGGCTCAATCATCACAACCGTGTGGGACATGATGCTTTGTCTCCTAATGCTCGGAACATCCATTTTATAAACATTATGTCCTTATTATATTCAATTAAAAAAGATGAATTTTCAAAAAATAACATTAATCCTAAAATATCATTTAAAATGTGATGGTTATTTATTCCTTAAAACATATGCCCACAAAATGTAAAGGAATACTTCATGTTAAGCTAAAGAATCCATAAAATTTTGGTTTAAAACCATTAGATCATGATAGTAATTAATATCATAAACCCATTATTGTATCCATAGACCCTAAGATAAATTTATTTGTAAACATCCTAATATCTAATTCTATATAAAACCTCATTTGATATTAACTATAATAGCCTTAGACCCGCACAACCAGATTTAGTGGTAAAATCATGAACAATAAATTTCTTGATCTAATACTGATGAAGGTTACTTAATAAATTCCATAAAAAATTAAAATGTAACTTATGGATTATCTTATATACTCAAAGACCATTTATGTCTATTGTTAAAATGAATTAGGGAAAAATCCTACATAAATATTTATCTCTCCTATTAATGATAATTTATAACACGTAAAAAAGGTTTTTTTATTCACATTAAGTGGAATAACTATCCCTATGAAATAGTTATATAAATAATTAATTAAATTTATATTTTAAATAACATATTATAAAGAAATATAATATTGTTGAAATAAAATTCCTTATAAGGGTATACATAATCATTAACTATTAAATGGCCTCACGGAGCATAAGAAGATCATAAGGGTATGATTAAATACACAATGTTCATGAGAATAACATATTAATGTTGATACCCATAAAAAGGTAGTCATCAAATATGAAAAAAATGGTATAATTATTTCACAACGTAAAGAGTAATCAGAATAAATAATCATGAACCTTGTGATATATGTCTCAAAATATTTATGACCATATTAAGGATCATGAAATAATATTGGTATCTTGGATCATTATGATAGTCATCATAAAACCCATACAAAGATCTTATAATTAGAATAAAAAAATTGCCAATATACCAAATAATTTTCTATAGAACACAATCATTACCCAATACATTTGAGTTGTTCCTGTGTGCTCCAATTGTGTATGATATATCCTGCTTAAACAATACAATCATGGAACACTAACCACATAAAAATATATAAAATAAATAAATAAATAAAATAAATAGATCTTATTTTTTATCGTGAAACTCATAAAAATATCAATTACATTCATAACATGATTAAGTTGTGGAAAAGAAATGAGTTCCATGAAATTCTATTTGAAACACGATTATCTGTAACATCCCATGTATTTATAGAACAATAAACATTAATATTTATTAATATTTATTAATAAGATATCAATTTTATATTAAATAGGACACATTATTCGATATCGTAATTGAAATGAAACAACAGGTTTCTCTGAAATCTTACGTTGCACACAATATTTAGTTATACCGATAAATAATAAAATATTATTATTTCAAATGATAGATAATTCTTATCCATTGTATTTTTGGGAATAAATACAATTATCTACAATATCAATACATATTTTTTTATATTTTTATAGTTATCCAATAAATTTTAGAGTCTTAGAATGAGAATGAATCCAATATTAAGCATAAAATACTCTAATATTTTTAAAATGACATTTTACTGCCTTTTTATAGGGGACCATTTTTAAATCAATTTTTTGTAAATTTTAATGTTTTATTTGAAAAAATAAACATCTTATTTATAAAATTAATATCCAAATTTACTTTGGTTGAAATTTTGGTATTATTCCAATAAAATCACTATTTTAATGAATAGTGAAAAATACTACAGTTTAATTCAAAACCCCCTATTCATCTATTTTATTTATATTTTTAGGTTGGAATTTTAACATGTTTTAATGTTTAATTGGATTTATTTTTATCATTTAAGAAAATTATGTTCATTATATGTAATTTCAAATTTAAATTGGATATAAACATTTGTCAACATTTTGATATTCTTTACTTCTTAAAAACATGTTTTCAGGTGTTCGCAACATGAATTAATTTTAAATTAATTACTACAATTTTTGTGTTTTGAATCTGGAAAATGGATTCCATATTTGGAATCATAAGTGCCAAATTATGTCAATAGGTCCCTTTTTAGAAATTATGAATAGTAACATCAGTAATTATTTTTATTTACCATGGTTAAAGGGAAAATCAGGTGAATAAGGGTAAAAAATAATATAATAATAATTTAAAAATACCCTAAAATGTGTCCTAATTTTATTGGATAAGATAGGTACACCATTTTCATATTTGATTATATTTTAGTACCCCATTGAGCCACTTGGGTGCTATAATGGCATGTTATAATAATTAATTTAATGTAAAGAGAAATATATCATAAACATATATCTTTTTAATAAAACAATTTTAATATATGGTTATATATTAGATATTTGTATATATAAATCATAAAATTAAATATAATAATATTTTCTTATTCATTGTGTTGTATTTATAATTTTTATACATTAAATAGATAAATTTATATGTGACACAACGATGATGCAGTGATTACCATATTATAAAATATTTGAAAAAATTATATTTTAAATATTAAAATAAATGTAAATTGAACATTTTGAGGCCAAAGAATAATTTTTTGGTTGAATTTGACTTTTTTGGGATGAATTATTGATTTTTTATATGGAAAAAATTAGTTATAACTTTAAAAAAAAATTACTAAATAGTGTCAAAATTTACATAAATTGGTTTTTAAAACAAATACTATGTAATTAGAGGATATAATAGTCCAAAAAATTCATTATTATGGCCAAATTACTTATATAATGTTAAAAATTACATTAGTGGCCCACTTTTGGTTATCTTGTGATTATATAGTATCTATAATAACCTTATATTATGATAATACAAGAAGACATGGTAAAAGATAATGTTTTTAACTAAAGGTTAAAGCTATATGATAAGGTTAATATTGTGAAATAAACATGTATAAAATGTATTGGATGAAAGGATTTTGAACCATCCTCATATTATACTTGAATTATATAACTTTTTAACTACAATATTTAGAAAAAACAATTTTTAATAAAATAATATTTCAAGAATTTCATAAAGTGCCCCTCCTCCAACTTATAAAAGGTCACACACTCTACTCAATTAATCACATCTCTCTAGACCCTTCACTCATCCAACTTCTACAAAAATAATCTCCCAACACCCCTCTTATCCTCCTAGAATACTTACCTTGGGAAGAATGCAATTCAATAAATCCTTTGGCTCAAATGAATAAGAGTTACCCGATTTAGTGGTTATAAAATATCTCAAACTCCTTTCATTTATTTTCATTCTCCAACCACATACCTATATTTATTACACTATTTTATAACAAAAAAGTATCCTAAATATACAAATATGTTTTTACGTTATGTGTTTTACCTAAACATAGAAACAAATCCATCTAATGAATGTAGAACATACTATTTCTGTGTACGGTGAACTACTATCTCACGAAATGATGATTGTTAAATTTTCTCTTACCACATCTCATGGTGGAAATTATGATGGAATTGATTATATATATGATACATATTATATTTATATTATATCTATTTTTTTATATTTATTTACAATATTCCATAAATCTTTCCATAATGTGTAAATATTATAATTTCATTTGATGATGTATGGACTACTACTCCCTCAAAGTAATCTGACTCATTAATGCAATTCATGTAACTTATAAAGGTTAATTATATTAAACATATTATAAATACATGAAATTAATATATACTGGTATTATTATATATTTTATATCATTTTATTATTATTATAATATGAAAATTAAATAAAAGTAGCATTCAAGCATACGTACGACCTACCGTCCCCATAAACTATACATTTCATTTCTTATCTCCAAATATTAAGATATTGTAAATAAATATATACTTGTTATATATGATATTTAAATCATGAATAATATTCCGGAGAAAATGGACTTTGACTACATTTACAATTTATATCAATACGAGTTCATTTTCAACTCAAGTATCGAATATCGAAAAAATGACCGATATGAAATTAAATAGTTTTGTAATTTTTATAACATGATAATAAGTAATATAAAATAAATAATAAACATGAAAATGGTTCTGAAGAAAGTAAAAATCAACCTTTTTTATTATTAAAGAATATAGAAAATGAACGAGGCAAGTCGGATTCGAGGTAAGGGAATTCGTCTCAATCACATTTTAGAGAGGAATATTTTGATGCTATACACTGCCTTCTTTTATACAGTGTATAATAAAAAAATTGACATTTAATTTTATTTAGTCAGAATAAATTTTCTATAAAGAGGTTTCCTATATGAAAAAACGGGTTTTTTATTTCATGAGGCAAAAACCACTCCTTCGTCGCTATAACTATTATTTAATATTTGGCATCCTCTATATGGATTAATGTTTTAAACAAGAAAATAAATCCAATATTCCAATTTTGGGTGTTTTGTAATTTAAAATGGTTTTTAATATGTATTTATTATTTCAAGATGTTGTCATGATTTTTTTTTTGATTGAAAATGAAATTTTATGAGTGAAATTTAGATAATAGTGATCATTTATGTTTTAGGGTTATATAATGGTACATGGACATTTGATGGGTGGTTATGTGATAAACCAACGATGAGTTGTAATGTCATACAACAAAGATGGATTGTTCTATGATAAACCAATAATGATATATTACATTATATTCTATAATTCATTGGTTATAGAAGTTGGTCGTATGACTGTTCTGTTTGGTGATATGTGTGGAAGTCGACCTTATGGTTATTACATTGATTTTTCTTGATCCCAAGATACCATTTTATGTTATGTGTTTCTATCTATGGTTTTTATTAAAATAAAAAGTTTATGAAGGGTAAAAAATTAGAATATATTCAATGAAATATATTTATTACTTATAAAAGGTGAAAATTATTACATTATGATAAAGTATTCATGGTTTTCATGTTATCCCATTGCTAATCGTTTTATTTATTTTTGTATCCCTTACTATTATTTTTATGCTCATCCCATGTTTTTAAATGTTTTTCACAAATCATAAAGAAGAATAGAGTCATGGATTGGATCTTGGAAAACATATTCTATTTAAACATGAAACGATACCATGTTTATTTTTAAAGAGTTTTTGTTTTATGGAAGAAATGAATAGTGTGTAGAAGTGTCTACATGTAATTTTTATGTTTCTATGTCTGATTTATGACCTCATTCACTAAATATTTAAACTTTAAAAGATCCTTGAAATGAATTAAAGTCAATTGTTGACTTCTCTCATGATTAATTAATATTTATAGAATGGGCCTTATAGTTGGAATCATAGGTCTATATAGATAACATTAGGTTTTAGAATATTATTAATTGAATATATATAAAATATTTTTACTTTATGGTAAAAATTATATATAATTTTAATATTAACAAACCGTATCATATATGATATGTTTGTTCTGAATGGTTTTCTATAGAGGATACCGGGCAACTGTGCTGGGAAGGCATAGAGAGGGAAATAAACATCCAAAATAAACTTCCTAAGAATGTTGGAAGCCGGATAGAATTTTTTGTTGTAGTGATTTCTATGTTGACTCATGCGATAAATGGTGGTGGTGTCGGTGCATGAGAACATCCAAACCAATGATAGCGGTATATGTCGATCGTAGTGAATTTCATGAGGCAACATCCCACATGAATTAGAATAACATCTAACTATGTGCAAGCTGAAGGGTGGATTAAGGAACTGGAAAATATTTTTGATGTAATGGTGTGTTCAAAAAATCAAATAGTTAGTGTTTTGATGGTGAATCTTATCTATGGTGGTCAATGATTAAAATATCAGAGGAAGTGAATAGATTGATTCTAGAATGGGATAAATTTAAAAATATATTCCATGAGAAATATATTTCATATGGAAATTCAATATAGGATGGAAAATAATTTTTATGAATTGAGATAAAATAATAAAGATTATGTGGCTTCATATAAAAGAAAGTTCACCTTCATTTCAAGGTATAACCCAACTTTTATATAGGATATTGATAGATAAATTACATTTAGTCATTATTGAAGATAAAATATCGAATGGAATTAGCTTCTCATGAGTTCAAAATCAATGAGAATCTTTTCTGATATGATTAGAAGGTAAAACTGGTGTCTTTTATCAGTTTCTATATGAGTTGTTGGTTGTTTTTACAGATGAAATTTTTTTATATTCTAAAATTAGAAAGGAAGATGAATGTTATTTATGTATTATTTTGAAAATCATAAATGAAAATTAACTGTTTGGAATATTTAGTAATAGTTAATTTTGGATGTAAAATATTTCATTCCATGGTCATATTGTATCTAATTATGCAACAACTGTTGACCCTTATAAATCAAATGTAGTTTATGAGTGGCCAAGACCTAAAAATATCATAGTGATTTATAGTTTTATTGGATGATCAGGTTATTACCATTGGTTTTTTGAAAAAAATTCTTGGTCATCTAGGCCACTGACTAAGATAACATGTAATAGAGCTACGTTATTCTGGAAAAAAGAATGTGATCATTGTTTTTTGGAACTGAAAAGTAGAATGGTAAATTCTCCAATTTTGTCCCTATCTTCTAGGAATGATGAATTTGTTATATACAACAAATCATCATCAAAAGTCCATGGTTGTGTCCTAATTCATAAATATCTGCTAATGGCTAATTCTTCTTATCAGTTGAAACCTCATGAGTTAAATTACCGTACAAATGATTTGAAATTATCTTTTGTTGTTATTTCATTAAAATTTTGGATGCATCATTTGTATGGTAAAACGTGTGAAATATATACTGATAGAAAATGATTGAAGTATATATTCACTTAGAAATAATTAAACCTGAGATAGAGAATATATCAGTAAATAATCATGGATTATTATTTTATAATTCAATACCATCCAAGATAGAAAAATAAAGTGGTTACAGGTTTGACTCAAAATAGTAATGCTACATTAACCATGATACATTTGGATAGAGATCATTTGGTTTCTAATTTGATGAATTTTTTATTTTAAGTTATTATTGTAGGGAATTTCATTTTTTTCAGGTGGCCGTGAGATCAAACATATCAGACAGAATTAAGAAATTGCAGAAATAAGAACATGAGTTGCATAAAAATGTATAATTGGATTACAATGTTACGTTACCTGAATTTAGTGTTGATAATGATTTTGTTTTGAGGTTTGGAAAGAAATTATGTTTTCCTTCTGATTCATAGTTTAAGAATGATTTGTTATGTAAATCTCATATTTATCGTTTTTTAGTTTATCCTTGTATTACTTTGGAGTACAATGATCATCAAGAGTATTACTGGTGGGATGCAATTAAAAGAGATATTGTTGATTTTATTGTGATCTTTTTGACATTTCATTAGGTTGAAGCTGAGAATAGGTTACCAAAAGGGATGCTTCACCCTTTTCTATTACATTTGTAAAAATGGGAAAATATATCCATGGATTTCATAGTGGGATTATCAAATAATTCTTGATGTAACAAATCAATCTAGGTTATTGTTGATCAATTGACTAAATCTACTCATTTTATCTTATTCAAGATAATCTGTCTCTTGATCAACATTATCAATAATATATTAAAGATATTTTTAAATTACATGGAGTTCCTCTCTCTATTGTATCTGTTCATGATCCCAGGTTCACTTCAAACTTTTGTGAAGTACTTCAGAAGTCATTGCGAAGTGAAGTAAATTTTTGTACATCTTTTTATCCTCAATCAGTTGTGTAGTCAGAGTGAACAATTTAGACCTTGGAGGATATGTTATGTTCTTGTTAAATGTATTAACAAGTAATATGGCATCAAAATATTTCTTTGGTTGAGTTTTTTTATAATAACTATTTTCATTACAATATACTTATGGAACCATTTGAAGCATTATATGGAAAGCGGGGTTGAACTCCAGATTTTTGTGATGAAGTAAGTGAAAGTAATTTTATGGGACCCGAATTGGTAGAGGAGATGATATAAAAAGATTAGTTGATTCAAAATCATATGGGGACATCTCAGATCTGGATGAATATTTAGGTGGATATCTTGAGGAATGATCTTTCATTCAAGGTAGGTGATCATATATTTCTCAATGTTTCTCCATGGAAAAGTGTTATGTGTTTTGATAAGAAGGTAAATATGAGTTTGTAGTTCATTGGAAAATATGTAATCCTAGATAATTTTAATTTTTTTTTCAAAAATAGGCTTTACCTCCATGTTTATCCAAGATACATATTTTTTTCATATTTATTTGTTAAGAAAGTATATGTTGGGTCTATCACATGTTTTGAGTCTACAGGTAGTTCAGTTGGAAGATAATCATTCATATGAGGAATAACTAGTACTAATTATTGACCATAGAGAGAAAGTGTTATGGGATGAATAGATTAATCAGGTAATGGTTTTTTTTGGAAAAACCATATGGATGTTGAGGAAAAGTATGAATCTGAAAATTCTATGATGGAGAAATACCCACACTTATAGTTAAGTAAATAAAATTATGGTGACATAATTTTCTAAAGGTGGGAAGGATGTAACATTCAATGTATTTATAGAATAATACATTTTCATATCTATTAATATTCATGAATAAGATATTATATTAACATTAAAGATGACACTTTTTCTAATAGCATACTTGACACTCAACAACGAGTTTCCTTGAAATCTTATGTTGCACATAATATTGAGTTATACCAAAAAATAATACAATAATATTATTTTTATTTTAAATGGTAGTTAAAACCTATCCATTGTATGAGAGAGTGTGAATAAAACTAATTAAAACATGATTAAACATGTTTTTTAAGGTTTTTAAATTTATCCAATAAATTTTAGAGGCTTAAAATGAGAATGAATCGAATTTTCAGCATAAAATACACTAATATTTTTAAAAGGTTGTTTTACCACCTTTTGATGTAGAATTATTTTTAGACCTCGTTTTGCAACATTTTATATGTTCTATTTTACAAAATAATCTTCTTATTTAGAAGCAGGAAAAAAATTACTTCTGTTGATGTTATTGTATTATTTGGATAAAATCCAAACATTCATGTGTAGTAAAAAACAAGGCATTTTAATTCAAAACTCTTTTTCATCTAATTTATTTATATAGTTATTTTGGACTTTTATTTGCAGTTAAAGGGTAATTTGATTATTTTTTCATAATTTAATACAATTTTGATCATTATAAGTAATTTCACATTCAAATTTGACATAAAAAAATGACAACCTTTTGATAGTTTTAACTTCTTAAAAATCATATTTCTGGTTTTGAAAAAAAGAATTAATATTAAAATAATTATTATAATCCTTTTATTTTGAATTTAGAAAAAAGGATTCCATATTTTAATTAGAATTCCCAAACTATATAAATAGGTCTCTTTTATTTTTTGACAATATAAATAGTAACATTTGTATTACGATGGATAAATAGTAAATTATGTAAAGGTGGTTAAAAAATAATAATATATTAATATAAAACCAACCTAAAACATGTCCTAATCCTATGGGATGAGAAATTTATAATCATTATAACTCTTTGGTCTATTTTAGGACCCATGGAGCCACTTGGGGGTGATAATGACAAGTTATAATAATTAATTTAAATTAATGAAAAATATAACATAAACAAGTAACATATTTCTAAAACAATTTTAATATCGGTTTTTTCAGCTGATATATATGACTATACAAGTTCATTATAAATAAAAAAAATATTTCATACCTCAAGTTATTTTATTTATAATTTTTCAAAATTAAATAAAAGAACTTATTTTTGAAACATTGAGGAAGCATGGATTTCCTTATTAATGAAATATTCAAATAAATGATATTATAAATGTATAAAAAATTAATTTGAATATTTTGATCTCATCTTTGAAATTTTTGGATGACATTGACATTTGAGTTATGAGTTAATTAATTTGTTTTAAAGGAATCATATTTTTATGACTAAAAAATCATTCACTAAATAGTGTCAAAATTGACATAAATGAGTTTTTAAAAAAAATACCATTTTATTAAATGATATAATAGTCCTAAAATCATGATTAAACCAAATGACATATATAGTGATACAAATGTCATTAATGATCCACTATTGGTTATTTTATAATTTCTTATTAACTATAGTAACTATATATTATGAATATACAAGAAGACATAGTAAGTGTTAATTTTTTTAACTAAGGGTTAAAACTAAAAGATAAGGTTAATTTTGAGGCCTAAACTAGTCTAAAACCTATTGGATGAGATGATATAGAACCATCCTCGTATTATAATATAAACACATCACATTGGAAATATTATATATCCAAAATCAAATTTTAATAAACTAATATTTCAAGTCGTTCTTATAGTTCCCCACATCACTCTTAAAATGGCCAACACCTCTACCCACCTACTCCCGCCAATAAAGCCCCCTTGAATCATCAAAATTCATCTCAAATAATCTCCCAACAACCATCATTTTCATATAAATACCTTACCTTGGGATGAAGAAAATTTAATAAAGCATTTTGTATCAAATAAAAAGGAGTTAACTGATTTATAGGTAAAGTTTTCTCTCAAGATATTTCATTTAATTTCATTCTCCAAACCCCTATCCTTTCATTATTCCATGATTTTATAACAAAAAAAGTAACCTCAATATAGTAGGATGTTTTATGCTAATTTTCTGACCTACAATTACACACACATCCATCCGATGGATATAGAAGATATTGTTTCTGTTTACGGAGAACTAATACCTCATGAAATGATAATTATAAAATTTTCACATACCACCTCTCTTAGTGTCCATTGTCATGACCTGTCCCCCAGGGCCCATGCCGTGACTACCCCAAGCCCGCCTTCCATAGGCCAGGGGCTGGAACTAGCACAAAATGTGTAATTCCCTATAACAGGGAAGGCATTGCCTTTATAACCTGTAAACTCATGCAACTAAACACACAGAAAGATACAAAACACCAAGCAAACTTTATAAAAAAGAGTAATGAATGTAAAAAGGGGCCAGAATACAAGCCCAACTAGAATGTACAAATACAACAGAAATAAAATAAAACTGAAGAAAGAGAAAAGTAAGATACTGGATCGTCCTCTAAGGATCCTACCTTAAGGGTAGGTACAGATCTCCTCCTCAGCCCTCCATGTCCATCCATATCCTCTACGTATCAACACGTTGTATGGTCCACCTCTGGGTATTGTCCAGTCCTAGTACTCTCATCCTTAGTTAGCATTGCCCGTCGTCTACATCCAACACAGCAAGGTGCAGGCATAGCCCATGCAAGGGTGAGTATAACGATACTCAGTAGGGACCCTGATACCCTCAAGGTCTCAAAAAAATATACCAAGGATAAACCACAAAGTAAGATATCAATAGATAACCCTACATAGGTATATTCCCATACATATACCTAAGTTATCAAATTGATCCATCTCAATCATGAGTAAAACACAGAAAAACTGACTAAGATCAACAAGGAAATTATTCTAGGGGTAGAATCAAATAACAACCCCAAACACATTGTCGAAACCTCGGCTGATGGATAACTCCTCCTCTATCGAGTACAGTGGGACCACCGTGACACCAAGTACGCCTCCCACTAACCTTGGACTACTAAGTTACTCCTCATGACGAGTACCGTCGATCTTCCATGTCACCAAGAGCACTCCCCACAATGGGTCTACCGCATCACCAAGCGCGCTCCCCCTTATAGCCTGCTAAGGTGATCCTCCTGCCAAGTACCGTGGGTCTGCCATGACACCATGGTTCTCCCCACTGTGGGTCTTCCACGACACCAAGGTGCTCACCACTAGCCTAGTAGAGTCACTACAAGTCAAAACGGTCAGCAGTCATTAGGCCTCTCCCAGTTACTAGGTCTCTGCACTACACTCACTTGTCTCTGAGAGGATCCTCTCCACGAGCTACAGGCATTACTTCAACTGTCTCGAAGTCCCACGAATAAGTATCACAAAGTTCTGTCACATCACAGGGGTTTCAACGAAATATACGCATGTCAATCGGCCACCCGATCTGTGAGTTATTATCCATTTAGTCTCGGGGGACCGGTTGGATTCATGCTCGATCTAACTTGGCCGTTTCCCATCTCAAACCAAAACTATAGTGGAGTAAACTCAAAGGGACCATCTCACACCATGATTTACAGTGCCATGGATGGTTCATCAAATGCACAACTGGTTCCAAAGATATGGCCAAAGGAGCATAAAGGGGCCGCAGTGGGCCTGGGTCCGGTCTGACCCAATCGGACCGACCCTGCCCGACCCAGTTGGGGTCGAACCAGTTCGAGTCGACCTGGCCTAACAGGTTTGGTCTGGCTGGCCCGTTGGGTTGGCCAGCTCGTTGGGTTCAGCCCAACCTGCTGGGACCATCCCAGCCGGCCACGAGGGGCCGCAGAGAGCTGTGAGGGTTGAGCTTGGCCGTGAGGAAGCAGGCCAGTCGTGGGTTGGTGCGAGGGTGGTTCGGCCTAATGGGCGCCGCGTGGGCGGGATTGCCTCGAGGGCACCGCGAGTGCGGCTCGGACTAGGGCACCGGGCCGGTTCGGTTCGGAGGGTCCCAGGGGCGCGGCTCGGCCTAGGGGCCAGTGTGACATGGCTGGGGAAGGTTCGGACAGCTGGTGGTGTGACCAGGGTCGGTTCAGCTGGGAGACCGGAGCGTCCGGGGTGGCTCGGCCGGCGGAGGGTGTGGCCAGGGTGGCGTGGCAAGGAGACCGGGGAGGCAGGGGTTCGGTGTGGCTGGGGTGCGGCGCGGTCGGGACGCAGCGTGGCTTGGGGCCAGTTCGACCGAGGACAGCACAGGGACGGTTTTCCTAAGAGTTCAGGGTGTCGTGGGGGCGATGTGGGTCACGGAGGCTGTGGGCGGTGGCACTGTTTCCTTCTTCATCTTCGTCACTTACCTCCATTTTTAAGATCATCGCAAATCGACACAAGGGATACAGAGAGGACGAGCCATGTTAGTTTGGCTCGCACTCTCTGCCTTAGAGAAATAGCAAGAGGTTCACAAGAACAAAGCACATCAAATCCTACCACAATGATTTTTCCCAACCCACAAAAGAAAAGAAGGGGTGTACTTGTGAAGTGATAATCAAACAGTATTACACCTATACCACGTTAGTTTTGGGTTGACATTGGCGCAAGAGGGCGAATGTCGATTCGTTGTAGACGAACATGTCCAATGTTGAAGGAAGTTCTGAGGAAGAAGGTTGAAGTCGAGGTCGTTCTTCGTAGTCTAAGGCGTTCCTCGTCGATGTTCTTCATTGGTGAAGCATTCTTTGTCTGAGGAGCGTTCTTCATTGGGAGATTTCTCCCAATTTCCTCCTCTCCCCAATTCCACCCAAAATTAAAAATGCAGCCCAAGGTATTAGATTATAATATCTATTTAGTAATCGGCATAATATTCAAAATGGATTAATTGATTAAGGGGGAATTGGAAAATTAATATGGTGTGTTGGCACAATTAAAATTGTGGAGGTGTTGAAGAGGCTCCACCCACATTTATTAGGGAGTTGAGGGTTTCTCCCAATTAAAGGGGGGTTTCAGGGGAGTTTAATCCTGGGTGGTAATAACCACCATAACCTCTCATGGGAGGTTATGGTTCGGGTGGTCCCCACTACCAGAACCTCTCAAGGAAAGTTACGGTCTGTTGGTCCCCACTTCCAACTTCCTCATGGTGGTTTAGTTCTGGTGGACCCCACCTCCCAACACCCAAATGAGTGTTGAAAAAAAACATCACAAACTTGTATTTTCATTGTATTCTTACACGAAAAACCCAAAAAACAATCTTTCACTATCGACCCACTACCTTCGAGATGAAAGTATCCTTAAAAGAATACCAGTGCTACGAGTTCAATGGTGCCCTCAGATTTCAATTTTGAGCACCTATTTATAAGATAAGAAAACTTGTTTGCATGTTTAGTGAAAGTTCCCAAACAAAAGTTTAGAAATTCATTCCATACACTATGGGCCTCGGAATCACCACCGTCAATTTTCATGGACTCATAAAATTCCCATATATTTAAAAAAAATGGAAATTCTAGGTCTTTACATTCTCTCCACCTTAGGGCTTTACGTCCCTATAATCTAAAACACAAACTAAGAAAACAAGTGGGGGTACTAAGCACGAATCTAAGCCTCCCACTCCCATGTGCTCTACTGGAGGTTCCCGTAGAGCCAATGAACGTGCACCAAAGGTATCGACCATCCATGAAGGACCTTCTCCTGTCAATCCACAATAACTACTAGAACCTATATAAATTTCACCCTATATTCAATGTCCACCTTGCCATGGTTGATGATGTGAGAAGGGTTGTGCACATATCTCCTCAACTGGGATACATGGAAGACGTCAGGAACCCAGTTCAACTGAGGTGGAAGAGATAAGTGGAATTCCACCTTGCCAAATTTTCTGAGGACCTGAAAGGGTCCAATGAACCTTAGAGATAAATTTAGGCCTCAGCCACATCTTTGTAGACCTCGTTTGGGTGAGACCCGTAGAAAGACGAGATCACCATCCTCGAACTCCATAGGTCTATGTATCATGTCAGCATATGAATTTTTCTTGCTATTTGTAGTCTTCATGTGCTCTTGGATGATTTTCACCTTCTCTGTGGTAGCCCGTACTATCTATGGTCCCAATAGTGATAACTCTCTCGAGTTATTCCAGCTCAAAGGTGATCTGCAAGGTCGCCCGTAAAACGCCTCGAAAGATGTCATCCCAATGGTGGAGTGATAGATGTTGTTGTATGAAAACTCAAAAAAAGGTAAGTGATCCTCCTAGCTATGACCGAAGTCGAGGACACAAGCATGCATCATTTCCCCGAGGGTATGAATGGTCTGCTCAGTCTGGCCATCCGTCTGAGGATGGAAGGCGGTGCTCAAACGAAGTTGCATCCCGAAAGTCTCTGGAAACCCCTTCCATAGCCGGGAATTAAATCGTGTGTCACTATCAGAGATAATCGTCGAAGGTACTCCATGTATCTGCATAATATATTGCACATAGAGGCATCCCAAGCCCTCTATTGACCCCTGATCACTGATCAGTACGAAGTGGGCCGACATGGTGAGTCGGTTGACGATCACCCAAATTAAGTCATGACCTATAGATGTACGTGGAATTCCTATCACAAAATTCATGGATATCCCATCCCACTTCCACTCTAGGACCTCTAAAGTATTAACCAAGCCTGCTGGTACCTGATACTCCGTCTTCACTTGCTGAAAAGAGTGGCACCGAAAAACAAACTATGCAACTGCTTTCTTCATTCCCAACAACCAGTGATGTCGTTAGAGATCCTGATACATCTTTACCACTCCTGGATGTACCGTTAGAGGGGATTTTTGGAAGTCCCTCAACACTTCCTCTTGTAGTGACACTATTACCATGGAACATCCTCTAAATAGGAGAACTTTCTCCCCACCTTCATAAAATCCATCAGGTGTCTGTCCTGTGGATATCTAAGCACGTTGTGACTCACAGTCCGCATCCCTACACTGCTCCTCCCTGACTCGCTGAAGAAGTTGGGGAGTGACTGTAAGAGACTGTAGAAAAGATGCTTGATCTCTATCCACAAAGGATATCTACAAAGCGGCCAGCTACTCCGTCACCTCACTGAGCAGCTGTATACCAGATCTCCTGCTCAGTGCATCTACAACAACGTTCCCCTTACCAATAATATATACTATCTAGAAGTAATAGTCCTGAAGGAACTCAAGCCAATGTCGATATCTCAGGTTCAGTTCCTTCTTGAGAGAAGATAGACCTGATACTCTTGTGATCAGAGTACATGGTAAAACTTTCTCTCATCAGATAGTGCTGACACATCTTCATGGCGAAGACCACTACTTCTAACTCTAGGTCATGGTTTGTGTAGTTTTTTTCATGTTTTATCAAGTGTTGAGAACCATATGCAATCAATGATCGCTTCTGCATCAGGACACATTTAAGCATGGTCCCTAATGTGTCGTTGTAAACTACGTACCCTACACCTTTCTCTAAAAGCTTCAAGGTGGGGGCACTAGTCAGCCTCTGCCCTAGCTCTTGATAGCTCTACTGGAATCTCTTCGAACAAATGAAGTGTTGAACCTTTTTTGTCAAGTCTGATAGTGGTTCTACAACTCTATATATTTCTACCACAAACCTTTGGTAATATCCATCCAAACCCAGGAAACTTCATGCCTCCGTCACACTCCTGGGTGGCTCCCAAGCAAGTATGACCTCAATCTTCACTGGATATACTGCAACTGCATCCTCCGATATTTCATGTCCTAGAATTTGGACCTCATGGATCCAAAACTAGAACTTCAAGAGCTTACCATAAAGCTGGTGCTCTCGGAGTCTGTCATGTACTACCTGCAAATGATTGGCATGCTCCTCTTCAGTAGTCGAGTAGATCAGAATGTCGTCGATGATGACCACTAAAAATTGATCAAGGTATAGCTAAAATACCCTCTTCTTGAGTCCCATGAACACTGATGGAGCATTGGTTATACTGAATGGCATAACCAAGAACTCTTATGGTATGTACTAACATCTGAAAGTCATCTTCTACACTTCCTCATCTTGAACTCTGAGCTGGTGATAGCCTGATCTGAGGCATATCTTCAAGAAACACCATGATCCCTTCAGATGATCAAAGAGGTCTTCAATCCTCAGAAGTGGGTACTTGTTCTTCAGGGTCACCTGGTTCAAGAAATGATAGTCTATACAAAGCCTCAAGCTCCTATCTGCCTTCTTGGCGAACAAAATCGGGGCTGCCCAGGGAGAAACACTGGGCCGAATGAATCCCTTCCCCTACAAGTCATCTAGATATACCTGTAGCTCGGGAAGATATAAGATAGACATTTGATATGCTGGTGTAGATATTGGTGCCATCCCAGGGGTACAAGTCAATGTAAAAGTCCACCTCTCTGCAAGGAGGTAGTCCTAGGACATCAATAGGGAAAACATTAGTATACTCGTCCACCACTGCAAGATAACTCGGATTCTCTACATCAACATCTCCGAGGGTATGGCTAGCCAAATAAGGAGTGATTGGCCGCACACTCCTCCGAGAAAGTATATCTAGTGCTGTAAAGGATTCCTTCTCACTGGTGAAGGTAAATATAATCCCATACATGCAGACACACCGCACTTTGAACCTAATACAGTCAATATGAGTATGGACTTAAGATAACCAGTCCATACCCATGATGACTTGTAAGGCCTCGATGCCGCTTCATGGATATCCCAGCTGAAGATCTCACCTCCTAGAGGAAGATCGCACTGCCGGCACCAGTGCGTAATCGTCTAATCTTATCTAGTAGGAGTCTCTAGACATAAGGATCGAGCCAATGACCCCATCAGAATCTCTGAGATCTGAATGAGGGCATTGGGAATGAAAGAATGACTAACACCTGTGTCTATAAGTACTATAGCTATGGTGTAATAGACACTGACCATACCTCATATCATCTTCGGAATGCCGTGATCGTAGGACTCAGCTGCCTAGAGCTGAGCCCTCCCCTGTCCACCAGCTCCCTGCTGTCAGGGTGGACCTCTTAGTGGTGGTGGTGGTAATATCTTGAATCGTCGCCCAATGCCAGATGCACAACCATCTCCTTTTCCACATCCTCCTGCTCCCTGTAGAAAACCTCGATCAAATCTTTTTCTCTGCCTTAGTTGTCCCTCGACTGTCTGTTGATCATCTGTATGACCGGTCGGATAGTCACGAGTCGTGTAACCCTGCCCGCTGCATATGAAACACTGACCACTCCTATCATGTTTGTCTCTACTTCGGGTGATCCACACAACCAATCCAGATTCATTCCATGGTTTACCAATATTTCTGGTTCTTTTTGACCTCTACAAAATGTTTCTATTTCCATCTGCAGAAGACTCCACTATGTGATGACTGGTAGTGGGTCTCGCTGCTGGTGACTGCTCAGAAAGGAACCTCTCTACCAAGAGGGATCTCTCTAACACCCCCACCTGCATCAGTATGCTGAGTGGGATCACTGAATCCCTGATCTCTTACCTGAGTCCCTACTCATAGGTCCAAACCATAATGAATGGTTCCCAAACCATATCGGTGGAGTATCATGAGAGGTATGTGTACCTCACTGAGTACTGTGCTATAGTCATTCTGCCCTGCTACAGATGAACTCCAGAATGCACATTATGCGAAGAGTCGCTAGGAAAAACTTTACCCAAAACAGGATCTTGATGTATGACCAAAGAAGAGTCACATCATCATAGACCTAGAGCATCAAGCTCTACCATCTGCATACTGCTGCCTCTAGAAGGATGGTAGTAAGAATCACCATGAGGTCTGCTGGTGTCTCTACCAGTCGGAAAACTCTCACCATGGCCTCCGGACAATCCTCATCCGCCTATGGGTCCGTCTATCCCCTGAACCTAGGTGACCTCTGGATCTGGAACTCATGCAACACACACATGCGGTGTGCACCATCTGCTGCTGGGGCTGGTGTCATAGGTGGCCCAATGTGTAATGGTATCGCTCGTGCCTCCGCTGGTAAAGGGGCCTGCACCGAGGCCTCGTCGCTCAGTGGGATATCAGTGCATACAACTCTTGAAACCCTGAGAGGTTGTTTTATTAGAGGCATCCTGAAAAGAAATGGGTGGACTACAATTAAAAGTTATTCTTGGTGAGCTGACCTGGTGAGATGACTTAACGAAAACCACTGAAAACACCCAAACAATCAGCGTTTTGAGCATTGAGTTGGAAATCAGATGGCAGGGTCCCAGTGTATGGATACTTCAGCTGCTGAACTAACACTAGACTCCCTGAACTGAAATCCACGATCACTACACAAAACACTATTTATTCATAGAAAATATAATATTCCTAAGTTCTGCGGTAGAACCGACTCCTCTAATACCAATTTGTCACGATCGGTCCCCCAGCGGCCGTGTCGTGACTACCCGAAGCCCTCCTTCCATTAGACAGGGGATGTCGACTAGCACCAAACACGTAATTCACTATAACTGGGATGGAATTTCCATTATAACCTGTAAATACATGCAACTAAACACACATAAAGATACGAAACACCAAGTAATCTATATAACAAAAGAGTGCTGAAAGTAAAAAGGGGCTAGAAAAGAAGCCTAACTAGAAATTACAAGTACAACTGAAATACAATACAACTTTTGAAAGAGAAAATTCCGATATTGGATCACCCTCTAAGGATCCTACGTAAAGGGTAGGTACAGATCTCCTTCTCAGCACTCCATGTTCATCTATCTCCTCCGCATATCGACACGCCATATGGTCCACCTCTAGGAACCATCCAGTCCTGGTACTCTTAGCATCAGTAAGCACTTCTCGTCATCTGCATCTAACACAATAGGTGCGATCATATCCCGTGCAGGGGTGAGTATAATGATAATCAGTAGGGACCTCGAGACCCACAAGGTCTCACAAAAATCCACCAAGGATAAACCAAAAAGTAAGAATCAACAGATAACCCTACTTATGTATATGCACATACATATACGTAAGTTATCAAGTCATCCATCTCAATCATGAGGAAAATAAAAAAACGACTCAGCTCATCCTGGATTTTATTCTAGGGGTAGTATCAAGTAACAACCCCAATCACATTGTCGAAACCTCGTCTGTTGGAGAACTCCTCCTCTATCGAGTACAGTGGGCCTTCCATGACACCAAGAGTGATTCCCACTGACCTTGGACTGCTGAGGTACTCCTCCTATAATGTACCATGCGTCTATCACATCACTAAGCACACTCCCCACTGTGGGTCTGCCGCATCACCAAGCGTGCTCCCCCTCGTAGCCTACTGAGGTACTCCTCCTATCGAGTACCATAGGTCTGCCACGACACAAAGGCACACCCCACTGTGGTTCTACCGTGACTCCAAGGATCTCCCCATTGATTTAGTAGAGTCACTCTGAGTCAAAACGGTCAGCAGTTGTCAAGACTCGGCCAGCTACTAGGTCTCTGCACTACGCTCACTCGTCTCTGAAAGGATCCTCTCCACGAGCTACTATTCGATACTCCAACTGTCACTAAGTCCCAAAAAGATGTTTTAAAAAGGTCCACTACGTCACAAGGGTATCAATGTAATAGACGGTGTGTCAATTGGACGCCCGGTCTATGAGTTATTATCCATTTAGTCTCAGGGCCCCAGTTAGATTCGTACTCGATCCAACCTGATAGTTTCCCTTGTCAAACTAAAACTCCAATGGAGTATACTCATGGGGACTGTCTTGCACAAATATTTCTAGTGCCACTAATAATTCTTCAAACGGACGTCCGATTCCAATGATATGGCAGAATGAGAGTTAATGGGTCGTAGTGGGCCCGGGTTCAGCCCAACCCGGTCAGACCGGCCTAGCCTGACCCTTTCTAGGCCAACCTAGTTCGGGTTGCCCTGGCCTGACCCATCGGGTCTGGCCCAGCCCGTTGGGTTCGGCCCAGCCCACTAGGCCCCACACTACAGGCCACGAGGGGTCACGGATATTCGTGATGGCGCGGACCGGCTACAGGTTGCCACGAGGGTAGTTCGGCCCGGAGGGCGCCGAGTGTGAGGCTTGTCCTAGAGGGTGCTGAGAGGGTGGTTCATCCTAGGGCGCGGGGCCAGTTCGGATCAGAGGGCCACGGGGGTGTGGCTTGGGGCTGCTCATCCAAAGAGCCGGGGGGAAGCGGCCGAGGCTGGTTCGGCCAGCGGGTGGTGCGACCGAGAAGACGGATCTGCCGTGGTGGCTCATCTGGTGGATATCACGGCCAGGGCAGCTTGAATGAGAGGTTGGGGTGAATGGGGTGCGGCGAGGCTGGGGTGCGGCATAGCTTGGGGCAGGTTCAGCCGGCAGCAGCACGGGGCCGGTTCGCCCGAGAGGCCAGGGCGCTGCGGGGGAGGGGCGGGTTGTGGAGGCCACGGGTGGCGGCGTCGTTGCCTTCGTCGCCTTCCCCTGTTTCAAAGAACACCGCAAATCAACACAATGGTTTCGGAGAGGACGGACCACGTTAGTTTTTCCCGCACTCTACACCTTAGAGCAGAAGAAAGAGGTTCGCAAGAACAAATCACATCAAACCCTTCTGCAAAGATTCTTCCCAACCTGCAAAAGAAAAGAATGGGTGTACTTGTGAAATTATATTCAAACAGCATTAAACCCTGACCATGTTTGTTGGTGGTTGATGTTGGCACGAGAAGGGAGATTTCGATTCTTTGTTGATGAAAATATCCTATGTCGAAGGAAGTTTCGAGGAATAAGGTCAAAGTGGATGTCATTCTTTGTAGTCGAAGGCATTCCTCGTTGGCGTTATTCGTCAGTGAAGGGTTCTTCTTCAGTGGAGTGTTCTTCGTTGGTAGCTTTCTCCCAAGTTCCTCCTCTCCCCAATTCCACCCAAAATGAAAAAGGCAGCCCTAGATAATATATTATAATATCTATTAAGTCGGTGGCATATTATTCAAAATAGTTTAATTGATTAAGGGGATGTTGGAAAAATTAAGATGGTGCGTTGGCACAATTAAAATTGTGTAGGTATTGATGTGGCTCCCCCCACATTTATTAGGGAGTTAAGGGTTTCTCCAAATTAAACGTGGGTTTCAAGGGGGTTTAATCTAGGGTGGTCCCCACCACCATAACATCTCATGGGAGGTTATGGTTCTGGTGGTCCCCACCACCATAACCTCTCATGGGAGGTAAAGGTCTGACGGTCCCCATTTCCAACTTCCACATGGAGGTTTAGTTCCGGTGGACCCCACCTCCCAACACCCACATGGGTGTTTCAAATAAAAAAAATGTCACACACTTTTTTTTTATTCTTACACGAAAAACCCAAAAAAACTATCTTTCATGCTCGACCCACTACCGTCGAGATTAAAGTCTCCTTAAGAAAATACTGGCACTGTGAGTTCAAGGGTGCCCTCATATTTCAATTCCAAGCATCAGATTAAAATTTAGGAAATCCCACTCGCACGTTTATTGAACGTACCAGAACAAAAGTTCATAAATTCATACTAGGCACTCCGGGCCTCAGAATCACGCCCCATTATTTTTCACGGGCTCGTAAAATTCCAATAAATTTAAAAAAAATTACATGGAAATTCCAGGTCATTACATCAATTACGACAAAACTCTATTTATATATAACATATATTATATTTATATTGCCTCTATTATTCTGTAATTTTTATTTACAACATACCATTATTCTTTCCATAATGTGTTATTATGATAATTTCATTTGAGGATGCATGGTCTACCACCACCTCAATGTGATATAGTTCATTCATAATATAAATGAACATATAAAGGTTGGTTTTATTAAAACAATGATTCGTAAATGAAATTAATTTAATAATAGTGTTATAATATAATTTTATATCATTGGATTATTATTCTTTTAATATTAAAAATAAATTAAAGTAGCGTTCATTAGTATGTATGAACTACCATCTCCAAGAATGGTATATTTGATTTCTTATCTCCTGATATTATAATATTATAAATATATATATACTAGACATATATGATATTTAAATATTGAATAATATATTGGAGATGATTAACTTTGACAACATGGAAAATATTCATCAAAATGAGTTCATTTTGGACTCAAGTACCAAATATTAACAAAATGACAGATATGAACATAAATAATTATGTAATTATTATAATATGATAATAAATAAAATAAAATTAATAATAAAAACATTATAATTTTTTTAAGAAAGTTTAAATTACCTATGTTTATTATTTAGGAAATAAAGAATGAACGAGAAAATTCTGATTCAAGGAAAGGGACCTCATCTCAATATCATTTAATTGAGGCATATTTTGATGTTATACACCATCTTATATTATATGGTTTATAATAAAACCCTTTTGGAATGAAAATGAAATATTATGAGTGAAATTTTGATAATTTAAATCATTTATTTTTTATAATGATATAATAGTACTTGGGAATTTGACTAGTGGTTGTATGATAAACCAAAGACAGGTGGTTATGTGATTATTCAATGACTTGTGGTTCCATGATACACTAAGGATGGGTGGTTACATTATAACCTCTAATTCATTGGGTTTAGAGGTCAGATGTATGGCAATTCTACTTACTGGTATTTGTTCAGGTCTACCGTATGGTTATTCTGTTTAAGTATTTTTATTCCCCAAGATACCTTTATAAGTTATAAGTTGATTTTTGTAGGCTTTATAGAAATCGTTTGGTCACAAAATGGGTAATCAATGAGATTATATTAACTGAAGAATATTTACTACATCTTAAATTTGAAAGGTATTATTTTAATATAATGCATTCATGGTTTTCATATTTTTCCAATACTAACAGTTTTCTTTATTTGTATATCCCTTATTGATCTTCTTATCCTCGTATCAAGTTTAGAAAATTTATTCAGAGGACTTAAAGAATTATATAGTTGAGGAGGGGATCAAAGAAATGTTATTTTGTAAAAACATGAAACTATACCATGTTTTTAAAGACTTTTTATTTTATTAAATAAATGGATTGAGAGTATAAGTTTGTACTAGTAATATTTATGATTCTATCTATGAGTTATGCCCTAATTCTCTAATGATCTAAACCTAAAAAGTATCCTCTTTGTAAATTAAACACATTTTTGAATTATCTCATGATTAATTAATGTTTATGGTCGAGGACTTATATTAACCCACGGAAAAGAAAAATATTACTCACCAATCTCTCTGAAACATGATGTATCCATGGAAAAAATGTGTCTAGTACACTCTCTTTGAAACATCCATAACAAATACATAGAAAAAACTTATTGATCCATTAATAAATCTCCCCAAGGAATAATATTTAACATTATGGATTTCTGATAATGATTATTGTAAATACACTTAAAAGTATATTACATTCGTTTTTTATGAAAATAACTTTTTCATTTAAAAATATTTTAAAAAATCTAACAATTCACAAAATATTATGAATATAAATTTCATAGAAAAAACATCATAAAATTATAAATTATTATTCTAGAAAAAAATTGAACATGATAATGTGAAAATATATTAATTTTATAAATTCTTAAAATAAACGTTCTTCTCAAAATATTATGGAAAACGTAGTGAAATATGGCCAATTGGGAAAACATTATGAAATTTAGAGTTAAATATTTTCCAAGAAAGGTAAAAGATCATGTAAAATGTATTTATAAATATATTTATTTTTATAAAAGAATTTTTTTTGAGTTTTTTTCATAAAATATGGATATTGAATTGAAAGAAACATGATAAATAAATAAAAGATCTGTATCTCGTAGAAACAAATTTCATAATATTTTTTCAATCATTAAAGTAGTAAATTGAAATATATCGTGTTCAAATAAATCATCCAATGTGGAAAATATTTTTATTTTGTTCAAGCAAGAAGATTATATTATTTCCTCTAATGAATCATTGATCATTAATAATCTCAAAAGGAGGAAGACTTAATATATATTAATTAACATTTTGGTACTTATTAAATTGTAATCCTCGTGAATGGAATTATATAATATAATAATTTAAATATCATCAAAATAAATATATTCAAGATAGTACATTTAAAAAAGGAATTACATACACCAAAAAAATGAATATAGGTTAATATTATAAATGAATGTCTGAAGGAATGTGAATTTGAGATGAATAACCCATATAAAAATCATACCATGGAATTTGATACTTAATCAATGATTCAATGAGGTGTACAAAATTTGATTCAACATAAAAAAAAATTAAAATAAATAATAATAAAAAATATTACACACATAATCATTGAATATCATATACAATTGAAAAGAAATATAACCAAATGAAAATAAAATGAGTTATGAAATTCATTACCACCTGTAAATTTTCATGTCAAATAAATATAAATTAATTAATTAAAAATAAATAATAAATATATTTTTTGTAAATTATTAATGACATTAATGCAAAACAAAAATTATATACATATCACAATATAAATAAGTTCTGAACTTGGAATTTGCTTCATTGAAATAAAAATAGAGATGTGAAACCCTTACCTTTCATCCAAACATTCCTTATATGACCTTTAACTCATGTAAAATTATATTAAATAAATTATTTTATGTATTATTTACCATTTAATAATTCAATAATATATAAATATTTCATAATTTTTAATTTTCTTTAGTTACATAATAAATAAATTATTCATTTGACTCCATATCAAGAGTTTTAAGGACATTCAGTTTGTTGTTTCAAAATAGCTTCGGTGAGTTGACAGTTGTTAATGAGATCATTATTCAACATATAAAGAATAATAATAATGAAATAGTTATCATATTTTTAAATCAAATTTACATTTTAAAACCAATAATTTATTGTGGTTTTTAATATTGAACTACGTTGCGATTATGGAGACTGTAGGCCATATGTATGCATGAATAACATTTCATTTCTAATAATCTCATTAAAGAAAGAAGTAAGGTATTATTTTATACTTTCATGATTATAAAAATATAATAAATATAATATTTAACCATTAAATATAACTACATATATAATCCATGTTTTTTATTGATGAAAAAATATTCACATCACTTCATGGAGGAAGTAGTATACACTTTTATTAATGAAGTTAGGATATTACAATGTAAGAAATAAAATGATATATTTTCTTATCGGGATGATAAATATATATTAAAAATTATTATTATCTCATTTATACAACATATATGAAATAATTGTATCCTTATTACCTATCATGTAATGTTTTGTTTCAAAAAATAATCACATCACCTCATGAGGCGATAATCTATTGTACAGACAAGCGGCATTAAATATCCCTATTGAATGGAATGTAAGATTGTATATGTGATATAATAACATATTATATATAAAATATGTTAGAAATATGATATATATATATATATATATTAAATTTATCAATAAAGAACTCTATAAAAGGTATTAATGGAAAATTAAGTACATCCGTTTGTGAGGCGGTAGTCCGCCATAATCATTAATAATGAATTCGTATATCATTTTATAGAAGATGAGAAGGATTTAGAAAATGAAATTAACATAATAAAGTATCATTATATGGTTCATAATTTAGTAATTATAAGATAATAAATCAATAATAATTTTAGGATTTGAAATAAGAGAGAATATAATGATTTTCGATTAGGACAATACCTCTTCTTCAGGAAACCACGTTTTTGTGAGAAGAAAATTAGTTTTTTATGATATATTTTTTTAAAAAATAAGGGATGTATGTAATGGGGAGAGAAATAAAGGAATATATTTCCATAGTAAACTTTTAATCTAATGTAAATTAGAGGTGTTATGAGGATAAGAGATGGGGTGTCCTTTTATAAGCGAGGTGATTGGCCAACCTGTATATTTTCAAATGAGAAAAGTTGCGCCCAAATTTTTGTCACGATAAAATGCTGAAAAATGGGAAATTATCAAGAATTTGAACCTATAAGGTGGAAATATATCCATAAAATATATTTTAAAAAAGTTTTTATGTAATTTTATCCTAAATAATATTACTATAACCCACAACTAAATCTGTTTTGTCCTCAACCAAAGTAATTAACTTTTATAATTTTCACTATTAATTACGGTAAAAAATTATGTGAAATATATTATAAAATATAAATTATTCTGATTCCTAATAGGTAATACACATACACAATTCATTTCCTATAAGTTTTATAATTTAATTTAAAAAAAACCTATAGACATGATGAAAATATAAAATTTTAAGAAGTGTTTTTTCTAGAGAAATATGATTTTATATTAACCCTATAACTAGTAATATAAATTCTAGAATTTAAATTATTAATTATTTTTATTATATTTATATATCTCTCTCTAATTAACCATTCATCATTGGGGATTATATTAATAAACAAATATGGAGTAACATTATGCTTTTTAGAACTGTTTCCCAAAATATCCTATTATCAATCCAAAACAAAACATATACATAAATCCATTATGAGAATGATTCCGATGTAATTAATTAGACTAAATATGAATAAATAAATTTTATATCATTATAGACCATATTCCAAATATAAAGTGACTCTAAATCTACTTAATATATTAAAAATAAATAAATTTTATAAAAAACAATTTTTTTAACAATTCACTGGAAAATTACCAGTTTCCAAAAATACCATTATTTCAAACAATATAAATTGAGATATTCAAATTTCAAAAAATACCTTCTTTTTAAAAAAAAATCCCAAAAATGTATTAAAAATTAATTCTTTTATCAAAGTAAATATCATTCAAATTTGACAAAACCATATTTTTATTAAATTAAATTAAATTTCTAAATATATATTGATTTTATACTAAAACATTATCTATAATTAACTTTTTTATGAATTATATATATATATATTATTTAATATAATTAATACCCACAAATTTAATTGATATTTCTTAATTGAAATATATTTCACGTGGTGCTTAATCTTAGCATTGCATGTCGAAAGTGTTATTGATCTTAATATTTTTTTATAAAATATCATGGTGTTATAATTTTCCTATATTTTTATATGCATATAAAATATTATATTGGATATTGATTATGGATAAATGGCATCATGTATTCTAAAAAATATATGTAGCTATTCTCAAAGACACTAAATATTTTTTACATTGGGTTATGTGATAGATTGTAGGATGTATTATTTAAACCATTATACTAATGTACTATTTATGTGATGTATAACATAGATAACTTTTTTTGGTATTAGAGGATGGTTTAGTTATTTTGGATTTCATAATATGAAAATGTGGGGGGAAATCCAAAGGAAATGTATATAGGATGATTCTAATCCAGTGACCACATCCAGTGATTCTAATCCAGGACTCTATGGTTAATTAAACTAAAGAGGGTGTTTTTCGAATTAACACAACCTTCACCTAGTGTGTGGAAAATTTGTCTAACTAACCACTATGTTTGACATGATTGGGGGTATATTTTGGTTAATCATAATATCATTAAAATTCATTATAATTGATTTATAACAATCTATAAATATATTATGTAATGTTAGAAAACCCAAACCAAAGAAACCAAAATCGAACCAAGTGTTATTTAGGATGAACTACGAGAAAATGGGACAAATTAATAGAGTAATACATGTAATCTTTGAGTTTTTTATTAATACCATTTTATCTAAATAATTCTCACTCATGATTAAAACATTTGTTTTTAAAAAAGAATATTCAAAGTTGAAATCATGTTTTTAAAAGATACGATTGATAATATAGTAATTTTTCTTATAGGAATTGAAGTGGGTAGAATCTTGCATTGAAAACCTAGGGATTATTCTCACCCAACAATAAAGAAAAATGATTAATAACATTATACATTCCAAAAATTCAGACACTACAAAAAATATAATGATAGTTTTTGAGGGTAGATCTATTAAATTGATGATTAATTGAAGAACATTTAACTCAGTATATATCAAAAATGTGGGAATATGTAGTCAAGGGAGTATTAAATTTGAATAATGTAGTGTTTCATGTTTGGATGTATTTTCATTAATTTTAGTTATTTTATATATAGGATATATAAAAAAGTTAATAGACCATAGGTGAAAATATTCAAATTCCATAAATGTATTGATTTCAGGAATATTTTTGATAAAAGTGGGCATAGAGGCTCTTATATTGAACAAAAAGAAAATAGTTATACAATGCAGAATGAAAATATTTTACATTTTCCTCATACAATAAGAGGTACCATTTCATCAGGAAAATTTTTGAGAGTTGTGTAATTCACTTCCAAGACACCTTTGTTTGCAAGTGCATCCGCAATGCAGTTTGCTTCCAGGATGGTTTGCATGAAAAAATGATTCAAGGAGGAGATCCTTTCAAGGAAATTGATCCATTTAATTTCCAGTTTCAATGATAGGTATTACTAACCTATTATTATGGCCTCCACAATTACCATTGAGTCAAAATATATCCATATATTGCCCTAACCTCTCTGGTGAATAGTATTTACTGCCTTAATAACCACCATCATTTTAGCTTTGAGTGTTGCGGAATAACCACAAGATCCATAACTACATTCAACCACTTCCCCCTGGGGGTCCCTACAGATATCCCAGAAGTCTGATGGTCCTAGATTTCCCCTGGAAGCATCGTCTGTGTTTTATTTCAACCAGTTGATGAAAGGTGCCAAACAGAATACCTCAATCATGCCTCTTGGACTATAAAAAAGTGATGCAACTTTTAGTCTTCGAAGGATACAGAAATCCTTCACCGAGTTGCTTCATCATTCTTTGGTCCTGGATTCCGCATCTTGTATTGTCATAATGATAGTATCAAATGCATATACATCATAATATTTAGTTTTTCGGTGAATGGAATTATTGTTGACATTCCATATAACTTTTATTACTTCAGCATAGGTAGTGTGTAGAAGAGAATTAAGTTTCTACGAGTGCTAGGTTCTAGACAATAGGTCCAAAAAATCTATAATGGACCCAGTATGAGGAAATTGTATCTCAAAGTGGTAATGAGTAGCTTTTAAGAAGCAGGTATCATTGTCACAAGGAAAGAACAGATGGTTCGCATCTTCACAATGTTGATGGCATAACATAGATCTTGAGCATATAGATATACCAAACCATTGAAGGTTCTCATCCATCGGTATCTTATTTTGAAAAAGTATCCAAATAATAGTAAACCATAAAGGTATAATCCATCTTAGATTCCAAGTTCCAATCCATTTGTATTCCCCCAACATTAATTGTTGGTAAATGTTTTTTGAGTCCAGAAGACAAGATGGGGACCCTTCCCATAACAGCATGTCCTCATGCTTGGTAAAATCATACCCATCCACAATGGAGACAATATAATCTGGGAGGCCATCCAAATGATCTATCTTATATTTGATAGTGATATTACTATAATCATAGTGTTTTGTAGATGTTATCCTATGAACCAGAGGCATGCCAGTCCAGTTGGTGTTCCATTACTAATGAGAGAAGTTAACAGTAACCACCCAGCAGGCATTTCTCATGAAAGTATGGAATACAGAACACAGTTTAGACCAAATAGTTGAGTCCATATAACACCATTACATGGCAGTGATCCTTGTGATAATTATTCTCTTTAGGAATTCCATAGAGTCCGATTTATTGAGAATGAGATTCCAAAGGAATTTTTCCAGCAGCGCTTTATTAAAACAATTGATATTTTTAATGCCTAGACCTCCATGCAGGGTTGGAAAGGAGCATTTTCTCTATTTTAGGGTAATAATCTTCCTTTCAATCAAATTTTTACTCTAAAAAATGTTCCTAAAAAATTATTTGACTTTCATAAGCACGGAGGCTGGCCACATGTACAATATGGGAGGGTAAAACAGTTGTGAAATAACAACGTGCTTAATAAGGCACACACGTCCTTCAATTGAAAGAGTTGTACCTTTCCAGGAGGAAAGAGTTTTTGTTATTTGGGATGAGGATTTTGAGAATTTTTATGCATTAGGTTTACCCCAAAAAAATGGAACACCAAGGTAATTGAATAGGATAAAACCTTCTCTTAGACCCATATTGTTGGTGAGATGATTCATTCTTGCAACTGGAACGTTCATTCCAATGTAGATAAAATATTTACTCCAACTAATTACTTTCCCTGATACATTCTCATAGTGAATAATGATCTCCTTCAGGTTATTAATTTTTTTCATATCCCCCAATGTAAAGATAATAATATCATCACCAAAGAACAAGTGAGAATGTACAGATATACCTCTGGAAGCTTTGATAGTGGCACGTTCCCCATTGCCCACCATTTCAGTTAGGATTCTACTCAAATAATCCTCCGCAAAAGTGAATATAATAACAAAGAGGGGATCCACCTATCTCACACCCCTTGAGCATGCGATGTAGTGATCTAGTGACCCATTAACCAAGATTGAGATACGAGCACACTCCATCAAAGTCGAAATCCATTGTGTAAACACCACAAAGAAGTCAAATTTTAGTAGGATTTTTTCAAATGAAACCCCAATACATTGTATCAAACACATTTTTTATATATACTTTATTGGAAACATTTCCTCCCCTAGTTTTCCTCCTGAAGATATTGAAGGATTCTAAAGCTATGAGGATGCACTCCTGAATATTTCTTCCTTTGATAAATCCAAAATGATTCGAAGATATAACATTCTCAGCGACCCAAGAAAGCCTATTATCCAAAAGCATTGTAATAATTTTGTGTAAAGTATTCACCAAGGAAACCAGACTAAATTGACTAATTTCTCTTACATGCTCTACCTTTGGAATGAGTACAATAAACTGGGCATTGAATCTTGGAGGGAAGTGTCCATCCATGAAAAAGTGATGGACAAGCATGTGTACCTCATTTTTAATGAAATCAACACCTTCATTACTTAAAATTTATTTCTATTAATATTTTATAACAATTTTTTGTTTGAGGAATTTTTTTATAAAGGGTTTCTTATCCATCCCTTGAAGGATTGATATGTGATTTGGGAAATGTATTATTCATCATCACATAGAATCTATAACAATAAAAAAATAGTTAAGTCATATTTTATATTTTAAAAAATTTATTATAATATACCATTATATGAATGACTATGATATCTCTTGGAAGAATAATTATATTATAAGATATTTGATACATAATCATGAGTGTTGATTAGCTAAAATTGGGTGAGAAAAAACCCCACATTTTGGTTAAGTCTTTCTTGATAATAACAATATATTTCCAAGACTATATGTTAGATATCACTCTTGTAATTATACCCACATTCATATTTATATATACCATTGGTTAACACTATTATTTTGAAATAAATAAAATTACCAGGTTGCGATTTATTTTTGGTGGGATAATGTAAGGACAAGTGATTTTTATATATAATATACTTTAATAAAAATCACTTTATAAGAATCTCAAAATGAAAAACTAAAGTAAAATTAAAATATATATATATATTTAATATAAAATAAAACTATTGAATTGTATCATTCTAATTAACTATTATAAATTTAAGTAACCATATCAAAAAATCAACAAACATAGTAAGATTAAATGGAATTTGGATGAAGAATTATTCATTATGAATTCCATTTCAATGAAAATATATGTATGATAGGTTCAATATGGTTTTCCCTTGACCATGAGTAAGTTGAAATTGACCAATTTCTATTTTATAAATACCATTCGAGAAAGAAATTATGGATTTCTTAAAATATCTAGATATATATACCAGCATAATCATCATCTTTGGCTAAAAGTAGAGAATTAATAATTCATCAGTTATAAATATTGATCAATATGGGTGATATATATATAATTAAAGTTACATAAAAATTAAATAAAATATTAATATCATGAATTTATATATTTTTCAAAAATAATTTTTAATGAATTTAATTTAGGATTTTTTAAAAATATTCAAATTATTTAAATGGAATTTTATTGATTTAGTAATAATTTTATATATTAAGTCTAGATAACATAGTAGTTAATTAATTATACATACAATTAATATAAAAAATTGTTTTCTTGTAAATCGTATATTTTTAATGAAAATTGATTTTAAAATATGTAGGACTTGATTTTGAATAAAAATATTTATTTTTTTTAATAATATAATATTAACCTAAAATATAACACTTTACTGAAACATTTAATTTATAAGTAAATAGTTAAATATACCATTTTTATAATATTGTATCTTTTATTCAATTATTAATTTATAAATAAGACTTCAACATTTAAGAAAAATAAGGATCTATGATTTTATTCATGAAAGTCAAGTTTGAATTAATAATTTTCATCTGATGTAATGAAGTTATAGAAAAAACATGGACTGTGTAGGTTATATTCAACATTCATAAAAAGTAGCATGTCAAACATAAATGACCATTTATATTCATAAATACGATATATCCATTACACAGTGGAAAACAATATTACTATACACAATGATTTATAATATTATCCAACATTAATAATTAGAAGAAATAGTGACCTCAACATGTTGGATTAAACCCTATGAACCCCTTTTATCTTATATTTTGACGGAGATAACTTCACTAGGTGTTTCTCTTTACCAATACAAACCTGAGATAAAAGAAAGAAGGATTATGAAAACCCATTTATAAGATATTTTCAAGCTTATCGATATCACCATTGATACCATGTGTCTCGAATCACCAATTTAATGTACTACGATCACACACCTTACACTTATGGTGTATATAGGTATAATAAGGTGTTATATATCTAGACCATAATAGTAAGAGTGTATGTTATTTATTTTTACCAATATAATTATTTTAATTATGACATATCAGAATAAATTTCGAAATATATATATTTATGAACATATTGTATCCTTGAAAAATTATATTTTTATATGATGAAAGAAATATTAATTCAGGGAAACAATAATATTGTTTCAATTGAAACAATAATTTTGGAAAATTAAATAACATCTAAATAATCATTTTATCCATTATCTATTTTTATAAAATATTTTTTATTTAAATATAAATGAGAATATTAATTAACAAGTCCAACTTATATTTTATAAGGATAATAATTTTTTTAATATTCTAAAAACTCATATTTTCATATGATTAAAAATATATATTTAAATGTGAAAATTACTATATTTATAAAATTATTTAGAAAAAAAATATTATTTTTAAATCAGAATGTTCAAAATTTCCAATGGTGAAGGTTTCATAAATTTATTAAATATTATAGTTTACTCTAATTTTAATTAAATATAAATATATGGTATTTATTATGATATCATAATAATCCTATATTGATTTCACATTTACTATAATGAGAATGAATTAATTTGAAAAATATTAAATTTATTATATATTTTTATTTTTTTCAAATAAATTTTAAAACCATTAATTATTCAAAAATAAATTATATTTTATTTTATGGTTTTAATAAAATTATATATGTACTTGGATCACATCTACATCCTAGATATATTTCTCTTAATTTGTTTATTTTCATCCAAGTGAAATAATAAAAACCACTAGTTTTTTGTAAAACAATGGAAAAAAAATTGGGTTGTTTATAGTTTTTATTATTTCACAATGTGGATCCAAAAACTTATATTTAAAAATTAATAAAGAATTAAAATATAATTTGATATGAACTTTCAAAGTGATGCCAAATCATATTAACTCAAAACCCATTTTTCATAAATTTCCTCTCCTTATTCATCTTTATTTCCCTCCAATGATGTTCCCATGATCTTATGAAACTTCTACAAGGATATTAAAAACATCGTCTTAATGTAAGGAATAATCTTTCCCAACCCTTTACTCAACCAGTTTATAAGTATTAGTCATTTTGATATCTTATTGTTACTGTTATAATGTTTTAAAACATTAATTTATTATCAATAAAATTTTATGTGATTAAGTAAATCTATTAAATCTCAATAAAACCTTACATGAACCATTACACACACATTTTATTGTTCGAATTTTATTTTGGGGATTTCAAAGCCAAACTTATTTATTTTCAATAAAAATCACTATTTCCACTCAATGATATTCCCCAAGTTGTACATACCATTCATTTATTTGGGACCTCCATGTATTTAACCCATAGTCATTAATCATGGTATTAAATATTATAAAATACATTCTTATTTTATATGATCTATGTAGAACACAAATTCTAGTACAGAATATGAATGTGAAGGTTGGATCAATAATTATATAAAACTCCAATTAATTGGGTATTATTTTTATATCATGAGGTACGATGTATAATAGACCGGTGATCTTCCGATGCATAAAAGGTTATGATTCCCTTTTTATTAGCATTGATTTATGCTTATTACTTAATGTTTTAAATTGATTCCAATTCCTTATTATCCCTCCATGTTATCATATTATATCATGATTTAATGTTCATGATTATGATTCTCAACATTATATTATTATATTGTATTCCTCTTGACTGTCATTTACTGATTTAAAATATTTTAGGATTTTATTTTTTACCCAATATGATCTTATATATCACACCATTAAAATTTTTGTACCTAATTTATCTTGTTAAATATTATAGTATTAATGGAATTTAATGTTATGCTATTACATTTTAAATAAATTCAGTCTATCAATGTTTTTATGAGATTATGATACACATTTAATTATGTAGAGGCAATAGGCCTCATGATTATATTGTATTGTATTATGTGTATCATAATGTAATAAGTTATGAAATAAAGTGTACAAAAATTCAATATCTTGTGAAAAAAAATTATATTTCCAAATATATATAATTTAAAAAATGATGGTCTCAATTTCTAAAAAAAATTATTTGTGTTTTAATTTATTAAATAAATATAAAATCATGATACATTTATTGTATTAAAATTTATTTTTAGGAATTTATAATATTAAATAAAAAATGTATTTCAAATTTCTATTAATTATATAAAAATTTTATAAAATTTAATAATTTATTTCTCGGAAAAATGATAAATTACCTATGTAACACCATGATATCATAGTAAAAACATAAATTAATAAATTGAGTAACCATATTGGTAATGTTAAAAACACATTTTAAAAATATTTCTATATAAATGAGGGTGGTGTGTCACAACCAAATAGCTTATTCAATCAATTATTTATCAATTTTGGAGATACATTCCTTAATATTTTTTCCAATTATTTAATTTATTTGGTATTTAAAAAATTTCACTCATTTTGACATATAGAATGGTATGTCCTATCTTTACATAACCACAAAAAAACTTCTTCTTTCATCATAAAAATATTCCCAAATAATGATTAAATTCCATTAAATATCATAAGGGTGTTTTGATATTTTCAAAATACCACCTCTTAGGGTTTTAATTACCTTGTAAAGGGATATTATCCAAAATGAGATGTACATGTTTTTGAATGCTATTTCATTTTTTTATTTTATTTTTCAGGTTTTAAACTTACTCAAATTATATTTTATCATATCTAAACGCTACCCCAAAGGTTTTAATTAAAATATAATTCATAAAACCATTCATCATAACTAGGGTGAAAAAAATAATTGGTCAGATTAGTTTCTCAGTAATGGTAAACGTGGGAGCTAAAATTTAATATGAGTATAAGGGTATGAGAAAAAGAGAATGAAATTTAAAAAAAATCATTTCATATCATAGATCACAATATCAATTCATGGAACAAATCATAATAATTGATAAGAGTCAAATAATTTTAGAATCCAATAACATAATCCCTGAGAGAATAACATTGAAATAAAGCATTGATTTTGTGAATACATATATGTCTAAAAAATCATATGTTATGGCATGCCACCAGGAAATTAATAATAAGTTAGGATAGGTATAACCACTTTCAAATAGTATTTAGTCTTAGGATAACCTCCCATTTACCCTATTTTGGGATTTTGATAACCTCCCCTATATTTTTTTTAGGCATGGGATAACCTATTGTGTACCCTTTCAGATCACTTAATTTGTACCTGATGCCTTAGAAGAAGTTATAGGTCCAACTTGTAATAGAATTAAAATCAATCTTATTTCTAATAGAAGATGATTAAACATATATCTTATCATAATATTTGAATGCAATGGGTTTCGGAAAAAATTCATCCACTCATCATACCATAACTAAAGAAAAATATTTATTTTAATAAAACCCATATCAAAATGATAATTAAAAATATAAGTAATTAAAAAGGATGGTATCAATGGACCAAATATTTAATAAACACACAACAAATATTATATGATTACATTTTTATGTCAAATTATTTCAAAATAACACTTGTAACATTTCATGATGAAGGTAACCTGTTCACATTGACAAATAGTATGTGAAACATGTCATATATAAAATATTAAATAAAGAAATTTCTTTAAAAATAAAATTTGGAAAATTTTCCTATATGTTTTTAATCCTTTGGTAATCATGGTGGGATGAATTAACATTAATGATGTACACAATAAATAAACCTTCCACATTTTCTTTAATAATTCAAATGTTACTAGATCAAAAAATTATAAAAATAGTATTTTGATACCATATTTTAAGTAGGGAAACATGGGTAAATATATCATTAAAAATAAGTATTAAATATTAAATTAATATATTAAAATTTTAGTATAGTTTGAAATCAATGTAAAATGATTTCTCAATGGAGAGAGAGATAAAGTCAGTATTCCAGATTAAAATTAATTTGGAACATTATGTATATAAAGAGGGGAAAATATATGTAAAATATGTATTTACAAGAAATAAAAATTTGATAATAAAATTCATTAGTTTTTTCAAGGATATATCATAATATTCCATCATGGTAACTTAATCACAAACAAAACTGATAAAAAAATTTCTAGTAACACAATACCGTTACAACTTAGGAATATTTGGATTTATAAGCTCTAGTAGTAAATAATATAAACAAAAACATTATGAATCATTATAATGAGTATATTAATTATAAATAATATAAAATTTTATTATATAAACAACTCAAAAAAAATTAGTGATGGATATGGAATATTTGTCCAATAAATATAATAAAGTATATAAAGCCCTCAAGTCATGTCTATAATTTATTCATACATGATCAAAAGTCACATATAATAAATACATGATTTTATAATACTATTCTAAAACTATAATCATATACATCATACGATATATGAAATAATTACTATCTTTTTTTACCTTTTTATAAAAAATTACGTTGTAAAGATCAAATTCAATTTAATAAATTTATAATTTTTATGTATGCATTGGATTTTTATTTTCATTACATTTACACTGATCATCATTACTTCATCTAAATAATTTAATTAATTTTATAAATTTTATATAAACGAATTTTAAATATATTTAGGGAAATCCATAATATATTGAAATAGAAAATAGAAAACATTGTTTTTTGACATGGTCGGGCATATTTACATAAGAATTTGGTTTCTGTTTTCTCAATGGTTTAAATTAATGATTATTATAAAATATATCACCATTCTAGAATCATATCTTTTTTATATAAAAAATATATATATTATTTAAATATATATTTATTATTATATATGTAAAAATTAAATACAAAATGAATCACATCGTTTCATAGAGGTGGTAGACCACACATACACGCGAGAAATATTTTCATTATCCGACACATTTGAAGGTAAGAATATAAAACGTGATATTATACTATAGAAGTCTATTAATATAATAAAAATAATATATATATATATATATATATTATTAAACTATCATTGTTAACACCCATGAGAGGTGGTTATGGATAAAAAATAACACTGGTTCATGAGGCGGTAGTCCCCCATAAACAAGATCGATGGTTTCCACTACTATTTTGTAGAGTAGGATGCAGATATGGGTTATGAAATTATCCTAATTAGAAAAAATTATATGGGAGATTTTATGTTAAAATTACAATATATTTTAATATTATTTGACTCTGTATGGTGAATAAATAATATTAAAATGCACGGTTTAACATAATACTTCTTCTTCAGAAAACCAAGATATTTAAACAAAAAAATGTCTTATGTGGTTGTTTTAATAGTAAAAATATAGAGAATTGTACATGGGGAGGGATGTAATGAAAATAATTATTAGTTATTGTATAAAATAAAAGGATTTAAATTTTTGACTATGATAGAAGATTCAGTTCCATTTTATAAGTCTATTAGAGGACACGATTTGAATTATTTAGAAAAAATGTTATACCCCAAATTTAAACAATCTAGGTGGATAAAAAATGGAATATTCACAAAAATTATATGTGTTATGATCTATATATTTCTTCAAAATATGGATTTTAAAAATGTTGGTTTCATTGATTCACTTATCATTTTGGTTTAACCCCCTCCACTAGTAATCATATTTTAACAGTAACTGCATTAATTGTTTTATTTTTTCACAATTAATTTTAATAAAATTATTCTTTAAAAATATTCTATATTTTTTATTATAAAATTTAGTATTATAATATCAATTTATGAAATTATTTTAATAATATAGTGTAATTTAAAATTAATATAAAACCACAAATGTGATTAATATATTTTCCCAACAAAACATTTTTCATATATTTGAGATGTTGTTATATAAAAATTGTATAATAATTTTTTTACAATTACCTAAATTGTATTAATAATTATAATAATAAAATATTTTTATATTAAAATATTTTTTAATAAATATGTAACTTCATAAATTTTTAATTTGAAAAAAAAAATTCAATAAAAACAATTAATTTTCATTAATTTTGAAATATAAAACATTTTTGAAAAAATGATTAAATTTCAACCAATGAAAATTTTATCTCCAGGAGTAAAATATTGATGTTTAATTTTTCAAATACATTTTAAATAGTTTAAAAAATCTATTTCTTTTGATATAAAAGTTTCTTACAATAATATATATACATTAACAAAAATTTATCACTTTTTATCAATAATTTTTCTTTATATGAAACCATTATAATTACATTTGAAAATTATATTATTAAATTTAATAATGCCTATTTTAATGGAAAGGGTATGGTGGTTAGGTTTAAATAATATCATAAATAAAATATTATTTTTTAATAAAAAGTTGTGTTATATGTAAAAAAATCCATCAATTAAATTAAATTATTTAAAAATATATTTTTAAAAAAATGTTGAAGTGTATGATTATATAACCCTTAAAATGGATTTACCCCTATAAGTTACATCATTATAATTTAAAAAAATTGGATACTTCTTCCACTTATTATCCTTAGGATCCCATACTACTTCAACATGTTGGTGGTTTTGGGAAAAAAATTTACCAGGTAAGTGGTCCTATTTTCTAGAATATTCTTTTTTTGATCCTCAATCTCCATAGGTTATTCTTTATTTGAAAAGTAAATATATTGATTTATGAAATTATTGTTTATTAAATATAAAGGATCATGTATCTAAATCCATAGAATATATACATGGAACAAATCAGGGACTTGGGAGATGAATAGTGGAAGCTAAATATGATAATAAAATGATCCTAATTGATCATAAATTCTGATGGGAACAATATATCTAGGGAAAAAACTTCATTTCTTCCTAAAACTCATAATATTATTACCCAGATAAATTAATATGAACAGAATATTGATAGAAATATATTTTTTAAGGAAATATATACTAGTGTATGGTAATGATCCCAACTAGAATTAGATTCACCAAAACAAGATCTCATCATTTCTTCTATGGTTTTAATGGTTCTCATAGACTAACCATATAATTGATTACGATGTGTTCTGATAAAACTCAAAAACATATCCAAATCCAATCGAAGACATTTCCAAATCCTCAAGGTAATCACTGGGTCTTGATTAGATAAAATAAAACATATTATTTCTCAAATCATATAAAATTCCATAATGTATATCCTTTCATGATTATCCATAGAGAAATATTCAATAATAGTGTGGAATTTTTTTTACATTAGGAGGTTATTAACTTGATACCATGTAGAATTGTTCCATTATATTTTTATAGGAACTCAATGACCAAATCCATAGTGGCATTATCCCATTTCATTTGTTATGGGAAAGGGTAATGAAATCCAAATATGATTTTTAATTTTAACCATAACAAGCCGATATACCAAGATCCGGTATAAAAACTCTACAATATCTCTCTTAATATCATCCTAGAGAAAATAATTTTTCAAATATCTTTATATTATTGTTTACATACAGGAATAAAAAAATTATTTGCTATGGAATTACACTAAAAATCCTTCTTTCAATATACAATAGAGGGGTGATATCCACAGTTCTTGGATATTATCATTCCATATTATTCAATGTTAATCACAGGAATATTTTCAATCTTATTCTATATGTCTACATATTCTATCTGTGCCAATTTAATCATCACAAGGATTGATATTTGAACACTCAATTGGGAATGATATGGTTTTCCCCCGTCCCTCATAGTATTTAAATCCATACTTTTCAAAAATTTAGTTATTATATCCTTCATAATCCTAATCACATATAAGCTATCATGATCATTTCAAATGAATGTGTCAGCCACATATTTTTTATTCCCAAGGTTGTAATGTTTTTAGTAATAATAATAATTAATCAACTCAAACAATCTTCTCTAGAGGATATTTATATCTATTTATTTGAATACATACATTAAAAATGTATGTATATTATATATATAATTAATTTCTCAATAAAGATATAGAAAATATATATTTAATGAAAAAACTATTTCAACTTACTCCAAATCATGGGTTGGATAATTTTTCTCACAATCATTCTGTTGTTTTATGGCCTTAGATATCGTAATATAATTTTTAAAATTAATGGTTTTTGATATGGTGAAGAATAAATTCTCAAAAAAACATTGTATATTTATATCAAAACATTTAAATAAAAATACCATACATACTAAGACACCATGTAGTCTATTGGTTGTAGATTCACCCATATCACCTATCAGTTATGGGTATATGACCCATAGACATACTAAATGTGACATGTTATCATTTTTACTAAATTGTTGTTAACATAATTCATATAAATACCCTCTAAATATACTGAACTTCCTTAATAAAATGCATAATAGTAAATAGTTAGATAACCATTTATGGTTATCAAAACCATTAAACTAATGAATAGATAACTCAACACTTAAATAATACTTTATGTTGATGCAAAGAGTTATATATATGTATATTTTCCCAAAAAACACACCCAATATGTCAACAATCCCATTAAAATCACCATCAATTATAAAAAAAGGAGTTTATATGATTTTATATATTGATCAACCATAAACTCATATGTTTTTTATGTAATCCATAACTCTCAAGTTAAACATACATGAAGACATATATTCATCAATAATTAATGCATTCCTCATATGTTTCCTGATTTTAATAACAAAAATACCATTTAAAAAAATACTTATATATTATAGTTCATGAATTCAAAAGCATGAATTCTTTAAATATTATACATTAATTATTTTGAATATAATAGGTCCTTCCTTGTTCTAGGTACTAAATATTTGTTTTGGGATTGGAATAAAAAAAATTGCATGTTACCCACATATATGACATTTAATTCCAATGTAATTGATCACCCTATTGCATTAATATTCTCATGTAAATCATATTCCCATCCATTTGATATATTCTTCTTGTTGCTTCATCCCATCTTATTGACATGTAGGAAGCACAATCTTATTCCTTATTTTTTTAATCACCCCATATACATTAATAAATGACCCTATTCCTTATATTTGAAGGATTATGAATCTCACTTATATTCACATAATTAATATAATATCATGATAGATGATTAGCCATAATCACAATACATTCCACTATAGGAATCATAAAATTTGGTTTCTCATAATAAAAAGTTTTCCATCCCAATCATTGTAAATATTAACCCACCATGTTCCAGTCATTGAATAAAACCACAATTCTTAGTTTGAGAAAAAAATAGGCATAGTGGGAACCCACATAATCATGAAAAATATTATGAATGATATTTAAATAATGAGGCCTTATTTTCAACATATGACCCCTTGGGATTAATCTCATTCATTTGTGGTCTTCATCTAATAATACCATTCAAAATTGTTATAAATTAGTTTGAAAAATTCCAAAACATATCCCCTGAGTGGGTTAAACCTAGTGTGATGAATGCCTAGTTTTCATACACCAGGTAATGATCAATTCAAAGACCAATTCTACCTATTAGTTTTTATTACCCCTATTTATGAATATTATAAATCCAAATCAACTTTTCAAATTAACACATTGATATAATTCATTCAGTACCACTCGTCATATCCTTCACCAAGATATGAGGACATTTTTTCAATATATATATATATATATATTATAGTTATCACTAATGATTTCACATATATGTTTCATAGGATAAATTTACTTTTATATGATACAAATTTTCATGACTTATGACATTAATACATTGATATCATATCATAATTGATTAATATTCAATACATGACATTATGATCCATATTGGAGACTTATATCTTTATTTCTTTTAAAAACATTTATATATAAAAATTAATTCATATGTGTACTAAACCATCTCTCACATAGTTATTCAAAACTAGAAAATTATTTAAAATTATAATACATAATAACTTTCTACCCAACCTGTGTAAAGGGAATATTACATAGGGTGGGATCAGATTTTATATAATGGTAAACAAGGGATATGTCAACACCACATTGATACAGGGATATGATAAAATAATAATATCATATAAAAACCATAAATTTTATATCCTAGATCCTGAAATAGAGTCATAGAAGAAATATTTATAGTTCATATGAAATGATTTATAGTGGAATCATATTACACATGCTAGGAGATGATAACACTAAAAGTAGAAAATGATTTGAGGGTTAAAAAAATATAAAATATATTGTAAAGGATACCCACCAATACATCAATAACATGTTGGGAATTGGAAACAAACTTCTTACCTTCTTCGAAGAATTGATAACCTCCAGAATACAATCTTTGGGGATTCAAATGACCTTTAGTGTACCTTTTTTAGTATTTTGATAACATCCAATGTACCTTTGAGATAATATATTCATAAATAATGAATTTCATGGAGATATTAGTCTTTTAAATTAACTATGTAAAATAATAATTATATGTTCCATTAAATAATAAAACATTTATCAAGTAATAAAACATTTAAATAAATTCGTTACATAAATATTTAATCAACCCATTGTATTATAAAACATTGAAAAGAAATGAGTTACATAAACATTATAAAAACATGATGGTAGACCAAATAGATACAAAAATGAGGACTGTATCATTTGATCATATCAATAGTAATGAATTTTTAACATCAAAGGTTGATATATTATTTGAAAAGTTGTTTTAAAATATAACAAGGAATATTTCTTAAGGAAAATATCCATTAAACATTAAATAGAAATATTTAAAATATATTAATTATTAAATATATAAGCAAAGGTTTTCATTGAATATTCCATTGGAAAAATATAAAGGAGTTCTTCAATCATTGAGCATGCAAGCTAATAGAAAATATTGTTCAAGTCATACATGTTAAAACAAATACTCCTTTCACAATATACGTAAAAATTCAATGGATCCTTAACTGAAAAATGTCAATATGATTTGTTTTAAACAATATTAAAATAAATCAAATAAATTTTTAATTCCTTAATCAATCATTATTTAATATTAAAGTTAATAATTGAATAATTTTTAGAAAATATGGACTTATAAGAAAATGTTATTTCGAACTAAGATAGAAATAATGTTGGTTATCCTCATATACTTTATTTTAGACCCTTTAGTTCATTATTTTGTAAAAATTGAGGGAATACAATTATTTTCATGAAATAATAATAGGATACTGAAATTCATGTGTTTATTGACAGATATATTTTAATGTTCTATCATTGTATCATAATAAAAAAAACTAAAATAAGCAATGAGGTTATAATATATTAACTATACCACATTGGTATATTTTTGAATAAATGTTCCATTAGTAATAACATAATGTAGAAGTTTAAAATATAATTTACATAAATATATTCATGTTATAACATGTCAATGGTACATTATATACACCACATAATAGAAATTTTTATTGAATATGGCATATGTCTCCCAGAAATAGAGAGATCAGAATTCAATTACCTAAAGTAGCGATATTATAAATACATGTATAAACCACTTGTATAATAAATATAGATTTTTTATAAAAAAATGAAAAATAAAAAAAATATATAATACCAGATATGATTTACTTATGACCTTTAAATACAGGTTTATTCACTTTTATGTTGTAAATAGAACATTTTTTTTGTAATAACATTATAAATTTGTATGTATGTTTTTGTTTTTATTTTATACCCTTTTTTAATTTATCATGGTTCCATAATATCAAGAATCTATAAAATTATATAAATATAAAATATATTAAATATATATGTAGAAAATAAATCTATGAAACTAGTGATAGAAAATAAATTACATCCTTCATAGATATGGAAATTCTTAGAGACACCTAAATGTTGTTTCTCGTTCCTCAATGAATCAAAATAAAGGTAAATATTATATCAAAATTCAATAATAAAATTTAAATTATATTTATCATATATATTCATTAAAAATATCCTTATTACCATCTATATCAAAATTTAAAATAAACGAATCACATCGGTTCATGGAGGTGGTAGTCCCAACTTATGTTAGACTGATGTTATCATTTTTTTATAGATTATATTTTATGAAAGAAGATGTCATAATATAATTAAATAATTATAATTATGTGATAAATATAATTTATGTACATTGAATATATCATTATATCCACATATTAGTGGTTGTGATGTCAAACTAATTACTTTGGTTCGTGGGTAGATATTCTAACAAATTCATGTTCAATAGTTTCATTTATAATTTTAAAGGGTATGCGGTAGATATAGATTACAAAATTAAAATAGTAAAATATATCTATATTGTTGATATTTATTTCCTTATATCATCATATTTGAAGAATATTTTATATTAGATAACAGTGAAATAAAATAAAATTTTTCCATTAAGAATGATAACTCTTATCCAGAAATCAACCTATGTTTACAAAATAAATACTTTATAGGATGTTTTCTTAACAAAAATATAGCCACTATGTCATGGGATGGGATGTACAGAATTTATTTTACAATCACGTGGATAAATAAAAAATGATTTGGGAGTGTCATTTATAAATGATATGGGTACTATTTTTATATAGGGGAGAGTAAAAACATGATATTTCTTAAAATAGAAATTCTTCTAATGTTTTAAAAAAGATATAATGACGCAAAATGTATCATTAGAAAACCATAATTGAGATTATGACTAAATGATAAGATAAAATATGACTTAAAAATGTATTTTTATCATTTTTTCCATTATAATTTAAGATTATCCCTATCATAAATCTATTTAATCATTAATCATAGTAATTAATATTTTCATTTTTACAATTCATTATATGAAAAAAAGATTAACCTCATTATAATATTGTTTTTACAAAATAAAAATAACGTATCCATTTTGAAAATCCAATTCACAGATGAGTAAAAACATTATTATAAATTTAAAACCATTTAACACCTAATGGGAATCATTAAATGCTTTAATAGAAATGGGTGTTTTCAATAAAAACAGTATTAATAACTATTATTGAAAACATCAAAATTTCAGAGAAATTGAGAAAATCATGATAATAATATTTAGATGATTTGATTGTGAAAATTATATTAATTTTTTCAAATAAATTTTCTATAATTGGTCAATATAAATATAAATAATTGTTCATAAAAAACAATATTTATAAAAAAAATTGAATACTATAAAAACATTACCAAAAAATAGTTAATTTTTATAAATATATTTTTCTTATATAAAATAATGATAATTTTTAGAAAATTTATTTCTATTATTAATGAAATATATAATTAATAGGTTATAAATATCTTGTTTACATAATAATACTAATAAAATGCTGAAGTTAATTAAAACCTAGTAGTTTGTATAACGCAAGCTATTAACGATTTTTTTTGAAAAACCTGTATTTATAAAATATTTAGTTCATACATGGATGGTAATAAATATTCTTTTAAAGGAAAAATATTATGTTTATAATATCATTTTATATTTTTTATAAAAATTTATTGATCCTATTAACTATATAATAAATAAATGACTATTAAAAATTTAATCGTTTTGAAAACCATACATAGAAGAAAAAATTAATTTACATTACGTAGTGATTACTTAACTATTTCATAATCATGTAGTTAATTTTCTATTCTAATATATCAACCTAATTAAAACTATATTGAATCATTATTCCTTTTTTTAATTAATATACAAATAAAACATCTCAAAACCATTGATAATAATGGTTTATTCATGTTTTGGCATGTTTGAAAAACCTACACGACTAATTATTTGAAATTATATGAAATATAATTTGAAAAAATAATGAGTCATATAATATGATATAAATATGCTATTTTTTTATTTTTTGATCATAAAACGTACATTAATATTTAACTCATTATTTATGAAAATTTCATTTATCTGTGGAAAATCATTGAAAAAGTTTCATTTATGATTTCAAATTCAAGGATAAATACTAATGAACTCTTGAATGTAAATGTAAAATTTGTAAATTACTATAGTTTATTTATTAATTTAAATTTAATGTACATGGATTTATTATAATTGATATTATAAATTAATATTGACATTACCCCCATTGACACCACAATAAAAGATAAAAACTATAAACACTATATGTGGGAAAATGGTCATAAACTAGGTACCATATATGTAGATAATGATTATAAATATAACCTCACTATTATTTTACGCATTTTATCACATGATTTTTAACATAAATATCAATTAATTACAAATCAATGATCATGAGGCCTAGTTTTTTTTTGTATAAAAGGTTCATAAAACATAGATAAAAAACTAAAACATGAAAACATCATTTTATTCAACATAATGTGATCATATTTCCATTTCATATGATAAAACAGAATATGAAAATCTAGGGAATACATAAATGAAACCGTTGAGCTAAAATTACAAGTAAGAGAACAAATATGATAAGATTAATAAATTTTCATTAAAAGGTATTACATGATATCATAAATGTTTAGGATCATGAGTTAACACATTGTAACATAACGTTACTGACAAATATTTTTATGGTCATGGTCTAATGTAAAATATTGGAGAAACATATAACATGATATTAACAAGATTCAAGGATAACATCCTATACAATATTAAATTGTAGAAAAAGTCTAATAATGTATTAGGTTTACACCATAATATGATACACAATTCCTTAGAAGAGTTTAACTTTACCCAATGCATTCAAATAAAATATGGGAACATCTGTTGTAAAATATTATTCGTTATTTGTTCTATAAATGAGAATCAATCATGAGGTAAAAACAAAATAATTTACTACAAAATTAAAAGAGTTTTTATAATCATAGTTCATATCAAAATCAATGAAAATTTCATAATGAAGAAATTGGTGAGATGATTATAATGTATATATTACCACCATAAAATTATGGATAAATCTACTAGTTTTATATGTGAAAAATTTATATACCTCATTAATCTAAATCCAATCCTCAAAGGTTGACATTATTGAGGATAATTTGTTCTAAATAACTTTATGGAATATTAGTTGGGGGGAAATACCAATGTCATATTTCAATAACTTTATAAAGAAAAAAATTTAAACTATTATTAGAAAATTTTTATTTATAATGGAATTTAATCTTATAAAGGAATTTTAAATCAATTAACTTTTCACGATAGCTTGTAATTTGGTACATTATTTATATATAAAAATGAAAATTTTCTTCAAAATGTTTAATATTATAATATTTACCTCTCTCATAAAATTAAAAATGATTCCTTTTAAAAAATTTGTAACAAGTAAATCAAGGGTGAAAATTTATTTAATAAATCATTTTTATATAGGTAAAAATATTATTAAATATAATTTTTGAATACATGTATATGTAATAAAATTTTATTTTGAAGGGAGAATGAAATAAATGTAGCATTTACTAAAACCATTTTACCAAACATTATATATACCAAAGAGATCAAAATGGTAATATTAATTGAGAATTTGGGGAATATCTATAGGAGAAGAAAATATATTTATATTATGGTATAAATAAAATAAAATTCATCAAATATATTGTTAGAAATAAATATATCTAAATAGAGTGGAAATTTTGAAATAATCCTTATAATATTCTGATTTTTACTATGAGAATAAAATCCACATTTTAGATAAATTGTATATTTCCTCTATGAGAAAATGACTTAACATTGAAAAAATAAATGTGTAACAAGATTTTCATAACGGTAAAATTCTATATTACACTTTGGAATATTCATTGGAATATTTTCATTGCATCACACTGATTTAATATGAGTTTCTGAGACTCTAAAAGCATCTATGAAAAGAAAATTAAAATATTAAATATATTATATTATCCATGCACAATTTATTAAAATAATAAATAACATCAATCTTTGTGTGTAATATGAGAGATATAATACCACAAGTAGGTTTGAAATGTGAAGTTTACACATGGACATCTATTAAATTTAAAGGTGTCATACGTTTGGATTCCTCGCCCAGGTGATAAATGTAAGTAACTAATATTTAATATATAAATATATTGATAATAATTAAATATCATCCAAATAATGATTCATATGGGAAATACTAGATCATTGATTGGTCTGAAATGGGTGTATTACCATTGGTAGGGTATTTTTTTATGTGCTACCGGAATTTGGATAAGATTCCCAATTAAATAAAATTAATTTATATTGATATTAATTAATTAATTTAATTTAGTTAATTAAATAATAAAATTATTTAATTTTATTCATTATCCTTCGACTTATAGAAGGCCACTATTAACACACCATATAAGTTATTAAACTGTCATTCATTAGACATTTTGACCAGAAATTGGTGCCATGAATCTCTAATAATGAATCTAAACACTCTGAAATAATTTGATTGATAATTAATAAATTAAATTAGGTGTTTCATTTTTATGTGTCGAGAAAACCCTAATTGTGTTCAGTTGGGTTGTAAATACCCACACCCCTCCATTTAATCACACCATTGAGAGGCAATAAGTCCTTTCGATGAAATTTGAAACAATTCTTGTGGTTGGATAAATTATTGTTGTTGTTCTCTAATGGTATGGGAAACACCCTTATTTTTACTCAATTATTTCATTTTTTGTTTCTTTTTTTCTTGCGATGTTATAAAAAAAGGGTTTTAGTACAATTATATGAATGAAAATTTAAAATGTATATATAATAATAATATAAATTTGTCAAACAGTAAATTTATTATTATATATATATATTTAATCACATTATGATACATTTATATCATTTATCAATATATATAAATATATTTATTTATATATTTAAAATCACATTAAATGATAATTTTATTAAATAATCGATACTTTTTAATAATTATCAGGGTATAAATACAATATATTATCATATAAAGATTGAAAACTAATAATTAATAAGAAAAAATTATTCAACTATAAGTATTAAATTTTTTAAGTGAATGATTATAATGTAATTATGTATAATTATATTCTCAAAAATAATATGATATTATTAAAAGATATTATTAGTGGATAATTAATTATCATAAATAATATTAAAAAGATAATTATAATGAATAATATTTGATAACAAAATCAAAAGGATAATTATTGAGGATTGAAATAAAAAAATATATCAAAATATAATTAAAATGGAATACTTTAAGAGATATTATCAAAAATTTAATAATAAATGTGTAATTTAAATAAAATATCACAATATAATTATAATAAGATAATTTATAAAAAATTATCAATAGATAATTGATTATACAATAAAAACATATATTTTAATTACATTTTAATGGTATTAAATGTTCATTTTTGATCTTATGGGCCTGAGTTAGTGCATTTTCATTATGAACATCCATTCTCATCATTTGTGCACTTCATGCCTAATATACACCAATTTAGACCCAATGAGTCATCTGATTCTAAGGAATGTAATTATCAATTTTTTTTAATTTGATATTTTGGGAACTTTATCTACACTTAAATGTGAACATTTTTCATTCAGGGATCAATGGAGAATTCATGGAAGAAGATGGGGATATTTTTGTGATGAAAGGAAGCAATTCTAGAGAAGGCAGATTGGACACTAGCCCACTGATGAGACTTTGGGGCCCAACATATAGGCCCAATGAATCCCAAATTTTTTGGGATGCTATAAGACATTAAGAGGAACAAATAACTCTGCATGAGACAATGCTAATTCGGCCTCTATGGTGGTCATTAAAACATCCCAAGTTAGAGATACAATTCTGGGCCAGATTCTGCGGCCCAGAAAAACAGTCCACTAATTTTATCATATCTCGGAATCCATAACTCCAAATGGGCCCAAATTTTACAGGAGGTTATAAGACATCCGTATATACATTTTCTTCTTCTATGAACCACTCTGATTCGACCTTCTAGAAGTTCTTACAGACGCGTCTATTCGGTGAAGGAAAGCTTGCTGTCACCTCGGGTCAAATGTGGAAAAGTTCAAATTCCACAAGATTTCCACCACCTATGGCCTACCAAAATTAATTGAGATTATTTTTACTGTTTTAGGCTCTACCCAAGGCTCCCAAAATTCCTATTTAAGGCAGTGGTGGTGAAGGATTTGAGGATCTTGGATGCTTTGTTCAATTGTAATGTTATGCTATATTTTTGTTACCTCAATTTTGTTGTTCACATGTAAGTTGTTCAATTCACTTTAGTTTCTTAATAAAAGTTATTCTTATACTCTTATTCTATTTTTCTTAATATCACTTTGATACCGTTGGATCAAGGTGTGAATTTATTCACACCAACCCTTGTGAAATTATTCACACAACGGTGGAGTGATCATTTTATTTTTGTTGTTTTCTTTACTTCTCCATTTCCTCCCTCATGAGTCTACTTTCCGCTTCCATTGAAACCATGGGATTAATGGAGGGATAACCCACTTATGGGTTGATCCAAGGGAGTATAAAGGGTCTGGATTGGATGTTATTTATCACCTAATTAATGTATAATCACTTCTTTAATTGGGATTTTTATTTGATGATTTTTAAACTCAGTCGTCCTTGTTGAATTTAAGGTCACACACTTCAAGTACTAATACGATCCTTTACCTTGAAGTGCTCAAAACATTGATCCTTAAAGTGTATAGGTGATTATTATTAGAGGGTGTAGGCATTAAACTAGTAAGTGATGATGTTGTTTTATCTCCTTAAATGAACCCATCTCAAATTTAAGAAATTGAAATCATTAAAAAGAAAATACGTCCAATCCACCCTGAGAGATAACCTAGGATCAACTCATTCTTTTAAATTGAATCCACTTAAATCTATTAGATATATTTAAAACCCATCCAAAATCAATCCAAGTTGACCACTTCATAGCCAAAAATCCATCCCTTAGGTTGTGTATCTTAGGTATCTTCTTAGGTCTCTGTGGAATCGACAACCCAAGCTATACTACAAGGACCGTTCTACCCTTCTTCTCTTGGGTAAATTTGGGCGTGAACCAAATTTTGGCGTCGTTTCTGGGGACCAAGTAAGTACCTTAGATCCAAAAAAACCTTCTTTCCACACCTCCATTCTTCTACTCTCACCCAAGATCTCTTATCTTGTCCCTTTCTCGCTTTTTTTTGGCGCATGTCCGCCTTCACCCGCGATTTCTCAAACAGACTAGTTAGGGTGGAAAGTCCTAGGATAGGGGAGTCAAGTGAACCTAAGGGATTGTTTAAATCAGATTCAAATATTCTTGAAACCCCAAAGTCAGAACTTGAAACAAGTCCAATGGAGGGTCATCCACAAAATCAAATTGTAAACCCTGGGGGGAATCAAATGGGAAACCAAAACCAAGAAGCTCCAAACTTAGGGAATGTAGTTGATCAAACCATGAACGACTACCTCACTCCAGCTTGGACCAATGCCCCCTCATGCATTAGACACAATTTCATAGGAGACACCAACTACATATTCAAACCCCATGTTCTAAACCACCTTCCAACCTTTCATGGGATGGAGTCAGAAATGCCATACCTTCATTTCAAAGAGTTCAACGACATTGTTGAAACCATGTGTCCCCCACATCAACTAGAATCCACTAAGATGAGGCTATTTCCTTTTTCATTAAAGGATCGAGCTAAAAATTGTCTAAACAACTTGAGACCTGCATCAATCCACTCTTGGGACCAACTGCAAAGAGAATTCTACAAAAAATACTTCCCTCATCACAAAACAATTTCACTTAAAAAGAGCATCCAAAACTTTTTTGAAAAAGAGGGAGAGTAATTTTATGAAACATGGGAGAGGTTAAAAGACACCCTAAACATGGTTCCACACCATCAGTTTTCCATACCTGAACAAGTGAGAATTTTCTATGAAGGGTTGGGTCTGGGTAATAAACAATTCATTGACATGATGTGTAATGGAACTTTTAAAAACAAGGCCCCAAATGATGCTTACGAGTATCTGGAAAGTCTGGCTGAACAAAACCAAACTTGGGGAACTTCACCTTATTCTGAAAAGCCACAAAGAACCACTGGAATTCATACACTTAGAGAAGAGGAAAGCCTTAGGGCTAAACTCGCAGCACTCTCTAGGAAGGTTGAAGAGATAGACCTTAGGAAAGTCCATGAAATCCAAAATGTAGACCTTGTTTGCACAATTTGTGACAAACATGACCATAAAACAGACAACTGCCCAACCATTCCATCCATCAAGGATGTTCTTCTAGGAGGACCCCTAGTGGAAGTCAATGCCCTAAACTTTCAAAAGCCCCAATACTAAAACACCTTCAATCCAAGGTACAATGACCACCCAGGCTTCCTATGGAAGGATAACCAACAACATAGCCAACCACAAGGGAAAAATCCTTACCCTCAATAGAAATACCAAACCCATAACCAGATCCAAACCCAACCTATCCAATACCAACAGCCACCGGTCCATTTTCAACAAACCATCCCACCTCCAAAATATCCCCCTGGGATAAACCAACCTACTCAAGCACCAACCCAAACTGTTCCAGAAAGCCTACTAGAACAACTGTGCAAACAATGGAGAGGATGAACTCAGAAGTATCTTCCCTAAAACAATAACTTCAAACCATCAAAACAGGAAAGGCACCCATGCCTACTCAGGAGGTTCCATCCTCAACTTCAAGGGGAGAGTCAAGTTGTGCTCAAACAACTCATGAACAACTAAAGGCTGTGACTGTTTTAAGAAGTGGGAAATCAATTGAGAAACCTGAACAACTAATGCAGAACCCACCTGAAGATTCAAACTTGGATGAAAATTCAAATGAACCACAAGATCAAACTGAGGAAACTGATAACAATGTGAAAGAAACAACTCTTCAACAAACAACCCCACAACCTGCACCATTTTCCCAACGCATGAGGGGGAAATCCAAGCCTGAACTGAGTGAAACGTTGAGGGAAATATTTTCACAAGTCAAGTTGAACATACCCCTTGTCAATGCCATCCAAACTATACCTGCCTACTCAAAGTACCTTAAGGACTTTTGCACTTTTAAAAGAAAATTTTCACATAAAAACCAAGTCCTTTTGGCTGCTAATGTGAGTACAACCATTCAAGGGACCATTCCTCCTAAGTTGAAAGACCCAGGTTGCCTTTACATCAATGTTGAACTAGGAGAAAGCAAAGTTGTCAAGGCCTTCTGTGACCTAGGTGCTAGTGTCAATCTCATCCCATATGTTGTGTACTGCCAGTTAGGCCTAGAAGATCTCCAACCCACATTTGTCACACTTCAGCTTGTTGATCGTAGCATTAGGGTTCCAAAGTGGATTTTAAAGGACGTTATGGTAAAGGTTGAAAACTTCATCTACCCTGCTGATTTCATTGTCCTTGATAACCATCCAAATTTAGGAAATAAGGAACAAATCCCAATCATCCTTGGTCGTCCTTTCCTTGCAACAATCAACTCTGTTATCCGAGTCCGAAATGGGAACATGACCATCACCTTTGGGAACATGAGTCTAGACTTGAACATCTATAATGCAAGCTCACAAATAGGGGATGATGAGGATATTCATGAAGTAAACATGATAGGAAGCATTGATAATGAATCCATGGAACATCAAGGAATATTTGATGAATGTTTAAGTCAGAATGAGATTGATTTCCTTTGTTCATATGAAGGAAGTTTATCTCCTTGGCTTGAATCATTTTCAAATTGCTCTTATGATGAAGTCTTAGGTCCAACAATCAGTGAAACCTTTCAAGAAACCAATTTCATAGAGACCCCTCTAAATTCCTTCCCTAAATCTAATCAAGCCAATCTAGTAGCTGAAACTTCTACATGTGAGGAATCAATCCTATCTGAACCTCTAAGAAAAGAAATTGATCTTGATCCAATGTCCCAATCTTCTGCTGAAATTCTGAACCAACCTGATCTTGAATTGAAGGAACTTCCTGATGCACTAAAGTATGCCTTCCTAGGGGAAAATCAAACACATCCTATTGTCATTTCTTCTTCTCTTGAATCCAATCATGAGAGGATGCTTCTAGATGTCCTTAGGAAGCATAAGAAATCCATTGGTTGGACCCTTTCTAATATTCCTGGGATTATCCCACTTATCAGGACTCATAGGATTGTTCTGGAATCTGATTCAAAGCCATGTCATCAACCACAACGGCGACTCAATCCTAATCTCATGGAGGTAGTAAAGAAGGAACTTCTGAAATTGTTGAAAGCTGGTATCATATATCCCATAGCTGAGAGTGAATGGGTGAGCCCAATCCAAGTAGTTCCAAAAAAGGCTGGAATCGCAGTGATAACCAATGAGGATGGAGAGATTCTTCCAACAAGGGTGAGTAGTGGATGGAAGGTCTGCATTGACTATAGGAAACTAAACTCATTCACCAAGAAGGACCATTTCCCCTTACCATTCATTGACCAAGTCCTTGAGAGAGTGGCAGGTCATGCCTTCTACTGTTTCTTAGATGGGTACTTGGGGTACAATCAAATTGAGGTCTCCCTAGAGGATCAAGGGAAGACTACATTCACATATCCTTTCGGTACCTTTGCCTTCAAACGCATGCCCTTCGGGTTATGCAATGCCCCTGGAACCTTCCAGCGGTGCATGATGGGAATATTCTCAGACATGGTAGGGGATTTTCTTGAGGTCTTCATGGATGACTTCTCTGTGTTTGGGGATACTTTTGAGGGATGTCTGTAGAATGTGGAGAGAGTCTTGTCAAGATGTGAAGAAAAAAAATCTGGTCCTAAACTGGGAAAAATGTCATTTCATGGTTAAAGAGGGACTTGTTCTAGGCCATCTGGTCTCGAGTAGGGGGATTGAAGTTGATAAAGCAAAGGTTGACATCATTCGTCACCTTCCATCACCCAAAACTATCAAGGAAGTGAGGTCTTTCTTAGGACATGCTAGTTTCTATAGAATATTCATCAAGGACTTTAGTTCAATATCCCGTCCCCTTTGTGCTCTCTTAGTAAAGGATGCTCCATTTGTTTGGACAGAAAGCTGTGAGGGTTCATTATCAACCCTCAAATCCTCTCTCACCTCTCCTCCCATTATGAAATCTCCAAATTGGAACCTTCCTTTTGAACTTATGTGTGATGCCAGTGACTTTGCTGTTGGAGTTGTGTTAGGAAAACGTTGTGATAAAACTCCTTATGTCATTGCTTATGCAAGAAAATCCTTAAATGATGCCCAAATCAACTACACCACCACTGAAAAGGAGTTACTTGCTATTGTGTTTTCCTTAGAGAAGTTTAGGTCCTACCTCTTAGGATCACCCATCACTGTGTTCACTGACCATTCTGCACTAAAATACCTCTTCCAAAAACAAGATGCTAAGGCTAGACTGATTAGGTGGGTCCTTCTCTTACAATAATTTGACCTCACAATCAAGGATAAAAAGGGAGTTGAAAATGTTGTAGTTGATCACATCTCTAGGATGGAATTCAAAGACAACTCAAATCACCTTTCTATGTCTGATTCGTTTCCTGATGAACACTTATACTCTGTGAGTGACTGCCCTTGGTATGCTGACATAGCAAATTTCTTAGTGACAGGAGTCATTCCAAAATTCTTAGGGACTCAATCTTGAAGGAAATTCCTTTCTGATGTTAGACATTATGTGTTTGATGATCCATACCTCTATAAGTTCTGCCCTGACCAAGTCATTAGGAGGTGTGTTCCAGAATCTGAACAAGAGTCCATCCTTAAATTCTGTCATAGTGAGGCATGTGGAGGTCACTTTTCCTCTAAGAAAACATCTGCTAAGATTCTTCAATGTTGTCTTTTCTGGCCCACCCTCTCAAGGGACTCCTACACATTTTTTCAAATCTGTCCTAGTTGTCAACTAGTAGGGTCCATCACAAAAAGGAATCAAATGCCACTCACTCCCATCTTAGTGGTTGAAATCTTTGACTGTTGGGGAATTGATTTCATGGGTCCCTTCCCAAACTCTCGGGGATACCTCTACATACTCTTAGCTATTGATTATGTCTCAAAATGGGTTGAGGCCTTTCCCACAAAATCCAATGATCATCAAACTGTGATTAGATTCCTAAAATAAAACATATTCTCTAGATTTGGAATTCCTAGGGCTATCATAAGTGATCGTGGAACTCATTTTTGCAATCGTCCATTCTCATCACTCATGGAAAAATGTGGAATCTCTCACAAAGTGTCCACTTCTTACCACCCACAGACCAATGGTCAAGCTAAGTTAGCCAATCGTGAAATTAAGCAAATTCTTGAAAAAACTGTCAACCCCTCTAGGAAAGATTGGTCTGAGAAACTCTTAGATGCTCTTTGGTCCTATAGAACCGCATATAAAACCATTTTAGGAATGTCCCCATATAGGTTGGTTTATGGTAAAGCATGCCATTTGCCAGTGGAGATTGAACATAAGGCCTTTTGGGAAATTAAGAAAATGGATTATGATCTCTCATTGGCCAGAACAAAAAGGAAATTAGATCTCAATGAACTAGTGGAACTAAGGATGGAGGCTTATGAAAATTCAAGGATCAATAAAGATAGAGTTCAAGCCTACCAATCTAGGAATATCAAGGTCAAACATTTTGAACCGGGAAAACTTGTGCTCTTGTATAGTTCAAAACTTCATTTACATCCGGGAAAGTTAAGGTCTAGATGGTCAGGACCTTTCATAGTGCATCATGTATTCCCCCATGGGGCAGTAGAGATTCAAGATCCCACAAGTGGTTAAATTTTCAAGGTCAATGGTCAAAGGTTAAAACCATTCATTGAATCATTCAATAAACAGGAAATAGAGGTTGAGTTAACTGAGCCAACCTATGAACAAGGAACAAATTAATAGATTTAGGGTCCATGTCGGGCTAACGACGTTAAACAAAGCACTTAATGGGAGGCAACCCATGGTTTTCAAGTTTCCAATAATTTCGTTGTTTTAATCAACTTTATATTCTAAATAGGGTTAATGAGACATTTTGATATTTTGAAAAAAAATAATAAACTGTTGACATGTTCTTCTATAATGAGTATGGATGGGTACAAAAGGGGAGCACCATATTCATCCGTGTCACGTGGTGTGATCCTTGAGTAATACCTTACCTAGAAATTTAAAAAGAAGACAATGTATTATCAGTTTATTTTGTTTTATTTTTATTATTTTATAGGTTAAGATAAAAATAAAAATAAAATAATAAAAAAAAAAGTCTATGCCATAGGTCGTGGGGTAAACCCCGTCACAACCTGCGAAGCCGCGGGGACTCGAACCCGGGACCAAAGGGAGACAGGGGCGCGCGCTTACCACTGACCTGCGGCTTCTTGTGCTTCCTTATTCTATAATTTTTATATATATTCTTATATTTTACTTCCTTTATTATATAAATATATATATATATATATTGTTTGTTTTTGTTTGTTTTTTTTTGTTTTGTTTTTCCTTTTTCCACTAGGGAACTTTGCAAGCAACATGGATATCAAAGGAATAAATTCGAGCGGAAAGAACTTCAAACTTCAACCACCATGTGACTTCATTCCATGATCCTCATATTTCAATTTCCTTATTGAACTCCCCTTTTTATTCCTCTACCCCTTTCTAAATTTTGTTTTTATGAAACTAGGGACAGTTTCATTCTAAGTTGGGGGGTGTGGAAACAAAATGTTTGTTTAAAAAAAACAATGATAACAAAAAGAAGTAAAATTCCTTTATCATTCATATAATAACATCTTTGCTCACATAAAAACTACATATCAAATAATTATTATTTCCTTGACTCTTAATTTAATTCATGATTAATTTTAAAAGCATAGATTTTGGAAAGTGTGGCTGTCCAATGTGATATTTCATCGTTTATATTTTCATCCAAATAAAAAAATGCCACAATGCACGTCCTCTGGACTGTGGGGTACTAATTTGAATTTTTGGGGTCCCATAATAAATAGCATAGGCTGGTTTTATTTTTATGAATAATATGAGTATTCAAAAAAAACTAAAAAAATTATTAAAAAAAATAAAAAAAAATTGCATGTAGAGCAATGGATTGATAAAATATGAGGCTTTCGACACTTGGGGATCGTGACTCCAGAGTTTTCTAGACCTGAGTTTTTTAATATATCTCTATTTATGGTAATATGACTTTGTTTTTGATTAAGTTAACTCGAGACGATGCCCGAGTATGTGGGCTTCACTTGGTGCCTTAAGGCCTTTAAGTCTGGGAGTCATCGGCAAAGTCTTGCTACATGGGTTAATTTGATTAACTGAAATCTCAATTACTATGGAAATATTGCAAAAAAAATCAAAAAAAAAAGAATGAAGAATACTCATATTAGGATTAAATGTGATTCCACCTAGCGCTTCCATGATTTCCCCCTTGAATGAAAATGAACCCCCATATCTATTGTGATACACAACACATCATTACACCTAATTGAGTTGGATGAAGTATGATGATGGATTTGATCAAAAGAATGGGTTTAGGATTGGGATCTTCTTTTAAATTCATCTTGTTTTAAATTATCTTGATAGGTTATAAAAATATATTTGTGTGCAGTTTACATTGTGAGCACTGTTTGTTATAATGTGTTTGAAGAAAGGAATTCAAATAAAATCATTGAATTATTTGCTCGGGACTAGCAAATCTCAAGTTGGGGGGTGTGATTATACAATAAGAACATATATTTTAATTACATTTTAATGGTATTAAATTTTAATTTTTGATCTTATGGGCCTGAGTTAGTGTATTTTCATTATGAACATCCATTCTCATCATTTGTGCACTTCATGCCTAATATACACCAATTTAGGCCCAATGATTCATCTGATTAAAAGGAATGAAATTATAAATTTTTTTAGTTTTATATTTTCTTAAATTTATCTACACTTAAATGTGAACATTTTTCATTCAGGGATCAATGGAGAATTCATGGAAGAAGATGGGGATATTTTGTGATGAAAGGAAGCAATTCTAGAGAAGGCAGGTTGGACACTAGCCCACTGATGAGACTGTGGGGCCCAACATACAGGCCCAATGAATCCCAAATTTTGTGGTATGATATAAGACATTCATATTAACAAATAACTCTTCATGATCCAATTCTAATTCGGCCTCTATGGTGGTCATTAAAGCGGCCCAAGTTAGAGATACAATTCTGGTCCAGATTCTGCGGCCCAGAAAAATAGTCCACTAATTTTATTATATCTCAAAATCCGTAACTCCAAATGGGCCCAACTTTTACAGAAGATTAGAAGACATCTGGAGCTCTATTTTCTTATTCTATGGCCCACTCTGATTCGACGGTCTAGAAGGTCTTCCAGATGCGTCTGTTCGGTAAAGGAAAGCTGGCTGCCACCTCGGGTCAAATGTGGAAAAGTTCAAATTCCACAATCTTTCCACCACCTATGGACTACCAAAATTAATTGAGATTCTTTGTACTGTTTGAGGCTAGACCTAAGGCTCCCAAAATTCCTATTTAAGGCAGTGGTAGTGAAGTATTTGAGGATCTTGGATGCTTTGTTCAATTGTAATGTTATGCTGTATTTTTGTTACCTCAATTTTGTCGTTCACATGTAAGTTGTTCAATTCACTTTAGTTTCTTAATAAAAGTTATTATTATACTCTTATTCTGTTGTTCTTAATATCACTTTGATACCGTTGGATCAAGGTGTGAATTTATTCACACCAACCCTTGTGAAATTATTCACACAACGGTGGAGTGATCATTTTATTTTTATTGTTTTCTTTACTTCTCTATTTCCTCCCTCATGAGTCTACTTTCCGCATCCATTGAAATCATGGGATCAATGGAGGGATAACCCACTTACGGGTTGATCCAATGGAGTATCAAGGGGATGTATTGGATGTTATTTATCACCTAATTAATGTATAATCACTTCTTTAATTGGGATTTTTATTTGATGATTTTTAAACTCCATCGTCCTTGTTGAATTTAAGGCCACACACTTCAAGTACTAATATGATCCTTTACCTTGAAGTGCTCAAAACTTTGATCCTTAAAGTGTATAGGTGATTAGTATTAGAGGGTGTAGGCATTAAACCAGTAAGTGATGATGTTGTTTTATCTCCTTAAATGAATCCATATCAAATTTAAGAAATTGAAATCATTAAAACGAAAATACGTCTAATCCACCCAGAGCGATAACCTAGGATCAACTCATTCTTTTAAATTGAATCCACTTAAATATATTAGATATATTTAAAACCCATCCAAAATAAATCCAAGTTGGCCACTTAATAGCAAAAAATCCATCCCTTAGGTTGTGTATCTTAGGTATCTTCTTAGGTCTCTGTGGAATCGACAACCCAAGCTACACTACAAGGACCGTTCTACCCTTCTTCTCTTGGGTAAATTTGGGCGTGAACCAATAATTATTAAAGGATAATTTGTATTATATTATCAAAAGAAAATTATAGAGGATAATTTAAAATAAATTATTAAGAAATTGTTATTCTTGAAAGATATTTTATCAAGAACATTCTTTGACCTAAATGATACATTGGTACTTATTTGGGAAAAAGAAAATATCATCTCATGTGATATGTTATTGATAATTCTGTCATTTTCCAGGAGATAGTGTATCATCTGAAGTGGTATTTTATTTCTTTGTGACAAAAATTAGTTTTTTGGGTTCTAGGATACCATTTATGTACCTCAATCATTGACACGATGAAAAATGAATAATTTGATGTTTCATGTTTGATAAAAATAAAACCACACATATATCTTTTATAATTTTGATGTACTATGTTCATTACCTTCTTCTGCTAACATTAAATCTTGTTTTCATGATGATTGTATTTGTTGGAATCTTATTGAACATGCTGCATTTTGACCTCATGTGTGTTCCTATGTATCCCACAAAAAAATTGTTGTGTTTCCATGAGTGATATTAGTATAGATTTTTTTCTTTTTTTAATGTGATCATATTTTGTTGTGTATTTTTGTAATACTCATGTTGATATACTATGCATACTTCTGTGTTTTCCATGTATATGTATTACCATGACATGTTGGTTGTTAGTCGTATTTGGGATAAATGGACCATCATATTCCTTAGTGGTGGATAATTTTTCAACTTAACCATAGATATGTGGGACCTGAGCACATGGTGTAGGTACGAGGATTCCATGGTGTCATGTCGAGGGGGTAACCAAGGATGACTTCATTCCATGTTCCAATCACCATGTGATATCATGGTATATGTGAGTACTAGTTATAATTTTATAGAGGATCTATGTGACATGGTCCATATTAGGGATAAATGAATCCATGTATCACCTCCATAACACATAGAGGACGCTGTACAATGGATTGATTATAACATCCCATGTAAATAAAGAATATTAAAATTTTATATTTATTAATAATTTTAAATTAATTATTAATTTTAATTTAATGGGGATTCTATGTTCGTTGGCGTACCTAATACACAACAACAGGTTTCTTTGAAATCATGCGTTGAACACTAATAATATAATATTGTTATTTTAAATGGTATTTAACACCAAACTGTTTTAATGGAGATAATGAACATAACTAACTATAAAATGATTATATATGCTTGTTAAATGTTTTTACATTTATCTAATAAAATTTAAATGCTTAAAATGTGAATAAATCTAATTTTAAAAATAATTTACTTTAAAATGTTGATTTACCACCAATTGATGGAGAAACCTATTTAAATAAAGTCTTGTTCACTTTTATACGTTATATGTGACAAAATAAAATTCTTCTTTAGAATCGGGACATAAAAATTTACTATGGGTAAAATTTTTGTATTTTCCTGATATAATTCATTTTTTTATGAATAATGAAAAATCCTGTATTTTAATTCAAAAGTGACATTTAATATATTTTAATTATATGGATATATTATCTTTTTAATTGGGTTTAATGTGTAATTATATTATGTTTTTACTATTTAATCCACTTTTGGTCATTGGAATTAATTTTACTTTGAAATTGGATATAAACAAGTTTTAATCTTTTGATAGTTATTGTTTCTTAAAAACACGCTATTTGTTTTCATAACGGGAATTAATTTTAAATTAATTAATGAAACTTATATTTTTTTAATTTGTTAAAATATAAATCATTTTTTAATTTAGAATATCAAATATAGTATAGGCTTAATTTTTGGTAGTTTTCTAAAAACAACAATTTATGATGAATAGTGAAACCACTAAGTAGTAGTTAAAAACTGACATTTTTCATTTGACTGAAATTTTACCACTTCTTTGGATTGAATTTTGAAAATCCAACATGCATGGTTGTTATTGGTATGTAAAATTTGGTTCAATTAGATGAAAATTTTTTGTGGTGAATAGTAACTTTTGACTTTTATTTATCGCAGTTAAATGTAAATACGGTAATTCATGGTAAAAATAATTTTATAATAATAAAAAATTACCTTAACACATGTATAAACCTTATTAGGTGATTCATTGACGACCATGGGCATCTTTGGGTCGATTTTGGGACCCCATGGAGCCACTTGGGAGTGATTATGACACTTCATTTTAATTTACTTAATGTAAAGGCAAAAATGACACAAAAAAATATATTTTAGTAAATTAATTTCTAAATGGGGTTATATAAATTATATTTTAAACTATAAATATTAATTTTAAATTTAAATATATTTCCTACATCATGGTATTTTTTTATAATTATTACACATCATATAAAAAATAATTTAGGACACAAAAAATGATGCTATATTTACCTCATTAATAATTGATTTAAATAAATAAGAGTATATATATTAAAATAATATACAATTCTATTCCAATTATTATTGGATGTTTTTATTTAGACCATGAGTCTTCTTATATTCGACCTTAATGAGTTTTGGACCTTTAGAAATTGAAAATCATTACATAATAAAATATCATTTTCACACTTTCTTAAAGAGCCCCTCCTCCCCCTTATAAAAAGCCCTCACTTATAACTCATTCCTCACACATATCAAGCCCTTTGAATAATCCAAACCCATCCCAAATAATCTCTAAATATCCCTCTCTTCCACTTAGAAGACTTACCTTAGGCCAATGTCACTTCAAGAAGACCTTTTGGTGTAAACCAAAAGGAGTTACCCAAATTAAAGGTAACATTTTCTCTTAACTTGTTTTCTTTTATTTTACTTATACAACCCCTAAATTATTTTTATTCCTTTATTTTATAACAACAAAAGTATCCTTAATATATTAGGATATTTTTTTTAGAATTATTTGATCTACACTTACACACACATACATCTAATGGGTGAAGAACATATTGTTTCTTTGGATGGAGAACTAACGCCTCACAAAATGATGAATGTTCAATTATCTTCTACAACATCATATGATATCCATTATGATGAAAATGTAAATATATATGATATATATTATGTTTATGTTTACTTTATGATTATTTATTTTTAATTTATTACATACCTTTATGGTTTCTATAATGAGTAAATGTGATAATTTAATTGGAGGAAGTGCGGACTACCGCCCCCTCATAGTGATATGACTCGTTCATACCATACGTGGGACATATAAATGATGGAGTTATTGAAATTATATATGATATTATACTTGAATTATAATTTATATATTTATCATTAATATTCATTCAATTAAAATATGAAATAGAAATGAAAGTAGTGTTCATGCGTACGTACGTCTTACCGTCTCCATGAACGGTGCATTTCATTTCTTACATAGAAATGTTATGTACTATTATAAATATATGTATATACTGGATATAAATATGATATCTAAATCATTAATATCATTCTTTATATGATGGCCTTTTGAAAATGTGAACATCTTGTAATTATAAGAAGACCATTTTTGACTCAAGTACCAAATATCGACACAACAAACATTATTAACTTAAATGATTACATAATTTTAATAACATGGTTATAAGTGATATAAAAGGAATAATAAACTTGAAAAAGGTTCTTATGAAATTATAAATAAACTTTAGTTTATTATTCAGGAATAACATGGAACAAACGAGTCAAGTCGGACATGAGGTAAGGGATTTCATATCTCACTTTTAATTCTGTGAGATTTCCATTGTTCGCTGCTTATTTATTTCATGTGGGGTATTGTGTAATACCATTTGATATATATTATCATTATTCTATTTATATACATGGTATTCTATGATTCATTTGGTGGTTAATAAATTTTGGTTACATGATTCGACTGATTACAATGTGGTAAGGGGTTTTCATTTCACATTTTGTTCCTGTGAGATTAATGCTATATTTACATTATTTATTTTTGTGTGGTGAATGTACTACACACGATTGTATTCATTTTTTAATATATATTAATTTATCTTTAATTTAATCTTCATTTTATTATCCTTCTTTCATATGGTGTATGTTTCATATGTTAACAAATTGTTAAGGGAACCTTTCACCCTCCTCTTTTTTAAATACTTCTTTTTTTATGCCTTTTAATTTACATCTTCTAATGGTAGGATATGTTCTTCTATATCCTTAATGATTTAAATTTTATTTCTAAGTGATGAGATTCCCTTTTATCACTCATCAAATTATTTTTTTGTGTTTTAATGAGACGCCGTTAGGCTATCGAATTTCTGTAAGGGAACTTCTTAACCCAAGTTCCTTTATTTGGGTTTATATTCTATTGATTGTTTATGTAATTCTATGATTATGTTTGAAATTAATTTTTATATATTTTCTTGTAATTATATTTTCATTATGTGTACTAATAGTGAATAAACATAATAGATCTATTTTATTTACAAAATGACCTTTGTAAGGGAATTAATATCTAACTCCATTCATTGAGGCATATTTGGATAATATATACCTTCTTCTTTAACATGATTTTTAATAAAAACCTTTGGCCTTTACTTTCATTCAAATGGAATATTTTTTTCTATGAAGTGTTTTACAAAATGACAAGCGGAATGTTTTTAATGTTAGTAGAAACAATTACCTCTTCGCCGACTTAATCATTATTTGGCTTCCTCTATAAGCCTTAATTTTTTCTAAAATAAAAATGAAATCCCTTATTCTGTTTTTTAGTGTTTTGGTATTGAATATGGTTTTTTAAATGGATTGATTATTTCAATATCTTGAAATTATTTATTGTGATTGAAATATAAATGTTATTAGTGAAATTTTTGTATTTGCAATATTTTATGGGTTATGATTTTATAATGGTACAAGGACATTTGACGGGTGGTTATTTGATAAACCAAATGAAGGTTGTTGGAGTGATAACCCATGATGGGTTGTTATGTTATAACCTCCAATGCATTGGGTATGGAAGTCGTCCATATGTCTATTCCATTTTGTGATATGTGTGGAAGTTGACCGTATGGTTATTCCACTTTAGAATGTTTATGTCCCAAGATACCTTTAAATGTTATGTGTTATTTATATGGGTTTTATGGTAATATTTTGTTTACAAATGGGTAATAAATGATATTTTATTCCGCGAAGAGTATTTACTACTTCATAAAGGTGAAATGTATAACTTATGATAAAGTTTTCATGGTTTACTTATTGTTTTAAAAAACAAACAGTTTTATTTCTTTGTGTATCCCTTACTGAGCTTTTTATGCTCATCCCATGTTTTTGAAATGTTTTTAACAAAACAAAAAGTGGAATATGGTCAAGTATGGGATCAAATAAATGTCATACTGTCTAAAACATGGAACTATACATGACTCAATTTTTTCAAGAGTTTTTATTTTGTGAAAAATAGAAAATGAGTAGATGTGTCTACTTGTATTATTAAAGTCCTCATGTATATGTTATGGCCTAATTCTCTAAAAATTTAAACCTGAAAAGATATTCAATGTGAATTATTCGTTTAATTCAATATTATGTAATATTTTATGGCTGTTTTCTTATAGTTGGTATCAGAGGTCGGTTTAGACAACTTTAGGGATTATGAGTTTTCATTAGACACATGGTTAGTCCCTATGTCTATTATTTCCATTAAATCCTTATTTTATAACTTTTTATGATCAAGGTAAGTAAGTTACCAATGGAAGGATGAGGATATCAAATGACATTCCTATCTCTTCCTGATGACTTGCTTGAAATATTTATTGCAAAGTCATGTTTGGATGATTGAGAAACTTTTTCTAACATACAACTCACTTGCAAGTAGTTGTTTGACTTATCAAACACCTCCACTATACCTCGTTATCATCTTTGATCATGGGTTGTATTTAAAAAAATCCCATTTTCACACTACTCTCATATTTTAAAGAAAGGTAAATATTATCAAGGAATTTTTAAATATTTTACAATATCACCAGATATTGAGGCATATTTTGATTTTGAAAAAGGTTCTGAAGAAGATGACCCTTGTACAACCTATTTATATTTTCTTTTACAATATAGTCACTCAACACATACCTATGTTATTTTAAAAGTACCATTAAATGAATGTTTCAACTCAAATTAGGTTTTATAGAAATCATGTTTTATCAGATGTTTTGAAATTATAAGTCATACATGAATATTTTCCAAAACTGTTTTTCTTTGAACACCCATATTACCCATGTTGTACAAGGTGTATTTGGATGGAGGATGAAAATGATTTTGAAGGCTCTTTAAATAATTATTGTAATGCATGGACCTTTTACCTATGAGAAGAAGATGATGGTGAATCCAAATGGACACCATGATCAAGGTATGATGTTCATGATTTTGGAAATCGATTTATTTTATAATATGGTGGTGAAATAAAAAAATGACAATATATATATGATTTTAAGAATTAAGATGTTGAGATCATAATGACTTGGGATGAAAATGAGAGGTATAAGGAAACCATTGAGGTTAAAACATGATAGGGTTATTTTTGAGTTTTATAAAGAGGAAAACCCATAGGATGGGTGACAACCCATCACATCCGGAAAGGCCACAGGAATCAAACCCACAACTGATGTGTGATAAGGGCACATCACCTACAACTGGCCTACTTGAAGTCACTGGTTTGTATGACTTTTTATTTTAGTAAAATGATTTTATGGACAAGAATAATTTGATTTTGAAAACTTATGTTTTATCAAATAAATATACATATTGTAGGAAAATTATTTGGAGATTATGTGATAAAGGTTGTTGTGGAATAAGTTCTCTCTTTGGAGGAATCACTATATTCCTAAGGAAGATAGAATACTATGGGATTTCAATTGTGGAATAATGGTTGAAATTTTAGTTTGGATGAATCAATGTTTTTATTGTGGACATATAATGATTTAGTTTATTTATGAAAATTATTTACCTATGATGGTGAATATGTGATTTGGTTAATTACTTTTCAATATGAGACTTTATGAGTAACTAATGTTATTTGGAGATAAATTTTAGTATTTATCTTAGAAGAATATGTAATTAAATCTTTATGAGATTTTGTTTTCAATATTAGTTTGGATTACTTTTGAATAATTTTATGGACAGTTTTTTATTAAATTGTCTTTGTTGAACTTTGGGAATTTTTTGACAAATATTAGAGATTAAGAGTAATTTTTCATTTTATAATGTATTATCCTTTTTGGGGATTATATTATCTCATACTAACCATTTTGGTTTTATTTTATTTATAACGACATGGGAAATATATAGTTCTTCTTTTGTGGATTATGTGATTCTCTAAAAATTGATTCTTGTGCTTTTTATGTGACCAAGTCCATTTAAATGCTCTTTGTTTGGAGAAAAGATTATTTTTTGATAGAAAAATATTAAATGATGAAACTCTACTTGAAGGTAAGTTTATATACTAATGTTATTATTCTATGTAGTAAATTAATTCCTCAAAATTATGAAAAGGAATGTAAAACAAAAAATTTTGTTGGTTTACGTTTCTTATTGGGTAATCAAAGACCGTTTAACACATCATAATTTTGGGATTTTTTGGTGGTTGACTTTCTCATAATCATGTTTTCTATCACTCTCCATCAGAACTTGACCGTTTTTTCTTTCTTCTATATCCATGTTTCCGTACATGGAATCCTAGTATGGGTTATCTCGGGTGACATTTGTACTTTTCTTTCTTTCTTTTAATTTTATAGTTTTACTGACTAATTTCCGAGGTGGGACATTTAATGAAGTTTCCAAGCCTAGTTTTAATATTGCTAGGAAAAAATTCCCCAAAGGGGGGAAGGATGTAACATCACAAATAAATAAAGAATATGAAAATTTCATATTTATTAATAATTTTAAATTAATTATTAATTTTATTTTAAATGGGATGCTATGTTTGATGGCATACTCGATACACAACAACTAGCTTCTTTGAAATCTTACATTGCACACTAATAATATAATATTATTACTTTAAATGGTAGTTAAAACCTAGCCATTTTAATGTTGGGGCTGAAAATAACTAACTAAAAAATGATTATATATGTTTTTTAAATGTTTTTACATTTATCCAATAAAAGTTAGAGTCATAAAATATGAATAAATCTAATTTTAAGAATAATTTACTTTAAAAGGTTGATTTACCACCTTCAGATGGAGAACCCTCTTTAAATCAAGATTTTTTAACGTTTATATTTTCTATTTTAAAAAATAAAATTATTTTTGTAATCGGGACATCAAAATTCACTTTGGGTAAAATTTTGGTATTTTTCTGATAAAAATCATTTTTTGATGAATAGTGAAAAATACTGTATTTTAATTCAAAACTGCCTTTTAATATAATTTAAATATATGGTTATATTTTATTTTTTAATTGGTTTTAAAGTGTAATTTTATTATGTTTTTACCATTTAATCCAATATAGGTCATTGGAAATAATTTCACTTTGAAATTGGACATAAACAAGTATTAATCTTTTAATAGTTATTATTTCTTAAAAACATGGTATTTGTTTTGATAATGGGAATTAATTTTAAATTAATTAATTCAAATTATATGTTTTTAATTTTGTAAAATAGAAATCATTTTTTAATTTAGAATATCAAATATATCTTGGGCTGAATTTTTGGTAGTTTTCTAGAAAACATCAAATTATGATGAATAGTGAAATCACTAAGTAGTAGTTAAAAACTAACATTTTTCATTTAAATGAAATTTTGACACTTTTTTGGATTAAATTTCAAAACTCCATCATCCATGGTTGTTATTAGTATGTAAAATTTGGTTCAATAAGATAAAAAAAAATTGGGTGAATAGTATCTTTTGACTTTTATTTACTACGGTTAAAGATAAATATGGTAATTCAAGGTAAAAATAATATTATAATAATAAAAAATTACCTTAATACTTGTTCTATCTTTATGGTTTGAGTCATTTACCACCATTATAATATTTTGGTCGATTTTGGGACCCCATGGAGCCACTTGGGAGTGATAATGGCACTATAATTTAATTAACTTAATGTAAAGGCAAAAATGACACAAATAAATATCTTTTAGTGAATTAATTTTTACATGGGGTTATGCAAGTTATATTTTCGACTATAAATATCCATTGTAAAACTAAAAAAATTTCCTACATCATGATATCTTTTTATACATTTTATACATCAAAAAAAATTATTTTTAACACAAAAATGATGCAGCATTTACCCCATTAATAAATGATTTAAATAAATAAGATTATAAATATTTAAATAACATATAAAACATGTCAATTTATTATTGGATGATTTTATTTCGACCATGATCCATATTAAATTCGTCCATAATGAGTTTTGGATCTTTAGAAACAGAAAATCATTATATAATAAAATAATATTTTCACACTTTCCAAAAGAGCCCCTCCCCCCCCCCTTATTAAAATCCCTCACTTCTAACTCATTACTCACACCTCTTATTCCCCTTGTATCATCCATCACCTAGACAAATAACCACCCAATATCCCTATCTTCCACTTAGAATCCTTACCTTAGGCATAAGTCACTTCAATAAGTCCTTTTTGTTTGAAACAAAAAGAACTACCCAAATTAAAGCTAGCAGTTTCTCTTAACTTCTTTTCTTTTATTTTATTTCTAAAACCCATAAACTCTTTTTATTCCTTTATTTTATAACAAAACCAGTATCTCCAATATACCAGGATTTTTTTATGAGATTTATTTTAACTACACTTCCACACACCTCCATCTAATGGGTGAAGAACATACAGTTTCTGTGGATGGAAAACTAACACCTCACAAAACGATGTTTATTCAATTTTCTCCTACCAACTCATATGGTGGCCATTATGATGACACTGCATTTATATATGATATATATTTGGTTTATGTTTTCTTTATTCTTATGTATTTTAAATTTATATCATACCTTTATGGTTTCCTTTATGAGTAAACGCAATAATTTCATTTGAGGAAGTGCGGACTACCGCCCCCTCAATGTGATATGACTCATTCATACCATACGTGGGACATATAAAGGATGGAGTTATTGAAATTATATATGATATTATACTGGAATTATAATATAACTATGTTTAATTATGTTTTCATTCAATTAATTTACGAAATATAAATTAAATTAGTGTTCATGCGTACGTACGGCTTACCATCTCCGTGAATGGTGCATTTCATTTCTTACTTCGAAATGTTATGAAGTATTATTAATAAATGTATATAATGGATATATAGAAGATATATAAATCATGAATATCATTCTGGATATAATAAATATTTGACTATGTGAAGAACTTGTAATTATAAGAAGTCCATTTTTGACTCAAGTGCCAAATATCAACAAAACGAAGGTTATTGACTTAAATGATTGCATAATGTTTATAACATGGTAATAAGTAATATAAAAGGAATAATAAACTTTAAAAAGTTTCTTAATCAATTTTAAATTAACTTTAGTTTATTATTAAAGAAGAACAAGTAACAAACGAGTCACTTCGGACACGAGGTAAGGGATTTCTTATCTCACTTTTAATTCCGTGAGATTTCCATTGTTCGCCACTTATTTATTTCATGTGGTGTATTGTGTGCTGACATAGACATATATTATCATTATTATCTATATATTCATGGTATTCTGTGATTAATTTTGTTATTATCAACTTTTTGTCACATGAATTGATTGATTACAACACGGTAAGGGGTTTTCATCACACTTTTTGTTCCCGTAAGATTCATGCTATATTGCCACTATTTCCTTTTGTGTGGTGTATGTACTACAAATTAATTTATTAATTATGTAATATAAATTAATTTATGGTAAATTAAATCTTCATTTTATGATCCTTCTTTCATTTGGTGAATGTTTCATATGTTACCAAATCGGTAAGGGAACCTTTCACCCGCGTCTTTTTTTAAAGACTTATTTTTGTTATGTCTTTTAATTTACATATTATAATTTTGGGATATGTTCTTCAATATCTTTAATGATGTAAATTTTATTTCCAAGTGATGATATACCCTTTTCTCTCTCATCAAAATATTTTTCTAAATTTTAAGGAGATGTCGTTAGGCTGTCTAATTTCTGTAAGGGAACTTCTTAACCCAAATTCTTTTCTTTGGGTTGGACTTCTACTTCTTGTTTATGTTTTTTTAAGGTTGGGGCCGAAGAATAATTTTAATATTAAAGTAATTAAAAGACCTATTTAATAGGGTAGAGAGAGACCCGTTACATAGCCCTAAGGCCCAGTTGGCATTTATCCCATTACATGGCCCGTAGGCCCATTTTTTAGGCCCAAAGCCCATTCTGTGAATAGTACTCCTACAGTACCCGCCGCTGCTACAGTACTCTACCACTGCTACAGTGCCCTGCCACCGCTACAGTTCCCACCGTTCCCACCGTTTCTATAGTGCCACCGCTGCTACAATACGCTATAGACCTGCTACAGTACCTCTACAGAATGCTACAGTTCTACAACTGTGATGTCGTTGTTTATGTAATTCTATGATTGTGTGTGAAATTAATTTTGATATATTATCTTGTATTTATATTTTATTCATGTGAACTTATATTGAATACATAGAATAGATATATTTTATGTACAAAATGACCTTTGTAAGGGAATTCATCTTAATCTCCTTTCTTTGAGGGATATTTTGATAATATATAACCTTTTTCTTTTACATGGTGCATAATAAAACCCTTTGACTATTACTTTCATTAAAAGGGAAGAATTTTTCTACGAAGTGTTTTACTAAATGACAAACATTATGTTTTTAACGTTTTCGGTGACAAGGACCTATCTGCCACCGTAATAGTTATTTAGCTTCCTCTATAAGCCACAATGTTATAAAAAATGAAAAAGAAATCCATTATTCTGTTTTTGAGTGTTTTGGAATTGAAAATGGTTTTTAAAATAGATTTATTATTTCAATATCTTGAAATTATTTCTTGTGATTGCAAAATAAATGTTATTAGTGAAATATTTATATTTTCAATATTTTATGTGATATGATTTTATAATGGTACATGTACATTTGATGGGTGGATACGTGATAAACCATATGACGGGTGGTTCCCTGATAAACCAGGATTGGTGGTTACATTATAATCTCCAATGCACTGTGTATGGAAGTCTTCCGTATGGATATTCCATTTAGTGATATGTGTGGATGTTGGCCATATGGTTATTCCACTTAAGAATATTTATGTCCCATGTTACCTTTATAAGTTATGTGTTCTTTATATGGGTTTTATGGTAATCTTTTTGTTACAAAAGGATGAGAAATGATATTTATTTAGTGAAGATTATTTACTACTTCATAAAGGTTAAATTTATTACTTATGACAATGTATTCATGGTTTACTTTTTGTTTTGAAAAACAATCAGTTTTCCTTATTTGTGTACCCTTACAGAGCTTTTTATGCTCATCACATGTTTTTGAAATGTGTTTCATAAGATATAAAGTGGAATAGGGTCAAGGATGGGATCAAGGAAATGTCATGTTGTCTAATACATGGAAGTAGACATGACTCTTTTTTTCATGAGTATTTATTTTGTGAAAAAATTAAAACTGAGTAGATGTGTCTACATGTATTATTCAAGTCGTCATGTATTTGTTATGGCCTAATTCTCTAAAACTCTATACATGAAAAGATCCTTAATGTGAATTAATCATTTAATTCATGATTACGTAATGTTTTAAGGTTGGATCCTTATATTGTTTGTTTCCTCCTACACATTCATATTTCTTCTAACATGGAGCTGATGTTGGTACGTCCATGGGTTATAGCATCTTGGTTAGAGTAATACCACTCAATTTTGGATTATTTTTTATTCATATCCTTCATTAATTATCAGTATGGAATAAATAGGCACACATTATCATATTAGGTAAATGACACATTAGTGGTGTCCTTCTCAGTCATGTACTCACACCATAAACTGGATTTCAATGTGCTTGTAGATTTCATGAAAGACCCGTTGTAGGTAAAGGGCCCTATATTGGATGGACGGTCATGTGGAGCATAGAGATAGGGATGACCAAGAATGAAACTGGAGTACCCAACATATATTTTATTTTTAATCTTATTTATTCATTCTAAATAGGATTTCCACTTATTGAAGAATATTTATTTTTATAACATTTTTTTCTATTTTTACATTTCCACAAGCATAATATGATTATTTATTATATTGATTATTTTTTTAGTTGATCATATGACATGATATTGAGGGTATAGGCTCCAACTTAAAGGATCATACCCCTCCTAATAGTCGAAATACTTTTTCATACTGGGATATGTGCTTTAGTTTATTTGGAATTCCAAATCAGACCATGTAGTTTAGGATGGGATTTTACAAAATGGTATCAAATCGAGTTAGAAAAAAACTAAAAAAATTTAATCATGATTTTGGATGGGGCAGGTTAGACATAAGATAAGACCTTGGAACTCGTATAGGCGAACTATGTTAGTGTCTTTCCAACACAATGTTGTGGACCTTCTAATTTTGATAAGAGTAAAACTTATGTTTTGTTTTTACAATGGATTAAACTCACAATGGGAGATGAACATGATGTTTAATGTGATGTAAAATATTTCATTTATGTTCATGAATCATGAATAGGCATGTAGGTTCACATGACATATATATATTTGTTTTTTTGCATCATTATAGTTTATTAATAAAATGATTGGATTTGTGAAATTTGTTTTGGATATTTTGTTATATGTTATATATATGTGTTTCCATGATGTGTGATATATCATTGTTGGCATAAATTTATTGAAATGACCATGTTGTTTTGTTAGTATATTTATGATTCTTTTTACTAACATACATAGATAGAAACTGTGGTTAGTGATTTGAGGGGTATACCTTTTGTTAAGAGTAGACTACTAGGAAATCCCCATTTGAACCCATTGTTAGTTTAGGACCTTTCATGTTCCTAATTCATTCTGTTACTAAAGATTCAACACAAAAAAGTTTTATTTCACCTGAATAAAAACTTTATGATCCCAAGAAAGTCCCTGCACCATATTCAGTGGTGAAATAAGCGGTTCCTTATCAGGCACCACTGGGATCTCTAGTTGAATACATAAGGGATTTCATGCTCCAACATCTTCCAGGAATCTGGAGAACTGGTTGACCACATGATGATGAGGCCTATGTAGAAATCATATATGGTATCTTTGACCTTGTGGAGACAACATAAGATAGGAAGGTGAAATAGGAATCCTTATGATATAGGGTCCAACTAGATGTTGGTGGGGAATTTTGGTACATTCTAGAAAACATGATGGTCTCTACTGGGAGGTTATCAAGGCCTTTATTTCTTGATATATTTTCCCCAAAATGCTAAATATTGATCTAGAACAGAAGTTCATGATGATATATCATGGTTCCATGATAATATAAACATAGTATATTCGTTTTACCGATCATCTATGTTTCGCACCACATTTAGAATCAAAATTAGCTCAAATGGCTTGGATGTTTGAAATCGGTCTTCAACCCAACCATAGATTACAGGTCTGGTGATTTGACCTAGATTAATCCCCATAGGATTAGAGGATGGACCTTACCATTGATATGATTATAGTGGATGCACTAACAACTTTATTTTTACAGCCTTTCAGTACTCATACTGGTGGATCATCCACTATGATTGTGAACACATAATCCGATGGAAGGAAGTGGAATATTAGTAATATGCAGTAGATCAGGGGAATTTAAATGAATTAGATCTTAATCTCTTTTATCCAATCTGGATGTGACCTATAGTTTTGTAACTATGTTATATTTTCACACTACATTCGGGTGTGCATGGTTCCCCAATGCCAATGATGACTATGTGTAAGAATAGAAAACCTATATTAGTTTTTTGACATAATATCATCTATGAAAGGGAGACCAAAACGATGAGTGGTATTGAGCCTCATTAAGGGACATCATCAAAAGATGAAAAAAATAATATGTCAACAGTTCAGGGACATTGTTATAAAGAAGTTACAAGATGTGTTTATGTAGTGGATAATATTCCAAAAAATGTTGGGGAGAGACTGTACACCATTAAAGTTGTGATTCTAATCAATTCCACTCTGTCTACATCTTATTTTAATATTAGTGCATCCAATTCATTCATTTCATGATGTGTAGTTGTAGTAAATGACATACCTTTCATGTTTTCAACTGAGTTACTCTCCCCTGAGACACCTTTGGAATGATAGTGGATTGTCTTCACTGATTCCAAAAGTATCCACTAGTTTCATAGCTTGGATATATGTGGGAATTTCTAATTTAGTAGATTACTTATTTAGATGTAATTCTCATCATGGATTGGATGACCAATTTCTGAAATCAAAGGGATTGTTATCATATATTGGAATATTTTAAATTTCTATTGGGGGAATAGTTATTTTTTACTGGATAGTGGGAATTGGGAGTAGGTAGGGTTAGACTGGACTTGAGAAATCTCAGGACATTGACAACACAGATTGAAGGCTTGGACCTTTCATCATCATCAGTGGAAACTTCCTAATACTTTCTTCCAATCATGTATATTTATAAGGATATCATTCTAGATGACTTCAAAGGACTCCCTTTATATAGTGGAGTTGATATTGAGTTATATATCATACAAGGTGTGAAAAAAAATTAATACCAATATATCTATTTGATCAGACATAGATAAGGATCTCAAGGATATGTTTTATAATAGTGATATAAATGGTTTTTTGGATCCTGTACTTCATCGTGGGGTGGACCTGTTTTATTCTATAAGAACTTGTATGGTAGTATTCAACTATGTTTTGATTATCAAATGATAAAATAGTTGGTAGTAAAGAACCAATATCTGTTTCTCAGTATCAATGATCTCTTTTATTATCTATGATGATCCATGAATTTTCCCATAATTGATCTTCAATCGGTATATCACTACTTGCGAGGTAGAGAGAATGAAATTCTAAAGATAGTTTTTTAGAGCAGATATAGACTGTATAAGTACATGTTAATGTCATTTGGGCCAATGAATAAATCCGTAGTGTTCATGTATCTCATGAATAATATATTCCAACCATTCCTAGACTAATTCATCATAGTATTCATCCAAGATATACTTATAAACATTCCAACACCAAAACAACATGCAAGAAACCTAGAAATTGTCTTGTTTATGCATCGAGCACACATGATTTATTCAAAGCTATCAAAGTTTGACTTCTAGATTTGAGAGGTAAAATTTATGGGACTTATGGCACCTAGGAAAATTTTATATATATACCTAGATAGTTTTAATGAATTCATGCCATGGAATCATCCTCAAAATATGTCTGAGATAAGAAGCATTATAGGTTTAGCAGGATATTACTAATGGTTTATCCAGGACTTCTTCTAACTATTAGAACCCATGCAATCACTCATTATAATGGGAGTGATGTTTTAGTTGTTAGACTAGTGTGAAGATGTTTTCATGGAGCTAAATTCAAGGATGATTATAGCTCTAGTACAGAAACACCATAAGCTTAGGATCAAGTTGGAAGTATACTATGATGCATCAGGCAATCATTTGTGTGAAGTGCTTATGTAGTGAGATAAGGTAGAATCTTATTTTTCCAGTCAGATATGACCTCGTGATAGGAAATACCATACTTGGGACATGGATTTTGTAATTTTCGTCCATGATCTGAAGTGTTGGAGACACTATATCTTTAGTGAAAGATTTATTGTTCATAGAGACAACAAGAGACTTTGTTGTATTATTACAGAGAGGGATCTAAAACTATAGTAGAGGAATTGGGTTGAGTATCTAAATAAACTCAATTTTTAGATGGAGAATGAATATTGTATGGGTAAATTCATTAATTATGATCTTATCCATAAAACATTATATGATCAATAGATTTCATAGAGACGTTCGAAGGATCTGCAATGATTGATGTGCTTATTGGTTGATGGGAGGATCGGTGCATCAGATGATCAAGTATCTATGATGTTGTACCCCATCCATATTATGTATTATCTGGTTGATTAGGTGAATACTATCCCGTATTCAATCCTAGATTCTGTTTTCATGAGGTATTATCTAACTAGTGATGAACAAATACCCAGATGGACTATGGTTGAAAATGATGTGATCATGGAACATGAGAGAGTGGTATTTCCATATTCCATCAAATATGATCTGATGAGAGATTACCATTACTCTATATGGGTAGAAAATCCTGATACAATAAAGATGTACCATGACTTTAGGTGGCAGTTCTGGTGGCCATGGATTAAAAGTTACATTGCGATTTTTGTCTCCTGATGCCTTACCTATCAATGGGTAAAAGCAAAGCACCAACATCCTAGCGGATTATTATTGTAATTTATGATATATATGTGGATGATGGAGGGAATCATGATAGAATTTTTGATGTGGTTATGTAGGACCTCGAGGATTGGTTACATATTCTAGGAGGTTGTCGATTAGTTAATTAATTTTGATAACTTTATACTGATTAGAGAGACACACTCAATGGATGAGCTGGCAAGGCTCTATTTATAAGGTATCATGTTACCTAATGAATTCCCTTTGAGAATAGTATTAGATATAGATTCTTTTTCTATGTCACATTTTTGTTAGGGAATTTAGAAATACCAAGTATCACAGCTAATATTGAGTATCTCTTACCATCCCCAGACTAACAGACAGTCAAAGTAGACTATAAAAATATTATAAGATATGATGCGAGCTTGTATATTTGATTTTATAGAAGTATGGGATTAGAATCTAGACTTTGTTTATTTTTCATAACATAATAGATATCATACATCAATTCATATGGAACATTATGGGTATATTTATGGGATTTCATGTCACTCAACACTTTGTTGGATGAGTCAGGTGAGGAAATGATTGTTTGCGATAATATGGTACAAGGGACCTATAAGATATTTCTGCTAATACAGATGATATTGATCGTAGTTCAAATGATACCTAAGTCATATAATTATTGTAAGAGGACACCTGATGATTTTACTATGGGATATAGGGTTTTCCAAATAGTGAATCTAGGGTTAGGGTACAATTTTCACAAAAATCATGTCAAGTTTTCACCATGTTTTTTTAGAACCTTTTCGATCACTAAGTAGATAAGGGAAGTGGCATACCATCTGGACCTTCATTCTCACTATCAATGTATTCATCACATGTTCCATGTGTCACAACATCAGAGCTACAGTCCTAAACTTGAAAAATCAATTGATTGTGGGGAAATTAAGCTGTAGACATATGCATCTTATAAGGAGTGTCCACATTGGATTATAGCTCAAAGCAGGGAGGTGATTCAAGGAATGATGGTTCCACTAGTTGTGATTCAATAGAAACATAGGGGCATCCAAAAAAATATTGTAGAGTGAATCTGATGTTCAATCTTATTCACCTAAGCTGTTTGAGTAAGAAAATTAGAGTTTCATCTATAGGACGAGAAGTAAATAAAGGGGGAGAATTGTAATAACCTATTTTTTTAAAATGAGAATAAAATATTTATTTTTTGAAAAATTTTAAATCTCATATGTGAAAAAAGTAATTTACCACTTCCAAAATGACACAAAATCATTTAATGGATTTTTCAAAGTTTAAAATCCCATATATCACTGTGCAATATACAATCAAATATTTTCCATTCAAGACACAATGTTAGTGAGTGTTTCCGATGCTCGTAAAGCCTTAATGAATGAAAAATAATAATATTTTATTTATTATATTTAGTGTGCACAATTTAGTCAAAATAGTTGACTAATACCCATATGGGTAATCACATGACCCAAATGGGACAACCGTTAGATCCAAAATATCATTTTTACCCTTATAGGGGCACAATAATCAATGGTTTCTGATGTTTGGAATCCTCACTCATGAGATAAATTTATTAATTAGTATTTTATATAGTATTTTATTGAAAATTATTTAATATCTACCAAACGGTGGACTTACGAGAAATACAAGATCAATATTGGGTCTAGAATAGGGGTTTACCCTTTGTATGGTATTCTTTTATGCACTACATGCATTTGGATATGCCCGAAAATTAAATTAATTTAATTGATATTTATATTAACTAATTAATTAATTTAACTAAATAAATAAAAAATACCAGTGAACTATTCTTTATCCTTTATCTTACGCAAGTTCGTGATTAATGTGCTAGGTATGTTTTTAAACCATTATTATTCACATTTTCTAATGAGAAATTGGTGGCAATGAACTCCGATCAATAATCTAATCACTCCGCATTCATTTGATAAATGATTAACAAATTAAATTGGGTCTTTAATTGTTTTTTTATTTTTCAAAACCAACATGAATTTAGTTGGGTTATAAATATTGGACCCCCTCCTTGAAATCACACCACTCTAACAGAGGATGTCCTTTTAGTGAACTTTGAACAAATTTTTATGGCTGGCTCAATTCTTCATCCTCCTCAAAGGTATGTGCAGCGCCCTTGATGTTCTTCTGTGAATTCAATTTTATTTTTTTATTTTTTTGAGTTGTTAAAAATAGTGGTTTAAATGATTTAAAAAAGAATCATAATTTATATATATATATATAATAATATAAATTTTTAAATGATAAAATTTATATTATTATCCATTTATATAATCACATTATGAAAACTTTATATTTATTATGAAAAGATATATTTCTATATAGGTATATATATATATATTAATAAACTCATAAAAGGATAATTTGATTAAATAATATTATCAATGTGTTTTTGAAATGATAATAGTAAACATTTATCATGTGAAAATTAAAAAAATATATCACAAGTAGTTTCCAAAATAATAATTCAAAATAAATAATTATTATAATATAATTAATAAATATATTAAATGAATAATTATAAATTAACGGCGTAAAATTAGCTAGTCATAATTTATATTATATTATTACATGATATTATTATCATATAATTAAATATCATAAATGTATGTCAAACGATAGTTATAATGGGTAATGTGTAATAATATTATCAAAACTAAAATTATAAAGGATAGTTTAGAATAGTTATCAAAATAAAATTAGAAATGTATAATTTTAGGGTGTGTAAAATATTATTATTATAAATGAATTATTTAATAAAATCATCAAAATATAAATTTAAAAGTATATTTTATAATAAATTATCAATAAATAATTATTATTTAATGATTATATTGTAGCACATGCTTTGAACTAAATGAAAAATTGAAAATTATACAGTAAATAGAATATATCATTACATGTGAAATTTTGATTATAATTATAAAATTATCAAATAGGGAGTGTATCATCTAATTTATTTTTCTATTTCCATGTGAAATAAAATATATATTTTTGATCTAGAAAATCCTTGATATACATTGATCATCGATGTGCCGAAATTGGAATACATTTTTGTGTCACCTTTGATGATAATAAAACTATGAAGTGGTATTCCTGATTTTTGAGGTAGGAAATGCATGCATTACCTTCTTGGGATCACATTTACACTTGTTTCCATGATGGTTGTATTTTTTGGAATCTAATTGACCATGATTGATTGTGATCACATGTGTATGTGAGTATGTATCCCATAAAAACTATTTTCATTCAATGAGTGATAGTACTGTATCTTTTGTACGTGTATGATTATAATCACATGTTTTTTTGTTTATAGTTATAAACTAATGTTGACATACTATTTCTACTTGTGTGTTTTCCCTATATGTGTATTACCTGACCCTATTGTTTGGTAGTTGTATTGAGATAGTTAGACCACCATATTATCTACTGGGGGTGAATGGTTGAATTAATCCATAGAAACATGGTCCCTTAGCATAAGGTGGATGTATGAGGACATAGTCGCATCGTGTTGATGGATTACATAAGGACACCTTGATACCAAATTCCATTCATGATGAGATAACCTGGTCGATGTGAGAACTAGTGGTGAAAAGTTCCACTTGAGGGATATATGATGTTGGGTATCACCTCCACAATACAATGAAGACGTCGTACATGGTTTGTTCTGTTTGTTTCAACTCATTAAGATATCTTCCTATATGAGCCCAAGTAGGTACGCCCAAGGGTTTGGATGCTTGGTTAGAGTATAACCACTCGGTGTTGTAATGAGTTTTCATTTGTTGGGCAAAAATCCCTCAAGGTAACATTGCAGCATTTTTGGGTTGATTGTGTTTGTTGACAAAGCAGGTTTCCATGGAGAATTGTCGAGTTCCCGAGAAGTTGTTGACATTCCATGTTGACAAAGAACTTTGACAAAGGAAAGGACGATCTGGAGGAGGTACAAAAGAGCAGTACAAGGTGGCGCCGTTTTCCAGTGTTTGCCAATTTTTTGGGCCTGAAAATCGCCAATGGAAAATGGAGTGATATGTTGTTGGCAAAGGTTGAGGAGAGAGAAATGAAGGAGGTGTGCGGAAAAATCAAGCGTGGCGCGCAAAACTAGAGGGTTGCGCGAAATCTTGAAGTGTGGCGCGCAAAACAGCGGGTTGCGCGAAATTGTATTTCGCGCAAAAGATGTTTCAAGGCCGAACGCTCGAAAATCGGTAAAGGCATGAGGCGCGCGAAATTTTGGAGGCGTGCGCGGAAAATTGAAGTGGCGCGCGAAATAGCAGATGAAGTATTTCGCGCAAGAGGTGTTACGAGGTCCGAAGCTCGTAAAATGTCAAAGGCATGAGGTGCGCGAAATTATGGAGCAGTGCGCGGAAAATGTTTGTGCGCGGAAGATCAAAGCGGATTACGCGCACAAGGAGGGTTTTTCGCGCGGGGTCGATTTTGCCTATAAATATGAAGTGACCCTCCTCCATCCGAGGAGAGTTCAAGACATAGAAAATACCCGAGCTCTGGTGCGCGAAATTGAAGTTTGAAAGGGTGTTGCGCGTAAACTTGAAGTTTGCGCGTAAAGTCAGATTGCGCGAAAAGCAAAGGCTGCGCAGAAAGTTTGAGTTGGCGCGTAAAAGGAAGGTTGCATGAAAAGTGGATTTCGCGCAAAGGCAGTGAATTGCGCGCAAGGCAGTTTCCAGGCTGCGCGTAAAATTTGAAGGTTGCGCGAAAAAGGAATTTCGCGCAAAGCATAGAAATTGCGCGCAAGGCACCGTAAGGGTTGCGCGTAAAACTTGAGGTTGCCCGGTACATCCGGTGCAAAGTGAGATTCATCTGCGGGTGAAAGTTGGACTTCAACAGAGCATCTACATACAGAAAAAGATGCATTCCTTAATGGAAATGAAGAGACCTACAGGTCTATAAACTGTGAGTGAATCCCTTCCAAGAGCAGTGAGCTTAGGAAGAGGAAGAAGGTGATCCTCTCCACCGGCAGTGAGCCAGAGAGAGAGAAACAGGGAGTGACCCTTGGGAAAGCAGTGAGCTGACCCTAAACATTGTAAAGGCAGTGAGCCTGGGCATAGAAGTGATCTAGCCCGAACATTGTAAACCACAGCTAGTGAAGTTAGTGGATCTTGGTACGAACCGGCAACTTGTCGGCGTATGCTCCTTGGACGTAGCCCTTAGTGGTGAACCAAGTAAAAATCGCTGTGTCTGCCTGGTCGCTTCTCTGCATTGCACTCAAAGCATTATCATCAGATAAACTTGAAAAGAACTGAGCATAGTATACACACAAGAGCAAACAAAGTGACCCTTGTAACAAAGAGGTCAAGATCCAGTGGGGCAGGAAGTATTTTGAAAAGAATATCCATACCCTGATTCACCCCCCCCCCCCCCCCCTCTCAGGGTACATAGGCCCCTATTGGCCCTAACAATTGGTATCAGAGGGACTGGTTGCTTTTATCAGATTTGTTTGCTTCAACTTTGTGTAGTCGATCTGTGTTGTTGAAGATATTGTTTGCGCTTATCTCGGTCTACCATGGGAAAAAGAAAATCTTCAAAGAAGAATCAGAAGTCAGGTGGTATCCCTCAGTGTGGAAGTGTTTTTGGAAAAAGTGTGATTCAAATAAAAGAATCAAATAGCTTACTGAAAGAATCATGTAGTGAACAGAAAAATGATTTGGATAAATCATACAACAAAAATACTTACTCATTCAAAGATGTTGATGGAATGAGTGAAGAACCTGACTTTCCAAGTGACGTTGGAACCACTGACGATGAAGAAGAAGAAATTGAAGGAAGAATTGATATGCGAGCTGAGTTGGAGGCTGCTCTGGAAGAGATAGATGTTTGGAGGGCCAAAACCAAGAAAGCTAACAAAATTGTTCGCGATGCCAAACTCTATATGCAGCAGCAGGAAGAAGAGAAATCTGAGCTGATGGAAGAAATTCAGAAACTTAATTTTTCAACATCAGAGAACTCAGAATCCGTTAGTAAGTATAAGCTGAAGGTTGAAGAACAGAAAAGAGAGATCGATGGCCTGAACAAAAAGGTGGAAGTTGTCCATGGGACTAAAGAATTGGATCAGAAATCCACTGAAGAAATTAATTCTAAAGGCATACAGATCAATGCTCTGGAAACTGAGGTCAACAAGCTAAGAGGCTTAAATCAAAGGCTTATCGATATAGTTACTGACCTAACAAAGAAGAATGATTCTCAAGGTGAGGTATTACAGAAGCTGGCTAAAATGAAAGGAAAACAAAAGGCTGATGATTATGAAGAGAATCAAAAGTCAGATGAAGTACAGAATCTGAAAGCTAGAAATGATGATCTAGCAGCACAGTTGTCTGAAGAAGTTCAGAACAATCGAAGCCTTCAACAAGAGAATGAATCTGTCTCTAAATCTGTTTCTGAGGAAAAATTAAAAGTAGTGAAGAAAAGTGCAATGGTGGAAAAGCTCACACAGGAACTAGAAGATGAGGTGAGTAATGGGAAGCTTCTCAAGAAAGAACTGGATGTCCAACTTGAATCAAGGGAGACGAAGATTAAAAAGTTGGAAGAGGATCTAGAATTAGTAAAGAAGGATGTGGAAAAATCTAATGCTAAAGGAATGCCAAAAATGAAGGATGCCTTACACTTGCTATTTGATCATCCTTCGACAAGTGATGATAAAATGAAGAATAGGTATGCTATTTCTGAAGAGAAACAACAGAATATTTTCTCAGCTCAAAGACCAGCAAGTTTCGGAAAAGCTGGTATCGGATTTGATGAATCCCCTCCCGTGCAAGATAGAAAGAGAGCTATGAACAGTTCTAGATGGGAAAGAAATCCTATAGGTGTTGGAGATAGGCCTAAAAGGACAGATACAAAAAGCAGTGATGACATGTGCTATTTTTGTGGGATTCATGGCCACACATCAAGCTTCTGTTCAGAGGCTCTGGAATACATCTCAGGGTGTGAAAATAGAGACATTACTAAATCTGAGAATAAGAAGAAGCATCATGAGAAATCAGAGAGAGGAGTCTCTCAGAGGAAAGCATATGTTAGATGCTATTACTGCGGAAGAATGGGACACACAATGAGTATGTGTCAGGAAGCTCAGGAGCCCAATATCAAAAGAAGAAATAAAGGGGCATCAACATCTCAGCAGAGAGATGATGAAATGAGGTATGTCTTTGAGGGAAAATGTTTTATATGTTCTCACTATGGGCACATGGCGAGACATTGCAGTAAGAAGAAAGCAGGAAAGGGAAAGGAACAAGAAAAGAGATCTCCACCACAAGAAGTGTACAAGAAAGAAGACTGTACTGGGAGACAAAGTGGTAAGGAGAAGAATAGGCTTAAAGCCTCGGGGAAATCACATGGAGCTGAACGAAAGTTGTATCAGTCACCTCCTCTAGCGTGCTCACAACAACTCTCAAGGAGAGAATGTGAACAAACCTGGAAGATTAAGGGGAGATCTACTCCAGTTGTGATAAAGAAGAGTGAACGTTCAATGGAGGACCCACCACCAATGCAAAATAGGGTGGCGACTCATAAATCTGATAAAAGGCAGATAAGCAAAGAATGCATTGCAAAATTCTCCCCGCAACGAGAAGTGGAAGAAAAAGGCAGATCCCTAAAATGGACAAAGAAGACAGGGAAGATGATAAGAAAGGAGATTCCTGCACCGAGAAACAATCAAGGGAAATGGAATTTCGGTAGAACATCAAAGACCGAATTGTGTACCAGTGGGTCTAAACCCCAGATTGTGAGAAAGGCCAAGTCTGCAGAATCTTCATATCAGAAAAAGGCTCAGAATGTGAGCAAAGAATGCCTAGTCATATGGCCAGAACAGTTGAAGTTGGTCAGGCAGTTGGAGGAAGCAAGAAAGGAGTGTGATGCTCTCAAAGAAAGAATCAAAGGGTTGACCCATCAGGATCAACCATCATCCTCATGTTGAGGATTCTAGAAGAAACCCCTCTTCCTATATATTTAAATTCTATTAACTGATGATTCATGTGTTTCAGGTTTTAGGGAGATACGATCCATGGGGTAGTGGCATCTAAGGATGCGAAGTGGAGAAGTGATTTGCTCTAGAATTTCAATTGATTCAAATCAGGTACTAGAGTTGATGAAGAAAGGGAGCAATAGAGAAAAATAGGAAGTGTTTGTGTTATTAACTCTATCTCTTGTTTCCTACACCGAGTTCCAACTCAGTAGGCTTAGAGATTTGGTTAATGGATCGATGCTGAGTGCCAGATTGGTATAAATGGTGCACGTGGAGAAGAATGATTATGGGTCTCTGCCGTTGGGCCTACCAGATAGAAGTGTTGTGTAACACAGGGGGAGCATTTGATAACAAAATCATATGCCAGATCCGTCAAGGAAATAATTGGATGACCCAGCTCAAGTGTTGTCTATTGAGAGAAGACATACTATGGGAGAAGCAGCAGTGATCAAGCATTTCATGCTTATTTATTTTGATCTAACATTGTGGTATCAGCTGATTGTTTTTCAGGATACCAAGAAGCTGCGAAAAGTAGCTGAAAGAAATGAAGCCACTGAAAAATGAGTCAGTGAACAATTTCCTGACGAAAGTGTTGAGGAAGAAAGCAACACAGGGGGAGAAGAACTGGCTGAGGGTGACTCAAAATAAGATACTGATGATGAGTACAAGGATGTAAAATCCTTATCTACACAAAATATAAAGAATCGAGCTGAAATTGACAGGCAGACTATCATCAGTGATCAGTGAGATCCAGTTCAGACAAAGAGAATGAAATCGCTACAGCAGACATCATCACTATCTCAGGTTGAGTCGAAATGCTTTGCTGATGCAGCTGAAGATGAAAAACCGGGATCATACCATGAATGAAGCGATAGGTCAGAATTGAGAAGAATCAGACCTGGGAAATTGTTTCGAGGCCAGATGATAAAAACATCATCAGGACAAAATGGGTCTATTTAGACAAGATGAACGAAGATGGCACAATGATTCGAAACAAAGCACGACTGGTGTGCAAAGCATACACCCCAAGAGAATGGTACTGAAGGCTATATCAGTATTTGAAGAAGATTGGTTTTCAGTGTGGTGGATTTGATTACAATCTTTATTTCAACAACAATAGTAATCAAAGGATGGTGAGGCTGGTCAAGGAAGAAGACATAATATTTGGAAGATCAGATGAAGCATAGTTACACAAGGCAGGAATGGAACATTCATTTCTGAATCCGAGTATGCCAAGGATGCTTTGAAATGATTTGGAATGGAAAATTCCAAGGAGATGAAGACTCCGGTTTCTACCCGGATGAAATCATCAAAAGATGACAGTGGCAGGGCAGTTAATATCACAGAATACATGCAAATCATTGGAAGTCTGTTGTACTTAACCGCAACAAGGCCTGATATTGTTTTCGCCACATGCCAAGCAGCGAGATATCAGAGTAATCCCAAGGAAAGTCACATGCTTGCAGTGAAAAGAATACTTCGGTATATCAGGGGCACAGTGGACTTCGGCTTGACATACAATGACAAATCTCAGACAGAGTTATTGGGATATATTGATGCAGACTGGGCCGGTTCAGCGGATGATAGGAAACCAACGTCAGGTGGTGCTTTTTATCATAATGGATTGTGTATTTCTTGGCTTAGCAAGAAGCAAGATTGAATTTCATTAAGCACCGCAGAAGCTGAGTACATTACGGCCACTCAAGCATGCACACAGTTATTGTGGATGAAGCAGCAGCTTAAAGATATGGGAGTTGAAGTAAAGTCTCCGATCAGAATCCAGTGCGATAACTCAAGTGCTATAAATCTCAGCAAAAATCCCGTCCGTCACTCTAGGACAAAGCACATTGAGATAAAGTATCATTTTATCAAGGAGAAAGTTGAGCAGGGGATCGTGAAATTGGAGTATGTGCCTACAGAACTACAGGTTGCAGACATTCTGACAAAGGCCTTACCCAAGGAAGCTTTTGAAAGGCATCGACTGGCTCTGGGAGTTCAGTCAATTCCCCACACTTGAAATAGAGTGGATGTGGGCCCCCACCCCCCCTCTCCCCGAGGTATGGTGTGTTTTTCCCTAATGTGCTGATATGTGTTCTCTACTATGTTACAGACTACAAAGGCGCGACCTTTGGGTTCGTTGACAAAGGGGGAGAAAAGTGCTTGAAAAGTGCTTGACAAAGGGGGAGAAAAGTGTTAGTTCAAGAGAGAAAATAGTGCGGAGATTTGATAAATCATAATTGATACGGGGAGAAGCTGACAGGTGGAGCAGCCAGAAAGGGGGAGCAATGAGAAAGGGGGAGAGATTTTTAAATCTGACGATGCTAGAAGTGATCGATCAAATCATAGAAATCACGACAGCTGAGGATCGTGATAAAAGCAGAACAGTGGTGTTGGAATGGTGTGAGACAGTGTCCAGCTATCAACAATTGGTATCAACTTAAGAATTCACCAATTGGTATCAGTGTGGTTCAACAACCGGTTTTTTCTTTTAAGAATTGGTATCAGGGTGGAATCGACAATTGGGGTCTGACATGAAGTGATTCATTGATGAACTTTTCATTCTACTCTTGTTTCTCACGCCGAGCATTGCTCATGTGGGCTTAGAGTACATGTTAAGTGAATCCTTGAACGCTATCATAATCGCAAGAGGCGAATGGTGGTAGCAGCTGGAAGAAGACTCAGTGAGGTATCAAAGTGCAGAAAATATTTCTGAGCAGAGTTGTGAAGAGTTGTCAACAAACCCAAAGGGGGAGATTGTTGGGCAAAAATCCCTCAAGGTAACATTGCAGCATTTTTGGGTTGATTGTGTTTGTTGACAAAGCAGGTTTCCATGGAGAATTGTCGAGTTCCCGAGAAGTTGTTGACATTCCATGTTGACAAAGAACTTTGACAAAGGAAAGGACGATCTGGAGGCGGTACAAAAGAGCAGTACAAGGTGGCGCCGTTTTCCAGTGTTTGCCAATTTTTTGGGCCTGAAAATCGCCAATGGAAAATGGAGTGATATGTTGTTGGCAAAGGTTGAGGAGAGAGAAATGAAGGAGGTGTGCGGAAAAATCAAGCGTGGCGCGCAAAACTAGAGGGTTGCGCGAAATCTTGAAGTGTGGCGCGCAAAACAGCGGGTTGCGCGAAATTGTATTTCGCGCAAAAGATGTTTCAAGGCCGAACGCTCGAAAATCGGTAAAGGCATGAGGCGCGCGAAATTTTGGAGGCGTGCGCGGAAAATTGAAGTGGCGCGCGAAATAGCAGATGAAGTATTTCGCGCAAGAGGTGTTACGAGGTCCGAAGCTCGTAAAATGTCAAAGGCATGAGGTGCGCGAAATTATGGAGCAGTGCGCGGAAAATGTTTGTGCGCGGAAGATCAAAGCGGATTACGCGCACAAGGAGGGTTTTTCGCGCGGGGTCGATTTTGCCTATAAATATGAAGTGACCCTCCTCCATCCGAGGAGAGTTCAAGACATAGAAAATACCCGAGCTCTGGTGCGCGAAATTGAAGTTTGAAAGGGTGTTGCGCGTAAACTTAAAGTTTGCGCGTAAAGTCAGATTGCGCGAAAAGCAAAGGCTGCGCAGAAAGTTTGAGTTGGCGCGTAAAAGGAAGGTTGCACGAAAAGTGGATTTCGCGCAAAGGCAGTGAATTGCGCGCAAGGCAGTTTCCAGGCTGCGCGTAAAATTTGAAGGTTGCGCGAAAAAGGAATTTCGCGCAAAGCATAGAAATTGCGCGCAAGGCACCGTAAGGGTTGCGCGTAAAACTTGAGGTTGCCCGGTACATCCGGTGCAAAGTGAGATTCATCTGCGGGTGAAAGTTGGACTTCAACAGAGCATCTACATACAGAAAAAGATGCATTCCTTAATGGAAATGAAGAGACCTACAGGTCTATAAACTGTGAGTGAATCCCTTCCAAGAGCAGTGAGCTTAGGAAGAGGAAGAAGGTGATCCTCTCCACCGGCAGTGAGCCAGAGAGAGAGAAACAGGGAGTGACCCTTGGGAAAGCAGTGAGCTGACCCTAAACATTGTAAAGGCAGTGAGCCTGGGCATAGAAGTGATCTAGCCCGAACATTGTAAACCACAGCTAGTGAAGTTAGTGGATCTTGGTACGAACCGGCAACTTGTCGGCGTATGCTCCTTGGACGTAGCCCTTAGTGGTGAACCAAGTAAAAATCGCTGTGTCTGCCTGGTCGCTTCTCTGCATTGCACTCAAAGCATTATCATCAGATAAACTTGAAAAGAACTGAGCATAGTATACACACAAGAGCAAACAAAGTGACCCTTGTAACAAAGAGGTCAAGATCCAGTGGGGCAGGAAGTATTTTGAAAAGAATATCCATACCCTGATTCACCCCCCCCCCCCCCCCTCTCAGGGTACATAGGCCCCTATTGGCCCTAACATCATTCGCATCCAACATTTATTATTATTATGGAGTACACATGTATACATAAGAACATTAGGTTTAGGATGAACTTATGGTGTCCTACTGCATCTTATATTCACACCCTAATTGATAATTTTGATTAGCCTATCGAATTCCTAAAATACCTGATGAAGGGAAAGGGCCCTATGGTGGATGGCTGAGAATGTGGAGGATAGAGATAGGGCATACTAGGACAGCTACCAGAGGTCCCTTTAGTTATTTTATTTATCATATGATTTATTTGTTTTAAACAGAATTGATATTTATGGGAGTTACTTTGTTTTTATTACATGAATTTCATAATTACATTTCCACATGTTCACTATAATAATTAATAATATTGATTATAATTGAATATTTATCTTCTTCCATTATATTGATGGCATATTTTCTCCACTGATGATATTAGACCCTGAATGCATGTCAGAATCCTCTTGTGCATGGGGAGACGTGCATGAGGATATGGGGAATTCTGACTCGGACTTGGTAGTTCTGTTCCGTGGGTTACCACACATTACCACATTGGAAAATATTAACTCATATCCACCATAAAATAAGTGTAATAAACCAACCCAAAATACCATCTATACTAATATATGATATGATTCTCTATTACCTCATAGAGAATTCCTATTATCCATGGAAAGGCGACAATAACATTGGAATTGATACATAAAAATTTAGAATGATTTCTCCCTCAATGTATTACAATAAATTGGTAAAATTCGAAAACATCTCTAGATATATTTAAATCAACACAGTCATATCATATTATAATGAAACACTATAAAAATAGAAAGAGAAACATAATAATCAAAAAATACCTCATGCTTTTCCACAACCACCAACCATGCCCCAAGTCACCACCCTAGTTCAATCAAGCCTGAACCCCTTAATGAAGACAATATCACAAACACCTACTATAAAATAATAAAGGACTACAAAAACCCAATGGTATAAGAAGGTTTTGAGGTAATGAACCCAGTTGGATTCAACAAAACAATATATGTTTTTACATTATAATATAATTAAAATATGATAATATTATATTACAAATGAAAGAGTGGGAGGATTAATTTAAAAATGAAGTTAAAAAAATTAAAATAATTTATAAAAAAACCATTAAAACATATCATTTCACCATTTAAGAACTATAAATATTCCAAAAAATATATTTCAAATACATTTCAAAAGATAAAGTCACATAATCATGAAAAATGAAAATATGCAACAAATATGGAAAGAAGAAAAAGAGATAATACAGTAGAGTCAAGGTCCATAATTGCAATAGATGAAGAATGTAAGGAAGATCTGATGCCAAATAGTAACAATGAATGGTATATTTAATCGAGATCAACTCTAGGGATATCCTGGGTACAACCAAGGAATAATATCTAGTCTACATTAGAAATCATAATAAAACTTCAACATGACCAATTTTTGTGATTAAATATAGTATCAGAGGTCTAAATCAAACATGTTCCATGCACAATCAATTTCCTGGATAAATTTCCATATAATGAACCTTTCACATTATCAATAGATCCACAAGAAGGCTGTGAGTATACTAGTGAAATATATATCTATTTTATCTCATATAGCTATCCATGATCCAATGACAAGTCTAAAGAAGGGGTGAGACAAACAAATTTTGAGGATCACAAGAGGATCCTCATTGACAACATCTCAATCTCACCTACCAAACACTATTAATGTAATTAATCCTTTTATCAACCCTAAAAACAATGAAAAATATAATAATCAAACAAGTTTCAATTAATGGATTATCACAATGGATTGTTATCATAATGTTACAACTAGTACATTAATCATAATCAATTACAATTCAAAAACTCATGTACAATTAAATTTTCAAAAGGGTAACAATACCCACTTCCTTTCAGAATTCATCATAAAAATTATAAACATTCCTTCAAAAAAAATTATATGAAATAAACCATTAATAATTCAATGGAAGTGTTATAAATGTTTAAATTTTGAATAAATTTCAAATTATGGGATTACACCACCCTTCCAGGATAACAAATCATTTATTTTAAAAAACCCAGGAATAAAAATTTGAAAACAATATTAAAATCATACAAATGGGTTTCTACATAGTTAAATAAATTCAATAATTTTAAACCATTTATAATACATAAAATAGTTCAATTCATTTTATTAAAATCTATTATGTTCATTTATTAAATAATAACCACACCCAAGTGCCACAATTTCAGTAAACAAATCCTTTAAAATATCTAAAAAACTGAATCAAAATAGACATGGAAATCTTCACATTACGATAACATTATAGATTTCAATATTATAACCGTTAAATTAATTCTATATTCAATTATAAGGGAAATTGGTCAAAGAATATTTTATGATTAATTTAAAAATATATATATAGAGTGAGTTCTATAAGGTAAGAAACCCATAACTATGAATTTTTAATGAAAATAGTGGATTAAAAAATGAAGAAAATTCAATGAAACACCTACATAGAAAGTAAATAATCCAATTGCACTTAATTCGAGAAGTTTTTCCTTTAATGGTGATCATTAGATCTAAGAATACAGTTAATGAATAAGGATAGAGAAGATCCTAAATCTATAATTGCACATATATAAATAAAGATCCAAAAAAACTCCATGAATTCAAAACCTTGTGAAAAATGTAATCAAGAGTATAAGGGACATAAAAGGTTATGAATAAAATAACTCCCCAAAATAAAATATATTCACCTTGATTGATTCTTTGATCCACAAAGATTTGATGTTTTGGGATAAAAATGGCTCTATAGGGCTCCTAAAACCCTAAAGAGCATATTATTATTGAGTGGGAGGAGTTTGGGCTAATTTTAGGTGGGTTTTGGGATTTTAATTACAGTTTGTGTAACCTTAATTATTACATGCATAGTTTGTTGTGCCATGTCAAACATTTAGTTCTAATGATGCACCTTAACCATAAAACGTCGCAGATTTAGGATTTAGACTTTTCTTAACCAGGAACAAACCATAAAACCAGGATGAAAAAAATATTTTTAATCATGTGTAAACCATGGTAAAACTATGAAACCTTGTTTATCCATGTACAAACCATGTGAGAACAATACAATGTTACATAAACCATCAGAATGTGTCTGGTAAAACACCAAAAATAACCTGAAAAGTGATAAAATCATTGTTTACTCAAATCAGTGGGTTAGAACACATAAACAATTAAACATGATGATACAACTTCCCCACCACATGACTTTATATCCCTTCAAGGCTTCCAGTACAAAATATAAAACATGGTGATAGAACCAGAACAACCTCACCAATCATGTGAAGTGAATGGTTGATGGTCTAGATGTGAGACTCACCCAAAGGATAACAATGAATACGGCTCCAAAATCAACACACCAATATCATCACATGCTTATAAAAGAAATAAATATTGTAGATCTATCATATATCTCCCCACCATTAAAATATTCAAAAAAGAGTTGTCACATAAGAAAAGCATGTCCCATAAACCCAAAGAAAATACATCCCCAAATCAATAAGAAGAATGATATAATATAAATAATCAACAATGAAGGTAAATAATCATAAAAGGATTTATACCAAAGATAATTACTCAATAGTGAAAAAGGATTTTAGAATAAAGCATCATGCCATGATGATCTCATCAAATAAAAATTCCATCACAATCGGGATCTTGGTCTTGAAAAATACACAGCATCCTAATCATCCAATTACATTCACACAGTCCACGCAAGTCCAAATAGAAACACGTAAACGGTCTAAAATAGTTCACAATATGTCATCGTAATCTCTTAAGGGAGATCATACAACACATAAAAATTAAGCTCAACCCATCCTGTCAAAATAAGAGGAAATCCATGGAATAATAAACACGAATTAAAGAGAATGAAACCATTATTACATCACAAATCCCAAAAATGACCAAAACCATGTTGAAAAATATATCATAAAAAAGATCCAAAAATATATAGTTTCCAAAAAATAATCCACAAGAATGAAAAATCAAACAATTTCTGCTCCAACATCAGAAATAACAAGTTAGAAACTATAAGATCCTCTACAATGTGAAAATATTCACTTATCTGCCTATAGATAGAGGCATATTATCATGAATCCTTTGTTTCATTACTTTAAGGAGAAAATATTCCAAAATGAAACATCCTTTTTCTACCAAAAAACTTGTATAACCTTTTAAGGTGACCCAAATTTCTACACAGTCTATAAATACTCTTATATTTCGAACACAACTTCATATTTTGACCAGGTTCTCTACAATAGAAACAAATGGTAGTCTTCACCATTTTCCCATGTACAATGGGCTTCCTCAATTGGTAATTTCAAATTTAACCATTCATGTTTTTTTTCTATCTTCACATTAGATGAAAATGCCCTTCCAAGCATATAAAGAATAGTGATCAGCCATTCAATAGGCATGGAAGTTACATAGTCTTTATGATGAAATTTTCTAATATAGGTATCCTTATTGAATTCAATAAAAAAAATTATAAGCAAGAAACATACCGAAAGATAAAACTTATTAGTATACTTAACAACTAGTAAGTCATCTTGAATTAAAATAATGCGATCCAAGACATTCTCCTTCTTTATGTCCTCCTAATACATCCATTGAATGATGACTAACCTGATGAATTCCCATGAAGTTTTTTCATATAGACTAGAGGTATTAAAAAATTCTAAAAAATCTTGGCAAAGTCCCAAAAATATATAGTGGATAGACATTACCTTCATAGATTAAGAATATTTGATAGTTTCAAAGATCACGTCAAACTATTTAGGCAACTACACTACCTCAAGAGACCTTGATTCAACATTATAAGAAGTTAGAAGTCAACTTAGTAATTCAGGGATGGGGTTCACTATTTGGAAAATTTCAATCTTCAATAATTAATATGGGGTGTGGATAGAGTTGTGACATGTGATTCAAATTGTAGAAGATGTAAATAAATTACATGAGTACCGGACCACTGGAAAAAAAATTTATCATTCTTGAAGGTCTATTTGGGTGTCATTTTCGAACATAAAAAAAACATGTATACTAACTCAGGCATAAAATAATACTAAAAATGAGCACAAAACCATTAAAAAAATTGACGACCCATTTTAGTCAAAACATTATTGAATTGAAAATCTACAAGATTTCACAACTTATAAAATATATCTCTTTACATTAAAAATGAAAAATAATTCTCTAAATCAATCATATTTTCATAAACCCTTTACAAGATGTTTTAAATTTTTTCATAGTTTCTTAATCATTAACCCATTTTCCCAATAAAAAATAACATTTTAATTTAAATCCACTAGAAACAAAAAAAAATACTCTTAGTACATATTTTACCACATAGGATAATATTCATTAAAATTTATTTTTCCCAAGAAATCATTTTATAAAATAGAAATTGATGTGCATTGTGTTGCATTTGTTGTCAATGAGGCATGAAGTTGTCCTGGAATGAATGGATGTCAATGAGTCAATATGTGAATGTCAAAGGATGTGATGGTGATGGTGATGAAGGAGAATGGCCATAGTACTAAGATGCATGTCACTTAGGAGATTCACTAAGTGACATAGGAGCTGATGGTTGAAACATTCTCTAAGAACATCTGACGATTGTGGAGCTGTTCTTTAAGTTCATAGAACTTGTATCAACTGGATACAAAGTCACAACATGATTAGAAGACCATGCATTGTACTGACAATGCATGAGGAGTTGAAGAGATCCATCCACAACTTCTAAGTGGATGAAGTGGATTAATAAAGTCCATGCACTATCACTTAGTGCATGAGAATTTGACGAAGTTCCAATTTGATCTCTGATTAAATCAACAAAGAGAATTGAAGAAGTTATTTGATTCAGGAGTTCGGTTGAAGATGAAAAACCTTCAAGAAGTCCCTCCTAAGTATTGAACACATGTGGAAGAGGAGATGAAGAAGATTAAGAAGAAACCGTTTGAAATTCCATTCATAAGTGATGAATACATGTTGAAGATAATGGAGGAATTTCAAAACGAAGAAGAAGAAAGGAAGAAGGATAAATGAGGAAGAAGGCTTGAAGTGGCACTTGGCATTTGGCATGTTTTATATGGAGAAGAACTTTGTATTTCACAAAGTCCTATTCTGTCCCTTTGCCAAAAAATTGGCCAGCCAAGGCACCTTGGGGGGTTCAACCCCAAGGCATGGGCACTAGGGCACCACGCCTGGGGGAACCCCGTGGGGCGAGCCAGGGCGGCAGGGCGCACCCAAGGACACCGCAAGGGTGCCAGGGGCACGCCCGGAGGAGCGCATAGTGGGCGCAGTGCGCCCGTGTGTGTGCATAGTGGGCGCTTGAAGCACGCCCGCGAGGAGCATAGTGGGCGCTTGAAGCGCGCCCGCGAGGACCAGAGTGGGCGCAGAGCGCGCCCGCAGAGAGAACCCGGTGCGGGGCGGCACCGGGAGGGAGGAAGTTCAATTGGGGTGTTGCGGTAGCGGCATGTTATTAAACCGCGGAAAAACAGGAGCTCGTTTCGATGTGGGACGCGGATTTTTCCCGCGGGAGCGATCCTGGCCGCTCGACTCATCGCGCGCCAGATCCGAGCCGCTCATCTAATCCCGCGCGATATCTTCAGATCCAGGCCGCCCGATGCATCTCCATCGCCTGATCCGACGGCCGAGACTTCTTCCTCAACCTCGAGCTCGGCCGAGGCATCTCCCGCGAGCCGCCGCATGAACCAGAGCCTCCCGAACGACTATTTCGAGCTCCCGACCACCTCTGAAGGAAGTAAAGCGTCCATTGAGATCGTCTGGCCACACTGAATACATCCATGCCTTAAAATTGACCTGCATGCACGAAATGGAGAATCTGATGTTCGGCCGAGGCAAACCGAAGGTGCCGAGGCTTCGGTGAGTTCGTGCCTTTGCATGAATTAGGCTTCAACAGAGGCCGTGCATGCGTTAAAAATCGCATGCACGTGAGGAAAAATAAATAGAGAACCCGCGTGAAACAGAGGAGCAAAATAAAGATTTGGAAAGTTTTTAAAGATCCGAAGATCTCGGGATTTCAAGATTTAACACGCGGATGATTCGGGCATCTCTCTGCCTATAAAAGAAGAGCCAGAGGCTCTCATTTTGCTTGCTAAAACGCTGTTGAAAAACCGAGTCCCGCGAAGCCTCTGCCTCGCGAAGTTGAAGCCCCGCGCAAGGTATTTGCGCGGTTGAGTCCCTTTTGTGCACTCCTTGTGCAAAAGAAGTTGGAGGAGACCCTGCGCGCCTCCTTTGCGCGACAGGAAGAACCCCAGCCGCATCTCCTTGCGCGCTTGCGGTTGGCACCCTCACTGCCCGTATACCTGCGTGGCAGGAGGAAGTGCATGCGGGTGTTGCACTTGGGTGCCCCGCGGCCAATGCACACTTGCGCGCTCTTGTGCTCCAAGCACTTGTGCGGCCAGCTACACCCGAGGTGAACTCACACCTTACGCGTCTTGAAGAGGAAGTGAAGTCCTGAGGCCGTGTGTGCTTAACAAAACAAGAGAAAGGCCGTGGCCGTGTGTGTGCTTAAGGAGGAAGACCACACTATTTGTTTGTGTGCAATTCAAGTGAAGGCCGAGGCTTTGCCTCGTGTATGTGCAAAGTGGAGAAGAGCCCAAGGGCCTTAGTGCTTATGTGCTAAACAAGCAGGACCCGAGCCCTTGCACCCTTTGAGTGCAAAGTGAAGAAGAAGAACATACGGGTGTTGTGTGTGCAATTACAAGAAGGTGGCAGTGGGTGTGCACCAAAGAAGACCCGAGGCCTTAGTGAAGTTGTGTGCCAAGTGAAGTGGAATACCACACATTGTGTGTGAAGTGGAAAAGGCCGAGAGGAAGTGTGTGCAAGTGGAAGAGGGCTGTGACCTTGTGTGTGCATACCTTGAAGAACAAACTAAAAGAACACTAAAGTGAGTGTGTGCAACAAGAAGAGGAGAATAGGCCAAGTCTAAAGTGTGTGCAAAGTGAAGAACTTGTGTGTGCTTAACAAGTGAAGTCCGAACCTAGTGTGTGCACTAAAAGTGTGTTCACACTTAGAAGAAGAAAGAAGTGAAAGACCCACACTAAAGTATAACACATTTTTAGTGTGTGAACAATTTGAACATAGTGTGTGAAGATTGTGGAGGAGGTGTGTGCTATAATTGAATACACCCTTTGAGGATTTACTGCACCTAGAAGAAGAACAGGAAAGTGCATGCATGCATGCATGCACGTGCACACGTGAACAAGTCTGAATCAGCTTGTGTGCATTTGAGAAGTCCAAGACCAGGAGATCTTGAAGATATTGTGATGCCATGCATTCAGTGCATGAAGTTGAAGTGAACAGAGACTGAGCCAGACTGAAGTGAAAGATATTGTTTGTCTGAGTTTTCAGCAGATTGAGAAGACCCTGATCACCACAAGTGATCAGAAGAAGAGCAAGGCCAGCAGCCTTTATCCTAGGCTGCTGAAGTTACTTGAAGAACTTAAAGTGAAGAAGTGCTACTCGTGTGACTCGAGGAGCCAAGAGAAGACCCTGTGGGACTCAGGGAGAAGAAGTCTTCAGTGGGATTCTGGAGCAGGCCAGTGGGACTCTGGTAACACTGTGGGACGCAGTATAAAGACCCTCCTGTGGGACTCAGGAGAGATACGGTGGGAAGCTGTATCGACCATTGTAATTCTAACAAGTTATAATGGGAGAATCCATGCTTGGAGAGCATGGCAAGGATGTAGGCCTTTGGTGCCGAACCTTGTAAATCCTTGTGTCCAGTGCCTTTACATTTACTGCATCATTAGTGGAAAGGTGAGAGATACAAGAAGAGTGGATCGAGGCTTTAACCAGCCATAGAGGTTTAATTGATTAAGAATCAATTAGTAAAAAGTTTTAAAGGATCACTGATTCACCCCCTCCCCCTCTCAGTGATTCACACTGATCTGGGCACTTCAATTGGTATCAGAGCGAGGTTACCTCTAAAAGATCCAAGGGAGTCTATATGGAGTGCAGATTTGAGGAAATGAGCGACCAGCCTCAAATGGAGATATCTGCCAAGACTCAGAAAAATAGAAAGAAGAAACAGGCTAAGAAGATGAAGAAAGCCTGTCCTAGCTGTGATGAAGTCGAAACAATGAATGATCTTCAGAGTGCACTCAAATATCTTCAGAAGACAGTTCCCATGGAAGTGGCAAAGTGTATAGCTACAGGCATCCATGATCTTCATGAAGAAAAATCACAGTTAGAAGAAGAAGCCAATGCAATGGAAGATCAACTGGCAAAAAGGGTTGGCATAACCAACACTCTCAGAAAGCTGGTGAATGCCAAGGATGAAACTGTTTCCCTTTGCAATGAAAGATATGAAGATACCTGTGAAGAATTGCAAAGGAGCTCTTCTGAGAAAGAAATATTTTTGATAATGATCAAAGATGTTTTCCATGCACTGGAAAAGAGACACAGAGTTTCAATGGTTGTCAGAGATGCTCAACTTGAAGAAAAAGTCAAAAGGGTGAAGGAGCTTGACAACTCATTGCTTGAAATGAAAAAGGTGCATGAAGACCAGTTAAAGCAGCTGGAAGAGAAATGGGAAGGAAGGCTAAGAACTATTGAGGATGAAAAGAACTCCCTCAATATGAAATGCTTAGAACTGGAGGTGATATTGAAAAATCAGCAATCACCTAAAGCTGAATCCTCCCAGTCAGCTGAAAGAAGACATGTTGCTACTCAAGTATGCTTTGAGCAGGATGATTCTAAGAGAAAGACATCCTCCAATAAAAGTGCAACATCTTCTAGAAAGAAGGTACCATCCATACCATCTTGTACTGATGCTTCTAATTGTGTTTCCACAAAAAGTGCAGGATGGAAGAATAATTCCAAACAAATATGGATGAAGACAGTAAAGAAGCAGAGCTCTCCTGAAACAGCACAACTGGTCAAGAAAAGTATCCAACAATCAGAAGGACTCAAGAGGTCAAGATTTGTGGGTCAATGCTGGTGTTGTAATAAGTATGGGCATTGTGCAAAGGATTGTTGGTACAATCCAATGAATGTCAAAGCACAGAGGAAGCCCATGCCTAGGGGGAGCAAGCCAGAAGGAAAGAAGCAACATCCACAGGTCCAGAGACATCTGTTTACTGCTAACAGATTTGGATTACTTGGCAACATCTGGGATGATTGCAAAAGTGGTCAAATAGATACATGTCAATCTCCAACTGTATCCAGAGCTCAAAAGAAGAAAAGATCACAGAACCTGGCTCAGAGAGATTCCTTGGGAAGCAAGCAGAAGAAAGTGGAAGATGCTCCCAAGAAGAGTTTGAAGAATGAAGAGAAGTCCTTGGAATTGAAATCCAAGAAGGGTGATGCATCCAGAAGGACCACCAAGAAATGCTTCTACTGTGGAAAGAAAGGACACATCATGGACCTTTGTAAAGAAGCCATGAAATTGAATAGAAGCAGACTGGACTCAAACAGACAATCAATCCAGAAGAAGCAGAAGGGATTGATTGAAAATAAGTTGCCTAAGAAAGGTAGCTTAACAGCATCAAAAGAACCATGTAGAATTTCCAAAACTGAGGCCACTCTTCCAAGAGATTTACTAGTTATATGGCCAAATCAGTTGCAACTTTCCAAAGATCTACAAAGAGCTGAAGATGAAGTTCTGGCAATTGCTAAAGCAAAAGGGAAGAAGAAGATTTCACATGAAGATGTTTTGAGAACCACACCAGCACAATCATCAATGAAGATCAAATGTGCAAGTGTGAAGACTGGTGAAAATGGGACATCTCGGTTGAGAGAATCTTCTCAACCTTGTTGTTCACATTGATGAACCAAGGAGGTTCCATCTTATTCCCTAATCACTTGTATATACATGTGCTAACATTGCAGGGAATTGAAGATGATGGTCATTCTCAGCTGGAGGATGGTTTGGACAGAACGGAGTGCACCCCTTGAGGGGGAGCAAATCTGAAGAAGATGATGTTCTAAAATTAATATCATCTTGAGAAAGTGAAGGTATTCCAATCATGCTTTCATCCCTTGTTTCTTAATTGAGTTTATCTTGTCAATTAAGGGGGAGTATGGATTGAAGACAAATGGATGAAAGGGGGAGCTTTATCTTTGCACCTGAACATTCTAATGTGTTTTGTGAAGTATGTGCAGGATTTAGCAATTCATTGTTATATCTGGAAAGAATTTCAACCCCTAAGCATGATCTCACATGTTTACAGTGAATGTGGATAGCTTTGAATTCCTTGGTCATATCACTCTTGTTTTCTACACCGGGTTAGCCCAAGTAGACTTAGAGCTGATTTACTAAAGGTTCTTTGCTAAAGAGAACATGTGACATCATCCCTCTCCTAGTGTTTTTCAAGAAGATACTTTTCAATGGGAGGAAGATTTTTCTGGAAGAGAACCACACCACACCTTTGCATTTGATTGCCAATAAGGGGGAGAAAATATTGGCACACATATTGACCCATTCATATGTGCTGAAGTGGTGTATTGACAACAAATACAAAGGGGGAGATTGAAGTGCATTGTGTTGCATTTGCTGTCAATGAGGCATGAAGTTGTCCTGGAATGAATGGATGTCAATGAGTCAATATGTGAATGTCAAAGGATGTGATGGTGATGGTGATGAAGTAGAATGGCCATAGTACTAAGATTCATGTCACTTAGGAGATTCACTAAGTGACATAGGAGCTGATGGTTGAAACATTCTCTAAGAACATCTGACGATTGTGGAGCTATTCTTTAAGTTCATAGAACTTGTATCAACTGGATACAAAGTCACAACATGATTAGAAGACCATGCATTGTACTGACAATGCATGAGGAGTTGAAGAGATCCATCCACAACTTCTAAGTGGATGAAGTGGATTAATAAAGTCCATGCACTATCACTTAGTGCATGAGAATTTGACGAAGTTCCAATTTGATCTCTGATTAAATCAACAAAGAGAATTGAAGAAGTTATTTGATTCAGGAGTTCGGTTGAAGATGAAAAACCTTCAAGAAGTCCCTCCTAAGTATTGAACACATATGGAAGAGGAGATGAAGAAGATTAAGAAGAAACCGTTTGAAATTCCATTCATAAGTGATGAATACATGTTGAAGATAATGGAGGAATTTCAAAACGAAGAAGAAGAAAGGAAGAAGGATAAATGAGGAAGAAGGCTTGAAGTGGCACTTGGCATTTGGCATGTTTTATATGGAGAAGAACTTTGTATTTCACAAAGTCCTATTCTGTCCCTTTGCCAAAAAATTGGCCAGCCAAGGCACCTTGGGGGGTTCAACCCCAAGGCATGGGCACTAGGGCACCACGCCCGGGGGAACCCCGTGGGGCGAGCCAGGGCGGCAGGGCGCACCCAAGGACACCGCAAGGGCGCCAGGGGCACGCCCGGAGGAGCGCATAGTGGGCGCAGTGCGCCCGTGTGTGTGCATAGTGGGCGCTTGAAGCGCGCCCGCAAGGAGCATAGGGGGCGCTTGAAGCGCGCCCGCGAGGACCAGAGTGGGCGCAGAGCGCGCCCGCAGAGAGAACCCGGTGCGGGGCGGCACCGGGAGGGAGGAAGTTCAATTGGGGTGTTGCGGTAGCGGCATGTTATTAAACCGCGGAAAAACAGGAGCTCGTTTCGATGTGGGACGCGGATTTTTCCCGCGGGAGCGATCCTGGCCGCTCGACTCATCGCGCGCCAGATCCGAGCCGCTCATCTAATCCCGCGCGATATCTTCAGATCCAGGCCGCCCGATGCATCTCCATCGCCTGATCCGACGGCCGAGACTTCGTCCTCAACCTCGAGCTCGGCCGAGGCATCTCCCGCGAGCCGCCGCATGAACCAGAGCCTCCCGAACGACTATTTCGAGCTCCCGACCACCTCTGAAGGAAGTAAAGTGTCCATTGAGATCGTCTGGCCACACTGAATACATCCATGCCTTAAAATTGACCTGCATGCACGAAATGGAGAATCTGATGTTCGGCCGAGGCAAACCGAAGGTGCCGAGGCTTCGGTGAGTTCGTGCCTTTGCATGAATTAGGCTTCAACAGAGGCCGTGCATGCGTTAAAAATCGCATGCACGTGAGGAAAAATAAATAGAGAACCTGCGTGAAACAGAGGAGCAAAATAAAGATTTGGAAAGTTTTTAAAGATCCGAAGATCTCGGGATTTCAAGATTTAACACGCGGATGATTCGGGCATCTCTCTGCCTATAAAAGAAGAGCCAGAGGCTCTCATTTTGCTTGCTGAAACGCTGTTGAAAAACCGAGTCCCGCGAAGCCTCTGCCTCGTGAAGTTGAAGCCCCGCGCAAGGTATTTGCGCGGCTGAGTCCCTTTTGTGCACTCCTTGCGCAAAAGAAGTTGGAGGAGACCTTGCGCGCCTCCTTTGCGCGACAGGAAGAACCCCAGCCGCATCTCCTTGCGCGCTTGCGGTTGGCACCCTCACTGCCCGTATACCTGCGTGGCAGGAGGAAGTGCATGCGGGTGTTGCACTTGGGTGCCCCGCGGCCAATGCACACTTGCGCGCTCTTGTGCTCCAAGCACTTGCGCGGCCAGCTACACCCGAGGTGAACTCACACCTTACGCGTCTTGAAGAGGAAGTGAAGTCCCGAGGCCGTGTGTGCTTAACAAAATAAGAGAAAGGCCGTGGCCGTGTGTGTGCTTAAGGAGGAAGACCACACTATTTGTGTGTGTGCAATTCAAGTGAAGGCCGAGGCTTTGCCTCGTGTATGTGCAAAGTGGAGAAGAGCCCAAGGGCCTTAGTGCTTATGTGCTAAACAAGCAGGACCCGAGCCCTTGCACCCTTTGAGTGCAAAGTGAAGAAGAAGAACATACGGGTGTTGTGTGTGCAATTACAAGAAGGTGGCAGTGGGTGTGCACCAAAGAAGACCCGAGGCCTTAGTGAAGTTGTGTGCCAAGTGAAGTGGAATACCACACATTGTGTGTGAAGTGGAAAAGGCCGAGAGGAAGTGTGTGCAAGTGGAAGAGGGCTGTGACCTTGTGTGTGCATACCTTGAAGAACAAACTAAAAGAACACTAAAGTGAGTGTGTGCAACAAGAAGAGGAGAATAGGCCAAGTCTAAAGTGTGTGCAAAGTGAAGAACTTGTGTGTGCTTAACAAGTGAAGGCCGAACCTAGTGTGTACACTAAAAGTGTGTTCACACTTAGAAGAAGAAAGAAGTGAAAGACCCACACTAAAGTATAACACATTTTTAGTGTGTGAACAATTTGAACATAGTGTGTGAAGATTGTGGAGGAGGTGTGTGCTATAATTGAATACACCCTTTGAGGATTTACTGCACCTAGAAGAAGAACAGGAAAGTGCATGCATGCATGCATGCACGTGCACACGTGAACAAGTCTGAATCAGCTTGTGTGCATTTGAGAAGTCCAAGACCAGGAGATCTTGAAGATATTGTGATGCCATGCATTCAGTGCATGAAGTTGAAGTGAACAGAGACTGAGCCAGACTGAAGTGAAAGATATTGTTTGTCTGAGTTTTCAGCAGATTGAGAATACCCTGATCACCACAAGTGATCAGAAGAAGAGCAAGGCCAGCAGCCTTTATCCCAGGCTGCTGAAGTTACTTGAAGAACTTAAAGTGAAGAAGTGCTACTCGTGTGACTCGAGGAGCCAAGAGAAGACCCTGTGGGACTCAGGGAGAAGAAGTCTTCAGTGGGATTCTGAAGCAGGCCAGTGGGACTCTGGTAACACTGTGGGACGCAGTATAAAGACCCTCCTGTGGGACTCAGGAGAGATACGGTGGGAAGCTGTATCGACCATTGTAATTCTAACAAGTTATAATGGGAGAATCCATGCTTGGAGAGCATGGCAAGGATGTAGGCCTTTGGTGCCGAACCTTGTAAATCCTTGTGTCCAGTGCCTTTACATTTACTGCATCATTCGTGGAAAGGTGAGAGATACAAGAAGAGTGGATCGAGGCTTTAACCAGCCATAGAGGTTTAATTGATTAAGAATCAATTAGTAAAAAGTTTTAAAGGATCACTGATTCACCCCCTCCCCCTCTCAGTGATTCACACTGATCTGGGCACTTCAGAAATTTTATTAAAATAGAAATTATTTATAAATTATGATACCATAACGTGTTTGAAGAAACAATTTATTTTTCACATGGGATTTGTAATATTTAACAATATACTAAATTGGAAACATCTAAACAATATTATGAAACAAATTACATCCATAAACTAAATAAAAATCCTCACCTATGTGAATTAAATTGTATTAAAACAGATAAGGTTTAATGTTTAGAATCATGATAAGAAAATAAAAGTCTTCGTCATATGGTACAGTATACCTCACTTAAATCTAACAACTATTCATGGATTGATTTAGAAATCATTATCATTGATTCCTCATAGTTTAAAAGATTGTGAAAACATGGTTCCATTATAGTCATCATTCCATTATAGTTCAAAAACTCATAATAGATTATCTAAATCGACGATTGAATGATTGGGAATATAAATATATGTTATCATTATAAAACCAATAATTAAAAAACAAATACTAATATCCCAACATACTTAGTAACTCATGTCTCACCATGAAGGGTGTGATGAATCACCCTCTCACCGACTACATATTGAGTCTCGACACATACTTATTTTCCTCTATAAGATGACTCACCCCAAAAAAGATAAGTATTTTTAATGTCATATAAATCACTTTATGGATGGGCCCACCTATTATTCCATTTGAAAAAAAACCAAAATATCATCTAAACAATTTTTGGAGCTGATTCCCAATGAACTTGTAGAGAACTCTGGAAAACTATTGGTTGGTTAAAAACAAATGGGAATCAATACATAGTAGTTGGAAATGATTTCCACCAAAATTATTACATTATAATGTACAATGCATAAACATCATTATATATATATAAAATAATACATATATATCATAGATAGAAAGAGTCACTATGGACACTCAAATAATAACATAACAACCAAGCCCCGCCTCTTGGTGTTCCATGACTACCGACCATGTTCCAAGTCACCAACCCAATGGTTACCCTAGAACGAACCAAAAAAATAAGATGAGAGAATGAAAACCTTCTATATGATAATGAAGGGTAATAAACCTGAAACCATATAACCATGGAGTTAGAAAAAGATAACAAAAGGATTACATGAAATATTCCACACAGTTACATCATAATGTAATTAATATATACTAATATGGGAGTAAAAATGTGAGAGTAGGTTGACTAGCTTAAAAAACTAGTTTACAAATTCAGAATCATTTATAAAACTAAACATCTAAATCATACCATTTCCCAATAAAATAAAGAAACATTTTCTTGAAATGATTTGAAATCCATTTCACAATATAAATTCACATAGTAAAAAATATGAGAATATTCACTTGATATGGTAAGATGAACAAGATCCAATATAATATAGTTCACATGTATAATAGCAATAAATGAATCAAATAAGGAAACTGCAGTTCTAAGTATTGACAAAGAATATTTTCATGCATCTTGATCAAGTATGTGGATGTCATGATTACACCCTATGTTTGATAGTGATACCACAACATAATAAAAAATAAAATTTCAACGTTACCAATGTTGGGATTTCCTCTAGTCTTAGGGGTCTAAGGAAAACTAGTACCACACACATCTTCTTTCCTAGACACAAGTCCCCAACATGATCCTTTCAAATTTCATATGGATCCACTAGAATAGTGTGAGTCCTATAGTTAAGAATATATATAGGTTATATCATTAAACTATATAGCTTCCCATGACTAATAAAAAGAAGGTGTGAGATAAACCATTTTTGAGGATCACATGGGGATCGTTATCAAAAAAATATCACACAAATCCCCAGACCCTCTCAAAGTAAATAATACAACTTTCAACATGATAAATATTTATAAGTATAATTATAAAATAATTTTCTATTATGGCATTATCACATGATAGAATTAACATAACATTAAAATTAGTTTTCCAAGTATCATCAATTTTAATTCAAAATCATTCATAAAATTCAACATTTAAAGGGTGGAAATACCTTCTTCCATTAAAATTTATTCCTAAAATTTCATATGGAACTTTTAAAAATCATTTAATTCAAAGAATACAAAGTTCATTCAAGTTAATAATAATAATTTCCAAAGGTTTTTAATACCTTTCAAAACATGTCTTAAACCCTTTTTCCTTGAAAATAAATCATTTATATCAAATAACCTAAGTATATAAATTCCAAAACAAGTATAAAATAATTTAAAAGGGTTTATTTTTCATTTAATAAATTCCAAATTTTTAAACTATTAATAAAACACAAAATAGTTCAATTCATTTAATTAAAATCATGGATGTTCATTTAATAAATCAAATCCCTATCCGTAGCCCCCATTTTTAACAAAACATATATGAAATCCATTTGAAATTAAATCAAAACAAACATGGACTTTATGAATTCACAATAAGGTTATAGATACAAAAATTTTATACATTCAATTTATTTCATATTCAATTCCATGGGAAAATTATAAAATAATATTTTATTAGTAATTTCAAGGAAAAAAATCATTGAATAAGTGCTACAAATTAATAAACACCTATCTATGAAAATTCCCAAAAATAATGAATTTATAAATAAAGAAAAATAATTAGAACACCTACTTCGGAAATAAGGAATTCAACTATAAATAATCAGATATGTTCTTCGTTCAATAGAAATCATGGAATATGATAAGATAGATCATGAAAGAAGAGTGATGAGATCCTAGATCTACAATTCCACACCAATCAATAAAGATTCATAAAACTCATGGTTATTATAACCATTAGTAAGAAGGAATTTTGAACAGAATAAGATCAAAAATTAAGAAGAAATTAACACACCAAAATAGAATAGATCCACTTTTATTGGAAAATTCATCTGCCGAGATATGATGTTTTGGGAGTATAATTTCATCTAGAGGGCTCCCAAAAACCTAAGGATCAAATTATGATCAAGTATGTGGAGTGTGTGGTTATTTAGGGGGGTTTAGGGATATTAATTAAAATATTACTATATTTAATTATAATGTGCATGGTTTTCTTTTCCATGTTTCATGTTTAGTATTATCCTTGTTTATTTGTCATGCAACTTTTCACACTTAGGTCACACATGAAGTTTAATCAAACACAAACTTTATGACCATTCTACACCCATTGTTTAACCATGTAAAATTCATTCAAAAACTTTGAAAACCATGTTTAGAATTATGTTAAACCAAATGAAAACCATGAAAAAAAATGAAATGTTCCAAAAAACCATCATATAGAGTTCGGTAAAATACTGAAAACAACTTACAAATAGATCTAATCATTGGGTACTCAAATCAATGGATCAAAAAATATTAAAAATAGAAAATTTATGATACAATAATTAAAATAAAATGAAACATTAAATACATTTTATAATTATGAATTCCTCATTAAACACACAATGTTGCAATATATTCACCATGAAAATAAAATAGGGGCTGAATATGGATTATGTCTAATTAAATAAAGAGTTATATGAGAAATCCATTACCTCGGGTCTAGAAATATCATGTATGTTATTTATATCACATATAAAATCATATATCAAATATTTTTTAAAAAAATAAATATTTTCCTAGTTTAATACATTATAAATAATCCATTAAAATCATATATATTAATGAAATTATTAATGACAAAATTAGTTATGTCCATGCCTGGTGTTTTGAGGATACTTGGATGATAATTTCAAAACATCATCAGTGTATTGACCATTGTAAAAGGGTTCATTGTCCATAAATATAAAACATAATAATAATGAAATAATTGAATTGTTAATATATAAATAATTTTTTTCAAACCAACAATGAAATATTGTTTTTAAAAATAAACTATGTTTCAATCAGGGAGATGGTTTGTCATTTTTATGCATTATTAAAATTTCCATTATTCCAAGATTATGATGTAAAGAGGGTAAGTGTTATTTTTTATTTACACAATTACCATAATATCTAAAATATAACAATATTAATAATTTAAATACATATTCATATACATTCCATGTCATGTGGTAATAAAACAATGAATCAAATTGATACACAAGGTTGTAGTCCACAGTTTACAAGAACAATGTTATCATTTTTCAATGGATGGTCTAGTATGAAGGTATATGATATACTAGTTTTACATATTTATTAATATGGAATTGATACAATATATATATGTATATATATTAAATATATCATCAGAGACATTTGTGAGCTGCGACGATGGAATATTAATGACATGTGTTTCCGAGGTTGTAGTTTGATGTATAAATGAACAATGGTCTTATTTCTATTTAGATAAAAGATATGTAGAATAAATATTATTCCATACAAAAAATAACATATATGTATATTATATAGTATTTTTTATATCAATTGTAAAGTCATTACTGAATGTGGAAAATGAAGATGTTAAAAATAATGAGCATGGTGAAGAAGATTACATTGTCTTGTAAAGTACTTACGGAATATCAAATTAAGGACCGTAATTTTTGTCCATAGTTAATAATGATAATATATAATGTGGATAACGATATTGGGGAGATATTTTTCCCAGTTTTTTCAAAACAAAAGTTCATGATTTGTGTGAGGAATTGAGGGAAGGGGTACATTTATAATTGATAAAGAGTATCATTTTTTAAATACCCCAAACTATTCTATATTAGGAAGTCCTTCTCAAGACATGTTACTAAAAAATTGATAAATAATAGATTGGAGGGATGATATGATAAATAAAAAATAATTAAATTTAAAAATAAACATTTTAAAACGTGTGATTTTATTCACCTCTAAGGTTACTTAGTATTTCTAAATTAGTTTTTCAATATAATAACTAATTTTTTACATATTTTACAATACCATATGAACAACATTATATTTAAATTATTAACTTATATTAATTTTAATTACAAAAAATATTGAATAAACTTTATAAAATTAAAACCAATTATCTTGCCGAATTATGTTTAAAATTAATCACACAAATCATGTTGATGAATAACTTTTCTAAATAATTATTTTCCAATAAAAGGAATTTATTATATTAACATTATGAATATAAATAATTATTATATTAATTTAAATTATTATAAATATATTTATTATATATGTATAACTTTAAAATATTTCCATACATGGGATTATTGATTTAAGAGAAAATGATATCCATTACACAATTACAAATATTTTACAGAAAACAATGTTTTTATAAAAAAAAAATTCTTATACCAAAACAATGATAATTTATTTTTAAAATTAAATTAAATAGAATACTTATTAATCAGAGGTCAATGTGTATATTTAAAACCAAATAAAAAATATAATATATCTTTAAAATTAAAATATTTAATGATAAAAAAGTTATTAATTTATAGATATGTAATTTTCCATATTCATGAAAATGTCCTGCATTTCAGAAAAATAAAAAAATTCTCTTTACATTAATTTCATTATTATGACTTCAAAATGTATATTTATTTTTTAATATTCCATTTTTCAAATATTTAAAAATTAATTATAAAATTTATTTCGATAAAAAAGTTATAATAATTTTTTTAAAGAATCATATTTCATGTAAAAAAATATCATTATTAAAATGCTTACTACTTATTTCTCAATAGTATATAAAAAAGTATTATATAATAATATTATACATATTTCATTGGATATTTGATATTATTCATACACATAAATTTATGGGCAATGTTATATTGGTCTTGTTTAAATTTTCATATTTTAATATTATATAATGGTTTATTTAATCACAGTGTTGGAAGTTGAATATTCTATCGAGAAGATATTTCTCTAAAAATCATGGTTTTTTATATTCTACCAACCATAAATAAATTTCAACTTCCCAATTTAATCTTGTACTCTATTGTTAATTTTTTAACAATTGAAAATTTATTTTTGGGAAATAAACATCCTAAAAATGGTTAACAATGTTTCTTCATAAAAAGACGGAATGGGAAACACAACAAACACAACATAACTAGGTTTCCACATAAAAAATCATTTTCATGAAGTTAAAAAATTAATCTTGAATTAATTTCATTTTATGAGGTATTGTTATATTTTTTTTAAGAAATAAGAGACAATCGATTTACTTAAAATGAATAACCATTTTTTTAGATCTTTTAAATGTTATTGAAGGATCCAGTTATAGTATATAATATTTAAATAAGTAAATATTGTTACATGAATAATATAATTTCATCCATTTATCTTTTTCACAAAAACATCACATGTAAATCCAAAGGATGAATATTTAAGAAAACTTTTACTTTTTAAATCACTTAGATTTACATCTAATGGATCACCCAATTGGTTAAAATGATATCAAGATGTTTTTGTTGTCTGGAGACATTTCCTAAAACCAGAAATGGTTTGAACTATAAATGATAATTCCCAATCATTAACACAAATTTATATTAATTCCCAAATACAAGGTTGCACAAATATTATTCCACAACTAAATAATAAAATAACACAAATTACCTTTTCACTAAAGGGTATAACTGTATTCATTCAAAATAATCATTCTTGTGTAATTACATGTTAGTTATAAGGGATAAATACACATCAACCTAATGAATTATTTCAAAAAATATTAATTACTTCCACAAAATTAACAAATATTTAATTCAAAAATAAATTTCATTAAACCTATATTATATTTATCAATATAATTATTTTTTAAAATGAAATTTCATACTGAATAGAAAATCACATAGGCCAGTTGTGGGTCTTTCACCCTTATCCCACAATGAATATGGGTTCAAGCATCGCATCATTTTCAGATACAATGTGTTGTATCCTACCATGTGAGTTGTCCTATTTCTAAAAATATATAAATTTAATTATAATAATATTTCTAAAAATATTTCCAATATCCAAAAAATAACATTAATCATCAATTCCAATTTTAACAAATAACATATTCTACACAATGCATATATTTCTACAAAATGAAATAATCAAAGTTCATAATAATTAACTAAACTATAAAAACGTATCTGATATAATATTTTATCAATCATTTGTTTTTCCATAAAATATCACCTTACTATTAAATCTCTTGTATAGTATATTATTACCTTTCAATATATTCTTAAAAATCCATAAACATAAACTAATACAAAACAATCCTTAGATGTGTTAGGATTTCTTTAACCAACAATCCACTGATAAAAAGAATTCAATAATGTGATTATCAAGCACTGGAACCTAAAACCATAAATACTTACACTTCAATGATTTTCATAAAAAAGGCCATATATATTAATCCTTGAAATAGCTAATTGAATAAGATAAGGAAAATTTATCCCACATATAAGAAATTGAACTGTAAATGGTTCCTTAGGTTAAACATTAATTCTATATTTTTTACCATACTAATACATTTTCTTCACTAATTAGCTACATTTTTTTTTATTTCCCATGTATAAGTAATATTTCAATTCCATTAATTATTATTACATGATAACTCTTTTTACATTTTAGAGATAAAAAATTTTAATTTTCTTTTCATTATCTCCATTACCAAATAAAATTTTGTTAGACAAAATCATTTTCTTGTATGATGTTTTTTTTAAATTTATATATATTATATTTTTAAATAAATAATAATAATTTTGTAATTTTTCATGTTTACAAGGTGACTAATATTTTTCCAATCAGTTTCATTTTAGGGAAACCATAAAATTTCGATTAACATTGGGTTACATAATGTGTTCTGAAAATTCTCATCAATAATTAAACATGATATAGAAAACAATATGATAATTAATTAATATATTTAAGGAGAAAATTAAACTCCTTCTAGGAATAACATATAAATTATATATATATCAATACATATGAGTCTTTATATTTCAACATAGGTCATCCATTATTATTTTTCATGTTTTTTTTATCAGAAATATTTTCTAAAGTAATTAATAATGGATTGTAAAGAGTTTTTGATTTTTCAATGCATATCCCATAGGATTCTCCAACATTTTGTGAACCAAACGTTGATTTGATGAAGGTGGTGAAAATTTAGTCTATCTAAATATTCCATTTTTAATGTTATTACACTTAGGTACAATAATACTAGAGATAAATCCACATAGAATATATATATAGGGATGTAATTTGATATAACTCACTCACTCTCCACAAAACCAACATTTCAATATATTTTTCTATGCATTATTTTATCCTTATAATTATCCCAAGGGTTATTAATAAATATTTTTTTAATATCCCCATAAATTTATAGACCTTTCTATAAATACAAATATATTACCCCAAGCATGTTACACATATTATCACATAATCATTAAAAGAAACATTAATCAAATAAAAACTAAAGATAATGAGCCCAAGTTTATTGTCATTATTCTGTTCATAATACATTTAATGTAAATTAAAATATGGCATATACATTTTTTTATCCAAAATGGACTTTAATGTCTACTTTATCATCTAATACTACATAGGATAACATTATCAATACATTAAAAATGGGTTGAGCTAAAAATACTAATAAGGAAATAAACAAGATAATGAATCATAACATGTCTGTCAATTTTATAACATGATACAAAAAAGACAAGGAATACGAGTAAACACATGGAAAATCATTAAATAAAGGACATTGTATCATGTTTTCATTATAAAATTTATAGTTTTGAAGAAATATATAACATGAAATAACCATGAGTTAAGGATAACATTCGAAAAAATATCACTTTCTAAGAAGAGACCCTCAATAGATTCAAATTATTCCCTAATCATATACATGATGCCTCATGATAATGAATCATTACCAAATTAAATGGATATATTTCTGGTAATAAAAAATCATTACATGTTCATGATCCTATTTTTGATAAAAGAAAAACCATAAAAGGTATAAAAATAATAATTTCCAATTGAAATAAATTATGTTTAATAATATTTTATCATATCATAATAATATGAAATGTCATAATGATGAAATTTGTGAAATGAACATACAGTATGTATTACCCCATCCATTTAAGGGAGAATATTCTTGGTATATAATTAATAGGAATATTTATATAATTTAAAAGTAATTCATATCATAAAAGCTTTATCATTGATGATATTGTTTATAAAATATAACATTTATCACATTAAAATAACTTCCTAAAAATAATAGAATTGTTAATATATTAACTAAAATAATTAATTAATAATAAACATATAATCATATAAATAAATATTGAAATAATTTATTGTTCTTGACACATGAAATATCATTCATGTTGTATATGTGAAAAAACATTCCATTGAAACTATTTTAAAATGGTAAAATGTACCTCATTTAAATAAAGTACAAGATTATTCCTTCCAAACCATATTTTAAAATAACATGAGTGGATAAAAATTATATTAATTAATATTTTGGAAAATGATAATTAACTTCATGAAAATATATCTATAAAACATGGATATTGAATAAAGTGGATTTCTTACTAATGGGAGTAATGAAATAATATTTTCATAAAAACATTTTAGAAATCATTTAATGTACTAAATTACGTAAAATAGTATTATTACGTTAAATATTCATAAATAATAATAGGGGAATAATTTTTTTTGATTTAGTTAAATATAGTAAGAAATTTCTAAAAATAAGACTTAAACATATATAATCTCAAAGAAGGGTGAGATTGTAAGATAAACCCTTTCAATTAGGGTATATTTTTAATAATAACCCCCATGAAATAATTAACATCGAATGAATTAGTAAATTTTGTGGATATATAGAGATTCATTATATATCATAGAATGAGAATTTATATACACTACACAAAAATTTTTGGTGGGGATTATGGAATATGTCTCATTGAATTAAACATGATATCAGAGATCCCTTACCTTGATTCCATATTAATCTTGTATTTACATCATCACATGTAAAATATTGTTATGACAACTGTTTTAATTCCTAAGAACCTTTTTTATAGTTTAATGATTTATAATTAAACCAATTACATAATTTATATTATTTGACTTTTTTATTACTTAATCAGTTTTATAAACATCAAGTGTTTTATGGACTCTTGGTTCATAATTTAAAATAAACAACATTGTGTTGACCATATTAAAATGGGTCATTATTCTATCATCTACACATTAATAATATTTTTATAATTATCATTTTTAAAGATAAATTATTATTTTAAAAATATCCATGTAATATTGTAATAAAAAATATACAACGATACAATAATGGAGATGATAGGTCATCCATACTCATGAGTACCATTTTAATATTTCATTAATCATTTATGAAATAAGTAATGTTTTATTTTTTATTTCCCAAATAATAAAAATGTCATAAATATATTATTATTTATTTATGTACACATATATATACCATCCATATGATGATGTAATAAAAAAAGAATCACAACACTAAAAAGTGAGGTAGTCTTTCATACACATGAATGATGCTTTTATTTTTCAATGGATGTTAAGGTATAATGGTATGTGATATGTTACATTTATATAATTTATAATATGACAAGAATATCACATATATAAACTTAATCTATCATCAATAATTTATGTGATGGTTAATGATTGAAAACGAATTATATTAGATCACGAGGGGGTAGTCCACTATAAACATTAAATATGATTTAATTTCCCATTTAATAAAGGATGTGATGAAAAAATATCATACAATTAATAATAAAATATAATTATATTTATATAATGGTATTATTATAATGTACTTCTAAATATATAATTGAATGTGCAAAAAAACAAGTAAAAAAGGTGCTCAGTCAAGATGACTATATTCTAATAAATGAAAATTCTTTGGATCCCCAATCATGGAAAATATATTTGGTATATTTTGAAGAAAAAGCTACATAATGTTGATATAAATATTATAGAGTGATTTTATAATGGGTTTGTAGATATATAGTTCTTCAAATGATTCAATAAGTGATGGTAGGTGGTGACCTATTTCAACTGAGTGTGAGGGAATGTTTTTAGATTCCCAAAACCATTCTATAATTTAATGTCACTCTAAACACATGTGTATACACTTGGGTTTTCATAAAAGGTGGTCATATATTTTTATTATAACTACTTTTTATGGATTAATTTGTTTTCCCAATGTGATCATGGGTGTACTAAGGGTTTTTAAGGCATGTTCGGAGACTGGAACCCAACATTTTTAGAAATCAAGGATGGCCACACATCTAGTAGAAATTATTTAGTACACGCCACATAGTTTTTCAAATCATGTGGGAAATAGAATGTGGGATTCAAGATTCAACATTATTTGAAGAAACCATATAGACAGGGGTACATGACCATTCAAATGCCTCATTAGTTTTTGATAGAGCCTAAGTTACAGTTTTCAAATTGATCAAAAAACTATATGCACTAACAAATCTAGGTTATATCTTCATACGGGAAAGGGGGAACCTTTGGCCCATAGTTTGGTCAATGGTGCATCAAAATTCTATTTCCTAATGTTTTTGGGGGAAATTACCAAATTTCTATTAAAAACATTTAAAACCTAAAACACATTTACATCATTCTCTATTAGATAACATCCTACCATTAGGATATCATTTTATTATGATATCATATTATTTTCTCCCATTTCATCTTCCAAACACCGAATTAAACACCATTGGTCTCATTGTGTTCATAATAGGGAGTACTCCAATAATATTGTGTCTTTATTCATTTTCCATGGAACCTGATAATGTATTTTGGTGTGAGATAATATTAACATTTCCCATGAACATCATGCATTATTATTATTTTCTTTATATGTATACCAAATTAGAGGTCATTACTAGACAAGTTCTCTAATATTGAAGTAATGTAGTGGTCTATATCATTCCCTCAAGTGTTAGAGTTTTTAAATCATATTTAACATTGTTCAATGTTCAAAAAATTCAACCAGTGCCCCTCTAATTGATTAAATGGTTGATTTGATTGCTTTTGGAAATGTTTATGTTTCCCATATATACTTCTGAGTTATATGGAGGTGTTTGACCCATCTTTTCAATCCATGGGGTGTTACTTTTCCATTTTTATTCTATTATCCAACTTTTGTGGGATGTGTGAGTAATCCATGTTAGAGGAAGAAAATTAATAATTAAACTAAATTGAATTGAATTTTTAATATATTTGTTTCCTCATTATCAATGTGATAAAAATTATGTGAATTAGTTTAATTATTTAAATTTGAATTCATTATGAGTTGGTTTGTCTCATGGAATGAGATTTTTTCGACCATATGAATTGAAAATGGGATTAAATGGCATAGATGGAATAAATGGAATATTGACTCCATTAGAACCCAAGGATCTTTTTCACATAGATATTTATTTCAATAGCAGATGCCTTGGATGAGATTCGTCATTGGGTTCTAGTTCTGTTGGATGGTTTGGTAATTGTTTCCCTTAAGATCTAGAATTCGTGGACTTGAATTTGACATGTTATATTGGAATGATCTTTGGAGTCCACCCAATTCTTACATAGTTTCTATCAATATTCTCCTCGGACTCAATGTGGTTTCCATGGTACTCTCTATAATAGATTGGGTTGTTCATTGTATGAAACATCTAATTTTACATCATGATTCTAGAAAATGTTTGATCAGTTGAACATCGTGGACATGGTGAATATCATGGAATTTATTATAGATAGCCTCATCATGGGTATCAGATTAAAATTTCTATATGGATTGTACTTAAAAAAATATGTTTTACTACTTACCTTGTTTTTGGGATCTTAACTTTTGTTTCCATGGTTCCATGGATGGATTAACAATATCATTTTATATGTTTTACTTATTCTATGGGAAAATCACCGATGTTGTTATCAAGTATTCAATATACCATGAAACTACTATATCATGTGTTTTACACCAATAATTTTTCATAGTCATCATTCATGGTGTCCTATTGAGTGTTATCTCACACACTATTAGATCCATTGTTGGGTACCCAAATAGGATATATTGATACTAGTAGGGATATGGTCTTGTTACCACATTAATATGCTTGATATGTTCTATACATAGGAACAGGGGAGGATGGGACTGTGATATTCTCATGATTTTTGCTTAGATAGTAGTTTTTTTATTACATGGAATTTGGACACATGTATTATTGTGATTCTTATATACATCTATTGGATTCTTTGTGGAAACATGACATGATACATCATTTTATATGAGATTACTTTTTTTATTATTATTTATATTCCTATATTAGATGTTTACCATCTATGTGATTTAAAATCTAGTGTTTGTTTTGACCAAAATTATTATTCCACTATTTTAAAATCTGATACGACATTGTAACTACCCCATTAATAGACCATTGTTCCATTCTACTAGTCTGATGTCTTCACCGTTCATCCAGATGAACATGTGTATATGTTACCCACAATCATAATACATCAAATTGTGGTGTTTGGGTCAGGATGTTACAATGTTGTATTAGAGATCTTTAGATTAGGGATTTTCTATTTTTTGACAACATACATGATATTATCAAGGTAATTATATTTTTTTTACATGTTATATCTTGGAGTTGTTATCCCATGTAAAAAATAAAATCCCAATAGCCACAGGTATACAATGTTTTTTTTTTCATTTTGACTATTATAGTTGATTTGATTCCACCATTGGGTGGTGCACTTGAATTTTGATGTTATTATTGAAATTATTGAGGGTTATATTTTACCATTTACAAATTAGATAAGGGTATCCATCTCATTATTCATTTTAGTCACTATGGGGGATTCATGTGACATTTCATATAGGTTTCATTCAATGACTATATGAATTTGGGATATATTCCACGTGTGATATATTTTGATATACCTTCAATTTTGATGGATGAATTTTTTCAAATAATTGACATACATATTAGGTATATAATTTTATTATCGTAACCCAAGTTCTTTTCACATACATAAGATAGATTAGACGCCCTAATGAATCCACTATGGTATGTTGAGCATTTGACCATTAGTCTCATGGAATAGAATGTGTTATGATGTGGATTATGTGAAAACAAGATTTTGGTTCTTGAGGTGTATGTGACCTTATGAAACATAAGTGGTAGTATATTATATTAAACCATTGAAATAAAAATATAATATAAATGTGATAAAAATAGAATTTAACTTTATAAAATATATATCTTGGCCTAGACCCAACATTAGAGAGAGTAGTATGAAGATTCATTAGTGATTCCACAAATATTCATTTTTACCCATCACCAGCATTACGAATATAAAGAGTGGGGTACAACATGGGTATATGGACGTTTTGTCCAAACCTATATTTTTTAAACTATGAAGTTATTGTTATTATTTCCTCCTAAAATGATACTTTATTAGGAAATAGAATAGTTCTACATAGAATAAATAATACATCCCTTTTATCTTTTGAAAGAGATTCCATTGATATGTCAATCATATCAGGTTGACAATTTTTGTTTCCGATGGAAAAAACAACCAATGGTTTACTAATCAAAAAAATGTTTTCAAAAGGTAGTATCTCTTTAGGTATTGTGATCTATGATTCCTAATAACTCACATTGGTCATGTGGATGGGAAAAATGTCTCATCACACCCTTTTGAGGATAATTATTACCTACACTGGGACCCTCATATAGATTTAAGATTTCTTCATGAATCATTTATAAATTCCCTAGTATTATATGGTTACCAACTAGTTATCATTAAATCATTAATAAGCATGGTATTTAGAATCGTCTTTATTTATTTGGGGTTCTTCATTTGTGGAAATATTTGTGTGTATCCAAAAACATTCATCGATTGCATCCTCTTATCAACTAATTAGAGATTCCTTGGTCATTATTAAGACGATTCATGTTTTATTGCCACAAAATGGGGAAATATATGGTTTATTATCATCTAGATATACTAAGGTTATTCTATATTTTACCTTCATCCATGGATACATGAGTTGTTTTGATGTGGGGATCTAATCAATATAATGGTATTCCAAAGTTTCCTCATGAATGAAATCAAATACCATTTAGTTCGTTGATTGTTAAGGGTGAACATAAAACCATTTAAGGTCATGTGATGAGGACCAAACCATACCATTTAACATCACATGGAAATAATGTCTTGGAGGAATATTACAAGTGAATTTTTTGTGATGGATATATACTAAATAAGGAAAAGTAACATGGAATCTATTTTTATTTCCATGTTGAATTAAACTATGATAGGAATAATTCCCATGAGAGAAGAGGGATGATTTACGGTGGTAGGATTGGACCTCAGGGAGGCTTCCAATGTATTCTATTTTGATGGTAATAAAATTCCATGTAGTTTGGCATGTCTCATAGTGTATTATTTCCCTTTGATCCAATTAATATGGTGTTAATTCATGAAAATGATGCTGTTATAAAAGTAACCATGAGAAATTTTTTATTGAAGTTGTATTGGGGTCTTAACTAGAGGATTACTCCTCTGGATGATTCCTAGATTAAGTGAATTATGATTGGGGGTTACTTTTATGAAGGATTCCATGTGAGATCAGACCTAGGTAGGATTCCAACAAATCATAGTTAAAAGGAATCTGAGTTCTCCAAGTTCAATCCATGGAATGTATTGTGTGGGTTTCATGATCACCATTAACCCCTATTCCTACTATAGTAATGCTCAATGTGAGAAACAAGATTAATTGGATGATATATGGATGCACATGATCTACTTTTTCCTAATGGATGAGTGCTTGAAATGCTAGGGTCATACTCTAGGAGAGGATTCCCTTGTTCTAGTTGGTTTTTATTCATATGGAGGATTCCCTTTTACCTGTTGGGGATTATTACTAAAAATGATTTTCTTTTATATGTTGGGTATTATTCCTATGTTGGATTACATTTTGAGGTTTTTTGGGGGATTACTCTTAATGAGGATACTTATTTGAGGCTTGGTTGGGACTTATATTCAAGTAGGATTCCCATTTTAGGATTATTTGGGGATTATTCTTAAGTAGGATTCACATTTACCAATGTGCATTATTTCTATGGAGAATCCCCATTTGAGGTTTCGTTGGGGTTTAATCATATAAAGGATTCTCATGTACCATCCATGGATTATTCCAAAGGAGGATTCCATTTTAATGTTGGGTTGATTATTACTCATATGGATGATTCACATGTGAGGTTTGTTTGGCCATTACTCATAAAGAGGATTCCAAAGTGTGATTCGATTGGGGAATACTTCTATGGAAGATTCCCAATTGATGTTTGGTTGGGGATTACTACTAAAGATGATGCCAATTTGAGGTTTTTTGTATATTACTACTAATGGAGATTCCCATTGAGAATTGGTTGGGGATTAATCATAATGAATATATCCATTGAACATTGTTTGTGTCTTACTACTAAGAAGGATTCCAAATTGGGGTTTGTTTGGGGAAAAATCTTGAGGTGGTTGTCCATTCGGGTTTTTTGGGGGTTTCTACTAAGGATGATACCCATTTGGGATTTAATTGAGGCTTACTATTAAGGAGGATACCCATATGGGGTTAGGTTGTAGATTACTCTTAAGGGGGATTCACATTTGGGGTGTGGTTTGGGATTAAACATATGGAGGATTCCAACAGGGTTCATCCTAGAATATGAGTTTGGTGATGAGAATTCCATAGTTTCTTGAGGAGTGTATTGACTCTTTGTACTCCAGAAATCCAATAGGAGTATATTAACTTGTAAAATGGGAAAGGAAGTAAGAGGAATATTTTGACTTAATTCATATTTAGGGAGTGTGGAGGATTATCTCAAATTATGGTATTCCGTATGTGGATATAAATTATATATATAACGTAGCCCAAAATTTCATTGACCTGGATCAAAAAGTTCATTATGTGACTCTGCATTTTTTTAGGGGTAGTGACGAAAGCAAAGGTATTGGGGCCCATTATTGAAACACAGAGATGTTTTGGGGGCATAAACCACATAGTATAGACCATAAAGGTTGGCAGGTGGGTCGCTAATGTATGGTTCTCCCAACTGGGTCACACTGGGGGCTCACCCAGGTTATTTTTGTATGTGGGTCACCCAGGTATATTACATAGGTGGGTCGCACAAGGGTGTCACTATGGTGGGCTACATTGGTAGGTTTCCCAGGTAGGTCACACAAGTGGTTAACCTAGGTTGGTTTCCCAAGTGGGTCCCATAGGTGGGATTCCTAGGTTGGACGTGTAGGTGGGGCACTATGGTATGGGTCACCCAAGTACAAGGTTGGGGGTCACACTATAGTGAGGTAGGGCCATGCAGAATCATACATGTAGGGATACACTACAAGGGACAAATAGATGTACAGCAAGAGACCTCCCTTTTTGTTCCCCATATAGTAGTTAGACCATCCTTTAGAAATTTTAGGTAGAGTGGTTTATTTATAGACCCATGGGATGGAATGTGGACATGAAAATTCACAGAGGGGCCATCGTATAGTGGCCAATGCTGATGGACCTACATGGATGGACTGCACGGTGACACAGATTCCTTTATAAATTTTTTCCATATTTTGACAACCATATCCATTAATCTATATGTCTATTTGGTCTCTATGAATAGTAAAATAAAATCTCTCAAAGATATATATACATCTTATCCTGGTGAATACACAAAATATTATGAAAATAAATGTGTAAGAATAATTTGGATGTGTCATAAACTTTTTTACCAGTGATCTAGGGAATCCACATCTAACTCCTTGAGGTGGGGGACATTACATTTATCGCTCATTATAGAGAATTCCATTGGAACTTGGAAATATATCTTGAATCTTATTTCAACTTATAGATTTAACTATAAATTCTATCATCATTTTTTTTCTTAGTGTGGGTCACATCATGAATTTTATTGAAACGTGCATGAAACACATTTGGTGGTGTCAAAAAATTACACCCCCTTAGAATTTGATTAGTTTGGAAGGAAAAAATATTATTTTAAGGTAATTATATGTCACTATAAAACATTCCAACATCATTTCAAGGGTTTTATATCTACTTCATGTGTAGAGTGATGATATATTTTTATTAAATGGTCCTTTCATGAATAGTTTGATTGTTGCTAGGAAACCCCAACAAACAATGTCCCTTTTATGTCACCACCAAATTTTTTCCCAAACTCAATATAAAGGGGACCGTGCAGGTGATAAATTTCTTTTACATAGACTATCCCTTTTGGGATTTCAAATGAAATTTTTATGTGCCCTTTATCATTTCATTGCTCGATCCTTCCAAAACCACACAATGTTGAGGTCCAGTGAGGTGAGAGTAAACATTTTTTCAAAGTTCCCTTTGCAGGTTTTCAATATGGTGAGTACTGAATCTCAATTTATAGAACATTAAATCCATGCATGTTATACTATGAATAATATGTTTTTATTATGAATACCTTTGACCATAATTCTTAATATATTGACCAAAACAAGGCTTGTGGGAGAAGAATGTTCAAACATTATTTAGATATCTAGTGGGAAATCATAGGACAATATTTTATGTTTCCCAAATCTAAAATAAGATATTAGGGAATAGAGGATATCTATCTAGAGGAAGATGTTTCAAATGTTTGAGAATCCCATTGTGAGGGTTGTTCTATGCAAGGACAACTAGGACATGTACTAAATAGTGCAATAGCAAAAACCATAGGAAGAAAGACCTGTTATGTGTGAGACATATGCAAGGCCAGCTTGGGGATATACTTTATATTTAGAAAAATGAGTTATCGTGAATTATGATATTCTATTAGTTAATTTCAAAGATTATGATTATGATTTTTCATGACCGTGTTGGGTTTTTTTCAAAGGATAGTGTTTGATAATTAAGAGAATGTCTGTAATCGTACAAGAAAATATTGGGAAACCGGTCCTACATGATTTTGGGTCGAGTGAAGATATGTACATTTTAAATGGTCAATGTTTGTGGGTATGGGCCTTTTTTGACATAGGTAAATGTGTCAGGTAGTTTAATTTCATATGATTGGGACATTGGGTGTGTATTTTTACATTGTACCATGGAGACATTATTTGATGCAATTTAATGTCATATTATAAGGACATTATGTTGTGTAGTTTTAAATCATATAATAATGAAATTATGGTTTGTAGTTTAATTTCACCACTCATGTACATTATGATTTGTAGTTTAATGTTAAAAGAAAGAACATTATGCCATCCAATTGAATGGAATACCAAAAGAACATTATGATGTCTAGTTAAATTTCATACATCAAGGACATTATGATGTGTTGTTTAAAGTCATACTACATGTAAATTACGCTATTTAGTTTAATGTCATACTGAAAAGTCATTATGGGGATATAATTTAATGTAATGTTTTCTAGAAATGTGCTACCATATTCATATGTGGTATGGGGAATACTGTAATTTGTGATTGGGAATTCCCATATCCAAGAAATGGTATGGGGAAAAGGGATTATGTAATTAGTTGATGTCTCTCTAATGGAAGACGTTTCTTCTTCTTGACAAACCAGTTATGGGGCTATTTTATTCAATGAAAACTACTGCACATACTGAATAGTAAAATAGTGGCATCATATGGATGAAAATCTTGTTATGAGGGAGACTTATGTAGGGCCAAATGTGGTGCATACAACATTGTACAGAAAATGAGTTATCAAGAATTGAGATATTATATCAATAAATGCGGATGAATGTTTATGGAGATTTTGATATCCCCTATCATAGATTTTGTTTTTTGTAGAAATTTCCTTGAATAAAGATGGTGCATTTCAAGTCAGGATTTCCAATGAATTAGTGAAATGGGAAATATACATGTTTCTGACCCAAACACTTGAAATATGGTGTTTGTTGTTTTAGGTTATACGAATAGGACTATAGAATTAAAGAAATTATAGGGATTCATCTTCATTCATACCAATATTGTTTCAGTATGCATTAACCACATGAAAGTGGTAATTGTAATCGATGTTCTTTTGGACTATAATATAGAGAGAGAATATGGGAAAGACATTTTGGATAACCATATACTAGTTCAAATCATGGTATTCAGCATTTTTTCTTCAATGCTCATGAGGAAAAAAGTGGTTTCTCCCATGCGAAATGTTACCATTGGTTGAAAAAACAATAATTGGGGATATTTTATACCAGGACAACTAGGGTTCATACATCATAGTAGAAGAGTGGTGTCTTTTTCATAATAATCCCATGATGAGGGTCATTTTAGTTATGTATGAGTAGGGCATATACTAAATAGTCAAAAAAGAAGCCTTCGAGTATCAAAAATTGTATCACCAGGAGCTGAGGAAAGAATATGATGATCTAAAAGTGTATATGATTAGGTGTACGACCCATGAAATGGGAATTGTACAAATAAAAAAAGTAGAATTCGGATGAATATCAGCCATGTTATTGGAGTCCCTTTCATAGATCATACTCATATACACAAGAATAAAATCTCTTTTTCTTGAACATATGACCATGATGAGGAGGACTTGATTTAAAATCTCATACACTGATCACTGTTTTCATGAAAAATAGGATCCATTTTTTCATTACCACATGACTTGGACTAGGACATATGTCCTAGTGACCACTAAATATCTAAATGGGATGAGAATAATAATTTAAATAATTGCATGGGTATGATGTATTTTAAATTCATGTAATATATAAATTTTCAATGAAGTTTAATGTTATGAAGTAAGGAAAAAAGGAGTCTTAATGTGAAGAGAAATGAGACATAGTGTCCTGATAAGGGCATAAGGACCATGTGTCATTATGTATCTTGTTGGAGGAAGAATCAATCCACACGTATTTCTGAAATAATTCTCTCTCGCCCATATTGATGTCATGAGTGGATGAAAATTAGAGTTTTTTATGAGTTATTTCAGAGGGTGAGAATTCATATTGATTCATATCATGCACATCTGAATCATATATGGTAGAATGAGATTATTTCCCATATTGGGTTGTGGATAGACCCATGATTAAATATTTGGATTTCACTAGGTATCCCATACGGGAGATAATATTGAAACACATAGTTATTGAAGGAAAATATAGCTTATTGTCATGAAATGAGGACATGGGTTATTCTGACATGAAAATAAATATTGTAGATGAACCGGGTTTTAGAAATGTGGTTTCACTACGTATTTCTTGGGGGAAATAATCAAGAAACATGTAGTTCTTAAGGAGATCATGTAGTTAATATTCTTTCAATTAAGACATTTGGTGTGTCATTTATGGTCTTACAGCCAATCCATGATAACCCCAATGTAGATTGATATTCCATACTTATGCAGGTAAACTATTTTACCATATGTCAAATTCCCACATAATCCATGATTGGTGTAAGAAACAAGGGATGAAAAAAATTTCTTCCATAACACAACGAAATCAAAAGTAATGGATAACGTCATTTTGATTATCTAGATGATGTTACAGGAGATATGATCGATGCATGACTTCATATCTTATTAGGATGAAAATCATGCCATACATAGTTATTTAGGGATCTCTCAACTTGATGTCATGTGACAACGACATTGACATACCTCCTTGAAAATGGGTAATGAGGCTAGACCTAAGGATAAAAATGTTGGGATTTGATACATATCTTATAATGATAGGAATCATTCCATACATAGTTTATGATTTAACATGTAGTTTGACATATTTTTTGTTGGACTCCCTATTCTTTAATCATGTTGTAATGATCACAAATCCTATACATTCTGTAAATCATGTTAATCCTGTTTAATTTGACTCAAATCAGGTGTAATGATGGTTGGTTTCATTATGTTTTAAATAAACCTATCCTAGATCTTAATTGATATGTTTTAATATTGTAAAATATTTTTAATTTGTGTAATAATGGACTTCCTCGATAAATTACTATGTCCAATCCATTCTATGAATTTCACTCTTTAAGTCTATATACAGATATTTAGCTAAGTTTGAGGAACTAGGAGTCTACCACCGGTTATGTTTTTCTGGCAAAGGACCCAGATGCCGTGAACCAAACGCTATGACCCAAACACCATTACCAGACACCATGACCCATAAACTATGACTAGACAACGGGACCCATACACCGTGACCCAAACCCTGTGACCAGACATAGCATTTGTGCTACCGGTTCCAGATGTCTTTTCAACTATGCCATCATAACACTCTCACCTATCAAATACAATGAAAAAGAAACCATTTCATAGAGACCCCATTTACAAGTGAAACTGTTTCTAGAAAAACTATGACACCGTTCTTTAATTTGTTTTTTTATTTTCAATTTAATTTCTAACAGTCATATTTGAGTCTTTTAAATACACTGACATAATTAATATTTCTTTCTAGACATGTCCTCGAACAGTACGAGGTATGAGGTTTAGAGTACATGCATCCTATCTACTCCAACACATTAACTCCAAGAGTAAAAATAGAAGTTTGGCCCAAAAACAAGGGTCACACGATAACAAAGAAGCACGATAATTATTGAGAAAAGAACTGGCCCATGAAACTCAATACATATGATGAACACCCAAAGAATTCTCAAATCCATGAAGATGGGATACCACAGATCAGAGTCAAGAACATATTTGTAATACCAACACCACGAATAACATGAGCAAGATTTAACTGGAAACCAGAGCATCAGACATGTGATAATATGTTTCTTGCATGAGAACCTGATTCTTATATTTGGTTCATCCTAGATGTTCAGGGCTGCATAGACAAACACTCTGAGCACTTCTAACCTTATTTCATCATCTTTTCTATATTGTGTGTGGTTTTTATCTTGTGAGCAGTGTCTATCTATCTGTATAAAAACACACTCTATCTTCATCCTTAAACTATAGTATACAAGATATCCTTCCTCTCACATCTTTTTAAACCTGTTTATTCACAAAAATAAGTGTGGAATTGGTTCCTCTGTGACTTGGTATTTTATACCCACAAAGAACTGTGGAGGTGGTCGTGTGACCTAGATAGTCTTGTGAACTGTTGTTTAACAAGGTCTAGGGTGGGGGTCATGTTAATTAATATAAAATTTTTGATGGTAGGTGATCACCAAGTGGAGTGGATTATATCTCACCTTGAGACTAAACCACCAGTTTTATATCTGCTATGTTGTTTAATTTAGTTTTCTCAGTTTTATTGTACAATTCTGAAATCACTAAATTTAATTTGATATTTAATATTGTAATGATTTTATAATTTTTTAGCCTTATTAGAATATATTAAAAAGTATATTAATAACTAATATTAATATTACTTAGAATTAATCAATTTTTTGAGATGTTATTTAAATAGTCAAACTTCCAAAACTGTATTACATTGATTAACTAGGGTGTTATAACATTTATTGGCAAACCATTTATGAATAAATTTCAAACAAAATTTCTTATAGATACTCATTTCACCCCCCCCCCCCCTCTCTTGATTTCTCTACGCTGACCAACATTTGGTATTAGACGTTTTTTATTCCTGTTAGACTCTATTTTTTACCCTATTCAACTATGATTTTTGTTTTACTTTAATGATCTGTAGATTTATATTAATTCTAAATTTATATTACTTTCAATGTATTTAATTATTATGGATAGTATACAATAAGTTGTTGCAACTAACAGACCACCATTTTTTAATGGAACTAATTATTCCCAATGGATAGTCAAAATGAAATATCATTTAGAAAGTATGTGTTTTGAAATTGGGTCTTCAATTATTGATGAGTATATGATTCTTGATACAAATAGAATCACATGGGATGACAGAACCATGACTACATACAATAAATACTGAAAATCCATGAATTCTTAATATTTCTCCATAAGAGATGAGGAATTTAAAAGAATGACTGCATGTAAAACTGCCCGTGAAATTTTGGATAATTTGTCTGTTACACATGAAGGAACTTCTAGTGTAAATGAAAAGAGACTTAATTAATATACTATTAAATATGATAACATTAAAATGAAACATGATGGTTCTATTTCTGACATGTATCATAGGTTTAATGAAATTTTCGACACAATGATTTCTCTTGGAGGCGATGTTACTGCCATAGAACAAATTATGAGGATTCTCAGTTACCTACCTGATAGATGGGGAGGAACCTCAGTCTCTATTAGAGAGTCATGTAACATATGTATGTTACCTATAAAATAACTCATTGGGAAAGTAATTATGTATGAATATTATTTGAATGTCAACAAGGAATTGGTGGATGAACCCAAATGAAAATTTGTTTCATTTATGACCACCACCTCTATACACGAAGAGAAGAAAAAAATTGAAATCATTTTTAGAAATTTATAGCAATGAAGAATCATCACTTGACAATGATGAGGAGATGGATCAATTAGATAAATGTTTAAAGATATTTTATAGGAATAATAAACTTTTTAGAATGCAAAACATCATGGGATGAAATGATAAAAAATGAAGACATAAGAAAGATTGTAAAAGAAGTTACAAGTCTGATGGGATAATATGCTATAAATGTATGCGAAAAGGCATATAAAGGATGGCTTTCCCAAGCTCAAGTACAAAAATAAATATGAGTAAAATGATAGAAATTATAAAAATTCAATGAAGTAAACATGAAGTGCTTTTGAGGACAGTTCATGGGAATCAGAATAATCACATGATGAATAGGCTAACATAGCCAAAATGTGTTTTTTGAAAAACACATATGAGGTAACACTAGAATATCCTTTACACAATTCTTATTATTCTGGAGGTGATATTGATTTTGAAAATATTTCTAATAAAGAAATGTTTGAGTACTGTAATATACATTAAGAGACATGTAATGGACTAAAATATAAATACAAATCTTTGTAGAAACATCATGCTCTTACCTCAATTGTGAAAACAAAACATACTATAGAAAGGGAGAAAATGCTAAATTACTCAAAGATAAAAATGAACTAAAGGTATATAATGAGAAATTATAAAAGGACCTTGAAAGGTTTACTAATGGTAAAGATACATTGGTACAAATGCTAGGTAAACAGATTGCTCCTAAATATATTATTGGCATTTTCTATCAACCTGGTAAATGAAATTTTGGAAGAACAAATTTTTTTCTAATTCTAAGACATATAACATTACTCCTAGTTCTCATAAAACATTCATCTAGTTCAAATTATGATTCAATCTCTACTATTTCCAAAAAAAATTGACAAAATAGTGTTTATTTTTCATGCACCATAAATAATGCATATAGGAAACCTATGAGGCAGATATGGGTTTCTAAAGAAAAAGTCACTTATATTACTGGACCCAAACAAATATTGCAATCAAAGTTTATTTTTAGTTGACTATTTTGTAGTAAATCTACTTAAAGAGCTCCTATAAAAGATTATGGTACTTGGAAAGTGGGTGTTCAAGACACATGAAAGGGACTATTCATGCTTCAAGAACATAATAAAAATTGATGGTGGACATGTCACCTTTGGTGAAAATTCCAAAGTCAAAATCATTATCCTTGACCAAATTGGTAACTTTAACCCATTTTTAATTTCCAAATTTCTTTTTTGATGATGGATTAAAATATAATATGCTTTGTATTTCACAACTATGTGATGAGGGATTTCATGTTAAATGTTAAAATTATGCTCACAATTTTTTTTATTCCAAAAATTAATTGGTGTTTTCTATATTAATAAATGAAAATATATACTCTATTAACATAGATTCTTTAGTCTATAAAAATGCTTCATGTTTATGTTTATTTCACAAAGAAACTTGGCATTGGCCTATGAGACTAAAACATTATAATATTCACTCTCTTAAAAATCTAACTTGATAAATCACAGTCAAAGACCTACCCAATCATGAGTTTCCAAATGATAACGTCTGTAATCCTTGTCAAAAGGGAAAAACAAAAAATTTCATTCAATCCAAAGAAATAAGGGTCAACATCTCAACCTCTTGAACTAGTTCACATGTATTGGTTTGGACACTCTGGAGTTTCTAGTTTGAATGGGAAGAACTATGTTTATGTTCTTGTAGATGACTTTTCTCATTATACTTGGACATTCTTTTTGGATCACTAAAGTAAATCCTCCTCTCATTTTCCTAATATTCTAAAAATATAATAAATATTAGTGGAAATATAATTAATTGCATAAGAAGTGATCATGACCGTGAGTTTAAAAATCAATAGTTTAAATCATTTTGTTCTCAAAATGGATATAGTCATAATTTCTCTGCCCCTAGAACACCTCAACCGAATATAGTTGTAGAAAGATAAAAAAGAACCTTTCAAGAGATTGCTATAACCATGCTTAGTGAAAATTACTTGCCAATTTATTTTCGGGCTGAAGCTGTAAATACAACATGGTATATTATTAATAATGTGTTAATTAGACCTATTCTTAAAAGAAATTCATATGAGTTAATGATCAAAAGAAAACCCAAAGATGGATATTTAATTTTTTTTTTTTTTGCAAAGTATATATCCTTAATACTAATTTCAATCTAGAAAAAATTGAATCCATGAGTGATGAAGGAATATTTATATGATATTAAATATTTTGTAAAGACAGTAGAGTGTTTAATAAAACAACTAAATGTGTGGAAGAATCTATCCATGTAAAATTTGATGAAATAGTTCCACATGAGCCTAAAACCACAATAGAGAACCTGGAGGATTATGTATCTAATCTGAAAAACAATTCAAAATCCACTAACCATATTATAATGGAATCTATGATAACTTCCAGTTCAGTAAATTCTTTATATTTAAGTCAAAATGAGCCTCAACCTGTTGAAATATCTGAAATCAATATTACTTCTTTTTCTAGAGCAGTTAGAAGTCTTAAGAACCATCCTTTAGATTTAGTTGTTGTAGATTTAGATAATGGAACTAAAAATAGAGCTTCTCTTAGAAATTAGGTTGAACATCAAATCTTCTTGTAAGATCTTGATCTTAAAAACATTAATGATTCTATCAATGATTAATTTTCAGTGATGTCTATGAAAGAAAAACTTAATCAGTTTGAAATGAAGAAAGTTTGGAAACTTGTTGACAGACCCAAAGACACATTTACCATATCCACTAAGTGGGTGTTTAGAAATTAAGTAGATGAAGCTAGTAACATAATTATAAACAAGGGTAGTCTAGTTTCGCAATGCAATAGTCAAGAAGAAGGAATTGACTACGAATAAACCTTTTCACCAGAAGCTAGACTTGAGCCATCATAATTATGTTGTCTTATGTTGCACATCTATATTTCAAACTATATCAAATGGGTGTTAAGAGTGCATTCCTAAAAGGTTATATAAAAGAGGATAGCTTTGTTGAGAAACCCCTTGGTTTTACAAATCCTAACTTTTAAAATCATGTTTTAAACTCTCAAAATCTTTATATAGTTTAAAACAATATCTAAGATAATAGTAGGATAGATTAAGTAACTTTCTTATTTCCAATGGTTTTATAAAAGGAATAGCTGATCCTACCATTTTTATAAAACAATTTTCCAATGATGTTTTAGTAGTTCAAATTTATTTAGATGAAATTATCTTTGTGTCTTTAAGAAATTGTTTATGTATTGAATTTTCCAAAACAATGCAAAAAGAATTTGAAATGAGATTTATGGTTGAACTAAAATTATTTCATGGGTTTAAAATCTATCAAAATAATGATGGTGTCATTTTAAATCAAATAATATATACTTGAGATCTTCTAAAATGTTTCGGCTTTGATAAAACTAAAAGTAGTGACACACTAATGAGTACTACTTCTATGTTGGATATTGATGAAGATAGAAAATATGTTGATCAAACCACTTACATAGGAGTGATTGGAAGTTAAATATATTTAAATTCTAGCTAACCTAACATTATGTTTAGTGTATGTATTTGTTCTTGTTTTCAAGTAAACCCTATGGAATCACATTTAAATGATGTTAAGATAATTTTCAAATACATAAAGCATACGCCCAATATAGGAAAATTCTATTACAGATGTCAATAATTTGAGTTAGTTAGTTATTATGACACTGAATTCGGTGGTTGTAAGTTAGATAGAAAAAGAACCTATGGAACATGTATCTTTTTAAGCAATTCACTAGTATCATGGCGTAGTAAAAAAAACCATGTTGCATTATTAACTGTGAAGCACAGTACATAGTTGTTGGTAGTTTTTGTGAAAAAATTATGTGGATTAAAGAAACATTACTAGATTATGGATATCAATTCAGACATTTACCTACAAATTGTGACAATATAAGTACTATTAACATCTCAAAAAATCATGTTTCACACTCTAGGACAAAACATATTGATGCAAGACATCACTTTTTTAATAGATCATTATCAAAAAGGTTATATCGCTTTGGAATTAATTGGAATCGAATATCATCATGCAGATATATTCACCAAAACATTAAATTTTTAATGAATAGATTACATTATACATTAATTGGTAATGATAAATAATAAGTAGTAAGTGTACTTTTTCAGAACTTCTTATTTCAAAGTTTATTGTTTCACTTGTCACTGTCTTTAGATTACTGTCTAACTCCAACAGTTCTTTCAGTTTATTGTCTTAAAAGTTTATGTTTTATGTTTATGGTCTCACAGTTACTATCTCTCGGTTACATTCTAGAACTTACTGCTTCAAACAATACGTTCGCACAATTTTGATTTCACACAGTTACGGTCTCACCATGAAATCCAGTTATGGTCTCACAAGGAAAGCCAGTTCGGGTCTCACTGTGAAATCTAATACTGATCTCACTGAAACATATTGTTACATTATCACTGTAAATATTCATTATCTCTTTATTTACATATTATAATTTGTATCATGGTAATTAATATTTTATTCTTTTACTTTCCCATGATTTTTATTTTGCGACACATGATATCCCTAAATGATAAAAAAGAAAGATGTTTCACTCCTTTATTCACTTGAGCTATATTCTCTCATACCATAACCACTTATTCAACCTTTATCTCACTCTAGAACCTTATTTTAATTCCATGATTGAAACTAACATTGTCATCAACTCTTAAGAAGCGAGGATAAAATAAGAAGATGAAAATATAACCGAAGTTAGCTCCCGAAGGTCCGATGAATTCAAACCTGGTGAACAGAATAGTGGTACCTGAAATGGATATTTTCCATAAGTGTATTCTTTCAAGTATGTCTTTATTATTGAAAGTAATCATAAAGAAAGGGTGGATCGATTGTTTTAAAAATGAGGATAATCAAATTTACATGAAGCGAGTTATATAGTTTTATTAGTTCGTTCAATTATCTTTTGATACAGAAGATGGTTTTTGTTCAGATAAACTGGACCAATGGGAAAAGATGTACATTTTCTTCAATTTTATGGGTAACATGGATATGGATACATCATGGGTGTTTTTTTGTGGACTACCATAGAGGTCATCCACCTCCAAGTGAGATATTTTTTTTGGAAGAAGCCTTGTGAAGCTTAACTAGGAATAAAATAAAGAGAAGAGATATAGCTGACGAGTAAGATGGGGAAACCAAAATTTTGTTTAAATTTATTCATAATCCGAATAGCCCCAGAAAAGGAAATTTTTATACACCCAATTGTAATGATGTATTTTTGATACATCTTATGAAGAATGGACACAAGATCAACTTATGCAATCATGTTATACTTCATATGTGTGAGTTTATAAATACATCCTCCAAGTCAACTCTCCTATTATAATAATGATTAATATCATCTATGCTTCATGCAAAAGGGTAGGTTGGACCAGATGAAGAAGTCATTAAGGACTATGAATTTTTATTTCAAAAGTTATTTTCAAGAGAATGAAAATAAGTTGGAATCCCTGTAGAAAAGCTTGGATGGAAGACAATTATAGGTTCTATGAAAAGATCAACCCAGTTGAGAATTATTTAAGACCTAAGGACATTCCTAATCCTAGTTTGGAAATAGATTAAATTGTTGACTAATATAATGAGCAATTAGAAGAAGAGATTGTTGCACATATAGGAAAAAATATCCTTGATTAGGAAGATAGTGAACCTACTCCTCATGAATTAAATGAGATGGAAATACATGTTCCTGAAGAGATTGTTGATCTGGAAGAAAATCCTACTACTAATGAAGAATATGTTGTTGTTGAAATATAAAATGTTGTTCTGGATGAACATTAAGAAGAAGATCTGTCTTTTGAGAAAGAAGCTTCTTTTGAGGAACACATAGAAGAACAAGTTGTTCATGAGATTGTCCCTTCTGTTGAAGAGATAATGGAAAATCAATTCAATTTTCTGGAAATGAAAGAGTTGAGGCTATTGAGGATGAAATCCTAGAATTAGATCAAGGATCTAAATCTCTTAGTCTTGAAATAGATGTAGGTGTTGAGGGGGAGCAGCACCCGAATATGGAAAGTGTTTATGTGCCAAATCTGGTTGATCCAATATCTGTGGATACATGGTATAAAATATGTAGATATTTTGATATGTATGATTCCAATGAAGCCCCAGATAAATGTATTAATCTATCTATCATGTTTTAGTTGAAACTGGTATCTGCTCATGAAGTTTTCTCTGCCTTGGAACCTGAGCCTCTCTCAACTTCTATCCATGGACCGTCATAAGAACCATCCTCCTTGGTGACTAAGGATGATTTTAAAGAATTTGGAGTTACCCTATTGGCTGGGGTTGAAAGGTTCGTGAATATTAAACCTACTCCTAAGACACACATGAATGAAAGATATGCTGCACTATTGTTAGAGAAGATTATTCGGCAGATTCAGCCAAATATTCTTCCAGAAATTCATGAAGTAAGAGTTGAGAAAAAACTATTAAGTGATGATGTGAAGTATCTTAGAGTTATTATTAACGATATGCAGAGAGTTATGAACTCTAGACCAGAACCTATTGCTCATCCTATTGAAGATTTTAGTGGTTAGATATGATAGGATGTAGACTACCTAATTCATCCTAAACTAACTTACTTATCTGACAAAGATGATGAATGAAACAAGAAAATTGTTCATGAAATGCGTGAGGTTGTTATTGGTATTAACAAGTGGGATGAGGTGTATAAGGGTTGTCACCATAATGATCTAAATCAACTGAATTCTCTTACTTCAGTTGTTACAGTTTCTAGTACCTCTGGAAAATCATCTCAACTGTCCTTGAATAGTGATATGCTCAGAACTATTATTAAATAAGAACATTAGTCTGTTCTCAGTGGTTTTCAAAAATAGTATTTATTTTTTGCTTTCAAGAACTGTGATAGAGTTCTTGATTTGGTGATAATTCTTTCTATGATTTCCAATGATGCCGAAGATGAAATTACTAAGAAGGTGGAATTCTACTTCAAAAATATTTTCACTAAGCATGATATGACAAACCATTTAATGTACATTTTAGAGAATCTGAAAATCCCTCCTATCACTCAAGACTTCAAAAATCATGTGAAAATGATCAAATATTTCACTCCTTTGTTGGATATGTTCATGGAGAACAAGTATGACTTTGAGAAAGAGATATAGTATGGTGGTTAGATTATTGCTAACTTCATCAAGCATTTGAGGCCTTATAATATTTTATAGAGCACTGCTATTGTGGATCATATAGTTGCACCCTTGAGAACTAGCTTTCCTACCTTCTCATCCTCTTCCCTTGCCTCCACCTCTATTTATATATCTCAAGCTCTGAGTCAGATCAGACCTATTATCCTTGACCAACAATTGCCTCAGTCTTCCACTACACTTACCTTGGCCCCCTCTGTTTTTGAAGGACTCCCTTCACCTTGTTTTTTAGTTGGTTCCCTTTCTTCATCCACATATAAATCTGCTCCTATGTCTCCTAGTGATGTTGCGGCGATAAGAAAAGAGATGATAGACGGTGTTGAAGAAAATTGAATACTATATTTTGATAGGGATATTGTTTTATTTTTATTTCTCTATGTTGGTAATGACACTTTTTAATCCATATAATGCACTGTGAAATATTATTATCTCCTCTCTTATTTAATTTTGTAATATTTTTTATAATCCCAAAAGGGGGCGATATCTACACCCTAAAAACACACTAAGGGAGATACACATTCACTATGAATAGATACTCACACAATTTGTGATCATCAAAAAGGGGTATATTGTTGGACTCGTCATGTGTTAATCCTGTTTTAATGATCACAAATCCTATACATTTTATAAATCTTGTTACTCATGTTTAATCTATCTCAAATAATGTTCACAGATGGTTGGTTTTTTTATGAATTAAATAAACCTATCCAATATTATAAGTGCTATGTTTTATTACTATAAACTATTTGTAATTTGTACTATAATGGATTTACTTGATAAATTATTAAGTCTAATTTTTTCTATGAATATCACTGTTTATGATTGTATATAGATACTTGTCTATGTCTAGGAAACCATGAGTCCTCCACAAGTTATGTTTCTCTAGAAAAGGACCCAGACACCATGACCCATTCACTATGACCAGACACTATGACCCAGACACCATGACCAAACACCATCACCCAGACACTGTGACTCAGACACTGTGACCACACACCGTGACCAGACACCATGACCAAACATTGCATCTATGTTACAGGTTCCTAATCTCTATAAAAATATGTTATCATAACATTCTCATTTCTTAACGACAAATAATAAGACACTATTTCATAGAGACACCATTTCTAGGTGACACTATTTCCAGACAGACTGTGACTCCATTATTTAATCTGTTTTTTCCTTTTCAATTTAATTTTAAATGGTCATATTTGAGTCTTTTAAATACTCTATGATAATTAATATTTCTTTGTAGACATGAAACCTAATAGTACAAGGTACAAGGTGAAGAATAAATGCATCCTGTATTCTCTAACACATGCACTCCATGAATAAAAATGGATGTGTGGCCCATATACAAGGGGCGCACAATAAAGAAGAAGCACAGACATTCTTGAGAAAAGAACTGACACATGAAACTCAATACATCTGAAGAACACATGAATCATTATAGAATCCACAAATCTAGGATACCATAGATCATATTCAAGAACATATTTTCAATAAAAACTCCATGAAGAACATGAGCCATATCTAACTGGAAACCAGAGTAGCAGACTAGCGATACTATAATTCTTGCAAGAGGACCTGATTATTGCATATGCTTAATCCAAGAAGTCCACAGCTTCATAGACTAACAATAAGAGAACATATAACCTTATCTCATCATCATTGATATATTGTACATTGTTTTTACCTTTTTATAACTGTGTGTATCTATATAAAAACACACACTGTCTCCGAAATTAAACTGAAGGATATAAGATATCCATCCTCTGATATATTTTTTGACTTGTTTATTCTCACATATAAGTGTAGAAGAGGTCCATTTGTGACCTGGTATTTTATACCAAAAAAGAACTATGGAATATGTCATGTGACCTGGACAGTCTTCTGCAATGTTGTTTACCCAGATCCAGGGGGGATCAATTTTATTAATGTAAACTTCTTGGTGGTAGGTGATCACCATGTGGAGTGGATTAGGTCTTAGTTTGAGACTAAAACTCTTATTTTATATCTGTTATTTTTTTTAAATTTAGTCATCTCTTTTTTACTATATAATTAATAAATAAGTAAATTTGTTTTGATAGTTAATCTTGGAAAGAAGTTATAATCATTTTCAATTATTATAATATCTTAGAAAGTAATATTAATAACTAATATTAAGATTTTTGAGAATTAATAAATCTTTTGAGAAGATATTTAAACATTTATGATTTCATAATTGTACTACTTTGATTAACTGGGATGTTCTACATTTTATTTTAGAACCTTTTTATAATAATTTTCAAACAAAATTTTTTATAGTTACTATGTTTACTCTCCTCTTCAATACTCAACTCTGACCAACAGTGTGCTAAGGACGAAGATGAACCATCATGAATGAATTGAAATATTAATTCTAGGACCAGCGATGGAGATCTGGGAGTCCTAACATATCTCATTGAAATGAGACTCAAGCTACACATAGTTCTTCAAAGGCTCCCTAAATAGATCTAATTCATACACAGAGTATAAATGTTCTTTTTGGTTGAAATATGGTTGGACCCGAGATTGAAGATCCAAGAATCACTATAGCTAGAACAAATATTGTAGATCTAAGAAGAACTACATATACTATAATTATATGAATCCATACACACATAGATCATGAATAATTATGCATCTTAATGTCATGTTTCAAGGACATTGGTCACCTAACGTGAAATAAGTGTTGCAACTGAACAAAGGGATAATAACTGAGAGTCATTACATATCAAGCTAGAGAATGAATCAAGACACATGTAGTTGTTGAGGAGGCTCCCTATACATTGGGAAAATGGGATATATGTATATATTTTTATCATGGATGGACCAAGAGTACGATATTTCTGTATCAAAATGTATCTCATTGAAATGGGAATCATTCCAGACAAAGTTCTTGATGATTTTACCCCACACCAATCATCATTTGACATTGGAAAAGTGATTTAATAATTTATAGAATAATGGTTACCCACAAGACTTGTGGTTTTGGAATCACACTAAATCACATTGTAATGAAAATTAAGTCATATTTATTAGAAATGTTTCCTATGTATATCTATTTCATAAATGATGAAAAGAAGTGGGTTTTATATTCCACAAATCATGTATTTTCCTAGGAATAGAAAATTGGGAATATCTATTCATCTCCATAGAATGAGAATAAATCCACATATTGTTATGGAACGAATCATGAATTTTATCATCATATGATGAGGTCTTTATCTGTGAAATTTATCGTGTTGTAGTAAGGATGGGAAAGGATAGGACTTATAGCTGAAAAAGGAGGTCCAAATTCCATTATGTAGTAGAAATGATTTAAATGGGACTCATTCTCTAGGGAAACCTAAATTATATCCTTAGGCGTATACGAGATGGAATCTCTACACAATGAGGTTGTAAAGACCCATAAAATTCAAGGGAAATTTTTTCTTAATTTTCTTTGGGATTTTACAAGAACGTGGTTTCTGATGGCACTTGATTCTGAGGCCCAGTGTGCCCGGAATTTTCTATCCGAAGTTTAACTCGGGTACGTTCAGTGAACGAACGACCGGGATTTTCCTAACTTTTTAACTAGTGCTCGGAATCGAATTCTGAGGGAACCGATGGATTCGCAGTGCCGGTAAATGATTAGGAACACCTTTTCCGGATTTGTGTTTACACGAGAGAAGTTGTTAAAAATTGTGGAAGTTAAAAATAAAAATTTAGCTACAATTTTTATTTTTTCTTTCTAAGTGGTTAAAACCTTTGAGTGGAAGTTGGGGGAAACCACCCAACTTCCCATGAAAGGTTATGAGGGTGGTGGGTCCCACACGAAACCCACCCCTTCATATTCTTTAAACTCCTATAACTCTCCTTTTAAATGACATGAATTAATTAATTGGTTTAATTCAATGTTTGAATTTCAAAATTCTTAAGACTTGAGTAATAAAATAAGACTAGACACTTATTTTATTATTTTTGGGTTTTGTTGTGTTGAGACTTTGGGATAAAAAGAGAAGTCTTGAGTTTCTTTGTTCTTCGTCGAAGAACGCGAAGAACGCACCGTTGCTGATGAAGAACGCCGACCTCCGATGGTAGACGACGGCGAGAGACGCCTTCCTCGGAGATCAACAAACACCAATGACCCTCTCCTTCCACGATGCCTTCTTCCGCGACGAACCTCCGTTTAAACTACACTCGAGGTAGGGGATTTATGTGTTTCTATTCATGAATTCTTTCATCATCTTTGCTTGTTCAATTGGACCGCTTGCTATCAGTTAATGGGAGGGGGCCCGACCGCACAAACACGGCTGACCCTCCTCCCCTTTTTCTCTTGTCTACCTTGTGGTGGATTGGAATGGGGATGTCGCGATGTCGTCGCATCGCGTGGGATTATGCGGAAAAGAATGAGCGGCGCCGTCGCGCCGGGCCATTGAATCGAACAAGGTAGCGGCACCATCGCGCCGCGCTAGAGAACCCCGAAGGCACCGCGGCCGGAGCGGGGTCATGGCGGAGGGGCACGGCGCCATCGCGCTGCGCCGGGCGGACCAAGGCCATGGCGGAGCTGGGACCGACGGCTGGTTCCGGGCCGCCGTCATCGGATCAGGGGGACCGGCTAGCACCAGTCCCGTGGTGGCAGCAGCCGGCCGGTCGGAGCGGGTCGGCCGGTCAAGGGAGGAGTCGGGTGTTATGACCCCTGGCTGGCCAGCAGGAGCGCCCCCCCCCCCCCATTATGGGGGCCACGGTTACGAAACAGGGGGGCAGCCCCCCCCCCCCATCCACTCGGCCGAAACGTCCAAGCCACCTGGAAACTGGGCCGCGCCGTGCCCAAGCGGGCCGACCCAGGGGGTCTCGGGCCGGGTCGGTCCAGGCCCGAAACCCCCACTTCCGGACCTCTCACTGTCTTTTGCCCCTAACTTGGGCTGCGGACCTCCGATCGACACACCGTCAGCGGCGATGCGATCCTTGGATTGAGATGGAAGTTTCGATATATCACACTCAAGGTTTTAGAGTACTTTGGGTTCGTCTGGGTTGGTTCGAGCACGAAACCAACCGGGCGCTCGGAGTAGAAACGATTATAACTTGAGCTCCGGACGTCTGATTGACGTACCGTCGACTTTGTTGGATTACTCTTAGTGAGACGGAAATTTTGGATTACTGTGCTCAAGGTTTGGACGTATTTGGAGTATAGTCGGGTTGGTTTGACTTAAAAACCAACCGGGCCCCTAGGACGAAAAAGCCAATAACTCTTAGACTGGGCGTCTGATCGACGCGTCATCTGTCGCTTTGAGTTCCTGTTGACGATACGAAACTTTTAGATACATCAACTCCGGACTATGAGTCAGTTGATGTATCAGCCCCTCGGATCGTGGAGCGGACCCTCTCGAACGAGCTTGTTGTGTGCGGGAACCCTAGAGCTGACTGCGACTGCGACGACGATGATGACTGTACAGAAATCCTCCGTGGATTCGACGGTGACGACTATAGCACTCAGCGATCCTACGTGGATATGTTCTACTGATCCTGTGTCGGTCATATCATGTGTCGGTCAGCGCTCAGCGGTCCTGTGTGGGCCAGCGCCTACAGATCCTGTGTGGGTCTGATCCTGTGTGGGTCATTGCGGGGGTTAGTTACCTATCGATCCTGTGTGGGTCAGATCTTGTGTGGGTCATTGCGGGGGTTAGTACCTATCGATCCTGTGTGGGTCCTATGGATTAGATGAATCAGTGGCTACATCTAATCATCTTTATCGTCTTACGAAGAAGTATACCTGTGTGAGTTGAATCTTGACTTTCAATCCTTATCTTTGATAAGATTGACTTGATATCCAGTGTGGATTACGATATGCTTTCTTGTGTGGATTGGGTTGTGATTTCTTGTGTGGACTGGGTTGTACTTGAGCTCAAATATTGGAGCCGAACAAGAATTGATGACTTAGGTATATGTATGGGCATATACCTATGTAGTGTCAGATGTTACTTCATGATTGTATCTTTCCTTTGTGGATTATCCTTTGTGGATTCTGGGAGACCTTCGGGGGTCTCGGGGTCCCTAATGAGTAGCTTATACTCACCCCTGCATAGGCTATTCCCGCACTACGTTGTGTTGGTTGCAGACGACGGATAGTGCTAATCGTGGTTGAGGCTTGCAGAGCAGGTCGGTACCTGGAGGTGGACCACTGGGCAGGACATACTCGGAGCAGACGGCTGGACCCGAGGAGCTGTGGAGGTTATCTTTACCCACCCTTCAGGTGGGACTTCTAGTGGAAGGATCGAGTCTACGGCTTTACTTTTTAATTGATTTACTCCCTTTCCAGTTGTACTTTACTTTCAGTTTGGGTTTGTATTCTGGCCCCCTTACTTTTCCCGCACTTACTTTGTACCCAGTTTTTACTTAGTGTTTACTTCTACTGCTTGCTTGCTCTGTGGTGTTTGTTTACTTTACAAAGGCAATGCCTTCCCTTTTATCGAGAATTATGCCTTGGTGCTAGTCGTCGGCCCCTGGCCTATGGAAGGAGGGTTTGGGGTAGTCACGGCACGGGCCCCGAGGATGGGTCGTGACAAATTGGTATCAGAGGAGTTCGGTTCTACCGCAGAACTCAGGACTCTTATCTTTTTTCTATGTGAAGCAATAGTGTTGAGAGTATTGAGTGTGGTTATTAGTCCAGGGAGTCCAGTGTTGGTGCGGCGGCCAACGTATCCGTACACCAGGACCCTGACTTCTGATTTCCGACTTAATGTACGAAAACATTGATTGCCTGTGTGTTTCATGTTTTCTTTGTGATTACTTTGTGTCAGCTCACCTGGTATACTGTTTGACCATGGCGCACCTGTTTCATTACAAGATGTCCCCACGATGGCAGCCAGCTAGGGTTCCGAGCGTTGTACGTGATGACAGCCCACCGAGCAACAAGGCCTCGGTTCAGGGCCCTTTGACAGCAGAGGCATCGGCCGTACCTCTACCTGTCGAGCCACCGATGCTACCAGCCCCAGCCGCTGACGATGCACGTCGCCTTAGTGCACTGCACGAGTTTCAGCGTCAGTGACCGCCTAGGTTCCGGGGGGGAGATGGACCCTCAGGCAGCTGAGGATTGGCTGGAGGCAGTTGTACAAGTTTTCAGGTTAGTGAGGACACCAGCTGACCTCATGGTGATCCTCGCAACGAGTCTCCTGCACGCGGCAGCAGGCAGATGGTGGATCTTGATGCTCCAGGTGCATGATGAGGCATCTCTCCTCTGGACGGACTTTGAGAGCCTCTTCTACTCCGAGTTTGTCCCGGCCACCCTCTGTGCGATGCGCATCCAGGAGCTACTACAGCTGCGGTAGGGCATCTTGACGGTCTCCCAGTACTCAGTGAGATTTACCGACCTCTCGCGTTATTCGACGGACATGGTATGGGACCCATTCTTCTGGGCCCGGACTTTCGAGCAGGGATTGAGGCATGAGATCAGGGCATCACTGATCTCCCTCATCATTCTGACATAGGTAGGGGTACTGGAGCGAGACCTTCTCATCGAGAGCTTTCTTGCTGAGTCCACACCAGCGGAGAGACCTACCGCAGGGTGGCACGTGGCGGGGTCTTCTGCAGTCGGCAGTAGAAAGATGCCGCAGAGGTCCAAGCGGACCAGGCCATCAGGTGGACAACCTCAGGATACTGTCTCAGAGGTGCGGGGCACACGCAGCATAACCAGTCTTACGAGTGTAATACAGTGCTATGCATGCGGTGGGTAGGGCCACATGGCTCGTGACTACCCGACCCACCATGAAGAGGAGCGACAGACGGTTGAGGAACCACCCAGGAAGAGGCAAAGGTTCGACTGTGGCGGTCTGCAAGGAGCAGGTGGACGAGGCCGAGGAGCTGGTCGAGCGGCAGGTGGTGGATGACGTTTTGAGGCTCTACCACCACCACCACCAGGAGGTTCACCCCGACCTCAGAGGAGAGCACAGCTTCAGTCAGCTAAAGATTACAATTATGGAGCTCTGAAAGTGGGTGGACAAGTGCGGGACTAGCTCCAGGCATAGAGGAATTTGACCATAATGCCTCTAGCTTCGTTGTTTTTGATGCCTCGTGTCCTTGTACTTTGAGTTGAAGTAATAAAAGACGCTTGCAATAGTGACGTTTTCTTTCTTGTCTTTTGTATGTTAATACTAAGAGGTGCCGGTTAAAAACTGTTGACTTGACCCTCACTTGCGAGATTCTTACTGGAGGACAGTGACCACACACTGATGCCGACAGTGTGACTCAACCCTTGGAGGTGAGAGTAACAGTTAGATCTCTTGGTAGTAGCGTCGAGGCCTTACGACGTCATCCATGACATAAATTAATAGATCATGATGGGATTGACTGTATTAGGCAAGGAACGTGGTTCATCTAGGGGATGAGACTGGATTTATCTTTTCGAAAAAGGATAAATCTATGCAGTTTTTGCAGAACGTTAAGGAAGAAGGGGAACCCCTTCGTGTGGTCAGATAGATGTCAGCAGAGCTTCTAGGAGCTGAGATAGAGTTTGACCAGCGCGCTTATCTTGAGGTTGCTGGAGGAGGGAGTATTGTACGTAGTCTAGTGTGATGCATCAGGGACCGGAATTGGATGTCTCCTGATGCAGGAGCGGGCCGTGATCGCCTATGGATTAGGCCAGTTGAGGCAGCATGAGAAGAACTACGCTACCCATGACCTGGAGTTAGCAGCAGTGGTCTTCGCTCTGAAGATGTGGTGACATTATCTGATGGGTGAGCGCTTTACAGTCTATTCTGACCATCAGAGTCTCAGGTACATCTTCTCACAGAAGGACCTGAATCTGAGACAACGGCGATGGCTCGAGTTACTCCAGGACTATGACTTTAAGATAGTCTATACTCCTGGAAAGGGGAACATGGTAGCTGATTCTCTCAACAAGAGGACGGGCATTCAGCTACTTGGGGAGGTGACAGAGCAGCTAGCCGCTTTGAAGATATCATTTGTGGATAGAGATAGAGCAGCCTTTCTTTAGTCACTCACAGTCACTCCTCCACTACTACAGTGGGTCAGAGAGGCATAGTGTGGGGATGCCGACTGTGAGACGCAGCGTGTGCAGATATCCTCAGGACAGGAACCTGATGGTTTCTCTTTAGGAGGAGAGCACTATTTCCTTTTCAGAGGACATACCTTGGTACCAGTTGCTTTACGGGAGGAGGTGCTGAGAGAGTTTCACACTTCCCCTTTGGCGGTACATCCTGGAGTGGTGAAGATGTACCAGGATCTCAGACGACAGCACTGGTGGCCGGGCATGAAGAAGGATGTGGCAGAGTTCGTTTCTCGATGCCTCACCTGCCTTCAGGTGAAGGTAGAGCACCAGGTACCAGCAGGATTGGTGAAGCCCTTGGAGGTCCCGGAGTGGAAGTGGGACGGCATATCTATGGACTTCGTGACTGGACTTCCACGTACTTCCATAGGTCATGACTCCATTTGGGTGATTGTCTACCGACTCACCAAGTCGGCTACATGGTGTGCCATCATCTATCATCTCCGATCGAGATGCTCGCTTTACTTCCCGGCTTTGGAAGGGGTTGCAGGAGGCATTCGGGACGCAGCTACGTCTGAGTACCGCCTTTCACCCTAAGACAGATGGTTAGACGGGGAGGACCATTCAGACTCTTGAGGACATGCTCCGAGCATGTGTCCTCGACTTTGGTCGTAACTGGGAGGACCACCTACCCTTGGTGGTGTTTGCATACAACAACAGCTACCACTCCACCATCGGGATGGCACCATACGAGGAGTTGTACGGCCAACCTTGTAGATCACCTCTGTGCTGGACAGACCCTGGGGAGTCAGCACTTGTGGGACCAGAGATGGTCCAGGCCATGACAGAGAAGGTCTAGGTCATCCAAGAGCGGATGAGGATAGCTCAGAGCCGGAAAAAGTCTTATGCTGACAGGAGGTGGAGGCCACTTGAGTTCGAGGATGGTGACCACGTCTTCTTGCGGGTCTCACCTCGACATGGTTTGCGGAGATTTGGTCGAGGCGGCAGGTTGTCTCCACGCTTCATCGGACCATTCCAGGTCCTCAGTAGGATTGGCGAGGTGGCTTATCACCAGGCTCTACCACCTCAGTTGAACCGGGTTCACGACGTTTTCCACATATCCCAGCTGAGGAGATACGTGCACGACCCAACGCATATCATTGACGATGGGGCGACTTTTCTAGAGGTTCCAGTGGAGATCGAGGATCGACAGGAGCGGGTCCTATGTGGACGGTCGATTCCTCTAGTGCGCATCATATTGTATCATGGGAACCACCAGGAGAGCACTTGGGAGCGGGAGTCTCAGATGCGTGCACAGTACCCACATTTGTTCCCCTAGTTTATGATGTATCTTTACGAGGACGTAAAGATCTGAGGTGGGAGTAATGTAAAGGACCATAAAATTCAAGGGAAAGTTTTTATTAATTTTCTTTGGTATTTTAAAAGAACACGGTTTCTGGTGGCACTTGATTCTGAGGCCCGGTGTGCCCGGAATTTTCTATCTGAAGTTTAGCTTAGGTACGTTCAGTGAACGAATGAGCGGGATTTTCCTAACTTTTGAACCAGTGCTCAGAATCGAATTCCGAGGGAACTTATGGATTCACAGTGCTGGTAAATGCTTAGGAACTCCTTTTCCGGAGTTGCGTTTACATGGGAGAAGTTGTTAAAAATTGTGGAAGTTAAAAATAAAAATTTAGCTACAAATTTTATTTTTTCTTTCTGTGTGGTTAAAACCTTTGAGTGGGAGTTGGGGGAAACCACCCAACTTCCCATGGGAGGTTATGAGGGTGGTGGGGCCCACAAAAAACCCACCCCTTAATATTCCCTAAACTCCTATAACTCTCCTTTTAAATGACATGAATTAATTAAGTGGTTTAATTCAATGTTTGAATTTCAAAATTCTTAAGACTTGAGTAATAAAATAAGACTAGACACTTATTTTATTATTGTTGGGTTTTGTTGTGTTGAGACTTTGGGAGAAAAAGAGAAGTCTTGAGGTTCTTAGTTCTTCGTCGAATAACGCGAAAAACACACCAACGCCGACGTCCGACGGCGGATGACGGCGAAAGACGCCTTCCTCGGAGATCAAAAAATGCCAACGACCCTCTCCTTCCGCAATGCCTTCTTCTGCGATGAACCTCAGTTTAAACTATGCTCGAGGTAGGGGATTTATGTGTTTCTATTCGTGAATTATTCCATCATCATTCCTCCTTAAATTGGACCGCTTGCTATCAGTTAACGAGAGGGGGTCGGACCGCACAAACACTGCCGACCCTCCTCCCCTTTTTCTCTTGTCTACCATGTGGTGGATTGGAACGGGGATAGCGCGGTGTCATCGCACCACGCGGGATCATGCGGCAAGGAAAGTGCGGCGCTGTCGCGCCGCGTTGTTGAATCCAACAAGGTCACGGCGCCGTCGCGCCACGCCGGAGAACCCCAAAGGCACTGTGGACGGAGTGGAGCCACGGCGGAGGGGTGCGGCGCCATTGCGTCGTGCCGGGCGGACCAAGGTCGCGGCGGAGCTAGGACCGGCGGCCGGTTCCGGGCCGCCGGCATCGGAGCAGGGGGACCAGCTAGCTCCGGTCCCATGGAGGTAGCAGCCGGCCGGCCGGAGCGGGCCGGCCGGTCAAGGGAGGAGCCGGGTGTTACGACCCCCAGCTGGCCAGCAGGAGCGGGCCCCCATCATGGGGGTCGCGGTTACGAAACATGGGGGCAGCCCCCCCCCCCATCCGCTCGGCTGAAATGGCCGAGTCACCTGGCGACCGGGCTGGGTCGGTCAATGCCCAAGAGGGCCGGACCCGGACCCAGGTCGGTTCGACCCGGTTCGGGCCGACCCAGGGGGTCTCGGGTCAGGTCGGTCCGGGCCCGAAACCCCCACTTCCGAACCTCTCACGGTCTTTTGCCCATAACTTGGGCTGCGGACCTCCAATCGATGCACCGTCTGCAGAGATGCGATACTTGGATCGAGACGGTCGTTTTTATATATCACACTCAAGGTTTCAGAGTACTTTGGGTTCATCCAGGTTGGTTCGAGCACGAAACCAACTGGGCCCTCGTAGCGGAAACGCTTATAAATTGAGCTCCGGACGTCCGATTGACGTGTTGTTGACATTGTTGGATTACTCTTAGTGAGACAGACCTTTTGGCTTACTCTACTCGAGGTTTGAACATAGTTGGAGTATGGTCGAGTTGGTTTTACTTTAAAACCAACCGGGCCCCTGGGACGAAAAAGCCAATAACTCTCAGACTGGGCGTCCGATCGACGTGCTGTCTGTCGCGTTGAGTTCCTGTTGACGATAAAAAACTTTTGCATACATCAACTCCGGACTATGAGTCAGTTGATGTATCAGCCCCTCGGCTCATGGAGCGGACCCTCCCGAACGAGCTTGCTATGTGCAGGAACCCTAGAGCTGGCTGCGACTGCGACGACGATGACGACTGTACAGAAATCCTCCGTGGATTCGACGGCGACGACTACAGCACTCAGCGATCCTATGTGGATCAGTGCTACCGATCCTGTGTGGGTCAGATCCTATGTGGGTCAGCGCTCAGCGGTCCTGTGTGGGCCAGCGCCTACAGATCCTGTGTGGGTCTGATCCTATGTGTGTCATTGCGAGGGTTAGTTACCTATCGATCCTGTGTGGGTCAGATCCTGTGTGGGTCATTGCGGGGGTTAGTACCTATCGATCCTGTGTGGTTCCAACGGATTAGATGAATCAGTGGCTACATCTGATCATCTTTATCGTCTTACAAAGAAGTATACTTGTGTGAGCTGAATCTTGACTTTCAATCCTTATCTTCGATAAGATTGACTTGATAGCCTGTGTGGATTATGTTATGCTTTCCTGTGTGGATTGGGTTGTGATTTCCTGTGTGGACTGGGATGTACTTGAGCTCGGATGTTGGATACGAACGATAATTGATGACTTAGGTATATGTATGGGCATATACCTAAGTAGTGTCGGATGTTACTTCGTGATTGTATCTTTTCTTTGTGGATTATGCTTTGTGGATTCTGGGAGACCATCGGGGGTCTCAGGGTCCCTACAGAGTAGCTTATACTCACCCCTGCATGGGCTATGCCCGCACTACGTTGTATTGGTTGCAGACGATGGACAGCGCTGATCATCGTTGAGGCTTGCAGAGTAGGTCGGTACCTGGAGGTGGACCACTGGGCGGGACGTACTCGGAGCGGATGGCTGGACCCGAGGATCTGTGGAGGCTATCTGTACCCACCCTTCAGGTGGGAATTCCAATGGATGGCTCGAGGCTGCGGCTTTACTTTTCAGTTGTTGTACTCCCTTTCCATTTATACTTTACTTTCATTTTGGGTTTGTATTCTGGCCCACTTACTTTTCCCACACTTACTTTATACCCAGTTTTTACTTAGTGTTTAATTCTACTGCTTGCTTTCTCTGTGGTGTTTGTTTACTTTACAAAGGCAATGTCTTTCCTTTTATCGAGAATTACGCCTTGGTGCTAGTCGCCATCCCCTGGCCTATGGAAGGCGGGCTTGGGGTAGTCACGGTACAAGCCCCGAGTGTAGGATTGGTATAGAGTATGAGGTTTCTAACCTCTAATACCAATTATAGGATCGAAATAGTGATGTAGATGCTCAATATACAAGAGGGGGGTGAATTGTATACTTTAAAAATTCCTTTGGAACCTTTAAAGTTAGTTAAGAATAACTATGTTTTCCTTAAGCAAAGGAAAGGGCTAAGTTTAACAAAGTTAAACTAAGAAAATTCACAACACCTCTAACACCGAATGAAAACTTGGAAATAGATTCCGAAAGTAGGTTCCGGAAATATGGTTCCGGAAATTGAAGCTTAAAAAAATATTACAATATGATATTATACCTTAAAGCGTTTCGAATCTAAATGAAACATAGTACAAGTAAGGAAGTATAAGAAAGTTTTACTTTCCTTATAATACAAAATGCAGCAGAAAATAAACAATTAGTTAAACTACAAGTAACAAGATATAAGTCTTTTAACCCAAAGAGAAGGGTATCCAACAAACTTGGATAAATGTCCCTTGATTTATACTTTCAAGCAAGTATGTCTTACCCACACCAGGGTAAGCCCTCGATACGAAGATCGGAGTCTCTGTCTTGCTATCCCCGCAAGCCCTCAACTTCAAGGTAGTTGGAAACCTTTGTCTTCCTCAGCAAGGAAGCCCTTGAACTTCAAGATAGTCGGAACCTCTGTCTTCCTATCCCCGGAATCCCTCGAATGTAATCACCAACATTCGGAGTCGCACGAAGCTTTGAGAGTTAATAAGAGCCTCTCTCTCTAGAAATCACTTCAACAGCATGTATTCACAAAAACAAGTTGTTCATCTGTCATCTATATCGAGCTCTTTCAAATTAGCTCCTATTTATAGGTAAGGTCGGCTCCTTCTCTAGCGGTCATATTTTACTTAAAGATCGGAGGGACCTGTACACTTGTCACTTAGACAACAGTTAGTTTATAACAAAATAGACGACATCATTTTATAACAAAACAAGTGTAACAGAATGTACAACATCGTTTTAAAAACTAACTCAAAAGTTCGGAATGTAAGCTTCAGAGTGAAGGTTCGGAGTGTAAGGAAAATAATAAAGAGTAGAAAAATTATAGAAGAGTAAGCAGAATAAAATTTTGGAGTCTAACCAAAATATTTTTCAGAGTCTGAATTAATTTAGAGTGTATAAAACAAAGATGATCATATTCTATTAAATAGATGAATTTGGAATGAGAATTTGGAATGAGAATTCTTCATCAGAATTCATAATGAGAATTCTTTATCAGAATTCGTAATGAGATTTCTTCATTAGAATTCGTAATGAGATTTCTTCATTAGAATTCGTAATGAGATTTCTTCATTAGAATTTGTAATGAGAATTCCTCATCAAAATTCGTAATGGGAATTACTCATCGGAATTTGTAGTGAGAATTCCTCATTAGAATTCGTAATGAGAATTCATCATCATAATTCTTAATGATAATTAAACATTAGAATTTGTATTGAGAATTCATTATCGAACTTCATAAGAATTCGTATCCAGAGTCTGGAGTAGAACTTAATCAGAGTTCGTATCCGGAATTTCGAAATGAAACTTCCTTATAGTTCTTATCTAGAATTCGGATCCTAAAACAGAATGCTTCATATCAAAGTTTCAACGATTCCGAAAAAATAGAAGTGAATCTGAATCTTATACTTAAGAAAAATCTAAAAGAAAATATGATAAGGATAGTTTTTCTTATAAAAGCGATTTTCCTTAAGAAAGCAATTTTCCTTATAAAAGCAATTTTCCTTAAGAAATCAATTTTTCTTAAGAAAGAAATTTTCCTTAAGAAAGCAATTTTCCTAAAGAAAGCAATTTCCCTTAAGATAAGGTGTTTGTGATTTTCAAAACAAGAAGGAATGGAAAAGTCATAAGGAAAACCTTATTGACTCAACAATCTCCCCCTTTTTGGAAAGCACAAACATCCTTACAAAAAATAAACTCTAAGAAGAAAGAAAAACATTAAGGCTTATGTCCCTTGGCTTTAAGGAAATTGATGAATACGACTAACTCCCCCTTAGGCTTTGAAACTCTAAGGATCGTATTCTGGATTTCCGGAGTGACATTTCATTAAGAAAAAGAAAGTCTTATTTAATGAAAAACTCCCCCTTAGATAGACTCTTATTAGAGTTCTTTTTCCTTTAATGATCTTTTCCTTCTCCCCTTTAGATAAACTTCTCATTGGAGTTCTTCTTTTTCTTAAGGATCTTTTCCTTCTCCCCCTTTGTGATTTTCAAAATGAAATCGAGGGAATGGAAAAAAAATAACAAAGTACCTGAATGAGGTTGTGCTTAAGACCTTCATCACATAACTGACTTATGCTAATAAGGTTGTGCTTAAGACCTTTAACAAAAAGAACATTTTAAATCAAGGTTTTACCAAGAAGAACAATATTACCAATACCAACAATCTATCCCTTAGCATTGTCTCTGAAAGTTACCTTTCCTCCTTTCGTTTTGATAATCTTTTCAAAATATATTTTGTTACCAGTCATGTGCCGGGAACATCCACTATCCATGTACCATATATTGTTGCTGGTACTTTCTTTATTTTCCTAAAATCAAGAAGAAAATTAGATTTTCAGAATCCAAACTTGTTTGGATCCGAGATTTCTAGACAATAAAATTTTAGGTACCCACATCTTCTTAGAAAAGTAAGCTTTGTGAAATCCTAGAGATTGGGTTTTGTTTAAGGAAAAATTCTTTGCCCAGTGACCACCACATTGACATTTAGTACAAAATGGGGCACTTTTAGGAACAAAATAATTGTTACTAAAAATTGGTTTTGCATGGTTATAACCAAATCCAGATTTATTTCTTAAAGGTCGTATTTGGGAATACATTTTATCAAAATTTTCCTTACCATGGGTAAATTTTGATAAACACTTCTTTAAGGAAAAAATTTCGGACTTGAGTTTTACAACCAAGTTTTTATCCTCAAAATCATTAGTTTTTGAACTAGAGTTAGGCTCGAAAACATTTTTCTTAGAAATTACTTTTTCTAATTCTTTAGAAAGTTTGTTCTTCTCAGAACTTCCTCAAGATTTTTCGAAATACTTTCAAAATCAGCATTTTTCTTATCAAGATCTTTAGAAAGATATGATATCTCTTTCGTAAGAATAGAATTCCTTGAGTTTGCCTTATCAAGTTTCTTATTGAGTTTGGAATTCTCAATCTCAAGAAGTTCAGCAAACCTAGAGACTTTTCATAAGTAGGTAAAGTATTTTCTTCATCAGAAGAATATTCTTCATCAGAAGAGTTATAATACTTTCTATCATTAGAGTTTAAAGAAACATTGGTCAATGATTCATCATTTCGTACCTTAGCCATAAAACAATGATTATCAATAGGTAATCTGGCTATAAGACCAAGATTATTCTTTCCTGAAGATTCATAATCAGAAGATTCATCTGAAGAGTCACCACCACTGGCACTCCAGGTGTCATTAGCTTTCAGAACTTTATTATCTTTGACTTTATAATACTTGTTTCTATTCCTGTCTGAATGCCTTTATTTCCTTTCTTTCTTTTTGAGCATAGGGCAATCTGGTCTAATATGTCCAGCTCTCTTAAATTCATAACAAGTAACTTCTCCATCTTTCTTATCTTTCCTTTCCTTTTTCTTATACTTAGATTGAAAATTTCTCTAGCCAGCTATCTTGTTCATCCTTCGAGCAATATTTTCTAGTTCATTTTCAGAGACTTCACTCTCACTAGATTCAGATTGGAAAATAACTTTCTTAGACTTGGATCTGGTTACTCTCTCAGGAGTCTTAGCTTTCATCTGATTTGAGGTTGTAGTAAAAGCAATAGTACCATTTCCATTCTTCTTCTTGATGTTGTCAGAATCTCTCTTCATTCTAGTCTCATGTTGAAGAAGAGTTCCAAATTGCTCATCAAGAGTAATTTGAGTAACCTTCCTGTTCTCATATATAGCTGTTCTCTTGGACTCCCACTCATTGGGCATAATATCAATTATCTTATCCACAAGAGCTTCATCATCTAGACCTTTCTCTCCCATAGACTGTAGGCTTTTGATGATAGTCATAAATCTCTGTTGAACTTTATAGATAGGTTCTCCATAAGGAAAATTGAAGCCATGATATTCAGCTCTAAGAATAGCTCTTATAGTCTCAATCACCTTAGAAGTTCCAAAGTGTGTAACTTCTAACTTCTTCCATATACAATTATCTGCTTCACAAGAATAAATTTGTCTATATATATTTCTAGTCATTGAACACAATAAAGTATTGCGTACCTTATAGTTGAGTTGATATTCTTGCTTTTCCTGATTAGTAAAAGTTCTGACTTCCTTGTCAGGAATTTTATAATCTCCATTAAGCATAACAAAGTTATCCACTCCAGTATTGATAACAAGAGTCTTCATGCAATCTCTCTAGTATTCATAATCATTACCATCAAAGATTGGTGGTCTTGTAGGATTCATATTATCAATAGAACCAACATTGATTCCTGTCATACTTAAAATAACTTTTTCACACAAACTTGTTAGTAGCAAAGATTCGTAATAACAAAGTTCGGAATGAGAAAGTTTGGAATGGAAAAGTTCGGAATGATAAAGTGAGCAAGAAAAACTTATTCGTGAGTATAAGTATTTCAGAGACCTCCTCTGATACCAATTGTAGGATTGGTATAGAGTATGAGGTTTCCAACCTCTGATACCAATTGTAGGATCGAAATAGTGATGTAGATGCTCAATATACAAGAGGGGGGTGAATTGTATTCTTTAAAAATTCCTTTGGAACCTTTAAAGTTAGTTAAGAATAACTATGTTTTCCTTAAGCAAAGTAAAGGGCTAAGTTTAACAAAGTTAAACTAAGCAAATTCACAACACCTATAAAACCGAATGCAAACTTGGAAAGAGATTCCGAAAGTAGGTTCCGGAAATATGGTTCCGGAAATTGAAGCTTAACAAAAGATTACAATATGAGATTCTACTTTAAAGTGTATAGAATCTAAATGAAACAGAGTACAAGTAAGTAAGTATAATAAGGTTATACTTTCCTTATAATACAAAATGAAGTGGAAAATAAACAAGTAGTTAAACTACAAGTAACAAGATATAAGTCTTTTAACCCAAAGAGAAGGGTATCCAACAACCTTGGATAAAGGTACCTTGATTTATACTTTTAAGCAAGTCTGTCTTACCCACACCAGGGTAAGCCCTCGATACGAAGATCAGAGTCTCTGTCTTGCTATCCCCGCAAGCCCTCAACTTCAAGGTAGTTGGAAACCTCTGTCTTCCTCATCAAGGATGCCCTCGAACTTCAAGGTAGTCGGCACCTCTGTCTTCTTATCCCCAGAAGCCCTCGAATGTAATCACCAACATTCGGAGTCGCATGAAGCTTTGAGAGTTAATAAGAGCCTCTCTCTCTAGAAATCACTTCAACAGCATGTATGCACAAAAACAAGTTGTTCATCTGTCATCTATATCGAGCTCTTTCAAATGAGCTCCTATTTATAGGTAAGGTCGGCTCCTTCTCCAACGGTCATATTTTCCTTAAAGATCGGAGGGACCTGTACACATGTCACTTAGACAACGGTTAGTTTATAACAAAATAGATGACATCGTTTTATAACAAAACAAGTGTAATAGAATGTATGACATCGTTTTAAAAACTAACTCAAAAGTTCAGAATGTAAGCTTCGGAGTGAAGGTTCGGAGTGTAAGGAAAATAATAAAGAGTAGACAAATTATAGAAGAGTAAGCAGAATAAAAGTTCAGAGTCTAACCAAAATATTTTTCGGAGTCTGAATTAATTCAGAGTGTATAAAACAAAGATGATCAGATTCTGTTTAATAGATGAATTCGGAATGAGAATTCGGAATGATAATTCATCATCAGAATTTGTAATGAGAATTCTTTATCAGAATTCGTAATAATATTTCTTCATTAGAATTCATAATGAGATTTCTTCATTAGAATTCGTAATGATATTTCTTCATTAGAATTCGTAATGAGAATTCCTCATCAGAATTCGTAATGGGAATTACTCATCAGAATTCGTAGTGAGAATTCCTCATTAGAATTCGTAATGAGAATTAATCATCAGAATTCGTAATAAGAATTAAACATTAGAATTCGTATTGAGAATTCGTTATCGAACTTCATAAGAATTCGTATCCAGAGTCTGGAGTAGAACTTAATCAGAGTTCGTATCCGTAATTTTGGAATGAAACTTCCTTACAGTTCTTATCCAGAATTCGGATCCTAAAATAGAATGCTTCATATCAAAGTTTCAACGATTCCAAAAAAATAGAAGTGAATCTGAATCTTATACTTAAGAAAAATCTAGAAGAAAATATGATAAGGATAGTTTTTCTTATAAAAGCGATTTTCCTTAAGAAAGCAATTTTCCTTATAAAAGCAATTTTCCTTAAGAAAGCAATTTTCCTTAAGAAAGTAATTTTCCTTATAAAATCAATTTTCCTTAAGAAAGCAATTTTCCTTATAAAAGCAATTTTCCTTAAGAAAGCAATTTTCCTAAAGAAAGCAATTTTCCTAAAGAAATAAATTTCCCTTAAGATAAGGTGTTTGTGATTTTCAAAACAAGAAGGAATGGAAAATTCATAAGGAAAACCTTATTGACTCAACACCGAGGACGGGTCGTGACAGAGGTCTTAGAGTGATGTGATTTAGACATACACATGAAATAGAGACACATTTATTAAGGGACCATGAGTGATATCACAGCTCATGATACTCTAGGGATTTATTAATGTTGATTGAAAAGAAAATTATTAAAGTAGTTTAATGTTATTTTGTAAGGAGAATGTGTTTCTTATAGTTTATTGTCATGTGAAAAGGACATTATGTAGTTCATTTTATGGGCAGGAGACAACAAAATTATATCATTCATTTTAAGGTCGAGCAATAAAGACCCAACTATATAGTTTAAATCTTGAGGAAAAGATATATATGTTGAAATATAGTTTAAAATAATGCATCTAATATAATATAAAAAGACGAAAATACCACATCCCTATAGGATGGGGTTTCCCTTGTTCATCGTTTTCCAAATTATTTGAGTGGTGCTTTTCTTTTGATTATACTAGACGACTCTTCTAGAAAGTTGAATTAGTTCTAGAATGTGTGTGTTATCTCCTTTAGTTTTCAATCAAATTGGAATTATGGTCTTCTTTGGATTCTTCCATATGAGTCTTCTAGCATGTAGATTTAGGGAAAGATGGTTTATGTTCCATCTAGTAGTATGCCTCCCAGATTTTAGTGGTGGTCTTCTTTTGGTGATTCCATATGTGTTTTCTTGCATGCTGAATTGGTGCAGATAGCTAAATGATAATTCTCATATTTTTTCACCATATTTGAGGTGTGGTATTATTTTCATGCTTCCAGATATATTCTACATGTTGGATTGATTAGTGCAAGAATGTGTATGTTCCTTCTAGCTTTGTGTAGCCATATTTGAAAGGCGTGATTTTTTGGATGCTTCCTGACAATAATGCAAGTAGGTATGATTTTTATTAGTAGGATTATGTTCCTATTCATTGTGTGAAAGAGTATTTGAATGGTGTTTTTCTTTGGATGCTACCAGATGAGACTCAATACATAATTAATTAGCACAGGTAGGTGTTTGTTCCTACTCATAGTTTGCCACCTGATTTGAATGGTGTTTTCCTATGGATGTTTCTAGATGAGACTTATAGCACACAGAAGTAGTAAATGTAGTTGTATGTTCTTAGTCTGATTATTTCATGAAATTTGAATGTCGGTCATTCTTGTATGCTTTGAGATGAGACTTCTATATGGCTAAATTAGTGCAAGTTGGCGTAAGTTTCTGCTCCTAGTTTTCCACAAGAATTGAGTGGTGGTATTCTTTTAATATTCTAGATGATTTTTGGGTTGGCTTGATTTTTATTGTTAGTTGAATGATCATAATCATATTTTCCACCATATTTGAATAGAAAACTTCTTTTTATGTTTCAAGATGAGTCTGATGGCAGGCAGAATTAGTGCGAGCATGTGTTTGTTCCTACTCGCTGTTTACCCTATGATTTAAACTACACTCTTTTTTGGATTGTGCCTAATTATACTACTGGTTGGATGAATTATCACATAGATTTTGTTTCTCCGACTCATAGGTTGCATCCAGATTTGAACGGAAGACTTTTATTGATGATGTGATACAAGACTACTAGAATAAAGAATTACTATGGGAGGGATTATGTTCCTACTATGTGTTCATCATGCACATCCCTAATGAAGATATTAGATCATGGGATTGAAAAAACTAAGAGTTTCGATTATTTTTCATTTCTCCTAATCAATAGTGTACCTATTCCCATTTAGGATCCATTATGTGACATTATTAATGTTAAAAAATTCCCAACCCAGAAGGTTAGGTCTGTTCATGTTAAGCTTTCACAACCATTTGGGCTTGGTTTGCTGGCCTGGAGGGTTGGATAAAAAATCCCCCACCCTATGGGATATTTTTTCTCCCTTAATTTTTTTATTTATATTACTATTCCTTATATTATGATTTTCTTGAGTTTTATTACGATATTCTCCAGGTGCATCATTCAATATTCACTTGGATCAACCATTTCTGAAGATCTCTGCACTATTTTTGGAAATTTTCACAACATGATGGATGAAATCATTTAAGATGGAATCAAGCGGGATATTCTCAGATGAATGAATCAAATATTTTTTAGCAACTTAATGTATTATACCATGACCTGGGTGATATTCATTCAAGGCCTATTTTTATTCAACATATTTTCAGTCTTGGATGGGGTCTATTTTTTTAAAGGTCCTCAGCGTATAACATCGAATGATACAAACATCATTGGGGTCATCTAGTTATGGAATAATGTGTAATGTAATGTTATAGTTCTACCTCGTCCTCAGATATTAACACCTGACATGCTATCTACAATAATTTATCAAAACCTCACTAATGTGACGAGGCCTATGAATTTATGGGATCCTTCATTATTCTCAATATTTTAATGTTTTAAAGCTACAATAAATTCAAAGTAAATTTGGTGATGTAACCCTTTTAATTATTTGATGTTACTTTGATACTCATTATAAGGAAATACATTTTATTTTATCCGATGAAGATTTTTCCATATGATGAGGGACATTTCAAGCAGTCACTCATTCGAAAACGCCTTTGGAATGCTATATCGAGAGCTTTCTAAAGCTCAGAACATAAATGGTATGTCATATTTTCCCAATTTTTTCAACATATTTATCATTTCTTCCTCATATTTTATTAGAGGATACTCTTAAATGTCCATCCATAGTAGTCATTTCCTACATTTTTATCATATGTAGAGAGATTTTTAGAGATTCCATATTCTATGTTGGAAGGACTATGATCCAAGGGTGGTTTGGAAAATGACTATCTCCATGGTCTACCTTCTGGTTTAGTAAGTATTTTACCTTTTATTGACAAGGCATCATGCAATATTGTACTTTTGTTTTCAATTTCCCCGTGATAGGATGTCTTTCTCATCACTATATTTCCAATTGGAGAATTCTCTTAACCTCACGAAACACTACTGCATACAAAACATTCACAGGAAACACCATCATGGAAGGACCACCATAATAGAATACAGAAACGGTAAAACCCTTTTACTCATTTTTCTTCTGGTCACATGGATGGTTTTCATGGCTCTCATCAAGAGATATTCTATCGATATTAGTTATATTGTTTTTATGATGCAATATTTAATCATAAAGTCTCTAGAAGGTATTTTCATAATTACTATTACTACTCCCATAATATGATAACGGGATGGTGTAATCTTGAGCTACCAAATAGATAAGTATGAGGGATTTATTAAAACTAGTATTAATCATTGCAATAAATATTTCAATTCAAGATCTGTAATTGTGTTTGATGAGACATATTATTAGATGCCTTATTATAGGAAATTGGGGCCCCAAGTTGGGAGATGTGATTTCAATGGGTAGGTGTTTTTTCATACCTTGGAGTGACCATTGGTATTGTAAAATTCCCTATAATTATCATGCATGTATGTTCAAGCTCTGTTTGTTCATATAATATTGGGTTGTTTTCCCCATAACCCTCTTGTTTGGGATCAGATGTATTTTTCTTATCAGGGGTGATAAGTTGAAGATCCACCCCCTTGTGGGGACATGGTCATTTTTTATCCCTCATGCGTTGTTTTTTCAACCTCTATGATGTTATAGAAAACTATTAGGATGTGGTTTGAAAATTGAATCTCCCCATTTACCATTTAGAAGATATGTTTGGTGACTTCATCAATTTTAACAAGGATATATGTTCATTATATACCTAGAGTAGGTTTGTGTTCCCTATCCTGTCATCCATCTCCATCCAATGGATACTGACATTACTCATGAATGGAAGTTGAGGGTTGAGTCTTCCACCTACTTGTTATAAAAACATTTGGACTAACTTCTCCGGGTACTGTAGACAAGGTTGATGGCAGTCTTGATGAATGATGGCAAGTGCCTATGCCTGATCACTACATTCCAAAATACATGGTCAGAAGAATAAATTGAATTCTTTAAGATTAGTCTTTTAGTAGGCTTGATGGGTGTAGGTAGGTTTGTGATGTTACATGAGGTAATCCATGAGATTTGACTTGTGGGATTCATTGTGTTCCGCGAGATGAGTCTTCTGGCTAGATGAATATGGGTGGTATGGCATATGATTCCACTCATTATATTATAAAAAATTTGGTCGGTGGGCATATCCTGAGGTGAAAATGTGAGAACCATATCACTATTCACTAGTTTTCACTCCCAAAGGTCCATAATGTGTGCATGGATTAGAAGTACATGGGCTGAAAAATATAAGTAGAGACCCTCATCATATATAGGGTCTACTAATGTGCAGTATTGGTGACAAAGAATAATTGCAGGAGACGTTGCAAAGGATCCATGTTTCTCTTGGATGAGGCTTTTTGTGACCTCTTAATCCACCTCTCTAATTATGTGATGGAATGGTTGTTGATTTGTGAAGATAATCTCTTAAAGCGGTTGAAGAAAGTGGTTTCCACCATCTGAATCAAGGCAACCGATCATCATTGACCAGATGATCAATGGTGGTTATGGAGAGGGAGATCCTATATAATGGCCTTCGGTGTCTAGATCATGCAGTATTGATAGTACTCTCAGAAAATCGAGTTTGAGATCTAGTGTTAAAGATTCATGGTTGGTGATGGTGTCCTCTATGTGGAAAAGGAAATAGCATGATCTAGTGATATGGAATTAATTTATGAATGATGGAATGACACAAATGGATTGAAGGGATCTTTGGGAGTTAGTGTATGATATATTAAAGGCACGATCAATAAAACCCTATAGAGAACATATGATTTTGAATAAACGAATTGATGACTTATTTTAGTGTTTGAAAATATCTTCTCAAATGAATGTGGCCTAAAAGGTGGTTAACATTATCCTAATGGTTAAGGATTCACGTTAGGTACACCAGTTTTTTCGTAGGGAAGTCAGACATCATTAAGAAATATAATTCTATGAAGGGAACTAACCATTACATCACATTTATCCCATGAAATGATTCCATTGTAAATTAATTCACGTTAGTTTCACCATTTTTGTTTCCATGAGAAAATGAAACACCCCATTGGTTCTCTATACAATAAGATGTTAATTGTAATGGCATGAGCTCATTAGGGATTTTGAACTAATTTTCTTAAGAACTGACATTGGTCGAGTGGATGGGAGGTCGAGCTCATCACACCCTTATGAGAGGAATTATTTAATTATTTGGTATACTATTATAGGTTTTAGACATGATCATTGATACATTATTAATTCCCAATTATGAATTTTGTTACCCATTAATTAGAAATCAACCACTAATATGCATGGGATTTAGAATCATCTGTATGTATATGAATATATTCATTAATAAATATATCGATTTTTAGCTACAAATAATCATTAATGGTATTCTATTATATAATACATAGAGATTCATCAGTCATTTTTATACCCATAGTCATTTTATAGCCACACAGTGGGTCACGTTGAATATTATTTTTATACAGTGAGCCTGAGGTTATTCTAGAGTTTATTGTAATCTAAGGATACAATTGTTATTTTCATGTAGAGGTCAAAACCATATGGTGGGCCTCATAAATATCCTCAAGACTAGGATCATAACACATGTAGTATGGTTCCTATTAATGGGGAACATCATACATTTAAAGTTCATGTGATAAGTACCTAATAATACAATTTAATGTCATGTGGAAAGGACATCTAGGTGGATGATTCCTAGTCAATATTTGGTGTGTTACTTTTTTTAAATTATCCCAATGAACCTAGTAGGGATAAGAATTTCCATGTTTAATTAAACCTTGATGTGAATATGGACCCAAGAGAACATGTTTTATTATGGTTTTTGGGTTTATACCACATAGAGGCTTTCTACATATCCCATTTGGATGGGAGTTAAATCCACTATTGTTCTTCATGTATCGTAGGGGGCTATAGAACATTGAGTGGGTTATGTTTGGGATTATTCTAAAATAGTATTCATTTATAAAAGATACCATGAGTAATTTCTTTACTCATGGTGGTTTGGGCCTTAACTCATAGACTACTTCAGAGTAGGATGCATAGATTAAGGGAATTATTATTGGGGCATCCTACTAAGAAGGATACCCATTGATCTCAGGCTGTAGGTAGGCTTCCAATATATACTGGTTAGTAGTTATAACAGTTGTCATAGTTCAATACATAGCATGGAATGTGCCATTATAATGGTCACAATTTACCCCTAAGCCCACATGATTCATGAATAGTGTGAGAAACAAAAGGAAGTGGATGATCTTGGAAACTACAAGATCTTCTTTTACCAGATGGATGAGTTCACTAAAATCATTTGGATATCTCTTAAAGAGGATATCCATATACTTTTTGGGGATTATTCCTAAATACTATTACAATTTAATAGTTGGGGATTATTTCTTACTACTATTCCCTTGTACCATTTAGATATTTTTCCAAAGGAGAATTCCTATATGAGGGTTGGATGCAACTTACTTCTTAATAAATATTCCCATTTGAGGATTGGTTGGGTTTTACTCCTATAGAGGATTCCCATTTGGTATTTGGTTGGGGATTAATTATATAGAGAATTCCTAGGTACCGATCAGAGATTATTCATAATGATGACTCCAATATGAGGTTTGTTTGGGGATAAATTGAAAAGAGGATTCCCATGTACCATTTTTGGACTCTTCTTAAGTCATATTCCCTTTTGAGGAATGGTTGGGGCTTATTCCTAAGGAGGATTCCCATTTGTGGTATGTTTGGGGATTACTCTTAAGGGGGGACCCAATTGAGGTTTGTTTGTGGCTTACTCTTATGGACGATCATAAATTGAAGTTTGATTAGGGCTTACTCCTCAGGAGGATTCCCAATTTTTGTTTGGTTAGGGAATACTCTTAAGGTGGTTTTCCATTGAGCGTTGTTTGGAGCATACTCATAAGGAGGATTCCCGATGAGTTTGGTAGGGACTTACACATAAAGAGGATTCCCTAGTGGGGTTTTTTTGTGGATTACTCTTAAAGAGGATTCCCATTTGGTATTTTTTTGGGAATTACTCCTAAGTAGGATTCCCTTTTGGGGTTTGGTTGAGGATTACCCTAAAAGAGGATTCATATTGGGTTTTTGATGGTGATTACTCCTATGTAGGTTTCCCATTTGGGATATGGTTTAGGATAACATATAAAGAGGATGCCTATTTAGGGTTTGTTTTTGGGGATACTCCTAAAAATTATTCTGATAGGGTTGAACCTATCATATGAGTTAGGTGATCAGGTTTCAAATGATTCTTAAGGTGTGTATCAAATCTAGGTACTTGTGGAATCCAAGAGTAGAATATAATATCATAACATGGAAATTGTATCAAGTTGAGTATGTCGACTCAAGTCATGTTTAGGGAATGTATAGGAATATGTAATATCATGGTATTCTATGGGTGGACATTTTAGGCTTTATATGGTGTAGCCCAAAATTTCATTGACCTAGCCTAAAATGTTATCATTTGGACTCTACATTTTTCATGGGGGTTAGTTATGTAAGGGAAGGAACACGTCCAAATGGTCGAGACTCCATTTGGTCATCGATCATGTGTAAGAGTCCGAGGTAATAACCCTAACAATGTGAACCAATGGGGTCGTATAGGTGGGTCGTGCAGGTGGTTTTCCCAGGTGGGTCACATAGGTATGGGACACCCATGTGGGTGACACATGGGGGTCGCCAGGGTGGTTCACACAGGTGGGTCTCCCAGGTGGGTCGTGCAGTTGGGTCATTAATGTGGGTCATGTAGGTGGGTCTCCCATGTTGGATGCACATGTGGGTTTCCCAGGTGTGGTTCCCTTAGGTTCAAGGTTGGGGGCCATACCCTAGTGGGTAGGGAAATAAAAAAAATTCTATGTAGGAATGGGAAACTTGGGAAAATATTTTGCAATGTCAAAGCCCTTACATTGGGTTCTTTTCCAAGAGTTCAATTGTACTCCAAAAATTTGAGGTGTAGGGATCTATTTATAGACCTTCAAGTGGTCCTGCGGGAATGGTCATGCTTGAAGGGACTTACGCAAAGTTTCCTTCATTGTTAAACATGTTCTGATGGGATTCATAGTGATGTTCATTCATATATAAATTTTTTCCATATTCTAAGATTCATAAATTCTTATCCATAATTTCAATTTGGCTATGTGACAAGTTAAATTGAAGTTATATAATAGATCGACAATTATTAGCATGGTGAATACCAAAAATAATCTATAAAGAAATGAATAAATATTACATTGATGTGTCGACACATTTTAATCACCGATCATGGAAATCCACAATATACTCCTTAATGGGAGTGTTTACACTTATCCCTCATTCTATATTATTCCTTTGGAACATTGTAATCAAACATGAATATTCTTTTTTTATGGAGACACATATTTACTAAACGTGAAATTTTTTTAAATGATATTCACATCCTAGATTATTTAACAAAGTGAATGAAATTATATTTTACGTGTCAATAATTATCAATCTTTTTGGACTTGTGTGTTTTTCCTTTTGGAGAAATTCCACCATGATGATCACTAGTTGTATGCCTAGTGGTTGGCAATGACCATGCTCAAACGGTGGTGGGTAATGGTCTACTGGTAGATCCACTTGTAGTTCTATCCAAGGAAAAAACTATTTTACTAAACATATGGGTTGAGACAAAGTTCATTAATGATTTCTTGCACTATATGCATAATTTTCAAGTAGCATAGAAGCATGTATAATCTATGAAAGAGATGTTATGTGTGATATATTTGTATAATCCAACCACATTTTTCATGTTATAGTGGTATACAGGATTCTAAGATGTTTACTGAGACTACATTTTCAATATCAAAACATTTGAAGACACCTCCAAAATGGAGAGTGAATATATCTGATTGTATGGTATGGGTAGTAGAAAAGTGCTTGTGGGATGTTTTTAACTAGGATGACAGACTGTTAGATAATGTTTGGGGTGATTTTAAAACCAAATATTATAATTATTTATCAACCAATAATTTGAGGGTAGAGTGGTAAAATGAGTTCATGCATCTAAAGTAGGGTGCAATGACTATTATGGAATATTTATTATGATTTATTGATTTTAAGTGTTTTACACAGATATACATTGTTAATGAGATACTGAGTGTGATAAAATTAGAGGAATGACTTAGATATTTCATTCTATAATAGGTCGTAGTGTTCAGGTAGACGAATATTAAGGAAATAGAGAATCATGTGATGATTACATAAAAAAGGTTATGGGATGTGGATGGGAACAAAGTAGAGTAGTATAGTCTATCAACATTGTGGTTTGTTGTCTTGTGGTATTAAGAAATGTTTTGAGGCTTCTCGTTATATGATTACATAATAGTATTTATGTGATGGTAGCGATTTTTTTCATCAGTGTGGAAGACAAGGATACATGGGGAATTAGTGTTATCGAGACTCAATCGAGTGTTGATCTTGTGGTTTGGTGGGCGAAATTCAACATTTTTATAGGACCTTCCCTCCATAAAAGAGTGGTATGGATTAGATCTAACTACATGTTCATGAATAGGTTTTACATGTAACACACATATGTTTTTATGAAATATTTTTCGTTAAATAATTTATATTCTTTAGTAGATTTCTTTGCACACAATCATGTGTTTAAACGAACCGTGAGAAGCCCTTATTTTAAAAATACCATTAAATCATAGTCATTAGGTTATCGAGAATATTTATAACTATCTTATGAAAATTCATTGTGAATTCATTGGCTATCAATTATTTATGAAAAATTAAAGTAATTAGATATTTTTATTTTTGAGTGAATTAAATTTGGTAATAAAATAAATGGGATATATATTTTTCATATACTTAATAAAATATTTTTTATATCCATACAATGAATATTTTAGTCATAGGGTATGAATAAAACCCAATTTGATGTATACAACCATATTTTTTTGGTTCATTTAAAACCATTGGATGAAGAACCCATATTAAATTACGATTTTGAAACATTAATAATTTATATATGAAAAAATAAACATGTTTTTTTGATGTGGGATTTTAAAATTTACTATGGAAGGATTTCTGATATTTTTTTTGATAAATTTCATGTTTTGATGAATAAAAAATATATGATAAATTTCAATTGAAAATAATGTTTTCATTGAAATAATATATTTGGATATATTATATTATTGAATGGTTTCAAAGCATAAGTATAATATATTTTAACAATTTAATATAATATAGGTCACTGGAATTAATTTTACATTAAATTCAGATGTAAAAACATTTCAACCTTTTGTAATATTTTAACCCCTAAAACTCGTTTTCTTATTTTAGCAAAATAATTTATTTTAAAATTAATTACGTTAACTTCTGTGTTTTTTATTTTGAAAAATTGAATATATAATAGGACTCATTAAGTCCAAATTTTTTAAATATAATTATTTTATTTTTGGGAAATATTAATAGTAACATTAGTTAATTTTAATAACATTGTAAAAGGGTAAATCTGGTAATTAAGGGTAAAAATAATATTATAAAATAACTGTAACACTTATATTAATTCAATTGGATCATTATTATTTTACCTAAAATATACATGGGTTGAAATGGTATCAATTGGAACCCTCATCTATGAGATTAGAGCATTTAATTTAATTAATTTAAAGAAAAGTGAAATATATCTAACAAAAACATTAATAATTATTTTTTTTAATATGATGTTATAATGAAGACAAATTTGATTAAAAATATTAATTGGTAATATAATATTGTTTTATTTATCATGATAATTTATTTTTAATTTTTAGGAAATAAATAATTACCTTAAAGTCTTATACTTGGATAATGAAAAAATTAATTAATTGATGAAAAATCATTAAAACAAATATTATTAAAATATTAATAACAACCAAAAGGCTGAAACATATGATTAAACCCTATTGAGTGAGTATATATCTACCATAATCATCTAAGGGTCGACTTATTGACCATTGGGGGCTTATAAAATATATTATAACACTTATATAATTTTATTTAAATTGAATATAAAATTTTCACATTTAAGTTTTAAAAGATTATGGATTTTTTAATTTTGTGATTTTAAAATGATAAATTTGATAACAAGTATTATTATGAAAGATAATGAATTTATCTTTTGAATAATATTTTATTTTGAATTTTGATTCGAAAAAATTTATATTAAATAACTGCACAATATTGATGTAGTAATTAATTTATTAATGAAGTGATCAAATAAATGATATTAAAAAAAATTATTAAATATAATATGGGATAATTACCATGAAAAAATAATTTTCAATATTACCTTGATCTATTATGGATTAAATAAAATATTTTTATTGAGTTTTACTTTTTATTTTTATATTATTAAAAATCCATGAAATAAGTTGTGTCAAAATTAACACTATTGATATTTTCTCAAAACAAGGATTTCTTGAGTTACTTAATGATCATAATTTATTTTTTAAAGTATAATATTATGATTATATTGTATGAAATGTTCTAATTTATTTATCTATGGTATAATTTACTTCAAATAATAAAATATTTCACCTTTTTAATATTAAATCATTTGTTACCTAGTTAATTAACTAAGTGTTAATTAAAATCATAACTCCTAAATTGACATAAAACCATGTATAAATATTATTTTCTACTCATATTTAAACCCTATCTCATATAATATTTGAAATTGGGAATTTTTGGAGGTTTTTATGTGGGGTTTTATTTTATTATAAATTAATATATTTCATGTTTCCAAAAGATCCCCTCACCTCAATTATAAAAGGACACTTCCTCCTCAACCATTAAGTTAATTTTTAGCCTTCATGCTCGATAAATTAATTCCCATATCCCTTCTCAACATACCTAGAAAAATTCTATAGGTCCTGGACTTCTTCAAAGACCAAATCTATTTCACTATGAAGATATTTAGTGGAGGCATGTTGAAGTAGAGGTAATATCATTTACTGATTCTTTAAAACTTATTTCTTCTTCTAATTCCACCTCATGATTTATTTAATTATAATGTAATAACTCTAGTTTTTATTATATAATGATAGGTTATTATGATTTTCAAAAAACCATAGTCCACCTTCTACCCAACTTATTAAAAATGAAATCACCACATTTGCGTACGGACTGCTTATTGTCTCCACGCCGTGCTGTAATCCATTTTTCACCACCGCCTTACACAGATATGTATAATGATGATATTGATAAATATATATAATTAATATACAATTATATATATTCTTAGATACTATACACCATAAACTTTAATACCATTCAACTATTATGGGAATGATATCATCGCTCGTGCGTACGTACGATTTATAGTCTCCACGGTGCGATGTGATTCATTCAACATAATCATTATAAAGAATGGTTATATAAATGAATTGAGAGAATAAATATGATATATATTATAATAATACCATGTTTTAAATGATATATCTATAATGTAAAAACAGTAATAAGAATATATCCTGAAAATCATGCATAAGAACATAAAGTCGGTAATACCCGAATAGCGAGTAACTATGAAATATTACTAAAATAATAAAAAACTGATCGTAAATGTTATAATAAAATTTCTTATGATTTTGGAATAAATTTTTGACATTATTTAAATTATTATACAAGTGTGTTGGATACATACAAAGCATATCATACATAAGGTAAGGGGTAGTTTTCCAATATCATTTTTATCTGAGATTGTTTATTCATTAGTATTTATTGGGGTATATTTATCATCTATATCCATGGTTCCTAAATATGTATTTCAAAGTATTCTATATATCCTTCTATAATTTTTTAATGTTAATTTTACCCATTTCTTAATTTTTACTAAATGGTATGAATGGAATCTTTTTTTGTTTTTATTACGAGGTACATTTTGACTTTTTTAGAAAAAATTCAAGAATAATATTATATAACATGAATGGAATGAATGAATTTTAATGATTCAATAGTGTTTTATTTAGTTGAGTATTTCCATACAAGAATAAATGTTTATTTTCACATAAAAGTATATCTTCTAAAATTGTATGTCATTTTGAGGATGGAAATCATTTTTTAAGAAGAAAACATATTTTCCTCTGGAATTAATATCAATTATTTAATAAAAATTATTTTCTATCTAAGATGAAATAGGTGTATGTTTTTATCCCTATTATTAATTTTATTTTATTGTGTCATAACTTGTCCCCTGGGGCCCAAACCGTGACAAACCCCAAGCCCGCCTCTCGAAGACCAGGGGCTGGCGACTAGCACCAAAGTTGTGAACCAACTTGTGGGAGGCATTTTCCAGGATACATGTACACACGTGAACATTCAAACCAAATACACAAATATGAATGGTTAATACTATGTAATTGAAAACCATATTACAATTACAAGAATTCATTAAGTGGTAAAACCAGGCTAGTATATAAGCCCAAAAAAAAGAACTGGAAACATCAAGGTAAAAAGGGAGAACCGATGGCCATTTGTGGAAAATCCCACCTAATTACTAGTGTAGTGAAGATATGGTAAGACGAATTAGTATGTCATATCCACCTGGTACTATTGGGCCCTACCTGGTTCACTATCTTAACGTCCACCAGTCCCATCACCCTGAGCGCCTCTATCGAAACATCAACTGTCTGCACCAGACACAACACGTGCGGGTGAAGCCCTTCCATGGGTGAGTAACTCAGTACTCCATATGGGACCCCGAGAAACATGATGGTCTCTCACAAATCCTCAATGGAAAACACTAAAAAACATCTATGAAGTAAACAAAAAAGGAAAAATCACGAAATAAACCACAAAGACAAAACAACAAAGTAAACCACCACGATTATGCATAGTCAGCTCTACTCAAGTATATGCCTATACATATACCTAGGTCATCCAAATATACTCATCTAATCTATAATGAAACATAGGGCTCCAACCATGAATTCAGTACCCAGATTTCCAAAGATGGCTCAAATTGTAACTCAATGATCAAGATTACACGATCCATGAGATAGCTATCCCAGAGGGCACCCATATGAGAGATGTACTCCATCAGGTACAACTAAAACATTATTAATTTTATGTCCAAATTGACGAGATCCATCAGGGGACTTTCTGATAGTACTGCCTCTAATGCCAGACACTAAATCTCTCACTGTCACGGTCTTGTACCTGAGGAATGACCAAGGGAAACCATGTGAAGAGGCCCACTTCTGGACACTGCATTCAGTTGGGGGAACACGGCTCTAGTCTAGCCCATGATATCTCAGTCTCTCTAGTAATAAGTGGCCCTAACCACAATCCGTCGAGGGATAACTAAAATCTACCTTAGTATTGATTTCATCAAGTGGAGGGGCCTGCTCCTTGTAATTTTGTCCTGCAGTCAAGGTTTATCCTACTCCCATGAAGGATTTGTTCCCCATCGCTACTCAGATATGGGGGATTACTACACCATATGTTCAGAACCACACCCATCCCAGTAGGGGAGTACAATTATAGTAGTTTGTTCACTATGGGGGACTCGCAGCCTAGTATGTTAGGGGAGTACCGGCCCCAAGCTAGAGGACCCTCACCCTAGCTTGATAGGGGAGCACTGACTCTACTCGAACAAGGTGTAAAGTTGACCAGCACCCTGAATCGGTTGGGGAGTATAACTCGGTGAGTAGAGGACCTACGCCCTATTAAATTATGGGAGTACCAACACCATCGTAGCACTGCGTAAGGAGGACTCACACCTTTGGTTGATAGGGGAGTACCCACTCCAAACATAGAGGGACCACACCCTACCCGGTAGGATAGTACCTGAATTTATGTGAATAAAGTATGGAGAACTCATGCCCTAGTTCAATAGGATAAAAAACCCGAACCCATGACGTGGGGAGGCCGGTCTCTACTGGATCATAGGAGTAAGGAATACCCCACCTTTAGACATTAAGGGAGTAGCCTTCCTAACTCTCACCACAAGAAACACCTTAGTTATGTTTCTCAAGATATTAGTTTTTCATCAAATTTCTCCGAAACTCTAGTGGAGTATCCCAAAAGGACTAACTCATTCCAAGGATTTTAGCACCGCAAACAGTTCATCTTTTTTACACCGCATGAGGGACATATGTCAAATACAATATACTGTAATATTATTATTATTATTATTGGGTGTCTCTTGGGCCTGAGCCAAAAACCAGGATTTAATATTCAATATTGGACATGAATCAACCATATTAAATACAAGGTCATGTCGCATCTGAAGGAAAGTCAATCGGGCATCACCGTAAGAGTTTGGGAAGGTCAAAGATTTAATGATAATAATATATTATTATTATTTTAGTGTTTCAGGTACCCAATCCAAAAACCTAAAAAAGATATCAAATATCGGACTTGAAATGTTCGTCTTGAAGTTTGGGTCACACTACCACTGACGGTTCGTGGAACCAAGGTCACTCGAATAAATTACATATTAAACAAGGTTTTACCACCAAAATAATAATAACATTATTATATTATTTTTATTTTTATTTAACCTCTATTTTTTTCCAATTCCTCTCAAGAAAATCACACACTCAACCTTCTATATGGGCAGCGCATTAGCCCCATGATTGGCTCCTCTTTTAACTTATTTATTTTAATTTATCATTAATGTTATTAATACCATAATGATTAATAAAAGTTAATAAATGAAAAGTCAATAACACACCCCTATTTCCATGCCTCCTCCTTCCCCCATGTGATTCTTGTGCGTACAACATTCCCCCATCTCGTGAGGCTCCCCAACTCTACTCTCTCTTCAATGTTATTATTAATAAAATTAATCATAATAACACTCACCATTAATGTTCTAATTCAATCCCAGTAAATTAATTTATCATGGTTATTATCATTTTTAAATAAAACCATTCCAGTTAATTAATCACACAATAAAAGCCACCATTACACTTATAATATAATATAATAATAAGTAAATCCTCCTTCAATTTTTATAAATGGGTCGCAATCATTATCATTAATAATAATTATTATAATTAACTCTCACCATGTTGACTATATAAGATAAAAATCATGCACATGAGGAAATGATCTGTTCCGTTCACCAAACACCATACTACTCATTTATTAATTCATCCCCAAAACGTCGATCTATATGTATTTCCTTCCTCCAAAAATAGTCTGGGGGTTCAACCATGTTTGAACCTGCCCTAACAGAGTCGAATAATGAATTCATGGTTCAATGATAATGAACATGATGAACGGTGGATGAAGAAGCCCCAAAAACAATGGTTTAAACATCATTGTTCAAGCGTTCTTGGATAATGAATAAGAATGGAGCACTGGGGGTTAGAACATACATTAAACAAAGTGAAATAATTCAATTCCAGTATGTTGGCACATGGAAAGGCTAAAGTGTGGGGAACATATCCAGGAAAAAATATCAATCTACTCAAACTATTAATCCATAGATGTAAAACACCAAAAGACGATTCCTACCTAGATTGGATCTATAGTCATTAATGAAGATCACACATTCACAATGATCAGAAGACGTTTTTGTGTTTTTCATGCTTTATTTCTCTTGGATCCAAGGTTTCATTGTTCTTCGTTCATTGTTTGTCAACAGGAAGAGGATGAGAGGAGAGGGGAGGAGAATTTGTCGTTGGAATATAAGTTTACGAGCCCAAGATCTCATAACCATGAATATATAAACTCTCATCGGGTTGAAATTTATAAATAAAATAATTAAATAAAAAATTATTTAATTATTTAATTAATCATCCTCACTGGTACATGGGCGAACCTCCCGATGCCGAAAAAGGTTACACTCTACCTAGGGTAAAACCTAGGTTGTTAGCTCATCCGTGGTTTCAGATTTTTCATCCATGTCTCCATTCGAGAGATTTTATAGTTTGAGCTATTAAATTAATAAATTATTAATTTAATTCCTCCATTTAACACACCACAACGAGCGAGGGGAACAAACATCTCGCGCCGACTTATTTTACGTTGCTCCTAAAGGAAACATTGCATTTCGGAATCAACCGTGGTTTCGTATTTCCAATCTGATCAAGTATTTATGAGATATCCCATTTTCACTATTTAACTGTGCATGAGTAATATAAAAAAACTGTTAATTTTTGTAAAATTAATTCAGAGAAATCTGGGCCTCAAAATTTCACACCATCTCTGTACCCAGCTATAGAAATTTTCTTCAAAATATTTCAAAGTCATATTAGAAAAAAAAACCATTCTCTACATTATTCCATCCTTCAATATTTTCATCCTCAAAAATCAAAACTAGGGAAACCACTCAGGATTCTGAGTCCATACATAGCTCTCCCGCTCATAGGTAAACTTGTACGTTTCTGTGCAACCAAAAAAAGTCAACTAAATGGTTGTTCCACCCTCAAAAGGTTCTCTTCAGTTGATGACGTGTGTAGGAACACACACACACCTTCTTAGTAGCAACACATGTAAGACATCATGTACCCACTCCAACTATTTGGGGTAATAAAAGGAGGTATTCAACCTCTCCATCTCCTTGCACAATCTCGAATTACCTGATAGGACTCAGGGGATAGTTTACCTCCCCGAACGATCCTCTACATCCCATGTCACAACTAAAATCTATGTTTTCCACTATAACATGGTCTCGTGATTTCCTCTTCTAGAATATCCATATGGTGAAGCACCAAAGGATATCTGGTCACATGTGATTTCATATTCGGGTCATCATGACTGACACTCTCTTACGTGCTTGTGAAGTGATGGAGTCAACACTGTCAACTGAATAAAATTTGTACCCTACTGCTCCACAAGGTTCTGTTGTAGGGAAGTTAACTGCCCTAAAACATCCTGCACTAGGTGAGGTTGGGACTTATCACATTTCCCACTAAGGAATTCTGATACACAACTGCACCTTGAGTGCACAAGTCAAAGGGACTCATCCACCATGCTTACATAGTATTGTCTTGGCCCATATGACCTTGTTCATGAGAATGATCATGAGAAGATCTCCCACGCTGTGATCTCATCATCGGGTTTCTGCTATCTATGGCTGACGTCTCAGCTCTATTATGCTCACTGACACAACCAGCTCTATAGGGTTCCTCTGACAAAAAAACTCTCTATCACCAAGGCCTACTCCAGCACCCCATCATAGGTGGGGATTCACAAGGGTACTATAATAGAACTAATCTCTCTACAGATTCATTTATTGAACTATAGTTCTTATAAGTAACCATTATAGGTCATGCCCAGAGAGTAGTGCACAAAGTCATTAAACCTCATTGCTTTCTCAGACACTGTCATCACTCCCTGCTGTAACTGGAGGAGATCCTAATGTGGAACAGAATGCATGTAGGATGGGTAGTACTTATCCTAAAACAATTGTAGGAATTGCTCGCATTATAGTTTTAACCCTTTGTGTATCTGAGTAAATAAGCTCTTCCAACGTCCAGCTACTCTAGGGAAATGGTCAACAGAAAAATCCACCATCTTATCTGCCAGTGTTCATATAAGACTAAAAATGTGTACCACCAACTCTATCCAAACCTTCTCTATCTGAGGGTCCAGCTTAATGTGGAACCTCCTCGGTCTCTGGTGCTGGAACTCACAATGTGTGCTCAACCTGCACACGTCCTCATCCCACTCTATTTTGGATATCAACTACTCAACAGGTAGGGGTGATGCTACCTTTCATCCTGGAGAAAGGGGCTAGCATGATGGGTACCAAAATGATTACTCTTTTCTCACGAAATCATCATCATGAACCGTAGCTAGTATCCTGGATGGTTGTCATCACAAAGATATACTTAATGTTATCATGAAGTACAATGGTCAGATGAGCTTTTATATATATGAAAAATGATGGGGAGCTGAATTTATAAGAATAGTCAAAGACTAAATCCTATATGATTCATGTACCATTATTCCTTAAAACTTGTATCTTATGGTGTGTAGTCGACAAGTAGGTAATCAAGTTCCTGGTGAATGGAAACATCATTCGCCCATACAATCACTGGACTCCCTATCCTGAGAGATTCTCTTGAGACACTTTGACACTATTTCCCTAAAACCAACTAAGAACATTTTAGGGAAGCATTTGAATAGTGTCCTAAGGGTCAAAATTTCTCTGATGCCACTTTGTCACAAACCGTCCCCCGGGGCCCGAACTATGACATACCCCAAGCCCGCCTCCCGAAGACCAGGGGATGGTGACTATTGTCGAAGGAGTCAACATACATGTGGGAGGAATTATCCTGGATACATGTACACATGAGCACACAAAAACCAAATCCACAAAGCTAAAAGGTTAACACTAAGTAATCAGAAACCAAAGTATACTAGCAAGAAAGCACTGAGTAGTAAAACTGGGCCAGTATACAAGCCCGACAAAAGAACTGGAAACAAAAATGTAAAAAGGGAGAACTAATGTCCATATGAGGAAAATCCCACATGATCGCTAGAGTAGTGAATCTACTAGAAATAAAAGTAGTATGTCATGTCCACCTGGTCTTACTGGGCTCCACCTGGTCCACCGTATTAACGATTATTGGTCTCGTCTCCCTGATCACCTCTATCAAACTGTCGAACATCTTCACCAGACCCAACACATGTGGGTGAATCCCATGAATGGGTGAGTAACTCATTACTCAATATGGGACCCTGATACCCTTGATGGTATCTCATAAATCCACAATAGAAAAATCCAAAAAATAACCATGATGTAAACCAAAAATCAAAAACCATGAAGAAAACCAAAAATCAAAAACCACGATGTAAACCACCAAGTGTATGCATAGTAATCTATACTTGGGTATATGCCAATACATGTAACCAGTTCATCGAAATATACTCTTATCATCAACAAAGATACATATGGCTCCGACCTCGAAGTAATAACCAGGATTTTGAATAAAGGCTCAAAGTGTAACTCAAGGATCAGGAGTACACGCTCCATGAGTGGGTCATCCCAGATGGCACTCGTTTGAGATATGTACTCTATCATGTCCAACTCAACCATTCATAATGGTATGTCCAAAAGTACATGCTCCATCAGGGAATTTCTTCTCAAACTACCTCTACAGCTCGGTAATAGAGGTCTCATGGTCACGGTCTTGCGCCTGAGGCAAGACAATGTGAACCCACGTTAAGAGGCCCACTCCATGACACTATGTTTAGTTAGGGAAATAGTTATATATTATAACCCATGATATCTCTGTCAATCCAGTAAGAAGTGGCATGCACCTTGCTCCATCGAGGGGCTACTAACATCTACCTTGTTATCGATTGCATCATGTGGAGGGGCCCTCTTCTCATAACTATGTCCTCTAGACAAGGGATCTCTAACTCCCATGAAGTACCCACTCCCTATCAATACTAAGAGATAGGGTAGTACTACTCTATAAGTGAGGACCTACACCATAGCCAGTAGGGGAGTACAACTCTGGGAGTTTTTTTACTATGGGGGCCCCTCGGCCTAGTACGTCAGGGGAGTACCGACCCTAGGCTAGGGGACCCACACCCTGGAATGGTAGAGGAGTACTGCCTCTGCCAGAACAAGGTGTATGGAGCACCCACACCATGAATTAGAAGAGTAGTACAACTCGTTGACTAGAGGACCCGTGCCTTATTAATGTAGGGGAGTACCGACCCTACCGTAGCACTACATAAGGACGAACATCACCCTTGGTCAATAGGGTATTACCTACTCCAAACATTGGGGACATGAACCCTACATGGTAAGGGTGTACCAGAATCTATGTGAGTTAATTATGGGGTACCCGCTCCCTAGTCCAATAGTGGAAAACGAACCCGCACCAATTACGTGGGGAGTTCCTTCTCTACAAGAGCAGATGATTAAGAAATACTCACACCTTGAGTCATCAAGGGAGTAGCCATCCTAACTCTCACAAAAATAAAAACCCCAGTTCTGATTCTTAGGCTAGCAGTCATACATCAACTTTATCTGAATCTCAAGTGGAGTATCTCAAAAGGACTACCTCGCCCATGGATTTTAGTGCCTTGTAAAATTTTTCATTTCTACACCGTATAAGGGATATATGTCATATAAAAGATCCTACATTATTATTATAATTATTATTGGGTGTTTTTTGGACCCAAGACATGAACCAGGATTTAATATTCTACATTGGACTTGAATCGACCGTCTTATAGACAGGGTCATGTCACCGCTAACAGAAAGTCAATTGGATGTCACACATAGGTGTTTAGATATTTCAACGATTTAATGATAATAATATATTAATATTATATTGGTGTTTGAGGTACCCAGTCCGAAATCCCAAAAAGTCAACCAAATGAGACTCAAAATGTATGTCTCATAGTCTGGGTCGCACTATCGCTAACGGTTCGTGGAACCGAGGTCGAACGGATAAAATTTGGACGAAACATGGTTTTCCATCAAAAATAATATTAACATTAATGTTTATTTTTATTTTTATTTAACCTTTATTTTTTTTCTTTTCCCCTTAAAAAAACCCAGGCTCAAACTCCAATATGTGCAGTGCATTAGACCCCTGATTGGATCCTCTATTAACTTATTTATTTTATTTTAACCTTATTAGCATTAATATTATAATAAATAAATCATACTTCAATGTTATTATTAATATAATTAATAATAATAACACTCATCATTAGTTTTTTAATTTAATCCCATTAAATTAATTTATCTTAGTTATTTTCATATTAAATTAAAACCATTCCATTTAATTAATCAAACACTAAAAGCAACCATTGCCCTTACTATTTAAAGAAATAATAAAAAAAATCCCCCTTGAATTTTTATCAACGGGTCTCCACAATTATAATTAATAACAATTATTATTATTGATGCTCAATGTGTTGACTATATCTAACCAAAACAATGCACCTATGGTATTTATCTGGCCAGTTCAGCAAACACCATACCGCTCATTTATCAATTCATCCCCAAATCGACAATCTATGTGTCGTTTGTTCCACCGCAAAGTGTACGGGGGTTCGTTCGCATTCGAACCTACCCAAACAGAGTCGATTCATGAATATGTGGTCCAACAATGATGAACATGTAGAACAGTGGGGGAAGAAGCAAAAAAACAAAGGTTAAAATTTTATCATTCAAGGGTTCTTGGAAAACTAATTAGAATGGGGCACCAAGAGTTAGAACATACTTTAAACAATGATAAAGAATTAAATTCCAATATGTTGGCACATCAAAGGCTACATGGAAGGGCGCAGATCAAGGAACAAATATTAATATATTCAAACATTTAATCTATAGATGTAAAACACCAAAAGACGAGTCTAACCTCGATTGGATCCATTTTTTTTATGAAGATCACAATTTCACAACTATGAGATGAAGTTGTTGTGTTAATAGCGCTTCGATTGTCATGGATCCAAGGTTTTGTTGTTTTGCATTCATTGTTCGTCGGAGGAGAGGAGAGGATATGAGAAGTTTTCATTGGAAAAAATGGTTATGAGGCCAAGAACTCTTAACCACAAATTTAGATCTTCTCATAGGGTTGAAAGAAAATTATCAAATAATTAAATAACAAATTATTAAATTATTAAATTATTCATCCAATTTGGCACACAGACCAACCTCCCGACACCAAAAAATGTTACACTCTACCTAATGTAAAACCTATGTTTTTAGCTCATCGATGGTCTCTGATTTTTCATCTGAGCCCCCATTCAAGAGATATTATAGTTTTATATATTAAATTAATAAATTAATAATTTAATTTATCCATTTAACACACCGCCCAGGAGCGAGGAATCTTAGCATCCCACGCCGACTTATTTTATGTCGCACCTAGGGGAAACACTACAATTCGGACCCAACAATGGTCTCAGATTTATGTTTTGTTCAACCATTTAAGATATATCATGTTTCCAATAGTTAACCACGCGTGCATAATATAAAAACACAATTAATTTTTAAAAAATTAATTTCGGGCATAGAGGGCTTCTGAATTGCACGTCGTCTAAGTGCCCAACTCTTGAAATATTCTTAGAAATATTTCAATGTCTTAATAGGAAAAAAACTGGGTCTTTATAGATTGTGTTATGAAGGAATTATATTTATGAAATATATTTATCTTTTATAGATTATGTTATGATGTAATAAATTTGAATAAACCCATTTTATTTCACGGGTTAGGATATGAGAAATTTCTTTATGATTTTGTGAAATGTGTAAGAATGGATTCCTTATGAGATGGGTGGGACTTATATCTCTTTATATTTCATTTTGTAATGATTTATATCTCTTAATCCAAAAATTAATTTTTTAGTTAAATTTGGATTATATCGTATTTAAAAATAAATAGGGTCATTATCAGTCATAGGTTGGATTATTTAATCCTACACAGATCACATGTAATTCATGTGTAGGAATCATCACTATAATCCTACACAGATTCATGCATTCCTTATGAGGGTATTGATAATTACATTTTGAACACCCATTTAATCCAATATTCCTTCCTTATGTGATATACTGTTTAATCAGATGTGGTTCGCCTTCCCTTCCTTATGTGAGAGTCGATTTATTGTTGATGATAGAGTATGTGCTAAAATTTGGCATCTTCTGCACCTAACGTGGATTTCATTGATGACTCTTACATAGGGGCTAGTTATAATCAGTGATATCCTCTATATATCTCTTACTATTTGATGCTTTATTTTTTCAAAAACCAGTTTTCCAATCATAGAATATGATATCACTCATATCGTAGATTACAGCATTGAATAAAACTTTTGGATTTCAATGTATCATACCTTATGATATAAACCAATCATACCCTATGACTAAGAAAAAAATATAATCATGAAATTGATCCAACAAATAAATTTAGCCACGTCATATCATACATTATGATATGGCCTAAAATACCTTACGATATCTATGGTGTTATCAAAACCACTAGAAAACATATTGATTCAAATATGACTATAGAATTGATGCCACTAATGATTTATATAGGATCATTATATGATTATCAAAGAAGAAGAAACCCATTATATTTCTCAATCAATCATATTTAAATCAATGTATAGTGAAGAACATGAAATATAAATAGAAATAAATTAAGTGTAGTGAACTCTATCTCTATTGATCTTGATTGAGAAAGTTTGATGGAGATCACCGAGAAATAGTCGTAAGACTCTTTCCTCCACTGGCATTACATTGAACACTAGAATCTATGAACACTATGAGAGGATACCATGAAATCCAATGCTATTATAGCACCATCTTCATCGAATAAAAAAGGATAACCATGAGATATGATAGTATCAAATTAGGCTTTAAAGTTTCTCACTTGCACACATACACCCTATTGGAATCACAGTCACCGTTTGTTAAACACATAGATGATACTCTACAAAAATGTGGCATGATGAAGGAAAATCTATAGAATGTGAACCCACTCTATGGTATACAGAACTTGGAAGACAAAATTCATATAATACAATTCACTGTAATGTAAAACCACTAGATGAGTGCAGACAAGACTATAGGAAGTAAATAATTGAAATAAAATACAAAGGCATAAGAAAAGCCCGATTTTTTGTGTGGTTCAAACTTGTGTCATCACTTTATTTATTCAAGGAATCAAAATATGATTACAATATTTAATACACTCAATAAATGATCCATCCCAATATTAAATAGTAAGACCCAAACAGTGTGTTCAATATTTTCTACCTCGCTATCTATGTGGGATGAAGTCCACCCAGCCCAATCTCTATTGATAAACCCTTAGTTTAGTCAATACCTCCCATCACCTCAACTCCTTCACTCGATTGATGGTATCATCTACCAATACTTTTGCAATATGACACTTATGAAATTATCATTTTTTATAAAACTGAATTACCTCCAAGATGAGTGATCAAAGGGTAACTTTTGATCACCCTTTATATCTATATCATCTAATTGTATCACCTGACAACACTATCTGGTGATATTGTCTATCTATATCATCTGATCAGCATTGTTCTATCTGCAATGTTAGACTACCCATTGTCTGGGAATCTTATACCACAGTTGATACTGCTCCACCATTTTCATCCAAACTATCATAAATTATTCTCCTGAATTTTATCAATCTGGTAGACTAGTACATTGTCTAGAAAATTATTTTCACAATCAAGACTAAAAATCTTACACTTGAGAATTATTTTCCAGGCTTCACCACTAATAACTTTATTAGGATCATCTGAACTTATTCCTTCCTTGAATATTCCATTATAGTAAGCATAGCTCCCCCCATCATACATTCAGGTCATTATATCCTAAATGAGGTGCATCACCATATCAATGCATGTCGGACTATGAAATTTTTCAATATTTCTACTAGATTTTAAGTTCTTTTTATCTTCTAAAAATCCAGTACTTCATCCACAAAAACATATGGATGAAGTGATACTTCAACTGAATATACTTCATACTTGAATGGAATGTGGGATTTTTTTAAAAGTTAATCACATTTTTTAAATCACAAAAGAACATCCCATCAACTTGTCTCTATCAGAGAACCTCTAACAACCTCTTCATCCAAATTGAATCATTTTCTACTTCAATTAGTGTGATGTAATATGATTCCATTATTGAGAGTGAAACTATCAATTTAAGTTTTTATAAACATCTAAATACCATTATATAAAAGTGAAAACATATCTGGTAGTTCTTTTATGAGTGTCTCCATCTCCACCAAAGTTAGTGTCAGCAAAACCTTATAGTGACTCATTTGTTCTAAAGAAAAGTGTCATGATTTTGAAACCATTTAAGTACTAATTAATCCACTTCATATCCACCCAATTTTCTCTTATGAGGTTTTACATATATCTAATGACAACTCTCACTACTTTATCAATGTTTGGATGAGTACAAACCATGGCATACATCAAACTCCTAACTGGTGATGTATATGGAATATTTTTTGGGTACTCAGCCTTAACATCTGATTTCAGTGTCTTCTATTTTCTTATCTTGAATTGTCCAGCTAGGGGTGTAGTCATCAGTTTTACATCACCTGTGAAAAATTGGTCAACCACCTTCCAAATATAATTGAACTGGATCAAGTAAAAAGTTCCAAAATTTAACTCTCTTGATATACTCATCCCCAAAATTATTTCTTTATGAATAGGATCCTTCATCTAAAAGATTTTGGATAAATATATCTTTATCCCATTGGTCCTTTATTTCATTGGACTGGCTATTAGTATGTCTTCCATATAAATTATAATGATGATGAAACTCCCATTATTGAACACATTATAGTAATAGTAATGGTCAACATTGATCTGAATGAACTTCCAATCCTTAATGAATTTGTTGAACTTCAAATTCCAATTCCTTGGTACCTATTTCAAACCATAAAGGCTATATTTGAGTTTGAATACAAGTTCCTATTTTTTGGTGATCCATGAAACCAGTAGGTTTCTCCATGTAGATTTCTTCATCTAAGACCCAATGAAGTAATGATTCTTTCACATACAACCACTCCATATAAATTCCTTCCATTGTATCCATACTCAATACCATATGAATATTCATGTGTTTAACGATCAATGAAAATAACCTTAAGAAATCCATACCTTATGTTTATTAAAAACCCTTTACAAATAGCCTAGACTTATACCTTTATCTACCATCCACTTTTTCCTTTAGCTGATATATCCATTTGTTTTGATGAACTCTCTTCCCGGATGGTCTCTCTATAAGCTCCCATGTTTCGGAAACATAGAGGAAATAAATCTCATCCCTCATAGATAACTCCCATTTTTATGATTCATTCAAACTCCTTTCCTCTTCTAGGATCTTGTGATCTCCATTTTTTTAGAATTACATAGTGAAAATCACTACCATAAATTTTCACATGGAACCTTACCCTGGTAGATCTCCAAAATTTTACTTTGGGATAAACTTCTTTTGGTATTGCATATCCTAGAGTTGTAACTTCCTATGCTCAAGATTTTGTAGTCCTTGAACTCTCTGGTACTTTAGGCCTCAATAGAACCATCAAAATCTGACCTCCTTTTGGTAACTCCACTGAATGTTCTGGAATTTTTGGTACTATCATGTTTACTGGATTCTCTAGAACATACAAAACATCTAGATTTCCATACATTCAAACCTTAGCTTCTAATGATATATTTCTCCCATTGAAATATTTTTCTTGGTTCTAATCCTTCTGCATAATCTATTCATTAAATATCACATTTTAACTTTTTATGGTTTTCCAAGAGTCATTTTCCCTGAGTCGAAACTCAAATTATTCATCACTATACCTAAACAAGTAACATGATTAATACTTAACCTCTAAATTGTGTCGATATTTGGAATCAATATGGACATAGGTAAGTGTAATGAAGACTTTAAGGTGGTTTAAATCTATCTTCATCCCAGGAAAATAGATTTCTAGAAGTTACTTTTCAATTATATATGGAGGACTCTAGTTTATCATGTAAGTCATACATTTCATAGCCTCCACTCAAAACACTTTGGTGAATCCCACATAGATCCTCATGATATTATCCTTTCCCATCAATGTCTAATTCATCATCTTTGTAACTATATTATATTTTGGAATCTTTTGAATGATCTCCTCAAAATGAATCCCCTTCCACCAACAAAACCTATGGAACTCTCTACTTTTGTACTCACCACCATTTTTTTGGCCACAGTCAATTTACTTTCCTTTCAATCTCCATTTACACAATGTACCTCAACTGGATTAAGATTCTGAACACCTCATATTTTTTCTTGAGGAATTACACCCACAATTTTTCTGTGGAACCATCAATAAAGGTGATGTGGTAGAGTGAACCTCTATGAGAGTGCACCAGATTTAGTCCCCAAACATTCATGTTTATGAACTCCAACTTCTAGTTCTTTGGAATTTTCCCTTTCATTTTGAAAATAAATATCTTATTACTTTTCTAGGATGCATTCCTTCCATGTTTTTTACTCCATGATTTCAACCTTCAGAAATTCCTTAGTAGCTAGGATCTCCATCCCCTTCTTACTTAAGTGACCAAGACAGTTATGCCATAACTTCATGAAGGTTGACTCTATGGTATGCATTTCCCCTTCTCATGAACCTATAAGGTATAAAGACTCATCCTTGACTCCTTTTTATATAACCATAGATCTACGTGATATTTTTCATACATAATATATGAACAATGTAGAGAAACCTGAGTCATCAATTATTCTAATAAAAATTAAATTCTTACTTAACAATCGGATATGTCACATACCTTGAAAGTTTAGAAAGTTTTTGTTCCTTGTCCGGAAAAAAACATCTCTAATATCAATAACCTCTAGAGATTGATCATTTTCTAGGTGTACTCTATCAAACCTTCCAGAAATATAATTATTTATACTTCCTTTATTAGGTGTTTAATGGAATAAAGCTCCAGATTAAATCACCTGTGACTTTAGTGAGTTGGAAGTACTAAGGATAAATCCAATCCTTTCTTTAAACATAGGGTTTATAGACCAAATTCTAGAGGCATATATTTTGGAGTTCTTCCTTTGGTTATTATAATATTTCTTTAGGTTTCCTTTCCTTCTACAATGCCAACATAAAGGGAGTACCATCTTCCAAGATACTTCTACTCTGTATCCTTCAACCTTTACCTTTTCAGTGATTTTTCCAAGAAATGGAATGTTCTCTTCCTTCCATACTATATGAATTTTTTAAAGATATTGATATCTCCTTATGATAAATTTATTCATTCAATATAAGGTCAATAACATATGTGAAATTAAAATCACCCTTTACATTGGTATTACTTACAATGATTACCATCACATACCATGATTTTGGGAGAAATGAGAGTAATAGAAGTTCCCATAACGGGTCACCTGATCTCACTTTCACTGACTCTAACTAACTTCTAATAATATTGAAGCAGTTTATATGATTGTAAACAATCCTAACAACCGACATTATTATGAAAAACTATCACCTTCATAATAATACCTTGTTCATCATCATTGGAATATCATGTATGTCAATGAGGGTATTCATGTGTTCTGATGCAATTTTCACTTCCCAAATGTTGAAAGTCATGTTCTGGGAAAGTGACATTTTCATCAACCTAAGTAATTTATTATCCATACCCTCTCATTCTTATAATTTCATCACTTTCATATTGGCACCGGATAATGGAATATCAAGGTCCTTATGTAGTATTAAATCCTTTATCTGTATTTTCTAGAACCCAAAATCTGTATCGTCGAACTTCTCCACCCAGACCTTACCCTCTTCTGATGCCATCATTCATAAATTGTGACTTCCCACTAAATTCTAGATAATGTAGAAAATATTTCAATAATTTCTTATCGATGTTATCTTATATGGATGAGGGAATAATATTGTTACTGAACTGAGATCTGGATCACCTTGGTCGGGTTCTGATCATCCAAAAAAACTCTGACCTTGAGCTCTGATACCACTTGTTGGGATCATGGTCGCCATTAATTTAACTCAAAAATGATAATCCAATGGAACTTAGCATATAGAAGATGAAGCTTTATAATTTGAACCTATTATACAATATCTGAAACTTGCAAGAAAACCCACACCCAAGTCACTACACCAAAATATAAACCCATCTGGTGAGAGTATACAAGACTATAGGAAGACAATGATCGAAAGAAAACACCAAGGTGAAAGAACAATGTACTACCCTAGTTCAGATCTCCCAAATAGAACCTGAGTGAGGGTCACTATATGACCTCAGGGGTGCCTCCCCATATGAAAAAAGGCTAATAACTAATGGAAATGGCCTATTATAGTCATGGGGAGACTATGACCTCTAAAATAAACTCAAGGTTCATGCCCAAATTCTACCAAAAATTTAGCATGACTCGTCCAAACATCGAACATCCCAAAACACCTATAGACATAAAACAGGGAGCTAATAGGACCCTATAGTCTAAAATATAAAGAATTAAATCTATCTATATGATACATCAACCATTACAGAGTAGTATAAAATAACATGGAGTCATATATAGAATAAAAAAATGGAACACTATCCAATACACATGTTGAAAAATAACTGAAAATAAATACACTGGCCTTTATCCCAACTCACATAATCATCCTTATGAATCATCAGTCTCCATAACCGACTAGACCTATACCACATGTCTAGTGTAAAGTCCTGAAAAGTACATGGAAAATTTTTTCTTAAATACATGAGAAATTTACGTATTCGTAGTTTCTGACGGCACTTAATTCAGAGGCCCGGTGTGCCCGGAATCAATTTCTAAAGTTTTGTTTGGGTACATTCAGTAAACGTACGTGCGGGTTTTTCTATCTTTTGAACTGGTGCTCAGAATTGAAATCTGAGGACATCGATGAACTCGCAGTGCCGGTATTCTCTTAAGAAGACCTTTACCGCAGTTTTTTTTATTGGGAGTAGAAGTTAATTATTGGGATTCTTAATAAATTAAATAAAATTATGTGTGACATAATTTTATTTTATGTGGTGGTTATTTTCTCCAAAGGGAAGTTGGAGGTTCCCCCCCCCCCCCACATAACCTCCCATGTGAGGATAATGTGTGGTGGGGCCCACACGAACACCAAACCCCACTAATCCCCTTGAATTTATTAAAGACACTACTCTCTCAATTTAATGTTGAAACTCTCCACCTCCCTTCATTTAAATTTTAAACCTTCCATCTTCTCTCATTAAAGTGACAACACCTAAGATTAATTAATGTCACACTTAATTAATCTATTTGAACTCTTTTGAATTTATTTTTCCAACATTAAAAGAAGATATTACATTATTTTAATTTGGTTGGCATAAACTTGGTTGGGAGAACGAAGGATAGGAGGAGAACTCTTGGAGGAATAATACCCTCTCCACGAAGAATGCCTTTCTCCAACGAAGAACGATGTCCTCTCCAATGAAGAATGAGGAATATGCTTGAGCCCGGAATCAGCTGAGTGTGACGGGCGCAACGTACGAAGACGTCTTCTAATTCTCTTTCTACGACACCATCAAACAAACGTTGAAATTGAGGTAGTGGGATTTGATTACTTTAAATTATTTCCATGCTCTTCGACACATACTTTGTTCGATGGTGGCCATTTTTTATCATTTAATGTGGAGGGTGTGGGATGAACAAACACGGCTCGACGTCCCTCCATTGGTTTATGATGTTTGACGTCAGAGGTGGAGGTGGCGCGGCACCGTCGCGGCACGCGGAGAGTAGCAGGTTCGCGGCGTCTTCGCGTCGTGATGGAGGTGCGGAGGTGACCGGCCAAACCGGCCGCCGTGGAACCGGGCAGAAGGACGACCGGCCGCTTGGCTGGAGAAGAACCGGCAGGCTACTACCGGCCGGGCTGGAGGTTTGTGGCGCCTGCAGGCGCCGCGCGGCGGAGAATACCGCGGGCCGCAACCGTGGGCCGCTCTGCTGGGCGAACCGGCCAGCTTCCTGCCGGTCAGGCTAGTGGATCACGGTGCCTACAGGCGTCGCACGGAGGAGAACCACGGCCCGTTGTGTGGGCCACATGCACCGGGTAGAACCAGCTGGCTACAGCCAGCCGAGCAGGGGAGTGGCAGTGCCGCTCGGCGCCGCCGGGCAAACCAGACCGGTCCGCTCCGCGGTCCGAGTCCATAGGTGGGCCATTCCCCACCGGGATGGGCCAACCCCCCATCCGGGTCGGACCCGCCAAACTGGGTCCGGCCGACCCGCCAGCCAACTGGGCTTGACGGGCAGGGCCCGACTTCGCTTAATTGCGAATATCTTCAAGACTCTGCGTCCGAACGACGCGATGTCTGCGGCAATGGGACACTCACGACGAGGCGGTCCTTTTGCGATACTTTAAGTGAGTTTTGGGAACTTTGTAAAATGGCCGGGTTTGGAACGAGCGTAAATTCAACCGGGCCCCTGGAACGGAAATGCCAATATCTCTCAAATCAGGCATCCGATTGACGCGTCATCTATCGTGTTGGGTTTTTTATGATGAGACGGAAATACGGGATACATCAAATTAGGACTTCGTGATATTTTATGTATCGAGACTTGTCTCAAGGATCAGACCCTCCCAGATTCGAGCGTTCTGTGTGCGGAAACCCTAGAGCTGGCTGCGACGACTACTATACCGGAATCCTACGTGGGTTCGACAGCGATGACTACTGTACCAGAATCCTACGTGGGTTTGAAAGCGATGACTACTGTACCGAAATCCTATGTGGGTTCGACAGCAATGACTACTTTACCGGAATCCTACGTGGGTTCGACAGTTCTGACTTATGTTCCTATATCTTTTATGGGTCCGACATAGTAGTTGGTCATGTATCCTGTGTGGGTCCGACAGCTTAGTTGGTCCTGTATCCTATGTGGGTCTGACATCTTAGATGAATCAGTGACTACATATGATCATCTCTATCACTCTATGAAGATGTATACCTATGTGAGCGGAGTCATGTCTTTCAACCATTATCATCGTGGTGCTTGACTTTACTTCCTGTGTGGATTGGGTTGTGTTTGGGCTCGAGAGTTGGAGTCGAACTGTGATTGGTAACTTAGGTATATGTTTGGGAATATACCTAAGTAGGGTTTGTTGATACTTTTTGATTGTATCTTTCTATTGTGGTTTATCCTTTGTGGATCCTGGGAGACCTTTTTGGGTCTCATGGTCCCCTACTGAGTATTGTTATACTCACCCCTTCACGGGCTTCGCCCGCACCTTGTTGTGTTCTGTGCAGACAACGGACAGTAGTGATCGAGGCTGAGGGTGACGGACGGAGGCTACTCAGAGATGGACTAGATGGGACGTACCGCAGGGAAGAGTTGATCAAGTTCGATACCTACCCTTCAGGTGGGATTCTCGGGCAGATGATTCAGGAGCTGTTTTCCCTTTTTACTTTTACTTTTACTTGTTGTTCAGTTGGGTTTGTATACTGGCCCACTTACTTTCAGCACACCTTACTTTTCTATTTTAGTACTTTTTGCCTCTACTGCTTGTGTTCGGACTATGTGTGTGTGTTACAGGTTTAAGGGAAATGTCTTCCCTTTTATCAGGGATTCGCCTTTGGTGCTAGTCGCCATCCCCTGGCCTATGGAAGGCGGGCTTGGGGTAGTCACGGCATAGGCCCCGAGGAAGGGTCGTGACAAATTGGTATTAGAGAAGTCGGTTCTACCATATAACTTAGACTCAGATTATTTTAACGGCAATAGTGTTAAGTTTTTTGGGTGTGGTTATCAGTTTAGGGAAACTGGTGTTGGTGCGGCAGCCGACGTATCCATACACTAGGACTCTGACTTCTGATCTCCGACTCAGTGCATGAAAACATTGATTGCATGTGTGTTTCCTTTGAAAAAGTCTCCTTCATGATTTCTTTGTGTTATCTCACCAGGTATACTGTTTTAACCATGGTGCACCTGTTTCTTTTCAGGATGGCCCCACGAAGGCATCCAGCTAGGGTTCTGAGTTTCGTATGAGATGGTAGCCCACTGAGCAACGAGGCCTCGGTGCAAGGCCCCATCATAGTGGAGGCACCAGTGGTACCACTACCCGCTGGGCCACTGATACCACCATCTCTAGCAGCAGAGAGTGCACGCCACCTGAGTGTGTTGCATGAGTTCCAGTGCTAGAGGCCGCCTAGGTTCCGAGGAGAGACAGACCCACAAGCAGCTGAGGATTGGCTGGAGGTTGTCGTGAGAGTTTTCAGATTGGTAGGGACACAATCCGACCTCATGGTGATCCTTACTGCGAGTCTCTGGAATGCAGCAGTAGGTAGATGGTGGAGCCTGATGCTCTAGGTTCATGACGAGGCATCATTACTCTGAATAGACTTCGAGAGTCTCTTTCACTCGGAGTTTGTTCCAGCCACCCTTCGTGCGTTGCGGATTCAGGAGTTACTTCATTTGCAGCAGGGCAGCATGACAGTAGCTCAGTACTCAACGAGGTTCACCGACCTCTCAGGCTACTCCACGGATATGGTACGGGACCCATTCTTCAGGGCCCGAACCTTCGATCAGGAACTCAGGCATGAGATCAGGGCTTCGACGATTCCCCTCAGCATCCTGACACAGGCGGGGGTGTTGGAGCCAGCCCTTATAGTGGAGATTTTTCTCACTGAGCAGTCACCAGCGGCGAGACCCACCATAGGACAACACATAGTGGAGTCTTCTGTAGCCGGAAGTAAATAGATGACGCAGAGGTCTAAGCAGACCAGGCCATCAGGTGGGCGACCCCAGGATACAGGTTCGGTTGTGCGGGGAACACGAGACAGAGCCAGCTATACGAGGAGCAGGCAGTGCTATGCATGCGGCGGGCAGGGCCACATGGCTCGTGACTACCCAACCCACCATGCAGATGAGCAGAAGATAGTATAAAGACCTCCCAGGAAGAGTCAGAGGTTCGACCGTGGTGGTCCACCAGGAGCAGGCGTACGTGGCAGAGGAGATGGACGAGCAGCGGGTGGTGGACGACGTTTCTAGACTCTACCACCACCACCACCAAGATGTCCACCCCGACCACAGGGAGCTGGCGGACAGAGGTGGGCTTAGTTCCAGGCAGTCGAGACCTACGACCACGGTGCACCTGAGATGATTTGAGGTACTATCTGTGTTTGCTCCACCCTTGTTGTAGTAGTACTTATAGACACAGGTGCGAGTCATTCTTTTATTTCCATTTCCCACGTTCGGGGCTCGGAGATTCCGAAAGAGTCGTTGGCTCGATCCTTACAGCTAGAGACTCCTACGGGAGTAGACTCGATGATTACGCACTGGTCCCGGTAGTGTGAGCTTACTCGAGGAGGTGAGATCTTTGGCTGGGATCTTCTTGTAGCGGTGTCGAGGCCTTACGATGTCATTTTGGGTATGAACTGGTTATCCAAAGTTCATGCTCAGATTGACTGTATTAGGCGCAAAGTGCGGTGTATCCGCACATATGGAACCAGGTTCACCTTTACTGGAGAGAATGGGGTCTATGCAGCACATGATGGACTTACGCAGAGGAGGAGGAAACCGATCACACATCAGTTGGCTAGTCTCATCCTTGGATCGGTTGATGCGCAGAGTCTGAGTTTTTCTGTTGTGGTGGATCAGTACGCAGATGTTTTCCCTAACGACATTCTAGGACTACCTCCTCACAGAGAGGTAGACTTCTACATTGATCTATACCCTGGGACAGCACTGATATCTACTCCAGCATATCGGATGGCTCCCACTGACCTTCATGAGCTGCGGTTACAGATGGAGGACTTGCAGGGGAAGGGATTTATCCGACCCAATGTTTCACCCTAGGCATCTACGATTTTTTTCACCAAGAAGGCGGATGGGATCTTGCGATTGTGTGTCAAATACCATCTCCTGAATCAGGTGATCGTGAAGAACAAGTGCCCACTTCCGAGGATTGATGACCTCTTTGATCATCTCAAGGGATCACGATGGTTCTTGAAGATAGACCACATATCATACTATCACCAGCTTAGAGTTCGAGATGAGGATGTGCAGAAGACGGCCTTTAGGTGTCGGTATGGCCACTATGAGTTCTTGGTTATTCCCTTCGGCATAACCAACGCACCAGCAGTGTTCATGAGTCTCATGAATAGGATCTTCCAGCCTTACCTTGATCACTTTTTCATAGTCTTCATCGACGACATACAGATTTACTCAACTACTGAGGAGGAGCACGCCTACCATTTGTGGGTAGTACTGGACACACTCCGAGAGCACCAACTTTATGGTAAGCTCTCGAAGTGCCAGTTTTGGATTCGAGAGGTTCACTTCGTTCGACACATTATCTCATAGGATGGAGTTGTATTGGATCCAGCAAAGATCAAGGCAGTACATGCTTGGGAGCCACCCAGGAGTGTGACGGAGGTGCGGAGTTTTCTGGGACTGGCTGGGTACTATCGGAGATTTGTGCTAGACTTCTCTAGAGTTGCAGCACTGCTTTCAGCCTTAATGAAGAAAGGGAAACCCTTCGTGTGGTCGGATAGATGCCAGTAGAGCTTTCAGGAGATGAGGCAGAGATTGATCAGTGTGCCCATCCGGAGGCTACCGGAGGAGGGCGTAGGGTACGTAGTTTACTACGACGCATCAGGGACCAGACTCGGGTGTGTCCTAATGTAGGAGCGAGCAGTGATCGCATATGGTTCACGGCAGTTGAGACAGCACGAGCAGAACTATGCTACCCATGACCTGGAGTTAGTAGTAGTGTTCTTCACCTTGAAGATGTGGCGGCACTATCTAATGGGCGAGCATTTTATAGTCTACTCTGACCACCAGAGTCTCAGGTACATCTTCTCGTAGAAGGAACTGAACCTGAGACAGCGGTGATGGCTCGAGTTCCTCCAGGACTATGACTTCGAGATATTCTATACTCCTGGAAAGGGGAACGTTTTAGCATATTCTCTCAGCAAAAGATCAGGAATTCAGCTGCTAGGAGAGGCGACAGAGCAGCTGGACGCATTGCAGATATCCTTTGTGGATAGAGATGGAGTAGCCTTTCTACAGTCTCTCATAGTCACTCCTCCACTTCTTTAAAAAGTCAGAGAGGCACAGTGTGAGGACATTGATTGTGAGACGCTACGTGCTCAAATATCCTCAAGGCAGGCACCTGATGGGTTTTTTGAAGGTGGGGAGCACATCATCCTCTTCAAAGAACGTACCATGGTACCAGTTGCACTACAGGAGGAGGTGTTGAGGGAGTTCCACACTTCCCCTCTATCAGTACATCCAGGAGTGGAAAATATGTATCAAGACCTCAGACGACAACACTGTTGGTCGGGTATGAAGAAGGCAGTAGCTAAGTTTGTCTCACGATGACTCACTTGTCAACAAGTGAAGGCGGAGTACTAGGTTCCAGTAGGCTTAGTTCAGCCCTTAGAGGTCCTAGAGTGGAAGTGGGATGGGATATCCATGGATTTTGTGATGGGACTTCCGTGTACATTCAGAAGACATGACTCGATCTGGGTGATTGTCGACCGACTCACCAAGTCGGACCACTTCCTACCGATCAGAGAGCTGGGCTCAGTAGAGAGCTTGGGAAGCCTCTATGTATAGGAGATTGTACAGCTTCATGGTGTACCATTGACGATCATCTCCGATCGGGATACTCGTTTCACTTCCCGGCTATGGAAGGGGTTGCAGGAGGCTTTCGGGACGCAGCTTCACTTGAACACCGCCTTCCATCCTCAGACGGATGGTCAGACTGAGAGAACCATTCAGACTCTCGAGGACATGCTTCATGTATGTGTCCTTGACTTTGGTCACAGCTTGGAGGATCACTTACCCTTGATGGAGTTTGCGTACAACAACAGCTACCCTCCACCATCGGGATGGCACCTTACGAGGCACTATACGACCGACCTTGCAGATCGCCTCTGTGATGGATTTACCCAGGGGAGTCAGCACTTGTAGGACCAGAGATAGTACAGGCTACGACGGAGAAGGTGCAGATCATCCAGGAGCGGATGAAGACTGTACAGAGTAGGCAAAAGTCTTATGATGATAGGAGACGGAGACCACTGGAGTTCTAGGATGGTGACCACGTTTTCCTACGAGTCTCACCACGATGAGGTCTATGGAGATTTGGTCGAGGTGGAAAGTTATCTCCACGATTCATCGGACCATTCCAGGTCCTCAGCAGGGTAGGTGAGGTGGATTACCGCTTCGCTCTTCCACCTCTATTGCACCGATTGCATGACGTCTTCCACGTAACTCAGCTGAGGAGATATGTGCATGACCTGTCCCACATCATCGACCATGGGGAGCTGGACATCGATGATAGGGAGACATTCACGGAGGTTCCAGTGGAGATAGAGGATCGACAAAAGCGGGTCCTACGTGGATGGTTGATTCCTCTGGTGCGCATTCACTGGCAGCATGGGAACCTCCAGGAGAGCACATGGAAGCGGGAGGCTCAGATGCATGCTCAGTACCCCCCATTTGTTCCCCTAGTGTGTGTTGTAGCTTACGGGGATGTAAAGCCCTGAGGTAAGGAGAATTTAAAGACCTATAAATTCTGTGGAAAATTTTTTATTAAATACATGGGAATGTTACGTGTCTGCAGTTTCTGACGGTGCTTGATTCCGAGGCCCGATGTGCCCGGAATCAATTTCTGAAGTTTTGTTCAGGTACGTTCAGTAAGCGTACGTGCGGGTTTTTCTATCTTTTGAATCGGTGCTCGGAATTGAAATCAAGGACACTGATGAACTCACAGCGCCGGTATTCGCTTAAGGAGACATTTACCATAGTTTTCTTTTATCGGGAGTGGAAGTTAATTATTGGGATTCTTAATAAATTAAATAAAATTATGTGTGACATAATTTTATTTTATGTGGTGGTTATTTTCTCCAAAGGGAAGTTGGAGGTGGGGCCCATCCCCCCCCCCCCCCCACATAACCTCCCATGTGAGGATAATGTGTGGTGGGTCCCACACGAACACCAAACCCCTCAACTCCCCTTGAATTTATTAAATCCACTACTCTCTCAATTTAATGTTGAAACTCTCCACCTCCCTTCATTTAAATTTTAAACCTTCCATATTCTCTCATTAAAGTGCCAACACCTAAGATTAATTAATGCCACACTTAATTAATCTATTTGAACTCTTTTGAACTTATTTTTTCAACATTAAAATAAGAGATTACATTCTTTTAATTTGGTTGGCATAAACTTGGTTGGGAGAACTAAGGAGAGGAGGAGAACTCTTGGAGGAATAATACCCTCTAGACGAAGAACGCCTTTCTCCAACAAAGAACAACATCCTCTCCGACGAAGAACGAGGAAGACGCTCGAGCCTGGAATTGGCGGCGTGTGATGGGCACAACGTACGACGACATCTTAGAATTCTCTTTCTGTGACACCATCAAACGAACGTTGAAATTGAGGTAGGGGGATTTGATTACTTTAAATTATTTCCATGCTCTTCGATGCATACTTTGTTCGACAGTGGCCATTTGTTATCATTTAACATGGAGGGCGTGGACCGAACAAACACAGCCCGACGTCCCTTCGTTGGTTTATGTTGTTTGACGTCGGAGGCAGAGGTGGCATGGAATCGGCACGCCACGCGGAGAGTAGTAGGTCCACAGCACCATCGCGCCGCGATGGAGGTGCGGAGGCGACTGGCCAAACCATCCACCGTGGATCCGGGCAGCGGGACGACCGGTCGGCCCGCTGAAAGACCACTGCGCCCGAATGTGCTGCGTGGAGGACCGCGTCCCACAACCGTGCACCGCTTGGATGGAGAAGAACCATACGGCTACTTTCAGTCGGGCTAGAGGTATGCAGCGCCCGCAGGCGCTGCGCGGTAGAGAAGACTGCGGGCCGCAACTGCGGGCCGCTCTGTTGGGCGAACCGGTCGGCTGCCTACCAGCCGGGCTGGTGGATCGGGGCGCCCACAGGCTTCGCGCGGAGGAAAACCGTAGCCCTCTGTGCGGTCCATGTGCACTGGGTATAACCGGCCGGCTACGGCCAGCCGGGCAGGGGAGTGGCGGTGCCGCTCGACGCCGTCGGGCGAACCGGACCGGCCCACTCCGCGGGCCGGGTCTGCAGGTGGGTCGCGCCCCACCGAGCCGGACCGACCCCCCAGTCGGGTTGGACCCTCCAAACCGGGCCGGGCCGACCCCCCAGCTAGGTTGGACCCACCAAGCTGGGTCAGGCCGACCCCCCAGCCCACTGGGCTTGACCGGCGGGGCCCGACTTCGCTTAATTGAAAATATCTTCAAGACCGCGCGTCCGAACGACGCATCGTCTACGGCACTGGGACCCTCGCGATGAGGTGGTACTTTTTTGATACTCTAAGTGAGTTTTGGACAACTTTGTAAAATGGTTGGGTTTGGAACGAGCGTAAATCCAATCGGGCCCCTGGAATGGAAATGCCAATATCTCTCAGACCGGGCGTCCGATTGACGTGTTGTCTGTCGCGATGGGTTCCTTATGATGAGACGGAACTACGGGATACATAAACTCAGGACTTCATGATAGTTGATGTATCGGCACTTGGCTTGAGGAGCAGACCCTCTCGGATTCGAGCGTGCTGTGTGCGGAAACCCTAGAGCTGGCTGTGACGACTATTGTACCGGAATCCTACGTGGGTTCGACAGCGATGACTACTATACCAGAATCCTATGTGGGTTTGACATCGATGACTATTGTGCCGGAATCCTACGTGGGTTCGACAACAATGACTACTATACCGGAATCCTATGTGGGTTCGACAGTTCTGACTTTTGTTCCTGTATCTTGTGTGAGTTTGACAGAGTAGCTGGTCCTATATCCTGTGTGGGTCTGACAGCTTAACTGGTCTTGTATCCTGTGTGGGTCTAATAGCTTAGATGAATCAGTGACTATATCTGATCATCTTTATCACTCTATGATGATGTATACCTATGTGAGTTGAGTCATGTCTTTCAACCATTATCATCATAGTGCTTGACTTTACTTCCTGTGTGGACTGGGTTATGTTTGGGCTCGAGAGTTGAATTTGGACTGTGATTGGTAACTTAGGTATATGTATGGGAATATACCTAAGTAGAGTTAGTTGATACTTCGTGATTGTATCTTTCTACTATGGTTTATCCTTTGTGGATCCTGGGAGACCTTCGGGGGTATCGGGGTTCCCTACTGAGTATTTTTATACTCACCCATGCACAGGCTTCGCCAGCACCTTGTTGTGTTCTGTGTAGACGACGGACAGCAGTGATCGCGGATGAGGGTGATGAACAGAGGCTGCTCGGAGCTGGACTAGACGGGATGTAATGCAGGGATGAGTTGATTGAATTCTGTACATACCCTTTAGGTGGGATTCTTGGGTGGATGATCCAGGAGTTGTTTTCCATTTTTAGTTGTACTTGTACTTGTTGTTCATTTGGGTTTGTATACTAGCCCACTTACTTTCAGCACACCTTACTTTTCTATTTTAGTACTTGTTGCCTATACTGCTTGTGTTCGGACTGTGTGTGTGGGTTACAGGTTTAAGGGAAATGCCTTCCCTTTTTATCAGGGATTCACCTTTGGTGCTAGTCACCAGCCCCTAGCCTATAGAAGGTGGGCTTGGGGTAGTCACGGCACGGGCCCCGAGGACGTGTCGTGACATCTAGATCCAAATGATGACCATGTCCTGAGAAAAAACAAGAAGGAACACTCACATACATTAAAAACCATGACATGTACATGGGTAGGGGTGAGTCCAATGACCCAACATGAATCCTAAATGCCTTGAAAATATTGAGTGTTGTTGTTATCAAGTGGATGTGCATGAAATACATATTAAAGAAGTATAGTCATGTTCACGCAACACACTCACACAAAAACATAACATACAATGCATATACAATTATATAGGTATGGTCATCATATGAAAACTAAACCCATATAACACCAGACCATAACTGCTTTGGTTCCATGTCAGAAGGAATAATTCACATCATAACACAATCCTAACCCATATTCGATTATAGTGTCTCGCCCCAGGTGCCACTTAGCAGTTCCCTCAGACAATGGCCAAAAGACCTCAAGAGCACCTCCCTGAATTCCAAAGGTTTTCAACTTGCAATGAGGGCCTAGGTTGTGTCTATGGGGAGACTATGACCTCATATATTAGAGTGGACATAGCATTAGATAATGATAACAAATAGCATAAGTATAAGTAAGAAACAGATGGAAGTGGAATAATAAAAATAAGACAATAAAGTTGAATAAAAATAATAAGAAAAATATGAATAATAAGAGATATTTGATACTAGAAAATGATCATGTCATGGTAATGTAACTAAAAATAATTATTATACTGGGTAGGGGATATAAGTATATAAAACTTACTATCAAAATAAACAAAAAGTCCAAAAACTGCTACATCTAGCATCTCGATCATAGGCTTGGTCCTCTACCCCCAAACTCTCTCCAAATATAAAAAATAAAACATTGGAAGCTGGTTGTATCCCTTTTTCTACACCTACAATCATAAAGTATTCTCGGGTGCCAAAGGATCCCAAGAAAGGTGTGAGATAAAATCTCAGTAGGTCAACACCCAAAGTGTCTAGGCCTTTCCAAAACATGCATTGTAAAATGAGAAGTGTGCCATATTAAGTAAATTCAAGATAGAAATAAATAAATAAACACATCAGACTAGGTTCCACTTGGATACCCATCCAATCTACCTACTTCGGCCTAAGTCAGTGTGTCTAAACCAAAAGATCTTGAAATGGTAAAGTGATTAGAGTAAAGTGTCATAGGTTGGACTATCCCCAAGCTTGTGATTGGGCTTGGAGGACATTCCCCTGTGTTTTCTATAATAACTAAGCAAGTGTCATTTGAAAACATCTATTTACTTTATAAATCATTTAAAAACCTCTTATTAAATTATAAGGAGTTACCCTTATCCCATCCTTGGAAATATTGAGAGACTTTCTGAGTATCGCTTGAGGGGATCGATGTAAGTCCAATGTTAAGGAGTCCATCCAAGGTGACCCAAGTATGAAGTCCCAAGTATCACTCTGAAAAAATGTGAAAAAATTCAAAGTCTAATAGACCTCTAAGACTATACCTAATATCGCACATGGGGGCCTAAGTCTCACTCGTGGCATGGTACAACCAATTGTGTCATTGAGCCCATTCAAGGGGTCTCCCCTAGGGAACCGATATCACTCGTCTAGAGGTATAAACAGATAACAGATGGTGGGTCCATCTTAGGCATAGCTAATGTCACCCTCGGCATGTTTACAAAGCATTAACATTTCTAACAGGTCGGCATGAGATTCCTTCCAAGGGGTTCTTAAGTCGGAACCCCTTATTTCACTCTCATCACTAAGGTGAAATAATTAAACAAGTAGTGTATATATAACATGTTCAAATAAAGGCTAGTACACTTAATTTGAGCATTTATATGATAACAAATAATGGTTAAGGTATGTCATAAGAAATACCTTTATGGAATAGAGCCTAAGGCACACTGCCTAACTCATTGAAAAATATTTTATTCAGTTTAATTAATTAACTAATGGCATTAATTGTGATGCAAACCCCCAAGGGTAATTAAACAACTAAGGCATAGGTAAATTAAGCATTTCAAGATGAAACACACCCATAGGGGTGTCAATTGACAAGGATATCAACCTCAGATGTTATTTTCCACTAGTTAGGATCATAATACATATTTGAAACCACTTGGATTGATTTAATTGATATTTTAGAGGCAACACCGAAATGGCCCGACAAGCAGCACAATGGCACAATTTATAGAATGAAATGAAATGATGGAAAAATACCATGATTTTCTACCTTAGCATCGTAGATCTTCCATAATCTAGTATCAACCTTTGATTCAAGCTAAGTTAGAAGAAAATGATGAATCCATCAAATGCCCTAAAAATGGGGAAAATGATCTTGCACCAAAATAGAAAAACATATGGGAAGAAGAACTTGAAATAGATTAGAGAGGATCAAAGAGATTACCAGTATAGATCCAGTTCTTCCAATGGTGATAAAAAGGGATGATGGATAAATGAGTTACTTGGATCCCTAGTTTGAGAAGGAGGAGGAGATCATGCACATGGGAGGAGATCTCATCCACTGGAGAAGGATAGAGAATAAATAAGAAGAAATAAAAAAAAAGGTTTTAAATCATTTAAGAGGGTAAAAATTGTAATTTCATCCATAATTACCCCTATGTATGATTTTTATGCACAGTTTCCAAACCGCACATCAACTGTGTGCCATTCACTGCTATAGAGGGGCACCTCACATGGTTAGGCACACAGTTTAACTAACTTCACACAAATCATGCAAAATATCATTGTCCAAAACCTATAAAATATCACATGGTTGTGTGCCTAGGATTGCATGGTTGCAGAAAAACCATGTGTCCTATAGGTTCCCACTATCTACAGTTGTATGGTTTTAGAATAACCATACATGTTGGGCTATACAGTTTCTCCAAACTGTGAATCCAAGTCTTTTCTTCCCATTTCAGGTCTCCATGCTATGAATGAGCCCCAGACACACCTGACCCCTCCTTAACTTGATTAGGCATAGTTATTAGGTCCATTAAATGAATTATAATAAAAAATTAATAGTTCATTCCTTTAGTAAAATTAGTGACATTACAAACTCCTCTCCTTAAGACAACTCGTCCCCAATTTTCCCTTCCGAGGGTAGTAAAACGTCATCTGAGAAGACTTTAGGCCACTGCACATGTACATAGGCCTCTCAATCCCATGTATCATCATGTAAACGTATGTGCTACCATATCACCTGAACTAGAGGAACTGACATGTCTTGGAGATCCTTTATGCTTCGATCAATGATCTGTATTGGATGCTCCTCGAAGGACACATCCGCTTCCAGCTCAATATCATCAGGGTCGAATGAATGAGATGGGTCAGAGTGATGTTATCAAAGCTGAGATACATGAAAGATAACATGAATGGAATAGTACCTCTGAGGTAATAGAAACCGGTAGGCTACTGACCCAAATCTCTCCACTATTTCAAAAGTCCTGAAATATCTCAGTGATAAATCACTATCTCTCCATATTCATCTCTGACCCAGTCTAGGTGATACATACAGAAATACCCAATGTCCACCCTTGAACTCTAGAGCTCTCTAGTGACGGTCGATATAAGACTTATGCCTATATTGAGTTGTAGTCATATGATTCTAAATTATCTGGACTTGATCTAAAGTCTCCTACATAAGATGAGGACCCAGTAGAGTTGCCTCACCCTCCTATAGCCAACACAAGGGTGAATGGTGCGGTCTACCATAGATAGTCTCATAAGGATCCATCTGAATTATTACTTGAAAATTTTTGTTGTAGGTAAACTCAACCAGAGGAATATTCCTTTCCTAGTAACCTCCAAAATTAAGGATATATCCTCTAACACCCGAATCATTCACTTTGATTACCCATCAGTCTAAGGATGATATGTTGTACTCAAAAGAACCTGTGAAGTTAGTCCCTTCTGTAACCCTTTCCAGAATCATGAAGTAAACTGGGAATCTCTGTCTGAAATGATAAAATAGGGTACACCATGTAGTCTCACTATCTCTCATAAGTATATCCTTCCTAACTCATCAATAGAGAAGGTCTCTCGGATCGGTAGGAAGTGTGAAACCTTGGTCAGCCAATCGATGATCACCCATACTACATCACTTCCTCGAGGGTATCTTGGCAATCCTATCATGAAATCCATGGTGATTTTGTTCCATTTTCACTTAGTAATGGAAAGAGTTTATAGAATTTCAGTAGGTTGTTGGTTCTCTACCTTCACCTACTAATAGGTGGAGCACCAAGTAATAAATCATGTTATCTACCTCTTCATACCTAGCCACCAATACTGATGGCATGTGTCTCTATATATCTTGGTGAGATCAGGGTAAAATTCCCATACAGAGTCATGTGACTCCCTCATTATCTCTTTTCTTATATCTAAAGGCACTCATACATAGCTACGGAAGAGGAGGGTCTCACTCACATCCACAAACCATCCAGGAGGTGGGTTATCTCATGTGATATTATCCCTCAGAACAAGGCCTTCATAATCTAATAATCACCTCATCCAAACCTATTCTAAAAGAGAGGATGTCACTACCATAGATGCTAAGACTAGTTTCTCATGTTGTTCCTGAACCTCTATATGTATCTTAGAAAATAAATCCATAAACTGTCACTCACCACTAGCCTCCTTGATGGCTTATGTATGTGTTTTATATATCAAGGAATTAGCTATGTTATTACCCTTTCTGGGGGTGTAAAAAAGCTCAAGGTCAAATGATTGCAGGTATTCCACCCACTTACACTGTCTCATATTCAATTCTCACTATGTGGAGATATATTTGAGACTTTTATGGTTTGTGTAAAAAATGAATCGCTCACCTAACAAGTAATTCTTCCAACAGCATAGAGAATGAACCATGACTACTAGCTCAAGATCATGCATATGATAGTTCCTATCATGAGTCCTCAGCTGGAAGGATCTATATGCAATGACTATATCACCTTTCATTAGAACTTCACCCAACCTGATTCCTGGAGCATCACAATAGACTTTATAACTTCTTCCTAGCTCAAGTAGAATCAGGATCAGTGTTGAATTGAGTCTTCCCTTTAACTCCTAAAAAACTATCTCACAAGCCTTAGTCCAATAAAATTTCACACCTTTATATAAAGCTCGTAAGTTGCACTATCGGTCATGAGAGGTCCTAGATGAATTTCTTGTAATAGTCTTCCAACCCTAATAAGTTGTGTATGTCAAACACATTCTTACACTTCTCCCAAGAAACTATGGTGGTCACCTTCTCTAATTCAATAGATATGCCTTCTTCAGATATTATATGACCCAAGAAGTGAACCTTGTTGATCCAAAAGTGTAATTTATTGAGATTCTCATATAGTTAGTGCTCACTTAATGTACTCAGAATGATCTCAATATAGTTTTCATGGTTGTGTCTGGTGTGAGAATACACTAATATTTCATCCATGAAGACTACCACAAAAGAATCAAGATGAGTGTGGAAAACTCAATTCATCAGAGCCATGAAGACTATCAGTGCATTCGTCAGACCGAACAACATAACTAAATACTCATACAAGTTGTACCTATTCTAGAACTCTATACATGGTATGTCTTATAGCCTCATGTGAACATGATGGAAGCCTGACCTTAAATCAATCTCGGATAAAACAATATCTCCTCAAAATTGGTCAAAGAGGTCATATATCTAAGGAAATTGATACCAATTATTCACCCTAAGTTAGTTTAGTCGATGGTAATCCATGCATAATCTATGGGTACCATCAAACTTCTTGGAAAAAAAGAATCAGTGAACCCCATGGTAATGTTCTAGGTCATATAAAACCCTTATACTCTAAGTCTTGAAGCTGCTTCTTGAGTTCCTAGAGCTCTATAGGTGTCATCCTATAAGGAGGAATGGACACTGGCATCACACCTGGCATAATATAAATGGTGAACTTTAATTCTATCTCATGAGTTAAGATAGAGAAATCATCAGGGAATATATCCCTGAAGTGATCCATAACATGATTAAATTCTGCTAACATCATTCCCTACTCACTCATAAAGAGACTGTCCATCTACTCTATCATCCCACCGAGCCCAGTACACTTGATTCCAGCTCGACTCTCTTGGAGATCCCATTCACCCTTATGGGTATAAATGTTTCCCTTGGGTGATGTGGAAGATACCTATTAGTGATAACAAACCACTTGGTCTCTATAATAAAAAATCCATTTCATAATGAGAATTACATCGAACTCGTTCATCTTGAGGATGAAGAAACTTCACAAAAGATGGTACCCACCAATCTCAATGGGGCACTCCTTGCACTAGCGTATACCCTCTTAGAAAATTCCTAACATAGGGGTCATAACACTACTAGAGTACTCTATTACTAATCCTAGACTTCTCATGGTTGTAGAAGACAGAAAGGAGTGCAATGCACCTGTATCAAATAAGGTAGATACTAGAGTAGAGGCTACCGTAATAGTACATATCACTATAGATGGCCTGAGAATCTTATCCTATGGCGTATTATGAATAGCATAGATATTACCTGAACTTTGTCCCTAAGATCTTTCCTAAGTAGCATGAGTAGGCCCACTCTACTGACGATGTAACTCTGAAGCTTGACTACCCCATCAACAACCACCTACTCGGCCTGAATAGCCTATAGAAGACTAGATTCCTTCTTGAAAAGGTTTCACTGATCCTACACCTAAAGGTGTTACTAGCACAGAACCCCATTCTCTTGGAACTAAAGGAAAATACCAGAAGAAATGATGGTGGTGACCCATCCTACTACAAGCCCGACACTCAATCAAGTTCCTCATACATTAGAGATTTTTGTGCCCTAGCCTTCCACACTAGTGACACACCACAAAGTTGTCGATACATTCCACCTACTTCCCCCGCATGTACCCTTGAAGATAACTTATTGCCACTGGATAATCCATTACTCTGCCTAGAATCTGAACCTCCCTACTTCACATAACCTGATTCTCTTAGGTTCAGCATAGTGATAAGGGGTTCATTTACTATCTCTAAAACAGTGGTCAGTCAAAATACATTCACCTATGAGAGGATGGCCTAAGAAATCCCATCCTCAAATCACCTTATAGTAGTTATCTCATCACCAGTCAAGGTCAGTGCAAAATGCTTCAATTCAGTAAAGTGAGCTGAATATTCCATCATGTTCATATCACCTTTATCAAGGTGCATAAATTCACAAACACAACTAGTTATCAAATTTTGATGGAAGAATTGGTTAAAAAAAAGTTTCCTAGAATTCTGTCCATACTATACCCTAATGTCGACCAACCTGATTTAGAACATCCTACCAATGCTTGGCAGAGTCATGCAGCATGTAGGTCATGAGACCAAACCTCCACTCTAGAGGCGTCTATATGTGCTAGAAGATAGATACTATAGCCTCCAACCAAGACTCATCATCCTGAGGCCCTCTATCCCCTGAGAAGGTGGGAGGATGTTGTTACTGGAACTCACAGGTTAGCTCTTCCATAGAAGGGGTAGGTATAAGATAAACCTATACTATTTTCATTAACCTAAGGAATCTATAATGAAACTAGGTATAGGAACCCAGTGGAAGATCCATAGGAGGTTCCTCATGTGGAACTACGTGAGGTATCATGGGTGGATCGGGGCTCGCCACCTCCAGGGTATGCTCATCACCACTTTCCTGGCATACAACATGAGGTCATCCTGGTGGAATAGTTCTAAAAATTCTAAGAGCATGCCTTGGATGGGATTTATAATAGATAAGAAAAGATGTAAATAAAGATAGGTACAAGGTCTTACCACTACATAAACACACCCCTATGCCTACTCCTAGAGACCGGTCTAGGTGGTAATAATGAGCAACAGAAAGATCAAGGGAGACACAGTCTACAGCCCACTACTAAGGTTGGGTCAAGCTAAGGTCTCACATTTGGTAACCATTTAATTTTAAAGGATAAAATTCATTTTAATTAATTTAGATTCATTGTTATTTAGTTGATTATTATAATAAATATTTAGTTAATTGCATCACTAATTACAATTCATAAGGTCCCATACACCTTATAAATTGAAATTGGTGCATCAACTAACTATATCCTGAGCCTTACACCAGAAAACAAGTTTAACAGGACATAGTTGTGGTTTGATCAGAAAATATGACAATAGAACTCACTGATCAAACCAACTAATATGTCATTATTGGTCAATTGAACCATTTATGTCATCATAGAAAATAAAAGAACACTGGAAGGCATAACTAACAAGGAACATACAACAATCACATGAAAAATAGTCAATGCATGTAGAAATTAGATATGGCATAAAATAATTCATGAAATTTTAAGTCTTAATATCCCTGGTATGATGCATGATTTTAGGATTCCCTTATTTTATCGGGATAAGTAATATATATCTCATCAAAGTAATAACAATGAAAAGAAAGTACGTCACCCTATGGTGAAATACAATGAAATCGTAACAAGTACATGCAATAACAGCATTTACCCATCCTAAGTAATTTGAGTTTACCCTGTATGTGGGGTAGCTACTCCCAGGCATGGGCTTATAAAAAAATCCATCATCCTAATATCCTTTCTAAACCCAAACAATAAGAAAAAAGGGAAAGACCTATTATACCACTTTTTAGTGTCCCGCCTCGAGTTCCACTCACTAGTGGCTAAGACGGTTGTCCACAAGACCTCATGTGTGCCTCCCCGAATTCCATAGGTTATTGACTAGAAGTGAGGGATTGGGTAAGCCTGTGAGGAGACTATGCCCTCATCGATCAGAGTAGAGAAAAACATCATATATAAGAAATAGCATAAGAAATACTAGATAACAATGGAAATGGTAATAATTAAGATGAAAGTTGAATAACAATAATAATTAGAATCTAAATAATAATATAAATTTGATACTATCAATGATGATCATGTCATGGTAATGTAACTATACAAAAATTACTATACTGGGTAGGGGATACAAGCATATACAACATGCTATCAAAATAAACAAAAATACCAAAAACTACTACAGCTAATATCTCAATCATAGGTTTAGTCCTCTTCCCCCAAACTCCATCCAAATTATGGAAATAAAACATTGGAATTTGGATGATTCCCTTTGTCTACACCTACAATCATAAAGTCTACTCAGGAACCAAAGGCTCCCGAGTAGGGTGTGAGATAAAATCTCAGTATTCTAGCACCCAAAATGTCTAGGCCTTTCCATAACATGCATTTTAAAATGATAATTGTTCCATATTAAGTAAATTAAAGACAAAATAAATAAATAAACACATAGAACTGGGTTCCACTTGGAGATCTGTCCAATCTACCTATTTTGGCCTAAGTTGGTGTGTCTGAACTAAATTATCCTGAAATGGTAATGTGAGTAGGGTAAAGTTCCATATGTTGGACTATCCCCAATCTTTTGATTGGGCTTAGAGGAAACACCCCTAAATTTTCTCTATAAAAATGAATAAAGTCTCATTTGAAAAAAAAAATTCGCTTTGGAAATCATTTAAAAACCACTTATTAAATTATAAGAAGTCACCCTTATCCCATCCTTGGAAATCCTAAGAGACTTTCCAAGTATCTATTGAGGGGCTCTGTATAAGTCCAATGCCAAGTATTCCGTCCAAGGAGACCCAAGTATGAAGTCCCAAGTATCACTCTAGAAATAGTGAAAGTCTAACAAGCCTCTGAGTCTGTACTTAGTATCACACATAGGGGGTTGAGTCTAGCTTGTGGCATGGTAGAACCAATCAGGCCATCAATCTCGTACAAGGGGTCTCCCTTAGGGAATTGGTATCTCTCATCTGGAGTTATAAATAGATAATTCATGGTGAGACCATCTCAGGCATAGTTTATGTCTCCCCTGACGTGTTTACAAAGCATTCACAATTCTAATAGACTGACATGAGATTCAGTCCAAGGGTTCCTTAAGTCATAACCCCTTGTTTCACCCTTGGTATAAAGATAAAAGCATTGAACAATCAATGTGCATATAACATGTTAAAATGAAGGCCATTACACTTAATTCAAGCATTTATATGATAAAACATAATATATAAGGAATGTAATAAGTAATACCTCTATGGAATAGGGCATAAGGCACACTGCCTAACTCATGGCCAAAAATTTGATTGAATTTAATTAATTAACTCATGGAATTAATTGTGAGGCAAACCCCCAAGGGTAATTCATCAATTAAGGGATAGGGAAATTAAGAATTTCAAGATGAAACACACCCATAGGGGTGGAAATTGACAAGGAAATAAACCTCATAGGTAATTCTCCACTAGGTAAGATCACAATACATGTGTAAAACTACTTGTATTAATTTAATTGATATTTTAAAGGCAACTTTTGGAATGGCCCGGTGAGAGGCACAATGGAATAATTTATAGAATTAAATGAAATTAAAAAAAATGTTATGAGCACCTAGATTAGCCTCATAGATCTTCCCTTATCTAGTATCAACCTTTGATTCAAGCTAAGTTGGAAGAAAATGACGAAACCTTCAAATGCCCATAAAATGGGGAAATGAGCTTGCACCAAAATAGCACAATAGATGGGAAGAAGAACTTGAAATAGATTAGAGAGGATCAAAGAGCTTACCATTATGGATCTAATGCTTCTGAAGGAGTGCAAAATGGATGATGGATAAAGGAGTTACTTAGATCCTAAGTTTGAGAGGGAGGAGGAGCTCATGTACATAGGAGGAGAACTCAGTCGTTGAAGGAGAGAAAAGAAAGAAGAATAAATAAAAAAGGGTTTAAATCATTTAAGAGGGTAAAAATGTTAATTTCACCCAAAATTACCCTTGCACGTGGTTTTTCCACATGGTTTCCAAACCATGCGCCAATTGTGCGCCATTCACAAATATATAGGGGACCCTCACATAGTTAGGCACATAGTTTAACTAACCATGAAAAAACTCACTGTCCAAAACCTCTAAAATCTTGCACGGCTATGCACATGGGATCGCACGGTTGCAGAAAAACCATGTGGCCTACAAGTTCCCACTATCTACAACTATATGGTTTAAGACTAACTATGTGGTCTGGGCTGCACGGTTTCCCCAAATTGTGCGGCCTAGTATTTTCTTCCCATTTCAGGGCTCTGGGCTCTGAACGAGCCCCTTACATACCTAATCCCTCCTTAACTTGATTAGTCATCATTATTAGGGTTCTTTAAAGGAATTATAACAAAAAAAATAATGGTTCGTACCTTTGAGAAAATCTGGTACATTACATCGATGATGCTGGGTAGGGTTCCTAACCAAGTCCTCAACTCATACCCAAGGATGTGGGGTAGGGTATCATACATGTATAATCTCATATCAAGAATCTGACCATCCCTTCTAACATAAGGGGGGCTACATAAATGACCAACCACTAGCTTCTCAATCAAGGTATGGAAATCCATCAATAACCCAAAACGAATCACAAATCATACCCCATATCACTCATAGTAGTCTCACATCCATCTATCAACCCATGTCTTCTCACTTAAGGCATGGTCGACCATGGAATCTCACTCAAGGATAGGACCCTTCTACAACCACTACCCTATCACTTAGGGTATAACCCAGAATTATAAACACTAGGATCTAATATCTCCCAGTGTGATCCTTCTAACACCATCTCACTCATAGATACATCAGGCCTCAGGATCCACTCCCACGCCAACATCCATCACCTATCACAAATCCATCATCAATCATGCATAGGAAGCAGCACACAAGGCGTATATCCTATCCCAAAATCATAGGTTTCTAGTCACTCAAGACCTAGCCTCATGCCTAAAACTCGTCCCAACACCCATCTCTACCCTCTAGGGGTTTTGTGTCATCCACTTGGACTAAACCACCACTTTGATACCAAAATAAATGTTCACACAGGCCTACACGCACAACACGCATCTCCATACATCAACATACACACCAGATAACCACAATCAAGAAGCGCATAATCTTTATAAAATAGGGTGTCACCCACATAAGTTTAAATAGAACAAATCACTTTTGAACCAAGACCTTATGGATTTCCTATCAAAATTAAGAAAAATCTATTTTTCCAATTATTCAAAGAAAATGAATTATGTGTCATATTAATCACACTAGGCCCTTAGCCAAATCCCATAAAAACACTCTTAGAAAACTCTATTACTATTTTGAGATACCATTTTAAAAATCATTCCAAAAATAACATGTTTCCCTTGAAATTACCATTTAAGACAAACACCTTTTTAAAACACATTTTAAAAAGGAAATATCATTTCTTTTTGAAATCCAATGTGCACCACCAATCAGACCATAAATATGGCTATGAAAATTCATTCAACCAGGGTTCCACCATCAAGTTGTTTAGAAAGCTATGTGGTCCATGTCGACTATTAGTTCAACATGATCCCATCCCATCCTTATATCAGAACCACATAGTCATGTAGCTTGCAGGTAGATGATACTAATGATGGAACACAAACATAGAATCATCAATTAACCAAGAGACTCAAATAAATCCAAGGACACCTACCTCAACTGATGATCCATAAATACATCACATGCTCATATTGACTTCCCATAAGTACACAATCACTTATCTCATCCATAAACACCATTAATTTGATTAATTAAATATTTAAAACTAAAACCCAAACTTGGCATAACTGAAGAAAAACTTATCAGGTGACCTCATGAAGTCAAAATGATAAGTAATGGGGTATGGTCCTCTCCTTATACACATCGAGACCTAGTAAACACAAAATTACCAAATTAAAATGTTGATTCAGTGACCAGTTTAACCCAAATTCTCCAAAAAAAACTAAAGAAATCAAAATGGCAGTAGACCTCAAGACGAACGACAAACAATGGCTTAAATATGCCCTTTCAGGACATCCTCTATAATCTACACATGAAATCCCCATAAAGCATGACAATTTTACCATGATCCTATGAGATCATCCCTCCAAAGCCTATCCAAATAAACCAAAATAAAATGATAGGGAATGGGGGAATAAGGTGGAATAGAGGGATCTTACATCAATTCTATGTGACAAAACACCCATGAACTACCCGGATCAAAGGGATCCAAGGAAGGGGTGGAGATATAGAGAGGGATCTCCCTCTTCATTTGGTTGACAAAAGACAATGGATACCAAGGGGTTCCTAAAATAAGACCCCCAAGAAAAATTACCACAAAGCCCCTGCAAAAAGGGGCACTCAGCATAGGTGCACAGTTTGAGTAGGAGTTCATGCCATGAATCCCCTTATATGTAGAGGGGATCCTATCAACCTCAATACTTTCATGGAGTGAAGTTAGTTCACGATATGAATGGATCTGGGAAGTAAGCCCCTCACCCAGTTACCCCCTTCGTGGATCGAAATGCACTCTATGAGGGTCATTCATGGCATGAATGACCCTTCACGCCATGAATGGTCTATTGCTGCTATTTTCCAGAAGCCCTACCGCCCAATCATTGCACCAGTGTCCTCTTAAACCATTGAGGCATCCACCAAGAATCAAACCACATCCAAAAATGGATTTTAAGGATGTCCAAACCACCTCAATCGTGTCCTGAATTATGCTCTTGATGTAGTTTCCACCTCACTGCATTAAATTTTACACCCAAGCACCAGTCAGTCCCTCTTTGGCTGTCTTTTTTCAAAAATTCTTATCCTCAATAACCAACGCACCACCACTTCACCACACCACCCGGTCATGATGCCTTAACACATGAAGTCGTCATTAAATCATCAATACACCCACATTGAGGTCTAATACCTACACTCGATGCGATTCTATGGTTAAATACTTAACCAACCCATCCAACAGTCATGCTCTACCCACAAGAATCAGTGCTCCATCGATCCGCCTCACTCTAGGATCACACTACCACCATCTTGATTTTGTGTCCAACACATGGACTCCTTCAAATACCACACATGAATTCTCAAACTAGTTCCATCTGCTCACCAACATCCCACTACTACCTCAACCATCCACTAACCTATTCTATTATGCCCACAACCCTTCCAACATGAGGTTTATACACCCATGAATGATTTGATTCTCTCTTCCATAGGAGTATACTTTTTTTCACCCTTCTAAAACAAACACATGATCTCTATTATCCACATATTTTCCATTATCACATGTTAGGGCTGGGTGTGATCACTCTACTTACAATCGAGTTCCAAACATGAAACACTGATTACTAAGAGCCAAGATAGTTCTCAACCGCACATGTTGATCTCAAAATTACAAAACACTAATGATTGATTCATCTTTGATCTTATGATACTCCTTCCATATGACTCATCTACTAAAAATTTACATCAAGTGGTCCAACCCATGAAAACATCAAAATGAACACTAAACGATCCAATATAAAAAACCATCAAAAGCACATCAGGGGGTTCAATTCCTAAACCCATAAACACACATCCATCTACTCGATCCCAACAATACCATCCATACATGAGCCTTACACAAGAAGATATCTCAAATAACAGTGGTACACCCACCGTACTCACAAGACATCACCCAGTTCACTCCTGGTCAAAAACTAAAAACAAACAAACTTAGTCTATATAGGCATTGGTTGATTTTCCTATTACCCAAAAAAATCAGAACGTATCTTCCAATCACACACGATGATCCCAAAAAAACAGACCCTTAATCTAAGAACAAAATTCAAGAATTTTGGTTTCTATTAACCAAAGCACAAAAATCCAAGAAGAAATAGTTTACATGGTGCCAGTTTCTTATTTCAAAAACTCATTTTAATTATTTCATGAATGTTACAACTCACCCAAGTTTCCAAAAAAACCCTTGGAATCCAAGGGTTTTCACCAAGACTAAAATCTCTAAAATCTCTAGCCTTATCATTCCTTTTTTCTAAAAACTGATAAAATTTACAAAATCATTTTGAAATCAAATTTTAAAAACTATTTTTCCTATATTTTCACAAACCTAAAAATCCCAAACCATTTCAAAATCATCAGTTCCATGATCCACTTAAATTAAACCCATTTACAAAACCATTTCACACACACCTCACACTATCGAATGAGTTTTCATTTCAAAATAAATTTTTCCTATTAAAATAGAGTTTTTCTCAAAAACCACACATCTTGAAAATCATTTTTCTATGATATCCAAGAAATTACAATAATAATCAATCAAACAGGATCCTCAAATACATATTAATAAAATCACCCCTTATAATATATTTAAGAATACATCAATTATATTATAAGTTGATTTAATTAATAATGGATTCCAATAAGGTGTCATGTTAAACAACATCACCCATAGGTGTGTGTATCATGATCTAATCATGAAACTATCATACAACTCACTAGCTTCTAACTGAGACATATAAGTCATATTGGGTCTCATCTATCCTATATTGGTATTTTCAGTCCAAAAAAACATGTCACTCATCGTAGAGTGCCTAGTCCTGATACTAGGCATCCCCTGGAAACTTGGGTTTCAATCAATGTCATGTCAGATAGGCATGTGGTCGGTCTACCTCTCAAGTCCTAACAACCTAACTTCATATCAAAATTGCATTATCACATCTAGACATTCTATGATACCACTTTTTAATTCCCCATCTCAAATCACTTGAACGGCACCCAAGTGAGGGTCACCACAACTTAGGTGAACCTCCTAGTATGATATAGGTTGATGACTAGAAATGATGGCCTAACATATTCATTGGGAGATTATTCCCTCTAAAAAACCTAATGATCTTTCCTAAATTATACCAAAAATTGCATGACCCATTTATACATCAGACATCCCAAAATACCTTTTGACATAAAATAGGGATCCAACAATGCCCCTGAGGATTGAAATAGAATGAAATAAATCTATTTATATGATTCATCAGTCATAATAGAGTAGTGGGAGAAAATATGGAATCGAATATAAAATAAAATAATAGAGTACTGGTCAGTACACATGATAAACAATGATTGAAAATAAATACACTGGCCTCCATCCCAACTCATATAATCATCCTGCTGAATCCTCAGCCTCCATGGTCGTCCAAACCTATACCACATGTCCAGCTCCAAGATATGCCTATGTCATGAGATAAAATAGAAAGTCCTACCCATGTACATAAAAAATCATGTTGTATACATGAATATGGGTTAAGTCCAACAACTTAGTAGAAATCCTCAATGCCTCAACAATACTCAGTGTTGTTGTGATCAAGTGTGTGTGCATGTAATACATATATAAGGAGTGAATCCATGTATGTGAAACATACTCACCCAGAAACATGACATGTAATGCCAATATAATCATACAATTCAACTCATCATGTGCTGGCCAGGACACTATGGCACTTGGCCATACCTGCTTCAGCTCCACTCCAAAAGGAAGAAGCTACCATATACCACAATCCCAACCCATACCCAATGATGTTGGGAAGGGTGTCTAACCAGGTACCCAACCCATACCTAAGGATTTAGGGTAGGGTTCCATCTATGTCTGATCTCATACCAAGTGTCTGACCATCCCTTCTCACTCAAGGCAAGCTACATCACCAACCATCCACTACCTTCTCACTCAAGTTAGGTAAATCCATTTATAAAATGTAACACATCACAAATCAGACCACATATAACTCATGTAGGTCCCACATTTGTCTATCAACCCATGTATTCTCACTTAATGCATGGTTTACCAAGCTATATCACATGAAAAACCCTTATACAACCACTACCCTATCACTCGGGGTACGACTCGACATCATACACATTACAATACCATCTCTCTCATGGGATCCCACCAACATTATCTCGCTCATGGAGAAGCCATGCCTTAGGATCCTCTTCCACATTGACATATATCACCTATCATGAATCCATAACCAAGCACATGCAGGAAACAACACACAAATTTCACATCATTTCCTATAACTAACCAACTCATCAAAGGGTGTCGGTCACTCGATACCTATCCCCATGACTCAAACTCATCCCAATACCCATATAAACCCTCTAGAGGTTCTGTATCATCCACTCAAACCAAACCACTACTTTGATAATAAAATAAAAGTTATCATAAGGTTATATAAACAACACGTATCTTCATGCATCAGTATACACAGCAGGTAACCGCAATTAAGAAGCACACAAGCCTTGAAAACATGGAATCTCCCATACAAGTTTAAACAGACCAAATCATTTTTGAACCAATCCCTTTATAATTTCCCTTAAAAACTAATAAAATCCATTTTTACAATCATTTAAAGAAAATTAACCATGTGTCGTCTTACTTACGTTGGGTCCTTAGCCAGATCCTATCAAAAAAACTCTTAGAAAACCTCATTCACATTCTCGAATACCATTTCAAAACCCATTACTCAAATAACATGTTTCCCTTGAAATTCCTATTTAATCCAAACCCCTTTTTAAAACACATTTTAAAAAGTAAATCTATTTTCTTTTTGAAATCTAATGCACACCACAATGCATGCCATAAACAAGGCCACCGACACTCATTTGACCAGGGTGTCTCCATCAAACCGTTTAGAAATTTATGTGGTTCGCGTTGACTATTAAGTCAATATGATCCCTTCCCAACCATATGGAATAACCATATAGACATGCAACATGAAGGTAAATAATACTGATGATGGAATGCAAACATAAAATAACCAATTAGCAAAGAGACTCAAATAAATCCAAGGGTGACTACCTTAACCAAGAATATATAAATCCATAACATGATCATATTATAACACCCTGAGTTTTTATAGATTAATTTTTTCAAATAGATTTAATTTCTTTGATAACTTTCGTTACACACAACGTCGAGTTTTAACGAACCACAATATACTATTAATATTATTATTTAAACATGACTGTTATAACCTAGTTGTTAAACTTGGAAATATAAATAGGAATAAAAAAATTTGAAAATTAATTACAATGGTTTTAGATAAATAAAATATATTTAAAAATAATCACTTAAATTTTGGTAAAGGTTTTACATACTTTGAAAATATATTTCTTCTAAAAATGATTTTCATTGATTTTAGTGGAAAAATAATAAAATTATTTTTTCCAATTTTAGAAAATTTATTAGAGAAAATTAACTTCGTTTTTGGAATCAAAATTTCAAAATTAGATTAGGGTGAATTTTTTATAATTTTATGAAAATGTTAATTTTTCGATGAATAGTGAAAAATACTACTTATTTTTAGAAAACTATCTTTTCGTTTAAAGTATTTTAAAAGTTGAATTATATTTTAAAATAGTTTTAAAAGTAATATTAGTTCAATTATATTATTATTAATCCAATTTAAGTAATTTTAATTGACTTTTTATTGAATTAATATATTCAAACTTTTTATATTTATGAAAACTTTTTCTCAATAAAGCTACTTTTTTGTCGCATCAACAATTTTTATTTTAAATTAAATTCTACCAATTATAAGAATTTAATTTGATAAAATAGATTTAATATTTTAAATCATAATAATTTATATTATATAATAGGGTCAAATTAATTTTTTTCATAAATATTTGTAAAAAAGAGTAAAAATTAATTAGTGTGGTTAAGGTTAAAACAAGGTTTTGCTCATTATATACACATGTGTTAAAATTAATTTTCAACATGCATAGGATATTTATTTAATAAATTTTATTTAATATTTAGAATTATTAGTTACAAATTATTTAATAAGGATCATTTTATTTTTAGGCTTAAAAGATAAATTACTTAGGTAAATAAAAAGAGACTAGTTATCATGGTGAAAACTAAAATGGTAAAAGTGGGTAAACTTAGAAGCTAAAGGAATAACTTGTTTAAAACATGTTACTTTTTAGGTGGAGGTGTTTCTTATCCATATAATCTATATAATCTATTTTTTATCAATTTTGGAGCCACGTGGTTTGATAGTGACTTCTCATTATTGAATAATTTTGGGTATTTACAAAAATGACACTCCTCAATTATAAAATTCCACCTCCTCCCATCACTTATTCATACTCCAAAAGCCTTTTGGTTCATCCAATACCTACCCAAATATATTCCTTACTTCCCTAACCATGTCCTATAGGCCTTATTTTTTTTAGGAAACCCTCCTAAGAAGTATTTTGGTGAAAATATAAGGCGGTTGTCCGAGGAAGAGGTGTCGCTCTTAACCACGCATTTTTGTTTTATTTTTTCTTCCACCTCCTTAAAATATTATTAAATTATGATAATATAATAAAAACATTATATAACATATATTGAGATGTTATTATATTAATTTTATAACATATATTCATCTCATATTCCATCAAATGGGAAACGAAACCGTCGATCATGTGTACGGCGGACTATCGCGCCTCACTAATCAATGTAATTTGTTTTCCATCACCGTATCTCACAGTTGTATATAATGATGGATTTAACATATTTATATTATATTTATGATATAATTATACTTCTTTAATTATAATGTCACATCTACCTTCTTACCTCCCAATATGTTGGAAACGATAACGTCACTCATGTGTACGTGTGGACTACCGCTTCCACAAAGCGATGTGACACATTTTTTATTTTATTTTGAAATGGATAGTAATGAGGGTATATTTAATGAATATATATGATATCTATGATATAAAAATTATTCTATAAAGTTGAATTAATATTTAGCTTTCTTCTATTCCATCCATTAAGAAAATGGAAACAATATTCATTTGTACATGTGGTCTTCTGTCTCCATGAACAAAGTAATTCATTTTCTATCTATAACTTTTATAAATTACTCTAAATAAATATATAATGAATATATATTATATTTATATTATGGTTAAAATTATGGAGATGATGTAACCATTATCAAAATAAAAGGACTGAAAATACCAAACCAAAACATACATAAAGAAGGAAGCAGTTATTACCCAAAATATGATTTTAACAAAAAAATTGTTAATAAATGGGTAATAAAATATCATAAGTAAATAATATATGGTATGATATATATGATTATGGTTCTATAATATATATATATATATATATATATATATAATAAACCTATATTTATTATACAATAGGTTCAAATGTGTACGAATAAAATCGAGACTTGAGGTGAGATATTTTTGTCTCACTTTTATTTATGTGGGACACATGCCATATTTGCTACTTGTTTCTTTTGAGTGCTGTATATACTATCCATGAATTTATATTATTATTGTTATCATGAAAATTATGGGATATTAATATCCATATAAGTTTATTTATTTCATGGGTCTTATGATTCAAACATTACCAAAGTGGTAAAGGTTTTATGTTACAATCTCATTGTTTATCGAGATTGTTTATGATTATGATTACGATGATGAAATATTATGATCTATCTCTAAATAAACTCATTATTATTATTATAATCTGGTTATTTCTGGATAATACATGTTTTCCTTTTATTTCCCACTCTTTAAGGATTAAATATGCTAAAATAATGTTTTTAAAAAAATCATCTTTATTTCCCTCTTTGGTCGAAATTTTTTTTCTTCAATGTCCATGTTTTCTATAAATGTTTTAAAGAAAGTTTTTTTCACCAATGATTGTTTAAATACATTTTTACCCATGTATTAATTTTTACAAAATGGTTTAAAAGGAATATTTTTATCATTTTCCAAACATGACTTTTTGACTTTTTACTGAAAATGTGAAAGGAATATTTGTTTTAATGTGTACAACATGAACAGTATTTTCCGTAATTATGAAAACTTAATGATTTAAAGATTACTTTAAAATTTTCCAAGTTTATTTTCAAATAAAATGTTTTATTTAATATTTGGAAAAAATTTAGGTTTTAAATACGTGTTTTCAAAGTGGAAATTTTATTTTCACCAAGAAATGTTCCAAGTGATCTTTCAAAATCATTTTACAACTAAGATGACATTTGTTTATGTTACTTAATATTTAATGGGAATATGATAAATGGTACAATCCTTATTATTTATCTTTATGATTTATGTTTATGATGACAAGATGTTTATGAAACCCATTTCTTTTCCACGGGTTATGTTATAATGAAATGTTTATGAAACCCACCTACTTTCTATGAGTTGTGATATGATGAATATTTTATGATCTTGTGTAACACAAATTTATGGATTATGTAATGGGTGGGACATATATCTCCCTCCAACACATTGGGTAATTATTGATGTTCTATGAGCTCAAAGGGTACACAGGAGGTTATCCCAAGCCCAAAAGAGGGTACACAGGAGGTTATCCCAATCCTAAAAGAGGGTACACAAGAGGTTATCCCAATCATAAAATAGGGTACACAAGTGGTTATCCCAATACCAAAAGAGGGTACATGTGAGGTTATCCCAAGCCTGAAGTAGGTACATGAGTGGTTATCCCAAGCCTAACATGTTATGAATGTCTTGGTGGGTATCCTTGAAATAAGATTTCTTATGCTTATGTGTATGCCAAAAATCTATATCTTATGCCAATATTATGTTCTCATGAATCATGTTATCTGATTCCATTATGATTCATGTCTTATGAACTACCAAGATTTATTTCATGACTTAAGTTTATGATCTATGATATGCAGAGTATGGTTTTCAAATTTTATTGTCATGTTCTCATACCTTTATGCTCATGTTATGTTGATATCTTCCTTGCTTACCCTTACTAAGAATCTTATCTCACCCTTTCTTATGTTTCCTTTCCTTGGGTTATGAAGAAATATATTATGTATGATATGTCTAAGAAGGGTGCTAGTTATGAAGATCTTAGTGGGAGATAATGTAGTTTACTTATGAACCAGTTGTTTATGTATCCAAGTTTCCAGAGGCATTATACCTATATGATTCTATCATGGATCGTTGTGTAATATAATGAATATTCGTCTAGTAAGATGTAATATCTATGTATTAAAATTCTGGGTAATTATACGTATCAAACTCCTCCAAGTCCACGAGCACATGTCTCATCTATAAATTCCATTAATTTAATTAATTAATCATTTAAAACTAAAAATCAACTTTTCATAATCAACACCAAACTCATTGGGAAACCAAAAAGTATTGAAACCACAAGCAATGGGGTGTGGTCCACTCTTGACACACACCTGGACCAAGAACATAAAAAAAAATCCCCAAATTACAATGCCAATTTAACCTAAATTCTCTAGGAAACATAAAGAAATCGAAATGGTGGTGTACCTCAAGACGAATAGCAGCTTGAATATATTATTTCAGTACATCCTCTACAAGCTGCACATGTAAGTCCCATCAAGCATGACAATTTCTCCATACTCCGGTGAAATCATCCCTGCAAACCCTATCCAGATGAATTAAAATAAAATGAGAAGGAAGGGTGACAAGGGAGAAGAAAGGGATGGATCTTACCATGATTATACATAACGAAACACCATCAAAAAACTTAGAAAAAAGGGAACCAAGGAAGGGGAAGATAAGATCTGTAGAGGGGTCGCCTTCTCCATTTGGTCAACCAAAGACAAATCATTCTGAGGGGTTCATAAAATAATACCCCTGGAAAATTTACCATAAAGGCCCTAAAAAATGGGGGCAAGCAACACAGGTTTGCGGCATGAATAGGGGGTTCATGTTGTGAATCCCCTTCCAGGCAGAGGGGATCCCCTTAGCCTTGATACTTTCATGGTGTGAACCATGTTCACTCCATTGATGGATTTAGTAAGTAATCCCCTCACCCAGATACCCCCTTCATGGCCTGAAAAAAACCCCATAAAGGTCATTCACAGTATGAATGACCCCTCACACCGTGAATGACCAATTGGTGTTATTTTCCAGCATCCCGACCACCCATCCACTACTCTAACATCCTTAAGAACCCTTGAGGCATCCACCAATCCTAAAACTATGTCCAAAAACACCTTTAAAGGTCATTCAAACACTCAGAATCCCAATCCTAGTCTTGATTATAAAAACAAAGCACTCACCAACCAAAAATTCAAATTCCATTAGGAATTCACAACTCATAATGACGTGGGTCATTACATATAACATAAAGTTTTATATGGTTCAGAATTACATCCTAATAAATGAAGGGGGCACTACACTTTATTTATTCAATGAATTGAAAGATGATTATAATATTTGATACATCCTATGGGCCATGTAAAAGTTTCCCCTCATCCCTTGAAAGGGGGGTTATCAAAAATCAATAAAAATGAAGGCCTTCAGGCCATTTGGGGGTGTGGAAGATCAAACTTTCTAGGTTGGGTGTGGTCATGGGCATGGAGCGTAGGGATTCTTCATGTGGACCATAGCCAAAATGGATACACCATTCCATGGAGCAAGGTATGGTAGGTCTAAAATGGCCAAGGATTTTTACTACATTGTGGTCAGTTGGCATGTCGGCCTCCTGGGTGTGGTGTGATCAAATCCACCACAGGCATGGTGGACACCTACACACCATGATGTCGGAACTTTCATATTTTTGAAAAGGTCAAATCAACTGCTTGATCTTTAGGGGAAGTTTTTCCCATTGATGGGGGTGCATGCAATCAATAAGGAAGGTTGATTAATTACTTTTGGTTCAGTTTTCCCTACCTCAAACCTCTCTTATTTATTCCATTTATAGGGGGTTTTATTCATCTAATTATAGTTAAAGAATCGTTCAACCTATCTTCATTAATGTTATTTCCAATGGTGATCTTGACCCTTTGGGCCTTGTCTCTGTTTGAACTTTACTGGGAGATCAATATTTGGGAGATAGAAATTGGTTATTCATTGATCTTTATGTGGGAATCATTGTACTAAGTTATTTCTTTCATATTTCCTTGATCTTTTCCCCATTTTTCTTTGGGATATACCATTTCTTTCTTGGAAGGAACCTTAGATCAGAGTTGTTGTGGATAGATCTATGGGTTGTAATGTGATCTAAATGGATTTATTCTAGATCTTTCAAAGGGTTTAAAGTTAGTGTTCTGATCTATCTTGGTTGTTGTGTGAACTATTTAGGTTTTATAAGGTATGAGTTCTCTCTTGTCTCTGTTGATATTGAGTTTTTTGAATTAAAATTTCTGGATTTGGGTTCAATAGCTCAAGGATCTTTCTTACTTCATTGGATCCCCTTCTCTTCATCTAGTGGATCTAATTATGTGGTTGGGAATTCCAAGTGTTTGAGGTGGGTGGTCTCTAAGCTTAGCCCTATGGTTTATGCAGTTAATTATGCTTCTGATATAATGTGGGGTATATGGTCTTGCCACTGCAGGTGATTGACCCTTAAATCAAATGACTAATTTATTAAGAATGAACTTTTTTAAGTTAAATAGAATGATCATACCTAGAATGCAAGTTTCATGGGACATGGTTGTCCCTTTTACACTGTTATGAAAACACCAAGATTCACAATGATGGATAGGTTTGCAGATGAAGAAAATATAGAACACAATAATGAGAATATGATCACAAGACACAGAGATTTACATGGTTTGGGAAATGATCCTTATGTCTATGGAGAGGCGGAAATTTTACTATGATCGGTAGCAGAATTACAAAGAAATTTCAGAGTTTCAGACACACACAAAAACCCCATATTGAATGAGCTAAAAAAGAATAAAATGCTACAATACCATCAATCGCACAATAAGTCTACACTAAAATAGTGACATAGCTACCCAAGTATAAGCTACTATAGTGTTGATGGTAAGAAGTTCACGGAGTTACAGTACCACTATCTCCAAAGTCTAATATTCTAAAGTAACCATGTTAAAGTCCACACTGATAAAATACCCTATCAATGTTGCTCATTCATTTCTATTATAGTCTGATCAAAGTTTCTATAGTGCCCAAAATTTGGTTCAGTGACCTTTGACCCTCAGAGCCAGGGTGTGTTTCCCCTTACAACCCCCAGTGACCTCGCCAAAGAGGTCGAGCCATGAGATTTGTAGTCTAGTTTATAGTATGGGCCGCTAGCATTTGACCCAAATTCATCCAAATATATCAATATACATCATTCCAACATGCACTAGATGTTTATTTCATCTATTGATGGTAAAAAGTATAATTATAACTGATTTTCTTATGTTTTTGAAACCCATGAGAGGAACTAAGTGAATATTTATGTGTATATAGAGGACCTAAATAAATGTCTTAGTATTTTTTCTTTTTCCCAAAATGGGTGTGGTGACGGACTATTGAGAGTCATGCATCAATGTCACCTTGGACCAATGGAAAGACCGGGTGAGATTGAGAGGGAAAAGTTGTCGCTTGTGTTTGAATTGAGACAGAGGGAAGTGTTACCCCTGAGTGGTGGTATTTTCCCATGTAAAAGTGTTGGTTAATGATTAATTGATTTTCCAAGGATGCTTAGAGCATATCCTAAGATCTGAGACCAGATTTAAATTTTTTATTCTTAATTAATGAATTTGATTTAATGGTTAAATGATGTGATATATTGATTAAATGTTTTATTGATTCAAGATTAATTAAATGATTTATTATTTTAATGTCTATATTAAATGGTTTATTGATGTGAAATTTTGATTAAATTTGATGATTATTATTATATATTATTGGGGTCCTTAAGGTGATTCCAAGGATCTGGTGTTCCCATTATTATTATTATTATTATTATATTATTATTGGGGGACCTTGATGTGATTTTAAGGATCTGATGTTCCCATTATTATTATATACTTTTAGGGGACCTTGAGATGATTCCAAGGATCTAGTGTGCTCATTATTATTATTATTATTATTGTTATTATTATTATTATTATTACATAATCATAATCATAGTCATAATAACCCATGGGTGTCGTGTTAGACTCTAAGGATCGAAAGTTGTATTTATTTATGTAATTGTGGTTGTTGATTTATTTTTTTGTGTATATCACTTGCGCATATCACTGCATTTACTGGATATGTATAGAACCGCATTGGCAGTGCCCTAATAAGTTATGTACTCACACCCTTCTTGGGTGACCATTGCACTTAGGTACCCAAGCATTTTCCATTGTCCTCGAGTGTCGTGTTATACTCTGAGGATCGGCGTTTGTATTTATTTACGTAACTATAGATGTTTATTCATTTCATTGTGTATATCACTTGTTCATATCACTGCATTTACCGAATATGTATAGAACTGTGTTGTTGGTTAACTACTGAGTTATGTACTCACACCCTGTTTGGATGGCCATTGCACTTGGGTACCCAAGAATCTTTCATTGTTCTCATGTTTGGGTTGGGAAGAGGCCCGGGATTGGATTGATCAAGCATGTTAGCTTAGTTGGGATTGGAAATTGAGATGAGGTGAGACTCAGGGATATAGTAGAGCCTCAGAGTATTTTTCTTCTTTCTTTTATTTTACTTGTGACTGATCTCGTGGGCGGTCATTTTTTTGTATGACTATATGTTTCATTTCATTTTTTATTTTTTATTTCTTATATTTATTTATTTCTTCTACATACTCTATTGTTTATTTATTATTGAGGATGATATTTGGTTATTTTTTTGTTTTTATTACTCTTATATGAGGGTATAGTCTCTCCATTATCACATCTTAGGCTCTCGCTGTTAGTTAGTAGCCTCTGGCGTATGGGTAGGTGTGTCTAAGGTCATGTAATGACCTGGTCTAGCTACTGCTTATAGTGACTTGGGGTGGGAAAGTTACAAAGTGGTATCATAGGATTCCTTTTCTTATCTTTCTATTTTGGGAGTTAGTATATAGGCGATATGGGAATGTGTCGGAACTTGTGATTGAAATCGGATAGATGCATCGCAAACATCTTTCCCGGTAAGGAGTCTAGGTTACCAGGGTCTTGGGATTGATGTTCTTGGTTTTTGGTTTTACATTTGACTAATTTCACCTCATGAGATTCACATGATGTTCATATTTATGATTTATTATGTATTTTTTCTCTTATCCCATTGGAAAGAGGCCAGTTATTGGAATTTTGACTCTTAAACCATTAGTAAGAGGTGTCTCATGCATCATATTCGGCATTTAGGACTCGCATTCCATATGATTACTTGTGATTTTTATCATTGATATTTTATTATAATGATAGGTCATGTGGATTCTAGAGTGAGATGTTTAGTGATGACAACCGAACAATCCCCATGTAAGGGATATACAGTGACCCTAGTAAATTGGTATAGGAAAATGATACCTTAGTGATGGAACCCTAGTGATTCAGTTTTGGAACTTGGTGGCCTTTTACTTGATAGAAACTAGTATCTAGGGAACCTTTCAATGCTTGTCATTATCGGGCGATAGCATTATATAAATGTTGTACCTAGATGAGATCGTGATTCTTGGGGGGTAGTCCTATATGTTGATTCTCGTTATCAACGTCATGAGTAGGTTGATTACATGGCATGTGATGCTTGGTACATATATGATATAAGAGGGCCTAGATTTGGTAGTTTGACCGTAAGTTTCTATGTGATGTTAATGATGGGAATAGAGAGGATTTACTCATGAGTTATGACCTACGTGAGATGTGGCTCATGGGTTATGGGAGAGAGGCTAGTGTATTGATACTGGCATAGGACCTTGGTGAGTCGATAGTTATGATTGGGAAGCAAGATGTTCTTCCCTGCTATTATTGGGATGTGATACACAATGGAAAACCGATAAAAGAGTTGGAAGGGGAATTTGAGTGCCTTGCAAGTTGTGAGCACGAAGAAGTGCTTCAAGTTACATAAATGGTACATGTGGAGCACTACCAGTTATATATCATATGCATGTAAAGCCTAGTAATTTTTGTAATGATGATCACCTTGAGTATTGGTGATTTTCATATTGAGGGGAGAATTTGAGGGCAGGATCAGTATGATATCTAACCCTGTGTACTTTGGATGGGCCTTTAGGAGTGTGGTGGAAGTATAGGTAGACGCTTGCAATTTATTAAACGACGCCCAGATCGACAGGTGGTCAAGTGATAAGCATGGAATAGATTAAATGCTCGGCTTTTAAGAGGATTGCCACCTCTATGATTATGATGACATTGTGGATGATGTGGTTTTGAGAGCTGATAGCGAATAATCATGGATTGAGAGGAACAACATGTGTGTATTATTGAACCAGATAAGTTTGTATTCGGGGAGTGGTGTAGTAAACCCCTATAGTGGGGAGTCCACTATTTACCAATCGAGGGAATAACCCTCATAGCAGGTAAATTTTTATCAAATGTAGATGATGATGTTTTGTAACCTAGAAATGAGGAGTATTTAATATTTCATGTTGGCACTCAAGTATGAGTGAGATGACCATGTCTAGTCCTTGCATTTGGTAATGGATTGATCATGGGATGTGGTGAATGGAAATTTGGTTCAATTGAGGGACAATGGATATACTCCTATGGTGATAAGCATTATATAAGTTGTGGGGGAATGACCCTCGTGTTGGAAGGGTCACTGGCGTAATGAGACCATTCAGTGGACGGTTGATATAGCCTTTGGATTCCAGTAGGCAAGTGAGACAGACTAATTCGGTCCCATGTAAGTACCATATTCGAGATTCAAATGAGTGATGGATGGATTTTGAGCGATGGCGTCAGGCTTGGGATAAATTGAAGTGATTCGAGCATAAGTTAGATTCATCGTGTGTCAGTGCTTATAATGAGAGCATGGAAGTCATCGCGGGTGGTGTAAAATCCACCATGGAAGTTCACTAGGTGTAGGGTTCATACTTCGATGTAAGAATCGAATAACCTCGAGATTCTCTATGGTTCAAGGCATCATGATCAAGCAGAATGATTACACATCAAAAATTAAAGCTGAGTATTTTGAGAGAGGTCACTCGGAGGAGATCTAACTAACGCTTATGTTTATAATTGGACACTGTGAGTTAGAAACTATGTTTGGTGCATCAAATTGGATATGATGAAAGTGGTTTGAGGATTAATTGGGGTTTTTTTGGAAAACCCAATAAGTTGATCCTTGTGCTTTGAAGGTGGAGGCTCCCCCATTTTAGTTGGAGTCAAGATGAAGAGAAGTATCTTCCTTTTACCAATGTTTCTACGTGAGGTTGAGTGTGAGGATGTAAAGACCGCACTAAGTGGGTTGTTAAACCACGAAAATGCATTTGATGGGTGATTCAGACAATGAGGAATGTCATGGTTCAGAATTGGCCATATGGGAAAAGGCCTATGGTGGGGAAGGTCAATGGTCTAGCGATGATTTGATAAAGGACACCATGGTGTCTTGGAATTGACAGGTACGAGTGAATGATGTCTCGATGCTTCGGTGATATAAGAGAACAGTGTCTTGGGTTTCGACATTAGAACGCCATAAGTTCGGGATAGAAAAATGGGAGCATGTTTGGCATTCTGAGATGGAACGCAACCTGATGGTGTTAAATTAACGATTTGGATGGGTTTTGACTTATGGTTGAGTGACTAACGATACTTCTTGGGGATGATAAGTGTCATGGTGGGATGATTGTAACACCCCGTGTCTAGAAAAGTTGAGAAATTTCATAAGGAATTTGAATTTTTGATTTAGTGGAAGGTTCGTTTGAGAACTGGAGATTTGAATGAGATTCTAAGTTGTTTGGGCATTTTCAAGTGGACCACTGGCAGGACCATGCTATGGAAGAAGTCGTGTTTTTCCTAGAGATTGCCTGTGTGAAATGGGTAAATCAACATGCCCAAGTTGGGTGTGGTCATGGGCGTAGAGAGAAGGGGGTTTACCTATGGACCACATCCAAAATGGCCTCACCACACCGTGATGCAAGATGCGATGGGTCTAAAACGACCAAGAATTTTTCACTACACCA